>CM060902.1:658579324-660013699 GCA_030737815.1 Allium fistulosum
TATAAGGTTAAATTAAAATTGATTTTTTTTAATTTTATAGGCCTTTGAATTGAACTCCATCAAGCCCATTATCCAAATAACCTTATCCCTTATCTTTCTTTAACCCATAGTGATCCCCTTCTCAGCCTTACCTTTTCTATTTCCCTAAAATGAAACATAAATGGAAATAAAAAAAATATAAAAAAATATAAATAAAAAAATGCACGGAAGAGCTGTCGCACGCCTCAATCAGCAGCGACGATGAGAGGGGAAAGTGGAGGTGGCGACGCAAGGCTGGAGCGTGGTGTTCAAGCGGAGGAACAATGCGGTGGGGACTGACGACCTAGGTGCCTGTGCGCACATTAATGACCGAAGGCATGGTTTGACATGGACATCGTCAAGGCGCACACATCAGCAGATATGATTATGGCGGAGGAGTTAGAGGTATTCACGGCGACAGACCAGGAATTAGGAGCTCCTCGTGTTGGTCTAGGTGATTTAGGGGAAGTTCAAGCATGGTTGAGGCGAGTTGTTAAACTCACAATCTATATCTAATTTCATTCGCATATTGTGAGTTATTCGCACACAAAAAAACTATATCAATATGTATAAGCATGTTTGGCTTTGGAGGTGAGAAATATAAGAAAAAATACAGTAGCATATTTGCTTTGCAAGTGATAATACAGTAACTTGTTTACTTTGCAAGACCTTGTAACAATTTTTTATTGCGTTGATTCAAATACAGTTGCTTGCTTTATAACTTGTTTCATTACCGAAACATATGTAAAACCTGAAAGATAATAGAAAGTGCACTGTAAATTTGATAATAAACAGTAGTATATAATTCTTGAAACATATCATGTTTATTGTGTAATCTATTTGGACCGTATTGGCAACAACAATGATGAATTTGAACCTAACCCTATTATGTGTAGTATGTAACCTGACCATGAGACTTAAATTGTTGTTTTGGAAATGGAATCGTGACCAGTCGACTAAACATCATGGAACAGTCGACCGATGTTGTTCAAACTAGGCAGTAAGCCTAGTTTCTTGTGACATTTTACTTTCTTCATTGATTGCTTTGCTTTGGTAGTTCTTGAACATGTTATTGATTATGTTATCTTTTGATAATAAGCAGCAATTTCATTGTTATGAGTTGCAATTCCCTTTGATGTTTATCTTTAAGAAAATATATTTACTTTTATGCATAAAGCTTTATTTTAAAAGAATCAATAGTAAGATTTTAAAGTTGATAAATATTTTATGAAAAGTAAAAAAATATATATCTATATAGATTTTAAAAAATAAGTTATTATTTTATGAAAAACATTGGTTTGATTCATAATTTTAGTAAAGAGATTCTATTTTAAAAATTAAAACCCTCAACTCTTTTCATTTTAATTACAATTGAATCAAATTTGGATTTTTATTTCTATTGGATTTCGTGCTTCTCTATGAAACAAAGAATTTTAATAAACGATTGAATTGTCTGATTGGTATGGGACATTTCGTACAATTCATTCACTTATTATTATAATTTGTTAAATAGAGTTTGAATGGAATTTACTAGCTTTTAGTAAATACTTGAATTTACTATCTAGTATGGGACAGTTAGTTAAATTCTTGTGATTACTTAAATGACAGTAATTAACACTAAGAGTTATACTATCTTAGGGTGTTCGAATTTCAGGTCGATAGATCCCCGAGAGATGATGACTCTTTTTTCATCGATCTGCAAATCGATACGTTCTTAGATTTGGTAGGCAGACCTATTTTGGAGGATTAGGTTTGTTATGGTAAGACACGGCTGCTCTTTCGACCCTTGGACATGTGTTATATGCAGACCTATCAGTTTATTTTGGGTACAGTAGACGATGTTTGCCTATTTTGTGGGATTATGTAAATTCGCATAGTAGTCTATTTTGTGGGTTAGACTATTACACTATGTGGCAGAGTCTTTTTGGTTTATTAGACTGTTACTAGTTTATTTTGGTTTGTTAGACTTCGTGTCGCTGTTTTTAAACTGATAGTTGACTACTATTATTATTATTTCATTAGTGATGATTTTTTCTTTAGAGATTTTGGGATAGATACTTAGTATCTTTTGGCTCTGGAGAAATTTTGAATTATTATCATCATATTTTTGATGATAGTCTGTTTGAGACTTGATATGGATTTGTTAATGGTGATTTGGATTTGATATTCCTTTTTGTGATTTTGGTTTAAGGCACATTTTTATTTATGGCTTATTATTATTGTTAAGTAATAAAATTATGACATCACTATTTCATCTCTTTATTAGATATAGTCTGACTCGTTTATTTTAAAAATACTCAGGTCAGGCCGAGACTCTACATGTACTAGGACTCGTTGACCTCTGGATCTTGAGCTAGTATTGAAATGAGATCACTATTTCTATCAAAAATTAATCAAAGCAGTGAATAGAGGTGAGTGAGATTGTCTAAAAAATGGTTTTATTGTTATATATATGTTAAATTTTCTTTATACACCTATTTAGGTTTCGAAATATGAATTAAAAGCCGATTTGATAATTCTACCTGATGATTTATATAAATTGGATAAACTGAAAAAGCCTAGACTATCACTATGATAATAAAATTAGTATGAATGGGGAGAGGGTTAACTTGAATTAATTTGACATATGTATTATTTCTCTTAGACTTTGTAGAAAAGATTAATAAGATAATTCTATAACCATTAGAGATTGAATATAGTTTAACTTTGTGAATATATCAATCATCATAGTATAGTTTATATGATTGAATTGTAATATCAAGGAATGGCTGCCTAGTCCCCAGAATTGAAAGATAATGAAAGAAAAGTCTCTTCCGAAAAAGTTATGAAAATTAGGTCCCTATTTTTAGTTTTTAGCTAATTTATGCTACTTTTGCCCCTGATTTTGATGCTGGGCCGATTTTACGGAAGGGGGCATTTTGGTAAAAAATAACAAAATAGGGACCTAATTTACATGGGTTTATGAGTAGGGACTTTTTGTGCATGAGCTTTGAGAATAGGGACCTTTGGTCCAAAACCCAATTGTAATATTTATATTAGAAATGAATTGTAATTGAATTGAATGAATTTATATCTTTGGAGTATATTATATGATGTTAGTAAGCATGAATAAATAATAGTATGAATCTAAAATGAACTGTACATCGTGTTTGAAGTTCAAAAATAAGACAAGATGAAACTGTAAACAAAAACGGTCAAAAAGATGAAGTTTAAAGCACTGGAATGTATGCTGAAGGTGAGGAGTCGTCTGGGAAAAGTTTTAAGTCGATTGATGGAAAGGCAGAAAAGAGGCAGAGAAAGGAGCGGAGTTTGAGTCAATTGGAAACGTTGTTCCAGTCAACTGAAAAATTATGTTGGTTCCTACTGCAGGCTTCTAGTCGACTGGAAGAAGTATTAGTCGACTGGCTACATTCGACTGATGACATTTTCCAATCGGCTGGAAACCTCCATTAGGCTAGTTAAACCTAGACCTGGTGTAGGCCAAGTAGAGATATTTTGAGGACTTGTTTCTCACTTAATTAACGTTCTAGAGTTCACGTAACAATACGATGTTATATAACATGACGCTCAATGTTAGCATGCGATTGTATTGCAATTACTTGCTCTTATTGTTACTTATAGCATCACGGTTGCACCTTTCAATGGAAGAAGCATCGAGGAAATGGTGATATCCATATTAGTATATGATACATTATACGGTCGATGTACCTACAGGGACTCGATTTGTTGTTCTGTCTTTTACGCTATCAGTTGAATGATATGGAGCGTAGGACACATTCACCATTGAGATTGTATATTGGATGCTCGATAGGCTTTTTACCATCAAGATTCTATACTAGGTGTGTGCCTTAGGCTTACCATTGAGTTTGTTTATTCAATGTGGTTAAGCGATTTCCCATTGAAATTGTGTACTCAACGTATAATTAGGCGGTATACCATCTAGGCTGTATGCTCGGCATATTATATTGTATAGGAGGTTTACCATCGAGACTGTATGCTTGATGTATTGCTAGGTTTACCCGGTTTTTGGATATCCAACTTTCAGATGAAACTCATTACGGGCCATTATCATATTTTAGGTGTAAAATACGTTGTTACCATACATTTACTCGGTCGGTTAATTTGTTAGATATAAGTATACATGAACAAATAAACACCATTAGGTTGTGATGGTTATAAATGAATTTATTTTCCTATTAGCATCATGCCACTAGTGACAGGACAACAAATGCTAGGGTGGTGTGCCAAGGACAAGGAGTAAGATACGTGAAGGAAGTGGCCATGCACTATGGAGTTACTTTATTTATAGTCGTTCTATATGTATCATATTACCTTAATTAGTCAGTAACCTATTGTATTTCCAGTAGGATGTTATCAGGACTTTGTTAGTAGCTTCCTGTATTGATCACAATTATTTTTTAAAACAGAGATAATTTGGTTATTTGGGTTACTTGTATTTTGTTCCTTCCACCATAAGATCTGAAAGTGTAGAATGTTTAAAATTTATATTTATCTTTGTACCATATAAAACATCAAACCTTAACGATCTGTATTTCTTGACATGACCGTTGAAACGGTGTATTTGAAAGTGCGGGTTATTACATAATCCCTTCAATTACTTTAGCTTTTCCCACTGTATGGAAGATGTACATCTATGTATGTATATGCGTTATTCAGATTTCAGGTTTCTATTTAAATTTTATTCTCACTCTCTCCTGCTACATGGATTAAATATTTAACTATAAACTTGTGACTAATATATATATATATATATATATATATATATATGAGCGTTCAATGGCACCCCAAATAGTGCAGCGCCCATGTACCCCCTGATTTCTACCACATAATCTGAATTAAATAATATGGCTTTCTCTCTCTTTTGGGACACAAGTTGGTGACATGGTGACTTATATATATATATATTATCTACAAAATGGTTATGTTGTTGTATATGTGTTAATTTTCCATTATACATCTATTTAGGTTTCGAAATACGAATTAAAAACTGACTTGATAATTCAAGTTGATGAATTACATGAATTGGATAAATTGGAAAAGCCTGGACTATCATTTTGATAATAAAATTGGTATGAATTGAAAGGAGGGTTAATTTAGATTAATTTGACATTTGTATAATTTACCTTAGGCTTTGTAGAAAGGATTAATAAGATAATTCCAAAACCATCAAAGATTGAATATAGTTTAATTTTGTGAATATATCAATCATAGTGTAGTTTATATGACTGAATTATAAAATTTATATCAGAAATATATTATAATCGAATTGAATGAATTTATAATCTTTGGAGTATACTTGTATAATGCTAGTACGTATGATAAATAATAGTATGAATCTAACATAAATTGTACATTGTATTCGAAGTCCGAAAATAAGATAAGATGAAACTATAAACAAAAACGGTCGAAACAATGAAGTTTGAAGTGTTGGAATGTATGTTACAAGCGAGGAGTCGATTGGGAAAATGTAACATCCCGTATTTGGAGTCCAAAAGATAAGTGCTACAGGTACTGCAGTCATCTATAGTATTAACTTCTGGTGACAAAATACGGTAATGCTAATGGTATCCATAATATCAGAAGCACTTGAATATGAACAAAATCACATATTTCAAAAATAACATTTTACTGATTACATTTCAAAACAATAGTTCATATCCAAATAACATAATCCTTTACGTTTTCCAAGCAATGATAAAATATATCAATTACAAAATACGCCAAGAGCGACATATGACGATGCCCCCTTGATTGACCAGAGTCAGTATAGTCATATTTGACTTAATACATATAGCGGAAACAAACAGAATAAACGGTAACTCCTAGTTAGCTATCCGTCAGCCACCTGCTCATCTCCGAAAGCTTTATTCGCTAAAACTAAAACCTGCAAATCTCAACCCTCATCCTACTCAAATCAATTTTAAGCACCCGAGAGTTTAAGGGGAAACAAAAACTTCGAGTCAGACATAAAGCCTAGTGTAAATAATACTACACATCTCGGTTATCGATATTAAGTGAGACCACGCTGCTTAGCGGAACGGGTTTCCCCTCACTTATATCCTTTTAAAACATATCTTTTGCAAAACTTTTTCTACAACCAAAACTAGTTAAAACTGTAAAGCATTATCATGTAAACAAATATATCAGATAATAAATGGACTATCGGTCCGAAAACTGTAGTTTTGTTTGGCTAACTACTAACCCTTAGGCTGAATCGGGACTACCAGACAATATAAACCAAATTTATCTAACATCTGTTAGGCATTCATCTTGTGGACGATCTATCCTTAACTATCTGTTAAATACTTCTCTTCCGATCTATCCCTACTTATTTTCTCCCAGGGTCACCTAATCCTAATGGTTTTACGGGCTCACCAATAACCTATCTGTATACAAACATATATTCCTTCTGTATGTAATCATAATTTTAGTCTTACCTGTGACAAAGCCCTACACACTTGAATTTTGGACTAAATTAACTGGGGCTAATAGCTAATGTATAGGGCACAACCCCATACCAATCACATCTGGTATTCTAATATCTGAGTCATTTTACTTAAGGAAATCTTCCCTTAGATTTTCTTTGAAAACCTTTTCAAAATGATTTAAATTTTTTAAATCTAACTTACACAAGATAAATGTATATACTCTATGCTTTACTCAAAATTACCTTGCCATGTTATTTACTTTTTACCCAAATCTTAGTTGATGAAAACATATAAACCTTTAAAAGTACCCCTTTCGAATCTATTGAAAATACTCATTTCGAAACCAAGTAAAACCCTTTATTTAACCTAGGTTGAAATGCCAAAATCTTCCTTTCAAAACCATCCTCAAACCCTTTCGAAACCATTGAAAAACACTCTGTTTCAAAAGCTTTAAAACATTAGACATCCTTCTTTAAAATCTTTAAACCACGCCTTTCGAAAACATTGGAAAAACCTTTCCTTTCAACCTTTTCGAAACAATTAGAAAACCTTCCATTTCGACTCCTTCGAAACCATTGGGGAACCAGCGCTTCGAAACCTTTCTTTAAGACCTTTCGAAAACATTAAACCTTTGTAAACATAAATAAACACTATTAGCTTATATAGATTATAAACGAGCATCATGCCACTAATGATACATCTTACCCACTAGATATGTCTGACCATCTCTATTTTTTCCTCTTTATACCTATTTACAAGATGACGTATATTAGGGTGTGTGACAAGGAGTAAGATATGCGACGGAGGTGACCATGCGTTGCGGGGTTTCTTTATATGTATCTTATTATCTTTGTTAGTCGATTGCCTATTGTAGTTCCAATTGAATATTATTAGGACACTGTTAGTACTTCTTTTATTGATCACGGTTGTTTTTTTAAATTGATATAATTTGGCTATTTCACTTACTTATATTTTGTTTATATTTATCTCTGTACCATATAAACCATGAAATCCTAACGATCTGCATTTCTTGACATGATGTGAGTTCGAACGTCGCTTTTAGACGTTTAATCGGCATGTCTGGAAGTACAGGCTGTTACATAGTCCTTTCAACTGTTTTTCCTTTGTATTGGTATATGTATTAGTATATACATAGGTATGTATGTATATGCATTATTCATATTTTCAGGTTTGACATAAAAATGAGAAACGTATGTATCATTCATACCTAGGAACTACCCACTTGGTACATTCTCATGGCATATGTTACATCATTTATTGTTAGCTAATGTGCTTGTGCAATAATTGAGTAAACAAACATATACGTAAAAGATTATACGTTATATTGGTTTTTGTGAACATTTGCTTTACGCTAACTTTACGCATTGGGGTAGTGGAGCGTCACGCATCAGGAATTGGGGGTTTACGGCCGTACCTTATACTGTAGAATTTTATTTGTATTATTAATTAATAAATAACGAATTTGTAGTTAATTAAAGAAAAAAATATTTATTCGTTAGATCCTATTTTAAGTGTAGATAGACATTTTGAATTTGTAAAAAAGGTCATCTGTTTAATTCCATTTTTAGGAGATATTAAGATTTATTAATACCGGGCAAGTTTAATTGTTAGATCATATTTTAAAGAAATGTTAAGATTTGTCAATACTGCAGAGGAGCATTTTTAGTAGTTCATGCTGACACCCAAAATGTGTGACATCAAAGGTATTACAACTGTTACCCCGCCTTTTTGGTCAAGGCTGGAATATCAACAAATTGGCTATGAAATGATGGATACCGGGATTGGAGATCGATTGGAAACAAGGCTATGGTCGATACCGTCAAAATTGGGCCGAGCTCCAATCAAGGTAAGATCAATTGGGAGTGATAAACAAGGCATGGAAAGGCTACATTACAAATTTTGGGTTAATCGGAGTTCGTATGCTTGAGTTATGGATGGATCAATAATGGTGAAAAATGGCCTTGGGATCGATACCTTCGTATCAATCATGGTGGCAGTTAGTTTGGATCGATCGGTCTTCGGACCGATGGATTTTGTGTCGATCGATATGGATCGATACGAAAGGTATGCATGGGAACAGCTGGATGGATACGAAGTCATATGACTTCAACAGGACGCTCGGATCGATGCAAACGTAGGAATGGAGCATGGACACAAGGCGACGGTTGAAGGAGTTTAAGAAGGAATTTCATATCGATCTTTCATTGATCAATACGAATTGATGAAACCAAATTGATGGATACAAACAAAAGCGCAGGTGATGGATACGAACAGACAAAGGCTGGACCGATACGAAGATGGGCACAGAGGATCGATACGAAGAAGGTGAGCGGGGATCGATACGAAGAGAGGAATGGGTTAATGGATGCGAAAGTTATCGGATGGATGGATACGAAGCATGGATACAAAGTAGTGGAGCTGGTCAAGTGATAGAGCGCTCAACATGGATCAAGGCGTGGAACTCGGGTCGATGCGAAGGCCACGACTATGGATATGGGGATAGAATGGATACGAAGGTGATCGAGGCGAGCTGATCGATACGAATCATTCAGCCTTCATGCGAACTCGGATCGATCATAACTCTTATTCTACAACTCCAAATGCTATGAAATTTTCAGAGAAGCTTCCTTGTGCACTCAATAATGTTCATGATCAATCTCGGCTTCATTGGACTACTTTTGGATCGATACGAATTGTTCTTGGATCGATCCAGAATCACTCAGGATCGATCTGGCGGGCCCACCTGCGCAAGAGAAAAGGTATTCCAGGTTTTAAGGTGGATATTTTCGGATTTACACCTATAAATAGCGGTCATGTGGCAACTAAAAGGGGGATCTTTTCTGCTCTTTACGCCGACACTCTGTTATTTTGTTTATTGATGTTCAAAGGCTTGTAATTGTAATCTCAATACAAAAGGAATAAAAAGAGTCAATTCAAAGCGGACGTAGGCCGGAGATAGCCGAACCACTATAAATCTTGTGTTCTTTCTTGCTTTCTTACATTTTAATTTTTCTATTTCTTTATTTTTATTCTCTACATTGCCTGGATCTGAGATCTGTGTTTGAATATTGAGAATTTGTGTATAAACACTAGTGCTTTCACTACTTCTGAGGTTTGTGACCAATTTTGGCGCAAACACTTTGGTGCTTTCACTGAAAAGACTAGTGCCCGCTACATCAGATTTGGAGTTCAGATTTGGAAAGCTAAAGGATAGGATCTGGGAGGAACCATGACAAAGCAATCAACAAGGAGACAAAGAGTGGAAAGGAGTCAGCATGAAGGGAGTCAGGAGGCTTCCTCGGGAGCGAATCGGACCTCAATTTTCATCACCAGAGATAATATGGAGATGATGATGGGAGCTATGCAGGAAGAATTGTTGAAAAGGCTGGAGAAAATGATACAGAACCTTCTCAAACAGTTTGGACAGGCAGGAGCAGCTAGAGTTCAGTTCCGCGGAGCTGGAATGGAAGGACCCAACAGGCAACCGGATGGAGTGGTTCAGCAAGGGGCAGCCCTCAATCATCAAATAGCTATCAATCTGGATGGACCTAGGCTCCGGGGCACACCACCATGCAATGATAGACCAATCCATGGAGGAACACCAAATGATGCAGCGCAGCCAGGCGCCAACAGGAACACAGGAGTGCGTGATGAAGAGTATGTACCAGAATTCCCTCGGGGACTCGGGGAGCAACCATTGATGGACAACACTGGATTAGCTGAGATTATCAGGCGAACCATGCACGGAGGTTTAACAAATAGAGATCTGGAAGGAGTAAATAGAAGTTTGTTTACCCATGATATCAGAATGGCTAGGAATCCACCAGAGTTCAAGCTACCTACTCTAGAGGTATACAACAGCAGGGCTGATCCTATCGATCATTTGATGAGGTACACGAGACACATGGAAGTGTTGGGGGCATCGGAGGAAGTTATGGTCCGGTGTTTCCCTCTGTACTTGACGGATATTGCTACTATGTGGTTAGGCAGTTGGAAGATGGATCTATTAGGACATGGACAGAATTGGTGGACAGATTTTTGAAGCAATTTCGGGTTCATATCAAGAGGCCAAAAAATGTGATGACACTGACATCGGTGAAGCATATGACAGGGGAATCGCTCAGGACATTCTTAACTCGGTTCAATACAGCGGTTGCTTCGGTGGATCGCCGGATCCATCGATGGTTTTAATGGCGGCAGTATCAGAAGTCAGGGACAATTCGGATTTCAAGATATCGTTGATACGGAATCCACCAATGGATCTCGAGGAAATCTTTCACAAGGCCAAGAGATTCCTTCGGCAGGAGGATGCAAGTTCGGATCTGAAATCAAAGGAAGTAAATGTGGTTAAAGATGGAGGATCATCCGGTGAGAGCTCAGATAAGGATAAGGATAAAGGGAAGAGGAAGTTGGATAATGATTCTGGCAGGGCAAGAAAATGCTGAGGAGAACCAAAATTCTCCACTTACACAGGATTGAACGAAACGTTGGAGCGGAAATACATGGAAACCTAAGATCGTCTTCCCTACCGAAGGCCGGCAAGGAGAGAACCCTCGGAACGTGAGAGGGCATCAGGAAGGCACTGTCTCTATCATGACCTGGACGGGCATGATACCAACAGCTGCAGGCATCTCAATGATATAATCGAGGAGCATGTAAGGAGTGGTCAGCTGCGGCAATATGTCGGGACTCGGAACACGACGGTGGAATAGGAGCAGCCACTGTCTACCTCAAATAACGATGGCGCGAGGCCCAGGAATGATGGTCGATTGGTTATCGACTAACAGGGATGATATGGAATAAGTAGCAAACTTTGGGCAAACGGCCAAGTCACTTACTCATGTACGGGGTTGGAGATAGCCCCTAGGCATGCTCTGAGATGATGATAAACCGCGACGCTCTAGTTTGTGAAATCTGCTTTTTATTTTTTGGTTTGGACATTTGCTTTTTTCTGGTTTAGTTTCAGAGTTTGGTTTGAACTCCTGGTTTTGTTTGTTTTCTGGTTTGGACTTTGGTTTGGATGCTTGTTTTCCGGTTTGGATATTAGTTTGGATTTCTGGTACGGATTTTTGGTTTTCTGATTTAACATGGATTTCGGATTGGATTTTGAGTGGATTTTTATCTGGTTTTTGGTAAATAGTCGTCGGGTATGGATTGTGCCTGGCAAGGGGTAAGTCGCTTTGTCCGAACATGGCGAGACGGCTTATTCAGGTCATCGAGTATGGACTATGCTCGGCAAGGGTCCAGAGCGACCAGGATTCGGCTTAGGACTTAAGCCACAGCATTACTTAGCGTTCAAAGACACTGCACCAGGATCACCATTGAGCAAGGTGTTGCTTGACACAGGTCGTCGAGTGTGGATTGCGCTTAGCAAGAGCCCAGAGAGGTTATGGATTCGGGTATTGGCTATGAACAGCTAAGGATCTGGCTAAGGGCCCAGAGTGGTCCCGGATTAGGATATCGACCCGGAGAGGTCATGGATTTGGTTATTGGTGATTGGATATGGATGGATTAGAACTCGACTGTCGGGTTCGCATGGACATGGAATTGGCTAAGGATCTGGCTACTAGATTCGGAATCGGATATCGACTCGAAGCAGTCGCGGATTTTGATAAGGAAGTGGCTATGGCGCTTGGACATAATGGCTTGGTAATGGATTGGATCGTGGATCGAATGGTATGGTTATGGATGGAATATGGACTTTGGATGTCGGATTTAAAGTTATTCAAAACACGCTTTCCTACCACAAGGCATGTTTTGGAGGGCAAATGTTACCCTGCCTTTTTGGTCAAGGTCGGGATATCAACAAATTGGCTATGAAAGGATGGATACCGGGATTGGAGATCGATTGGAAACAAGGCTATTATCGATACCGTTAAAATTGGGCCGAGCTCCAATCAAGGTGAGATCGATTGGGAGTGATAAACAAGACATGGAAAGGCTACATTTCAAATTTTGGGTCAATCGGAGTTCGTATGTTGAGTTATGGATGGATCAATATTGGTGAAAGATGGTCTTGGGAATCGATACATTCGTATCGATCATGGTGGCAGTTAGTTTGGATCGATCGGTCTTCGGACCGATGGATTTCATGTCGATCAATATGGATCGATACGAAAGGTATGCATGGGAACAGCTGGATGGATACGAAGTCATATGACTTAAACATGACGCTCGGGATCGATGCAAAAGTAAGAATGGAGCATGGACACAAGGCAACGGTTGAAGGAGTTTGGGAAGACATTTCGTATCGATCTTTCATTGATCGATACGAATTGATGAAACCAAATTGATGGATACGAACAAAGGCGCAGGTGGTGGATACGAATAGACAAAGGCTGGACCGATACGAAGATGGGCACAGAGGATCGATACGAAGAAGGTGAGCGGGGATCGATACAAAGAAAGGATGGGTTAATGGATGCGAAAGTTATCGGATGGATGGATACGAAGCATGGATACGAAGTAGTGGAGCCGGTCAAGTGATGGAGCGCTCAACATGGATCAAGGCGTGGAACTCGAGTCGATTCGAAGGCCACGGTTATGGATAGGGGATAGAATAGATACGAAGGTGATCGAAGCGAGCTGATGGATACGAATCATTCAGCCTTCATGCAAACTCAATTTTGGATCGATCATAACTCTTATTCTACAACTTCAAATGCTATGAAATTTTCAGGGAAGCTTCCTTGTGCACTCAAAAATGTTCATGATCGATCTCGACTTCATTGAACTACTTTCGGATCGATATGAATTGTACTTGGATCAATCCAGAATCACTCTGGATCGATCTGGCAGGCCCACCTACGCAAGAGAAAATGTATTCCAGATTTTAAGACGGATATTTTCAGATTCACACCTATAAATAGCAGTCCTATGACAACTAAAAAGGGATCTTTTCTGCTCTTTACGCCGACACTCTGCTATTTTGTTCATTGATGTTCAAAGGCTTGTAATTGTAATCTCAATACAAAAGGAATAAAAAAAAGTCACTTCAAACTGGGCATAGACCAAAAATAGCCAAACCACTATAAATCTTGTGTTCTTTCTTGTTTTCTTACATTTTAATTTTGCTATTTCTTCTTTTTTATTTTCTACATTGTCTGTATCTGAAATCTGTGATTGGATATGGAAGATTTGTGTATAAACACTGGTGCTTTCATTCTAGGGTTTGTGACCAATTTTGACGCAAACAACTACTATTAAAGATGTTAGTAAACAAAACAGGAAAACACACCAAAACAAGTCACGGAAAATAAAAACAACCTAAGATCTAAAAAAAATATTAAAAAAAATAAAAAGAAAAGAAAAATCTTACGAGTTGAGGATAAAATAACGTAATTCACAAATTTTATACAAACAAATTCACAAACTTGCAGGCAATTCATTCATTGTCCGAGTATACTTTCAGGGAGCGTACACAGTAAATGTAAACAATAAATGGGGGCATCACTCCAAGCTCAAAACTGAAATCATAGACCGACCCTACACAAAATTGATACAACCAACCCATTAACATAAATATGACGCTCAACCATTTATACCTCCATTTCTATCTTATATAAAAATAAGCCATGCATGTTCCCTGGTGATATATTACAGGTGTTCTGCTCTAGCCTTATATGTTGTCATCTTGGCTTTGCTTCATTTGCTTTGCTTCGGAAGGATGAGAGCGAGAAGAAGGAACGTGGAGCTGCAAGTATTAACCGCATAAGTGGTCAGTCAATTACACACGTGCGATTGTCTAAAATATTTCAAAATGAAATGAACAACCAAAAACGCAAATAAACTAATCAAGTGACGAAGTATTTGAGTACAACCCTACCCTATAGACCATACATAGTATCGTTAACTAGTCAATTTATTGTTTTTTTTTCTTCCTAAGCTACAACCAAAACAGCAAATCAACACAATAAAAAAAAATGTTCTCTGTATACAATTCTGAAAATCAAGGGGGGGGGGGGACCATGGCCCCTACCCCCCCCCCCCCAGCTTTGTCCCTGACTAGACCAGCATAAGGCTACACCAACATAAAGCTTGGGTACTTTTGGATCTAAAAACTTTAAAAATGCTGAACACAATTTTCATTATGAAGATTGACTGATTGATATAAATTTAAAAAAAAAAAAAGGGTATCTCGAAGCCTAGAATGGAGGCTAGCACATATGATCAACACATCATGTCACCAATCAAGAGTTGTATGAATTGATTCTCAATAATCTCAAGATCTTACGATACTTACACACATAAAAAGGATAAAAGATATTTAGATCTCAATAACCTTCATAAACCGATTAAGATGATGGAAGAAACAGTAAACTAGAGGAGGGGAAATTTTGAAAGAAAAAGAAAAGGCAATTAAATTGATTTATCAATACCTAGATGATTCAATTTTTGATAGTGGCGAAGTTGTGAATCCGATAAAGCACTATATAACAAATCGTAATCTTTGTATAAGTTGAAAAATGTTTGCAAGTAAGGTTTTTGTTGTTTGAAAACTGATTTGGTTGAGATCGATGAATAGAAGTCTATGGTTGAGCATGTGAATGAATTTAAAGATGTAATAAATCAGTTGGTAAACATGACTGTCAAATTCGGTAATGAGTTTCATGTTCTTTTGTTGATAGGTTTACTTCACAAGGATTGGGCAACTTTAATAATATCTTTGAGTAACATAAAAACTAATGGGGTTGTCTCATTCAATACGGTTTGAAAGAGATTCTTGAATGAGGAGCTTAGAAGAAAGAGATCTGTAGAACGTACCGAGGAAATTAAAGAGCAATATATGGTAGAAAAGAAAGATCTTTGGTGGTAGAAGTATGAAGAGAGGAATTATTGTCAAGAGAAAGAGATCACATGCATAACCACCATTATGTTTATATAAAAATCAGAAGAAGATTGCACACATAGTGAAACGGGCAATGATAGTGATACATTGACCAGCCTAACTGAAGTTAGAAGATGTTTTCTTCAATTTCATCGTTAATGATGATAGGCTTTAGAAGATAAATTTGAATACCATTTTTCACATTCGCAGTGATCTATGTTATTTTTCTTCTATGAGAAAGGTATTGACATGAATATGACCATCAATTGAGAAGAGCTGCAAATTTGTAGTGTTGAGTTTGTCAGGTATCATATGTATGGTTTGAGAGATCAATAGTGTGAGACAAACCATCTCTCTGGATTAGATGGACAGCCATGATTGCACTCATTGGACTTGAGGTGGAGTGTTGAGAGTGGTGAAGGATGATCGTGTTGAGATACGAGAAGTATTGAATAAGTGGAACCTTACCGACAACTAAAAATGCATGATAGTTGGAATACGTAGTCCGCAATTAGGTGGAAAGGTGAATTTCTGAGGTGTTTGTGATGATCTTGTTGGTGGTCATGCAATCGATCGAGGTAATTCATGTTTATGATGCTCAAGATATCGATCGTACGATGAGTTTACAGATCTAGTAATGGACGCATGTCAAGTTGGAAAATCCACAAATTCCACGTGGAGATCTTTGTGGAATTATAAGCACTTCTAAGGCTAACTAATGTGATGTATCCCATGATGGAAGATACATATTGCAGTGGTGGCTATTTGTGATTTGCTATTATAAAAAATCAGAATTATGAGATAAATCTAAAGATGGTTAAGTTAGTGTATTATTTAATTTGATGGAGTCGTTTTCTTGAGCTTGCTTTGTATAGATGAACTGATTAAAGATGGAAATTGAATATTCGTTGAAATGATGTGATGTTAGTATCAAGGTGGACTGTTGGAGATTGTGACACTAAATAACATAAGACGAGAAGAAATAAAACTAAAATAGAGATATTATAAAGTGGACCACACCCCATATATTTACCTCATATGTTCATGAGATGAGTTTGTAACAACAACAATTGTAGGGTTTGGAGCATATTTGTTGTGGGTTAAAGAAGGCATTTGAAGGACAACTGACTAATTAGTACATAACTGCATCAATCAATTTGCTCTCATTTGATTGATGTCATGGAAAATAAAAGGGTTTCTATAGCTGATTGTTTCATTTTCCTCAATAAAACTGTTCTCTTCGAGCACAAAGAAGCCACCATCATAGAGATTAAATTATATTCTCAAATTAGGTTTTTGATTTGTTTGTTATTTGTTTACTTTTATTTGATCATATTAATTGTAAGTAATTGATGGAGTTTCATTAAAGATAATGGTTATGTGACATATTATTTGTGTTGGGTTATTATTCGATTTTGGATATTAATAACATGGTTGTTTCTAGTGCTCACATATTATTTTGTATCAAAATTATCGGTTGTGGCTTCGGTTTAAGAAAAGACATTCGCAATTGTTTTATCATTTGCTAGGTTCTGCACATTAAATCCTAATATGATTGTCGAATCTTCAGTCCAAGCTTTTAAATCTCGGATTGACATCTCGCTCCATATCTCGGATTGATATCTTAATATCTCGGTGGGATGAGTGTTGAACAAGTTAAAAATTGCATTTGAAATCTCGTCGCTCAAGTGCAAAAATGAGATCTCACCCGAGATCTCGAGCGAGATGAAGGAGATTTAGAGCTTTGAGATTCTTTACAAACTTACAACGACGGACAAACTTGTGTATGTGATGCATGTAACAGTCCTTAAATTTTGTGCTAGTAAAATTTTTCCAGATAATTTCTATTAAAATGACCACTGTAATTTAGGTGATATTAAGATCATAGGAAAAAACTTTTGCAACCATCCTGTCATTTGCTAGGTTTTACACACTTAAATCCTAATACATTTCCCCCCATCTTCACAAACTTATAATGACCTATGAACTTATGTATGCAATGCACATAGAAGTCCTGAAATTTTGTGCTAGTAAAAATGTAAAATATCCACATGGGTTCTTGGAAAGGAAAATTGTGCCCGCAAACTATTCATTATTCTAAATGGTTCTTCTAAGTAATGTTCAATTCTATTGAATTTTGTTTAGAATGCCAATTCGAAATTTCTTTTCAAAGGTGTTTGATGAGTAGGGGTATTTGAAAAGAGTTGCGAACGAGGAAGGAAAGTGAATGTAGCATTGTATCCGCATGCACTTGAATGGAGCTTGGAAAAAATGAGTAATTTAGTTATATTTTAGTGGATTGTTACTAATGATTAACTTGATGCTGTACTTACTAATTTAGGTATGATATTTGTGTGATATGTTGATTTTACATATAACCACACACACTATACACCCCCCCCCCCCAAAGGTAGGAGTATGAGGGCAACGCTCTAGCATATGAGTGCAAGTCTACAGAACTTTTATTTCTGATGTCTGATCTGGCAAACATCAAAGTATCGTTTTCCTCCGTTGCATGAGTGGGGCTTTTCACGTTCAGGAATACGACACATAAGTTGCGTCTGCTCACTTTTGATGCTTCAGACGTCAACGGGAAAAAGACTACGAACAGACCGTAGATGTAAGGATTTCAAAGTTTGACAGAATTATCCAAATCTTGTGTAGGAAAGATGACAAGTGATGTGACAAGATACATGCATGGTATTTGGAAGTGATTATTGGTGACTTGGCTTTCAATGTCTATGGACATGTAGAAAGGATTGAATGACACCTTCAGAAACGAAATAGTAACAATTTAAAAAAAGGTTCTTATAGATTTATAATAGAAAACTAAGCATGTGTATTTCAATTTTTCAGTAAGCTTGAAACCTTGATACCAATTTATTGTCTTTAAGGCACATCGGGATAGAAATTATATGATAGCATATTAAAACTCCTGAAACAGAAGCTATTGCAGCTGTGAAAAGCTATGAAGAAAAAACAGAATAAAATATAACCTTTTAGAGAGCTTCCAGACAGATGATCCTCCCTGAATTTGAAGTTTGCAGGAGCATTTGGAATGGAACTTCGTATCGATTGAGCTACACGGAACATGCATAAGCTTACAATATGCTATATAGCCTATATACTTGATAACAAAGACAGGAACAAAATGGGTTGACTAAAATACAATCAAAAGGTATTTTTCCAGAAGTAGAATTGTCCTAACTGTTTTCAAACAATGTACTTTATTCCAATAGGAATTGTAACCAACATTCTTTACCAATAATTACCATTGCCACCAGTATTTATCAAACTTTATCATATTCAACGAGGTAATTATAGGAAAAGAATGCCGGGTACAATTTTATTAAAAGGCTACCATTTTGAACAATTTTCAGAAATCACATAACAGAACATGAGAAGTAGCTTTCAGTGGCAAAGCATACCTTGTTCAGGAAACTTGTCAGTGTCGTTAAATTTGTCATAAGAAGAGACGGTATGCCCCATCCTCGACTTCCTTAACTCATCAAAGTTCCTTGATCCCAACTCCTTACAATCATCTATTTCCTCATCGCATTCAGAAGCAGTTGACGCAGACACCCAATCATTTACCAAATAATCTGAACCTCTGCTTTTCCTACCAAACTTCAATAAGCGCTTAAACCCTTTAGTTACATCTTTACGTGTGTTATGTGGAGCATCAGCAACAAGAACAGGTATCTGAGCACTTCCCCATTTCTTTCTCATGCGCGCTGCATCAGCCTCCATCATTTGATTCAGTGGATGAGAACTCCAAGATGTGGGACTTCCAACTGGAGAGTCAACAGAAGCATCAATATCAGATATTTCATTTGCATAAGAAAATGAATTGCGCGAACTCAAGTTCCATGGGCTTTCCCCTGGCGACTCCTGTATAATTTCCTGACTGCATTCGATAGGAAATACTAAAGGTTCAGCATCAAATTCAACAGATGTTCTACCAAATACTTCTTCATGTTCGTTGATTTTACTGGGTAAATTTTCTTGATATTCAGTGAGACCTTCAGAATCCTCTTCCTCTTTCAAAATCTCTCTGTTTGTGCATGGTTTTGGTATGATTTTGCCTGACCCTGCACCAGTGCCTCTTCGTCTATTACTCTTTCTAAGAAATGGTTTAGACTCGCTATTCCTCTCGATATCTTTAACACCCTGCTCTAGGTGGTCTTTTGAAGAATCACTTGCTGAACTTTTCTTCATGGAATGCCCACGTGACTTTTCAGCTCTAACAATATTTGTTTCATCAGTAAAACTTTTGCTTTGGACGAATTTCCTTGGTTGTGTGATTTTGCTAAGTCCTGAAGCAGGTTTCGTGTTTTCTTTTCTGAGGTCGGAGAAGTTGGGAACCGACTGAGCAAGTGGTTTTTCGGATAGGTCGGACCTACGTCGAGTGGAATTAGAGTTTGGAGGTTTAATAGATGGTTTAGGGATTGAGGGAATATTTGTTCTAGCGGTTGAGGAGGATAAGCTTTTGGAATATGAAAGTCTTTTCGAGCTTGTAGAAGATTCATTGTCAGAGAGAGTATCACTGTATGATTTACCTGCTACATCTTCTTCTCCTTCTTTATTGATGAGGCCTATAGTCTTTTTTCCTCAAAAAAAATAGAGTAAAAAGTAAAAATCAGCAGCATACCAGTTTCTTATTTTCCTTTGTACAATTGTGACTGGACAATTGTTGTCCTGGACAATTGTTGTCTGTGATAAACAACATTTAACATTAACTTCTTTCAACGCAAATAGAGTAAAAAGTATAAATCATGTTCCTTTGTACAATTGTGTGCGTTCGATGATTTTGTATTCATGACCACTTGACGCTAGACCTGTCAACGGATACTTTCGGACACGGATAGTGTCATGTCCGCATTCGTATTCAAAATTATTTTTGAATATCGGATATCTGCATCCACATATACAAACGGATATCGAATAATTATCTTATCCGCTAACAATCGATAAATCAAGAAACATACATATAAAATGTTGGCTCAACATAAGTCTTTTTTCAGTCCTGTTGATTATAGAAATATACAAAATCAATAAATATGATGATAATAAATAGTTTTGAGCAATTAATATGCATTTAATGCATATAATAGAAACCATTAACTTAATATAAAATAAAATACATATCTTTCACTGCATTTTCAAAAATACACATAAACTAAAATATAATCCTGATAAAGAAACGGATGGATAATTTTTGGACGCGGACGCCTTCGTATCCGCATCTGTATCCTACTTTTCGGATAATCGATATTTATCCGCTTTTCAGATACAGATGCGGACGGATTTCGAATTTTCCGGGTATCCATTGACAACCCTACTTGACTCGAATTACCCGTTTTTATGCATGTGTGCATACGTGAATATGCAAGAATTTATACGTATGAATATGGATGCATGTATATGTATATAGCAGTGGAATTCAAAGTCCCATCCTTATGTAATCCTCCTGCACTCCCGTCCGTCTTCCTGATTCTTTTTTTTGTGGAATGAAATAAAATTTTATAGATGTTACACTCATATTTTCCGAAAACGGTCAAGGAAAGAACAATACAAATATTGAGCCAAAAGAAATCCCCTCACAATGACGAGAGCTAAAAGGAAGAAAGAGAATAAAAACTAAACCCAGATGGTGCCGCACCGAGATAATATGAAATTGCGGCAAGATAAAGGAAATTGCACCCATAATAAGTCAAGCTATGAAAATGACGCGATGACAAAACTCGAGCAACACTGCGTCGAGCCCTAAAAACAAAAGCATAGTTGCGCCTCTCACTAAATATAGATTCGGCATTAGAATGTTGCGACGAAGAATCGAAGTACCCATAAGGTATGTGCTGTAATTTAGTATCGAATACAATGAGGAGGCGTCGCCACCTTGATGTGACAGGACAACCGCAATCTTATACGTCGATATCGAATTAATAAAGACTGCGCCGCACTCCTGCAAACTAACCTCAAACCCAAAAGCTCAGAGAATGGTACAATGGAAAACAGCCCCATGATCAAGAACCAAGCTTCGCACCATAAAGGCAAAACAAAGAGACCCAACTTCATCCCCAAAATCATTAGATCTGATTTAGAGACAAAGACGAGGATGCGGTCCTCAAATGATCGAGAGCAGATCAGAGCAGGGTCACATAGGACAACCACTACTTAAGATGGCAACTCGATCTCTCCTTCCAAACAATGCGATCCAACTTCAACTATCCTCATATCGTGATATGTTAACATCGCAGAATGGAAGGGCGGTACACCTTTAGAAATGTCAGTGCAGAACTAAGGCAATATGGCATCACAGTGTTCAACAAAGCAAGGTGAAATCCTGAAGTGCCAATGAAGGCGTGAGCTTTCCTTGAAAAGAAGGGTAGCATCCCTGATAAGCATTGATTTTGTCCGTCTTGATTTCAAACGTTCCCGCTACAATTTTGGGTTTTTCGCCACTATCCAAAATCCAACCGCTCAAATTATGGTTTCTCACCGAAGACATGTCAGCATGCACATCAAATAAATGAGATGGATGGATGACACGTGACACCATCCAACGGTGGAAACTAAAATAGCGGTAGAGGGATTTTGGCGATCCACATGCATCTCTATACTATAAATAGAAAAGACACTATAGCAGGATGAAGGATTTTTTTCCATTTACTTTTTTGGGCACACAAAACAAAAAAAACCTGTGCTCTCTGCCATTATTTGTTTGTGCTAAGAATATAAAAGGAATAAAGTGATATTTTGCCCGTAGACGTATGATTCTTTAACATCTGAACCACGTAAATTCTCTGTGTTCATTTACTATTTCCAGTACTTGATTTTGCAGCCTTATTATGTTTCGTTGGCACGAATTCCTTGATAGCTAAATTGATTTTGTATACTTCTAGTGTTTACAGTTTACGATATTGTATGCATAAAAGTAATATAATTATTCCTTGTTAAGGCAAACTTAATATCACTTAACTTTGTTGATTCATGATCGCGGAAGCATCTAGCGCCGCGATTACTTCATAAGAAATACTCGATTGTTTGTGAGATGAAAATTTTCACCAACGGTAGATATAAACTACTGACTATCAAGACTGTACAAAAAAAATTGGATCGTTTTGAAACATCTAAAGTACATTTTAAATCGATGATGAGTGTGTATTCGATGACTCGTATTGAATTGCAATTTTGGTTGAGTTAGGAGTTTCAAAACAATCCAAGTTTTTGATATGTATATGTTGCTGGGTGTGGCTCGTATTGTATACGAGTGTGCAAGGACAGAATTGAGATTAGTCTCACACTGTGAGATTTCAGAAAAGAGATGATATATATGGGTTCGGTGATATCTAACAACAGAGACTCATTTTATTACAAACAAATGTTGTCAAGACCACATGTATGCCCAAATGGAAATGGTGGGAATTTTAATTAGAATACCTTCTATTATAAGAGAGCTATGTTTAGTGGTTTTCCAAGGCTTCTACACTAACTGTGCTGCACTGATGGATCAAGGGATCATTATATGATGTGTGAGTGACCGAAGCAAAACTCCAAAAAGGGCGAAGAGACACGATTGATGCCTAAGTAGTTAATATCAAATAATATTGCCGATAAATCGCATAACGGACTTCAAGAGATATTTTTGTAAAACATACCCTAAAATATCGTTTAGCTATATTTCAGTGATATATCACTAATATTTGCCGATATGCCAACGATATTACACTGATATTATATATAAATATCGGTAAAAATGGTCAAATACAGCTATTAAGCAGAAAAGGTATATGAATGCATCATATTACTGTAAAAATCAATACTATATACGCAAATTCTTTATATAGATATATCTTCAAACAATTTAACCTTTACTATGAAGCATCATAAGGTTGATATTTACATCTTTTATCATGTCCATAATTTTTACGGCTTACTACTAAACATGTCGATATTACTCTTGATATCTTCCCGATATTATCATGATATTTCGCATATCGTTCCTTAACTGATATCTCACTAATATTGATATTAACTACTTAATCTAATGCTCGACATGGTAGATGAATGATCCTAAACTAAGCATAACTCAAAATAGGCTTGAAACGATGCTAGTCAAGGTTAATATATGGTAGAAAGCAAATTGACTTGGACCGTGAAAAGGACTCGATGTAAAGCAGCCTAGGCCAACTGTGGAGAAGTCTATGTATAACTCCTAGATGACTTCAAGCAATGCTCACCAAGGTAGGGTTCTGTTAGATGTGGCTTGCATCGTATAGGAGTGAGTGCGTGGACTGAATTGAGATTAATCTCACAGTACGAGATTTCAAAAAAGAGACATGGGGTGTGTGGGTTGGGGGGTTGGGGGGATTGGTGACATGTAATGGCAAACTACCAATTTATGGTACGCTAAACAGCATTTTATATTGTAATGTCTACAAAGGAAAATCTTAAAGCAAAGACTATCCTTGAACAGAGTAAAAGTCAAACGAACTGTCAAAAAAAATTGCGGATACAATCTAAAAATACAATAAACAAAAAAACTGAGACAAATCAATACCTCTCCTTGGGCTTTCATAGATGAGCGTACATTAAAAGATCTCATTTTTCCAGCACGCCTTCTTGCAAGATCTGAATCTCGTTTATACGCTGAATTTGTAAGCTTCGCTTTTATCTCAGCCAGACTATGTTCTAAACTATCCTGCATTGCCATCAATTTTGTTTCCTTTTCTGCCCTTTTCGACCCCAGTTCTTGCTTAAACTTTTCATCTCGTTTTTGCATATATGTTGCATAATGTTTTCCTCTGAATTCATCTGAGGGACCAAATCCACCTAGCTTCTTCATACTGTTGGTGGAGTCTAAATTGTCAGCTAGCTTTCTTAGCAAATCATTTTCAGTTTCCACCCCAGTTTCTTTTTTTTCAATAGAAAGTTGATCGGACATAGTGGCTTCTTGCTGCATTTTTGGGGTAGAGTTACGTGTTTGAGAATCCAGAGTTTTGCTTTTTCTTGAAGATGGTCCTTGGTCTGCATGAACTCTGAGCATGTGTGCTGCAAATAGCTTCTCTAGTTCATCTGCCTTCGTTTGTAGTTCATTGTTAGTGACTTGAGCCTTTTGAGCAGGAAGTGCGGAGTCTTGTGGTTGATTAAGTTGCATTCTTTGAGATTTAGGACCACTTTCAGTTGAAATAATGATTGGCTTATGAGATGCAGTAACTTCATTTTTCACTGCCTCTTGGTTTCCTACATGTGCGTTTGATTGAACTTGAAGTTCACATTGCTTGCTTGTGTTTTCAACTTTGTCCAATGATGATTTTGATTGCGAATGAGAGAGTATTGTAACTTTTGACTTTGTTGTGCCATCTTCTGTTTTCGTTACAGACACCTCAAACTTTGTGTCAGAAGGTGCATGATTCTTTGCCAGTCTTGGTGCAACAGGAGTCCTGTAACTTGTTACATTAGCACTGTCTTCTGTTTCTGACTCAGTACCATTATTGAATTCACTATCATGTATCTTCTCCTTTGAGAAAAGATTTTGGTCATGAGAGAAAGATAAAGATGAAGATAAACAAGGCAGCTGTGGACTATCTTTAGATCCCAGCTTAGATAAAGACGTATAAGTGTCTTTAAAACTCTCAGATGAAGTTGGGGTGGCTACAGCACTAAAGAAACTGTTGCTGCTGCTTGTAACATCAATGCTCATGTCGCTTGTGCTGCTCCATCTGCGTAAAACTGATTTCTCCACTGATGCATCAGATGCTTGTCTCCTATGCTCCCCGTTCACGAGTACACCCTTACTGGCCCCACCTCCATTTGAACTGTTGCTGCTAATAGCAGCACTTGTGGTTTGCTCTTTCTGCTTGCTTTCGAATAGATTGATCCGGTCCTGAACACTTAACCGTCTCGACCCCGTAGTGATTGGTTGAGCAGGCACGTCTTCAGTAGGGTTACTTGTATCTTTTCCAATTACTGTCTCAGAACTAGCAAATGGTTTTGGGGTAGTAGGATCAGTTTCAGGTTCATCGATTGACATGTTGGAGTCTGATGAGGAGCGTAATTTATTGTTTTCAATTCCCTTCCATGACTGATGAGTTATCAGATCAGGTCTATTTTGACATAGTGAGATGAACTTGGTACATGCGTCTCTACGACAATAATAATATCACAAAAATTGTTTCAGAGAAACAAGAATTACATCATGAAAAATGCAGCACAGAAATATATTGCCGGTTTAAACTTTAGGTAATGCTGTTTGTAGTAGGTTAATTAACTAAGTCCTGCTAAATTTGATTCCGTCATATGTATGTGCTGCCTTTAAATCTGAAATAGAATGGGGTGTGTGTGTGTGTGTGTTTTCTTTCCATTGTAAATTGGTACCAATTATTTCAGTTTATCTTTTATCAAAGTTTTTAATAGCTATTTGAACAAGTTCGATCATGCTTGTATGCATTTTACATGTTTGGAAAATTTTAACTGTGTGTGTGTGTTTTCTTTCCATTGTAAATTGGTACCAATTATTTCAGTTTATCTTTTATCAAAGTTTTTAATCGCTATTTGAACAAGTTCGATCATGCTTGTATGCATTTTACATGTTTGGAAAATTTTAACTGGTACCAAGAGTTTCGATATAGAGGAGCACTCGTAAGTTCATGGTGGAAAAAAATTGACATGTGTGAACTTATGGGGAACTGCTATGCTATGTTTTCTGCAACAATGCTTTATATCTCACACTATATCATAACCTATTGCTCTGTGTTATATCTCAAGTTAAAACTGGACATACACACAGGAACTTACCTTAAGTGGTGTGCACCAAATCTATCTGCAAAAAGGAGAAGTTCGGAGACTGTGTCAAGAGAGAAGCTAGCAGACGATGCCCGAGCAAAAGCTTTTGCAAGGTCCTGCTTAACAGCAGCAAGCCGCAAATCAATGGCACGAAGCAGCTCTTTCCTGCAACCCAATAGCGGATTAAAGATAGTTATTTTTTTCATTTATTTTTATCTGAAACAAGGCATCATTTTGAATTAAGTGCCAAAATTAGAAGTTTGTGCCGACAAATAGTATTGGTAGTGCATGCTTTATCCTTCAATCTAGCATATACAACAAAATATTATTCTACACATGTCACAAAATAGAGGTTGTGATGTACCACATAACAAAATTGCAATCAAATCATTCAGCATGGATAAAACATGCAATGACATATATTGGGATTATGATATGGAAAGGTGGGTTAACCTAATAGTACATAGATGTAGCTCAGCTTTGAAGGAAAGACATTTATGCTAATTAAGAACAATTCTAAAATCCAAGCAAAGTTAAACTGACCACAGTAAATTTGAGTTTTTGCAAGTGTGTGCAGAAATAAGAACAAAAAAATGCAGCATATTTTTAAAATAGTCTTAGGAGCATACTTTGTTAAATCTGCAGCTGCAGCAGAATCAGTTTCACCTGAATGCATTCCAAAATAATAACGAAAAAGAGTTAGAGAAATATAACACTACCAGAAACAAAATGACAAATATTTAATTTAAAATTCTAAAATAACTTCAAAAGAAGTATATTGCCTAAGATAACCCCTAGGGATGGATTACATCCTAATGTAGTAATCTATTTTAAGGAAATATGTGTGTGTATGGGATGGGTTCCGCTACACCCCATCTGCATCACTACTAATTTTCAAACTACACACTTCTAAATCAAAACGAAAAGTTGAAGATATGTTCTTACATTATATGTCAAATTGATGGTAAAACAAACATTTTAACAGTCAATATTGACTTAACATTTTAAACATGTTATGAGTTCTGAAATGATTTCACTTTTTGTGCGCACGATGTTCACAGTGTAGACTAAACATCCTCAAAATTTCATTTGATTTCGAATAGTGTAGCAATAAAACCCATAGGGGTGTAGAACGAAATATAGCAAAAGAGGGGTGATGCAGATCCTTGCCATATATGGGTTTATAGGTGTGTGTCTGTGTGTATACGGGGAATAATCACTGACAAACTGAATATGATCATCAATAGCAAAGCTGAACACAACCTGCACATTAACACCTGTATACTATACGTGTTTGGAACTAATTATTATCATCTTATCCACATTTAGAAACATTTGTACATTCACAACGATATTGGATAAGCATCATGGAATGCCAGTGTGCTGAATAGTTCAAGTCATCGGTTTTATAATATTCTAAACTATTAAAAAAATTGCTTGCACTGAGTCATTGATAATGAGATTTAAAAGTAGAATTATGTGGCAAAGTTTCAAAAACTTTAATAAGTAATGATGATGTATATAGTGCCATACTACAAGCTATTGACAGTCAACCTTACATTTTCAACAACCTTCAGGGAAAAAAATACATGTTATTGACTTTTTAGACAAATGCAAATATATGTATGAACAAACGTAGATAGACGCAAAAAAAAATATATGGAAGAGAAATGGATTTATAACTGTTAACTGACTACAATAAAATTCAGTTGCTTGTTGCAACTTAATAATGAAGAAAAACACAAGCAACTTACCAAGTTTAGCAGAGTGTTGACTTTCTGACCCCTGAATAACATGTAATTTTATTCAGAATCTATTGTGATAAATATCGGACCAACTGCTTCCAAAATAACATTTACAAGTAGCATTACCTGGGAATATATCTTTCTAGCCCCTTCCAACTGCAACACCTCCGCATCAAAAGTGTTGACTGATTCCAGCACTTCAGGTGTGCTTACATAGCGAACAAACCTACACAATTTTTTTTAGCCCATTACTTTTTCAGACACAACCAAATTATCTTAACTAGGTCATGAAATTATTGTGAACTGCTAGTATAGTGATTTATATTTGATATATTCTTGCCAAAAAAATCACATGCGAAGAGGCTAATCTTAAGTTTACTTGCCTTTTAATCACTCCCCAAGTTCATTCAGCCAACAAGCATTTCTCTTAGTTTTACATGAAACTATAGTAGTTTTATCAAAAATTTCATGGATTGCAAAATCACTGATACTGCTAAATAAATAACTATTTAGTACATATTAAAACCTTTCAAGAGTTCCTTTGTTGAACCAGTTCTTCCTTTTCTCTGTTTCAAGGTTAATCAACGGGACTGATTGATTAACCTGTTCTTCCACATAGGTCAAATGCGTCAGAAATGGTTTTAAGAATCCAGATGCGATCTTCTCAGTTTTACCACCTCCAGAAACGAACAGTTCACACCTACCAAAATTCAACCTTTCTATAAATTTTACTACCAAATATATTGAAAGTGAATGTAGCCAACAAAATGAAAACTTCATCAACTCCTATCGTCTTCATTACTAAGACTAAGTTAAGAATACTCTTGCGATTCACTTTCATTACTTTAAACAAGCACGATATAACGTAGCATAGCTCAAATTACAAAAAATGTAAACGGAAAACAAAACTGGACTTTATTTCAAAATTAATCAATTTTACCTTGATTTTCGCGGAGACAACTGAAACTGAGCAAAATCGAGCACAGTATCCGAATCCATCCTCTCCACCTAAACAATTTCCGTAAAGTCCTCCAGATCTACCAGCTCAAATCCGCACCCAGTCGAAATACCTTATCAAACCCTACAAGCAAATTTACAAAAAGAAAAATATCTACACACAATGCAGAAGCAATCACAAAGGTCGATTACCACTCCGACTCAGTCTTACAACGAAAAAAAGAAAAAAGAAAAAGAATAGTTCGAATACATCAATCGCTGAATTTTTGCGCCTTCTTATCTGCAGAATATATCGAGTTTGGTGAAACCTAATTCAAGTGAATACATATATAGTTGGTGATGCTGCTTGCATTCCTATCTCGAGCTGCTTTGCTTGCTTGCTTGCTTTCTCTCTTTGAGGACAGGATTGGAATTTTCAAACAAAAGTCTGAAGCAAATCGCTTGGTTTTTTATCTTTAATTTCGTGGATTTTTGAATAATTTATGTTATTAAATTAATGGCATTAATGCCTTGACAATGTTTCGCCATTAACTGCAATCGTGTAAACACCTTGTTGGATATTTTTTTTTGGCAGTCAGCACGTGGATTGAAAATGAATAAATAGCTCAAATCGTCTATTAAAAACGAGCGTTAGGCACGCGCTTCGCGCATGAGTTGTTCTACAAGTTATACATGTTTTAAAACACTCAAAAAAATAATTTTTAGAAATATTTTGCCATATTTTGCGTTGAGCTCATGCATAGTTTGTTTGAATTTTTATTTTTAAGTTTCAGTATCTTTTTTTTTTGTAGTTTGAATTTATATTTCTGTTATTAGTTAATAAAGAAAGAATTTGTAAAGAAATTTCATTTATTATATCATATTTTAAAGTGACATTAAGATTTGATTATATTTAAGCGCTCTGAATTTGTTAAAAAAACTATTTATCAAGTCTTATTTTCAAGTGATATTAATGTTTATTAATATTTGTAAAAACACGTGTTGAATTTGTAAAGCGTGTTTATTTGTTAGATCCCATTTTTAAGGGATTTGATAACATATATAGATGAGCGTTAAATTATATATATAATTATTATACTTGAGTAAAGGGTATTTTTGGAAGTTTGCAGTCGGACCAAAAGTTTGCGCTTCCAAATCAACTATTAATAAAGATTTTGTGTTCTTTGGAAATTTTAATATTTTCCAAAAAAAATTTTAACGTTTATTTCTTCCATGATATTTGAATTTTTCAAAATAAATCGTTTGTTTAAACCATCATGGTTTTTATCGATGTTTAACTGTTAAAGAAAAATGTTAACATCTGTCCAATAAACACATGTGTGTAGTCATCTATACATTCCATGAATTTCGTCCAACTTGTTTAATTTATAGGGAATTAATGAGTTTTTCTCATCTAACTTTTTGTTTTTTCTTCCAATCAATTAATGGCACATGTTAACCAGTAACACTATCAACGTTGAAATAATTATGGGAAATTAGTTTAAGAGATCCATGCAAAAATCAATAAAATACTTTTGAAAAATCTATTTTGCAAAACTATGATAAGTTGAACGCCTCTGTTATTAAATTTAATAAATGAAATTGATTACATGAACTAGTACTATAGAAATAGCATAAACCGATTGATAGTCGTTTCTTTATTTTGATTGGAAAATTTAATTTTATAATATATGAATTTTCTAAGAAAATTGTTTTCCTTCTTATGGAATTTCTTAATATAAATAATTTTATTAAATTATAATCATTTGAATTTTATATATTTTTTTCATTTGCATAAGTATTAAATGAGAAGATATCCTAAGTGAGAAAAACAAAATTGAATGAAAAATATGAAAATTATGTGCACACATCGATCAGTTTGTAATATCACAAATTTTCATATTTTATGCACACGGCGTATACAGTTGTAGTTATTGATACTTGTCAAAGGGCATGGATCCACTTTATATCTCCTCAAAATCGTCATTGTGTATTTCATGCCCAAATTTATCAACATGACTAAAAATACCATTAATCAAATCTATTGCTATGGAGGCCATTCTCATAAAATTCTATGGTATTTCAAAACTTCTAACCACTTCAAAATCATATTTTTGATGAGCTAAAGAAGTATTTAAAATGATATGCAAGGCGTGAACGAGTAAAAATTATTGAAGTGATATAAAATTTTACAGCAAGGATCTCTTCATAGTAACAGAATCATTTGTGATTGTCAAATTTACAAAAAGCTGCTATGAAAAATCACATGGAATTACGAATGGATTCGAAGTTTTGGGATATGAAGCCCCAACCCAGTTAAATACATTTAATTCTCACGTATTTTTTGCTCTTTTTACTTGAAAACAAGTTATCGATAAAAGAAATAGTATATGGATAAAGGGAACTGTTACAACAGTGTTTAACAAGAAAATTTAAGCCGATAAAAGAAATAAACAAAATATTTTTCTTCTTAATAAAACTACTGAAAATAGCAATTTTACCTTTTTGAAAGATTAATAAAATATTAATTTTTATAATATACAAATACATACTTCTTTTATATTGAAAGATCTCAAAAAAAGCAAATATGAAAAGATGATTATTTTAAAATTGTAAGCTAACTTTTATTAAATAATATATTTATGAAATTGTAAATTTATAAAAGTTCAAAAACTTGATTAAACTTATGATACAAAATTCAAATTTAAAAAAAAAATACTTAAAGTAATAGAAATTTCATATAATGGTATTTTGATTGATAAATATTATACAAACGATATAATAACCTGTAACGACAGGAATTTTTGACCCTCGAAAATCAACACTAATACATCCACTGTATTGCGTGCCGAGCAATCGAACGCCGGAAAACCCGGTTGTTGGGGAAAAAGAAAGAAGAAAGAAGATAAGAAGAAAACTAAACAACACAGAATCCCACGGCGGAATGAATAATCTATAATATACAATAAATCTTTACACAAGAAGAAACTGTAATATATGTATATACAGACATCAATCAGAGTTTACTATCCTATTTCAGCCCGGACAGTTATAACAATATGTCCTTACAATTGCTGATAAATACAACAATGAATACAGTAGAAAAATAAGCATGTACGTGAATACGTCTTTGGACCTCCAACTTGTTTCCTAAAGCTCCAAAGCATCCAACTAAATCTATAATATGCTCGATCTGACCCGAGCATTATAATAAAATAACACCTGAGTAAGTATGAAAAACCAGCGTGAGAAAACATACCCAACTGGATTTTTAAATTATAAAAACCTTTAAAATCAAAAGTATCTCGTAAGACAACGCCACACATATACACAGACGGGTTTTTACCTTATGATAACCAAAACATTTTCTACAGAAAATCCATCGATATTATAATAATGTCTAAGGGTGAAAATAAAAATAATCAAGTTGTGGTGATGGTCATGAGTGTACATCACAACTATACTAGGTATATAATCAAAAACCGATAAGGCACGTTCACTAATTGTGTAAAATTCGGTGAAGGTGCCTCGGTACTTGGAGAACGGTCCACCTGCACAAGGATCGGAGATATCCTTTTGAAGTAGCATACATCCCTAGTGATGTACCATAGGAAAAACATAACTGTTCTCGCTAAGACCGAGTGCATCTCCCCATGCATGTATAACGACTGTAAGTAATGTCTAGGTGGAGCCGACTATACCCTAGGGGTTTGCAAACCCTACTGGTCATGTCTTCTATCTCTGGTTTTAGTCATTACCGCTGATGAGGCTACATCCGGCATTCTAGCTCATGCACCGCCACCAAAATGGATCATGAAATCCTACATGGATTTCATACCCCAACGGATCTCAGAACCATACATGAATTCCAACAACTCAATATATCATGAAACTCCTCCGTAGAACCGTATATAGTTTCGGAGTGGTCACAGTTTTCGAGTCATCTCTTACGAGTACACCCTTCCGCTTCCCTGGCGCTCCAAAAACCATTGGTCGATTTCCATAATGCTCAATACCAGTTCTTTAGGAAATAATCAGACAATACACAGGAGTAGAGATCACCCCCTGACCATTTAAGTGGACGAATCTCCTCATCACTTGTCCTAAAAGAACGAAACGAGTTTATACGTACAATATAGCACCACCGACGGTAACTGTACCATATAATTCCCATTTTTCTCCTAGATATTTCCAGAATTAAAATTCTTCGGTGTTAAGTAGGGAATATTTAGGTACCACCGAAATTAAGAAGGATTACATATTTTGACCAAGATTTGATAGTCGGTTATTTAACTATCAATGAACACACATCCAAATTAGGGATTTATTTCAAAAGGGAAACCAACATTAGTTAAGCACATAAGCAATCACTAGTCTCCTTTAATATGTTAGTCCATGAGATGATGGTTTTGATGACAACAACCTTAGAATAGATTATAAAATATAAATACTAACATTACAAGTTTAGATATATATGTATATGCAGGATCTAACCATGCAGGTATCAAGAATGAAGACTGTACAGTATAGAGATTCAAGATATAGAGATAGAAGACTCATGAGTATCAAGATTATCAAGAGTTCAAGATTTCAAGGTTAAGTTTGTTTTGTTAGGAATATTTGTTAAAACTCGTAGAAAAGCACTGGCATCTTAATATCCAATTTATTCGTGGAATGGAATCCACTTCGAGCCCGTTAAAGGGATGGAACCCTAAGTAGGATGGAACCTACGAAAATCTAGTAGGACATTGTTTTGTATCCACTAAACTTAATTCAAATGATTTTTCAAAATTATCTTGTTTTCGAAATGATTTCAAAACTTTCCTTTTAAAAAGATTCAAAACCCTCGATTCAGTTTTAAAATAATTTTAGCCTCAAAACATCTTTATTTTCAGAGTCAGAATTTCTCCTGATTTTAAACTATCTTTTCAAATAATATATTTAACTTTTAAATTATTTATACTTTGATTTAAATTATAGTTAAATAATATATATATTGTTCTTTATATTTACTTATGAATTTCAACTATATTCAAGTATATTTATAAAGTTTTAATATAAGATAAATATTATTTTTATAGAAATTCAAAACATCAAATTTGGCTGAGGGATGTCGACATGCCCATAGGCACCATGTCGACATGGTGACAGTTGAGTTCAAAATTTAAATTTCAAAAGAAGTGTCTATTCGCCATAACTTTTCATGAATGGTCATGATTGTTGTTCTTCTATAAATAGGGGTCAGTTTCAACGAATATTATAACATTTTTCTCTGATTTAACTTCTCTTCTTCTTCTCCAGTTTCTTATTTACAAATTACACCATTACTCTACCGAAATCAATATCGAATCTAACTAGATTATCTCTGGTTTTGATTCTCTCCACTATCTCTACAAGATCCAAGTGCTAATCTGAGTTATAGACTTTTTGTAATCAATTGAGCGAGGGAAGGTGTGATTGTAGCCCTGGAAATCAATTGGGTGAACTTGTTGCCCCGGAAATCAAGTATCTCTACCTAGAGGATTGTGATTCTGAAGGGTGTACCTCGTAGCCTTGAAACCGAGGGTTGTAATTGTTGAATTGATTTTGAAAGGAAATCCGTACTTAGTTGTGCGGGACTGGATGTAGGGTAACTCCGAACTATTATAAAATCCGGTGTGTTCTTTCCTTTACTGCTTTTACTTTATATTTGCATCCGTGTTTGATTCTGTGTTCATATCCGTGTCTGATTAGTGTATACATTGTTAACAAAGTAAGATAAACTCAAAAAGATTAACAAATTTCTTAAAACACTATTCACCCCCCCTCTAGTGTTAATTCTAGCTTTAAGATCCTTAATCCACATTTCTCACATTTGGTATCAGAGCCAGGTTTTCAAAAGTTTCATTATCTGAATTTTGAAAATTTTCAAAATGGCTACTAACACTAATACTGCTATTACCACCAACACTAGTTCATTTGTAGAAGGTCAGTCTACTGCCAGACCACCACTTTTTAATGGCAGTAACTATGCATATTGGGCATGTAGGATGAAAATATATTTACAATCTGTAGGATTAGATACTTGGAATATCACACAAACTGAATATTCTGAACCCACAACTAATTTTGCACAGTGGACCACTGAGCAAAAGACTGTTGCACAAAATAATTCAAAAGCAATGAATATTCTGTTTTGTTCACTTGAAAGAAATGAATTTAATAGAGTGTCAGTTTGTAAGTCTGCATATGAAATCTGGAAAACTTTGTAAGTAACTCACGAAGGAACAAGCAAAGTTAAACAGACCAAAATTTCCATGCTCACAAATCAGTTTAAGTTATTTAAAATGAATACTAATGAGTCTATTTCAGATATATGTATAGTCGATTTCAAGATATTGTGCATTCTTTAATATTTTTGGGAAAGGAATTTTCGGAAGAAGATCAAGTCAGAAAAAATTTAAATTCTCTCACTCCAGAATGGGATCAAAAGACACTTGCAATTGAAGAGGCAAATGACATCAATACTTTAAAGATAGAAGAATTGATTGGAAATCTAATGTCGTTTGAAGTTCAAATGATTGGGAGAAGAGAAAGCAAAGCATCTGAAAAGAAATCAATGGCATTCAATGCATTAATCGACGGATCAGACTCAAACAATGATAATGACGAAGAGATAGCATTTATGACCAGGAATTTTCGGAAATTCCTGAAGTATAGAAAATTGAATAGTTCCAAGAGAAACAACTTTAAGAACTCCGGTAATTAGACTACAGTACCAAACTTTATCAAATGCTTCAATTATGACGAACCAGGTCATATCAAAAGAGACTGTCCGCATCTAGATAAGCAAAACTCTCCTACAAACAATGATTCTGCAAAGAAACAGAAACGTACATTCACTGCTACTCTAGATGACTCTGACCCATCCTCCAGCGACGATGAATAGAAGAAAGATAATTCAAATCTGTGTTTCACAGCAATTCTCGATTTAGTCAATACCAAAGACACGGAATCTGAAAAAGGTACACGTTTACAATACATTGGCTGAAATTGCATTTTTGAATTGATTGATTGATTGATTTTGAATTGATATGTTGTTTGAATTTTAAAATTTATTTTCTATTTTTTTACTATTATTTTATTATTTTATTATTATTTTTATTATTTTTGACACATTCTGAAATAAAGTACAATAATATTTCAGAAATATAGACATTAATAATAATATTTATATATATGTATATTATATAACTTAGGAAAAATCATGTCATGAAAATTCAAAGCCACATGTCGACATGGCTCCTACCATGATGTCGACATGCCTACCTGAATTTGAATTTCAAATTTTGAATTCAAATGTTCTAATTTCCCTCCACCTTTTCACTTCATTTATTTCTCTGAAAAGATACCTTTTGACCAGAGAATATGTCCTTTGAAAGTCTATTTATTCACTATCTTTTATCATATCTTTTCACTTTCATTTTCAAATTCAAACTCTCTCTTCATATCTTCAAGCTCTCTACTCTAATGGCTTCTTCAAGCAACCCCTCAACCATGAGAATTTCCAGAAAAATCAAAGAGCAATTATTCAATGATCCGGAGGCAATTAAAGCATACATCAATTATGCTAATTATGCCCAAGTCCATTCCGGAAAATTTGCTATTTTTCAAGGTTTTTCTTCTTATGAAATTGATTCTCTTTTTGCAAACAATGGTGTTTTAAGTCTTATTGACTCTTCTCAAAATGATTTTGTTTGCTATCCTAATCTTGTCAAAATCTTCTATGCTAATTTAAACCGTGGTTTTTATATTGGAAATGAGAATGAAATTTGGAGTAGTGTGAAAGACACTCAAATTGTTTTGAATTGTGATCTTTTGGGTATCATTTTCAATTGCAAAAGCACGGGAATGGATCTTTCTAGTTTTCAAATCAATGAACATGATCGTGAGACATTTCATCATATTTTTGAAGGAGATGAAAACTTTGAATTTAAAAACCGAAACTTTCGTCCTAAAGCAAGAATTGGCAATCTTCTCTTACAACATACTTTGACCCCAAGATTGGGAAATTTTAACAATCCTACTTCAAAAGTGTGCAAAGCACTTTTTGCTATTTTCGGAAATTATGATATCAAGTGGGCGCAAGTTATTTTGGATGAACTTCGTCCTAAAAACTTGGAAATGGGAGAAAAGATTTTATATCATGGAATTTACCTTACTAGAATTTTCAACTATTTTGGAGTGGATTTCAAAGGTGAAGAATTTGTCTCTAGGAAAGTTTTCAACCATTCCAACATTTCACTTATGAAAATCTCATATGTTTTTCAACCTTATGAGACTCTTGCCGAAAAGGAAGAGCGTTTGGCTCATGAAGAAATGGAAGAGGAAGAAGAAGAAGAAAGGGATGAAATGGAAATTGAAGAAGAAGAAGAAGAAGGTGAAACCTCTTTGGAATGCATCGAATATCCTTCCAATCCATCCAACAAAACCCTTCTCAAAAACCAAAAGATAATTGTGGAGAATCAACGGATTTTAAAACGATCCGTTAGTAAGAAGTTGGATAACATTTCTTCGAAGATGAACAAGTTCTTTTCAAAAGTCAGCAAGAAACTTGGATTATCTTCATCATCTTCATCTTCTAACTAGTTTTATCTTTTAGTATCTTATTGTATTTGTCTTAGTTTGTTTTTTTTACTGTTCGTGTAGTTCATTATGCTTAATTTGTATTATCGTAATGAAATGAAATTTCCTTTCTGTTATCTATCTTATCTTATCTCTAGAATAAATGTTAGTATATTATATAAATATATACATATACACAATTATTCACAAAATCAAAGTTGTCATAAATTTTCACTAACCCATGTCGACATCCCCTAGAAGACCATGTCGACATATACTGGTCAGAAGTGATTGTTGATTTTGAATTTGAAATTTGAATAACTACCAAATGTCTATTCATTTCAAACGAATTTCTATACCTATATATACCTTTTTCTTTCAGAAATCTTCATTGAAATTTATTTCTCATTATCTATATCCTTCATTTCTTTCTCTAATTCAATTATGGCCAATCCTATTCACAATCTATCTGAAAATCTTGAAGAAACACTCAATTCATTCAAGAATATTCTCTCGTTCATTCTTCGTAACCAGCGACACTTAGAATTGAGTCAAATGCAAATGATCAAGGAACAAGAAAGGCATTTCGAGGCAATTCGATGGATGATTTCTTCCCTGCACAAGGATGATAACGAAGCACATCCTCCTGTCTCTCTAACCAATGACAATGAGAATTGGGATGCAATTAAAGCAGACCCTATATTTGGAGAAGATGGATGGGTAGATGTTCCTCGTAACGTTTAATTTTCTTTCTTTCTTTGAATTAATTTGTTTGATTTAATTTGATTTGAATTGATACTCTGTGTGGATTGATTTTATTTGGTTTGAAGTTTGGTGTGTGAAACATATATATATACACTGAAATGAATATAGTCTTTAATTAAGTTATTATGCTCATAAGTATCATTATTTCTTAATCTATATATTATATATTCTGTTGTATAGTTTATCAATGCAGGTACTGAAGTCCAAGAATAAGGGGGAGTAAGTTTTTTGTTGATGACAAAGGGGGAGAAATATAAAATAGAATAGTTAGGCATAGATTAAAGGGGAGTTGTTAGTTTTAGGGGGAGTTATTAGGATAGAAGGAATATTTTATAAACAAAGGTTGTCATCATCAAAAAGGGGGAGATTGTTAGTCCATGAGATGATGGTTTTGATGACAACAACCTTAGAATAGATTATAAAATATAAATACTAACATCACAAGTTTAGATATATATGTATATGCAGGATCTAACCATGCAGGTATCAAGAATGAAGACTGTACAGTATAGAGATTCAAGATATAGAGATAGAAGACTCATGAGTATCAAGATTATCAAGAGTTCAAGATTTCAAGGTTAAGTTTGTTTTGTTAGGAATATTTGTTAAAACTCGTAGAAAAGCACTGGCATCTTAATATCTAATTTATTCGTGGAATGGAATCCACTTCGAGCCCGTTAAAGGGATGGAACCCTAAGTAGGATGGAACCTACGAAAATCTAGTGGGACATTGTTTTGTATCCACTAAGCTTAATTCAAATGATTTTTCAAAATTATCTTGTTTTCGAAATGATTTCAAAACTTTCCTTTTAAAAAGATTCAAAACCCTCGATTCAGTTTTAAAATAATTTTAGCCTCAAAACATCTTTATTTTCAAAGTCAAAATTTCTCCTGATTTTAAACTATCTTTTCAAATAATATATTTAACTTTTAAATTATTTATACTTTGATTTAAATTATAGTTAAATAATATATATATATATATATTGTTCTTTATATTTACTTATGCATTTCAACTATATTCAAGTATATTTATAAAGTTTTAATATAAGATAAATATTATTTTTATAGAAATTCAAAACATCAAATTTGGTTGAGGGATGTCGACATGCCCATAGGCACCATGTCGACATGGTGACAGTTGAGTTCAAAATTTAAATTTCAAAAGAAGTATCTATTTGCCATAACTTTTCATGAATGGTCATGACTGTTGTTCTTCTAGAAATAGGGGTCAGTTTCAACGAATTTGATAACATTTTCTCTGATTTAACTTCTCTTCTTCTTCTCCACTTTCTTATTTACAAATTACACCATTACTCTGCCGAAATCAATATCGAATCTAACTAGATTATTTCTGGTTTTGATTCTCTCCACTATCTCTACAAGATCCAAGTGCTAATTTGAGTTATAGACTTTTTATAATCAATTGAGCGAGAGAAGGTGTGATTGTAGCCCTGGAAATCAATTGGGTGAACTTGTTGCCCCGGAAATCAAGTATCTCTACCCAGAGGATTGTGATTCTGGAGGGTGTACCTCGTAGCCTTGAAACCGAGGGTTGTAATTGTTGAATTGATTTTGAAAGGAAATCCGTACTTAGTTGTGCGGGACTGGATGTAGGGTAACTCCGAACTAGTATAAAATCTGGTGTGTTCTTTCCTTTACTGCTTTTACTTTATATTTGCATCCGTATTTGATTCTGTGTTCATATCTGTGTCTGATTAGTGTATACATTGTTAACAAAGTAAGATAAACTCAAAAAGATTAACAAATTTCTTAAAACACTATTCACCCCTCCTCTATTGTTAATTCTAGCCTTAAGATCCTTAATCCGCATTTCTCACATAATAAACCTATCATCCCTTAAAATCACTTTGTAAATTACTTATATAAAAATAATTTTACAAAGATATATCCACCAACCCCTATATTTTCAATACTTAGAAAATATCCATATATTTATCTCAATGGTATAAGTATATTCACACATATTACACCTCACAGCTTAGAAAATGCATTCATATACTTATCTCGATGTATAAGTATATTTAAAAAATTGAGAAGGATTTTCTTTTTATTTGATTCTAAAATCATTTATAAACTCCTTATAATTCTTCAAAACCATTTATAAACCATTTTATAAATCTCTGAAAATCATTTATAATCTCTTTATAAAATTCAATCACTTATAAGTTCTTTTGTACATTTTTAAAATCATTTATAGATCCTTTATAAATTCATAAAACCATTTATAAAACTCCTTTTATAAATCTATAAACTCATTTCTTAACTCGTTTATAAATACCTAACCATTTATAAAATTCTTTCACCTTGTAAATAATCTTCCCTTAAGTCTTTAAACTATTTTATAAATTACCTCTATAAAATCCAAGTCCGTTTATAAAACTCTATTTATGGGTCTCGAAAACATTTATAAATAATTAAAAATCTTTTACTTCAAAACACCATTATATAATAATTATTAACAATAAATATTATAAATAAATAAAAATTATTAACCTTAAAACATCTTAAAATTAATAATTAATGATTTTAAAACATTATGAAATAAACAATAAAAATCAACCTTTACCATATTTATTTATAAATAATAATAATTTATTTTCAAAACATTATTAATAAATCCTTATTATAAATTTAAAGCCATATTTATTTCAAATAATTAACTTTTCAGAAATATAAAAATATTGATAAATAACTTCTAAACAGCATTAAATATAAATAAATAGCTTTATAACGATATTAAATATAAATAAATAATTTTTTAAAAAACAATATTAAATATAAATAAATAACCTAGGAAAGACGAAAAAAAGGTTGGAGTAAAATAGGGGTTAAATCCTTTTAAAAAACAGAATATTTTCGAAACCCAATTTCGAATTTTAAAATCATTTCCTGTCTAAAACCCATTTCCAACTCAAATGGCAATTTATAGTGTTTTTAAAAACTAATTTGAGGCCAATGGTTACCAAACACTTAACCGATATCAATATTGATTTTCTATCACTACAAGGTTCCAGTTTTTACCATATAACGATGTCATAACCAATATTTCAGAAAAATCGGGTTTATTATCCAATAATTCATATAACTGGAATATTATTGAAATCAATTTAACAATCACGAGGAATCTCGTTGGATCCCTCCAACCTGTCCCCCTACATCAAGACTCATATATATAAGCACACATATATCTCTACTATTAATAATGAGAATTTCATCAATAGGATTCAACCATGTCTTTTTGAATTTCCTAAAATACCCTTCACATCTCTATAGTGGCTAAAATTATTTGTCTCTCAATTTGCATGTCATCTATTCATGGGCCGTATTATTAAACTTCATGACATCATCTTAACTCAATTAAATGTTATTGGAACAACTTATTTCTTCATCTCTTAGCTTATATACAACAACAATTAATGTATTTTCGACGATGTGGGACAAATTAAAAAACTCAAAATGGGTCAATATTATTGCAACATGAATTCAATAGAAAGGTTAAATTCTATATAAATACTAAAAAACCACTATTTACGTTGCCAATTGGTTTTGTACCACATGGTTTGCTAACATGGTGAATGGGTATGGTTCAAAAAAGATATACTGCTAACATGGTGAGAGTTTCTAAATGATACATACCCGCTAGGTATGGTTTAAAAAGATAATGCATAAATATAGATGTTTTGAGTGCAACGTTTGGGCAGTGAAATGAAGAATGCTTTGCATCACAGTATTCACAAACGTCTTATATACACTAATACATGATTCTGCAAACCCATCAACAAAAAGATATACTGCTATTTTCGCACTCCTAGAAATGTGAATAAATTAATTCTTCAAATAAAATAATCAAAATAAAATTGCAGTCAATAATAGATAAATTGACAAATTGTCACATAACAACTTTTTTGCCTTCTAGTTTCATCTCTGCGTGACAACACTTGATTTGATCATGTAGCTAGCACAAAATTACTGCTCTGTAACCTCATTCTTTAGCATAACATCACATGTTATTACAGTAAACAATATCAGCATGGTGACGAAAAAGATGAGGGGTGCATGCTCCAGAGAAATAACATTGTGAGTGCATTGTTTTATTTCTGCTTGAAGCATATACTCCAATGAAAAATTGACATACAATAGGTTTCGGACAAGGATAACACCCTCTACCTGCATATAATAATTGATCAATTATCAGAGGATTTTCTAGTAGATTAAAAAAGAAACGTGAGAATCAAACGGTAATATTTGCAAAATTTCATTTGAGCATGAAAGTAGAATAGCTTGGGGACAAAATCTCCATGACCAACAAAATGCTTTAATTTAGGAAACAAAGGTTAAAAAACATATGATCTAGATACATGAGAGCATCAACTCTAACATTTCAAAGTAAATTCATATGTGGGGACGGTGCTTCTGCGGTTTCAATATTTCAAACATGGCTTAAAAATTTTCCAGCACTTAAGCATAATACTTCTCATGGTTACACAACCTACACTGCTTAAAACCGGGTTTCCTTTGTTGGAAATTCTATTTTTAGAGTCGACAACTACTACAGCAGTAGAGATGAGATATATAGTTCCCATATTTGATGTTTTGCCCCTAGCTCTTGAGTGCGCACCAAAATAATAATCTCTACTGTCTATGCTATTAATAATGAGAATTTCATGAATATAATTCAACCGTGTCTTTTTGAATTTTTCAAAATACCCTTCACATTCCTATATCTAAATCATGTTATCTACGCATATAGATATTGAGATGTGAAAGGTATTTTGGGAAATTCAAAAAGACATTGTTGAATTATATTCATGATATTCTCATTATTAATAGTAGATAGATATGTTGTAATAATACAACCGGTTATAATAATCTGAAAATAAATAGGAGTTCTTGAAAAAATTGACAGTGCATATTTAAGTTCAAATACCAAAGTAAGCAAATGCGAGTCTACGTGGACGTGCCTATATACTCGTGTAAATAAAATCAACAGTGGTGAGGAATCCTGTTGGATCCCTCCAACCCGTCCCCTTGCATTACATGTAATATATAATTAAATGATATAAATCAACCGCTTCGAGGCGGGATCGTATACAAAGGGTCGTCTGCTCTTACACGGGAACGTAATAGGGTCTCATCTGCTCCAGAGGCGAGAATATATCCAAACCAATAATATAATATAGCAAATCATCCAAACATCCAATCAAAAATTTTTATCGACTATATATCATACTGGTTAACCAAAAATGTGAGTTTAACTCATCGGAATTTTTGTTGTTGCCGAGGCATTTCGTTTTGGAACTAAAATCGAACGACATCCGATTTCAGCCTAAATTCCCACAGTCTTCAAATCCGACTAAACTAGTTGCCTTACAAAGCTTTCATCATCACGAGCGCAACTCGTCGCGTTTGATTCTGACCTCGTATGAATAAGTTATAGCATTAATAAGTTTTACAATTTCAAATAATATAGCTACTACATTAATTACATGTCATTAACAACATTAACCTTTTAAATTTTACTTAATCCTGCCCCTAATCTTCCCTTTCCTCCCAAATTTCTCGTTCACGAATGAAACCCACATGCCGACCTTCTTTCGCTCGTCACTGCCGCAGCAAGGGACTAGCCATCGTCGCACTCTGCCCATCGGTAGCCCTTGTCGTCCTCTTCCCAGCGCCACCCACCTTGGCCACCACCATCGCCTATAACTCACTGATGTCCCCAAAAACCCTTCCGCCTTCAAACACAGATCCAAGGCACCTCGCACCGATCCAAGTCGATCCAACCGATCAACTTACTCAACATGCCATGTCGAACAACTTCCTAGTTGGAACCTTTGCCTAAAACGACCTCTGGTGGCGCCGACGAACGTGGACCATTGGATTTAGCCATAATTTAAATTTTAAAATAGAGAACGTTATTCTCTGATCCAATTTGACTTTTATAAGGGGAAAAGTATGGCCGAACGTGGAGAAGGCGTGGTTGAGGAATGGGTAGATATGGTTATAAAATATTATATATATATATATATATATGTATATGTATGTATGTATGTATTTATATTATATTCGAAAATATCCAATATAAAATGTCCGAAAATCTCGAATTCCTATCGAGACATGCCGCCTCACGTTCTATATGTAATACCTCTATTTTGAACACAATGGAACTAGTCTCGAGGCCTAATTCGATCATATGTAGAAGATAGCTTTTCAAACCCGGTTATATTATATTAATTTCTTAAATTAATTTATAAGCGTTTCGATCTTGCACTACCAAACGATATGTCTGATCGCCACGAAATTCGTTAACATATAATAATTTACTATTACGGATCCAATAAAATTGGTTTCGTTGAAATCTGAGACAATGCCCTTGAAGGCTATTTTCACACGTTAATTAAAACGAATTATTTTAAAAACCAATTTAATCACTTTAATATTATAAATTAAAGTTTATTATCTTCATTCTTATTTAAACATAACTTTAAATCATTTTTCATTATTAAATCCCAAGTTAAATTATTTAAACAAATTCCAATATTAAAATTACTATTTCAAATAAATCCTTATATTTGAAATTTAAGCCATTTAACTTATAAAAATAATTATTCCATATTTAAAATCAATTAAATATTTCAAAATCAAAAGACTGAAATTCCGGGTCATTTCATAACCTAACGTCTTCCCCTTTTCGAAATTATATTCAATGCATTTTTCCCTTAGAAAATAGTACTTCTTAACCATTTTATTTTCCCTAATACATATCATACACATGCACGCACGCACGAGTGCGCATCTAAAAATTACTAGTTACTATAAGCAATCAAATAGGTAGAATACTATGTTTGGTTGTTGCACAATTCAAATTGATTCAAAATTAAACTAATATAATATATTTATTTTTTAATTTCAAAAATATTGCTTAAATGATAGAGGGAGATGGAAGGTGAGTCGTAAAGAGGAGGATTTTAATCTTTCCCAGTACATATATGTACATACTTGCGTACATGTGTGCATTTGGTGCATATGTGCATATGTGTGTGTTAGGGGATACAATTTTCATAATTATAAATTCCCTCAGATTCCTTTGTTCATGTAACATATTTTAAATAAATTTAAATTGAACGAACATTTCGTGAACATAATTCTATTAAGATTAAGACAATTTATCCAAAATTTGGAGACAAACCAAACTTTAAATTTATTAAAAGTCATAACTCAACAGGAGACCGAAAAAATTTATGTTAATCGTCTATTTGAGACATAGTTTTGAATATACCAGTAGTTTCGAAATAAGACAAATTTTGGTTAGGGTGGTCATTTTAGTAGTCACGTCATACCTACAAGATCTTGTTTCATTTCAGACCTTTTAACAAAAAAAAACGAAGGTAGGGATTTTAGTGGGTAAATAATGAAAAGTATGTACATCCTTATTTTTTTCTAAAATACTAAAAGACCTTAAGGCTTATTAATATATAAATTGGCTCTCTAAAAGTTTTGAAAATATAAAACACCCATTGAATTTATGGAAATGTAAAATATACATATATTTGTTCTTACATTGTTTACAACGCAACGTTGCATTGTTTAAAACGCAATCAATCCGGTATCATTTCGTTTATTGCATTGTTAACATGAAATTTACATAGGTATTTTTATTTATATGTTTTGGCTAAAATAATTTGGATTATATTCATGGAAATGACATATTTCATACATCAAAATCGTATAAACATTCTAATATTTTTAGGAATACTATCAATTATGTATTTTTGGTTTATTCATTGAAGCTTGCATTTTATATGTACAAGTAACTTAAATCGTCACTATTGCAATTAATTTGAAGTGTTGTATTTGAATATATGATGCAGATTGCTATTTTTAATTTTTGTGAGTCTCTATGCGATTTATTATTTTGAATTTCAAGGATTTGATTTATAATATAAAAAAAACAAGTGGTTTTCTTACCTATTATGATAAATGATAAGGATGTTTTCCAGAAAAAACCTAAATAAAACGTGTAATAACTCGTATTTTTACATGTATTATTATTTTCATATTTAATGGCATGGCGGTGAGGTGGCAACCGAATGATGATGTAGCTAAGATAATATACACGCAAACTAAATAAGTAATTAGTAATTTAGTGTAGCGATCGCGCTTAAAGATTTGATTGGTAGATCAAAATTATGTTATTTATTTAATAAATGTGATAACCTTACTACGTGTACAAGAATTACACTCGTGAAGACTCAAAATTGGTGATGGATATAAGTTACGATAGTTATAAGTTTTTTTTACGTGGTTAGTTAGTGATATTAGGTTATTTGATTGGGGGATTGAACCTATAACCTTTGACCTCTAAGTCTAAACCATCAACCACCTGACTCGATCTTGAAGTTCCAATTGCTATTAGTTCTGAACTTATAGTTAAACATGCGGTGGAGCTCATGGATGCGGAAAACTATTATATTTGATGGCATATGCATGTTAAAAGGTAGCATATTCATTGCAAAGGCTCAACTTGTAGTAGGTATTACATGCGGTGACTTAATAGAATGTGATAGTTATATAACGCGGTAGTTATACAATGTGGTAGCTATTGCGTGTGGTATTTATAGCGTGTGGTACCATGCCTTATTGGAGCAACAGAACATAGTATGTGGTGGTTATGTAATTTATAACATGTGATAACTTGAACTCATTTTCTTCGATGGTTATTATTTGCGATATCTTCTGGTTGTATAAATGATAGTTATTTATATACATTGATATTAAGTAAGAATAGTTAATAGATGTGTAACATTCCGAAATTTTATCGCTTTGATTTTGAATATTTAATTAATTTTAAATATTTAAATAATTGGTGTTTTAAAAAAATCTAAATAACTTATATTCAAGTATAGTGATTATTTAGATATTCGAGTTGAGAATTAAAAATCAATTAAATGGATTTAATGGCCTTATTTAAATTCTTTTAATTAATAAATAATAATGGTGAACCCATTTTTAAATTTATTTACGATAATAAATGGTTCGAATAAATAACAAGACAATCAATTGTTAATAAAACGACTCGATTTCTATCATAGTATTTTTAATTGAATTTATTAGATTTTTCCATAATTTTTAATCTGAAAAATATTTAGATTGTCATTTGACAATTTTGTGGCGAACGATGGCATTTTTGGAATTTCACAGAATAAAATAATATATATTTTAATGTTGATTTATGATCGTGTCACATTTTGGTGCATGATCGGATTTTTATTCCAGTCGTTCGTAGTCCATACACGGACGGAATATTGGGTAGCGGCGCACCGCAAATATTTCTCTTCATAACTTGTTAAAATCAAATTCTAAATTTTGAAGTTGAATTTGATGGTGCCTTGATTTTGATTTGAGTTGTTGCTTGAAAATTTTGGTTTGCTTGAAAATTTAAATTAACTTATGAAGGAGGCAATTGATCATTGGTTATAAAATCAAAAGCTTTAAACACTTAAGTCTTTTTTTACATTCTCTTTTAAATCCACTTTTCCCTCTTTCATATTCACCTTCCTTCTTTCGTTCTTCTTTTGTTTTGCGAAACCAGTAAACTAAAAAATGACCTCAACAAATAAAATTCAAAATCAAATCCTGACAAAAAAAAGGTATAAATATATTTATACACACACACACACAAAACTAGGGTCTTTGAACTTGTGTTGAATAGATCTTCAATTCTATACCCATATTGAAGCGTGCCTCATTTATTTTGGGTGTGAAGCGTTTTTCCATCCGACCTAGGGTTAAGGTTTTAGGGAGTTTTAGGTGAAGACTATCGAATTGGAGCTCGGTTTTGAGTTTGTGACGTCGAATAACACTCGTGGCCGTGATATGATATCGTCCAGTGGACTGTTGTAGATCAGATCACCTTGGGCAGTGTTTGGTCGACATCATGTCATGTTTGTGGATGCATGATCAGACTTCGATTTGTGGTGTTTGGGAGGTAGAGCACGTGGAGTGGAGTTAAAAGGAGCAAGCGGTGTGCGATTTTGCCGAGTGGAGGAGGAGATTTCGAGGAGAGAAGGTCGATGGTTTTGGCTTTCTTTTGTGTACCTGTACATGTTTGCAGGGCCTGAGGATCAAAGGATTGGGAAGATGATTAGGGTGTGTTTTTAAATGGTGATTAGTTTATTAATTTAATAACCAATGAATATTTTAATTCCAAATCTTATAAAAATCATATCTTGCTCATATGAGACCGGAATTGGACGCGGTTAGTTGTGTTGGACTTGTAGATTTGTTAGTTACACGATGGAATTAGTTTGGTCGAATTTGGAGCAACTGAAATTTTAGGCTAGAATTGAACGTTATTCAATTTTAGTTCAAACCGAAACGCTTTGGTGTCAACTGGAATTTCGGTGAGTTCACTTGCCTTTAAAATAAAATATATGATATCTGAGTTGCTATAAATTATTGTTGAATACTTGGAAGATAGTTTATATTGTTGTTTGGTTGTTTTTTGGATTTTAAATTTCCACTTAAAAAGCAGATGACATAAATAATCATTATGTTACAGGGGATAAAAACAAAAAGGAAAGTCGGAGTGTACATTGCGAATAGGTCGCTACAAAACACTTCAAAATATACATACATATGTGTGATTTACATGAGACGTTTATAGAAAGACCCTAAGGGGTTTCTCGCCAATATTAACTTATGTACATTCTGATGTTGTTATATTGTTGTTTGGTTGAAAATATTTATGACACACTATTTGGTTGTGTAAGTGTCGTTATAGTGATTATCATTGTACCATCACTTATGAAATATCATCCTCTTAAACCATTGTTGTGTATTGAAATTGAGCTTGTATTTTTATAAAATAAATGTTTGGTCGTGTTTTTGGACTTTGATAGTTGTTTAAACTATATTTTCAAATATTTTGGGAATTTTGAAAATATAGGATAAGTATTGATTAAAATTTATAAAAGAAGTTATAAATTAGATTAATTATCTTTTGAGATAATTAATATTGTTTTAAATTTATAAAAAGGATTATAAACTTGATTAATTATCTTCCGGATAATTAATGTTGTTTAAAATTTATAAAAAGGTTATAAATTGGATTAATTATCTTTCGGGATAATTAATGTTGTTTAAATTAATAAAATAAATTATTATTTTAATTAATCATTTTAATAATGATATTTAAGATTAATTAATCATTTTAAATAATGATGTTTAAAATTAACCTATCATTTTAATAAAAGATGTTTAAAGTTAGATAACTGATTTAATAAAGGTGTTTAAAGTTAATTAATGGATTTATTAAAGGAGCTATAAGTTGATTAATTGTCACTTGGGATAATTAATATCGTTTTAAACTTATAAAAGAATTATATCAATTATTTTCCATGATGATTAACATTATTTTGAATTTATAAAAACATTTTGATTGATTTATTATCTTTTGGGATAATAAATGTTATTTTGAAATTTATAAATGATAGTTTATAAATAAGAAAATCTTTTAAAAAGGAATGTTTAAAAATAACGCTAAACGTAAATTGTTTTGGGGTTTATAGTAAACAATGTTTTAATGACGTTTGTTTTTTTACCCTTCTTTTAGAAACACTTAGAATATAATTTGCTTTCTAAAAAGAATATTTCCAAGAGTGTTTTAAAATGTTTTCCAAAACATTTATGATGTGAAAATCAAGCACGATTTGAGTCAAATGTTTTAAAAGTTTGATTCGATTATGGACAGGATAAGAAATTAAATTTCCATAAACGATATCATTATATGTGAAGGATTTAGTCATACTCTTAGCAATAAACGTTGAGGTATGGAAACTCGTTTCTATCTTGATGGTTAAAATTGTTGCCAAGGCAATGCCTAGAGGTAACACTAACTTAACTTGCCCAGCTCCATTTTCAATCGAGAGACAGTACAAATTTGAAATCGATAAGTGGTGGTAAGAATACGAGATTTAATTTTCATATACGATCATTTTAATTATCCCCGATAGTTGATCTATTAACTATTGATTCAGCTTTCTTCTTTGAATATCGTCAATTTTAAAGCGATTTGTTGCTCATTTAAGCATTAGTATCCTTTGTCGGAAATGACTAAAACCAAAGAGCGAGTGGACGTCTAGCTATGTGGGGTTGCTCCCACTAGGGTATCTTCACATCTACTCTATATTGGATTTGGTTGTATGCGCGTGGAGATGTGAAATACCTGGATTCTTGATAAGGTTGGCGGGGTCCAAAGCACATTTTTGAGAGAGTCATAGAGTATATGACTCTGTCATTTTCTAGAGGTATACTTTCGGTAGGGGCGCACCCTCCTAGTCATTGTTGAAAAATTCCTTTCCTTGTTGTTAATGCAAATCTTTGAATTGTTTCCTTACTTGCATCGAGAAGTGATTGGAGCTATTCTCGATGTTTAATTATTTGTGTTTATTCTTTAAGTTTGGATTTTGACTTTGTTTATACCCATCCTTTCAAGTTTGGGTTTTGTTTAATTCACTTCCATTCATTCATGTGTGGAAGTTGTTCTTGTGAGGTAAAACCCGTTCCGTGTTTAGTGACGTGGTCTCACGGAATTATTATATGTTCACCACATTACTTGAGTTTTCTCATGCTAGTATTTCTAGACTGATCCGGGTGTTATTTTATTATAGTGCTTGGGCCAGACCGAATATTTTTCCAGATTTTCGTTGGTAAGACATGGAGCTCAGGGAGTAGAGCTAGATATTCATCTGTTATAGTATTTTATTTCTGCTATATTATTATATACACAATTGTAAGGTCAGGAAGTTATAATTATCCATGCTGATGAGGTTTGTTTTTAACTCTGATATACTATGTATTTTTAGACTAACGGCTTTTACTGTCTTAGTTATATTAGATGTGATCGTTCCGCTGTGAGATTCAATTTCTACTGTTCTTTTTCTTTTTATCATAACAATCTGCCTTTCTGTCACTTGGATGTTCGACATTTGAATACCGTGGATGTATTGAGTGCCGGCTTTCAATGGTCGAAAAGGCAGGTCGCTATATTTGGTATCAGAGCTGAAGGTTAAGCGAGAACCTTGGCTATGGTAGGGTATGGCTCAATAGAGATAGGGTAAGTGACACCATAGAATCAGCTGAGAGTATTATAATACGAGAGCGTATTTGTTATTGTTATAAAAACATATTATGTAAATTGGTTTATTGAGTTATTTATGAATTTCGGTCGAGATGTGGGACACCACGGCGTCGATGGGGATTTCTAAACACTTGAATAAGGCGAATAGACACGATATGGATTTTTGAAAAGTTGATAAATGAAATATTTTACATAGGATTATATATTTTATATATATAAAGAAATGATTTCAAAAATGTATATAGTTATTTGTGTTGTGTTTATCTGTTTGAAAATGATAATATTTATTTATTATCTTTGTTGTTTTTTAATTGTGCTTAACTTATTTAGGAGCATTTATCACTTTGATTTAAAAACGAACCTCTTATGAATTAAGTTTCATGATTTGACTATAAGATGTTTGAAGAAAATTTTAAGTTAAAAATCGTCTTCTAATAATGTTGAGTTAAAAGTAAAACTGTTAATAAAAGTTGTTTAGTATAATCTAAATGGAAAGAAAAGACATTTAGAAGATAAGTATTTATTATAATAATGGAAAGTTGTTATAGTATAAGATTATTTCAAAAGCTACATTTTATATAAGTATGATATATAAAATGATTTGTATAAAGGGTATTTTACAAGTAAAAAGGATTTTGAGAATTTAAATCCAAGTATTGCTTGAGATGACATCAAAAAGGTTATTGAGAAAATCAATGAAAATATTACTTGGAAGTATTTATGAGAATAAGTATTTCAAAGTAAAATTATATAAGTATAATTAATAAATAAAGTTTATAAATAAAAAGGGATTTAAGCAGAGAATTTGAGAACTTAAATCCCGATGTTTTTGAAAATTATTTTCAAATTTTTGGAGGAAATAATAATAATGTTTAAAAGTGTTTGCGTATAGAAATATCTTAAAAGGATTTTAAAAGAGATAAGAAAGCATTAAACTCACTTTCGTCACTAGAAAGTAATTCTGATGATGACTGCAGCATCGTTGGCATTCATTATCGAGTTTCTAAGTGCGGAAAATGCTAACACAGTAATTTGCTATAGGGTTATTTTAGTAAAATCAAATTTTGTTTTAAACTCCAAAAGTATGATTTGATATACAAAAGGGATATATGCATGTTATTATTTCAAAAATGGTTTGAAATAAAAACCGGGTCTTTAGTTCTTAAGTTTCCTTAAAGGAAACTGATTTAAAAATAAAAAGATATTTTGATAAATAAATTGATAAATGAAATATTTTTAACCCTTAAATAGAAAAGAGATAATTTATCTCAAGTTTTAAATGAGTCAAATTTGATAGGAAGGTTTTAATAAGCATTGTTTTATTAAAGCTGTAGTTTTGTTTAAACATCTAAGTTATACAAACTATTTGGTGTTATTGGGCCAACCCATAAGCATCTTTCCTCTGCATACTCTAAGGTAAAGGGATCAAAAGGTTGACTCGGTTTTTAAGACTCGTAGTTTGTCCAAGCCTCCATTTGAATTTTAAAACAAAATGAAATAAATAAATAAATTTAAAATTGACATTTTGTATATACTCTTATGATGTAGAAGAGTATTATACAAGTAAATAAAAGTTGAGTAAATTTTAAATTTAATGTTTTATAAAGATGAGGCTCTATAAAATGTTTATTGACTTAAATTAAAAGTTATGAAGTAATTCATAAATAATTTTGGTATTAAATGAAATACTGGAAATGAAAATGAAAGTGATTTAGAAAAAGATTGGTGTAGTTTAGAAACCAATAAAATTAAGTATGTAAATTGTACGTATATCTTTTTATTTGCACGGTTCTTGCTCTAGGATTTGAATACATAACATCGAGTGATTCACACTAGTCCAAAAAAGGATTTCTCACTTAACTCTTGTCAGCGAACACTTGATTCAGATTCTCGATATGATACTAAGATTTTCTATCATAGTATATGACTATGTAAGGAGAACGAAGGGTTCTAATCGAGAAACCTGATCGGAGTCCGCAACGGGGAAGTCGAGTGAGCGATATTAGTTCGAAAGTGAAGTCCATGTATCCGAGCAAGTAATCGGATCAGATATTGCATACGAATGATTTATGTACATCATACAGGCTTAAGTGTATTTGTATATTTGTGTGTGATTTAGGAAAGTGTGAATCTAAGAAAAATTCTAAATCTTGTTTGTTGGTCATTTGACATTTTAAATAATGTTAATTGATAGTTTATTCCCTTATGGAATTTGATTGATTGATAGCGTTATTATATAAATTACAGTTTATAAAATTATTTTTTGTTAGGACTTAAATCCCGGTGCTTTTTGAAAGAAGTGATTTCGAAAGAATTTGTGAAAGAACTAATAATAATACTATTTTGAAAGCTTTAGTGAAGTATTATTGTTTTAGAATATTTGAAAGGAATTTTAGTGATTCGATTTTTTTTTCAAATATTTTTTTGGTTATGACTAAAGTTGGGCGATTGGGAGTTCTCCAATTTGGAAGACTCACCAGGTATATTTGTTTGCTCTTGTTGTTATTTCGGAGGAACCCAAATACCACTAGATGCTCCATGTTGTTTTGATTTTAGAATTATACCATGTTTTGGTAAGAGGAGCTCCCTCCTTGTCATAATTGATTTTGGTTTTTGTTTATTTCTCTTGGAGGATTTTAAAAATATACTTTGAATATAAAATCCGAGGCATTTACTCCGAAATTTACCTTTTATAGCCTCGTTATTATAAGTTGCATCATATTGACTTGTTACATGTGGCCATCATATTGTTTATGTTTCTATTGCTTATGATAGAAATAGCTTGTGCATTGCTTTTTGGAAGCATAGTTCTCTTTTGGAATATTAGTCCAACATAGGTACAAGAAAGTAAGAGATTACCATTTGATTCCTTGCATCCCTACATTTGCATGGAGATAATAAGTTACTTGTAAAAATAAAATAAAAATCAAATGCAAACGAGGTACGTAGTAGATTTAGAAACTGGCATTTTGATTGCTGATTTTATGCCCCAGATATGGGAGGCCACTTGGCTTTTGTTTTCTTTTGATTGGTTTGGGTCAGTTGTGGCGAGTTATAGTTTTTCCAGATCAGCCGCGCAAAGGAGGCGCTGTCGAAATTTTCCATAATATAAAGGACTTTAAAGGTTTAATAGTTCACTTTAATTAATAGGTTTTAAACCTTAAGGGTTTGGAGGCATTTTCTTCATTAGGAATTTCGGGGATGAAATTCTTTTAAGGGGAAAGAATGTAACATCCTGAAATTTTATCGCTTTGATTTTGAATATTTAATTAATTTTAAATATTTAAATAATTAGTGTTTAAAAATAATATAGATAACTTATATTCAAATATAATGATTATTTATATATTTGAGTTAAGAATTAGAAATTAATTAAATGGATTTAATGGCCTTATTCAACTCCTTTTAATTAATAATTAATAATTAATAATTGTGAACCCATTTGTAAATTTATTTATGATAATAAATGGTTCGAATAAATAATGAGACAATCAATTGTTAATAAAACAAATAGATTTTTATTATAGTATTTTAATTGAATTTATTGGATTTTTCCATAATTTTTAATCTGGAAAATATCTAAGTTGTCATTTGATGATTTTTCGTCAAACGATGGTATTTTTGAAATTCCATATAGTAAAATAATCTATATATTTTGTTGTTGGTTTATGATCATATCGCATTTTGGTGCGCGATCGAATTTTTATTCCAGCGTTTGCAGTCCATACGCGGACGAAATATTGGGTAGCGGAGCACCGCAAATATTTCTTTTCATAACCTTTCAAAATCAAATCAAATTCTAAATTTTTGAAGTTGAATTTGATGGTGACTTGATTTTGATTCGAGTTGTTGCTTGAAAATTTTGGTTTGCTTGAAAAATTAAATTAACTTGTGAAGGAGGCAATTGACCATTGGTTATAAAATCAAAAGCTTTAAACACTTGAGCGTTTTTTCCATTCCCTTTCAAATCCACTTTTCCCTCTTTCATATTCACCTTCCTTCTTCTTTTGTTTTGGTAAACCAGTAAACTAAAAAATGGCCTAAATGAATAAATTTCAAAACCAAATCTTACACTCCATGAAAAATATAAACTATGGTCTTTGAACTTGTATTGAATAGATATTCAATTCTATATCCATATTGAAGCATGCTTCATTGATTTTGGGTGTGAGGCATTTTTCCATCCGTGGGTTAAGGTTTTAGGGAGTTTTAGGCGAAAATCGTCGAATTAGAGCTTGGTTTTGAGTTTATGACGTCGAATAGCACCCGTGGCGGTGATATGACGTCGTCCGGTGGAGTGTTGTAGATTGCATCACCTATGGCAATGTTTGGTCGACATCATGTCGCATTTGTGGATGCATGATCGAACTTCGATTAGTGGTGTTGGGGAGGTAGAGCATGTGGAGCGGAGTTGAACAGAGCAAGCGGTGTGCGATTTCGTCGAGTGGAGGAGGGGAATTCGGGGAGAGAAGGTCGACGTTTTTGGGTTTCTTTTGTGTACCTGTACATGTGTACACGGTTTGGGGATTAAAAGAGTGGGAAGATGATTAGGGTGTGTTTTTAAGTGTTGATTATTTTGCTAATTTAATAATTAATGAATATTTTAGTTCCAAATCTTATAAAAATAATATCTTGCTCATACGAGGTCGGATTTGAAGGCGGTTAGTTGTGTTGGACTCGTAGGAACATTAGCTACATGATGGAATTGGTTTGGTCGAATTTGGAGCAGTTGAAATTTTGGGATAAAATCGAACGTCGTTCGATTGTAGTTCAAACCGAAATGCTTTAGTGTCAATTGGAATTTCGGTGAGTTTACTCACCTTTAAAATAAAAAAATATGATTTCCGAGTTGCTATAAATTATTGTTGAATGCTTGGAAGATAGTTTATATTGTTGTTTGGTTGTTTGTTTGGATTTTAAATTCCCGCTTAAAAAGGGATGGCATAAATAACCATTGTGTTGCAGGGGACAAAAACAAAAAGGAAAGTCAGAGTATACATAGCGAATTGATCGCTATAGAACACTTCAAAATACACATACATATGTGTGATTTACATGGTTCTTTTTTAGAGAGAACCTAAAGGGTTTCTCGCCAATATTAATTTACGTATATTCTAATGTTGTTATACTATTATTTGGTTGAAAATATTTATGACATATTATTTGGTTATGTAAGTGTTGTTACAGCGATTATCGCTGTATCGTCACATACGAAATATTATCCCCTTAAACCCTTGTTGTGTATTGAACTTGAGCTTGTATTTTTACTAAATAAATGTTTGGTCGTGTTTTTGGACTTTGATAGTTTTTTAAACTATATTTTAGATATTTTGGGAATTTTGAAAATAAAGGATAAGTATTGATTAAAATTTATAAAAGAAGTTATAAATTTGATTAGTTATATTTTGGGATAATCAATGTTGTTTTAAATTTATAAAAAAGATTATAAATTTGATTAATTACCTTACAGATAATTAATGTTGTTTAAAATTTATAAAAAGGTTATAAATTGGATTAATTATCTTTTGGGATAACTAATGTTGTTTAAAAATTAATAAAATAGATTATTAATTTAATTAATCATTTTAACAATGATGTTTAAAATTAATTAATCAATTAAATAATGATGTTTAAGATTAATCTATCTATTTAATAAATGATGTTTAAAGTTAGATAACTGATTTAATAAAGGTATTTAAAGTTAATTAATGGATTTATTAAAGGAGCTGTAAGTTGATTTATTGTCTCTTGGGATAATTAAATTTCGTTTTACACTTATGAAAGAATTATATCAGTTATTTTTCATAATGATTAACATTGTTTTGAATCTATAAAAACATTTTGATTGATTTATTATCTTCTGGGATAATAATTGTTATTTTGAAATTTATAAATGATAGTTTATGAATAAGAAAATCTTTTAAAAAGGAATGTTTAAAAATAACACTAAGCTTAAATTGTTTTGGGGTTTATAGTAAACAATGTTTTAACGACGTTTGTTTGTTACTCTTTTTTCAAAAACACTTAGAAATATAATTTTCTCTCTAAAAAGAGTATTTCCAAAAGTGTTTTAAAATGTTTTCCCAAACATTTGTGATGTGAAAATCAAGCACAAATTTGAGTCAAATGTTTTAAAAGTTTGATTCGATTACGGAAAGGATAAGAAATTAAATTTCCATAAATGATATCACTTATATGTGATGGATTTAGTCATATTCTTAGCATTAAACGTCGAGGTATGGAAACTCGTTTCTATCTCGAAGGTTAAAATTGTTATTAAGGCAATGCCTAGAGGTAACACTTCTTAACTTGCCCTGTTTCATTTTCAATCGATAGATAGTACAAGTTTGAAATCGACGAGTAGTGGTAAGAATATGAGATTTAATTTTTATATACGATCATTTTAATTATTCTCGATAGTTGATTTTTTGACTATCAATTCAGCTTTCTTCTTTGAATGTCATCAATTTAAAATGATTTGTTACTCACTTGAGCACTGGTATCCTTTGTCGGAAATGACTAAAACCAAAGAGCGAGTGGACATCTAGCTATGTGGGGTTGCTCCCACTAGGGTATCTTCACATCGAGAAGTGACCGGGGCTCTTCTCGATGTTTAATTATTTGTGTCCATTCTTTAAGCTTGGATTTTGACTTTGTTTATACCCATCCTTTCAAGTTTGGATTTTGTTTAATTCGCTTCCATTCATTCATGTGTGGAAGTTGTTCTTGTGAGGTAACACTCATTCTGTTTTTAGCAGCGTGGTCTTACAAAATTATTATATGTTCACCATATTAGTTGAGTTTTCTCATACTGGTATTTCCAGACCGATCCAGTGTTATTTTATTATAATGCATGGGCCAGACCGAGTATTTTTCCAGGTTGTCATTGAGGGGACATGGAGCTCAGGGATTAGAGCTGGACATTCACCAGTTGTAGTATTTTATTTCCGCTATATTATTATATACCCATCGGCAATTGTAAGGTTAAGAAGTTATAACTATCTAGACTGATGAAGTTTGTTTTTAATTTTGATATACTATGTATTTTTAGAGCGACAGCTTTTATTGTCTTCATTATATTATATGTGATCATTATGTTGTAAGATTTTGTTTATATTGTTCGTTTTCTTTTTCCTTTTCTTTTTACCATCACAATCTGCCTTTCCGCCACTTGGATGTTTGATATTTGAATATCGTGGATGTATTGAGTACCGACTTTCGATGTTTGAAATGGCAGGTCATTACAAGATGCTACTGTATGAAAATTGTAAATCATAATTATTGTTTTACATGGATAATCAATTAAAAGAGAAATTAATTAGATATGTATGTGTTGTAGAATACTTAAGTTAAATTACTTACATTTATAGAAGTTGAATAATGATTAGTAATTAAGTGTACGAGACACTCTTAAGGGTTAAATAGATAACTGATTTCCATTAGTTATCTTTGTTAATTATTTTATGGAGAAAATGAGTGTGAAATAATTTATTAATTAACTTACTCTGTTTACTTTCATGCAAATATTATATGGATATTTATTCATGAACTAATTAATTATTTAAGTGAGGAATGAAACGTAATGAAAAATTAGTTAATAAAATGTAATGAGAAATTTTGGTTAAAAGAATTAATATTTTTAGTCAAAGGATAACCAACTAAATGATGACTATGGAAATAAAAAATCTAATTTAGGCTAAATGTGTTAGAAAGCTTAAGCCTATGAAGAAAACCCCTAAACCCTCATCATATGTGGTTAAAGCCCCGCTAAAGCCTCGTTAATGCCCCATCGGCGTAGCGCACGTAGCGCACTTCAACCACTATGCCTTTTCAATTTAGCATTATTAAATAGTTGATCCGCTTACTACCCCCTTATTTTCCACTACGCCTGCTGAATCATAGGGTTTTAGTGTCCTCTTTAGTAGCTTTAATATAAAAAAATTTAATTTGACCGGTTTTCTTATAAAACAAATCAACAAACTTAGGGCATATATCTAAGTTAAAGTTCTAAGAGCTTAACATAAATTAGAACTTTATTTTATTTGACAAGTTTGAACTACATGGATCATGATATTTTTTGGTTTTGTTATATAGGAGTGGACAATATTTATTTTTTCTAGACAAATGAATCGAAATGAGAATAAGTTGACTTGGGAAATTTATTTTATCTCCAATAAAGATTTTTTACGTCTACACTCTTTTTTTTATATCCCCGCTATAACTTTTTATACCTCCACCATTATAAAACCGCTAAGCGCTTTAACTATATAGCCCACATCATATCGTCCTATAAACATTCATATGAAAAACATAAAAAAAACATAAAAATATAAATTATAATGGCTTATAGAGGAAATAAAGATAAAGTATTCTACAGTATTTAATGAAGGCTACATAGCTAAAGAAAGCATTCTGTTTGGTGAGTAGTGCTTCCATCTTAACCCCTACTCGTCTTTAGTTTTGTTTTCAAATATTAGTAGGGATTTAATGATGTTTAATGAGACGAGGATTTAATGGTTTATCATATAAATTCTTTAAGAGATTAGAGCTTTGATAGCTTAAAACCCTTATAACTTAAGTTCTAATGCATGAAATGATTTCAAATTTTTACGTGTTATTTAAGTGATTTTACCGATATGTTTTCGATATTATGTTAACAATTTTTTTTAAATAATCATTATATATTTTTAAAGGCATAATTAATAGTTTAGAGAGAAAATAGTAGATTAAAACCTTAAGTAACAGTATCACCTAAATCCAAGACATATCGTGTATAAAATGATTTAACAAAATTTAAAAAAGTCTTGATTTTTTATATTATTTATTATATTTTATTTGGATTTTTAAATCACTTGGAGATTATTATAAAGAGGAATCACTTATGTAAATAATCATTTAATTAATTGGAAATTAATTAGTTTTTTTATATTCCGTGTAAAACTGAAAAGAACAACATAAACTAATAATAACTAAACAAGCGACATGAGCTGGTGAAAAGAAAACATTGGTTATAGTTATAGTTCAGTTTTAAGTTTAATTACGAAAATGTCGCTAAGAATACTATATAAACCTACTTTGAACACTAATATCTCTTAACCATTTAATCATTGTAGTGTCATTCAAAAGCTGGTGAAACCCTCCTTCCAACCAAATAAATTACGCACCATTTGGAACTATGATGTGAAAGTCCACCTTTGAAGGGTGTTAACCTAAAAAATGGATCAACACCCTGGAGTGTAATGTGAAAGCACCAACCCAATTAGAACAGAGCAAATATAATAGAAAAGTAGCGGAAAAGTAGATAAACATAGAGAATTTTATAGTGGTTCGACTGTTTACTAAGCCTACATCCACTTTATAACTTTTCTTATTAGCTTGATCTTGATAGAATATAATTGCAAAGAGACAAAGAGAGAATTAGTCATAAGCACAAGGGCTACACAAGTTATAAATCCTAGAAATGTCTATAGTTGCTGCCTTGGTGACTGTGATGTAGAGATAAGAGTTGAGTAGATGAAAATCCCACGTAGTGATGGCAGAATATGGATCCTTTATTAGTTGCTCTATGGATTGTATTTATAGTGGTAGCAGTCACATTGGGCCAAATGGAGAGTTGGAGAAGAACATAGAAGTCGGCCCAGAAGAGTGTGTGAAATCTCGACTTCATCTGGATTAACCACAAATGTCGGTACCGAGTACTCATGTCGCCACCGACTTCTGTGGTTAGCTCTTTTGCACTAGTCTTGCTATTTATTTAGAGATGCTCCATGTAGTTTGTTTGGATATTTGGTTAACATTGGTTATGGTCCCTTATTACTTTATTTATTCTGCCATTTTGACTGCTAACCCTTCAACCTTGATGCTTAGATGTTCAAAATCCTTTGATATTGTTTGGGCACAAATGAAATAGGTAAAGAAGAGCCATTGCAAAGTTTGGTTGAATAACATGGGAATATGAGAAGTCATCACCGACTTGATGAAGTTGGTGCCGATATCTCATACTTGTTCCTTTTGGGTTGAAACTTCTTTGAGCTGTTTTACGAGCACACTTAGGTCTAGGCCTGTCAATGAATACCAGAAATATCCGAAATCTGTCCACATCCGTATCCGAAAACATGAAAAATATCCGATATCCGAAAAGCGGATGTGGATATCCGATATCCGAAACATATTTCGGATACGGATGCGGATATCCGATATCCGAAACATATTTCGGATATGGATATGGCTGTATCCGTATCCGATAAATATCCATCCGGTTTGAAATTAAATTGTGTGATGCATGTTTGCTTTTATGATTTGCTATGATTGAATTATCCTAGGGGTTTTGCGTATGGATTATATTTATATATGCAATATTATTGTACGGATTTTGTGTGATTGGATTACCTATTGTTAATTGATGTAATTTATGTATTACAAGGTTTTTTCATCTTTTTTTCAGTCAAAAAAATGAAATATGCATTATATTGATTAATTTTCGGATATTTTCGGATACATTTTGAGGTTCGGATACAGATATTTTCGGATATCCAAAAATATCCGTATTCGCTAAGCCGGATACGGATATTTTCGGATATCCGAAAATATTAGCGGATACAGATATGGATAATATTCAACTGGTATTCACGGATATCGAATACGGATTCAAATACGGATTTTCATTTTCAGATACAGATACAGCACTATCCGTATCCGATTGCATCCGTTTACATGCCTACTTAGGTCTGCTTGTAAGATTTCAAGTTGTTTCGTCTTCGTTTTGATGTTCTAACTCCTATTGATCTATGCTTGGTTAAACACAAAGTTAACATTTGCCCACTAGAGTATGATTTCATTGAAAACAAAGTGTGCTCTGGAATGAGATAAGTCCTGGATTACTATCCCATGAACTCCTATTGGTTGTTTAAGTGTCATCTTGAGATATTGTTTTTATTTGGCTCTATTTGATTGATTGCCATTCGTTATTCGCTTCAACTTGGATTAGAACTTATATTCTCGATGTTGTCTATATAATCTGGATATTGGAGCTTGCAAGCAAATTCGTATCGTCAAATAAGTTTAATGTGGAAGGTTCGATGGATTTTGGATGAGATACGAGATGTAGGTACTGATTTCTCATGTTGGTACCAAAATGTGTACTTAAGGAAAATTTGTATTTTTTCTCTTATAAGTGGGACTTGGTACCTCACCCCCCTTCTCCTATATCTTCTAGCCACCGAGTTCTCAAACCCTACAATTAATCCTTCCAACATTGAATTGAACTTCACCGCCACTTCGACTTCACTACCGACCTACTTTCGCTAAACCACCACCTGTCGACGCCTTCTCTAGCATTTCGCCATCGTCTAGAACAACTGCCACCATGAAGTTCGTCGCTTATGATTCTCGAATCTGATTAGACTTGGAACCCTAGGCCGAATTGATTCGTTCGGTCCAAGTTGATTGCTAGGTAGGTGATGGGGTGTCTTGAGGTGATGATGGAGAAGAAGGCTAAGGTTTTGGCCAATATTAATCTGATGGGAGGAAATCATGTCAGGGTATGTGTGCGTTCAAGGATGAATCTAAGATTTGTTCATATTCAGCGCACATGACTCCAAAGACAAATTTGATTCTGTGGATTTGATTGTCTTCCTGCGAAATTGATCAAGTTCCGGTCGGAGGATGGACTCTATTGTATTGCCTTTTCATTCCTACACTTCCAGTAATCCTGAAAAGAGAAACTTTCCACGTTGCTCCGAACAACGGATCCATTATGGATTATAGATCGATAATGGGTAAGTGTGGAATGGATAATTTCAACGGACGATATAGATTAGTTTTCAAATGTGGATAGGCTATCTACACTGGATAGTTCGTTCGCAATGTTCAAGACACTGGACCCATCTCATGTAGATAGCACACTGCATTTTCCCTCGTTAACACTTATAGATGGGTCGATACACGTAGATATCCGCTAAATTCTAAGCATTGGTCACATAGGTGTTTATATTTCAAGTTAAGTTTCACCTGACCGTGTTGAATGTCAAGTTCCTCGTCTCGAATGACTTTCCAATCAACTCGTCGCAAATCTGGTGAAGGACCACTAACTTCTTCTAAGGGTGCTTCTAACACTGCTCTGGTTTCTCCATCTGTTCCAGTTGAGACCAACCAACCTTCAACTTCCGGGTCTGAGAGCCAGATGGTGCTAAAGATCCTAGTGTTCTGTCCCAATTGAAACCAGAGCTAATTATAACTAACCCACCAGAGTAGGAGCCCACCATTATGACCAAAAAGATGCTTCGCAATGTCTGCTTGCAGCATGGAATTCCTGCCGAAGATGTTCGCTTACCGCAAGAAACGAACTTGCACATCGTCCCCTTCTTGGTTTCACAACTTGCAGCCGATACACGTGTCTCAGTAGTACCGTTCCACACTCTAACTCTTTCTTGATAGATTTCCTTGGAGGGATTGGACTTGCGCCGTTTCAGATTCACCCGAACGGGTTTGTCTTCTTGAGCTCACTATACGTCTTGTTTATGCAATGATTTGAGCGTCCTCTATGCTTCAAAGAGCTCATGTATTTGCTCAAATTCAAGGGGAAAAAAGATTGCCCCTCCTTCGTTATTATCGAAGCCTGGACTAGATGCAAGGTTATCGGGAACCTTCATAATAAGCGTTCGATGTTCAAAACCGAATATTTCTTCATCCGTTGTCCAGAAGGATTCAACCGCCTCTGGTTAAAAGAAAGTGAGTTTTGTTCTATCAATCCTCTTTACACTTACGCTTGTTTATTCCAACCGTAATGCATATCTCTCATAGGTTTCCCGACGAGAGACAAGAGATCGGAGCACAAGAAGATGCATGGACATCTAAAGGCCATTAGAGCGAACCAATGCTTTGTTAGCTTCCTCTTAATGAATGAAAACTTGTTAGAGTATGGCTTACTTTCCCCGGGAAGAGTAGCTGACACCGAAGTTCCTTCGCGGAGTGGATCTAGGTTGTGTACCTGTTCTACTGCATCCACTCATGGCCCTGATGAGTATCCTCGAGAGGATGAGGAAGAAGGTGGATCGAGCGATGGACGTGAGTCTAATGATGATCATGATGAGGGGGCTATTGATGTAGAGACTAACAAGCCTTTGAGAGATAACGAAGGAGGATAGGATGTTGAAACTGGGGTGGATGAGCACGTGTAAGATGATGCCTCCAGACGTGAGGGCGATAGCGGGAGAATGCCCACCGTCCTTGAGAAGGATGAGACGGTTATTAGAAGAAAAGGAAAACATGCCATGGTTGTGGAGGAAGGAGAGACCTTCGATGATGAGAAAAATAGCAACCTTTAGGCCACCAAGGAAGAGGAAAGCAGATCCAGGGATGAATCATCGGGAATGAGCCCTGGACTTCCCGACCTTCCTTCTTTGGACCTTTTGGCCGATGAAACAATAAGTCCATATCTTGGTACTTCTCCTCCCAAATGACCAGCTATCGAGATCTCACTTTCCATGGGAGATCAAATTGCAGGGACTTCTGTTGAGCCTACATCAACTTCTGACTTCATGAAAGATATTGCAATCCATGTAAATGAGCATGAAGACATCTCGATTACTGAAATGGTAGAAGAAATTGGCTCACGGATCGACATATCTTCTGAGGCATTTATAAGTGAAGGCAGTAGCACTCTGACTCTAAAACCATTCCCAACCAGTTTGTAAATTATAAAGGGGCTTATTGGCATTGTACACTTCACTCTAGGATTACAAACATTCATCTTCGCATACACTTCAATTTGTGTAACTCTGGTACTTATACATTTTTCTTTGTTTCAGGTTCCATAGCGCATAACGGATATGGAGCACTTCACTATAGCTCGAGCGACTATAGAAGGAGCACTCCTGACCCCCGTCCTCATTGCTACAAAAAGATAAAGAGAGGCGAAGGAGAAAAGAGCGCGAGTGTGATGAAGCTCGTAGAGCTGAGAGAGAACGCTTCAACGTTGAAGAAGAAAGAGTGAAGAGAATGAGAGAACTTGAGGGAGATTCCTCCCATGAGGCTCAGAAACACACCCGAAGAGATTCCTCCGGGTGCTATAGAGCCACTACTTCTATTATTCCTCCACGCTCCGAAGCTCGGATTGCTACTATCCAAAACACTCCTTCATCACAGACCATTACAACTGCTACTGCCTCCGCTCCATGTCAAAGCACCTCAATGCTTACGCTTCCACCTGGTTTATCCCGTCTCCAAGCCGCTTATCCATATTTATACTTGTGTGGATTAAAATTCGGCCATGGCATCAAAATCATTACTATAGAAAGTGCGGCGAAGAACTTGGAGGCAGTGCAAAGCGATGTTGATTTGATTTTCGGATGGAAACGATTGTGCAAAGCTCTTTCTGAGATCAACAAGATCAACTTCACATAACTTGATTCGCTCGAGGAAGAGAGCATAGAGCGTGAAGAGGCAATTAATGAATGGGATGCCGACTTGATCAAAGTTACCAGGGAAAGAGATCTCGCACTCGAACAAAAAGTGAGTGTAGACAGTTTAATGGAAGAGATAAAGCGTTCCCATACCAATGCTGAGATAGTGATGAGGAATAATCTTAGGCTGCTTATCTTGAAACTGAGAGCTATAAGAAACAAGCTGAAGGGAAGGCTGAGATTATAAAGGCAAAAGACCAAGCCCTCTCCGAACAGGCATTCGAACTTGAACGCCTCCGTGAAGAAGTGCAGAAACTCCATGAAGAAAACCAAGGGCTAGTCGAAATGTTGAACGCTCTATCATCCGATAAGCTTTCAAATGACATCGAGCTTGTTATTTGTTGGAGCAAGTTGACTGATCTTGAAATAAGCTTGGAATGTCAAGAACGAGAAGAGGGCCTAAGAGAAGGAAGTCCTCGACCAAGCTCTCCAACATTTCTACGCTAGTGTGATTATGCACATGGACATAAAGTGGTTAGGAAACGATTATTCTACCACCCTTGTTAACCTGTGGAAAGAAGTGTTGTGCCGAGCTGGAGGTGACCGCTCCGAGACCAAGCTACTGGTGTGGTACTTGAGTGCCAAAGAGATAGATATGCTTGCCATAGGGAAGGCAATTCTCACTAAGGAGGATGCCAAGCCTGTTGCTGCACATGCTGACCCGAATTCTTCGGGTCAGTGTGAAGTGCCTATCTCGTAGTCAGGGGTACCAGTGATGATCATCCCTTCTTCAATCGCACTGCACGAGCCTTATTTCCATGTTCCAGCAATTGGGCAATTCCCAGCAACAAGAGAGTACAAGATTGACGTCATATAAGGAGTCCTACTTTAGGTATTTCTCTTGTTTCTCCCATGCTCCAGCAGATCGATCTCACTCCTGAATCTGTTACTGAGCTATACCATTCTCTTTGTGAACTTATAGGTCCACTTGACGTCCTGCCTTTGCCTCCTGCTTCTCAGAGCGCATGAATTGAAGCGATCTTCACTGCCTCCACTACCGTTTCCATAAGTTCAACCGCTACACTCCAACCTTCCACCTCCAGGCCTGGATCCAGTGCCCAAAAGATCGCAGCATTAGAAGGCTTGGTGGACATTGTTGTATCACAAGAGGAGGATGTTCAAATGGTTAGTACTACTGATCTAACCAGAGACAAGACAATGACATAGTAGATTCAAGAGAGAGAAAAGGCAAAGCTTAAAGTGGAGCCAGATGCTGCAAAGATCAGGATCCTCCTATTCACCATCAAGACTAGCAAACCGAAATCTACAGGTGAGTCGATCGGTGGGTCCGAGGAAACTGACTCGAGCAAGGTAGTGGTGAAGAAGAAGAAGACCCTGACTTGATCGAGTAAGGGTGGCAAAAGTGGCAGCTAGAAGAAGTGATAGGCTCAAGCATCAGTGAAGCCGGGTTTTGGTGGTTCTTTTAGTTTGTGTCTTTTGATTGATTTCCATTCGTTATGCACTTCAACTTGGATTAGAACTTCTATTCTCAATGTTATCTACATAGTTTGGATATTTGAGCTTGCAAGCAACTTAGTATCATTGAATAAGTTTAGTGTGGAAGGTTTTGTGGGTTTTTGAGAGAGATATAGTATATCGGTAGTGACTTCTCATGTCAGTACCGAAATATGTACTTAAGGAAAATTTATATATTTTCTCTTATAAATGGTACTTGGTACATCACACCTCTTCACCTCTATCTTCTAGCCATCAAGTTCTCAAACCCTTCAACTAAGCCTTCCAAAATCGAATTGAACTTCACCGCCACTTCGACTTCACCACCGACCTACTTCCGCTAGACCACCACCTGCTGATGTCTCCTATAGTAGTTTGACGTCATCTAGAACAACCATCACCGTCAAGTTTACTACTTATGATTCTCGGATCCGATTAGACTTAGAACCATAGGCTTCATTGATTCATTGAGTCCAAGTTGATTGCAAGGTAGGTGATGGGGCGTCTTGAGGCGGTGATGGAGGAGAAGGCTAAGGTTTTGGCCGATATTAATTTGGTGGGAGGCAATCAAGTCGGGGTATGCGTGCATTCAAGGATGAATCTAATATTTGTTCGTATTGAGCGCACATAACTCCAAAGACAAATTTGATTCCGTGGATTTGATTGTCTTCCTATGAAATTGATCAAGTTTCGGTCGTAGGATGGACTTTATTGTATTGCCTTTTCCATTCCTGCACTTTCGGCAATCCTAAAAAGAGAAACTTTCGATGTCGCTCCGGATAATGGATCCATTATCGATTATAGATCGATAGCTAGTAAGTGTGGGAAAGATAATTTCAACGGACGATACAAATTGTTTTTCAAATGCGGACAAACTATCTACACTGGATGGTTCATTCGTAATGTTGAAGACACTGGACTCATCTCATGTAGATAACACACTGCATTTGCCTCGGTCAACACTTAGAATCGGATGGGTCGATACATGTCGATATCCGCTAAATTCTAAGCATTGCTCACATTTCAAGTTAAGTTCCACCCGACCATGTTGAACGTCAAGTTCCCCTGTCTAGAGTGACTCGCCAATCGGCTCATTACAAATCTGGTGAAGGACCATCAACGTCTTCTGAGGGTGCTTCTAACACTGCTTCGGTTTCTCCATTTGTTCCAGTTGAGACCAACCAACCTTCAACTTTCGGGTCTAAGAGTCAGATGGTGCTAGTTAATCCCAGTGTTCTACCCCAGTTGAAACTATAGCTAATTATAACCAACCCACCGGAGCAGGCGCCCACCATTATGATTGAATAGATGTTTCGCAATGTCTGCTTGCAGTACATAATTCCTGTCGAATATGTTCACTTACCGACAAGAAACAAACATGCACATTGTCCCCTCTTGGTTTCACAACGTGCAGCCGATACATGTGTCTCAGCAGTGTCAGTTTATACTTTGAATTGTAGGTACAAAAATAAAAGGGTGAGAGTCCATTTTCCAGGGTAAATAATCTTCCAATGGAAGCTCTATATTTCTTACAATTACCATTGCAAATGTACATCTTCTCACAATGGCCTTCGTTTCATCTTGATTAGATTTGTGAGTCAGAAGATATGATATAACAATATAAAGTGGAGAGAAAATAATATTTTTAGAATTTTAACGTCGAAATTTTTGTCAGTATAAAATGTGTTAAAATGTCCAAATTTGACAATTTATAATTCTCACATAGTTTATCGAAATAACGGGCTATTAGATCCTTGGAGAGCCATTAGATCCTTCAAAAGTAGAGATTTGCAGCTTTCCAGCGATAGAAAGAACACTTGAGACGGAGTTATAAGTAAAAAGAAAAATTAATTGTGAAGTTGGAATGATGTAATGTTTGAAACTGCAATGCCCAATGTAACACGTGGTAGCTTCTTCTTTAACTTATGATAACCCTACCACAACGTATTAATTATTATGCAATGTAACATTTTAAACATGCGACAACTTGAACTTACAGTGTCCATGACTTGCGACACCTTCAACTTGCGACAATATTGTACTAGTGCGACAATCCATTACTTGTGATGGGCTCTAATATATGAGATAGCCATTAAAGCCATTTTTATCTAGGATGAATTGAGAAGAATATTGATGGTAGAGTTGTCAAGAATAGTTGACCGAGGAGGGAGAAGTCAAAGTTGATCAGAATGATCACTATTAAAAATCTAAGTTCATCAAATTCCAATTACTCTCTTGTTTCTCAATTGTCTGACAGAAGATAAGTTGCATTAGAACCACATCAACGAGGGGGTAGGTGGTGATGGTGCCTCGATGATCAAACGCGTCGGAATTGAAAAAAAAGTTACTATGGAAAATTCATATTTTTTCCAAACCAGCGGTGACTAGGGCCGAGTTAGGCCGAGTGACCATCAAGGTTGGGGAGCTAACATCAAGGCAAATACAACCGAGGTATCGACTCCGACCATCCTAGTTGGAGTCGACATGGGCCGTGATCGAAAATCTTAGCACTTATCTCTAAATATTTGCTAATTTGTTGATTGTTTTGACAATCGACCTCTGTAAATGTGAAGTTAAGCCTGATACGAACATAATATTATATTTGAATCATCGATCAGAGCGATGAATTGAAAGTTACAAAACCAATGACTCTAACTGGATACATCTACGTACCAATGTTTATTTACAACCATTGATTGATGAATTAAAAAAATTGTGGTACGAGGGAGTAGAGACATATGATATTTTTCAAAAAAAGAACTTTCGCATGTATGCTTCTTTATTGTGGACAATCAGCGATTTTCCTGCATATGCAATGCTTTCAGGTTGGAGTACGGCCGGTCATCTAGCTTGTCCTTATTGCATGGAAGAAACACGAGCAATTTATTTACCTCATGGAAAGAAAGTTTCGTGGTTTGACTGTCATCGATGTTTTCTTCATATTAATCATCCTTTTCGAAGAGATAAAAAAAACTTTACAGCTAATAGACATGAAACTTTGAGACCACCTACGGTTTGGTCAAGTGAAGAAATTTATGAACTTGTAAAGGATTATCCAAAGATACATGAAACCGGAGAACAAATTGAAATTCAAGGTAAACCATCGATTCATAACTGGTGCAAACAGAGCATATTTTGGGAATTGCCTTATTGGAAAAATCTCTTGATTCGTCATAATATTGACGTGATGCATAATGAGAAAAACGTGTTTGATAATCTGTTTAATACAATTTTGAATGTTAAAGGGAAGACGAAAGATGATTTGAAATCAAGACGTGATATCGAAGTAATATGTAATCGTCCTGAGCTTCATATAAAACCAAATGACACAAAAAAGCCAAAAGCTTGCTATGAGCTAGACGATAATCAAGTTAAATTACTTTTAAAATGGATGGAAGGATTAAGATTCCCAGATGGCATATCTTCTAATCTTTGTAGATGTGTTGACTATAAGAACAATAAACTTAGCGGGATGAAAAGTCATGATTGTCATGTTATGATGGAAAATTTGTTACCCGTCACTTTTAAAGAACTGTTGCCTGTAAAAGTTTGGACTGTTGTAACAGAACTTAGTCTGTTTTATAAAGAGATTTGTTCAACTACATTAAAAGTTGATCGTCTACGTAAACTTGAGGAAGAAATCCCGATATTGCTTTGCAAACTGGAAAAAATATTCCCTCTAGGTTTTTTCAACGTTATGGAGCATTTACCTATTCATCTTCCATTTGAAGCACGTCTTCGAGGGCCTGTGCAATATGGATGGATGTATCCATTTAAAAGGTATATTAATATTTAGTTTATTACATATTGGTTTAATTAAATGTATAAAAAATTAATTTAAAATAATTTTTGCTAGGTATTCAAATCATCTAAAGAAAAAAGTGAGACAGAAAGTTCGAGTTGAAGGTTCGATTTGCAAATCGTACATCAAAGAAGAAGCTTTATTTTTTTTCTCTCACTATTTCAGCGACCATGTGAACATATCATTTGAAAGTGCTACGCGTAATGATGAAGGCATTGATGAAGATGATTGTCAAGCGACTTTATCTATTTTTAAAAAAACTGGTCGGCCTGTTGGTAAATGTGTGGAAGTATGGTTGGATGATAGAGATTATCAAGTAGCACACACGTACATTCTTCTCAACTGTGCCGAAGTTGCACCATTTATTAGGTAATATATATACACATACGTCTACACATGCATATCATCTACACATATGTATACACAAATATGCACACATGTATTTTAATCATAATGCAACATTTGTTCTATAATTGCAGTATTTACGAATCACAACATCCAAACGACGATATCGGTAAAGAATTTGCTGTTTGGTTTTCTAACTACGTTTTTGATACAACAAATTGTGTTGTAGATGAAGGATTGAAACATTTAGCTATGGGACCAAAAAGGATAGTCAAGACATATCCAATATTTTTTGTCAACGGATATAAATTTAATACCAAAGAATACGGAGCCGAAAAATCAACTAACAATACTAGTGTATTTGTCAAAGGTAGTGATGATCCAAATGATCACATAAATGACTTTTATGGCGTGCTGACCCAGATTTTGCAGTTGACATATTTCACCCGACCCGTAGAAGAAGTTTTTTTTGTTTAAATGCAACTGGTCCAGCAACGTTCCAGGTTCTGGAATAAACGTGGATCCAAAATATAATCTTATAGAAATAAAACATACTTCGAGGTATTATAAGTACGATCCTTTTGTACTTGCCAAACAAGTTCTTCAAGTTTATTATGCTCCTTACCCATCTTTAAGAAAAGATAAAATAGATTGGTCGGCTGTTTTTAAAACCAAACCAAGGTTTACATTTGATGGACGGAATATTCCTGAACAACAAGCTTACCAAGCAGATATCGAGGAAATTAGAGGAATAATAGTAACCGACGATCAAATAGATTTTGGACCTCTAAATGATGAATCAAATGCATTAATTGAAGCATTTGAGAGTATAGAGGAACAAAATATAGAGTGCGAAGAAGAGTCTGAATCCGAAAGCGATGAGGATTGATCACTAATCAATATTTTGAGAAGGTAATTTTTTTTCATTTTTCTGTTTCCAAAGTAATTTTATATGATATGTATCACATAGTCTCTTTTATGTTACGCCATAATGTATGTTACGCCATGTTCATTATTCTGACACCATTTGCATACTAAATTAATCAATGTTACTCTTGCTTTTCTTTATACTATGATTTCATATAGGTATGTCGGGACGTAGACGTTCACACTCCGGATCTTCCAGCTCATAGAGAGGTGATGATGCTGGTCCTTCACAGCCGGGTGTTCGGCCTACGGTATGGCTGAAACCCAAAGCCGATGGCAGGTAAGTATAAAGTTTCAAAATTAAATTTTATTCCATACAATCTTTTATCAAATATATATAGTAGTAACGGAATATTAAATGCTTTTTTCCTGTTTTACACAGCGGTGGGTTTACGTTGGAGCCTTCCAACATAGTGCCCACGATCTCGCGACGGGCATATATGGCTCGTATGACCTCGTGTTGGCCGAGGTGGACTGCGATACTAGAGGGGGTGCGGGAGGCTATCTGGCAGGACTTTTTGGTATGTGTGGTATATCAATTATTGCATTATGTAGTCATGTACATTATGTCAATTCATGTTTGCACTATTTGTAGCAACTGTATAACTCATATTTTTTCAAACGTGCAGGGGGAAGTGGACTTGGCCGATGCTGATGTTTCTGTTGTCTGGCGCCATTGGAGCAGCAAAATTGCTAAAAACTATCGCGAAACAATAAACAGCATCAAAACATCAGGAAAGAGGCCTTATTGGATGAGTGAAGCTGTCTTTGATGAGTTCGCCACTTGGTGAAGCAACGAGGATTTTGTGGTAAATCTATTATATATTTAATTTAAATTGTTTGAGGCAAATAATATATAAATAATTAAAACTGTCAAAACAATTTTTGTTTTCAATTTAAATTTGCAGAGGCAGTCTGAGAGGAATTCTGCAAACAGGAGCAAGAACCCCGTTACACATCGCGGTGGTTCCAAGTCTTTCCAGCATCACCGGGAAGATTTGGTATAATTATTAAATAAGATAAATAGTTAATTATTTTAAGTTTTAATTTGTTAAAATATAAATAATGTATATTTATATGTGCATATTTTAGGAGAGACAACGGGGGGCTGTTAGTTATTAGGATGTGTTTACCCATGCACATGCCTTGACTCAGGTTGATGATTCCGGCGCAGTTTCTTACTCTTGGGACCACGATGACAAAGCGTGTGCTGCCTATGTAAGTATAACATAAGTAACTAAAACTTACAAGTTAATTGAAATAACGTTAACTAAATTCAATTATATTTTGCATGACAGCAAAAGTTCCAGGAAGCGCGGACAGCCTTACTTGAGGATACGGGATGAGCTCACTTGACCCCCGATGAGGAGGACGCCATTTTTGAGCCTATCATGGATCCAGTGACCCGCGGTAGACGCTACGGATATGGAAGCCAATCGGTAATTTTAAGTTAGTAAATATCCTTATACTAGTGTATTCCATTCATATTTTGAACTATCCTTATACCCGCGGCAGACGCTTCCATATCCGTAGTTTGTTTTATGAATTTGTTAGTGAATATATATAGGTTAGTTAATTTGCAATTATTTTAATACTAATTTTTTTAGTGTAGTTGATAATTTAAATTTGTTTACAGGCTCAGACAGCGCAAAGAGAATATCAAAAGGCCCAAGATAAGGAAGAGATTGCGCAGCTACGAGTCAAGCTTGCCGAGATGCGGGAACGCAATTTGCAGCATGAAGCAAGGACGGAGGAGATGAACCGGCGTATGGCGGAGTTCATCGCACAGTATGGACAACCTCCTTCATCTGGTGGTTCTGGTGCGGAGTGATTTAGGTATGTTCTGTTATTGGCATGTATATTTTGGAGTTGGTGAGAATTTGATACATTCTGATGGTTTCTGTGTATATTTAGATTTGATACATTCTAATGGTTTGGTTGTGGATGTTGGTGTGGATTTTTTGATGTTGGTTATGTTTGGATATTGGTTTATGTTGAAAAATATGCATGATTTGGTTATATCTATATGTTTGGATATGTTTTGGTATAGTTGTTATATATATATGCTCGAAATGGAGCTGTTTTGATATAATTGTGGTTGTGTGTGGCTGGAAACAAGCACTGCAGGTTTTATGTAAAAAAATATACCCAGATTTCCAACGGCGACCAACGGCTATCTGGTCAGTTACTTCCAACGGCGACCAACGACAATTTCCAACGATTTCCAACGGCTTTCCAACGGCAGAGTGGTCAATAGGATTTGCCACGTTGGCAAACTTGCCGTTGGTATAACCCCGTTGGTGCCGTTGGAGGCCGTTGGAAGTCGTTGAACCGTATACCAACGGCATTTCCAACGGCCTCCAACGGCTTCGCGTCGTTGGAAACAGTCGTTTCTCTTGTAGTGCAAGATCCAAATGGGGTAGCTCTAACAAAGTTGGTACCGTTTAAATAATATCAAAAAATTCATAGACAACTATAACACATTTTTATCTATCAATTGCATGAAAAAATTCCATTCGAAGTGTAGAATATATGAAAGATCAATTAAGGAGTTCGAAAGATAGGAATTTGATGTAGACGGATGCTTTGTGAAGCATGAAAGGAGACATGCCAAATGGTTTAAACTCAAAGTTAAATAGAGACAGAATTACAATTCTATAATATACAAATAATATATTGTAAATAATCGATTATACAACTTGGATGATAAAAACACTAAAAATCTGTTAAGTGAATATATGTTTATTTTTACAATATCGTGTTGCTCTTTATTATCTGTATTCTAAGCAACTAAATAGAGTATATGGGTGGGTTCATAATTTATATACTCTGCATAAAGAAAGACCGAACGAGAAGGATAACCATATATAACTGAAAACTAATCTTATGAACAATGTTATCCTTTCGGATGTTTAGTGCTATACACTATATTGTGTTGATTGCAACTGCTTATTTCCACGTTTGTACTATATATATACTTGGAAAGCTTATAATAGAACCGATTGACGTGATTGGTCATATTCTCTTTTTTATATATTCACTTACATAAGTTGATCATTATTTTATGTTTAACGCTTGTGTTATTATGATGTACTCGCTCATGTATAATCAATTAATATTTATGACATTAGGACCTGGCATTTAATAACCAGCCAGGATTGTTCAAATAGTGGGCATGATTGGATATACTTCATACATGAGTAGAATTGCTCAAGAGGTCATGAAGATTCAAACTTGTTAGGACTTTAATAGCGGTCATAATCAAATTGACTTAACTGACTTATAGAAGGCCAGGTGAGAGATTAGTTACCATCCCAACTATTTTGCAAACCAACATCAAAGTAGTTCCTTGTATCTTAGTTGATATTTCCCAACTATCAATGTCAATGGTCTAATTGTACGGGCTAAACCAACATCGAGGCTTAAATCAGAGCATGCACTAGTTGAGCATTCAAAGACCTGCCATTCACAACAAGCAAAATTCATGCAAGAAATGGCACTCAGATACTCGGTGTCAGGGCCGGCTCTAGTGCTTGGGTTGCCCTAGGCAACTCAGAGGAAAATTGGAAAAAATTTGGGGTTGCCCTAGGCAACTCAAAGGAAAAGTGAAAAAAATTTGAACAACATTGGTAAAAGGAGGAATCGATCTCGTGACCACCATACTGCAAAGCTTGCCAACAACCAGTACACCAGCACATCCTTTGAAAATATAAAATACAATATCATATACAAAATAGTAAATTCTTAACTATCTAACTTCTCCACCCTGTTGCCCCCGCCTCAGGGGGTTGCCCTAGGCGGCCGCCTGGCTGGCCTAGCCCTGAAACCGGGCCTGCTCGGTGTCATGGATGACAACTTATAAAGGTAAAATATTACTAAACATAACATATCTATCATAAGTTCGCACAAAATCTCACACTTAAATGAACAGAGTATTATATAAGCACATATACGTGGAAGGCCAAGCAGCCATCATATGAATCGAGAGGATATATGATATAACTCTCATAGTACAAAATACTACAAAGAAATGGAGTTGAACTACTATATCAAATCCTATATAATGATTCTAATATACATGAATAAGTCCGACATGTTTATACCCAAAAAAATTGGATAGATACGATAATAACGGTAATAGCCATGACTCTTAAGCTCGCCTCAAGCTATAAGTGTTCACTCCTCTGACTCGACCTACACAAAGAATATGTAATAAAAGAGCAAACATAGAGAATATCAACATAAAGTCCAGTGAGAAGAAAATATCACTAACTACATAATTACCAATATAATAATATAACGTATACAATACCAATTGATACCTTATAAGATAACAAAACCATACCTTATAGTGCTACACAATACATGATAAGTCTAGCACTACATAAATCACAATGGTACCCTATATGTAAAGAAACCACTAAACTCCATGCTAGTGGGCCCTTGGTCCTCGAATAAGGCAAAGATTCATATAGTATGGTAACTAATATAATATCAAAATGATGATGCACTAAGGCATCCACACCACTACATTTATTGTATCCAACCTAAATTGATATGTCATATATCTCGCTATTTTCCCATTGAGTTACATACGAGAACAAAGGACTAGTAACCCGAGGCCTAAAAGCCCTTATTGTTGAGATAGGACGCCTCCTACCTCTGACTCGATGTTGCACAAATACGTCCAACCGAGACAACACTGCTGCCAGTAACCAATTACCTAGTAATATCAAGTCCTAAGGTTGTAGCTAAGGAACACGAACTCACTCTACATACATAATATGTTGTATTGAACTATATACAAGCTCTCAATAAATCCTCGGGTACTTTATTGACTCTCTCTGTCCGCCCATCCGTCTAAGGGTGATATGCAGAACTCATCTTGAGCTTGGTACCTAATACATCCTGTAGACTCTTCCAGAATTCACTAGTGAATAAAGCATATCTATCACTGACTATGCTACTAGGAATCTCATGTAGTCTAACTATGTTCTTCATGAACAACTTCACCAAAACAGGTGTCGTTCTGGTTGACTTGACTGGAATGAAATGGGCACTCTTGGTCAACCTATCCACTACGACCCATATACTTTCATTTCCTCTATTTGACCTTCGCAACCCGTCTATAAAATCCATGGATAACGAATCCCATTTCCAAACTGGAATCTCTAAAGGCTGAAGCAAACCACTCGGCTTCTGATGTTCGGCCTTTACTTGTTGACAGTTTGCACACTTCTTAACTCACAAGCCAACATCCCTCTTCATACCTTCCCAATAAAAGATCCTCTTTATATCTTGATACATCTTGATCCCTCCAGGATGAATCGTAGACTTGGATCGATGACATTCTCCGAGAACTTCTTTCCTCAAGTCCTCTACATTCGGAACACACAACTGTCCCTTCTTTCTCAACCATCCTCTTTGGTCAAGACTAAATTCATTTAGATCATCGATCTTAGTTCTAACCTCAAGCCTTCTAATCCTCTTAGCTAATACTAGATCCTCTTTTTGCTTAGAAGCAATTCTCTCGATCAATACTGGTCGAACTTCTAAACAGGACAACATGGCAGTACTCTAACTAGAACTAGCGGTCAATCTTAACTGCACACTATAAGTAGTCAAAGCTTCTAAATCTTTCCACTCTACCAACATAGCTAACACCACATTCTGATGTCTTCTGCAAAGAGCATCTGCTACCTTATTACCTTTCCCTGGAGTATACTCTATACCAAAATCATAAGCAGCTAAAAACTCCAGCCACCTCTGCTGTCTCATATTCAGCTCATTTTGAGAGAATGGATACCTTAAAGACTTATGATCTGTATATAGCTCAAATCTCTCCCCTAAGAGATAATGTCTCTAAATCTTCAATGTGAAGATCACCGCAGCCAACTCCAAATCATGAGTAGGATATCCCACTTCATGCGGTCTAAGCTGTTGGGAAGCATGGGAAATCACTTTACCATTCTGCATCAATACAGCTCCCAATCCAGTTCCACATGCATCGGTATACACCACCAACCCTTGGTTTCCGTCTGGAACCACTAACACAGGTGCATTGGTCAACAAATGCTTCAACTTAAGGAATGCTTCCTCACATTTGTCGGACCAGACAAACTTCACATCCTTCCTGATTAACTTAGTCAAAGGCGCTGCTATCCGCTAGAAATCCTTGATGAATCTTCGGTAATAGCCAGCTAGTCCGAGAAAGCTTCTAATCTCAGTCACCGTCTTTGGTCTCGTCCAATTATTTACAACTTCGATCTTATCTGGATCGACTGACAACCCCTTCTCTGAAACCACGTGACCAAGAAACTTAACCTCTTTCTTCCAAAAATGACACTTGGAGAACTTCGCTTTTAGCTGATGCTGCCTCAGCATCTCAAGCACCACTCTAAGGTGATCTTCATGCTCTCTTTCATTCTTAGAATATACCAAAATGTCATCTATAAACACCAACACAAACCTATCCAAATACTCTCGGAAAACTCGGTTCATCAAATCCACGAAGAAAGCAGATGCATTTGTTAATCCGAATGGCATCACTAACCACTCATAAAAACCATACCTAGTCCGAAATGCTGTCAAAGGAATGCAGTCCTCTTCCACTTTTACTGATGGAAACATGTCGCCAAATCCAATTGGAAAAACACTCTGGCTTTACACAACTGACCAAATAGTTCATCAATCCTCGACAAAGGATATTATTATTGATTGTCCTTTCGTTCAACTTATGATAGTCGATACACATCCTCAACGACCCATCTGGTTTCTTCACAAATACAGCGCCCGCTCCCCAAGGCGAACTGCTTGGTCTAATAAAATTCCTTCCTTCTAGATCCACTGGCTGCACCTTCAATTCCTTCATTTCAGTTGGTGTCATCCTGCTAGGTGGTCTACTTACAGGTTCAACTCCTGGCATAAGATCTATCTGAAACTCAACAGCTCGTTTCGGTGGTAGTCCTGTGACCGGCTCAAAGTCATCTGCAAACTCTCTTGCTACTCGAACCTGACATAACTCTTATCCCACTTCCATAGCACTTAACAAAACACAACAACTTCGGTCAGAATTCTCCACTAAGAATATGATTCGGTTATGACTATCTGGGTGTCTTAGTGATATCTCCCCATCCTGGTAAAATATCCTAGCCTCATACTTACTCAACCAATCCATACCCAAAATAATTTCAAAATATACGAAATCAAAAACATACATACTGCATGCAAACTTATGACCTAACAAATCAAGTTCTAACTGGTCACATCTCATCCCAGAGTCGCATACCCTCCTACTGGATTCACAACCCTTAAGGAAGTAACAAGGTAGGTGGGTTCTAAGCATAACCTATCAACCAAACACTGGGATATAAATGAATATCATGCACTAGTATCAAATAGTATCCTAACTGGTATACTCTGAATCAAAAATGTACCTTCCATCACAGTTTTCCCTTTTTCAGCTGTAGTTGGCTTAACAGATGATGGTCCAACAGCAAAAACCTTTCCCTTGTCCGCCCTAACCGATTCTGGACACTAATTCTTATAATGTCCAATTTGGACACAGTTGAAGCACTTCACATTCTTCTTATCTGCAGCCTTCTTCCCCTTGCCTGACCGGCACTCATTTTCATAATGACCCTTCTTGTCACACTTGTAGCAAACCAAATCAGCCTTTGCCTTCTTGGCAGCATCTCCCTTCTTTTTAAAGAACTTTCTCTTCTTTCCCTGAGAACCCTGGGTTTCAACTGGCTTCTCTCTAGTACAAACAACAAGCATCTCTTCATGGCGGATTGCCATCTCCACAACCACATTACAAGGATCACATATATGTGTCAGGGTCGTCCTAGCAAGCTCAAGTCTCAATCCTCGAATGAATCTCTCATTTCTCCTGATGTCAGTGTCTATAGTAGCATACCCATATCGAGACAGCTCATCAAACTTAGCAGCGTACTCGATTACTGACTTCTCTTCCTGACCTAAATCCATAAACTTCCTCATCAATGCCGACTTGGCAACTTCAGATAAAAACCTCTGCTCAAATCTTCTTCTGAACTCAACCCATGTCAACTCTTCCTTCGAAACTCCGGCAGTCACACTATTCCACCAATGAAGCACTGCCCCTTGCAACTACCTAGAGGCCAGCCTCCTCTTTTGCTCATCATGCAAACCTAGATCTGCAAAGATTCTCTCACAGTGCAACAACCAATTCTCAACTTCAATAGCATCCTCTGTTCCCATAAATGACTTTCCACTCAGACTGGTGTAATCTCTGATCAGCTTAGGATAATTATTCCCAACTAGAGCCACAGGATTAGCTCCTCCAATAACTCCAGCAGCAACTCCCGCTTGCATCATATTCACGAAGAACTGACACATCGCCCCTATATCCACTGATGGATTTCCAACACCCACATTGGCATCAGCATTTTGGTTAGCATTAGCATGTCGACCTTGGTTCCTTCTGGTATTAGGTCGAACATTTCCGTTGGTTGTGGTGCTTCCTCCACCGAGGTTTCCTCTTCCGTTTCCTGCTTCCATATCTTCTTTCTCGTAAATCTACATACGAGCCTTAGTAAGATACAGAAGAACGATCTAAGAGAGAGGGGAATATGTACTTATATATATATATATATATATATATATATATTAAATACAAGTACGTTACTATAGCGCTAACCCAAACCTCGATTTTATTTTCAGATTCATTGAATTATGTTTAAAAATCTTTTAGGTTTAAATTTCTTTAAGTTCCATAAATCTATGCTCGATACCAACTTGTATCATCCCCTACTTGGAGGCCCAAAACTAACGGCTACGAATGCTGCAGTCATCCATAGTTATTAATCTTCGACAACCAAATACGGTAATGTTAGATACATTGATACATAGAAACCCAAGAATATGAAAAAAATGTAAAACTTCGAACAAGTTCCACATTCCATTTCAAAGCATTTAATATTCATTATATAATCCCAATACGAGAACCACGTTCAGAGAAAATATATTTATTACAACATACGCCAAGAGCGACATATGAAGATGGCCCCTTGGATGATCAGAGTATATATAGGTAATTAAACAACTTTGACTTTACATCAACAACACAGTGGAATCAAAATAAAGAGAACTCTAAGTAGTTATCATGCCTCCTACACGTCTCCGGAAGCTTATTCGTCTAATGAGGTACCTGAAAACCTCAGCTCTAAAATTACTTAAAATCAATTGAGTACCCGAGAGTTTAAGGGGAAAACATAAACTTCGAGTCAGACATAAAACCTGGTATGAATAATAATCTACCATCTCAAACCATTAAGATATCTAGTGAGACCACGCCGCTTAGCGGAATGGGTTTTCCCCTCACTAGTATCATAAAACCTTTATAAAACGATATATTATGCTCCTGCATCCACAATGGTTAAAACAATTCAAAACAATATGATGATATGCAAAACAAATAAATCAATTCTGGATTTTCCATCCCCATTCAATTTGACTACCTGTCTCAGTTATAGTTTCTAGGGTCACTACTAACCTATTAGTTTTTTATGGGCTAACTAACAACCTGTTTAATGTTTAAGGACTCCCTGTCCAATTACATAGTTTTCATGAGATCATTAAGAACCTATTAGCTCCTGCCAATACCTTTACTGTTTCATGGGTTCTCCCTGAACTTATTGGTAACTCCAATATCTTTTCTCTTATCCTAGTTTTCATGGGTTGACTAGGAACCTATTGAGTATCTTAATCCGGATATATTTTTCATGGGTTCACTACAAACATATTGGTACTTCTAATAGAGGCGAAACCTGCTTTTCTGAGTAAAAGCTGATTAATGCCAATTAAAGCAAATTCTATCTAACTAACCTGCCAACGTGTAAACATGTGATCGGTTGCCTCAATTTTTCGAATTCTTTACCAAAATAACTGCTGCTTAATTTCATATCTAAACCAAGGTTAATTTAGCAAATAAGCCCTTCCATTAGTAAAACGATTAAATCATTTAGGTCCCCTTTTCAAAATAATTTAATTCTCATAGTAATTCACTTAGGAAAAATCCCCAAAAATGACAGAAATTCACTTTGATCATGTTATCTAACATACAAAAATTCCAAATCCAATTTCTTCCTAAAATAATTAAAATTAAATTTAAACTCAATTTTATTATATTTTCCTTTGAAAATTCATAATAACCCTTCCATAGCTTGGAAAATTATCAAAATTAAAACCCAACTTCAAAATCATGTTTTACATAACATAAATTTTTTCCATGGCATTCAAAGATCATTTACAATCGATTTTGACCTAAAACCGCATAAATCCTCATTTAAACAATCTTGTTTAAATCTAACAAATTATAATTCAAGCATATCATTATCCAAATCATCATAAAACGAATTTAATCTTAAATCCGAAAACATATGATCATAAAACAAAATAGAGATGGTATAAATCATTATTCACCTTGATTAAGATAAGGAGATTGGATTGAGATTAATTTCCCCTAAGCTTGAATCCCTAGCTTTTGATTGAATTCCTCTTTTCTTTCTTTGTTAATGGTCGGCCTTGCTTAGATTTTCGATTGTATTTTGTTTTTGCCAAAGGATGTGAATGGGAAAATGAAACGTGAATGGTATAAGGAATGGAAATATATAAGGGTTATGGTAACAAGTGCGGCCAATTCCCAATATGCCCTTATGTAAATTAATTAACTTAGAAACCATTCTTATGCCAATTTAATTTGTTAAGCACGACCTTCTTATCATTTATTCAATTCTCAATCCCCTTATCACTCTAATTATTTACATTATTCTATTTAATTTATCTAATTAAATCTCTTGGATATTGTTATAAAAAATTAGAGGTGTTACAGATGGATATTATGGTTTTGTTTCTAATGCTAGATATTATCGAGTCTAATACCTCAAGATCCCAGTATACATAAAGATAGAATAGTATACTCTTACTTTTATGTAGTTTAGCACGATATTTTATATGTGCTAACTTGTTAAATGTAGTAGCATGTGAGGTATGATTTCACACCATATTGCTCGTACTTTATGATACATCAAATCTATATTTATTGCATCAGGCATACAAATCACTCATATATAATTGTTTTCTAACCCTGAGGTTATTTGTACTTATGTTCTCTTATAACCCATGTGTATTTTTTATGGGCGGATGAGAGTCGGGACTGGTGGTGGCTCATGGAGCTGTACAGGGAATGAGCAAGAGGCTTATGCTTTTCTCATATTAGTATTACATGAAGTTACTATTTATTCCGTAGTGTAGTGTTGTGGAGTGATCGACATTTATGTATATATTTTGAGATCATTTTCATTTATGTAATCATTGGTATATTGGGATATATTGTCTCATACCTACACTTTGACGTACGATCACATGAACCACGATGCACTCTGTTGATGGTTAGTTTGTTTTCATATGATGGTAGTGGTGTTTGACCTCTTTTATATCTATGTTTTCTATTATATTTCATCTATACGCCGTGGGATATATGATAGTTATTGGTTTGTTTTGCTTTTTCCATGACAAACCATCTATCGGTTGGGCACCGTGCAACGCATGAGTTCTTTAGATTGGACCAAATGTGAAGGGGCATCACATGGTAACGCAGTAAATATTAGTGCATATTCTATCAAATGAATTATTATTATCTTAATTTTTGTGTAGGGATTTTCTGTTTAGGTCTATAATATATGACGTTTTTTTTATAAAATAAAAGTGATAATTTATTCAACTAAAACAATCATTTTGGTGTCTCAGAGATTCGAACCCGTGTCTTCTGGAACCTCGGTCTTAAGTATCACCCACTTGTCACCTGGGCTAGTGGTCTTTGACCTATAATATATGGTATTGATGAAAGGAAAAACTCTTGCTTTTAATATATCGGTTCCTTTTAGGTTAATCCTGGATTTACGGTGCAATTTCAGTAGTCATTTTTCATTTTAATTGGAAAATGCAGTCTAATGTATGTGGTACTATAAGTGATCGGGGATAGTGACGCATATAACAGGAGAAAATTTTACGCAAAGTCCCGTTACTATTATCGGTTGATTTTGGGTTTTTTTTTTCCTATTACAAATTGATTTAGGGATTTTTTTTTTTCATGGACATGCGCATCAAGTAATTCAATCTTAGGGTTTTTCATTATCGGCATATGGTATTATTATTTTCTTTAGTACTCATTTTGTCTAAGCTTTTAGTTCAATGTTTCTATTCAGCGCCCGTGGTTAGTTAGTGGCAAGTACTCATTGAATCGATTGTTCGGGCTCATATTTGTAAGTATAGTTCCTAAATCACAACTCAAAATCATCACCATCGAAAATTAGTTACCTAAATTATTAGCAAATCCTTTGGATCAGGTGCAACAACAATGATCCCAACATCTGGTAACTTCACTCACTGTTTAAAACATGATGTACAGGTAAACCACCAAAATTTCACAAAAGACATTAGTTTGGACATCTAATATACTTATCATCTTTGTAATTTAATGCAAGTCACTTAAGCAAAAATAAACAAATTCAAAATCTTCACAGGACCTAAATTTAAATAGCAGCTGATAGTTTGTATAAAATGTGTAACCAAACAAAAAAAAATACAAATAAAAACAAATAAAATCTTTGATGATTTACATGGTAGAAGTGCAAGGTACTCTGAAATAAGCCAATAATACATGAAAGACAACTCTTAAATCTAACAATTTATATCACTCATCTTCTTCATATCATTTTAAACCAAAACTACTTAAAAGAATTTAAGTATTAAATGGCAAAAGTACATCAGCACCACTGCCAAGTTTGAATCATACGCAATGCAGACATTTGTTGATTTGTAATAGTACAATTATGCATTACTATCTAAATACTTAATTTTAAAAAAAAATAAAGACAAAAGTGTCCATAAGTTGGTAAAGAAAGAAATTTACATTTCACAGGCTGCTAAAATAAATGGACGAAAATATCTTAAAACAAAAATGATGAAATCTGAAAAGATTTCTTTTGCTTAAAGGAAGGTAGAAAAGAATTTTATTATTGAAATACAAAACCCAACAGATACATTTCATCAACACACCCTGCACAACATAATAACACTTTCAAAAGGAACCATCATATAGCAGAAGAATAAAGCTGCAACACATTCAAAAATTGCAACACATTCTGACATTTCCCTTGTGATTTTTTTTCAGTCTATTACAGCAACCCACTCAAATCAAAGTGAAAAACACATAAAAAGTTTCATCTACCCACTCTGTTAAATAACACCACTAAAATTTAAGATAGAATGGCCATGACATCAGATGCTCTGAGGGCGATATAATCCGAACCATCTCCACTCTTGAACTCCGTTCCGGCATATTTTGAATACAAAACCGTGCTTCCAGGACTCAGATTCAGAGGCTGCCTTGCACCTTCCTCGTCCAATGAACCGGGTCCTACTGCCACCACCTGCTTCCACCACATAATATTCGAATTCAAAAGGTAAGATCTTGTACATGGACAAGAAAAACGAACAACGTTCGGCGGGAGATATGCCCAGCTTAAATCGGATAAGCCGGACATATCTGTTACGTCGTCGCCATTTTAATGCAAAAACGTTTGGACTCTCAAAATTGCGGCGTTTGGGCAAGACGTAACTGATACGTCCACCTTATCTGAATTAAGTCGGACGTAATCCCTGTTATAAGACTTTATGTCTGAATATATTTTTGTGTCTGAAATTTTTATTTGAATTTGAATTTCTATTATTGCTTATTATAAATATTAAATATGATTAATAATTAATAGTTCTTGCAAATGAAAAAAATAAACACTATACATTACACAATACTTCTTATCCAACTTCTAATCAAATTTTTTTCCACGAACACTACGACCTCTAACCTTTATGCATCACTTTCGTAAACTAATTAAAAATATAACACTTTTTGCTTATATATAATAGTGGTATTATTTTGAAAACTACACTAACACTCTCAAATAGAGACATCGTACCTGTTTATTGAAATTAGAATGGCAAAATAGATCAGAAATATATTACTCTTTTGGAAACATATTACACATTAGGACCTTTTTGTGCACTAATTGCAAAAATATCACTTTTTGCTTATGAGGCAAATTTTGAATTTTGATACTGGTGCACGATGAGTGCACCGAATGAAAATTTTATGGTGCACAAGTGAAAAAAAATTGAGTATTAAAAAGTGGCCTATTTTGTAATTAATTTTCAGAAAACTTCGGTATTTGAAGTGGTGTAGCTCAAAATAGGGTAGGGGTGCCACTACAGTGGAATGTCACTAAACCTTCACACACACACACAAAATCCCAGCTCATGTTTTGGTATCTACAATTGTCAGAATCAACACAACTTTTTTTGTAAATATTATCCACTTGACACCAAAATTTAGATTATTTTGATGTAATTCAAATCTGTGCAGTTAAAGCGCTCGGCAGATTCAATGCGGTAGAGATGCAAAAAGTCATAGCGGGGATATAGCGGATGACTCTAAAATAGCATATAAAACTCATACATAATGTTTTTACAAATATATAAATGGCAATTAAATAAAAAATTAACATTCAATTGAATTATAATTAATACATAAATAATTTTAAATAAAAACATGTGCGAATATACTGTAAATAAACGTAAAACTGTTATATAACATAATTTAATTTAGTAGAATATTAGATTATTTTCATTTTCGAAAATATATTAAAAATTCAATTAAATAAATTAATTTCGTAATTTTTATACTGTATAAATGTCATTTTTCAATTCATTTCTTTTAAAGAAGATATAGCGGAAATAGCGGAATATAGCGGAAATAACGGGATATAGCGGAAATAGCGGGGCTTAAAGCGGAAAGGCTATATTTGGGGCTATATGGAAAAATCGTAGCGGTAGAAATCCGCTATGAGATATAGCGGGGTAATAGCGGGGCATTAACCGCATAGATTCAAATTTATCGGAATAATCTAACTTTTTGCTGAGATGATATTGATGTAATCCAAATCATATACACAATAAATTATTTGATTCCAGCAACTGCTGCTATCAAAACATGAATCGGTAATGGTTCGAAGAAGTAAAAAGTTGGGATGTGAATCCCTCCTCATATATGCACGTGTATGCATGTTATAAAATCATTATAGACCACATTTACAAAAATATAACAGAAAAAGGATTATATACTTATTTAAGTTACTTTCCAAGATTTATTACACATTTCAGACCCATTTGAAAGTTAATTATAAAAATAGACCCCTTTCAAAGATAGAAAATGTCGCTTTTTTTATACTTAAGCACCAGTAAAATTTGCATTCGCTGGTTACCTATACAAAACAAAAACAAAAAAAATCAATTTTTGCTACATAGCAGAAAGTGACATGTTTTGTAACTAGTTATCGGCAGTTTCATAAATGTGTAATGTGTTTCTAAAAGCAGGTAAGTGGGAATACGTTTTTGGTATTGAGTCCATGCATTTTTTATCTTTTAAAAAATTCAGCCACCACCCTTTTATATGAAGCCAGTGTAATTTCAAAAAACAAATAATAATGGCTCTACTTGAAAGCGTTGTTTTCAAAATTATTCTAGTTCTAATTCAAATACCGCAATTACAAATAGGTTGCTTTTTTCCACGTGGACAAAAGGCGAAATATATCTTTGATATGTTTTACCGCATATCTAAATTTGTGAAGAAGAAAAAGACTGCATTGTTTACACAGTTAGTTAGTTGCATTATACACTACTGATATTTAAAGTAATACCCACCTTCCCCATAAATTCCAATATGAGAATAAGTGATATAATTATACATATATCCCTGTAATAACACAACTAAATCTGTGTTATGACATAGATTCATATTCCTGATCTGTGATATGTTTGGTTAAGTGGCTCGCAATGGTAGGAAAGATCCAATAAATGCAGACAGCACAATATAAAATGCAAATTATTTCACCTTTCCAATAGAAGGTTTTTCTTTAGTAGCTTCAGTGAGCAGTAGGCCACCAGCAGTTTTCTCCTCAACTTCTGCGACCTTGATCAGAACTCGATCATTGAGAGGTTTGAGATCCTTCACATCGTCACTATCCAGAATACCGACTATGTCATCTTCCTTCAGAAGAAGATGGTTGCTGCCATTGAGTTCTAGTTCTGTTCCTGCGTACTTGGAGTACACAATTTGTGATCCCGTCTACGTCAAAGGGAAAAACTTTAAGTGACAACATTATGGTGAATAACTTGAGTAAGGTTGTATTTGTTTGCAATAAAAAGTAAGATTGATAAAGCCTAATAGCTTCAAGCGATTTTGTTCACTATCAGAATTAAATACTCGATAACCTACAAAATTTAAGATTATCCATTGTTATAAAAAGTGATTAATGCTTAATGGTAACAGATAATTAGAAAATTCCAACTGCAACAACTGTTGGACGATTCCATTAGATATTAAGTACTTCAATAAATGCAACACGGACCCAGGCAAAACATTTCTAAAAGCAAATTTGCAGGTTTTCAAAATAAAATAAAAAATATACTCAGACATAGTTGGCTTTTATATCCTAAGTCCTAAGATGTGCTCATTTGAAAAAAAAAAGATAAATAAATCTTGTTACTAGCGAGCATGAAGGGCAATAAGTAATAGTCTCGTTAGTTTAATCACACTTCTGCCATGTAGCACCCTCTCATATATTTGAAATCAATCTTTTGAACTGCATCGATCAACTTTACTTACCAAATCCGTACATAATCGGTTATCTCAACCTTTTACCCACCTTAATATGTATCCTTCACATAATTGAACACAGCTATATGATATCAATAAAGGCATAAGTAGAACACAGATTATACCAACATACTAAAGAAATATTGCATTACGTTGCATGTGTGCACCGCTCATGTAAAGTACTACTGTAAAAACATAGATTATTGAGTTTAGATTTATATGTCATTTGATATACAATTCAAGGTTAACTTTATGATAGCCTAGCAATTACCTGAATGCTGATATCTACTTTAGTCTTGCCAATGGTTTTACCATCACCTATTTCCACCACTTCACCGCTTTGTGGCTTTGTCTGAGCAGTTGTTGGCAGCAAAATTCCACCAGTTGTTTTCTCCTCAGCAGATTTAATCTTGACAAGCACTCTGTCACCTAAGGGCTTGACCGTGGTATACTAAAAATATACAAGATAGAAGTACTAACATATATGTTCCAGAAAAACATATGATACAAGTACGATGATTAAATGATACTATAATAAATAAAATATCTGATCAGTGAAAGCTACAATAGTTAGAAAAACCATATAGTTCCAAAACACATGTGAAATAAATTACGAAACATAGTTCACATGACTGAAATTTAGTGAAATAACTCCCGAGATGGTGGATATTGTTGTCAAAATTCTTAAAATCTTACGATTTAAATCCCGATTCGGATCGGATCTCTCCCTTTATGATTTGATTTATATTCCAATTTAAACTTGGTCAAAACTACAGTTTAAACAAGACATTCAACTTACATAATATCAGTTATAAAGTTTTCAAAACAAAATAAAAATGTAATAAGAAAGAAAATCAAGTTTTAATTTAAGTTGTAGAAGTTTTAACATCAAAATCAATTATTTCAAAGTGCGTACGCCTTAAAATATGAATCTTTCGAATCCAGGATTTATGATTTGAATCCTGTTTGATTTAAAGTTTGAAATTTACGATTTAAATCCCATTTTGAAAATGGATAAAGCAAAATCGCAAATTATCAACTAATCTATAAAGGGGACTTTAAGCCATAGCTTAAAGTAATTATCGATATATAATTAATTATCAAGGTCCAACATCTCTACATCCTAACAATTAATGGTGAGGATTGATTCTATAAAATTCAGCAACGTTCATCTATTCAACCATTGTTGAGGTTACATAAATATCATTTCAGTTATTCATATTCAAACGCATTTGTATACCACTCACATACATGTGTGCACTAGTACAGCACAAATGACAATAAACACATGGAATCATAATGTTGATATTGAAGCTCTATAATCTACCATGTCAATGAGAAACAGGTCTATTGCAACAAATCTTGACCTATTTAGCTCCAGTTATATTAGCTTATGGCATGAGCTCTATATTTATCTAAACCATCCTTGCTAAAACAGGGTAGCAGGATCAAATTGACTCGGCATTTAGGTAGCAGGACCAGATAAAAGAATATACGATATCGATGGGGATTTAACTTACATTTCATAGAAATGAGAAGAACTTGAAGAGATAAGGAGGGAAACAAGGCAAAAGGAGAAGAAACTAACAGGACAGAAAAGGAAAACAGAAGACATGTGAAATAAAAGAGTGAAGTATAGCTAAGAATTCATAGAGAAGATAAAATCTGGGCTACAACTTTTTTACGTTTTCATTTCAATTACCAGCCTTATATAACGGCTTATTAGTGGTGCATATAATCAGGCTAATTAGCCATTATATAAGACTGAATATGTGCACCACTAATTAATCATTATATACGGCTGATAATTGAAATGGAAATGTATGAATGATGTGACCAAGATTCTATCTTCTTTGTGAATTCTTAGATATACTTCTTATGTGTATTCACACTTTTATCTCACATACCTTCTATTTTGCTTCTCTATCTTGTTAGTTTCTTCTCTTCTTGTGTTGCTTCCCTCATCATATCTTCAAGTTCTTCTTGTTTCTACAAAATATAGGACCCCAACCAGGACCATTGTCCCAGTGGTTAAGCGCTTCGACTTTGGTGCGAGAGGTCACAGGATTGAAACTTGCGTAGCGTGATTCGACCATATATTGACATGTATGTTATATGCTACCTAACACATGTACTAATATGTATTACCATCTAAGTACCCGATTTCAAAAAAAAAAGTTAAACCCCTATCATTTTGGCGCTTTCATAGAGAATATATGATATACAAGGCAAGTACAAAATAACATCAACTATGAGGAACAGAGTCCTAAGTCCTAACTTAAGACCTTTCAAATAATTTCACTTATCGCGTCTGTGAAAGCATCACAAATTTACTTTTCACATTCATATTCTTCAGAAAATGAAATTGATTATGCATGAACTATTGGAAAATGTTTGTAATAGTTCACGTCATCGCTGTTTTTTTTAAGTTTTTCTGGCTTGCGAACTCTTAATTAGTTGATTGGCATATAGGCTGTTGCCTGTTTAACTCATCTTGATAAACATATTCAAACCATGTTATAATCTCGATTTTGGTTGTTAACGTTATACTTGTTATTTTATGCATATGTATGTATACTGGCTGGAAAATATTTTCCCATGTAAAAAATAATAATCGAAATTGGAAATTTTGGCTATAAGGACTTGAGAACAGTGATAAACCATGCAAATACCTACAATATTGCTTCAACTTCCATTCCCATATACATATAGTAATTTCTAAGATATTATTAATACAACCATGTATACATGTATTCAGAATCTACTATGTTTGAACACTATACACAGTAAATCTACGAGAATAAATGCAATTATATTGAACATTTATGTATAAAGCTCACAGACTGATTGTTTGACACAAAATTAGACATGTAAGTGCATCACATTTGAATAGTACTAAGACTCACTGAAACTAATATCAATGTACCACAAAACCACCAAAAACAAAAAATTTTACAATTTATACCTTAGGTGCAACTACAGTTGCTGCCTTTACACAGAATCCCCTGTAAGTTTTCTTATCATATCCAACACCAAGCGCTCCTACAGCAGGCGAAACCCTAAATATAGGAGGTGAAATTCTGAGCCCATCAATTGATTGAACGTTCCTCTTCACACTCATTCCGAATCCAATTTGTTGCAATGCAGCCATTGATTAAGACTGGCGGAGCTACTGAATTGTGAAAAGATAGGAATTTGAGTCTAATCTGAGCGAGATTAACGTGACAAACCCTAGGCAGAATTTATTGGATAGAATTTATGTTCCAGTGTTACTGCAGGTACTACTTAGCTATAGTGTCCATAGATTAAGGTGGACCGGGTGCAGAATTTTGTAAGTCCATAGCCCCAGCAGCAAATAACCCGACCCACGTTGAACAAAACAATAATATTCCTGCTCAATCAGAGATCAAAGGCTCAGGTGGCGATAAATTCGAAGGTGAAATGGTTGATTTTGCAAGGAGGAGCTTTGCATGGTGGTGTAGGGTTTTTATTCAAGTTTGATGAGAAATTTCAAATGAATCCACTAATTGGTTGAGATTTATGTGCATGTTTTAGTTGTTCAAAGATGAACTAATATGTGATATGGATGTCTATGTCACATGCAACCAGGGGACGTAACTAGCCTATGGGGGTCAGATGGGCAACTGCCCATCCTAAAAAAAAAATTAAAATAATAAACAAAGAGCTTCATTTCAGCCCAAACCCCTACCACATGCACAAACTATAAGTATAGAAAAGCTTTATTAAGCATGAAGCTATGGATTGATTTACAAGAAGTTCATAAAACGCAATTTGAATGGAATATTTACCATTTACTCATCAATGTTCACTCATATGGAATTTGTCAAAATTATTCATATTGATGCAATATATATAAACTCATTATTATCATTCTTAGTTATTATTATGTGCGAATGTGCCAAATCCTAAAGCAAATTAGTTAAAGCATTTTTTTCATAAAATGTTTTTGACATTTACATAGTTACGTCCACCGCAAACCAAAATCCTGATTACGTCATTGCATGTAACAGGCAGTTAATTGGCATGCGGTGTAGTAATTTCCACGTTGGGGTGTTAATCGGACGGTCCGGATCGGATATAGGGGTGTTCGTGTTGTTCTGTGCTATAAGGGTTTCGAACGGACAAAGACCGGACGAGACTTTGGATCGGACACGCTTCGTACGAGCTAGACAATGGACAGACGATGTACGAACGATGGAAAATGTAACGACGGGGATTTTCGACCCTCGAAAATCGACACTAATACGTCCACTGTATTACATGCCAAATAATCGAATGCCGGAAAACCCGATTGTTAAGGAAAAAAAAGGAAGAAGATAAGAAGAAAAACTAAACAATACACAATCTCACAGCGGAACGAATAATCTATAATATACATCAATCTTTACACAAAACAAACTGTAATGTACATATATTCAAAACATCAATCAGAGTATATTAACTTATTTCAGCCTAGACAGTTATAACAGTCTGTCCTTACAATTGCTGATAAATACAACAATGACTACAGCGGAAAATAGTCATCTACGTGAATACGTCTCTGGGCCTCCAACTCGTCTTATGAAGCTCCAAAGCATTCGAACCAATCTGTAATATGTTCGGTCTGACCCGAGCATTATAATAAAATAACACCCGAGTCAGTCTGGAAAACCAGCGTGAGAAAAACACAACCAACTGGATTTTTAAAGTTATATACAAATCTTGAAATCAAAAGAATCTCGTAAGACCACACCGCACATAAACATGGATGGGTTTTACCTTACGATAACCAAATCATTTTCTATAGAAAATCCATTTATATTATAATAATGTCTAAGGGTCAAAGTAAAATATGAATATAGTTGAAATGCTTGCATCTCACGTTTCAGCATAGTTGGACACAACTAAGTCCGTACAGCGCTTATAGGAGAATGGATTCCATACAATGACTGGGCTACTGGGGTACCGCCTGTCACGGTGCATCTCTAGATAAAATAACATCGAGGACCTCGCCTAGGTCTCCTCCCAACACAGGACCGGCCTACCCCTTGCTGGATAGTACCGAATATGATCACCCCTCTGTTAATGGGCCCCGAAGCATACAAATGAAAGATAATAGCGACTCTAGATAGAGATGATCATACCCTACTTGGTAGCAACCCACTTAGCCCTGCTGCACCTCCCATGTTTTAGTCATTCCCGATTGATGAGGCTTGAGGCTACGATTACCTTTCAAGAACAATTACACTTAGAATGTTCATTGCCCTTCAATGACAATGTGTTGATAACATTCATCTATACAAGTCCGTTCTATGTCTGAACAAAACCGAAGGCACTATTCCTACTACATCTATTTTGGAATCTCCCTCGGGATTAGTAACGATTAGCCTTTGCACTTCATATCTCTATCTTCGATTCAATGCTCTTCCCGATGTCTTCACTTTGAAATGCATTCGTTGGATCGAAGTGGTTTTCAGATAACATATCCGATCCCGGTCACTTCGAAACAACGTTCGATAATTTCCGGTAAACTCAACTCCGGTTCTTTAGGAAATAAACAGCCAAAGATAAGATCGAAGATCACCTCCTAACTGTTAGTGGACGCATTTCCTTATCATTGTCCTAGGAGAACAAAACGAGTTTTATATGCACAATACAGCATCATCAGAGATGATTCTGCCATTTAACTCGCGTGTTTCCCCTAGATATTTCCAAAGTTACGTTTTAGGTCCAATTTCGATAGTCGATTATTTAACTATAGAATAACAAACATTCAATCAGGGATTTATTCCATAGGGAAAAACCAACATTGGTTCAACATATAAGCAATCACTAGCCTCCTTTTATAAATCTTCTATAAATAAAACCCACTTTGTAAATTACTTGTATAAGAATACTTTACATAGATATATCCACAGATTCCTATATTTTCAACACTTAAAAAATATCCATATACTTATCTCAATGGTATTAGTATATCCACAGAATTGAGAAAGATTTTATTTTTATTGAATTCAAAAATCATTTATAAACCCTTTATAAATCCATAAAACCACTTATAAAACTCCTTTTATAATCTATAAACCCGTTTCTAAAATTCGTTTATAAATATCTAACCATTTATAAACTCTTTTCACCTTGCAAAAATAACCCTTCCTTAAGTCTTCAAACCGTTTTATAAACTCCTTCATAAAATCTAAGCCTTTCAACTCTATTCATGGGTCTCAGAAACATTTATACATAATTATAAGTCTTTACTTCAAAATAGTTTCATATAAAATATCTATTTAAAATAACATTATAAATAATTATTTTCTATCTTAAAATATCCTAAAATAATTATTAATCATTTTAAAAGTAATAATAATAATTCTTTGCTCTTATTATAAATAATAATAATTTATTTTTAGAATCTTACTAATAAACTCTTATTATTAATTTCAAACCATAATTATTCTTGAAACAATTAACCTTTCAAATTATTAATATTTTGATAAACTCTTTAAAACAATATTAACTGTAAACAAATGAATTTAAAAAAAATTCTAATATAATTAAATAACCTTAAAATAATATTACTATAATTAAAAACTTTTTAAACAATATTAATTTAATCAAATAACTTCAAAAAAATATTATTATAATTAAATAATCTTTTTAAGAACAATATTAATAAAATTAAATAACCTTAAAAAACAATATTAATATAATCAAATGACCTTTTTAAAAACAATATTAATAAAATTAAATAACCTTAAAAAAACAATATTAATAAAATTAATTAACTTAAAAACAATATTAATATAATTAATTAACTTTAAAATAATATTAACATAATTAATTAACTTAAAAACATTATTAATAAAATTAATTAACTTTAAAATAATATTAATATAATTAAATAGATAATCCTTAAAACAAAATATTTTCGAAACCCAATTTCGGATTTAAAAATCGTTTCTTGTCTCAAAAACCAATTCCGACTTAAACAACGATTTATAGTATTTTTAAAATACTAATTTGAGACCAATAGCCGCCCAACACTTAACCAATATTGATATTGATTTTCTGTCACTATGGATTTCATTTTCAAACATATAACGATGTTATAACCACAGTGTCCACAATCATGTTTATTATTCAATAATCCATATAAAAAAAATATTATTGAAACAATATAATTCAATAATATCGAGGAATCTCGTTGGATCCCTCCAACCTGTTTTTCCTGCATCACAAACGTTATATAATTATAAAATATAAATCAACCGCTTCGAGGCAGAATTCGTATACAAAAGGTCATCCGCTCTTACACGGGAACGTAATAGGGTCTCATCTGCTCCAATAGGCGGGAATATATCCAAACCAACTAATAAATATAGTAGTTCATCCAAACAATCATTTAACAATTTTTATCAACTATATATCATACTAGTTATCCAAAAAGGTGAGTTTAACTCACCGAAATTTTCTGTTGTTGCCGAGGCGTTCTGGTTTGGAACTAAAATCGAACGACGTCCGATTTTTACCCAATTTTCAACAGTCTCCAAATTCGTCCAAACTAGTTCCATTGTGAAGCTTTCATCTATATGAGCGGAACGCAAAAGGTTTCGTCTCGATCGGACCTCGTATGAGAGAGTTATGAATTAAATAACATTCGATAATTAAAAATAATTAACTTAACATAATAAAGTTTAAACTTTACTTAATCTTTCTCCTTCCCTCCAGGCTACTGCTTCTAGCCCGCATTCGTTCTTTTTTTTTCATCACTCAAAATCGTTTGCGTCGATCGCCCAGGCCGTGACCACCGCCGACTGCTCCTACTCCGCCGCGACCACCAGCAACACGCGATTTCACTTCTAGGCCACGAACGAAGTTCACGCGCCTCAACCTCCCACGACGAACCGCCCCGTCGCCTGCTCCTCCGCTTCGCCCTCGTTCGATATCGCCTCCTTGTTCTCTTTTTGTTTCCTAATTTTTTTCTAGAGATGGGTTTTTATAATAGAGAAGAGAACGTGAAAGGGTATGGCATGAAGTAGGGTGTGGGCTGTGTACGAGGTGTGATGGAGCATGGATTGGTATAGTCAAATCTAAATCTAAATATCTATATTATTTAAATTTAAAATATCAAGATATATAATTTCGAATCCCAATCGAGACGTGTCGTCTGGCGTTCTACATGTTATATCCCTATTCCGAATGTAATGGAACTTTTTTCGAGACCCAATTCGATCGTATGCAGAAGATAGCCTTTTGAACTTAATTATTATATTGAATTTTCAATATTAAATCCTACACGTTTCGAAATCGCACGGCCAAACGATAATTCCAATCGTCACGAAATTTGACGGTATACTATAATTCACTATTACGGATCCAATGAAACTAGTTTCATCGAAATCTGAGACAGTGCCAAAATTCACTACTTTTACACGTTAATTAAAACGAGTAATTTCCAATTTCTATTTATTCAATTTTAAATCAAATTTAAAAGTTTACTAACTTCATTCTAATTTAAAGAGAATTTAAATCAACCTTAGAAATCATTTTCATTCATTTTAAATTCAAGATTCAATTTATTTAAACAATTTAAAATATTAAATTTAACAATTTAATTTTCTAATAAATCGCTATATTTGAAATATAAGTTATTTAACTTATAAATTAGCTTTTAAATATTTAAAATCAATTAAATATTCCAAATTCGGATGACTAAAATTCTGAGTCGTTACATTCTCCCCTCCTTAAAAGAATTTCGTCCCCGAAATTACCAAGTGAAAAATGCCACAAAAGTTAATGGGTTTACTTTTCAAAAACAACTTGTTGAACTTCTTGTAAAAAATTCTAAGACTTCAAATTTGTTCATAGTTATTAACTAATACTCTTCCAAAAATAAACTAATACCATTTCAACTTAATACTCAAAATCAACTTTTTAGTTATCAAATTTTTTTCCAAAATTCTCAAAAAAATTCCAACTCTTAAATTTACGAAAAATTTCGCCGGCGTCTCTTTTGCGCGATTTGATCGTAGTAAAATCATAATATATATATCACAAATGTACATCTCACTTTCGAGGATGAGGCATCCTATAGGGAAAAATGTAAAAGTACGATATGTAGTCCGAGATATGTACCTTATTATATTAGCCAGCATATACAATGAATACAATAGGAAAGCGAGCTCCAAATGCGAAGCATACGCCATCTGCACCTACTGAACACTCAACAACCAATGAGAACATATACATAGGAAGTAATATCAAGATATAACGTATACCAATACAACAACTATATGCAAAATATAGCAAATGCAACAAATGCAACAGGACAAACCATCAAACAATCAATATTCATTCAATTAATTCATAACTATATCAATTTACATTTTCAAATGTCAATATTTAATTTATTCAACCCGTACGATGTACATATATCATCTGTACGCAAAACCATACCTGATCGCTCGCTCAATCACACAATTCCATTTTCGAACTAGTATTGTTCACACGACCACTCTAATGCGGACTCAGATCCGGTTCCTTGATTATAAAACCGTCATTCTCCTTGCATAGCCATATATTATGATAGAGAATACTAGAATCAATCAAAAATCCATACCCAGGGTTCGCCGTTGAGAATCGACTGAAAAGTTCCAACTCGGACCGATGTAAACCATCTCGAAATTATGTACTCGAATCTGGATTAAATTGTTATGCGAATAGAATAATATACGTACAACTTACATATTTATTTCAATTGATTTCTTAGCTATACCAAATTCTTTTTATTCACATTCATTTCATTTACATTTAATTATCCACATTGCTTTATCCACATCCATTTATTACTTAGTATATTTATTTCAATACTAGTATCACTTAAACATTATTCCATCAAATTTTATGTTTAACAACATTTCACTCCATACTACATTCATTTATGAATTATTTCATAAAATTTTACTTAAGTTTATAAACATTTTATACAACTCAGCTCATGTTTATTATCACTTCACAACTTAAGTCCATATCAAATTCAATTTCATTTGACTTAATCCATTTGTTCCATTTCGATATTCAATTTTAACCATTTTCAATTCACTAACTTATTTAATTAGTCCATCTCATTGATTCATTTCAAATCACAATCAATTTCATTTCAAAATTTATTGCATTTAACCTAACTTAGATCAAATTCCCTTTCAGAATTCATTTTGTTTAACTTATCTTAAGTTAAAATTCATTTCCAAGTTCAATTCCAAATTTTCTTTTCTTAAAGTTCTTATTCAACAACTTCAACATTGTTTTACTTACTAATTCTCAAAATTTATAGGTTATCAAACTTATTTTCTCATATTTTCATAAAACATTTAAATGGAAGTCACCTTGTTCTTATTTATTTCAAATTACTTTGAAATCATATATATATACATAATTCTCTTGGCATATCAAATCATACTTTTGAATTTTGAAATCAAAACTAGTTTTACCAAAACAAAACTCCAATGGTAGCAATTCCTCCCTTGGAAACCTGAAAATGAACATCGATGATGCTGCAGTCATCACCGAAATTATTTTGCAGCGACCGAAGTGAGTTCAGTGCTTTTATTCCCTTTAAAACCATTTTAAAAATATTTACATTCAAAAATATTTCCTAAATAATACTGTTATTATTTTCCAAACCTTTGATAAACCATTTCCAAAACCAAAAGTATTTAAATTCTCGAATTTCCCAGCTTTTTAATTCTTTTTTTTATATTTATAAACTGCTTTATAAATCATATTTACAAAATTTTACTATGGTTATATAAAACCATTTTCTTGATGTTTATCTTTGTTTCATTATAATAATATCAACAACTTTTATAACAACAAATGATAATAATCAAATATTATCATTCTAACAACCAAGCACACCATATATTTCGTAATAATTTTCTAAAAAATTATCCCTTTATATGTAAAATATAATAAATATAAAATTATTTCATTTACCCAATTTCAAAACAATACTATGTCGAATTGCTCTGTTCAAGTGTTTAGAGATCCCTATCAATAACGTTAATTACTCATATTGACTAGAATCCATAAGTCACTCAACAAATCAACCAACAGATATAAAACAATTTTTATATCACTAACAAAAACACGCTCATATATACACACTCAAACCTATTCTAGGGTGCTACTGACCCTATCTCCAATGAGTTACACTACCAAAGCCAAAGTTCTCGCACCTTCAGCTCTGATACCAAATGTAATGACCGAAATTTTTCGACCCTCGAAAATCGACACTAATACGTCCACTGTATTACATGCCGAACAATCGAATGCCGGAAAATTCGATTGCTAGGGAAAAATAAAGAAGGAAGAATATAAGAAGAAAAACTAAACAACATAGAATCTCACAGTGGAACGAATAATCTATAATATACATCAATCTTTACACAAAACAAACTATAATGTACATATATTCAAAACATCAATCAGAGTATACTAACATATTCAGTCTAGACAGTTATAACAACCTATCCTTACAATTGCTGATAAATACAACAACGACTACAGCGAAAAATAACCATCTACGTGAATACGTCTCTAGGCCTCCAACTCGTCTTCTGAAGCTCCAAAGCTTTTAAACCAATTTGTAATATACTCAGTCTGATCCGAGAATTGTAATAAAATAACACCCGAGTCAGTCTGGAAAACCAGCATGAGAAAAACACACCCAACTGGATTTTTAAGGTTATGTAAAAATCTTGGAATCAAAAGTATCCCGTAAGACCACACCGCACATAAATACGGATGGGTTTTTATCTTACGATAACCAAAATATTTTCTATAGAAAATCCATTTATATTATAATAATGTCTATGAGTCAAAGTAAAATATGAATATAGCTGAAATGCTTGCATCTCACATTTCAGCATAGTTGGGCACAACTAAGTCTGTACGACGCTTATTGGAGAATAGATTTCATACAATAACTGGGCTACTGGGGTACCGCCCGTCACGGTGCATCTCTAGATAAAATAACATCGAGGACATCGCCTAGATCCCCTGCCAACACAGGACCGGCCTACCCCTTGTTGGATAGTACCGAATGTCTAAAAAGGTGAGTTATAAACATTTAATTTTCCAATAAATCGCTTATTTGAAATATAAGTTATTTAACATATAAAATTAACTTTTAAATATTTAAAATCAATTAAATATTCCAAATTCGGATGGCTGAAATTCTGGGTCGTTGTAGAAAATTCTTCGAATAGTTCGTACGGACGAAATATCATACAAATTTTCTTGTCCTAATTTGAGTTTTAAATGACAAACGGACGAACACGGACGGACGTTTTTCAACTTCGAACTGAGTCGTACAACGGACACTCGTACAAAATTAATATTCATATTTCCACATTTATTTAACCGTTAATTCTTAAATAAGTAACTAAAATATGACTTTTGAACCGTAAGCGATTAGGATTTGATTACAATTTAGATGCATAGCGAGAGAGTCAGTAGTATGTCTCGGTAGGAGGGGGGCAATATTTGATTAGAATCGAATTAACTGACAAAACATTTCGATCGGTTTGACTCGGTTATGAAACTAAATCAGTTTTAATTCGGTTTGTAAAATAATATTTTTATTATTATCGGTTTGATCGAGTTAACCTAACTTTTATTATGTTATCCGAATTATTTCATTATAATGCATTTAATAATCGGTTTAGTGATTAAAAAAATGGTTTACCTATTAAAAATAGGTTAATTTTTTCTTATAAACATAAAAAATGCTTAATAAAATCTCTTCAAACATAAATTTATGTTCTCCTTTTAGTAAATCAATCATTTGAATAATAACATAACTTTTTATTTCGGTTAAATTTGTTAACGATCGGATTAACCGAAATAAATTCGTTTTGGTTTTAATTTTTTTCGATTCTAATTCGGTTAAACATTTTTTACCTCAAAATCGACCGAAATAACCAAACACTCACCCCTATGTCTTAAGAATTATTATGTAATTTGTTGCATATATCTAACTCTATAATCAATCTTGTTTCTAATCAATATGTTTGTTTTTTATACGTACTTTAATATATTGTGATATAATCAGGGGATGTTTTTCCAAACACTCTTCAAAAGTTTAAAAACTCATTCCCACCTCCATCAAAAACAAGTTTAACGGAAAAAACCTTGTCAATCTTTCCAGCAAAAAATGTTTTTAAACTGCACATATTTGCAATTCTAACTGCTTATTTTTGTAAAAAAATTTTATTGTCACACCGCAAGAATGCACATTGTACACTTTAAATATTTACAGTGACAAGTTCGAAACTTGCGTAGCGTGATTCGAACGTTTATTGACATGTGATATGTTGTCCCAGTGACATGTTGTATATAAAAGCACCATTTCAAAAAAAAAATTTGCATTTTACGTTGTAAATATTTATTTTACAAATATGTGTTTTTAAACTATACGTATTTGCATTTTAAACTACAAATATTTGCAATTTTAACTACAAATATGCGTAGTTTAAAATACACATTTTCGCTGAAAATATTAACATCGGTATTTCATGAAACTTGTTTTTTAGAAGGGTTTTTCAGATATTTAGTTTGTAAATAAGGGACGGATTCTAATTCCGCTATAATTATAATAAGTAATTAATTTGAAGTATATTAATAAGAAAATCCTTAAATAAAATATTATGTGAATGTAGTTAAAAATAATTGCAATAGTGAGTAATTAATCACAATATAAGATAACGTTTTTGTTTTAAATATTCCTAATCAAGATGTTTTGAGAAATAATGTTGATATATCCATTGAAAGAAGAATACACAATACTTTCAAAATATGGATAGTGTATTACTTATGGTTGCTAGAGGTACCAAGAGGTTACATATGCGTAGTTTTAGATAACTATGCAATGACCCATGCGAGAGTTACATGTCGATTGGTACCAACTAGGTCAAACTAGAAATCTCGGTATGACGATTTTACATAGTTCCCTGGAATTGAGAATACTATGGAATTTCAATATGGATACTTCATTTTGGTTATACCTAAACCATGGAATGACATCCTTAGTTGTATGTGGTTAGTATCACGGTCAGCTATAGTCAACTCAAAGTCAAGTCCTCTGACTAAAATAGAACGGTTAATAATAAATGTTATTATTGAACCAAACACTTCTTTTATGAACTGATCGATTTAAATGTGGATAACGTTGGAGTTTTTACCAACATCTGACTCTATATATCCTAAAGTGATATAGTGTTGGGAAATAGAACTTGTGTAGGTTATTGTCACCGTTGATACCGCTTAAGGTGATGTAAAATATGATTTTATTTAAAAGATCTATAAACGATGAATTTGGTCAAACTGTCATACCACTAGTTAAGGCGGTGTATGAACGTTAATAGTTGAATTATTCAACATTAACCGTCGACTGAATTCACACCTTTGAGTCACATCGTATTTGTGAATTCTCCGAAATATCACACGATTTAAATGGTTTATAAAACATTATAAATTAATTAATATTAAGAAATATTAATTATTACTGTATTTGATGTTTGGGGTATAGATACTAAGTGGGGTGGTTCCAAGAAATTTTCTAAGTGGAATTAATAATTATTTGGATGTATATATAAAGGTTATATAAAAAAACATCGATATACGATATCGATTGTAAGGACCCGATTCTTCGACTTCCGAATATCGACATCAATACGTCCACTGTATCGACTGCCGAGCCATCGAATGCCGGAAAACCGAATACTTAGGGTTTTAAGAAAGAAGAGGTAGAAGAAAAGATAGAAGAAAAAGAAAGAAGAACAACAGAACAACATCAGAAACAGAAATAATATCAGAATCTCACATTCGCAGCGGAACAACATATAATAGATAAATGAATAATCTTTAAATCAAAGAACTATATCATTTTATACATTACATCATCATCAGAGTTTACAACAACAATACAACACTGGATAGTTATATAACTTGTCCTCATACAGAATACACAGTGGAATAAATAATATCATATACAAGTGGTACGTCTCGCCATCCAGCTCGCCACTAAGCTCCATAGCATCCCGAATCCAGAATGACCTGATAACCTGACTCTAGACTGCCCGTGTGGAAATTGGTGGGCACCCAGAGTTTAGGAAGGAAACAATAAACTCCAGGTCAGTCATGGTGACTGGTGTGAGAACTTAAAACAGTTTTATCTTTAAAACAACAACAACAACAACAAAGCAAGTAGAAAATATTCGCAATGCTTTTGGAAAATGAAACTACCATAAGGCCTCCCGCACACACACACAATGCAAACGCAGAATCGGAGGATATTTCTCCTTCTGATAGTCAAAGATGCTTACTACGCAAATCATTGGATATTATTACTAGTGCATAGTGCAGAAAACATTTCGAAGATATAATATTAATCTTAGCCAACATAGGCATTTCGCACTATGCCTACTATAGCTACCATCTAAATAGTGGTGACCACCATAAGTAAATGGCAGGTTCTACAACTAAAACCGTACAAGGTTCATATTGGAAAATGGATTTGCCAACAAATGGTCCGGCTAAGGAACTTCCTATGCCACGAAAGAAACGCCTCTGGCTGGACGCTCCGAGAGACAAACTGCTCTCTGCCAACAAGGACGGGTTACCCCTGTAACTAGGTAACTCACGAATATGCCATCCCCCGGTCCTTTAGGACCTTTATCCGAGCGCTCGGTAACAACATCACACATAATAAATAAAGTGTGTCCACATGAGTAAGTATCTGGGCTCCATACCATGATACCACCCCTTTCCAGAAGGAAATGACATACCCTAAAGGGCGCGACCCTCATAACCTTGACGCAACATTCCTGTTTCGACCATTTCCGGGTTGTGAGGCCCTGACGAAGTCTCGTCCACAAAGCTACGCTTTTTCACAAAGCCACGCTTTGATCACAAATGATCAATAAATGATCATCACACAGCAACACTCAGCATGCCATATTACCAAATTGGGAATATATCGCTGATAAATTTCAACTACATAACCTCTGAGCTCGTACGTCTCAAAGAAGGGTGTTAAGCTAAGAGAATAAATTCTCCGCCACCAACAGAAATGTATTTGAAAGAAATCAGCTTTATATCTCAAAACGTAATATCAGACACGTAACCATACAAGTCTGTTCCGGGTTCGAACAGAACCGAAGGCACTTCCAAAGAAGCCTTTGCAATCCGGGTATTCACAATCCCGATAAAACTTCCCATCACAAAGGAATCTCAATACCGTAGCTAACGGTGCAGAGACAATCGATAGGTCATCCTATCGTTTTCACAAATACCCGGTCTTCACCACCGATCTTCAATACGATCCATATCGTCGTATCACTAATTCGGAATGGGTTATACGACCCAAAGGTCCTTTCCCGGCTAACCCGAATAGTGAGCGCTTATTCAAAAATAAGTGTGGCATTCAAATTCATCCAATTCACAACAAATACCCATTCAAGGTAATTATTGATAGTCGGTTATTTAACTATCAATAGGTCTGCACAGCATCCTCAGATTCCAAATAATTTTCCAAATTATTTATTTTCCAAAAATATCTTTACAAGATATAAAATTTCCACACTTCAACCATTTGAAAACAAATTTCAATTATTCACTTTCAATTTATCTTTACAAAGATAAATTCTCAAAAACGTTTCATTTTACATTGGAAAAACATTTCCATACTTATTTAATAATAGGTAATTCACAAATCATTTATTTTCAAAACTTGGAAAATATTCGATATACTTAAATCATAATTAAGTATATTTTTCATTCTTTAAGTAAAATGTTCTCTTAGAACCATTTATTTGAGTCAAAACGAATGTTGCGTAAAACATCGTTACGACGACCAAAAATCACTAGTATAGGGATTCGAAATTTAGATAGATATATAAATCCCAATACTATATAAAACATTTCCTTTCGGAAACCATTTACTATAACAATAGTGTTATAGTCCACCATTTCCTTCTCGAAACGTCTATTTCAAAAATAAATGTTGAAATCTATGTTTTCGATACTTAACACGTTTTAAAACATCTTTTTAAAACAATTACTTCATTTCGTAATATCACTTCTCCAAAACATATCCATTTTATCTAATAATATATTCACTGTCCAAAATCATGAATATACTTTATTTACCCAATTCAATGTTTCTACACATTTATTAAAAGATTATCCATCGTCTAAAATCGTGGATATAATTCCTTTAATTAACTTCTAAAATTCACTTATCAAAATAAGTGATTTCGGATTTATAAACAACGTTTATAAATCACATTTATATTTTATAACAATTTCAACTTATAAAAAATCATTTTATTAGCAAATTCTATTTATATCCCCTTTAAGTGCAAAAATCTAATTTATAAGTAAATTACTTATAAATCTTTTATTTTACAACATCTATTCATTTTATAACTTCACATTATAAATCTATTAATTTCATTCACTTATGAAATCCATTTATACTTCCTTTTAACACTTATAAAAACTCATTTTATAATTCCAATATTTTAATTTATAAATATCAATTTTATAAATCTTTTATATAATCCGTTTATAATTATTCCAAAAATCTCAATTTAAATAAACCAATTCTATAAAACGTATACTTTCAAAAATCACTTTAAAAATCCCTTAAAAATCAAAATCGTTATCTTAAACTTCAAAAATGGATCCGATGATGCAACAGCACCAAATAGTCAATCACAACATCCAAACATCATATATCATCATATGATAACAGAATATACAACAATATCTGTAAATAAATCACTACGGTAAGGAATCCAGTCGGATCCCTCCAACCTGTTTCCCTGCATCACAGATGTTAGCACAATACCAATTCCGTTCCAATACGGAATATCGCGGTATATGAGATTTATAAAATATTATCCGCTATTATGCGGCGCAATAGGGTCTCATCCACTATATAATGTGGGAAATCAACTCCAAATACATATATAATACCAATTCCACTTCAATGTGAAATTATCGCGGTATATGTTTTTAATAAATAATCTCCGCTTAATATACGGCGTATAATGTCTATTTATCACAATAAATAACAGTCATCATCCAATTCACACAATCAAGCAATTTTAAATCTAACTATTTAAAATTTACATCGAATTATTTCGATTGAGTGAGAAGTTCTCACCTTGAATTTCTGATAGCAATTTGTAGCGTTTTATTTCGAATAAAATTAAACACACGTTTAATTTTAATCAAAATTTTCACTGTCTCCAATCGACTCCAAATCAGCTCCATTGCGTAGTGCTCGACAAAACGAAGCCAACGCAATTCGTTTCGTGAAATTCCGACCTCGTATGACAAAGTTATACATTTTTAAAGTTCGTACGTTGCCAGGCTAAATCATGCGCGACCAAACCCATGAAGCCGCCGATTGCTTCGAATTATCGAGCCAACTCCGCCACATTTGAAGATGATCAGCCTTCGCCGATCGAAAGCCCCGCATGTGAGCCACCTCCGCCGAGAACGACGGCCAGCTCGGTCGCCTCCCCTACATCAAAAATCATGCGCGACCGGCCCACTTTGTCACTCGATTTTGGCCGCCACGTCGAACTACGCGACACTCCACCGTGCAGATGTGTACATCTGCCTGCCCTCGTCACTTTCCTAGTTGAAAGATTCCTCTAAAAGTCAATAGATCGAGAGAGATTAAGGGAAGAAGCTAAGCCATTTTTGGCCATTGAATTTATAACTGGCGGCTGCTCTTGAAACCCTAGCTAGGTTTTGGTTTGTTTGCAAATGAGAGAACAGAGGTGCTTTTATAGAAATTTGCTCAAAACACTATTCATCGAAAAATTTCCGAACTCCAAATCGAGCGTGCCGGCTGACGTTTCTAAGGTTTACCCCACGTTCCGAACACAATGGAACATGTTTCGGGAGCTAATTCGATTATCTGTGCGAGCTACGGAATTAAACGATCGATTTTAAATTAAACCGATTTAAAACGATTTCGATGCGTTTGGGCTTGCCCCGGACAAACGGTAACTCCGATTGACACAAAATTTGAAACCTTACAACAATTTCACATTACGGATCCGATGAAATTAGTTTCGTCGAAATCCGAGACTGTTTGAAAAATGACTATTTTTAGTCGTCAATTAAATATTAAAATATTCAATTTTCACAAATTAACTTTTAATTCGATTTTAAAAGTTCTATAACATCGTTATAACTCCAATATGATTTAATATAACTTTATAAATCATTTTTAATCACATTTAATTCAGATTTCAATTATTTACCCAAATTCAGGTATTAAATTAATAATTTAATCGCCCAATTAAATCACTATATCAGAATTAAATAATTTCGACTCTCAAATCTTACTTATTAATATTTAAAATCAATTAAATATTCGAATTTCAAATGACAGAAATTCTGGGTCGTTACATCGATACATATTTAAACGGGCTTTAAGTATCAATAATTAATTAATTAATTTTGTGATTTCTTGTTTATAAATGGACCATGCATGGCTAGCCAAAAATAAGGAAGGGAATCATGTAGATATTAGATATAAAGTTAACTGTGAATTAAATGAGAAAGTTTTAAAAGAGATAATGAGAAAGCTTTCTCCATAAAATAAATCTTCCTCATTAATTCATTCTTCCTACATTCATTGCTTCCATCTTCAACCACCTTCATCCATGGATGAATTTTTTCCCCCTAAAATAATCATATAAAATAAAATCAAGGTGGTTCATTCGATCATTGCAACATCGAGTGATTATTCAAGCTTTATTGAAGTCAATTCTCAAATCGAGGTGTCATGAAGGGCTAGATCTGATTAGGTACTACCAAACTTACTTTATATTACATATTCACATATGCTTGTCCACGACCTTTGTTGACGCATGTGATATATTTATTGCCATTGATTTAGATTTGATGTAAAATTGCATGTAAGTTGTTTTATAAATGAAATTCAAAATTATATATATATATATATATGTATGTATGTATATGTACACACACGTATGTATGTATGTATGTATATGTGTGTAAATAAAATTTACTTTTTTATGTTGATTTATGTTAGTCATGTTAATTACATCATACAAATTGTATTTTATATGATGTCATATTTTAAATGTATACATATGTAAATAATTAATTTTTCATTTTGGCTATGATTTAAATTGTGGAAATTTTCATCTAAAATTGTTTATGTATATAGTTAAAAATCAAAGTTTTATTTTGCATAGTTATTAACTCAAAAAAAGGAAAATTTGTTTATTGTAATTATTTTGGTCATGTATACATTTTAATGTACATCGATCTACATATGTTTTTTTATAATGTAAAATTACATTTAAAAAGCATACTTGGTTTACTTAATATTAGATACCTTATATATATGTATAAACAATCCTTTATTTTAACTATGGCTTAAATAAATATGTAATTTTACACACACACACACACATATAGAGATTTGGTTTATAATGCATGTATTGAATATACATAAATTAGATCTATTGTAGATCTAAATGGGATTGAAGAGTATTTGATTTGGCATTTAAAAAAGACAATTAATGAGAGTCGTCTTTCTTAATAATTCGTTTAAATATTTCACGTAAAGCTAATTTTATAGTAACATGGCAATACATACATACATACATACATATATACATACATACATATATATTTGAATCTGGTTTGTTTCGCCACAGGTGAAATAGGTCAATTTTAAAAAAAAATTCTTATTTGGATCTTAATGGGCCTATAAATTTTATTAACTAGTTTTAGATTCAATCTATCTCTTTTAAATAAAATCATATTTTGTTTAAAAAATATTTTTATTTGTTTAATAATCATATTTATTGACATAAGTTATTGTATATATTTATATATATCATGTATATTCATAAAATGACACAACACCACAAAGATATATAGGCATGTTTTCAACTATAAGTTATATGCATGGATATTGGAATTTATATCTATTGTATATACATATATACTATACTTACATATGCATGTGATAAATTCATATGCATATCGGGAATACAAATCCCTACGAATATACATATGTTTAAATACATCATGCCATGTGTATATGGTTTGTATACACATATCAATAACATCATATACATACATACAAACAAACATACACACGCACATGCACGCGCGCGCGCACACACACATATATATATAATGTTAAATTTGTTATCTTAAAATATTTGTGAAGATTTGGTAATTGAATAAAAAACGAAAAGCATTTAATACCTTCCTCGTCTATAATCTGCTAATTGAAACAAGATATGATCTTTACATTAAAAAGAGATTATGATTTATTAAATAACCATATACAAAATAATTTAACATTAAACTTTTTAGATTTAAAATGTTGTATAAATATTTATAAACTAAATCACCTTTGAACAATATTACGATTAAATTTATTCAAAATTTTGAAATTTCATATCAATATTCATATTCAACTTTAACCTTATCAGATATGTATCAAAATAGTAAACGAGTTTTAAAGATAATAAGGAATTAAATTAAACATGAAACGTTTTAGATCTAAACATGCGTGCATGTGTGTGTGTATGAAATAACATTAACTGACTTAACATAACATATTATACTAAATGCATATCAATCTTTACATGAATTAAGCACGAGCGTGCGCGCACATATACACATCTTTATTAATAATAGGAATAGAGCTGCAATTTTTTGGTACGACCGTGAAGTTCCAAAAATGCCTTTATATAAAAACAAGCGACCAGGAATTCGAATCACGCTAAAAAAAACAACATCTATTCAACAAGAAATTTTGATACATAAATTTTATCATAAGTTCAAATTCTAATCTCAACGTAATTTTCACAATGTTTTTCTTTATAGTTTTAAACTTTTGTTTATCAAAATTATGTAAAAAAATTAAAATTTAACGATTTTATATCATTATGCAATGGTTTTTTATATGCACGTGCATTGCACGTGCCAAAGAATCTTGTATATATAATTTGATAAATGTAACTTTTTTGAACCATAACTATATAACTTTGAATCTAATCTTAGATATCTTAACCAAATCTAAACATCATTGATATACATGTATAAACCTTTTTCATTTATTTATAATAGCATAATTTTACAGTTGAAACATATCAAAAGTTACAAACAAAGTTCAATAATTTAAAAATTATATAAATACACATTTTGCAATACTAATATATAGATTAGTCATAGATATATACATTCTCCTTTTAATGGCCTTGTTCCTTCCCATTCCCGCCTTCCAACCAGTGTTTTCATGACCCAACCCTGCCGCGGTCTAACCTCGAATAACCCTGAACCTTGGATCACGACGGCCCGGAACTCAATTGGACCTCATTTATCGATGAATCTTGGTCGGACCTTTAAACCAACGGTTCAATCGTCAATTTTACCTGGTTGAACCACGGTTCTTTTGTTTTTTCTTACATTCTCATCGTGTAATTCTCTCTTATTTTCATTGCTTTGAAGAAAATAAGTAAATATATATTTCAAAAATCATTATCGTTCCAAATTTTAAACCACCAACTTCATCATTTTGTTCTTCGCTGCTGCAAACTACTCTAATACCACTGTAAGACTCATCAAGTTTGTATACCTTGAAGGCCGTCTACAGCTTGTGTACATAACATTATTATTTCAATATTTTTGTGTATAGTTTGTAGCTAAATATGCAAATTTTTCAAAAAAGAAAAAAATCACGGTTCGATCGGTTGAACAATCAAATCAAACCAGTTCAAGGCACGGCATGGTCATGAAAACTATGCTTCCAACCATGCCCTAATTTGAATCCTACCCAACCGCCAGTGCCTCCCCCTCCTCCTCCGGTCACTCTCATTCCTCCCCTACCCTTACTCTCCTTCCTATCGTTGACCCAGACCCTCCTCCACTTCCTATACGACCCGTCCTTTCTTTCCCTTCTTCCTCCTCCTCTGCTCTTTTGCCTTTTGCTCCTCTTGATGTTCCACCAAGTCAATAAGCATGAACTTCACTTTTCAAATGCAAATGCGCAATGTGGAGAAGTACATACCTATTAACATGGTTAACGAGTTTTCTGGTGAAGCTCTTGTTCCTTCCCAAGCTGTTCTTGAAGCAGGAAGAGAAGTGTGGCAAGATTATCTAGTGGGCTTTTTTCTTGACAAACCACTGTCGTAATCAGCAGTAATTCAACACCTCAAATATGTTTGGAAGCATCAAGGTAAGACCAAATCGCACTATTTTTTTATTTCTCCTTTCAAACAGTAAGGACAGAAGAAGAATAGTTAAAGGTGACTCAATTCTCATGAGAAATAAGATGTTTATTGTTAAAGAGTGGGACCCCTCAATTAATAATGTCTGTGGCACTGTTAAGTCAATTCCAATATGGATTCACATGACAAACATTCCTCTAATAGCTTGGTCGCCTATAGGCATCAACTGGTTGGCATGAAGGATAGGAAGATTACTTTGTTTATATGAAAGTACAGAGAAAATGGAGAGGCTCACTTATGCTAAGTGCTTGGTTGAAGTTACACCACTTTCTGATATGGTTAGCAGCTTCCCTGTCTTACTTAAAGATGGGACTAAACAGTTTGCACAAGTTCACTACTAGTGAAAGCCTGAAGCATGTAGAACATGTAGAGTGTTTGGTCATACAATTGATAGTTGCTATAATGAAAAAAATGAGGAGAAAGAAAATGCAGAGAAGATCATAAGTGCGAGCGATACACTAAAGAAGAAATCATCTGCTGGTATTGAAGTAGGTAGAAGAATAGTTAGAACCAAAAATGTATAGAAGAAAGTGGGAAATACCAATAAAGAAAATGCAAGAAATATAGGGGGATTGAATAGAGCAAATGATTCTGGAGATATGAGAGGGAGTGATGAGGTGATATTAGTTAAGGGGGGTGTAGGGAAAAATCAAGTAGGGATTAAAGAAGCAGAGGAAGTGGATAATGTGGAGACCGATGTCGTAGGGTCACAAATTGAGAATGACATTTTGACATCTAATAAATATCAGGTACTTCAAGAGGGAATTGGAGACGAGGAAGGGAACAGTGCAAAACAACTAAGTGAGCAACTGGTGGATAATGTTAATAGGCTTGTAGTATTGCCTTGTACTAGTGAAAATGCCTAAGACAGCAACTCATTTGGGTTAAACCAGTTGGTTGAACCTATGGTAATAGTGGAGGATGGTTTAGAGTGCTTTGAAGTAAATGGAGCTGGATTGTTTGATAACCCTTTGAATTTTATTGGGAAAGAAATGCATGTAGCTATGCATCCACAACCAACTAACAACCACATTTCCATTCGAACATCTCTTAACTCTCTTGATTCTTCCATTACCAATGCCCCTCTTCGAAGATCAATTCCAAATCTGCCTATTGATGATATTGTATTGAATGTGCTCGTAGAACTCAATATCTCCCCTTACTCTTATATCCATCCTCCCCCTGGTTGGGTTGCACCACTAGATCCTTTATCTACTCAAACATGTTCAAATGTTATGAATAAATCTTCAAGTAAGCAAGCTATTTAGTCTTCATCTCATGCAAGTCTCTTGAACAAGAAACAAGCAAGCAATAAAGGGAAAATTAAAAACAACATTATAGATCATAACAAAAGTAAATCAATTTCCTTACATGAAACAGTGCCTGAAACCAATGTAGCTAACCCATCTTCTGCCAGAAGATCTAAGAGATACAAGGGTCCTATCCCTAATTAGTTTAATTTATGTATACAAAATTTGGTTGTTGGAACATTAGAGGAGCACACGAGGAGATTAAATCGAGTCAAGGAAAGTAACTTACATATGAAAATAATCTTGGCATCTTTGCCCTGCTTGAGACCAAACTAAACTTGAAACTCATAATCAAAGCTGCAATGACAATTAATCCAACATGGGTTCTTCACCACGACCTAGAACAAGCATCTTATGGAAGAATCATGGTCATATCTGATCCATCAGTCTATACTCTCAATCCAATAATTTCCTACATACAATTTGTTCATTTTCATGTCCTCCACCTTCCTTCATCCTCCACTTTCTATATTACCTTTGTTTATGCTGATAATCACACTATTCCAAGACAGCGGATGCTTGACCACATTCCCCATTTCAAGCAAGAGTCTACCCATGGTTTGTTTTAAGGGACTTCAATTGTATGCTTGGAGCATTAGATAGAAGTGGTGGTAATCCCCTTAGGCTTCAAGACACCGCCCTTCTTAATGAAGCCATATCCCTTTCTAACCTATATCGCAAATACACTTGGAACAACAAAAGCAGATTGGGAATCAGAACATTATGTCGCATTGATCTTTCATTCATCAACACCACAACTCTTATTTAATGTCCTAACCTTATTTCTCATATTCTACTCCTCTGCTGTTTAACCATTCCTTTATCCTTATCTCCTGCGGGAATAGTGCTATTGAAAAGAACAAAAAAATCAAGTTTTAATTTTTTTGATGCTTGGTTGAGGACCAAAATTTTCTATCAATTATAAATTCCTCTTTGTCTACGGTTTTTATGGTAACATAATGCTTATTTTTCAGCAAAAGCTAAAGGCAACTAGGGAAACTCTCAGAGCTTGGTCTAAGGAAAAATATAGAGATGGGAAGGAGCTATCTAAATGCTTGAAAGTCCAACTGGAAAATGTGCAGATTAGCATGACTGAACTATTAGGATTTTTTGATGATACAATATTTCCAAAATTAATAGATTTTGGAGATATTCTCGGTATTTAGTTACCCGTTTTGTGCATGAAGGAAATGGAAAGAGAAATTAAAGAGATAGGGATTTGGAGATATTTGCCATATATATTTGATTGCCATATTTTATAAAAGGAGAAACAAAAGGAATCAAATAGGAAAATAATTGATTGATGGATGGAATATTATCAATCAATTACATGGCAAAGCAATTAATGGGAATATTATTGTTCCATGAATTGATTTATTTATATAAATCAATTGCTTCATCCCTAAGTAACTTTTCTCTATATATAAAGAGAGGCATAGAGAAGGTTAAGATAAGATGTGAGAGAACAATCTCTTGTTTATTTTTCTTCATTTTCTTTTCTCTTCTGTAAAAACTCTGTAACCTCTTCAAATAGTAATAAAGCTCTTCCCCATTAAAGTGGACGTACACTATCTCGCGATAGTGGAACCACTATAAATCTGTGTGTTCTCTCTTGTCTCTATATTTTTTTTTCTGTGATCTATAATTACCTGTTTGTTCTATCACGACAAATTGCAAGATCCTATTTTTCCGCTGAGAGGGACTGATTCCCCCTACAACTGGTATCAGAGCTAGATTCACAAAGAAGGTGTTTTGGTAGAATGGCAAGAGGAGATGAAAATAGTACAAATAGTACTTTAGCGCCAGTAGTTGCTCCATACGTTAGAGGCTCCTATGTGGCTTCAGGATCACAGTTGACGATAGAGAAGTGGAATGGTGAAGGAGATTTTGAAAAATGGCAATGAATGATGAAAGCAGTTTTGAGGAGAAATCGCGTTTATCGGGTAGTATTTGATACAGAGACATTGCCTGCTGATATTTCATCAGTGGAATTAGAAGAGATGGAAGAATGGGCCTTTACTACTCTCCAGCTTACTATGGGAAAGAATGTAATTTCTGAAATCAGTCAGGAAACCACAGCCAAAGGCATTTGGAAGAAGTTGGAGGACCTCTACATGAAGAAATCCCTAACTAACCGTCTGATCCTATTGAAGACTTTTTTCACTTATAAAATGAAGGAAGGTTCTTCAATTAAAACACACCTAAGTGTGTTTGATGACCTGTTGATGAAGATGAAGTCTGTTGAGTTGAAAGTTGATGAAGAACAGAAAGCAATGATTCTGTTGTGTTCGCTTCCAGAACGATACACTGGTTTCGCTAACAGCCTTATCTATGGTAGAGATACATTAACATTAGATGATGTGAAGACAGGTTTGCTCAGTGAGGAGTTGAGAGATCAGATGAAAGAGTTTGGTGTTGGTGATAGTAGTGGAGGAAGTAATAGTAGTTCAGGTTTATTTGTTGAGAGAGGTAGAGCAGAGAAGAAAGTGAAGAATTATAGAGGGCGTTCCAATTCTAGGAAGCCTCATTGGCGGAGTAAGTCAAAAGATGGAAGGTGTCATCATTGTAAGAAAGCAGGCCATTGGAAAAGAGACTGCCCAGATCTGGAGAAGAAGACTGAAGGTTCTTCATCTATTGCGATGGAGAAAGATGATAGTGATTTATTAACAGCGGTTGTATCAGATGTTGCAGACCACTGGATATTAGATTTTGGAGCATCATTTCACATGACCCCTAATAAGGATTATTTTTCTTCCTTTGATGCTAAAGAAGGAAGTTCCATCCTTATGGGAACGATGCTACATGTAAGTCTATGGGAGTTGGTTCGGTTCGCATTCGCATGTATCATGGGATTGTTCGCACACTTTCAGATGTTCGCTATGTTCCTGGTCTTTGGAAGTCATTGATATCATTAGGCCAATTGACATCATTGGGATGCAAGATAACCATTGTCAAAGATGGTTTGAGAGTTTCTAGAGAGGCACTTGTATTGATGAAGGGTGTTATGGTAAGAAATCTGTATTTGCTGATGGGTACCACTGTTCATGGAGAATTATGTGTTGGAGTTGATAGTTCTAAAAGTTTGGATGCTACCAAACTTTGGCATTTGAGACTAGATCATACTTCGGAGAAGAACTTAGAGTTGCTTCGTAATAAGAAAAAGATCAAGGGAGAAATCTTCAACAAGTTGAACTTTTGCAAGGAGTGTGTATTGGCAAAGCAAACCAGAATTTCTTTTGGTGACGGTATGCATACTTCTAAGAGGGTACTTGATTATGTGCATTCAGATGTTTGGGGGCCATACCCTACTGCTTCCATTGGTGGAGCTTATTATTTTGTTTCATTCATTGATGACTACTCACGCAAGGTTTGGGTGTATGTAATGAAAGCTAAGTCGGAAGTATTTTAGAATTTTAAGGTTTGGTTAGCTCTTGTTGAAAACCAAACAGGAAAGAAATTGAAGATTCTTAGATCCGATAATGGTGGCGAATATGTCTCCAAAGAGTTCCTCGACTACTGTAGACAACGCGGTATTAGAAGACATTTTACTACACCTGGTGATCCGCAATCCAATGGGGTTGCTGAGAGGATGAATAGGACTCTACTTGAGAAGGCCCGTTGCTTGATATTGACTGCGGGTATGTCTAAGGGTTTTTGGGTTGAAGCTGTTTCGACTGCAGCACATATTATTAATCGGATTCCGTGCTCAGTCATTGGTGGGAAGATTCCAGAGGAGTTATGGAGAGGTAAAAGCACTTTATTAAGTTATTTTCGTATATTTGGATGTCCAGTTTATGTTCACAATACAGGACAAGATAAGTTGGAGCCTAGGGCCTCCAAGTGTGTTTTTCTTGGTTATACAGATGGAATAAAAGGATACAGAATTTGGAATCCAGTTACGAAGAAAGTTATACACTCCAGACATGTGACTTTTGATGAGTCAGCGATGTTTAAACCTTTGGAAGGTTTATCAGACGGTTCAGACTCAGTTGATGAGAAGGCTGAAAAGACCGAGATTCCCAATTTTCAAACCCAAAGTACAGCTATTACCATTGGCAATAGTGATATAACAGTTGATGATACATCACATGATAATCCACAGATTTCCTCTAGTAGTGATGGAGATGGTCATGAAGCTAGAGAGGATTCAGCTCAAGGTGGAGCTCAAGATGGAGCTCAAGGTGGAACTGAAGGAGAGTCAGGCGACATAGTCATTCGAGCTAGTCAGAGACCAAAAAGAGCTCCAATTAGATATGGAGATTGGGATTATGCAAATTTGAGTCTTGATGATCAGTTTGAGTATGCTTTACATGTTGTTCATGATGAACCATTAAGCCTTGAAGAAGCCATGAAGTCGGATAATAATTTGAAGTGGAATTGCGCTATGGAAGAGGAGATACAGTCTTTGCAGAGGAACAAGACTTGGGATTTGGTACCACTACCTCAAGGAAGCCGAGTCATAGGTTGCAAGTGGGTGTTCAAGCTGAAAGACGATGGTAGATACAAGGCAAGATTGGTAGCCAAAGGGTTTTAACAAAAAAGGGGGTTGGAGTATGATGAAATATTTGCTCCAGTTGTTAGACAAACTTCGATTTGAATCCTACTTGCGATAGTTGCTGCTCACGATTTGGAATTAGAACAACTTGATGTGAAGACTGCTTTCTTGCATGGTGATTTGGAAGAAACCATTTACATGAAGCAGCCGGAAGGATTTATTGTAGATGGAAAACCAGATTGGGTATGCAGGTTGAAGAAATCTCTTTATGGTCTAAAACAGTCGCCTAGACAATGGTACAAAAGGTTTGATTCTTTTATGCTTTCACATGGTTTTAATCGTAGTACTAAAGATGCATGTGTTTATTTCAAGCATTTAAAGAATAGTAATTGGGTGTATTTGCTTTTGTATGTGGATGATATGTTGATTGCTTCTAAGGATAAAGCTAAAATTGATGAGTTGAAGTTGAAATTAAAAGCGGAATTCGAAATGAAAGACCTTGGAGAAGCAAAGAAAATTTTGGGGATGGAAATCCAAAGAGATAGAAAGCTTGGACTTTTGAGACTTACTCAAAAGGAATATATTAAAAAGGTGCTTGCTCGGTTTAGCATGAATGGAGCAAAGGCTATCAGTACACCCATGCCTTTGCATATACAGCTTTCTAACAAAGGCTCTCCGATCTCAGAAAAGGACAAGGCCTACATGAAAAAGGTGCCTTATGCGAGTGCGGTAGGTAGCTTGATGTATGCTATGGTGTGCACTAGACCTGACATTGCTCAGGCTGTCGGATTGGTTAGTAGATATACAGCAAATCCGGGAAAATCGCATTGGGAGGCAGTGAAGTATATTTTTAGATATCTTAGAGGATCATCAGATTATGGTCTTGTCTTTGGCGGCAGAAATAAAGATTTCAACTTGATTGGATTTTGTGATTCAGACTATGTCGGAGATAGAGATAGAAGGAAGTCAACCTCAGGCTATGTGTTCACTCTTGGAGGAACGGCTATTAGTTGGAGAGCGAGGTTGCAGACTATAGTTGCTTTGTCTACTACAGAGGCAGAGTTGATAGCTGCAGTTGAGGCAGCTAAGGAGGCACTTTATTTGAAGAAGTTGTTGTGTGATTTGGGCTTTGTACAAGGTAATTGTTTGGTGAATTGTGATAGTCAGAGTGCAATTCATTTAGCTGAAAATCTAGCTTTCAGCTCTAGAACAAAGCATATAGAGGTAAGAGAGTCTTTCCTTATCTCCATGAATGAAGAGAAGTTAGTTCGCCTTCAGAAGGTTCATACAAATGACAATGCAGCAGATATGTTTACGAAGGCCTTACCTGCTACTAAGTTCGATCATTGCTCGAACTTGATTCACTTAATGAAGTGCTAGGTGCCACATGGTGGCACTATGGGGAAGAGAGCAACTTGGTTGAAGTTAAGAGAAGATGTGGCATTCTTCTTGTATGAAGAGATATGAGTTATTTTCTTTTGGTTACACAACGTCTGCCTTATTTTATTTTATTTTTGATTGTTTCCAACACTTTGTTGATGGGCGGTGGCCTTGCCGGAGTTCATTAACAAAGTGCAATGAGGGGTGGCTTTTGTAGGAACTCATTGGAAGCATTCATTTTGGAGTATCTTGGTTTGGAAGAGATATTTTATCAAGGTGGAGATTATTAGGATTTTTTGGTGATACAATATTTCCAAAATTAATAGATTTTGGAGATATTCTCGGTATTTAGTTACCCGTTTTGTGCATGAAGGAAATGGAAAGAGAAATTAAAGAGATAGGGATTTGGAGATATTTGTCATATATATTTGATTGCCATATTTTATAAAAGGAGAAACAAAAGGAATCAAATAGGAAAATAATTGATTGATGGATGGAATATTATCAATCAATTACAAAGCAATTAATGGGAATATTATTATTCCATGAATTGATTTATTTATATAAATCAATTGCTTCATCCCTAAGTAACTTTTCTCTATATATAAAGAGAGGCATAGAGAAGGTTAAGATAAGATGTGAGAGAACAATCTTTTGTTTATTTTTCTTCATTTTCTTTTCTCTTCTGTAAAAACTCTGTAACCTCTTCAAATAGTAATAAAGCTCTTCCCCATTAAAGTGGACGTACACTATCTCGCGATAGTGGAACCACTATAAATCTGTGTGTTCTCTCTTGTCTCTATATTTTTTTCTGTGATCTATAATTACCTGTTTGTTCTATCATGACAAATTGCAAGATCCTATTTTTCCGCTAAGAGGGACTGATTCCCCCCCTCTACAATCAGCCAGACAACATTCCTTTTTTAGACCTGGAACATGAACTATCCCTAAAGTATACTGAAGCTTTAACTACTATAATGCAAATGAGGAAGCAGAAGTTAAGAAAGGAGTGGGAAATCAATGGAGACAAAAATACAAAGACTTATCATAACACTCTCAAGATAAAGCAAGCTAAAGCAAGTTAAAGGTAATAATTATCATATTATTGATGAATCAGGCATAGAGCACGATACCCCCAGTCCAGTTGACAAAGCATTCTTAGATCTCTATACTAGACTGCAAGGAGCTTCAGAAACTCATAACCCTAATGTTGAAGAAATTTCTTTTATCCCTCTTCCTAGATTAGATACCTATGATATCAATGTCTGATCAGTCCAAGTAACAGATAAAGAGATTAAATCTGTTATTTTTGGAATGAATAGAGCTTCTTGTGGGGTACTAGATGGATTTAACGCTCTATTTTATACTTATTGTTGGTCAATTATTGCTCCTGACTTGTTAAAGGCAGTACATAATTTTTTCAACAGCAGCAAAATGCTTAAAGCAATCAACTCAACCAAACTTGCCTTAATCCCTAAATCTAATACAACATCATCTGTTCTAACCTTCAGACTGATTGCTTGTTGTTATATAATATATGTGTATTTCCAAAGCCATAGCTGCTAGGCTTAAGATTATGCTTTCTAATGTTATTTCTTAAAACCAAGCTGCCTTCCTCCCAAACAGGAGTATTTTAGACAATGTCCTTACACATGAATTAATGAACGGCTATAACAGAAGCTACATTTCTCCAAGGATAATGATGAAGTTGGATATTAAGAGAGCTTATGATACTATCAATGGAAGACAATTGTAGCAGTTATGGCAAGGATGGGCTTCCCTTGCCATTTTTTAAGTTAGATCTACTCTTGTATCTCACAGTATCTTATTTAGTAGGGATTAATGGAAATAATGTAGGGTATGTCAATGGAACCCAGGGAATAAGGCCAGGGGACCTTATTTCCTCCTACTTTTTCATTATTATGATGGAATTGCTTACAGAATTGATTAATAAGGCTGCTGTTACTAAAGCTTTTGAGTTGCATCCAAAGTCTAAGGGTCCTTGCATTACTTCACCATTGTTTGCTGGTGATGTAATTTTATTCTATAAACCAAGTGAAAGCTCAATCCTTTGCATCTCCAACGTGCCGAAGACCTTTCATGACATTATAGGATTTCAGATTAACTATGAAAAATCCTTTATATCATTAGCCGGCCTCCCTGAGATGTAGAGGAGTTCCCTGCATGCAATGCCTTCACTCCCTACTCCGAGTAACAGTATCTCTCATCTGGGTATCCCTATGACTTCTAAGAAAATATGGTATAATGATTGTCTCCCCAATATAAAAAAATAACTAGAACCATGAATTTTTGGTTTAATAGACATTTGAGTCAGGCAATAGGACTTATTATACTTAAAGCTATAATTCATGCCATGATGGTTTGTTGGAGCCGGACCTTTTTATTGCCTATCAAGCTCAAAATTCAAGCTAGGAAGGCCATGAACCACTTCATGTGGACCGCCAACATGCATTTAAAAAATGTACCTTTAGCCTTCTGCAAAGTGGAAAAGCCAAAGTCCTTTGGTGGATTGGGAATTAAATGTTTGAGACTTTGGAATATGGCTGCTTTCTTAAAGAATATTAACAATTTGCTAAACAATAAAGATAACATTTGGGTTAAGTGGGCAAGGAAATATCATCTTGGCAGGAAGCATTTCTGTATTATGGAAGCTACACCACTATGTGGATGGGTATGGAGGGCTGTTCTTAAGCTTGGAGAAGTTTTACTTCCTCATGTCCATATTTCTTTATCTCTTAATGGCATAGCTAAGTTCTGGTTTGTTTCATGGGCTAAGAAAAGACTAATTCTAGCTAATGTGATGACATATAATGAAAGAAGGCAATCTTGAATTCCTATGGATGCTAATGCCTATGATTATGTGACCGATGGCTCAAGTTCCTTATTCTAGTAATTTTAGGGTTATAGCTATCTGGAATAGTTTTCAGGGTGTTAAGATAATTGTTGGAGATGATAATTATGTTTGGTCAAGCAAGAAAAAAGTTCTCACCATTTCAACAGTTTATAATGCCATTTCTTCCTCTGGGACTAATATTGTTTTTTGGTGGAGTAGCCGAACCTGGAACAACTTTTGCGCTGGAAAATAAAAATTTCGACTATGGAAACCGATGAGGAATGGCTTAATGACTAAGATTAAGCTTCTGTTTAGAGGAGTTGATGTTATTGATAGTTGTGAATTCTATAGCACCCATGCTGAAGACAGGTTACACTTATTTTTCAGCCGTCTGCACATTTTTAGTATATGGCGTAAAATATTGGATTGGTGCAATATGAAGAAGCCATTGAGAAAGAGTTCAAAGGAGTGGATTTGATTGTTCAAAGCTACAAAGTGGAGAAACCAAGAGTCTATGCAGTTATTAATGGTATTAAAGATTTTTATTGTTGAAGTTTGGCAAGAAAGAAATATTAGGGTGTTTGAAAGAAAGAAAAGTGCTGCTCAGGTCTATGCAATGTAATTCACAACAAATTCATGCATAGTTGTATGGTGCATGGCTTGATAAGTGATCAAGCACATTCCAGAAATATTGTGTGCTTTATGTATTTTTTTCCAATCTTTCATTCCTTAGTGGTGCTTAGTTTGGTTTTTATGGGATTAAGCTTGTTTAATCTCATTTTTTTCTTGTTTAATAAATATGGAAAGGGCCTAGCCAACCCTGCTATTTTTGCTATATATATATGTATGTGTGTATATATATATGCGCGCACACACACACACATATATATATATATAATGGTAGGTGACATATTGAAATTAGGAGAAGAATATTTACCACACTTGATCTAGCCCTTTGCGACACCTTGATGTGTGAATTGCTTCCTAGACTCCTTGAATTAGCACTCAATCTTGATGGATTCGTATGCCCCATATTGATTTTTTTAATTAATTTAATTTTTTGTAGAAAAATTTCCATCCATGTTAGAAATAGGGGGCCATGGATAAAGCGAGAAAGGGGAAATATTAGATTAGAAATGAATGAGGGAAATTGTTTGATGGAGATAATAGAATGCTTTCCCATTCTCTCTTATAGACCTTCATTTTTAATTTCCAATTAATCCTCAACTAAACCAAGTCATTTCTCTCTCCTTTGTATGGTTGGTTAACACTTTCCCTCTAATAGATCAATTTTTTCAAAAGCTCATTAAGTAATTAACCATATTCAAAGCTCGTTTACATATATCTCGATATTGTATATTGATACATGCATATATACTTTTATATATACATCCAAATAATTACTAACTACACCCAAAACATCAAATAAATTAATAATTAGTATTTTTTAGACAATAATTAATTTAGTTAATTTATTACACTTTATGAACTAATTAAATCATGTGGATTTTTTAGATAATTCACAAATGTGATTGTGTGACTTAGAGGAGTGAATTCAATCGTCAATTAATATTAAACAATTCAAATGTTTATGTTCATATGTCACCTTAGTTAGTAATGTAATAGTTTGGTCGAATTCATCGCTTGTAGATCTTTTCAGTAAAATCATATTTTACGGTATCTTAAGCCGTACAAATAGTGATGATAATTTACACACGTTATCTTCATTAACGCTATACCCCTTTAGGACATATTGAGATCATTACTAGTCAAAACTTTAATATTATCCACATTCAACTTAAATAGTCTATAAATAAAGCCCTTTGTTCAATAATAAAATTTATTATCAATCATTCTACTCTTTCTAAAGATTTTGACTTTGAGTTGATTACATTTGACCATGACACTAACCTCATACAACAGAAGAGATAAATTCTCTACTGAATAGTGCTTAACTCTCATTGCTTTAACTCAGACCCAACTATAGTCGTTCAATGGACGTCATACTATGCTATGATTTAACTATATTCGTAGTGGAGTATCTACATTGAAGTTTTATGGTATTCTCAAGTTGGGAGAATTGAGTAATATCATCGCATTGAGATTCCTTGTTCGATCTAGTTGCTATCAACCGATAGGAAAAACCCTTGGATGATTCGTTTCACAATTATTCAATAATTACGAGCATGTAACCCTTCGGGTGTCCCCAACAGGCATGAGTAATACACTGCCCAAAAGTTAGAGAGCGTTACGTACTCCAGTCTCAATGGATGTATCAATATCCTTTCTCGAAACATCTTGACCAAGAATATTTAAAACAAAGTGCTATTTCATTTTATGATTTGATTTCTCATGGTTACAATTATTTGCAACTACAATCACATAATATTTTATTTAGGTGATTTCCTATTAATATACTTCAAAATTAACTACTTAATTAGTTATATCATAATATAACAAAGTATATACATAAATCAAACACCTTTATTATTTACAAGATTGATTACGAAGTTAGATATATACAACAAATTGCATAGATATGCATGTAAATTTACCATATGTATAAGTATAATACACACACATAATAGATATAAATTCCAATATCAATATGTATATATATAGTTATACACATGCTCATTTGTTATGTTATTATCATGTTAGTGTTTGAATACATTAGATGTATTCAAAACAATAATTAAACAAATCAATTAATGTTATTAATTGAATAAATACAAAATACTTTAAAACATTATGATTTTATTTAACAAATAGATTAATCTAATGCAAGTTAATAGATTACATAGACCTATTAAATCCAAATATGGATTCTTTTTATAAATTAACCCATTTCACCTACCGTCAAACGACCCGGATCCAATAATGATATTGGCGCATGTATAGCCTATGCAGTTTAATTAACCAGCACTAAGGGCAAAATAATAATAAAAATTATCTGATGTATGTCTAAAATAGTAGTATCTTTGCTTAAGGTTGGATAAAAAGTATTCACCCCTCTCTGTCTACTGTCTTGGCCCCATGGGTGGAATAAGTGCAAAAGGCGACCCAAATGTAAGGCCTATATTTATTTTGAGCCTAGGACTAATTATCAAAATAAGATTTGAAAGTTTAAAATATATTTTAAATTTAAATGTTAAGTTTGAAATATAAAAGGAAATTTTATAAATATTATAAAATAAATTAAAATATGAATTAATTTAATATTTTTCAAACCTTTTATAAGCATTTAATTAATTTGATTAATTAAATAAGTAAATAACTAAAAGTTAGTTATTTAAAAAATAATGATATATGTATACGTAACCATAAAGGTTATAATTGAAATTTTACCTTAAGTTGCTTAAGATAAACTGGATAAAGTTTTCAAAACTTATTGAAATATTTAGTTAAAAGGGTTAACCAAATAAATAATTTATTTGATAAATAATTAATTAAACTTTAATTAGTTGAAATATTAATACATACATACATATATATATATATAAACTATATAGGTTATATTTTAGTAATTTAAAATGTTTATATTTTCTCAAAAATATTTTGAGAAATTAAACTAAATAAAATTTTGAAATTTATTAAATGTTTAATTAAAATGTTTAATTTAATAATTAATTAATTATATAGTATATGTGTGTGTATGTGTGTGTGTTATCCAGCCTTTTGACCAAGCAATATTCAGATGGACTGAACGAATCGAATTTAAATTTATCAAGGCGGGAAGCCCGAAGAGATAGCTCAAGGGTCTAGAAACCAAGTATAAATAGAGTCATGAGACGAAGGTCCAACCATTTGAAGAAGCAAAGGACAAAAGTCCAACACGGAGTTGGATCGGTACCGATCCAATCCATAGGTTGGTACCGATCCACAAATCTTCATCCAAAGTTGCTTCCACTCCTTCTACACATTAATGATGATCTCAAGAGCCTATTTCAAATAATATTGTATTGTTTCTATGGTATTCTCTATCGATCTCCACGAGTACTCAAAGTCAGCAACTCCATTCTTCTACCGATCCATCATTTGGACTCAAAAACAAGCTAGTAACGGTGCAAACAAGTATGCAATCACGAAGCTAACTGTAAATCAAGCCAACAAAAAGAGTTCAAGACAACCATTTTGGCCATCTTACGGATCGGTACCGATCCAAGCCCATGTATCGGTACCGATCCACCTATTTTGCTGATGCGGTCACCATTTTCTCCAAGGGACTTGGTCTTGGTGTGGAAGACGAGGTAAGATCGTAGAGCCGAGACTTTAGGCTCCTTACGTCTATATATAAAGGGGCAGAGCTCATTTTTATGGATCTTTTTGGCTCTTGTTCTCTCTACTCTAATTCCTTTGTAATCATCCATGGACTTATACCGATCCGCAAGGAAACCTACTTATAATCCAGCGATCTAAGCAATAAAATCACTAAGCGAACATAGGCGAAGATTAACCGAACCACTATAAACGCTGTGTGTTCTTTTCTTACTCATTTTCATTTATTTTCTTCACTTTTATTCTCTGTGTAATCTTCTAGGTGTTTGTGCCATTTTTAATTCAAACATTTTGGTGCTTTCACTAAGAAGGATCTTCTCAGACTACTTGGATCCATCATCTACTATTGGATTTCTTAGATTTGAAAGATAGATCCAATCTTCCAACCTTATAGTTCTACTATTCATATTTTCAACAATCTAAGAGAAGTTATCCACCATGGCCCCATCAAGGAGAGAACGTACTACAACTTCCAGAGCTACTAATGATGCTGAGAACCAAAACACTCATCGTGCAGATGGAGTTGCCCAACCAGAACATGCTGAGATCAAGAATCCAACTGAAGTCGTGACCAAAGTATAGATGGATCGTATGTTGAAGCAGATGGAGGATAGATTCCTAGAGACTCGCAATAAGATGGACCAACAGATGCAGCAGAGCTTGAGGCTACTGAATAAACTGACTTAGAACGGTCGTAGGAGGAGTAGAAGGAATATTGACCATTCAAGTTCAGAATCTAAAAGTTCCTCATCATCTAAATAAGGACGGAGAGATAGAAAGCAGAAGAAGACTCAAAACATGGCTGGAGCCTCACATCAGGGAATGAGAGAAACCCATGACTTGGATTTATGGATCGGTACCGATCCAAGAGGACGACCCATTACCGATCCAACTAATGTTAGCTCCAGTGGTCGGCCTCCGAAGGGTGGCATGGACTTGACCTCCGATCGTGCTGTTGATGATCATAATATGGAATATCAAGCTACTACTAATGATACAACACACAGTAATCAAATAGGTTGGACAGTTGGATGAATGGATCCCCCGAAGTCTAGAGAGCCTAGATACCGAGAACCTACCCAAGGGCATTCGCTGGGCCAAACACTCAGGGTGGACCCTGATTACCGCCGTTCGGTCGAACCTATAGACCCGAAGTACTTGAAAGACATGGTCAAGAGACTTATAAGTGAAAACCGATTTAGAAGCAATGACGAATGGGGTACTTCTCCTAGTCAGAATCCGTTTACTGAGGACATTCTACATGTAAAGTATCCATAGAGGTTTGTAATGCCAACAATATCGTTGTATGGTGGAAAGACAGATCCAATGTAGCACTTAATGAAGTATGAGTGGAACATGGACTCAACTAGAGCATCTGATACCGTTAGATGTCGTTGTTGTCCAATTTTCCTAGAAAGGGTAGCGACGATGTGGTTCATTCGGTTTCCACCGAGGTCCATATCGTCTTTTGCTGAGTTGTTGCAAAAATTTCTGGAGCAATTCTGTTTACACGCTACTCGTCCAAAAGATGTGATCTTATTATCAAACCTCTTCCAAGGAGCGGGAGAGTCGTTAAAGGACTTCTTGAACCGGTTCCATATAGCTGTGACGAAAGTAATAAATCCCAATGATGATATAGTATTGATGGCATTGATTATGGGGATTCATCTTGAGACTGACTTCAGTAGATGGTTGGAAATGAAGCCCCGTCGATGATGGATATTTTCTACAGAAAGGCTAATTAGTTCCTGCATTTGGAGGAGGCACATAATCGTCCCTGAAGAGGTGAGGCTGGGAGTTCAGCTAAAATGATACAGAGCAACAATGTTGTAAAATAGTCCGGAGGAAGTTATGGGAATGTGGATGTAAACGTTGACAATAAGAATGGTGGTCAAAAACAGAATGATAATAAGGCCAGAAAGCGAAAGCCTGATAGTAAGAATCGCCTCAAGATTCCTAAGTATGATAATTATACTAAGTTGAATAACTAAATCGAGAATATCTATTTAGCAACTCAAGGTACCGAGTAATACAGGAAGCCGACTCTGAGAGAGTCGACCAAGAAGGAGAAGCTATCTGGCAAGTTCTACAGGTTTCACGAGACCCACGACCATAATACCAATGAACGCATTTACTTGCGTGATATGATTGAGGAGCTATTCAAAAGAAGAAATTGCAACAATTGTGAAAGCCCCATGTATGGCAGGCAAGGAAAATCTAACCCCCCCTAGGATGACATACCAATGGAGGCAAGATGGTCCTAGTGGTGAAGAGCCTAGGCGGCTTGAATAATGTTTGGTAATAAATACAATCATCGGTGGACCACATCTAGCCGATTAGAAGTTGAATGAGATGGATAGATATATTGGCGCACTGAAACACATGGAAAATGAAAGCTTCTTCGTTGTATAAGATGGAGCTCTGGAAAAACAGTTCAGAACCATGACCGACGATATCATTTTTTGAAATAGAGATACCGATGGAGTAGAAGCACCAACGATTGACTCTTTGGTTATAACGGCCATGACCGGCCCTGCTATTATACGAAAGGTATTGGTTGACTGTGGGAGTTCGACCAACATTCTATTAAAAAAAGCTTACAACCAGATGCTTCTGAAAGGAAAGGAATTAAAACTATGTAAATCTCGAATCCAAGGATTTAACGAGACAGCTACGGTGCCAGTTGGATATGTGGAACTACTTGTGGTACTTAGAGAGGGCGACCGCAGGTGAATGTGGGTCATACCTTTTATGGTGTTGGATTTTTACTCTGATTACAATGCATTTTTAGGCTGTTCGGCCTTGGCTAGATTTAGAGCGGCTATAGCTCCTTGGTGCTTAACAATGAAGTTTCCTATAGAAAACGCTGTGGGAATAGTCCAGGGAGATCAAGGGTTGGGCCATGAATGTTATGTCGCCGAGCTAAAGTAGGCAAGGCGAAGAGAGAAAGGAAAAGGTGTAGAGGGAACTCTCTGCATCAAAGCTCTAGATGCATAGCAGCCAATGCCTGAGCCCTAGCTCAGGCAGCATAGTCGGTTCCATAAGGATATGGATCCACGGAAAGTACCGGAAGGTGGAAGAGCAGCTCCTGCCAAGTTAAAGATCAACCTTCCAGTTAGTCAGGATGACCCATCACGGGTCCTGAAGGTCGGATCACAGCTCGTTATGAGAATGATAAAGGAGTTGGTTAGTTTTCTTCGGACAAACCTGTATGTATTTTCTTGGATGCACTCTGATATGTGTGGGATCTCACCGGAGATAGCGAGCCATGCATTGAACATGAATCTCAAATGCGTTCCTGTGAAATAGAAGCACCACAGCTTGGGTCTGGAGAGATCCGCTGCACTCAAAGAAGAGGTGGATAAGCTGAAGGATAATGGCTTCATCTACGATGCCTTATACTCAGAATGGATGTCAAATCCCGTCTTAGTGAAATGTCGAACGAGAAGTGGAGGATATGCGTTGACTATTCTGATTCGAATAAGGCATGCCCGAAGGACAGCTTCCCTCTCCCAAGGATTGACCGGTTGGTGAATTCGACCGTTGGTGACCAATTGCTTTCATTCATGGATGCATACTTTGGATACAATCAGATTCCAATGCACGTCCCGAACCTGGAACATACTAGCTTTATTACCGACTTGGGACTATATTTCTATCTGGTCATGCCGTTTGAGTGAAGAATGCTAGAGCAACTTACCAGAGATTGGTAAACATGATGTTGAAAGATCAAATTAGACGCTCGATGGAACTCTACGTGGATGACATGCTCGTGAAGTCATGACGTTCACGATACCACGTTGACGATTTGGCAGAGATGTTCGACGTTCTTCGAAAATACGGATTGAAGCTCAATCCCTTGAAATGCTCTTTTGGCATTGCGTCAGGGAAATTCTTAGACTTCATTGTGAACTCCCATGGGATCGAAGCTAATCCGAAAAAGATCTAAGCCTTGAGAAACGTCAAGGCTCCAAAGACGATCAAGGAGTTCCAAGGTTTGAATGGGAAGGTCGCCTCCCTAAGTCGATTCATCTTCGGAGCCATCGACAAATGTATCCCTTTCTTTGACGCAATCAAAAAAGGAAAAATTAAGAAGGGAAAAAGGAACTTCGCTTGGAATCAAAAGTGTAGAGACGCATTCTATGCTATGATGGATTACTTGGAGAGACCCCTCGTTCTCTCGAAGCCGGTGGATGATGAGGACCTATTTATATATCTAGCAGTCTCAGTACATGTGTTCAGCCCCGCACTCATTCGGAAAGAATCCTGCATCCAACGACCGGTCTATTACACCAGTAAATGGTTGACAAGAGAAAAAAGAAATTACCCAAATCTAGAAAAGCTTACATACTGCCTATTGATCGCTTCAAGGAAGCTCTACCCCTACTTTCAGGCGCATCCAATCAAAGTTCTTACTGACCAACCTTTGCGACAAGACTTGCAAAGACCTGAGATTTTTGAAAGGCCATTCAAATGAAACATTGAATTGAACCAATACGATATAACCTATCACCCTCGGAGAGCTATCTAGGGTCAAGCTTTGGCGGAGTTTATAGCTGAATTCATTACGCGAGACGATACTCTGGAGAGCAGTAGTGAGCAAAATGCTAGGTGGTAGAAGTACATGAATGGTACATTAAACGAACATTGTTCCGGTGCTGGAGTTGTACTTGTCACTCTTGAGGAACATTCAATCTGTTATGCCTTAATACTCGACTTTCCTGCAATAAATAATGAAGCAGAGTACGAAGTATTGATTGCGGGACTCAAGATTGCCATGAAACTTAGAGTTAAAACTTTGCACATCTTTTGTGATTCCCAACTGGTGGTGTGTCAAGTTAGGAAGGAATTTCATGAAAAAGAAGCAAGGGTTTGTCCTTATCTAATCCGGAACCTTGAGCTGCTCAATGACGTTGAATATTACACAATAGCATATATTCCCAGAGAGGAAAATGCAAAGGCCGACTCTCTAGCCAAGCTAGCTAGTTCAGGAGAGGCACAGCTCATGGGCTTGGTTCACATGGAAGTATTATTAACTCTGAGCATTGACCATATGGATGTTGATTGGATCTTGGAGGACGAGCATGAGAAGGAGTCATAGATGACTCCCATAAAGAGTTATTTGCAGAGGGTAATCCTTCCAAACAGGAAGAGCGAACGACGGAAGCTCCTTCGCCTAGTCTTGAGATATATCTTTCAGCAAGGAGCAATATATAGGAAAGGTTTCTCAATACCACTATTACGATGTGTCGCCAACGACGAGGCCAAACAAGTCTTGAAGGAAGTCCACGAAGGGGCCTGTGGTGATCATATGGGGGCAAACCCTGGTGAAGAAGATTCAACGCTATGGGTACTTCTGGGCAGCTATCAGTTGAGACGCAGCTGATTACACTAGATGGTGTGACAAGTGCCGGAGGTTTGCTAAGATTCCAAAGGCCCCACCGATGGAGATTAATCAAATGGTCAGTCCCTGGTCGTTTGCAGTCTAGGAATTGATATTTCCAGTGTATTGCCGATATCTAAAGATGGTGCGAAGTACACCATCGTTGACGTTAATTACTTCACCAAATGGGCTGGAGCGGAGCCATTAGCTACAATTACCACAAAGAAAGTACTCAACTTCATGGTCTGGAATATCATCTGTCATTTTGGGGTTCCACAAGTAATCATTACCGATAACAGAACCCAATTCGACAATATCGAGTTTAAGGATTTCTTCCCCCTACGTCGCATAGAGAAGAGATTTGCTGCGTGACACACCCAAGTGAATGGACAAGTTGAAGCTATAAAAAAGATTATCAACTCCACTCTAAAGAAGAAATTGAAAAAAGGCTAAGGGAAAGTGGGTTGATGAACTTCCATTAGCACTTTAGGCTTATCGGACGACCCACAAATTAGCGACTGGCCATTCTCCGTTCGTCTTAACCTACAGATCCAAGGTCATGATTCCAATTGAACTAAAAGTACCTTCTCATCGAGTGATTCACTATAATCCATGGACGAATGAACAACTCCTTATGGAATCTCTTGACATGATCGATGAGAAGCGAGACGAAGCTGACTTGAGAGCAGTTGTGCACCAAAATCGAGTCACCCGATATTACAATGCCAAGGTCAGGAATCAGACCTTTGAAATTGGCGACTTAAATCTAAAATGAACCCAGGCCTTGGAAACTTGGGTCGAACATGGGAAGGTCTGTAAGCAATAAAGCAAAAGCTTGAAGATAGCATTGTTAGCCTAGCAATGGTTGACGGATCTCACTTCCGAGGGCATGGAATAGCGAGTACCTACAATGCTATTTCACTTAGAAATAAATTTATCAGGCCATGTAATAATACAGAACCTATCATTTCCCATCTTCAATAAATGAAATGGCTTTCTGGATCTATGTCTCTATCTTTATATAGCTTAAGAGTTGTGAAGTATGACCAACTCGAATAAATCTACATGCGAATAATGCATTTATGTAGGTATCCGGAGTGAGGCGCCAACCGAACTTCTATAGTCCATGATTGGACCCTCGGAGTTCAACCACTCCTGGCACCCAGAGATGGATGCCGACTAACTCTTGTCCTTGATGTGAGGGCAGGATTATAAACCAAATAGGATGTAATTCGATCGTCCGCTAACTAACTCTTGTCCTTGATGTGGGGGCAGGAGTATAAACCTAAATAGGACGTGATTTGACTGTCCATCAGCTAACTCTTACTTGATGTGACGGCAGGAGTATAATCCAAAATGGATGTGACGTGACCATTCAATCACCAACACCTTGCCTGAAGTAGGCAAGATGAACGATTCATGCCCGGTGCAAAGTAGGATTTTACCTATAAAATTTGATCAACACCCAAAGTTAGCTATGTTTGAAGTAAACATCTTATATGAGGATGTGCAAACTACGATCTTAAGTAGCCAGCTCAAACCAGCGCCCGGACTTGGCTCGGTCAAATGTCATTATCCTGGAAATGGATACCTGAACCATTATACTAAATGGTTTACCCCAATCACTGCCTAAAGCTTGGTACCTCAACGATTGCTTTGCGTTCACTAGAATGACAAAAGGCCTGCAGATGATGAAACATGCTAGTAGCTTAGTCCAACCATAATCATGAAAAAAGATGGATCACGAGTACATATAATGGGAAGTGCATTTCTTAAGTACTTAGAAAAATTTACACAAAGATTTGGCAAAACAAAATTCTTTATTATTCACAGTCTAAATAAAATTTGGAAGAGAAAGTACAAGTTTCCTTTACACCTAAGCTGGAAAACAAAAACGGAAAGCTAAAAAGTGCCTAACGGTATGACAAAAACAAAACAAACCAACAATCACTTTTTATGCTTCTGCTTATTGGACTTTTTCTTCTCCTCCCCAAAAGGAGGTGTCATTTGACCAGTTTTCCTCCTGCCTCTTCTCGAACCCTTAGACAGAGTGCTTTGCGATAGCCCAGCAGGCACGCTCTGGGTGCTCCCGAGCAGAGGAAGAGTGACATGAACACATATAGTCTAACCAGGCAGAGCTATGGACAGAGGAGGAGGAAAGGTCTCTATCTTCTCTAGCTTGACCTCTTTGGCTAGGACAAGTTTCTTCTCAAGTGTACTCATCGTGGGACACCGCAGGGGCTCGGAGGACCTAGTAATAACAACATCATCGTTAGTTTGAGCTCCCTGAAGCTCACCAGTCCCTTCATCCCATAGAGCATCTATCATTCGCTCACCATACCTAGCTTTTGACCAGTCAGGATACTCGGTACCGTCATTGAAGTGGTCACGGTCACTGATTCCATTTTAGACGCTTGTTGTCCCGACTGGAGACCTTTTTTGGGAAGCGGGATGACCTGGGACTGACCTGAAACTTGAGAGATATAAAAAAAGAGATTAGTGACGTCAATCGATGACATATTGACTCTCTAAAATATAGGTGAGGTCAATGAGATACCTCCTTCAGTTTGGGATTTAATGTGGGCCGAAGTGTCGCCAGAATTCCCTTCAAGATAGGAGAAAGGATGACGGATTTTAGCATTTAGGATTGATCTGGATTATATCCTGGGTCTGAAGATGAATCATGAGAAGTTTTGGGTCTGGAGGTGTCCACTGTAGCGACCCAACTTTCTACCACCAGAAAGTCGCGTCATCTTAAAGAAAGAAAAGGATATAAAAGAGAAAAGATAGAGAAGAAAGAAGAAACAACATCAGAATCTCAACAGCGGAACAGATAAATTATATTAATCACATAAGTATTTCATAATATACAACATCAATCAGAGTTACACAGATAATACATCACATACTAGACAGTTATAAACACCTGTCTAGTTAACACAATTCGATACAACACAGAGATACCAACACAGCGGAAAACTATATATCTAACGCTGAAGCCTCCTGCTCCATTGCACCTCCACAATAGGTCAAAGCTAACCTGAATCCCCTGGCTACTCGTAAAAATTTGAGTACCCGAGAGTTTAAGAAAAACAAAAATAAACTCTGGGTCAGACATGGGTCTGGTGTGAGTAACAGGTTAAAGTTGCTTAACTTTGAAAATCCTTTGAAAACAAAAGGTATCACGTAAGACTTCCCACACATAAACATGGGTAAGTTTTTACCTTATGCTATCCAAACATTTGATAGGAAATTCTATGATATTATAATAGGTATAGGGTTTTCAAGTAAATAAAATAATAGCTGAAATTGTTACATTGATTAAATTCCAGCATACTAGCCAACATGTGGGTAATACAATCAAATCCGAGGGTACTTATTGGAAAATGGATTCCATACAATGGCAGGGCTACTGGGGTACCGCCCATTACAGTACCCGGCCTAGATCAGCGTACCGAGGAGTACGCCCGCTCCCCTGCAACACAAAGCCGGAACCATCCCTTATTGGACAGTCCCGAATGAAACAACCCCAGAACGAAACAACCCCAGCAGTTGGAGCTCTACAACTACCCACACAGCCGAATAAAAAGGGACATCTAGACAGGGGAAAATCTCGATCTCAAGTGGGTGCTACCCACGAAGCCTTGCTGCACCTCCCCTGTTTTAGCCATTCCCGGTTGATGAGGCTTGAGGCTACGATTACCTCATCAGAACACATCACTTAGAATGCTCATCGTCCACCTGACGATATTCTGAAAGCATTCAATCCATACAAGTTCGTTCCGGGTTCGAACGAAACCAAAGGCATTATCTCGTTACAATCATTTTGGAATCATCCTCAGAGTTAACGACAATAACCCTTGCACTCTAAATCTTCATCTTCACTTGAGATTCACGACCTATCGTTAATTTGGATCGATGTGGTTTTCGGATATCCAAATCTGGAAACCCGATCCCGGTCTCATCGAAATCCAAAACGTATCTTTTAAGGCCAAGTTGTTTTATAGTTAAAACAATTCAATTCTATTATCCATATACACACAGATAGATAATTCACAATATCACAGATAGATAATTCACTTCAACCAAAGCATCCATATCACACAGCATTATTCATCTCATATCTGAGATTTCAAACCATTCAAGGAAATCAATATCATCCATCCATACATAAGCAAGGATTAATAATCACGCCATCTATAATTAATTTAAAATGAATTAAATTAATTACCTCATCTCTAATTAATTTAAAGTAAATTAAATTAATTATTTCATTCTATAAATCCTGCTTACATAGCCATTAATTAATTACAAATCAACTAATTAATCATTCTCTAATTTCCATCTTAATTAACCATCCTTGATTAATTATCCTTTAATTACATTTAAGTAATTATCCTTTAATTAATTTCACAAATTAATTATCCTTAACCAAATACAGTAATTAATCTGTAATTACTTCATTTATTAATTAACTATAATTAATTACATTAATCCTTAATTAATTACATTAATTAATTACTCAAAATCACTTATTATTGATTAATTAGTCTTAATGAATCAACCCTTAATTACATCATTTATTATATAAATTAATGATCCCTAATTACATTTTAATTAATTATTCCATTTAAATTAATTACATTAAGAAATTAATCTTTACGTAAACCATAATTATTAATCACTCTTGATTAATCACATTCAGTAATTAACTACCTTTAATTACTTCATTAAATAAATTAATTATTCCATAATTAATTTTCTATAATTAATCCCTTGATTAATTACACCAAGTAATTTAATCCAAATTACTTTCATATTTAAATCATCTTCAATTAATTACATCCAGTAATCACCATTAATTACTTCACTACGTAATTATACTTCATTTATGACATAAAGTAATTATGCTAACAAATCATCCAATGATTAATTAAAATTAATTAAACTTAATTAATTAACTTAAACTAATCAAATTTATTTAATTAATTACCTTAATTAATTAATTCCTTTAATTACTTTCATTAAGTAATTACACTTAAACATTTTCACAAATGATTATCTTTAATTAATTAATCTAATTAATTATTAAAATTATCATATTAATTAATTATTAAACAAATCTTAAGTTAATGACCTTCATTAACTATTAACAATTCTTAATTTCTTTTCTTAAGAATTTAAACTTAGATTAACAATTATTAATTACAAATTAATTTACCTTTAATAACCCATTAATTAATCCCTAATTATTTAATTAATTTAAGTTTTAACTATAACTTAATTAACCTTTAATTACTTGATTAATTAACATTTAATCATTATTTAAAATCTAATCTTACTTAATTAATGATCCCTAAATTACTAATTAATTATTCCTTAAATAATTAGTCTTAAACTTTAATTAATTAATTTAAAGCTCTTAATTACTTAATTAATCATCCATATCATTAATTAATTAAATTAATTAATTATCTATTTTAATTATCTTAATAATTTAATGAATCCAAATCATTAAATTCTAATTAACTTAAAGATAAACATTATTCTTATTAATGATTAAATTATCATTAACAAAACATTTAAAATAATTTACTTTCAAATTTATTTCAAATTTCATTTTAAATTTAAGATTTAAAATGAATACAAATTTAACCTTAACAAAGTTTAAAACCATTTGATAACCCTTAAAATCTCATGTTAAAGAATACTTATATCATATAAAAGAAATGTTAAAAGTGTTTAAACTAAATTCTTTTAAATTCAAATCATTAAAATGTTACTTTAACATTCAAAGTTGTTAAAACAATTTAAAATTTAAAAACCTTATTTTATTTTAAAAACTAGGATACAAATTAAATTTGAATCCAGATTAAAACTTTTGATTTAAACTTTGTTTAAATCTTTATTTTCAAATTTTAAATCATTTTAAATTTTAACAGACAGGTTTTAAACAAAACTTGTAACACAAATAAATGACCCGAGCCACCTCAAATCACTTCGAGTCCAACCCCACTTGACTTCGGGCATTTCACGAAATATCTCGAGTAAAACCCGAGTACAAAATCCTGCTCAACACAGGCACCACCAGAAAAAAATAATAGAATGCACCGTGCACATGCACGGTGCTCCGACCATCTCCGACCAACCACGCTGGCCTCACCACATCAGCGATCAACCCCGCATCCTATTCCGACCATCAGATCACCCTCTTAAACTCGAAATCGAAGTCGACAGTTCAATCCAGACTTGGAACGAAACTAGGACACTACAACCGAACCCTGGAACATCACCTCGTCCACGATCCTCCGACCACCATCACCTCTGAAACTCCGGCCAAGTCTTTGCCAACACCCCTGCTTCCATCTCCCAAAGTCTCGTTTCACTCGATCAACCAGAGAAGTTGAGATGATCGAAAATTCTTAAGTCAGCCAAACTAGGTTTAGAAACTTCTCCGATCAACCACCATCGCCACGGTCATCTACACACCCGTCCATTATTTTTCCTCCACTCACCGATCATCCTACTACCACCTCAGAGTCAGAGAACCCTAACCCCCCAGATCGACGAGATCACCAGAAAATTTCCAAAACAGCATTTCTGGTCAACCCAGAACTGCACTCAAATCCTATTGCTAAAAATTGTAATTTTTGTTTCAAAAATCAAGTTTTAGTTTAAGCCTTTGATTCATATACCTGAATCCATGAATCATGATAGTTGAATTTTAACTTATTTTAGTTTGCACTGTAGTTTCCTTATTTCCAGAGGGAGTACCAAGTTATTTTAACTTAAACAAGTTTTTAAACCAAAATCTATGATATAACTACCATATTTTGTTCAAGACTTAAGTACAAACAAAGATTGGATCAAGAGCAATTGATTTAAGAATTTATTTAGAACCTGGAAACTAAAATCAAAGACAACATCCAAATCATAGCAATGCACACACAATAAAATATTCACATATATACACACAGAGTTAAAATATATTCACAAACATACTTGTTTTCAGAGTTGAACATGCAACACAATTATATACTTAAATTTTAAAAATAATGTTACTCACCAGAAAGAAGATGAAGAACAGAGCACATTTTTGAAATAGCTTTGAAAACTTTAAAAATGGAAAATGTTTTGAGAGTTGCTATCACTGTTGTTTTGATTTTCTGAAAGCTTTGCCTTGCTTGAAACTTTAGAACTGGAATGCTAAGTTTTCTTTTGTAAACGAAAATGAAATGAGATAGATTGATAAATAGAACAATGTTTACAGGATTGTTTATTTTCCAGGTACAAGATTTTTAAAATTTGGTCAAAGATTTTTATTTCCTTGGGGGCTGATATGATTTTATAATGTGTACTAGAGATGTTAGTATTAATGAAGTTGTCCTTATGTTTACATACTCATCCTTTATTTAAATTTCGTATGTACTTAGATATCTTTGTATATATTTTTTTCAAGTGTACATAGTTATTTTATACTTCCTATACAAACATGAACATGTTTCCTTCTTCCTTATGTCCTACAGCCTTGCATTGCAATCAAGTATATCTATAGTTTATTTATTCCTAGAATTATCCTTATGTGTTCATTTACATCCTTACATAGCCATATATTTTACCTTATATATTTGTATTCCTATTTAAAACTTAAACTATTAAATACTTAGTCTACTATTATTTAATTTTATACTTATGTTTAATATTAATAAGGTTTATTTTATTTTAAATATATTAGAAAGATTTAATTTTAAAATTTTCAAATCATAGCTTCCGTTTATAAATAAATTTAAAATAACAATTTCTATAAAAAACCATTTGTAAAGATATTGCATTACTAATATTGTTTAAAATATAACTCATTGTTAAATTGAAATAATTTATAAAAGAAATTATCTCTTTATTAATAAATTACTTATTTAATCAAACTATATTTAAAAAGAACAAAACAACCTTTCTTGTTTAAATTTAAACTTAGGCTAAAATCATTTTAAACAAATAAACTTTTATCTTGAGTACTTTAAAATCATATGGTTATTTTATTAATATTAAATTAAATCAAATTTCCAATTTACCAAAAATATTAAAATTAGAAAACATGCCTTTATTTATTAAATTTAAAACAAAGCTTATCTATTTACAATATATACAAATATATATACATTATAAATAGAAAACCATTTTATTAGCTTTTAAAAGATAAATTATCAGTTAAATATTTATTTAAAAGAAGATCATTAAATCAATTCAAATCTTATTAACAAATATTATCAAATCAATTTAATTTTTAACACAGATTATTAAATTGATATTGCCAGAAATTCCGGGATATCACATTCCTCCTCCCCTTAAAAGAATTTCGTCCCCAAAATTTAAAACAAAGGTAATTTAATAATCTCATTAATGATTTAATTTTAAAAACACAAGCATATATTAATCATATGCTAACAACCATAGCAACCAACTCATCCAATCAAACAAATCTAACTATCCAAACAAAATTGTGGATAGAATTATCTAGAGTTTCCCAAGTATAAACACCGGGATACTCGCTCTACAGAATATACTACTAAGCTACAGAGCTCCTACTCATCTAGATCTACAAAACTAGATAGGATATCAGACTATAGACAAGTCTGACTCAACAACCAAACCTCTAGAACTGCTGGTTCAAAAACCAGAGATAGATTACACACGTACTCCCTCAGAGATACGTGAAACACATCGAATCCCAGTTATCCAAACTGACAATTCACTCCAGAAGACCAAACACTTATACTTACAAACACAGAAAAGATCCAATATACCTCGGAGCTAACTTCCCACTCTTACCAAACTTAGAGCTCCTTCGATCGGAGAAAACTTACTCAAAATCAACTCTCCGACTTCGAAATCCAAATTCCTCTGTCTCTTATCCACCAAACTCTTCTGACAATCCAGGGCTGCCTTCATCCCTACTGATCAGCTCAACCTTCGCTGATGCCTTAAAAACAACTCATCAAAATAATCCACTCACAATCAATCCAAGAATACAAACTCTACACCTCAAACATCAGAAAAATGAACTTACTTTTCCTATCCGAAAAGATAAAACAGATGCACTCCCAAACTGCTTCCGCTGCACAACTCTGATCCGGAGTAGATGAAAATGCTGATGATACACACGAGCACAAACTGGACAACACATCCTAGAAATATGGTTCAATAAAATCCATAAAGAGAAAACTCAGAAATCCCGAAAGATCTCTGACAAACCAAGAGAACACTCAACTATCGCAAGTCACTTTTGCGATCAACCCAATCTAATATCCAAAGAAAACTGTTCTCTCTTTACCAATCAGAACAGCTTAAGCCTATCTAGCCAATCCATCGAAGAAATGGGTCCACATAGCTGCTGCTTCTGAACTTCACCTTTAGAAAACTGCTGACAGATGGCCTCCTTGCCTGCACACAGAACAATTTGAGCTGCGATGCAGCCACTGATGACAAAGACTTCCTAATCCAAACTCCTCGAGAAACTCAGGCCTCAAAGCAAACACAACACCCAGCTGAACTCAGCCTCAACACCGATGCAGACACACTTCCTTAAACTTGCTCCAAAGAAACATCTTCGGAGATATCCATAGTCATTGTATCTCATCACACAGTTACTACTTCCTGAGATACTAAGATACCATCACTAGCTTCTGCTCAACTATCAGAATCCAAATTCTACTCATCCAAACTTGCACTTCAAAAATGGACTCCGAACCCTAACAGATTTCCTTCAGAAATTGGTGAAATCCTTACACCACAACAAAAATTCACTCGAGACGGTATTGGGTCTACAGTCTCGGCGGATACACTTCCAACCTCAACAAACTCCAACTATTGGTAGTCGTGCTACACACACCACTACCATATCTACCTTTATAACTTATATTGGAAAACCCGAGCAGGTAACCCAACAGATAGGTAGAAATATATATATATATATATATATTCAAAATTACAAATACGCTCTCTCAAGATAGACACCACTCCAGAGTCTAGGTATTCACTCAACCTAGCACTCTGATACCAACGGTAGCGACCCAACTTTCTACCACCAGAAAGTCGCATCATCTTAAAGAAAGAAAGGGATAGAAAAGAGAAAAGATAGAGAAGAAAGAAGAAACAACATCAGAATCTCAATAGCGGAACGAATAAATTATATTAATCACAAAAGTATTTCATAATATACAACATCAATCAGAGTTACACAGATAATACATCACATACTAGACAGTTATAAACACCTGTCTAGTTAATACAACTCGATACAACACAGAGATACCAACACAGCGGAAAACTATATATCTAACGCTGAAGCCTCCTGCTCCATTTCTCCTCCATAATTCGTCAAAGTTAACCTGAATCCCCTGGCTACTCGTAAAATTTTTAGTACCCGAGAGTTTAAGAAAAACAAAAATAAACTCCGGGTCAGACATGGGTCTGGTGTGAGTAACAGGTTAAAGTTGCTTAACTTTGAAAATCCTTTGAAAACAAAAGGTATCACGTAAAACTTCCCACACATAAACATGGGTAAGTTTTTACCTTACGCTATCCAAACACTTGATAGGAAATTCTATGATATTATAATAGGTCTAGGGTTTTCAAGTAAATAAAATCATAGCCGAAATTGTTACATTGATTAAATTCCAGCATACTAGCCAACATGTGGGTAATACAATCAAATCCGAGGGCACTTATTGGAAAATGGATTCCATACAATGGCAGGGCTACTGGGGTACCACCCGTCACAGTACCTGGCCTAGATCAGCGTATCGAGGAGTACGCCCGCTCTCCTGCAACACAAAGCTGGAACCATCCCTTACTGGACAGTCCCGAATGAAACAACCCCAGCAGTTGGAGCTCTACAACTTCCCACACAACCGAATAAAAAGGGACATCTAGACAGGGGAAAATCTCGCTCTCAAGTGGGTGCTACCCACGAAGCCTTACTGCACCTCCCCTGTTTTAGCCATTCCCGGTTGATGAGGCTTGAGGCTACGATTACCTCATCAGAACACATCACTTAGAATGCTCATCGTCCACCCGACGATGTTCTGAAAGCATCCAATCCATACAAGTTCGTTCTGGGTTCGAACGAAACCGAAGGCATTATCTCGTTACACTCATTTTGGAATCATCCTTAGAGTTAACGACAATAACCCTTGCACTCTGAATCTTCATCTTCACTTGAGATTCACGACCTATCGTTAATTTGGATCGATGTGGTTTTCGGATATCCAAATCTGGAAACCCGATCCCAGTCTCATCGAAATCCAAAACGTATCTTTTAAGGCCAAGTTGTTTTAAAGTTAAAACAATTCAATTCTATTATCCATATACACACAGATAGATAATTCACAATATCACAGATAGATAATTCACTTTATCATTACAGCAGATAATTCACTTCAACCAAAGCATCCATATCACACAGCATTATTCATCTCATATCTGAGATTTCAAACCATTCAAGGAAATCAATATCATCCATCCATACATAAGCAAGGATTAATAATCACACCATTTATAATTAATTTAAAATGAATTAAATTAATTACCTCATCTCTAATTAATTTAAAGTAAATTAAATTAATTATTTCATTCTATAAATCCTGCTTACATAGCCATTAATTAATTACAAATCAACTAATTAATCATTCTCTAATTTCCATCTTAATTAACCATCCTTAATTAATTATCTTTTAATTACATTCAAGTAATTATCCTTTAATTAATTTCACAAATTAATTATCCTTAACCAAATACAGTAATTAATCTGTAATTACTTCATTTATTAATTAACTATAATTAATTACATTAATCCTTAATTAATTACATTAATTAATTACTCAAAATCACTTATTATTGATTAATTAGTCTTAATGAATCAACCCTTAATTACATCATTTATTATATAAATTAATGATCCCTAATTACATTTTAATTAATTATTCCATTTAAATTAATTACATTAAGAAATTAATCTTTACTTAAACCATAATTATTAATCACTCTTGATTAATCTCATTCAGTAATTAACTACCCTTAATTACTTCATTAAATAAATTAATTATTCCATAATTAATTTTCTATAATTAATCCCTTGATTAATTACACCAAGTAATTTAATCCAAATTACTTCCATATTTAAATCATCTTCAATTAATTACATCTAGTAATTACCATTAATTACTTCACTACATAATTATACTTCATTTATGACATAAAGTAATTATGCTAACAAATCATCCAATGATTAATTAAAATTAATTAAACTTAATTAATTAACTTAAACTAATCAAATTTAATTAATTAATTACCTTAATTAATTAATTCCTTTAATTACTTTCATTAAGTAATTACACTTAAACATTTTCACAAATGATTATCTTTAATTAATTAATCTAATTAATTATTAAAATTATCATATTAATTAATTATTAAACAAATCTTAAGTTAATGACCTTCATTAACTATTAACAATTCTTAATTTCTTTTCTTAATAATTTAAACTTAGATTAACCATTATTAATTACAAATTAATTTATCTTTAATAACCCATTAATTAATCTCTAATTATTTAATTAATTTAAGTTTTAACTATAACTTAATTAATCTTTAATTACTTGATTAACCAACATTCAATCATTAATTTAAAATCTAATCTTACTTAATTAATGATCCCTAAATTACTAATTAATTATTCCTTAAATAATTAGTCTTAAACTTTAATTAATTAATTTAAAGCTCTTAATTACTTAATTAATCATCCATATCATTAATTAATTAAATTAATTAATTATCCATTTTAATTATCTTAATAATTTAATGAACCCAAATCATTAAATTCTAATTAACTTAAAGATAAACATTATTCTTATTAATGATTAAATTATCATTAACAAAACATTTAAAACAATTTACTTTCAAATTTATTTCAAATTTCATTTTAAATTTAAGATTTAAAATGAATACAAATTTAACCTTAACAAAGTTTAAAACCATTTGATAACCCTTAAAATCTCATGTTAAAGAATACTTATATCTTATAAAAGAAATGTTAAAAGTGTTTAATCCAAATTCTTTTAAATTCAAATCATTAAAATGTTACTTTAACATTCAAAGTTGTTAAAACAATTTAAAATTTAAAAACCTTATTTTATTTTAAAAACCAGGATACAAATTAAATTTGAATCTAGATTAAAACTTTTGATTTAAACTTTGTTTAAATCTTTATTTTCAAATTTTAAATCATTTTAAATTTTAACAGACAGGTTTTAAACAAAACCCGTAACACAAATAAATGACCCGAGCCACCTCAAATCACTTTGAGTCCAACCCCACTTGACTTCGGGCATTTCACGAAATATCTCGAGTAAAACCCGAGTACAAAATCCTGCTCAACACAGGCACCACCAGAAAAAAATAATATAATGCACCGTGCAGACCATCTCCGACCAACCACGCTGGCCTCACCACATCAACGATCAACCCCGCATCCTATTCCGACCATCAGATCACCCTATCAAACTCGAAATCGAAGTCGACAGTTCAATCCAGACCTAGAACGAAACTAGGACACTACAACCAAACCCTGGAACATCGCCTCGTCCACGATCCTCCGACCACCATCACCTCTGAAACTTCGGCCAAGTCTTCGCCAACACCCCCGCTTCCATCTCCCAAAGTCTCGTTTCACTCGATCAACCAGAGAAGTTGAGATGATCGAAAATTCTTAACTCAGCCAAACTAGGTTTAGAAACTTCTCCGATCAACCACCATCGCCACGGTCATCTACACACCCATCCATTATTTTTCCTCCACTCACCGATCATCCTACTACCACCTCAGAGAACCCTAACCCCCCAGATCGACGAGATCACCAGAAAATTTCCAAAACAACATTTCTGGTCAACCCAGAACTGCACTCAAATCCTATTGCTAAAAATTGTAATTTTTGTTTCAAAAATCAAGTTTTAGTTTAAGCCTTTGATTTATATACCTGAATCCATGAATCATGATAGTTGAATTTTAACTTATTTTAGTTTGAATTGTAGTTTCCTTATTTCCAGAGGGAGTACAAAGTTATTTTAACTTAAACAAGTTTTTAAAACAAAATCTATGATATAACTACCATATTTTGTTCAAGACTTAAGTACAAACAAAGATTGGATCAAGAGCAATTGATTTAAGAATTGATTTAGAACCTGGAAACTAAAATCAGAGACAACATCCAAATCATAGCAATGCACACACAACAAAATATTCACATATATACACACAGAGTTAAAATATATTCACAAACATACTTGTTTTCAGAGTTGAACATGCAACACAATTATATACTTAAATTTTAAAAATAATGTTACTCACCAGAAAGAAGATGAAGAACAAAGCACATTTTTGAAATAGCTTTGAAAACTTTAAAACTGGAAAATGTTTTAAGAGTTGCTATCACTGTTGTTTTGATTTTCTGAAAGCTTTGCCTTGCTTGAAACTTTAGAACTGGAATGCTAAGTTTTCTTTTGTAAACGAAAATGAAATGAGATAGATTGATAAATAGAACAATGTTTACAGGATTGTTTATTTTCCAGGTACAAGATTTTTAAAATTTGGTCAAAGACTTTTATTTCCTTGGGGGCTGATATGATTTTATAATGTGTACTAGAGATGTTAGTATTAATGAAGTTGTCCTTATGTTTACATACTCATCCTTTATTTAAATTTCGTATGTACATATATATCTTTGTATATTTTTTTCTTCAAGTGTACATAGTTATTTTATACTTCCTGTACAAACATGAACATGTTTCCTTCTTCCATATGTCCTACAGCCTTGCATTGCAATCAAGTATATCTATAGTTTATTTATTCCTAGAATTATCCTTATGTGTTCATTTACATCCTTACATAGCCATATATTTTACCTTATATATTTGTATTTCTATTTAAAACTTAAACTATTAAATACTTAGTCTACTATTACTTAATTTTATACTTATGTTTAATATTAATAAGGTTTATTTTATTTTAAATATATTTGAAAGATTTAATTTTAAAATTTTCAAATCATAGCTTCCCTTTATAAATAAATTTAAAATAACAATTTCTATAAAAAAAACCATTTGTAAAGATATTGTATTACTAATATTGTTTAAAATATAACTCATTGTTAAATTGAAATAATTTATAAAAGAAATTATCTCTTTATTAATAAATTACTTATTTAATCAAACTATATTTAAAAAGAACAAAACAACCTTTCTTGTTTAAATTTAAACTTAGGCTAAAATCATTTTAAACAAATAAACTTTTACCTTGAGTATTTTAAAATCATATGGTTATTTAATTAATATTAAATTAAATCAAATTTCCAAATTACCAAAAATATTAAAATTAGAAAACATGCATTTATTTATTAAATTTAAAACAAAGCTTATCTATTTACAATATATATACAAATATATATACATTATAAATATAAAACCATTTTATTAGCTTTTAAAAGATAAATTATCAGTTAAATATTTTTTTAAAAGAAGATTATTAAATCAATTCAAATCTTATTAACAAATATTATCAAATCAATTTAATTTTTAACACAGATTATTAAATTTATATTGCCAGAAATTCCGGGATATCACATCCACAGTAGTGGCGTCTTAGGGCGATGATCCGCAGCCTTCGCCTAAGTCTTCCTGCACAGTATTGGCTAGCTTCGGATGGGGAATAAGCCGACCCTCTTTGAGTATCCTAGGTTCATCTCCTATTAAGATCTCCTTCTCAAGCTGTGACAGATCCACCTCACCGCCTTTTAGGAATTCCTTTTCTTCCTCAACGACTTGTTCCCAAGCAAGGGCAAGAACTCTGGGGTAATAACGGTCAAACCACTCTAAGTTACGGAACTTGAGAACATTGGCATTGTACTTGTTGATCATTGGTTCGAACTTCTCCATTATTCACTTTTCAACAGCTTCAACTTCCTTTTTGACAAGCGCATCCACGTCTTGAAAACGTGCGACCGTCTTGTCGCTTTCATCACAACCAGCGAGCAGCTCTTCACAGTAATTCTGGGCTTGCTAGAGAGTTTCATTCTTCTCATTTGTTTCGCTCTCGAGCTTGGCTGACAACTCGATCACCTTCTTGTTCGAGGCATCTCTTTCCAACACTAAATTATGGTTTTGATGGTGCGCAGTTTCCATCTCATCGTAATACTTGGTTCTCTCATTTTCTAGTGCCTTGGTAGCATCCTCGGCCCTTTACTCGGCTTCAGCTTGTAATTTTCTCAGGTTTTCAACTTCGACGTCGAGATTAGCAATGATCCTTTTATCTTGCACCTCTAAAGTTTGAGATTATCGGTTTTAAGTTTTCTTTCCCTTGAGTCTATAGAGATCTTTGTGGTTATCCGCTTTCATTCATTATATTGATCAAAAGCATCTGTTACATAAGCGACTATCATTTCCTCTAATCCTGATGGAAGGTCCTTTAGATTGGGCACAAATATAAGTTCGTCAAAGCATGCATCTGGGAACTGTTCCCTTAGTTCGGCCATTCGAACATCGGTGCCAAGCTGTTGCTCCGCTGTAAAACCAAAGCTTCTATCGACTTCTTGCTAGCCTTGTGATTAGAAGTCTCAGAATTGCTCTTATGGTGCATATGGTCAGAAGAACGATTGGAATCAGATAGTGCCAGATACTGCACATGAATGGAAGCTGGATGGGGTGCACGAGAAACATCGCCCGATTGAAAGTCATTGCGGTAGTCAGAATGTTCATCCGAGCTTCTAAGCGGAGGTGATCTAGATCTGGAACGATATCTGGAGGTAGAGTCATGAGATGGAGTCTTTATCACGACTGCCTCTATCACAGCTAGACTAGTAATCAGATTCAGAATCTCGACCACTACCTTGATGGTATGTGCTTGAATGATGCCTATGTGGTCGGGATACATTTTCCTCCAAAGATTAAAATATATACTTCTTCCATTCCATGGATCCTAAAAGGGAAATAGGAACGAATTAGTTTCGACTAAAGGGATGTGAGTCAAGTGAAATGCAATGTATGTGTGTGCAAGTTTCCTAATGTACCCCCGACGGACCATGTTCTAGAGCTTTGCTCAGAGGAGTGATCTCACCCATGCTAGTATGAAAGATGTCATCATTAGAGTGAAAGGGAGAGTTGAGACCCCCTAGATTCATGTTCCCAATATCAAAGGAGTCAAACTCAGGAGGAATTAGTCCTAATTTATCAAATGCATATATTGAAGGAAGGGAAGGAATTTTCTCCACGGTTATGACCGGTAGAGGTGGTGTATAAGTCTGTGCTTTGATAGTCTTCACGATTAGCCTCTTTTCCAGAATGAACTATTGGTCATCCTTGGACTGCCCAATCGAAGGCTTATAGCCTGCATCATATCATCATGGCCAGCTTTGCCACCTTCGCCTATGGTTTTGCCTTCTTCGGCGTGTTCTTACTCTCTTTCAACTTCATCCTCTGGACTTTGGACTGGGGGCATGTCATGGTTTACATCGCCACCTATAGGCGAGTTATTATTATCATTGTCATCAACATCATTGTCAAAAGCCACTTGGATTGGACCAGTGCTATGGCCTGCTTCTAGCAAATTATGAGATAGGAGATTTTCATTGGAGAAAAGAACTTCAATGTCTCTATTCCCCTCCAAAAGCTTCATAAGAATTCCAACGGCATCTACAGGAGCCGCACCGTTGGGTCTCACCAGAACATCTGAATGACATAAAGAATATGAGTTAAGATTGCAAATTCACAGCAAACAAATAAAGTATAACTTACGTCCAAATAGCCATCTTCGTGAAAATCCAGGTGGGTAGCAGATACAAAACCATTCGCTCTTGAAATGGATGAGTTTGCTCCATGTGCCAGTGATGAATTTGCAGCTCTCTACTGGCTCCAGATAAGTCAGAGAAGTGCTTCCTTTTCAGCTCTCGAAGCTATATATATCGAATCTCCTCGTCACTGCGCACTCAGTGCAAATGTTGATTAAAGACAATATACATGTCGTGGAGCAAGGCATAGCTATTCGGATGTAGCTGCATCATAGCTAACTTCTTGAAGCTCAGGACTCAATAAATGAATTGGTTGAATGGTGGAACACATCCTTCCAGGCATATACATCTGTTACAAGCCGTATAACCCTCTGGAGGGTTATGAGATCTTTGGTGACGGCAAGGGACTAGTACATCCTCGAATGAAATTCTGTGCTTTTCGTAGATTCTATGGAGCGAACCCTTTTCTATCTTTGAAGCAACAGAATCGACAAGATCATCTAGAATGACAGCATCTCAAGAGTTTCGGGAGCGGCTTATATTTCTACTTCTGGTTCTTCTGCGGGCTCTATTGGATTTTCTGAAATCCGTTGCTCTGCTTGTGGATTTTCTGGCTGAGGTACCGGCAATGCTGAAATTTATTATATAAGTGGAATCATAGTCAAGCACGACTCGATATCAGATTCAACATATTTGGAAATAGATGGACCCACAGCTTGAGTGGCAAGATGCTTGGAACATATGTGCTTCATTTATGTAATTACTTAATAGACAATCAACATAAGATTAATTATAAGCCGTACCCCCTCATGCTAAAGTGAAACCTAGTGCGGTGTTATGTAGTGTCGTGTAGTGCAAATTTTTACTATTATACAACTGTTGATTTTAAGGGTCTGGATATCATCCAGAATGACCGTAACCGCCAACCATCCCACTGAACTTTACATCATCGGCCCTGCATTAAAAATGCTTTGGAATCAGAAGGAAATATTGAGCATAGAGAATTTGATCAGTGAAACAAGGTTCAACAAGGACTTCGAAAATCAAAGACCCACCAAGGGTTGGATCAGCAACGATCCAAACCCTTGGATGGGATTTGTCCAGTTCCTCTATCCTCTCCCATTTCCAAATCACGGCTATCAACGTCAACGCCATCCACACCCAAGTCCAGCTCCGTTCATACGTGATTCCAAGCCGTCACCTACCTAGGAATAAATATTTCAAGGTATGAATCTAGGATGGGAATAAGAGCTAATTCCTGGATCAATGACACGAGTTCAATCAAAGCAAAGTAAGAGGTGTTATGCTAAGATAAGAGGGTGGCGGCAGTTCAGAGGTCAAATTTAGGAGAGATGGAGCGACGATGATGTTCCTAGGGTCGAACAAACACGAAAGATGATTTGGATGTAAAAGATTTTATTGGTGGGAGCAAGAGCTTGGGTCGGTGCAAGAGTAAAGTGAAGAGAGATAAGAGGAAGTCAGGCTTATAAACCCAGCCCATGCTTTTAGGCGAGAAAAGTGAAGACTTTTCTCAAAGTCTTGGATCGGTACGGATCCAAAAGTCTAGATCGGCACCAAGTCAAAAAAGGGAAAATGGAGATAACCATCCTTGTATACATGCATGTCAGTGAGTATCACAATGGATTTATTCAAAAACGTGCATTTGAGTACGCGTGCATGTGCATATCTAAGCCCGAACGATAAGAGTCGAAGGAAATCAGATTCGAACCGGGAAATTCATAAAAGGAAATAATTCAAAATTACAAGAATGACAGGTCATGAGAACGAACTTCAGATTTATAATACCAGATGCTGATAAAGTGTCACGACGAATAGCTATGGATATAACTCTTCACAAGAATGTTCTTCGGAAAGGATAATGACTATTCATAGCATAGAGTGGAGTCTTTCCCGGCAATCACGACTTGTCTCGATTCAAATCACATCATGTTTGAAACATGATATACTTTAGGGGTTAAGTGTTATCCAGCCTTTTGACTAAGTAATATTCAGATAGACTAGACGAATCAGACTTAGAGCTATCAAGGCGGGAAGCCCGGGGAGATATCCCAAGGATCTAGAAGTCAACTACAAACATAGTCATGAGACGAAGGTCCAACCATTCGAAGAAGCAAAGGGCAAAAATCCAGCAAGGAGTTGGATCGGTACCGATCCAACCTATGGATCGGTACCGATCCACGAATCTTCATCGGAAGTTGCTCTCACTCCTTCTACATGCTAATGATGATCTCATGAGCCTATTTCAAATACTATTTTGCTATTTCCATACAATTCTCTATCGATCTCCATGGGCACTTAAAGTCAACAACTCCATTCTTCCACCGATTCACCATTTGGACTAAGAAACAAGCTAATAATGGTGCAAAAAGTATGGAATCACGAAGCCGACTATAAGTCGAGCCAACACAAAGAGTTCAAGACAACTATTTTGGCCATCTTATGGATCAGTATCGATCCAAGCCTATGGATCGGTACCGATACATGTGTTTTGTTGATGCAGCCACCATTCTCTCTAGGGGACATAGTTTTGGTGTGGAAAATGAGGTAAGATCGTGGAGGCGAGATTTTAGGCTCCCTACGTCTATAAATAGAGGGGCATGGCTCATTTTTATGGATCTTTTTGGCTCTTGTTCTTTCTACTCTAATTTCTTGTAATCACCCACGGACTTACACCGATCTGTAAGAACAACTGCCTGCAATCAAGTGATTTAAGTAATAAAATCACTAAGTGGACGTAAACCAAGATTAGCTGAAAGACTATAAACATTGTGTATTCTTTTCTTGCTCATTTTCATTTATTTTCTTCACTTTTTATTCTCTACATAATCTTCTGGGTGTTCGTGCCATTTATGGTTCAAACATTATATTTGAGAAATATGTGTGTGTGTGTTTATATATAAAGGTTATATTTAATATTCTTCTTAAGTAGTTTAAGTAAAGAAAAATTTATGAAATTTTAAAATAAAGTTTGTTAAGTTAGTTAATTAAATTAACAATTAATGATTTAATTATTAAGATACATACAAATATTACATAAGATAAATAAGCTATAATAGTTATAAACAAATTAAACTCATACAACTACATGTACAAATTAAATTAATGTGGAACTGATATAAACCCAAATAGATTTTTGAAATAAATACATTATATAAGCAAAGGGGGAATTAATTTAAAGGACAAAAATTTGTATATTTTTAGCCTCAATGACACGACCTCAATATTTTAACCACAAGGACAAATATTCTCCCAAAAATTATTCATAAGGACAAACATTCTTCCAAAATTATTCATAAGGACAAACATTCTTCCAAAACTGCTACCGAACTAAAAACTGATACCTAAAAACTGCTACCGATAACTAAAAACTGATACCTAGAGAAAGTTGTCCTTCAGGCTAAAATACTGAAGGTCTGTCCTTGAGGCTAAAACATTGAGAAATTTTGTCCTTGACAATAATTTCCTAATAAGCAATAATCCCAAACTTCTCCCTTATCCCACTTGGGTCTCGACCCGTTTCACTTCAAAACACACGCTACGATAAATAATCAGTATATCTTTCATGAAGTGTCCATTTCTAAAATTTTATATATGAATTTGGGCTGGAAAAATATACTTGATGCAATCAAAAAGTCAGACTTCATTAGTAAAAATCCAGGTTTTCAACTTTATGTAAAATTACTAAAATGCCCTTTTTGATTAATTATTTATTTTAAAAATTACCAAAAGCAATTTCCCTCTCCCTCTTTGATTGCCAATACAGCATCATGGATTTTTTTTTAAATTAAATAATTAATCAAAAAGGGTATTTTGGTAATTTTATACAAAGCTTAAAACTTGAATTTTTACAAATGAAGATCTAACTTTTCCATTGCATCAAGTAGGTTTTTTGTAACGGCCCGAAAATTTTCGACCCCGAAAATCGACACTAATACGTCCACTATATAGAATGCCGAACAATCGAGTGCCGGAAATCTCAGACTGTTAGGGTTAAGAAGAAAAAAGAGATAGAATAAGAACAGAAAACAACAACACAGAATCTCACAATCACAACGGAACAAAATATAATATACAATAACAACATTTTATACAAAGAAAAGATGTAACTATCAATATACATACAAGATATCAGAGTACAACAAATCTGGACAGTTATAATAACTTGTCCTCAACTACTGAATAAAATAGCCTATATACACAGTGGAATATACTCAATACGTCTTTGCCATCCAGCTCCTCTCCTGAGCTCTAAAGCGTCGTTACCTGAAAATCTGTAATACTCGGTCTGACCCGAGCATTACAATAAAGTAACACCCGAGTCAGGCTGGAAACCAGCGTGAGTAAACCCGTATGATATGAAATACTTAAGTTATAAAACTCCTTTGATAACCAAGGTGGCTCATATATGAGACGAGTTTTTATCAGATTAAAAACCAACACTTTTACAGGAAATCCATCGATATTGTAATAATGTCTGGATACAGCTACTTATTCAAAATAATCCAGTTTACTTACTTTATTCAATTCCAGCCTATTGGATTCTAAAGTTAAACCCGTAAAGATTTGTAGTGATTATTGAATCGAAGTGGTTCCGGATACTGCCTGATATCCGATCCCGGTCTCTTCGAATCCAAAGAATAAATATAAGGAAGTCAGTTGTTTTAAAATAACAATTTATCGTCTATGGAGGCAATACCCGATTATGGGAACTTACTACAGGTCTTATTTCAAATAAAATGCATCATTATTTAATCTCATTATTTTAATTTGAAAATAAATACCCCACAGAATTTAGCAAAGGTATAGATCGTTAACCCAAATAACGATCTATAACCAACATCCAAATGACCTGCTCATGGTCTTAATTTACTTTGATTAACCGTATTCATTTATATTTAAAACCAATTTAATTTCCAATTAAACAATTTATTATTAATAATAAATATTATAAAATACTATCCATTTCCATAAGTTTATGTCAAAAATAAAAATGATAATAATTTTTTTCCACTAATTTATTCCTTTAAAATTATAAAAATCATTTCACTTTAAGTTAGAATGGGAATATGAATTTCCTTGTATAAATTATAAATACTATTTCTTCCTCTTTCCTTTCCTTTTATTTATTTATTTTTTTTCCCTTCCATTTTTTCTTCTCTTATTTTCCTACATTTTACTTTTCTTCTTACTTTATTTTCTTTTCCGGCCTATGAGTTTCCCGGCCCACCTTCTTCTCTACTCCCTTCTTTCTTTTAAAATTCCAGTTCTTCCCTTTCACCCCTCACTGTGCCCATGCACGAATGTGCACGAAAAACGTGCACCTGAATCCACACCGTGATCGCCAAAACTCGCCGACGATCATCGTCCCCCATCGCACATGACCTCCACCTCTCACTTGGCCACCTAGAACACACCATAATTCCTTCACTCGAAAACTAACCCTCCGGCCCAATCTCGATCAGGGACATCCCCTTTCAACCACCTCGCTCCACCACTAACACCGGTCATTCTCGACCAAACTTCGCCCAAAGCCTCGCCAGAACCTCCTCCATCCAATCCTCCGAGACCGCACTTCCTTCATTGCCCCTACCAGCCGCCATCTCCTTAGAAACGAGCCGACAGAAAAGCCTACCTAAACCCTAATCTCGATTCGCCTATCCACCTCCCACACCTAAAAATTGCCATGCTATTTTTACTTAGTCCCCCTTCCCTCGATGCTCCTCCTTGCCGAGTTATTGGACACGAAAACATCCACCACGCCGAAAATTGGCTCTTCGCCCAAACACGGTCATTCTCCCTTATCTCACCGATTCCACCACTAAAATTCATAAAACAACCACTAAAATTCCCCATTCTACCCAGGGATCACCCCTATGCGAGCAAAAGACCATAATACGCTATTCGAAATTTTATACTTAGGGTTAACTTATAGTAAACATACCTTTCCCTATACATATACTTGATAATATTTTATGAAATCATTTTTAATACTAAGTACACTCGAATACAATCAGGAACCCTTCAAACATCATGAGCTAAAATTGTCTAGATGAGGAGGTATGGATTCTTGAAGAGTTTGAACATGCCAGGCAATGAGGAACAGAGGAAAAATATGTGTACAAGCATTTCATGTCTCTTTATACAGGCACATATACATCCATCTCTATGCAACAATATAACAACATACTATTATTGCTATTTTATCTTCAACATACTCCTAGATTTATATAAAGATTTGATCTTTCAAGGATGAAGTTTAATCAACGGACATTGGAAAAGAGCGACACTGCTTGTTTTACAGGGTGCATTATGTATTCCAGGTTCACACATGAACTCTTATTCACTTTTCACAAATGAAAGATTTACCCAAGCCATAGTTGTTTGTAAGTAGATATTGTACAACAAGATTGCTTTACTCACCTTTTCTCTTTTCTTTTGAACAGAGCAACATTTTTGAAAACTGCTGCTACTTGGATTATGATCTTCCCTGACTTGAGTTGCTTTGATTTTTATTATGTTTTGCTTAATGGCAGTTTGTTTTTTTCTTCTTGCTATTATCTTGTTCGAATACAATGAATGGAAACAATGCAGTGATGGGTGTATGTATATATATATATAGTAGAATTTCGCAGAAGAAGCTAGGCTGGGCTGTTTGTATATTGATTTGAAAAATATGGACTAGATAAAAAGGTGATTTGATTTTATATGAAAAAGTTTTGATTTTATGAAGTGATTTGATTTAAAAGATGGCTTGATTTAATATATGGATTGGATTTTTCTATTGACATTGATTTTTGGTTTTGTCTCCTCTTTTGTTCACACATATCTTTATATGAATTGAAATATATTTATGTATATATATCCTTATGTATATACTTGCCCTTTTCTATTGTATATATATGCCTCACATATATATCCACCTATATATCCTTCCATTATATATATACAATATACATTCTTACTTTGTCATGCTTACCCCTTCCATTTACATACATATACACTTCATATATATATATATATATTAGCTTATATTTGTTCTCATATACAAACATTCACATTTATACATCTTTCCTATATTCTCCTTCACATAGCATTTATACATATATACACATTCTATACTTATATATATTTTCAAATGTCATAAAGCTTGTATATATATATATTTATGGATATTTTATCTTTAATTTTTTTGGTGGGGTTTTATATATACATTTGTTTTTTTTTCTATAAGATTCATCATATCCAGGGCTTTTTAATTTAATATTAATATAGTTCTGAAATCGATTTATATATTCAGATATTTTTAGTTACCAAAAACTCGTCTATTCGTCTTGTAGAATCAATATTCCAATGATTTGAATCGGTTAATTACCCGATTAACAAACGTTAAAAATCCGGGCCGTCACATTCCTCTCCCCTTTAGAACTTTTCATCCTCGAAAAGGAACGAAGCGAAAATTTTAATTTTAATGCATATTATTAATTTATCTTCTTTAAGCATTTAACTCCTTACTCTTTTTATTATATATAATTTAAAACACTTTAAAATCTACATAATATTACAAAAATAGTTTCATAAATTATTTTTTTATAACTCGATGTCTGAACTAGTCCATCCTTGTTCTCATAGAAATTCAGTCAAACGTTGATCAGGCGCAGGATTGAAAATCTATAAGTACTTAATAAACCTGTTTCCAACACCTAGTGAAAATACTTGGAAAACATTTTTTTCTTCTCCTTTTTGTGAGAATGCCCTGGAAATCATCACCCCCTCCATGGATCACAGTTAGCCCGATGATTACGTCGCCATCCCGGCGAAAACCATAGAAAACTGTAGGCATCCACACCCCTCGATTACACCATGGAACCGCCATAGATCGCAGCTACACCCAGGGTTACGTTGCCATCACGGCAAAAACCATGTAACTATAAGCATCAGCGCCCTCGAATTTCGCTGCCAAATGAAACTTCACCACATAGATCGCAGACTACATCAGTCGAGTCCCAATGTAGCCTGTAGGCACTCACTGCCACACGACTTTCGCTATGTCCTCATAGATCGCAATCTACCGATGTTACGTCGCTCTCCCAGTGAAATCAAACGTAGACTTTAGTCAATCGCTGCCCCTCGACTTACGCTATGGAAACGCAGTAGATCGCAGTTACACTAGAGTTACACTGCCGTCACAGTATACCCCCAATGTCTCTGTAGGCATCAACGCCCTCAACTTTCGCTACCCCAATCACAATCCACAGGAACTATAGTTTAGCCCGGACGTCCTCTGGGATCAAAATTTAGAACCCCCCTTAGGGCTCAAGGCAGAACCACCCAGTGGATCTCCTACTATAAGTTTCAACTCTAAATGGGAGCGCTTTTTTCCCCATAGCATTCTCAAAAAATTTTGTACTATACACATATAGTACCTTTCTAATCATACTCTTTATATGTATCACATATAAATTCCATTTACACAAAAATCGATATCTTCAAAATCGAAAATCCTCAAAATTGGCTTTTCAAATTCCCAAAATTTGCTTTTTTTCCAAAATCAAAGCCTTTCAAAATCAATTGGTTTCAAAACTTTTTCCAATTTCATAAAATCATTTATATATAGATATATCATATATATATATAAGCTTATTTCTTCAACTAAAACAAAATATTCTTGGATCACTTCGTACTTATATAAATTCCTTTTTAATACTTCAAATATTTTTTTTCAAAGATCTTTTCTTTTGGTTATAGATTTAACAAGGGAAACTTATCATATATAACATATATATATATATATAATTTTATTTATGCTAAATCAAATATTCTAGTTCGATTTCCTTTACAAAGTTATTTGCCACAATACTTACTTTTTATAAAATGAGTTTCAGTTATAGTGATATCCAACTTCCACTCTTATTCATCATATATTTCTCAAAATATACTTTTCCACTACAAAAAAAATCATTTTTACATTTCTTTTCAAAATTTTCAATATCTATCTCAATCAAGCACGTACAATGTACATATATCATCCGTACGCAATATCAAATCCGATCGCTCACTCGATCACACAATTTCAATTCCAAACTAGTATCGTCCAACCAACTTCCTAGTGCGGACTCAGATCTGGTTTCTTGACCAGAAACCATCGTTCTCCTTGCATAGCCATAACTATGATAGAGAATTTCCAGAATCAATCAAAAATCCATATTCAGGGTTCGCCGTTGAAAATCGAGTGAAAAACTCTAACTCGGATCGATATACTATCTCGAAATCCTGTGCTCGAATCCGGATCAAATCGTTGTGCGAATAGAATAATATACGTACATCCTACGTATTTATCTTCATTGATTATTAACTAAATCAAATTTCTTTTTATTCACCTTCATTTTGATTTCTATTCACTTATTCACACTTGCTTCAATTTCCATTTGGGTTATCACTTCAATTCTTATCTCAATTGGTATTTAATCATAAACAGTTTGCACTCTGACTAGCTTGAATTCAGAAAATAGCTTTGAAAAGTTTAAGATAGTTAAGTGGTTGTAAAACAACTGTAGAATAGTTAAGTAGTTATAAATAGTTGTAAAATAAGTATAAGATAGTTTGGGTTTTAATAAGAAAGGCTGTATAGTAAATAGCTAGGAAAAATAGATTTAAGACAGTTTATATTAAAACAATTTATTTGAAAATAGTTTCAGAGTCAAACTGGTTCAATTTCCCAATCTCCACTTCAATCAATTTTCAATTTCCACTTGCTTTTAAATTGATTCAATTTCAATTCAATTTGAATTAACTTTGATTCCCATTCTAATTCAAATTAATTCCCATTTGAATTAAACTTATTCAACTTCGATTACAATTCATTTCAATTCCACCTTTGAATTATTTGCAATCTCATTTTCACATTTTAAACCATCTCAATTTATACAAATTCGAGTTAAATTTTCAAATGTTGATTTAATCCCTTAAATCAAATTAACCCCTAACCTTTTTATTCACAACCTAAGTCCTTAAACAATTTAATTCTGAGTCCAAATTTCAAATATTCATCTTAAGTTACCTTTACTTAACTTATTTCAAGGTTCGAGCAAGATTTCAAATCTTTATAGAACAGGTAAATTTAGGAATTCAACTTATTTCCCAATTATAACTTCAAGTTTTGAAACCCAATTCTTAAATAATTTCAGTTGACAAGTTCATTTATTTAACATTTAAATCTTAAGTTCAAAGTGATTGCATTTTCCTAAGTTCAATTTTTTTTCTAAATCAAAATCATTTAAGTAGTTTCAAAATAAATTTTTAATTCCATTTAATTTAAACAATGGATATACATCATTTCAATCCGCTTCTTAATTCATCCAAAACAATCCAATTTACAGAATTTGAAACCTGTTTGAGACCATACATAACTCTCCTTTCAATTTAACCCATTTAACTTCCTTAAGTTAAATCTCAATTTCATCTTGAAATTTTCCTATTTCAGATTATAGGTCTAAACTTATTTAACTTTTCCTAAGTTAAATTCCAATTCATTTAATCCATTCAACCTTACCCAATTTAAATTTTCCATTCCAAATTTAAATTGCTTATCAAAATTACTTCCCACTTATAAGTTTAAAAACTTATTTTTACTTTGGGTTATACTTCTCATTCTCAGGGAATTTCAGAACTTAAACACTTAGTATTTATCTCAAATCAACTTTGATATTATGTATATCCACATATATATATATATACATATTTATCCCATTTACACACCAAGTCATACTTTCAATTTTAACCATTCTTGGTTTTTAATTCTAAACAATTCCCTTTGAAGTTTTCAAAACAACTCTTGTTTTCAAACAGGGTTTCCATATTCAAAAATATTCTAAATAATATCATTTATTATTTCTTTAACTTTTTGAAACAATTCCAGAATTTTGGACTTAGATTTTAAAGCTTCACAATTTAAATCCATTCCAATTTATAAGTCATACTTATCTAAATTGTTACCTCCTTAAAACATTTCATTCTGCTTTATCACTATTTATTTTAAAAATAAACATCCCTTTATTAAGACCCGACAACCAATTTATGATTATTATCATATCAAGAAATCGAACACACCATACATTCCATCATAATTCACTATAAAATATAATAAGGGTAACTTATTTGAAACACTTTGAAAATTCCTTTGAATTTTCCAGGATTGAATCCATTTTTACTTAGCTTATTTTACCCAAATTTCTATTTGGTTATATATATTTTTACCACTTAAATCTTATAATCTTATTTAATTTTAATAATCAACAACCAATTATCTTAATATACTATAAAAATTAGAAAAACTACTTCATTATATATCAAAATTTAAGCTTATATAAAAATCATTTTTTTAAAACCGTTTAAAAATCATTATATAAGAAAATAACAAGTACGCTCTCATATGATACACTCAACTCATTCTAGGGTACTACTGACCCTATCTCTAATGAGTAATCCCCACCAGAGCCAATGTTCTTGCTTAACCTTCGGCTCTGATACCAAGTGTAACGGCCCAAAAATTTTCAACCCCGAAAATCGACACTAATACGTCCACTATATAGAATGCCGAACAATCGAGTGCCGGAAATCTCAGACTGTTAGGGTTAAGAAGAAAAAAGAGATAGAATAAGAACAGAAAACAACAACAAAGAATCTCACAATCGCAGCGGAACAAAATATAATATACAATAACAACATTTTATACAAAGAAAAGATGTAACTATCAATATACATACAAGATATCATAGTACAACAAATCTGGACAGTTATAATAACTTGTCCTCAACTACTGAATAAAATAGCCTATATACACAGCGGAATATACTCAATACGTCTTTGTCATCCAGCTCGTCTCCTGAGCTCCAAAGCGTCCTAACATGAAAATATGTAATACTCGGTCTGACCCGAGCATTACAATAAAATAACACTCGAGTCAGGCTGGAAACCAGCATGAGTAAACCCGTATGATATGAAATACTTAAGTTATAAAAATCCTTTGATAACCAGGGTGGCTCGTATATGAGACGAGTTTTTATCAGATTAAAAACCAACACTTTTACAGGAAATCCATCGATATTGTAATAATGTCCGGATACAGCTACTTATTCAAAATAATCCAGTTTACTTACTTTATTCAATTCCAGCCTATTGGATTCTAAAGTTAAACCCGTAAAGATTTGTAGTGATTATTGAATCAAAGTGGTTTCGGATACTGCCTGATATCCGATCCCGGTCTCTTCGAATCCAAAGAATAAATATAAGGAAGTCAGTTGTTTTAAAATAACAATTTATCGTCTATGGAGGCAATACCCGATTATGGGAACTTACTACAGGTCTTATTTCAAATAAAACGCATCATTATTTAATCTCATTATTTTAATTTGAAAATAAATACCCCACAGAATTTAGCAAAGGTATAGATCGTTAACCCAAATAACGATCTATAACCAACATCCAAATGACTTGCTCATGGTCTTAATTTACTTTGATTAACTGTATTCATTTATATTTAAAACCAATTTAATTTCCAATTAAACGATTTATTAATAATAATAAATATTATAAAATACTATCCATTTCCATAAGTTTATGTCAAAAATAAAAATGATAATAATTTTTTTCCACTAATTTATTCCTTTAAAATTATAAAAATCATTTCACTTTAAGTTAGAATGGGAATATGAATTTCCTTATGTATAAATTATAAATACTATTTCTTCCTCTTTCCTTTCCTTTTATTTATTTTTTTCCCTTCCATTTTTTCTTCTCTTATTTTCCTACACTTTACTTTTCTTCTTACTTTATTTTCTTTTCTGGCCCATGAGTTTCCCGGCCCACCTTCTTCTCTACTCCCTTCTTTCTTTTCAAATTCCGGTTCTTCCCTTTCACCCCTCACTATGCCCCGTGCATGAATGTGCATGAAAAATGTGCACCTGAGTCCACGTCGCGATCGTCGAAACTCGCCGACGATCATCATCCCCCATCGCACACGACCTCCACCTCTCACTTGGCCACCTGGAACACACCATAATTCGTTCACTCGAAAACTAACCCTCCGACCCAATCTCGATCAGGGACATCCCCTTTCAACCACCTCGCTCCACCACTAACGTTGGTCATTCTCGCCCAAACTTCGCCCAAAGCCTCGCCAGAACCTCCTCCATCCAATCCTTCGGGACCGCACTTCCTTCATTGACCCTACCAGCCGCCATCTCCTCAGAAACGAGCCGACAGAAAAGCCGACCTAAACCCTAATCTCGATTCGCCTATCCACCTCCCACACCTAAAAATTACCGTGCTATTTTGACCCAGTCCCCCTTCCCTCGATGCTCCTCCTTGCCGAGTTATTGGACACAAAAACATCCACCACGCCGGAAATTGGCTCTTTGCCTAAACATGGTCATTCTCCCTTATCTCACCGATTCCACCACTAAAATTCATAAAAAAACCACTAAAATTCCCCCATTCTACCCAACGATCACCCCTATGCGAGCAAAAGACCATAATACGCTATTCAAAATTTTATACTTAGGGTTAACTTACAGTAAACACACCTTTCCCTATACATATACTTGATAATATTTTATGAAATCATTTTTAAAACTAAGTACACTCGAATACAATCAGGAACCCTTCAAACATCATGAGCTAAAATTGCCTAGATGAGGAGGTATGGATTCTTGAAGAGTTTGAACATGCTAGGCAACAAGGAACAGAGGAAAAATATGTGTACAAGCATTTCATGTCTCTTCATACAGGCACATATACATCCATCTCTATGCAACAATATAACAACATACTATTATTGCTATTTTATCTTCAACATACTCCTAGATTTATAGAAAGATTTGATCTTTAAAGGATGAAGTTTACTCAACGGAAATTGGAAAAGAGCGGCACTGCTTGTTTTACAGGGTGCATTATGTATTCCAGGTTCACACATGAACTCATATTCACTTTTCATAAATCAAAGATTTACCCAAGCCATAGTTGTTTGTAAGTATATATAGTACAACAAGATTTCTTTACTCACCTTTTCTCTTTTCTTTTGAACAGAGCAACATTTTTGAAAACTGGTGCTACTTGGATTATGATCTTCCCTGACTTGAGTTGCTTTGATTTTTATTATTTTTTGCTTAATGGCAGTTTGTTTTATTTTTTTCTCTTGCTATTATCTTGTTCGAATACAATGAATGGAAACAATGCAGTGATGGGTGTATTTATATATATATATATATATGTATGTATAGAGTGGAATTTCGCAGAAGAAGCTAGGCTGGGCTATTTGTATATTGATTTGAAAAATATGGACTTGATAAAAAGGTGATTTGATTTTATATGAAAATGTTTTGATTTTATGAAGTGATTTGATTTAAAAGATGACTTGATTTAATATATGGATTGGATTTTTCTGTTGACATTGATTTTTGGTTTTGTCTCCTCTTTTGTTCACACATATCTTTATATGAATTGAAATATATGTATGTATATATATCCTTATGTATATACTTGCCCTTTTCTATTGTATAAATGCATATATGCCTCACATATATATCCTTCCATCATATATATACAATATACATTCTTACTTTGTCATGCTTACCCCTTCCATTTACATACATATACACTTCATATATATATTAGCTTATATTTGTTCTCATATACAAACATTCACATTTATACATTTTTCCTATATTCTCCTTCACATAGCATTTATACATATATACACATTCTATACTTATATATATTTTCAAATGTCATAAAGCTTGTATATATATATATATTTATGAATATTTTATCTTTAATTTATATGGTGGGGTTTTATATATACATTTGATTTTTTTTCTATAATATTCATCATATCCAGGGCTTTTTAATTTAATATTAATATAGTTCCGAAATCGATTTATATATTCAGATATTTTTAATTAACGGAAACTCGTCTATTCGTCTTGTAGAATCAATATTCCAATGATTTGAATCGGTTAATTACCCGATTAACAAACGTTAAAAATCCGGGTCGTCACATTTTTCTTGCTCAAATTCATATATAAAACATTAGAAATGGACACTAGATGAAAGATATACATATTATTTATCATAGCGTGCATTTCGAAGTGAAACGGATCAGGGCCCAAGTGGGGTAAGGGGAAAGTTTAGGATTCGTGCATTGTCACAGTTGTGGCACTTCACCGGCACCTTTGGATTCTTGCAATCTCTAGAGAAATGGCCCTTCTGCTGACAATTGTAGCAGGTCACTTCGCCCTTCGGCTTCTTCTGGCCATCCTTACCCTTTTGCTGCTGCTGCTTCCTCTTCCTGTTTCCACCCTGCTTTGGTTTAGACTCCTCCTTGGTCACAGCCACAACAGATCCTTCTTTAGGAAACAGATTCTCGTGTCTGAGAGCCTTCTCTACAAGCTTCTCAAATGAATCGTCCAAATGATCCACCAACTGCCTCCCAAGATAACTGTCCAAGCCTGTCACAAACTTCTCGTTCTTCTGATAAGGAGATTCAATGTACGACCGGGCATACTTGGACAAGGCTTCAAACTCAGAAACATACTCAAGAACTAGTCTTTCATTTTGCTTGAGCTCCACAAACTTCTTGAACAGAACAGATTTCTGAGCTGTAGAAATGAACTTAGCTTCAAATCTGGCTTGGAATTGCTCCCAAGTAATTTCTTCCTCTTGAGTATCAATGGTGATAGAGTTCCACCAATCAGAAGCTCTTCCTTGAAGCTGTCTTGATGCGAGCTTCCTTTTGGTTGCATCCTCGATTCCCAAGTCACCAAAGATCCTTCTACAAGCATCTATCCATCTTTGAACTTCAATGGTTGACTCCGTTCCCAGGAAAACCTTTCCTCCAAGAGCAGTATAATCTTTACACAACTTAGCAAAATCCACCGGTTTTGGAGTTTGAACTTGAACTCCAACATCTACTGCTGGCCCCAGAGCTGGCATCCTTCTCATGATCGAAGTCATCAAAGCCTCGAACATAGCAGCATAATCAGCAGCCCCCTCAGTAGCACGGCCTTCCCTAGCAGCTGGTCTCCCTCTTCGACTCATTCTTAATATCTATAAAAGAAATGATCATCACACCTTGAGAAACAACTGCATAAAGGGTTCAAATCATTTTAAGCTACTATATTATATATAGTAATCATCCATCAAAATACAATTACGTCTCTCATACGTAGTTACGTCAGCGAGCGTTGGACAAAATCAATTAACCTGGCTCTGATACCAAATGTGACGACCGCCCATGACCCCTGCACTAAACATAGAAATAGTGCGCTGTAAAGTGTGCCAGGCATTCATGGACGATTGCCAAGGTAAGTTAAGACAGCAGAATCTATCGTATTTCTCACAGCGTATGGATAAAAATACAATAGAGAATATATATAGTAAAGCTTCACAAAATAGAATCTCATCAATTAAGCTTCATAATAGTTGAATACAAAGATCTGAATAGTCAATACATCAAGCCTCACTACATATCACTTAGAGAATTATACAAGCAGCGGAACATCCAGTACATATAGTAAGAAAATAATATGCAAGCCTCCAACTCGTCTTCGCCATCAGCATCGTGAAAACTAAGAACAGCACCTGTCACCTACTACCTAGTCTGCCCTCCCAAAATGGATGAACAGCCCAAGGCAATAAGAGTTAAACATAAAGCCTTGAGTCAGACAACAGTCTTAGTGAGCGGTAAATTAACTAACAACATACCAAAAGAGCATAAAGGAAAAAGGAATAGGAATCCAACCCTCCCACTCCACCTCTTTCTACAGTGATAGCCCCCAGACACACTAAGCAGAAATAAACATAGCAAAGCAGACATTTAAAGTAAAACAATTATCACTCGAGTCAAGGGCGATGTTTTCCAAGTACAAACCCCCAAGGCCTAAACCAAGATCAGATAAGCACCCAGAAAATACCGCTCTTGAGACCGAATGACGATACAACCAAACATCCATGACTCTGGCTATCACTGTTATCATTGCCTAGATATCACCGTTAATTGAATGACCGGCACATTCTTTCAGCCGTCCGTCAAGGGCTAATGGAAACCCCGGTTCTAGACAGAACTCCGCACGTCGTCGCAGCCCGTGCCTAGGACTATCGAATCTGCCCAGAGTACTCGACTACAATCATAGTCTTTAGGGACTATCGAATCTGCCCAACGTACTCTTGCTTTGAGCCTGCTAGAACCTTCAACAACGATGAAATCTCAGGCTTCTAGTCATCCTCCTCGACTGCTATTCTCATACTAGCTCAAGCGCCTCCCAAGCCAACCATTATCCTCAAACTCGAACCATATCATCGAGTCTTCAACATGCTTGGAATGATCCCGTCTGGACTAAACCAAGGCTATCTCACATCATGCTTCGCTTCCTCTCATCATAGCAAAGCCTCATCTCATCATCATCATCAAATCTATCTATATGGGCTTCACCAACCGCCACATATGCCACGAGCAGCTTTTCCCAATTCAAGAGCCTTTCCCTTAGCTTTTGAATCATCTTCAACCAACTTGTCCAAATCAAACCATCAATCAACTAATTTACAACAATCAATCAAGTCAAACATTAATCCAAGTAATCAAGCATTCAAACATGATCAAATAAACAATTATAACTAAAATGGCAATATTGTAAATAAAGAGTCCAAATCTAATAAGTATGAATCATGAACAATATCTCTACAACTTGATGAATGAACTTCCATAGATTAACATGTAGTAAAATGGATGTCAAATCATCATGAACAATAGATCTATACTTAGGTTTAGGAAAATGCATGGAAATCACTATTTTAACACCAAATCAAGCCATCAATTCGATATACTCCTTTGGATCCGTGTGAGAGATAATCACCACTCACCGAATCTCCTAAACAACTCAAAAGCAACACACTTCAGATCTAGACAGCAAAGGATCTAGCTCGATCCGCCAAAATTCCGCTTCAAACGATGAAATCTTTCTTCGATGGATGAAGATCTTCAACTTTAGCTCTTGGATCATCGATCTTGATCTTCGATTTGGATGGAAGGAATCACAAGATTAGAGTGGAGAAAAGAAGTGAAGAAGTGTAGAACTCGAGCTCTCAAAATGGCAGCACTTCTTCGCTTCGAAATCCGAATCCCAAAAATGAAGAAGAACCCGCCTATTTATAGACAGAAATCCCCTTAGGTCGTTCGCTCGCTATTAGGTCGTCCACGACCTAACTCTCACGACCTACGACCTAAAACTCCCACGACCTAACACTGCGCGACTTAACTACGCGCGACTTACGACCTATCACATGTGCGCGACCTAACTCATGCGCGCGACCTAACAGATATACGACCTAACACATGCGCGACCTAACAACTTACGACCTAACACTCTTAGGTCGTCTAGCGACCTAACACACACGCGACTTAACAAAACTGCTAGACTTAGGTCGCTCACGACCTAACTATAATACTCCTTAAGTCGCTCGAATGACCTAGCTACCTTAAGTCGTCCACGACCTAACTTCCTTAGGTCGTTAACTCGCCCAGTCTACTAGGTCGCTAACTCCTATAAGTCGCTCCTAACTCTTAAGTCGCCGCTCCCCTTAAGTCGCTCTATTCCTTAGGTCGTCTACTCCTTAGGTCGCCGATTCCTGTAGGTTGCTAACTCTTAGGTCGTCCACTACCTTAAGTCGCCAACTTCCTTAGGTCGCTTACCCGACCTAACTACTACTCGACCTAACCTACCCCACGACCTAAGTCACCACACGACTTATCTTCCAGACGACCTAAGCTACACACGGCTTATTTTCTAGACAACCTAAGCTCTAGTTGACCAAAACTTCGGACGACTTATCAATACTAACAGTCTAATAACAACTGTTTTACAATGTTTCGATCCGTAAAAATACGGGTCGTTACACACAATAAGTCTAATATGGTATAATTATTACCATTCCCCTTACATATTAAGGTCTGGGTTTATCTATTTCCACTACAAGAAAATATATTATTAATAACGCATTATTCTAAAGCGTTATTGTTTGCTTTTAATTATTTGTTTTTTTACTCAATTTGTTTTGTATTGTTCACATGTAACGCTTCACAAAGCGCGAAATCTCCTAATTATTTCGTGGTCGCGGGTTTCTCAATTATTTCCCTCTCCATCTTTCCACTTTCATTTCGTTCCATTTTTCCTTAGTCTCCCATACCAGTGAAATCAAATCCCCAAATCACTCTTCAGATCCATTCCTCCTTCATAAACCCTAATCGAATCCAATTATCCACTCTTATTTCATATTCGGTATACGTTTTCAAATTACCTTAATCAAACCCTAGCTCCATACAGTTGCCCCTAATAATGGCGGTGAATTCCGACTGCTCATACATCGCAAAAGAGATCGTGGAAGAAATAATGAAGAGGCTTCCAATCAAATCAACATTCAGATTCAAATGCTTATCGAAAGATTTGAAGCCATCAATCGAATTCTGCATCGATGATCATCTGCAAGAGATAACGAATTGTTATCTGGCTAGATTTCAGAATATAAGCGAAGAAATCAACGAAATCGAAAAAGGTTACAGCGAGAAAGATGATGCGTGGGACATCGTCACGGAAGTAGTATTGAAGCTTCATACAATGGAAAACGTCATCACTTCCTTTGAATCTGATGTCGATGTGAGCCAATGTATCAAGCATGTTTCCTCATTGGATGATACAGTCGATAATATGCAGCGTAGCTTGTCTCAACTACGTAGCATTGTTTCTGGATTCTTTATGACTTTGAAGTTTCATTAATTGGTAGGTTTTTATTTGATTTTTCCAGTGCTTAGGTTATTGGTAGTATAACGCTATCTGTAGTAGTTAATTTTGCGTAAATATTTTTTTTACCTATTAGTTGGAATACTTTGTGTTATTACGCTATATTAGTTTCATTACAACTAAGTAACAATAGTTCTATGTTCACCGTGCATGGTTTAATTATTTTTAGTTCTGAAAATATTATGTACGGATCATTATATGGCTTATCGAAGTATTTGGTATGTTCAGAAATCAAATATATACTAAGAGAGCTATAATAATGTACCTCTAACATAGATTAATTTTGAAATGTCATAGGAATACATGGTACCAAAAAATAGAAATATGTCCAACAAATCAAGTTGAGCAAGCTAAGGAATAAGGTGATACGTTTTAATCATCTAGACTCTTTTCACTTAGGTTATATTCGGTTGATATATTCTACATTTGTATGCTACTGTCTTCATCAACCTCTCCCATCTATTATCCAGAGTTTCATTTTCGTTAGAGGTAATTTTCTACCACTGAACTTCCCCCCTTTTATATTCGCTGAAATTTCCTCTAAATCTTTAAGGTTTTGCTTATTTGACCTAGTTTGTGATGACATGCTATTTTGTGACCCAAAGATTTTAATATACCGCTGGCTTTTGCTTCAACTTGACCTTCATACCAGGTACTGATTTTATTATATCCATGTTTATTAATTTCGTATTGCTTCTTTTTGTTCTCATGTATACCGCCTATTTATAGTTTCCACCATGTTTCTTCAATCTGACCCTTCCTTGCATTTAATGTGTCTTGGACTGCTTCCTTCAATGCTTCCCTCTGGCAGCTCATCGGCCAGGTATTCATTCCATTAATCTCCTTGTAGAATTTTAGTCCCCACCTAATTAACTTGATATTTTCACCCTTGCTTTCTCCTAATTACGAATTTTATGGACAAAAAGAAAAGGTTGCGTCGGTTCTAAAATAGTGCAGAATACGTAGTTATAGCAGTAGAAGTTAACATTGTCAATAGCGAATTGAGCCTACACAAGAATTTAGCCAAGTCAAGAATTTAACGAATTTAGCCAAAGGAATATGAATTCTTACACAAGAAATTAAGCAAGTCAACAACTGTGTTTTCCAGTTGTTAATAAGGAAATACAATTGAAGTTCCTACATGGTTTGGTTCTTTTAGTTTATTCGGTGTATTTTTAGTTCTTATGACATGAATTAATATTTTGTTTGCAGATCGTCTAGCCTTGATTAGGCAACAAAGGCAGAGGCTGGGAAGAAATGGGAAGACGAAAAGGCAGCGAAAAAAAGCAAGAAGGCAGAAGCTCACAAGTACTGATTTGTCATATATATTATGGGCATAAATTTATTTTCCAGATTCATGTTTATTCTTGATCACATGCAGTTTGCATAACATATTTGAAGTTTTATTCTCAATTGGTATTTACTCGGTTTCCAAGCTGAAACTCAGTTTCGATACCGAGTTAAACTCAGTTTTGAAACCCTATTTCAACTCATATTTGAAACTAAATTCTCAGTTAGTGACATAATTTAGAAACTAAATTCGAAACTCATTTCGAAACTTGGTTTTGAATTTTTGAAACAAAACCACAAGTTGGAGTCCAGATATATATTCTCCGGTCTCAGATTGGATGCACTTCATGAAAGCAACTAGGTTAGGGTGAGAATTTATACTTTGATTATGTAGTTTGCATTATATGCGACCTGTTCTAGCATTTGTAATTTGAGTTCAAAAGACTTAAGATATGAAATGTTTTGTATTCAAAAATATCTAACCATTGCTTACCACTTTTTTTCATAGGTTGAAACATTCATTTGCTGTGATGCAAATAAAAAACATGAACCACACCCTTTGCCAATTAAGTAAGGTACCTTCCTTTTTCCTTAGAATATATTAGGTAGACTGCCATGACTATATTTTCCATATTTAACTTGTTTTAGGAACGCATATCAGTTTTGATGATAAGATTTATCGAAATTATGAAGCAAAGTCATTTTTCGTGAAAGGGTATTAATTTCACAAAGATATGCAATTGTTTATTCATATCAATTTGATGTAATTAGATTTGGTTGTTTATCAATCAATTTGCAATGACTGGATACATCATTTAAAATATTTTTCACGCCTATTACCTATAAACTTTTTGGTCGTTATTATTTATAGTTTAAACATCTCGTTGACATCTGCATATATTATTCTATTTTACTCATTAAAGTATTAATCAGTCTATGTTAGTATTTACAATTTAAAAATTATATTGGTCTGTGCTACCAGTCAAAATAATTCATTGTACTATCATTATTTTTATACTCCATACTATGTATGAATAGTGCACATTTATATAACAAGCAATCCCATCACATGTAGTTAAATAATGATATATTTGTATTTTTTATTTGTAATTTAGTAGTAAAGTGCATAGTCGGAGAGCATGTATTCTTTGCTACTACTGTAATACACTAACAACTGTTGTTCACATTGGGTTGTGCATAATTGCTTTGGCTATACACTTCAGTCACATATATAGTGATATTCGTACAAAAGTATTGCTGATGGGCTTTTTTCCATCTGAACTTGCCAAGACATCAAGTACTTCCCAATACAACCGAACCAAAAATAATTAATGCAATACAATAACAAAGCTCCTTGGATAAACTCTTAGGCACTATATTAACTGCACCTTCCATTTTCTGCATTTCTCGATCCAGGCCATCATGCTACTGATTACTGTTAACTTTGACAAGATACTTATAGCTGCATGCTGTTTAATTTGTTGACAGGTATTATATTGTTCTTATATATTTTCCCAAATTACCATAGAAAACATTTACCTGCTTATTCCATTTAACCATAACTTTGTATCAATTAATATGTGGATATAATGTTTAAAATACTGAATCTAGTGTACCTATGCTTATATAGTCCTGTTCAAGCTCTTGTAGGAGATAGAGTGGTGTACTATTTGTGTTTGATTTAATTTTAGTTCATCTATTGACTAAGTTTTGTTAAAATTAAACAAGTTTTATAAAATTAGTTAAAAACATTAACATATAAAGAAATATTTTATTTATTTTCATGCTCAATTATTTATTTATTTTTTCAGCTCTTAGGATTGCCGATTTACATTCATCAAAATAACCAGCCGCTAAAAACATTAAAATTATAATAGATTTACACTTCCAAATACTCAGCTTGTTAGAGAATACATTACAGTATGAATTAAAGGCATTTAACAAAACATTGTTTGATGAATTATAGGTTCCTTGGTAATACATTACCGAACATAATGTTTTTTTCTTGTTCGACAATATAAAGCCAGCACATCGCCAAACAAAATTTTGTTACGTTCGGTATATTTTAGAATTCATTTCAAATGAAATTGGGTATTTTGAGAGGATGGGTATTTTGAAGCAGGAAATGCAGATTAATATTTTCGATGGAAAAGACAATTAACATGAAATGTAATTTAGATGTAATTCTGTTACAATACAACTCCAACCTAATAATTGGAAATAAATTTATGTATATCTTAGAGCATTTTTAAGTCTTCTCTAAGAATAGGTACTGATATTTTTATTTTTCTTTTTGCAGTCTCTACAGAGTGTGGTTTTCAAGGAAGTATGTTTTGTCTACTATCCTTGATGAATAATCATATTTTACCTTGTTTGAGAATAAATGCTTGAGAAATCCTCTTGATCCTCTCAACTAAGAATTAGACCAATTTTTTATGCTGCTCTTGTTTGTTTACTGTTCTATTTATTATTCTTATTTTCTTCTTTTGTATCAGACTGGCTCTGTTGACCCGGTTACATTGACAATCAAGTTATTTTTACAGTTTTTCGACATAGGCATTGATGCTCAACTCTTGTCTCAGGTATATTTTTTCCTTCTCCTTTTCATTTGGAATTATAATTCTTGACTGGAGCAAACATTTGGCCCGCATTAGAAAACACTCCACTTATCATCCGACAAATAGTTTTGTACATTTAGATGGATGATATTTACATATTGAAATCTATAGTAGTATGATAGTTGTTCGGCCAATGGTGCAGACCATAAGGGAAACCAAGTTGTCAACTTATCAACAGTTCATATAAAGGGAACCACTACTGTAGCTTCATTATTGAATGTAACATATATCTCTGTTTGTGTTAGTCTTTTAGTTTGATTATATTTTTGGTTAGTGCACCTATTTAGTATTGCTATGCTATAATGGATTTAGTGTTTTCATAGTTAGAAACCAGGTCCGTTTAGAAAGGAAAAAAAATAGCAGTAGCTTGCTGCTATTTTTATTTACATTTAATTAAAAAGTAGTATTTTTACTGCTTATGTATTGATAAAAGGGGTAGTCCAGTTTGTGATATCCTATATAACACTATGTATTAGAAAAGAAAATACACAGTAGTTCATCGAAGATATTTTATGTAAATACATGGAAGTAAGTAACAAATTATGTATTAGTAATATGTTGTTATAAAAGCAGTAGCATGTTTAAACTATTTACAGGAAGTCAATGTATGAGTATGCTTGATCTTGGTTTTTAAGGCATGATCTGGCTACACGATAATCAGATCTGTACAATACTAAAAGTTAAGCCTAAGAATAATACTTTATCATAGTTTTATATAATTATTTTCAAATTGTTCTGAATTTTCAGGAAGTACTACCTATGACCGAAGACATGCATGAAGAAAGGCTTTGAGCAGTTCAAATTCTTAGTGATGCATTTGGTACTTATAGACGTTAGCTTTGAACTATGTTGTCTTTTGTTATCATGAATATGTATTGAATTTGGTAACTCATGTATTGAACTTTTTTTTGATACTTTATTTTGTTATCATGAATATGCGTTACATTTGCTGATTATTATATTTTTTCGTTAATACATTGTTCAAATTGTTATTTATTTAAAGAAGATTCATTTTGATTGTTATTATTAAAATGTAATAGTGGGGTGCATCAAATATATAGTAAAATAAAGCATAGCTCCCAAAAAGCGTTATAACTATATGACATAAGTGCTATAAAAAGATAATGCAATGTATGAGGTTACTGTCAAAGGATAGCAGCAAATAGGCGTTATTGTATCTACACATTTTATAGCGGTAAATATATGCTGTAAATGGATGTAGAATATACTATAAATATGTTGATATATAGCGTGAAATAGGTGCTATAGAATAACTATTTTATAGCGGCTATACCATGCTATGAAATAATGCTCTTTTATAGCGGCTATACCGTGCTATGAAATAATGCTCTTTTATAGCGGTTTTTTTTGTGTTATAAATGTGCAATTCTTTTTTATAACATGTTGATATACAGCGTTTATCAAATCGCTATAGTTGTGTTTAATAACGGCTATATGCCGCTATAAAAGACTATTTTTCTTGTAGTGTTCAATGCTACTTCTATTATCGAGCTTTGATGAAATGAATAAATGAATCACAGTTCGGTGTTATTATGATATAAATGATTTTTTAACACCGTTTTGATTTTCCTTATTTGCATGATCCAGATCTGGCTAAATTCTAAGTTACAATTTTGACAGGTGTACCAAAAATGTTTACTAAATGTGCTCTACTCCCATTCGCATGAGCCATTTTATTTATTGATTAATGTTCATTGAGTAACTGAGTTACAGGTTCTACTTCTACCTCTGCGAAGCTCAATAGCATAGTGCATACAATCATTGCTTACTACAAAAATAGAAGAATGACAACCCTAAAATCTGGTTTTTGAGGTATGATACCTTTTCTTTTATTAAATTTTCTAGAACTTTCTCTTATCAGTTAATTGCTTTTAAAAGTCAAAGTCTTTGATTTGATAAAGATTCATATATAAGTTAATATAATAATTAACATTAGCCAAATCTACTTTAAAGTTAAAAAACAAAATAATTGCTTCCAAATTGGGTAAGAACTAACTTATAAGAGTCGCGATCTTCACTCATCCAAAAGCTACTTTTTGATATCTGCTTTAAGAAAGCAAAAAAGCAATCTAATGGATCCCTTAGTGTAAACCATACATGGATATGTTTGCAAATTGTATGAAAACTGAATTTTGATTTGTTTCCGGTAACAAGGTTACACCAACTATTTATTATTCACGGATTTGAGTTATTGAAAGCTATTCACAGCTTTATTTTGCACAAATGTTCTCCATATTCCAAACATCATTGTAATTTATTTTTCTAAAGCTTTCTACTTAAGATCTTGATGGAACTGTACCAATTTCTACTTCTTAATGGTCAATATGTTTAACAATGTAGTAAGCAAACAACACTAAGTAGTATGCTAATAGTCTAGAAGAAGAGTCGCCTTGTTAAAATAGATCTAATGTATAAAAACATGTTTACAGTTTCTAATTCAAACTGCAAGGAACCTGTACATATTTTGCAGAATGCTAAATTCAAGAGGCCCTGCTTTTGCTATTAATTTCAAGTTTGTTTAATAAGTATTTGTTTTGTTTAATCTTTGGTTGTGTTTGATGTGTTAACTGGAAAAAATATGGCCTTTGTAGTGATCAATCTTTTCCTTGATACCATACATGGAATGAAGACAATGGATCAACACACACACAGTCGAAGTAAAATGCATGCCTAAGTTCAACATAGTACATCACTCTATCGTCCCAAAATTTACTCATTTTTATATGGACTGTATAGTACATATTGATGGAGAATTCACTCCTAATTGCTCCTTAAAAAATGAGGTTTATAAAATTTTAGAACTGAACCTTTACCACTCCTGTAATAAAAATATATGATTTAACTAAATAAATTGCGTATTTTTAGTCCTAAAGATGGTTATTTACTGGATAGCCAAAAAGTCACTTGGAGAGGTCATTATGCTCTCGTAGATGGCAAAGATGCAGGAATGGATCTTACAGGAGGATATTATGATGCTGGTGAAAATGTAAGTTTTGGCTTTCCAATGGCATAAAGACTTCATCTCTGTGGTATAGTATGATTGTACTTAGAACATGATATTTGTAGCGGACTGTTATGTGTTAATGCTTTATGTATTTGGCATGTAAACTTATCTAACTTTTTAGAGTGTTACAATTCTATGGCTCTAGCTTTTAGTCTTTTCGTATGTGATTTTAATTATTTTATGACAATATTTAGTATTAATATGGATGTACTGCATGGATGCTGCTGTAATGTTTTTTAAAATTTGCATTTATTTTGCAACGGGCAATATGCGTTGTTATATGAGCTTCTTACAACGGTCACTGTACATTGTTATATAAGATTTTTACAACGGTCAACACACGTTGTTAAATAGGTATTTTACAACGGTCAATACATGTTTTTACAACGTGCTTTGTCCGTTGTAAAATGTGGTGGATCTATTAAAACGAGGCCTATTACAACGGGCACATGTCCATTGCGAAAACCATATTACAACGGGCATTGCCCGTTGTAAAAAGACTGTTTTGTTGTAGTGTAACTTGTTTAGTTTATGCGATAAGAAATTAGTGTGCATTAGTTGAATAATTTAGTGCTTTTACGCCTTACTTAGGTTATTTAGTGTGGATGAGCATAATTTAGTTTGTGTGTTTTCTAAAACATCGAAAATGATAATTAATTTTATATACGTACGGTTATATAATTAAAGTATTAAACATGTGCGTATGTGATAAACTATCGTATACGATAGTTTAACTTAAGTTAAATGTTAATCAATTTAATGTAAACGTCGAAAGACAATTTTTTTTAAAATAAAAAATATGTAATTTACTTTATTCATAAAACCCTTAGAGTGTTTTTTGGCCCCGTCTGATAAGTATTGTATATGATCGTTATGTGGATATTCGTTTTTTGATAGAATAGACATCTATATTCATCATATATAATATTTGTTGGATTTGTTTCTATATTGGACAAGTTACAAATACAGTAACGTAATTACATCTCTTAAATCATTTCATTTTAAACATTTCACAAAATTTCGACAACGCTTCCTTTATGTTCCCTGGTACATTCAATCGTGTACGACTCAGGGAACAAAAGGGAAGTGCTGCTGAAATTTTGTTGAATTGTGTAAAATGAAATGATTTACAAGGTTTAATTACGTTACCGTGTTTGTAATGAGAAGTAGGATGACCCAATAACAAAGTGTCAATGATCAATTAGTATAATACATTAAACTATAAAATTGTATTAAAAAATAAATTGTCAATGTGGTTTTCATTTATATCGTATTTTTTAATTATAGTAGGAGAGACGATGAATTATTTTATTGATCGAAGCTGGATGTATCAACAACGAAGGAAAATTGGAGGCCCAATAAGTGAATATTTTAATAATGGTGTACACGTATTTATTGATTTCGCTTTAAGTAATAATGGAAACGACGAAGAAATCCGTTATCCATGTAGTAGGTGTAAATTGTTGAAGCATTTGATACCAGAAATGGTTTGAGTTCATTTGCATCAGTACGGTTTCGTGCCGAACTATTTGGTATGAGATCTTCACGGAGAACTCGTAGCATCTAATCCTGTACAGTCAAAGGAGGTAGTGAGTAATGAAATTGTTACGACGAATCTCATAGAACATATGGTTGAAGATGCAACACGTTCAATGTTCCCTACTGCACAATTTGTTGATGAGGATGTTAATGTTGAAGAAGAACCAAATATTGTAGCAAATATTTTTATGATTTACTAGATCCCGCGAAGAAACCCCTTTGGGAAGGCTAAACAAGCGGCACCCAATTATCAGTAACTGCAGAATACGATGGAATCTAAATACATCCTCATAGAAGCTGGATTTACAGCTGTTGTACAAGTTGCGAAGCGGCATATGCCTCCCGATAATTTAATCTGCGAAAATCTTTATGAAGTGAAAAAAACTTATGTCGGCTTTTGGTTTACCGTATTAAAAAATAGATACATGTTTAAATGGTTGCATGTTGTTTTGGAAAGAAGATATCAATCTTAGGAATTGTAAAATATGTAATCAGGAAATGTACAAACCAAGAAAGAAGAAGGGAAAGGAAATCCCATATAAATGTATGCATTATTTACGTATTACTCCTAGGCTTCAAAGGTTATATGCATCTTCTGTAACCGCGCATCATATGAGATGGCACAATGTTAGAACACAGGAAGACGGTATGTTAACACACCCAGCTGATGGGGAAGCATGGAAGCATTTTGATCAGAAATATCCTGATTTTGCAGCGGAGAGCCGTAATGTTAGACTTGGTTTTTGTACGAATGGATTTTCACCATTTTCTCAATTTGGTTCTAAATATTCACCTTGGCCTATAATCGTTACACCTTATAACTTACCTCCATGGATGTATATGAAAACTCCATATATGTTTCTCACAATTGTCGTCCCCAGCCTTGATGATCTGACACAAGGAATCGATGTTTATTTACAGCCATTGATTGAAGAGATGAAAACATCGTGGTACGAAGGAGTTGAAACATACGAAATCTCAAAATAAAATTCGTATGTTTGCTTCTTTGTTATGGACTATTAGCGATTTTCCCGCATATGCAACGCTTTCAGGTTGGAGTATAGCCGGTCGCCTAGCTTGTCCTTATTGCATGGAGGAAACACGAGCATTTTCTTTACTGCATGGAAGGAAAATTTCGAGGTTTGATTGTCATCGGTGTTTTCTCCATATTAATCATCCTTTTAGAAGAGGCAAAAAAACATTATAACTAATAGACAGTGTCCTTGCAACCACCAACAGTTTGTCAAGCGAAGATATATATGAAATTGTAAAGGATTTTCCAAAGATACATGAAACCGGAGAACAAATTGAAATTCAAGGTAAATCAACGATTCGTAATTGGTGCAAACAAAGTATATTTTAAGAGTTGCCGTATTAGAAAAATCTACTACTTCGTCACAATATTGACGTGATGCACAACGAGAAAAACGTGTTTGACAACGTTTTTAATACAATTTTGAATGTTAAGGGAAGACGAAGGATGATTTGAAATCAAGACGCGATATCAAAGCAATATGTAGTCGCCCTGAGCTTCATATCAAGCCAAATGACATAAAAAACCAAAAGCATGCTATAAGCTAGACAATAACCAAGTTAAAATACTTTTAAAATGGATGGAAGGATTAAGATTTCCTGACGGTATTTCTTCCAATATTCATAGATGTGTCGACTATAAGAACAACAGACTTAGTGGGATGAAAAGCCATGATTGTCATATTATGATGGAAAATTTGTTACCCGTTGCTTTTAAAGAACCGTTGCCCGTAAAAGTTTGGACAGTTGTAACAGAACTTAGTTAGTTTTGTAAGGAGCTTTGTTCTACTACGTTAAGAGTTGGTCGTCTACGTAAACTTGAGGAAGAAATCCCCATACTGCTCTGCAAACTAGAGAAAATATTTCCTCCAGGTTTATTTAATGTAATAGAGCATTTACCTATTCATCTTCCATCTGAAGCACGTCTTCGAGGCCCTGTGCAATATGGATGAATGTATCCATTCGAGAGGTATTAATGTTTAGTACGTTAAATATTAGTTTAATTCAAATATAAATAAATTTTAATTTGGAATAATTCTTAATAGGTAATTAAATCATCTAAAGAAAAAAGTGAGACAGAAAGCATGAGTTGAAGGTTCGATTTGCAAATCATATATCGAAGAAAAAGCTTTATTTTTTTCTCTCATTATTTTAATGATCATGTGAACTTATCATTTGAAAGTACTACGCGTAATGATGAAGGCACTGATCAAGATGATTATCAAGAGAGTTCGTCTATTTTTTAAAAACATGGCCGATCTGCTGGTTAATGTGTGGAATTATGGTTGGATGATAAAGATTACCATGTAGCACACACCTATATTCTTCTCAATTGTACTGAAGTTGCACCATTTGTTAGGAAATGTACATATATTCTTCTTAATGCACTATATCATCTACATATGCGTATATATACATATGCACACGTGTAGCTCGAGCCATCAGCTACAGTGCTCTCTATATCTAGACAGGCATATATGAGCAGGATGACTGCCTGCTGGCCAAAGTGGAGCAAGATACCGGATAATGTCAAAAAGAGCATTTGGCAGGACTTCCTGGTAAGTGTAAATTTATATTTTGCATTTTCTATTTGATCCTAGACCACTTTATATATTATAGACTATTTATAAAAATGTATAACTTTCATTTTCTCAAGTTCGGTGGACCTACAAGAAATTGATCTTTCCCTGGTGCAGCGCCATTGGAACAACAAAATTGCCAAAAATTATAGGGATACAGTGTCTGCTATGAGAAGAGCGGGAAATAAACCAAACTGGATGAGTGCTAGCGTGTGGGAGGCCTAGGTCGCATGGTGAGGGCAATAATGAGTTCCAAGTAAGTTTACCACATATTAATTACTTTAAATTATTGCGTGTATTTAATGCATAATTTAGAACTGTAAAATGTTATTTCCAATTTAAATTTACAGAGGGAGTCAGATAGAAACTCCGCAAACAGAAATAAGAATCCCGTCACACATCTCAGTGGTTCCAAGTCGTTCCAACATCATCGCGAGGATTTGATAAAATTTTATATTCACATTTTTATATTTTAAGTTATAAGTTGTTAATAGATAGTTAATAAAACAATATACATATATATATATATATATTCATATTTCAAGAAAGAGCGCGCGGGGGTGCTATTTCGTATTGGGATGTTTTTGCTCATACTCATGCCCTAAAGCAGACCAACGATTTGGGCTCAGTCGTATACTCATGGGAGCATGATGATAAAGCGACTACTGCCTATGTAAGTATATTATAATTAAGTTAAAAGTTATCAGTTAATTCATTAAGTACACATTTCTAGATATATTAATTAGTGTTATTTATATCAGTGGCCATTTCAACTTTTTGTTAATTAGTATAGCGGTTGGTCTACTAAATTGTATTTTGTATTTTGCATTACAACAAAAGTTCCAAGAAGCACGGGCACAGCTGCTGGCTGAGACAGGATGGGATGAGTTGACAGTTGATGTGGAGGACGCTATTTTCGAGTCTGTCATGGATCCACCATCCCGCAGCAGGCGCTAAGGATTTGGGAACCAAGCGGTAATTTTCAGAAAATAAACTAAATTCAAATATTGCATATTTTTCAATTATAGTTATGTAAATTACGTTTATGATGTTGGAGGCAGTATAATAATTTATTTTTATTTGCAGGCTAGGACATCCAGAAGGCGTATAAGATGGCTCAAGACAAAGAAGAAATTGCAGTGCTACGAGTCGAGATCGCCGAGCTGCGGGAGCATGATCGCCGTCGTGCTGCGTAGATGGAGCAACTGAACCAGCGCTTGGCGGAGTATATGGAGCAGCATGGGAGGCTTCCTTCGTCGGGTGGTTCTTCAAGGGATGGTGAGTGATGCTAAGTATGTTCTGTTATGTTTTTTGTTTGTATATATACGCTTCGAGTGGGTGAGGATGTGTTTGATACATTTTGATGGATTGTATATTATTTTATGTGGATTTGGATGTTGATTTTTTGGATTATGTTGGATTTGGATATGGATTTTTTGGATGAATATTATGTATGGTTATTTATATGATTAGTGGTTTATATATGCTCGAAAAGGAGCTGTTATGTGTATTGATGGATGTGTAGTGGCTGGAAGGCAACGGGCTCAAATTCAGAAGAAAAAACACCCAGAATTCCGATGGCTACTAACGGCTACCGACGGCTTATAGGTCATGACCTTGCAACGGCTACCGACGGCGCTCTACGGCAAATTTCGACCATTTCCGATGGCCTCGGATGGCTATTTGGTTATTCAGGTTTGCTATGTGGCCGTCGAAAACGGTCATAGAGTACCGTTGGAGGGCGTCGAAAATTCGCCGCTGCGGCCGTCGAAAGTCGTTACGAAATGAGATTCTTATACCGACGGCTCTTTTTACGGTTTCCAACGGCCTACCGATGGTCGCTGGTAACTAGTTGACCACGAAAATCACCATTGTTCTTATAGTGCATGTATTAAGTGTTGCCTCCGTTTCCTTCCATGCATGCTGTTCATATTGTATGTAGTAAAAAAAAATGTGAATACAAATGAATCCTCTATGCGTGCTGATTTGAACATATATATGGCTAATATACTTAGGAGCTAAGGAAACCAAAGTACAGATACATTACTTCAAAACAACCAAAACTCAAGTGCAAGGACAAGCACTTAAATGCAAAATAACCCAAAGTCAGTAAGAAACATGCACATGTAAGTGGAAGGAAGGATGAGGGCAAAGTATGGGGTTGTACGTGCATTTATTATGTTTTAATTTTAAAAAGAAAGTTTTAGAGTACGACGCTACACAATACCACGTTCGCGTATGAGCCGTGAATGACAGAAACGAAAATACGATCGCGTACAACAATTTGAGACGATCATAAAATAGACAATTTACTTGTCCTGTTAAGTTTCAAAAGTACTGACGTTTGTCGTAAAAAAACGTAAAACGAAAATTTAATTATTTCCCAAATTAAAAATTATGGAAATATTCTATAAATTAAATTAAAAATACGTCATCAAAAATCAAGTCTTCATTTGAAACATAGATTTTATTCTAATTTAAATTCAAATCTGAATATTTAAACCAAATTAAATGTTCAAATTCGAAGATCTAAAAACACGGGTCGTTACACAAAGAGCATTCTTGAATGATTGTCTTCTAGATTGTCGCTTAGTTTATGGTGTGCAAAATTGATGTTTGAATTCATTTTTATGAAAAGAAATATGTAGAGAAGAATAAAATAAGAGGATGAATTGACTTTTTGAGTTTTCCCATAAGAAATATGGTTTTATAGAAGTAAAGAGTCGGATTAATAATTAATCCCACCAAAAAATATCTAATATTTTTGAATTTCAAATTCTGAAAATACCAGAATATGTCGACATAGATAGGTAGGCTATATCGACATACATGTAGTAAATTTCATGTTTTTTGTTTTACAATTTGTTTATAGCTTATATTAGTTTAGTTTATGATTCCAGAGAAAAAAAGAACATTATTAAACAACAAAATGAAGTCTCTAGGAAAATTTCATTAATTAAATAGGGAATACATAATCATAATGAAAAATACAAGAAAATGACGTAAATAAAACCGAAAAACATGGAGATAGAAAAGTAGATCTAGAATAATGACGATGAAGTAGAAGAATTTCCACCAAGCTTTTTCATTATCTTTCCAAAGTATTTGCCAAGTTTGTTTAAGAGGCTAGTGAGTTTTTTTTTACCAAAAGAGCACTTAAGCTTCTTTTGATTTTTAAGAAGCTTCTCTTGATTCCTAAGAATCTCTTTGTTTGAATAGCGAGATAGTTTGCCATATCTTTCAAGAGATGTATTCATTTCCTGCTCCTCCTTTTCTTTTTCTTCCTCCTCTTCTATTTTCATATCATCTCTTTCTTTTTCTTGAAGAATTTCTTGCTCCCCTCTCGTGCCAATCTTTTTTCTTTTTCTATAAGAGACTCATAGGGTTTAAATTCAAGAATAATGTGCATGAGAGAGAGGTTTTTTAGTCAAAAAAATTATGAGGAAAAATGGAAAAATGTTTTCATCTCTTAGATCAATACCAAAACAATTGAAAATTCTAGTAAGGTACATATCATGGTAAAGCGTGTTTTCATGTCCAGAAATTTTCTTTTAAACAAAGTCATCCAAAATCACTTAAGCCCAATTTATATCATATTTTCCAAAAATAGAAAAAGAGCTTTGAAAACTTTGTGAGTGGTATTGTTGTAATTCTCCGTCCTTGGTGTAATACTTTGTTGTAAAATACGACTCATTTATCTTGTTTTTGGTCTAAGATTTTTTCCTTTAAAACAATATTCTTCATCGTTTGAAATCGAATCATGCATAACTTTTCTACTTCCATAATCAATTACAAAAGTGGAGAGTCTATTTCCACTATTTTTACAATTAAGAATTTAACCAAGAATTTCACAAACTAAAACAATAATAGTATCTTTGATACTACTCCAAATTTCACATTCTTTTCCTTCATAAAATGTTCCATTCAAATTAACATAAAACATTTTGACCAAATTGGGATAACAACCAAAACCATTTTGTGATAAATCTATTATACCAAAAATACCATTTTTCAAAGCAAGATCTTGTAAACTATAAGAATAAAATTCATCAAAATTAGAAAATCTTCCCAAAAAAACCTTTAAAATGTGTTGTATACTCAATGTATGCTTCAGTTGATTTGATAATTAAAAAGTCGACTTATGATTCTTTTGGTAAGCCTAATGGCTTTGGATGAAAAGGTTGGTTTGAGGAAGACATTTTGAGTTTTTTTGGAAGAAGGAGAGTGAAGAATTTGTTTGAATTTTTAAAATAAAGCCTGTGTTGAAGTTGAGGTAAGAAGGAGTAAATAAATAGAGTTTAAATGATCATGTGACAGATAAAAATATGTCTATTCAAATTTTGAATTTAATGCAAAAGAAAGGGAGTTTCAAAAGTTTAAATTTTGAAAAGGTTCTTCAAATTCTATATGATATGTCGATATACCTAGGTGACATATGCCGATATATATGTAGAAATTTCAATGTTCAAAAATTAAAGAGTTATATTCATATAGTTATATATATATATATTTACTTATTATTATATATATATATATATGTATTCCTATATTAAATAATTTAAAAAATTATAAAATATAAATATAAAATGAAAATACCGTTTTCGTTGTTTCCTTTGTTTGACTTGATTATTTTACATCACCATGAACCACATGTTAATATTTTTAGTATTAGGTTCCTTGTCACTGGATTTTGTATCAAAATCGTCCAAGGTCACATTGTGATCCCTTTTTCTCTTTTAAATGAATTGGTGTTTGGTGAACTATTTGTTTTCTTCTGATGTGGACTGTCTCTTCGTATATGACCAGATGCACCACAATCATAGCACTTAAAATCATTTTTGTATCTAGAATTTTTGTTTTCAGTTTTATAAAAGTTGTTCATCTTTCAATACTTTAGAATTTTTTGAAATTTCGAGTCCTAAGAGCAATCTCCTAATCATTATCGTCGTTGCCTAAATCTTTTTCGTTGGTTGTTGCGATGAATGCAATTGATTTCTTTTCAGTCACCTTACTTACCTTTCTATCATGTAACTGTGCTTCATAAGATATTAGATTACCAATTAATTCTTCAATTTTTAATATATTAATATCATTGGCTTCCTTTATTGCTAATGTATTTTAATCTTATTCTGAAGAGAGTGAATTAAGGATTTTTCAAAATTTATCCTCTTCAGAGAATTTTTTCCCTAATAAACTAATAAATGAACTATGTCTTGAAATCTAGAATACATGTAAGAAATAGACTCATTTGATTTCATTTTAAAAATTAAAATTGGTTGGTTAGCATGGAAATCTTAGTTTGTTTTACTTTACTTGTGCCATCATGTGTGACTTGCAATGTTCTCCAAATTTCAAAAGTAGTCTTACAAATAGAAACTCAATTATATTCATATTTATCTAGGGAGAAAATATTCATGGCCTTAGAGTTATTGAGTGCTTGTGTCTTTTGGTCTATGTTTTGTTGTGAATATTTAGTTTGGGGTTCAATATATTAACTTTGTATAATGTTCTAAATATCTAAACCATTGGATTGTAAATAAATTTTCATCCTACATGACCAGTAAGCATAATTACTACCATTAAATAGTAGGAGTCTTGCAGTTGATTGTCCTTCTACAGAAGTGTTAAAAGTGTATTATGACTGTTATAGGCCATTTATAATTTTCAAAAATCAAATAACGAGTTTTTGAAAACCTAATGCTCTGATACCAAATGTGGAAAACGATGTATATAAATTATAATAGCGTGAACGGATGTTGAGGCTACTTTAACACTAGAAGGGGATGAATAGTCTTTTATAACTTATATAGAACTTTTTTTAATACTTTTAAGATTTAAATAAGAACACAGATAATAAACGTAGGTATATATTAACAGATAGTTACAGATATAAAGAAATGCAATAAAAATAAAGTAAAAGCAAGTGAGATAACACTAGGAGTTTTATACTGGCTTGGATTAATCAATCCTACATCTAGTCATGTATAGTATCTTTACATATTTCTTGTCAAACACCAACTTTAATCAGGTAGCAAGCAAACCAAAATACAAACTTGATTTCAATGCAACAAGATACACCCTCCTGACTTTCTGAGCTCAGAGTAGACTTTTCTTGATTTTAACCGGGTAACAAGACCACCCACTTGATTTAAACGGAAAACATGCACACCCACTTGATTTGAATAGGCAACAAGCAAACACTCACAAATAGTAGTAGAGAGCTATTGTTTCCAAATACAAACAGTTCTACTTTGGATACAGAATATTCAATGGCCCTTTTATAGCACCTTGATCTTTGAATTGATGAGAGAATACTTTCAAATCAGTGTGTAGTTTATTAAGAATAAATAAGGTAAAGTAAAGATTGAATTTGAGTGAATTTGGAGAATATAAAAAGTGAATTTCGAGAAATATATGATGAGAATTTGGAGTAAGAAGAATAGATAGAAAGTTTTTTTGGAGAGAAATGTATGATCCTCTAAAGTAGAGGAGAGCACACATGTACAAATATATATATCACCAATAACAAAGGAGCTACCAACATTCCTGGTAGGTGACAATTTATAACACAGAAAAATCTAAGAAAAAACAAACACATGTAACTTCTTGAATGAGCTCCGGCAATGCCACCACCCATTACACCTAAATATCGAACTCCGACAAGGCCACCGCCCGATAATGAAGTGTTAGAAGTACCCAGTATAACCATGGTGCATCCAAATGCACCAATGAGATCAACAAGCGGCTCCACCAGAGAATGAATGCCTCATAGCTAAAGCGGATGAACCAGATCTAAAAATTGAAAGCTCTCCAAACAACGATCCTACGATCAACAAATCTGCAATCCCGGCATCAACAAACCTGAAACCCTGCAAATAGAAATCTAGCACCACTTATAGCCTAAACCTGAACCTGCAGATGAAACTATACAAAAATATCAGAATATTACATATATATATTATATATGTATTAATGAGGAAAAAGTAATAAAACTAAAGTTAAAACTATAAGACAACAAAGAAACTATAAAAAGTGAAAGACTAATAAAAGATTCAAAACTCTTTATGCAACATTTTAACTTACTCTTATGTTATGAAATAGTGATAGCAAAAATAAAAAGGCATAGAAATTAACAAAAAATGTAATTATATATAACATTATGTTCCTTTGATCAAAGGAACATTGTGATAATCAGTAAAATCATCATTCGAATTCGAATAAAGCTAATGCTGTAATTATTTATGTTAAAATTATCATGATTTTTGTTTAAATAACTCAATGTTATTTAACCATATTAAGATATTCATTGACCTGATTATTTTTAGCCAATCTATATTTTGAATTTGAAATCCAATTGAAACAAAAAGATACTATTGTAAATACCAATCTATTAAGACAACTATTATTATTATTATTATTATTATTATTATTATTAAATAACCTTTGGTTTCTCCCAGACCAAATATACCAACATATTAGGGTTAATCGAGTATCTAGTAAAACTCTATTTCTCTTTTTAAACTTACATCTTAAGTTACTCCAATAAAAATCACAATCGGTAATTTTAGTTGTAAGAATAAAGTTAAAAATTTTAAGAGTACTATTAAGAATGTAGCAAGTGTCCTTACACTCGTAATATAAATGATTAATATTTTCAAAATACGAGTTACAAAAAGTACATTTATTATCAATTGGCAAATTCTTTCTTTTTAAAAATTCAATGGTATTTAGCTTTCCATGCATAATTAACCACATATGAATCTTAGCTTTGGAGGTGCATTTGTTTTCCAAATAATTAAAAGAGTTATTAGTAACACCCGAGAAATTAAGAAATTTATACAATGAATTAGAAGTGAATTTCTTACTTTTATCCTATTCCTAGTTAATAATATCATTTTTGCTATCAATATTATATAAATTCAATCTCACACATAATAAAGAAAATTGTCTAAGAGTTGTACCTTTTTCTAAGATTCTATTAAAACTAAAATTCCAAGGGGGATTATCCGAAGAAAAAACATCTTTAATTAAAACGTTTTTAAAGCTACATATTTCAATTATTTTTTTAAATTCGACCCTAAGAGGAATGACTGATAACCAACGATCTTGCTAAAAAGTAGTATTATTTCCTGAATGAACAATCGTATTAATACCAAGGTTATAAATATCAAGACATTTTAAAATTGATTTCCAAAAATTAGACAATTTATTGTTAACCGAAGGTGTAATTTGTTATAAATTATTACTATCATTATAATAATACTTAGAAACAATTTCTTTCCATATGGAATTATCATTTATATCATTAAATTTCAACAACCACTTTGCTAATAAAGACAAATTCATGTTTCATAAATTAACGACACCTAGTCCTCCCTCCTTTTTTGATTTACAAACAGTTTTCCAATTAACTAAACATTTTAGACCACTACTAGGATTATCACCACTCCATTAAAAGCCCCTTTTAATTTTATCAATTTTATTAATCACCCATTCTGGAAAAATATGCATAGACATCCAATAATTCGGAACAGCAGATAAGACCGAATTGATGAGAACTAATCTACCTGCTATCGATAAAAACCTCTCATTCCAATTAGAAATTCTATTTTTAATTTTATATATTATAATTAGCCAGTCATCATGTTTAAGTTTAGTTGGTCTAATCAAAAATCCAAGATAATCAATAGGAAAATTCATGGTTTTACAATTTAACGTATTAGCTACTAAACCCTAAACTTTACAGTGTCATTTAAAACTAAAACTAAACTTCTATCAAAACTAAATTTTAGACCCGAAAAAAGTTCAAAGCTGTATAAAATAAATTTAAGAGTAATGATGTGATTAGGTGGGTGAGAAGTAAATAATAAGGTGTCGCCCGCAAATTGAAGAACAGAGAGTCCATAACATGAATTTCGCTACCAACGCACCCTAAAGATCCATTACCAACAGCTTTTTTAATTATCATAGCGAAAACATCGACAGCTAAATTAAACAAGAGAGGCGATAAAGGATCACCCTGCCGTGAGCTAAAATAGTTAATAAAATTTGTTTTCCAGACCCCTTTATATAGTGTTTGAAGAAACATGTCTATTCGCAAAGAGATGGAGCCAAAAGATACAACTATTCAAAATGTAAAAACTCTTCAATGGTACATATGTCGACATACATAGGAAGGGAATGTCGACATACTATTGTGTGTTTGAAAAACAAGAATACTTTTAAGTTGTTTCAAAAATTGTAGAATTTTGTAAAATTATTTAAACATAGTTTTTAAATACTTTTAATATATAAAACTTTTATATAAATATTTGTAGATATATATTTTGAAGATGAAATAAATATTTTGGTGAGAGAGTATTCAAACAAAAGAAAGTTGTTATTCAATGACTTTAAAAACTTTATTTAGTTTCTATTAGCTATTATCTATAGTCTTGAACTGTGCGTGTCTTTAAACTCACGTGTCTTCAATTGTCTTGATCATCTTTGATTCTTGATCTCTAGTCTCTTTATTGATCAATTATCTAACTCGATTATTCTGTACTTGTATAAGCCTATGTAATGTTTTGCAAAATATTTTATACACCTTGAAAAAACTATATTTATATGGTTTTTGTCATCAAAATCAATATCTGTGGTATTAACAATATTTACCCAGTTTCTAGATGTTCAATCTTTAGGTAGAAATCTTTATGTACTATTACCAAATATTAGGCGTATTATAGATTGGTACCCTATATCATATCAGTTGGTTAATTTTTTAGTTGTCGAACCCTTAAAAAACATCGGTAGGTAGTTTAGATTACAAAAGAAAACTCAACTGCCTATTAGCACCATACAACTAGTAATATTTCTCACTCACTAGACCTTGTCTGATCCGCTCTATTTTTCTCTTTCTATACCTAGTACATGATGACAAGGTAGTAGGTGGTATGATGAGGATAAAATGCACAGAAGAAGTTATCGTGCACTTTGGAGTTACATTTATTTATTGCCATTCACTATGTAACTTATTGTACTTGTCAGTTGGACATATACTATATTCCCATTTTAAGACTTTATCTGGATGTTTATTGTATGGATCACTGTTTTTTAAGACACTGATGATTAGTTTGCTTTGGTATTTATATTTTATTTCTTCCATTGTGCGATCTAAAAGTTTAGACTATTTAAAGTTATATTTGTCTCTGTATTATATAAACCAGCAAAAACCTAACATCTGTATTTCTTGGTATGACGCGAATTCAAATCTTTCTTTCGGGCTTTGAATTGGTGTACCCGAAGGTGCAGGTTGTTCCAGTTGGTATCATAGCTTAGGTTTAGGATTCCTCGGTTATGAGGCATGTATTAAGGGAGCATACTTATATATTTTAATAGATGTTATATATATACACAAGTACAACATGGATACACCCATAAAATTCTACTAATTCTTACCATTATCTAAGGAAGTTGTTAATAAATCCTATTTACTTATAAGTGGAAATGAATAATCAAATTGGAAAAGGTAATGATGAGGCAGTCGAGGTTCAGGGAATGAAAATTCCAGTATGGTTCTACCAGGATCTTCAAGTAAGAGGCCAGACTAAAATCACCCCAATAGAGAAATATAATATAAGCACAAGGTGATGTTCCAGCTCCACCTACTATGAATTTTCCCAAATTGTGTTGGGATTTCTAAATTTTGGGTGGAAAGAATTACATGGGGACTGAATCATTTGTTGAAACTCGGGCATGGCTGAGGAATCGTGATCAGATATTTTCTATAATTAGTGTGGAGGATGCAACGAAGAGGCAATTGCCTTCATAACACTTGCAAGGACAGACCTTGAATTAGAAGGATATTGTCATTGCTGAGACAAAAGAGACTGAGATTATTTAGACTGATATTAAGAGGCACTCTGAAGTTAAGTTTATATCGGAGGTCGAATGAGGAGTGGAGCTAGAGAAGTTCATTCATTTGGAGTAAGGAGACTGTACTGTTAAGGAGTATGTTAATAAGTTTAATAATCTACGAAATATGGCTTAGATCTCATTAATAAACTAGTGAAGAAGGTTAAAAAAAATTCTAAGGGGTTTAACCTACCTTTGAGACATGTTGGTTTGAGCCATGTACCTATTAGAGCTACTTTTGAGAGGTTGTTAAAGATGGCGTTGTTGAACCCTACTGTTATAGGAGAACCTAAGAAGGTAAAGGGGAAGCAGTTCAATAGAATAAACATAAGGGTGAAGCAAAAGCTCAAGAAAGAATAAAGAAGCCAAGGTTTAGGTGTAAGAAGTGCAATATGACGGGTCATATAGCTAAGGATTGCAAAGTGAATGTTGCAAAGATAAAATGCTATAACTGTAACCAGTTTAGGCATATGAAGAGGGAGTGTCTGACCTTGCCTTAGACTTATACTTAGGCGGTTCCAGCTTATGCACTTGACGTTGTCCCTAGCTCAATCCCAGCCCCAACCGTGGATAAAGGGAAGAAAGTCATTATGGAAGGTGTGTTAACTCTTTCTAATTTATCTATTCTCACTTTATTTGACACCAGAGCATCTCACTCATTTATCTCGAGTAAGTTAGTAGATGAATTGCACTTAGAGGCTAGTATAGTCACAGATCCTATTATAATATCGAGTCCTATTGAAGGATCCATCCATTTATCGTTGATTTGTAAGGGCTTAAAGTTACATATTTTAGGTGTCTAATTTAATTGCGATGCTTTTGTATTGGAATTTTCTAGGTTATGTTTAATTTTGGGAATGGACTGGATGACTATGTATGGAGCAATATTAGATTGTGATAGGAACGTGGTTTACTTGGGTACTCATAGTGGGTGTAGCCTTGAGTTTTATTGCGATCCCAAAAGTTCAGTTATGTTGAGTTACCTATATTCTCTAGACATGTCATATGATAAGTTAGCTTATGTTCATATAGTTTGTGAATTTTCAGACAGCTTTACCAAAGTTTTGGTTTTCCTCCTCATAGGAAGATCGATTTTGCATTTATTTAGAAAAGAATGATAGACCTGTTGCCTTACCACTTAGGCATATGGCTCCTAGATAAAGACATGGGCTTAGTAAACATGTTAATGAATTATTGGAGAAGATTTTTATTCGGAGTAGTATTTCATAATGGGGAGCACCTAGTGTCTTTGCTACTAGCAGATGGCTCTTTAAGACTTTGTGTCAGTTATCATGAACTGAACAAGCTGACAAAGAAGAATCATTGTCCACTCCACGTATTAATGATTTGTTTAGTCAATTAGTTAAAGCAAGAATATTTTCTCAGCTTAACCTATCTATCAAATTCCATTAATTGCATATGGCCAAGAATGGTATCCAAAAAACCACTTTTCTACACCTGACAGACTTTATGAGTGGTTAGTCATGCCATTTGGGCTGACCAATGCACCATCATATTTCATCGATCTCATGAGTCTAGTCTTTAGAGGGTTGCTGAATAATTTCATGATAGTATTTGTTGATGGTATACTTATTTATTTAAAAATTAATAAAGAGCATAAGTTGCATTTAAGGGAAGTTTTCAATACTTTATGTAGGCTTAAGTCGAAAACAAAAATTGCCAAATGTCACTTTTGGCGCAAGGAGGTTTGCTTTCTCGGTCATGTTGTTTTCAAGCAAGGATTGTCAGTTGACCCAAGTAAAATCATGCATTTCAAGATTGGCAAGTACCGAAGAATGCTATAGTTGTTAGAAGTTTTCTTGGTTTGGCTGGCTATTATAGGATGTTCACTAAAGACTTCACAAAAAATTCTTTGCCATTGACAGGCCTTACTAAAAAGAATTTAGTTTTCTCCTGTAACTCGGAGTGTGGACATGCTTTTTTTATGCTAAAGGACTAGTACACATATTTTTGTACTCCCCGATGGTTCGACGCCATTTACTAGGTATACCGATGCTTGTAGTAAAGAACTTGGCATTGTTTTGATGCGGGAGGGTAGTGTTGTTTGGTATGCTAGTCAATAGTTGAAAGTATACGAGAAAAATCATCCAGCTCGTGACCTTAAGCTGACAGTTATTGTTTTTGCTCTCAAATCTAGGAGGTATTATCTTTTAGGGGAATGATTGAGTTGTTTACAGATCATAAGTCCCTATTGTTTTTGTTCTTCTAAAAAGATTTCGAATTTGAGGCAGCAGAGGTAGATGGAGTTCTCGGCCCATATGATTTCAGTATCTCAAATTCTCTAAGTGAAGACAATATTGTAATTGATGCCTTAAGTAGGAGACATGCGATACTAGACTCTATGTTTTTTGAGTGGAAGCACTTGGAGTTTATTTATGCATTTAATTTTCGACCTTCATCGGACCTCGCACTAGGATATTCGCAGCTTTAGATGTTGAGCCTCTACTTATGAACCATATCGGTTTGAGTCAAAATCACGATACGAACTTGTTTGGTATTTTTGAATAGCTGAATAGGGATGAGCATTCGAATCATTTGGATCATTATTCCATTTATTATGGAAGATGGCTATGTAGGGAAGGTAGGTTGTGTGTTTCTCTTGTTAAGGAATTGGCTAACTTGGTACTTGATGAGTTCCATCGTTCTAGGATGACCATTCATCTCGGTGGTAATAAAATATATCGAGATATGAAGATGGTATCCTATTGGCCAAGTATGAAGAGACATGTAGCGAAGTTTGTTTTGAGTGCGTGACATGCCAACGAGTAAAGGAATATCATAAAAAACCTAATGGATTAGTACATCCTTCAGATATTCCTCATTGGAAACTAGAAAGCATCTCTATGGATTTTATGGATGAGATGCATAGGAGTAGATGGGGAAATGAGAATGTTTGGTTCATTGTCGATCGGCTGACCAAAGGCACTCATTTTATTTCAATTAGGAGTATAAGGAAAGTAAAATCTTTGGCCACTTTATATGTGAAGGAGGTAGTTCGGCTGCATGGAGTTCCTTCTAGTATTATTAGTGATTGAGATCCACTTTTCACTAATGAGTTTGGGAGGGGTCTTCAATAGGTCTTGGGGACTGAAATAAACTTGAGTACAGCCTATCTTCCATAGGAAGGACATACAAACTGAGTGGGTGAATCATGTGTTGGAGTATTTGTTGTGTATGTGTATTCTGGATTTTGAAGGTTCTTATGAGGACCACTTGTCGTTAGTAGAGTTCAAATATAATAACAGGTATCAAGCAAGTATTGGAATGACACCATTTTAGGCATTGTATGGGAGGCCATGTATACCTCCATTTTGTTAGTGGAATGCTACAAATAGGATTATTCTTGGGTCAGAAATGATTGGAGAGACTTAAAATAAAGTACATTCGGTTCGTTGGTGGTTGAAAACCGCGCAAGACAGGTAGAAATCGTATGCTGACAGGCAGAGTTGGAGTTTGTGGTAGGCATCATTGTTTTTGTAAAGGTCTCACCATTAAGGCATGATATAAGGTTTAGTAGTTTGAGGAAGTTAGCACCAAGGGTTGTTGGGCCTTTTCCAATTTTAGAAAGAGTACGGAAGTTAGCTTATAGAGCTTCCTAAAAAGTTAATGGGAGTTCACAGTGTCTTTCATATGCCACACTTGCAAAAGTATTTACACGATTCAACTACCATGGTCGAGTTGAGTCAGTTAGATAAGGTTGAAGGAGAGAGTGAGTCACTTATTTTTCATGCACATACCCACATTATTAAGTATGGGATAATGCGACTTTGTAATAAAGTAGTTAAACTGGTTAAATTTCGATGAGGAAATGATCTGGCCAAGAGTACTTGGGAGCCAAAGGAGTAGATTAGAGCTTCCCATCCCCCACTCTTTTCCGTATATTTTTAGTATTTTATTTGCTTAGTTAAATTAGGAAATTAGGTAGTGTGTTATGCTTTGTTGTGTGACTTTTGTTTTACGATATGACTTAACTTAATTTATATCATGTTACTTATATATAGAAGTATATATTAGGATGTTTTTCATCCATGCCTATATGCCATGATTTTGGTTCATATAGGAGATGTATTAGTATTTATGCACTTTATCGCCCACCATATTCATGACACATGTTGATTGATGGAGGGTATTGGTTATTTGCATTTATTTTTTCCATTATTGCATAAAGATAAAGATGTTTATACCTAGACTTTAGTGGTAACCATTATCATTTCTTATATGTTAGGAAACAAGTATGTTCGATATGAATTGTTTAGACTGTTTTGTGTATGGTGTGGTTTGAGTGCATATATTGCATATACACATAGTTGCTAGAATGTGGTTGGGTCTACGAATTGCATTTTTACATCTCTTGGAATTTCAATGATGAAATTATTTTAAGGAGGAGAATGTAACACCTGGATTTTGAAAAATAAGTAACTAATCAAAAAAGGGAATTTTGGTAATTTTGCGTAAAGCTGAAAAACTAAATTTGTACAAATGAAGGAATTTGAAAAATATGACTTTTCCATTGCGTCAAGTAGATTTTTCTTGCCCAAATTCATATATAAAATTCAAAATTGGACAGTCGGATGAATGAGATATAAATTCTTTACTGTATTGCGCGTTTTGAGGTGAAACGGGTCGAGGCACAAGTGGGCCGAAGGGGTAGTTTCGTGGTTTGTGCTTATATAATGGAATTTTCTTACCATAATTCACCTAATTCTCCACTTCTCTTCATCTTGAAGCCGCCGCTTCGCCTAAACTCCATTCTTCTTCTCCTTCGTCAATTCTAAAAACAAGCTCTCTAAACAAATTATTAAATCAAATTCCTCTAAACAAAATAGTAATCCAAATTGAAAAGGAAAGAGGGAATGAAATCAAAAAACAAGAAAACCAAATAGAAAGGAGAAATCAAATCAAAGGGGAAATTGAAAGATTGCTAGAAGAAGCATATCAAAACATCATACAAAGGCAAATGGGTTTATCTAGGAGATGATATGATGTAAATAAGCATTTAGATTTTATCTATATATCCATTTAGATTTAAATTATGATTTTAAATTGAATCAATAATTTTCAATAAAGATTTATTTGAATTGGATAATTTGGAAAACCCTATAATACTATTTTGATAATAGAAATTCTTATTAATTGAGGGAAGGGTAGATTAAATGGAGTTCACCATTAAATCATATAAATCTGACTCTATACAATAGATGCAAATTAGTTTAGATGAAAAAAAGTGAATCTATGTATATATATTTTAAAATCATATAGATCTAGTTCTATTTTGCAGGTGAGAATCTGTTTAAAATAAAATAGAATATGTGAGTGGATCATAGAATAATTTATATACAATTTCTTGGATAAAATACACAAAGGTTTGGATATGAAAAAAGTTGAATTTTTTTATAAATAATTATTTAAAAGTGGGATTATATGAATTCAAAAGAATATTTTTAGTCCAAATAGCAGATCTAAAGATGAAAAATTAAAATCGGACAAAACAACAATTTAAAAATGTTGAAGAACCAAATTTATGGAAAAACAGTCGATTGACAACATAGTCTGGTCGACTGATTGCTTCGAGTAAAACGTTGAATAGACACGTGTCAAACCTAAGAAGAAATAGTTTATTTTTAGGCCAAATAGTCGACTGACTATAGGCACCAGTCGATTGAGGCTTTACAGAATCGACTGGTGGGGACTTAACAGTCGATTGATGGTTGTTCTATTAAAAAATTGTCTGTAGGCGAACAGTCGACTAACTAGTAGACCCGTCAACTGAATGCATTAGAAGACTGATTAATTTTTTCCAATCTACTATTGCGCTATTTAAAAGGAAAAAAATATAATTGGGGGATAAGATGTATATTCATTCGATTGATAGCATGTAGATAGCCCAAGTTGAACCTAGAAATGCAGACCAAGTAGAATAGCTTTGGGGATTCGTTTCCTACTTCCTTGACTTTCTTGGATTCACGTAGCTTTGTGATGCTGCATAACATGATGCTCAACATGGTGTGTGATTGTACCGCAATTAGTTTCTCCCATTTTTACTGTAGTGGTCACGAATGCTAGTTGCAGACCGTGTGAGGTGAACGGAGCTATCCATGTTGGTGGGTTTACACTGTTTGGGCAAATGTCACTATAGAAGAGTCAAATTGTATATCGAGCCTTCTATGTTATGGATTGAATGATATAGGGCATACGACACTTTTACCACCGAGGTTGTATACTTGATGTTTTGGAGGCAATTTACCGTTGGGACCATAAAATCGATGTGTATCTTGGCATTGTGATTGTATACTCATTGTGTGCGACTTAAGAGGTTTGACGTTGAATTGTCTGCTCAATGTATAGTTAAGCGGTTTACCATTGAAATTATCACTCAATGTATAGTCAGGAGATTTACTATCGAGACCGTATACTCGATATATTATTCGGTTTATCCAGTTCCTGGACGCCGAACCTTCAGGAGGAAACCTTTGTAGACTATTATTAGATATTAAGCATATATAGATTGGTACTCTATGTCGTATCAGTTGGTTAATATTTTAGCCGAGGAACCCATATAAAAATAAATGCCATTATGTAGTTTAGATTATAAATGATAATTTAGCTACCTATTTGACCATACCACTAGTGATATTTCTCACTCATTGAACCTTGTCTAAACCCCTCTATTTTCTTTCTTTTTGTACCTAGCACAAGCTGACAAGGTAGTAGTTAGTATGATGTGGATAAGAATGCTTGGAGGAGGCAACCATGCACTTTGGAGTTACATTTATTATTGTCATTCCCTATGCATCTTATTGTATTTGTCATCCAGACATATTAAATATTCCTATTTGAAGAGTTTATCTAGATGTTTATTGTATGCATCACTATTGTTTTAAGACAGTAATGATTTGGTTTACTTCGGTATTTATATTTTATTTCTTCCATTGTGAGATCTAAAAGTTTAGAATGTTTAAAGTTATATTTGCCTATGTACCATATAAACCATCAACAACATAATGATCTGTATTTCTTGGCACGACATGAGCACATATGGTGCTTTTGGGCTTAAAATCGATGTGTCCGAAGGTGCGAGATGTTACAACCAATGGTGCTCAATCATTCTACTACTTGCTATACTCTTCCTTCTCCCATTAATACTTGATTTTGAATCCTAGATTCCATAGTTAATGTGTAAAACCAAAATTTATTTTTAAAACGGTGAAATTTTCTTGAACTCCTGATTTTACTTTATAAATTTTTTTCTAGAAATTATATATTATTTAATAAATTCTTTTAAGCTTTATGCAGTATTTTTTCCAAATTATACATTAAATATTTCCTTTATTCTACTTGGAAACAGTTTCAAAAGTATATAATTTGACCATAAGATTCCATTTGAAATTTAATTTGTTTATCAATATAATCTAGTTGATTTATTATTTCTCTTGGCTACCAATTGACCGAACTACCATTTAGTCGATTAGTTAACACTTGTCAATCAATAGAAAAATAATTTTTTATACGAAAATCCTTCGAATTATAACAAATATAACTATTAAGATTTTTAAACAAAGTAATATATTATCTTTTTAACTCAACTGGTCGATTTTGTGATCCTTTGACTAAACTAAAATGTCGCACTCTATTTTTTATCTACTAATGCACAAATGAGGCATTTTGTCAGAGATGTGCACGTGTGTGTGCGCGAATGTGTATATATAATATATTTCATTTTTATTTAAAATAATTTGTTTTAGAATATATATATAATATTTTAATGGTTAATTTAATTCATTCAAAGAATAAATACCAAGTTCTCTTCTTAATTTTAAATACAAATTTTCACATAAAGGTTTTGTAAAAGTATTAGCAATTTGATTTTCAGTAAATCGTAGTTTCTTTTGCAGTGTGATCACGTAAAAAATGTTGGCGTATACCGATTATTTTGTTCAAGCATGAATTATTGGATATTTGAAAATATTAATTATACTGATGTTATCACAATAAATGGACAATTTATTTATATGTACACCAAAATCTAATAGAATCCTAGCATATATACGACTTGAGTATTAGACCGCATAACCGTGTTATATTCATCTTCATATATTGATAAAGATTTACAATTTTGTTTTTTTATGGAAACATAATACGAGATGTTAACCAAAGAATTGACATGTACCACCGTTATACCCATATTTTCCAAACAGTGTCAAATGAAGCTTGATACAAATACCAAGCCAGAAGAACTGCTCCCACAATAAATGTTGAAATAAGCAAAAGCAACAGAAAAAAAGTTCGAAGGATATTGTGCCAAAACATATGAAGCTGCAAGAAGGTATAACGACTGCACCCACTCATTCAATATAACATTTGCACCATAATCTGAAATGGTTACAAGGTGTAGGACCAACCTGCAGCCTTCATACCTGCTTCAACAAGTAGAAACTGCGACATAACTTCTAAATAACAACTAGATATAGAGACTGTGCCACGACCCCAAAAGCCACACTAATAATACGGGACTGCAGCACATCCCCTTAGGTAATATATGCAAACAAGGATGCACCGCATTCTTAAACTAACATCTAAAAGTGGTAGGTATGCCCCACAATTTTGTATTAAAAGGCTATGAATATGCGTCGCAATTGGACACTGATGTGATAGAACAACATCGCAATCCTATATCAACATCAGGTTAAGAAAGACTGCGTTGCCACCGAGAGGTCGTAACATCATCTCCAAGAACACTAAATCTAGTTCAGAGACAAAGCTGATGGCGTAGCACCCCCAATGGCAATAACAGCTCAGAACTGGTTCACGGAAGGTAATCACCCTTCAAAATAGCAACTCAATCTCTTCTACTAAGCCATGCAACTCAACTCCAACTATCCCCGATGCGGTACTATATACATATTGCAGGTCGGACAGTGCAACACAGCTTCACGAGTATCGGTGCAACACAAAGGCTATATGGCGCAACTTCCTCGGGTATGAGAAAGGAACAATTCTCAACAAAGTATAGCAAGATCCAAAAGTGCTAATAAGGATATAGCTCTCCCTAAAAAGAAGAGAAATATCTCATTTTAGTTTCATTCACTCACATGTGCAGTTCATAGGCCTGTTGCCTTTCGAAATTGGAAATGCACAATTCTTTCAAATCTGAGTTTCCCTCCTCAGTTCCAAGCATTCCCGCTTCAATTTCAAGCTTCCCACTAAAGTGCAAAATCCAGCCACTCAAATCATAATTTCCCACCAAAGATCATCTCAGCCATTTGTGCACATCATATGCGCAAGATGGATGTTTGACACATGGCACAATCCAATGACAGAAATTAAGAGAGCGAAAAAGAAACATTGGCAACCCATGTGAATCTATGTGTAATATAAATGAACATGACACTATAGCAGTGAAGAAGGGATTTTTTTCCCTTTACTCCTTTTCACATAGAAAAATAAGATATTGTACGTTTTCTGCCATTTTTGTCTGTACCAAGAAATTAAGAAAGAAGAACTAACATTTTACCCATGGATATAGGATTCCTTATCATCCAAACCACATAAATTCTCCATTTCCTTTTTATTTTCAGTATTTTACTTTAAAGCTTTTAATTTTTCAGAATAAAAATTGAGATAGATTCATTTTAATAAACTAATATTCTGAACATTCCTTCTCATAATTGTGTGTGCATTTAAAGTAACATAATTACTCCTCTTTAAGGCAAGATTAACATTACTTAATTTTTTTGGTCTATAATAATGAAAGCATCCGGCGTTGTGATTACATCGTAAAAATACTTGGGTGTTTCTAAGACGAAAAATCTCACTAGTATTTTTTAGTGCTAAAAGGAGGACCGACTTTCCTTCTTTGATAAATTTTACCTACATTTTCTTCAAATACCATTACAATACCATGAATCCATTAGATTCCAATACTCCTCCTAACTAGGAGCAACTCATTTGGGCTCAAAAATCCCTAAAAGGCCATTTATCCCCTCTGCAACCCAAATTGAGGCGAGAGCTTCTACAGAGCCCACCTTAGACCCTCTCCTGGTCGTGTTTCAGGCTTTCACTAACCAAATGAACCAACACATAAAAGGGTTAGATAAATCCCTAGCCCAATATATTGCTCTTAGGCTAATCTCTTCTCAACCATTCGTTGCTCACCACCATCATTCACCGACTGCACTGACTACGTAGTGTGTGAATGATAATAGCACTCTTAGAAATAAGAATGATGAAGCGGCTTGAAAACTAATGCCAAGCTTAAAGGCAAGGTCCTGATCAATCCCAAGATCAAATCAAAACTCGCTAACATCAACCCTCTACTGCTGAAAAAGCTGGCCCAATCCACTCCCGATGATGATGATGTTACTTTGCTTTACAGGGATGATTTGTCCTAGATGGATCCCAAGGAAAATGAGGTATGTCAGTAGAAAGATCATGTAGAGCAGTTAGCAAAGCTTTGCCAGCAGAACACCGGAAAAAAGTGAGGGTGGAAGGTTCTTCCCCATTCAGTGAGACTATCATAGAAGTAGCTTTTCCTAACAACTTTAAAACCCCGTCGATTGACAAATTTAATGGGACTACAAACCCCGATGACCACATCTGCACCTTCGAGTATTATATGGACATTTTGAAAGTGGGAAGGATGGCTCGGTGCAAGCTTTTCCTAGTTTACCTAGTTGGTGCAGCCTCCAGATGGTTCAGGAGGTATGGACCAAGGGAGGTTTGTTCTTGTCGACAACTGTCTGTAGATTTCTTAAGGAAATTTAACTTGGGGAGAGAGGAATACCTAGATGTGAACATTATTTCCTATATAAAGCAGGAAAAAAATTAGAGCCTACACATCTTCATCAAACACATCAAATCTAAGGCATTTTGAATTGGAGTAACAAGTGAAGAGGCGCTATTTATGGTAGTGCATGTTGGAATAAGGAGAGACACTGCCATATGTGACAAAAGTAGCAGGAAGTCGTGCCATAATGTAAAGGCTTTCTATGAAAGGGCCAGCGATTACATCAAAATGGAAGAGGCTGGGCTTGCTGCACAGTCTCAAAGAACCTTTTCCCCTCACTATGAGACGAAAAAGGGTCAGAAGAGTACCATCCGCTCTTAAAGTGACAGAAGGAGCTTAACTTCACTGAAAAGACTCCTCTCACACATACTGCTAGATAGATATACGAAATAACCGTGATTGAGCTTGCTTATAAAGTCCCGAACAAAGGAAAAAAGGCAGAGTAGAATATAGGTGGAGCATACTATCACTTTCATAGAGCAAATGGCCACTATACAGACAACTGTAGGCTTCTAAAGAATGAAATAGAAAGGCTGATTCACAAGGGGTGCTAAGCCAGCTTCCAAAAAAATAACGGGGAAAAGACTGGAAGACCGAAATGAAAACCTGGCAGGAAACCCTTCTAACCTTATAGGATCGATTCAAAGAGGGCCACACTTGGTAGGGAAAAGTAAGAAAGCGCAAGAGCGATATGTGTAAGTAGACAAAGTACACCGGAGAACCCTTTTCTATGTTAAACAAAAGCCGACATAGGACATAGACTTTTTAGTAGCCGATGCTACAGGATTGGTCTTCCCATATCAGGATCCCCTCATTATCATAGTGCAAATCTCAAATTGCACTATGAAAAAAGTCTTTGTGGATTCCGGTTGTTCTGTCAATGTCATTTTCAAATCTACGTACGACCAGATGAAGCTTCCAACAGAAGTATTGAAGCCTAGCCCCGTACCAATCTACGGCTTTAACAACACTGTAACTACTCCCATCAGATCAGCATGCTTACTTGTCACTACCAAAACCACACCCCTTCACAAATCTTTCTACATGAGCTTCTTGGTCATCGATCAATCATCACCATATAATGCATTTTTAGGAAGTCCCATACTAATTGACTTGGGGGTAGTTATATCTCAGAAGGATCTACTCATGAAATTTCACACCACTGCTGGAATAGGATCTGTTATCTAAGGAATTATACAATTAATTCTAACAGCAAAATTGTTCAAAACTATTTTGTTGTCTCTTCTAATATTTGTGATAAGAGTAACGATAAGAAAATTAAACCAGTTATTGGAACTGCATTGGTACAAAGCACAAAAGGACCTTTTATGGCCAAACAATCGATAAGGAAAGAAAAGAGAACATATACGCACATAATTGGCACCACTGAGTATAATTCAGTCTATGCACAACACTTTTCTGAAGAACCTCAGAAACAAGCACTCACCATCAACTCTCAACGTACAAAAAGTGAAATAAACCCACTATTAGGGGCAACTAGGAAAGAGTTGGAGCCAGTAGATGATCTAGAAGATGTACAGATAGATTTGAAAGACCCCACGAAGGTTCTTAAAATAGGAAAAAAATCTCAGCGTATAAGCCATAATCGAATTAATAAACTTCCTGAAGAGATCAACATATGTTTTTTCCTAGGCACACTCAGATATGGTTGGAATAGATCCAACCATCATCTACCACGCACTTAACATCGATCTTGATGCTCACCCAGTTAAGCAGAAACACGGAGCCCTAGATCAGGAAAGGTATAATGCTCTACATGAAGAGGTCATGAAGCTGAAAGCAAATGGATTCATCAGATAAGTATACTACCCAAAATGGATAGCTTAGCTCGTTCTTGTGAAAAAGCCCAATGAAAAATGGAGAACCTATCTAGACTATACCAACCTCAATAAGGCATGCCCAAAGGCCAGCTTTCCTTTACAAAGAATTGACCAACTGGTGGATGCAACCAGTGGTCACGTGGTGCTCTTGTTCATGGATGCATATTCAGGTTACAATCAAATTGCTATGTTCAAATCAGATCAAGAACACACCTGTTTCATAACAAATAATGGATTGTACTGCTACAGAGTGATACCGTTCGGTTTGAAGAACAAATGAGCCACATACCAGAGGCTAGTAAATATGATATTTTCATATCAGATTGGCAAGAATGTAGAAGTATATATGGGCAAAATGCAAGTCAAGTCAAAAGCAGCGTCAAATCATGTGCAAGATTTGGAAGAGACGTTTGCAGTTCTGAGGCAGTATAATATGAAGCTGAACCCCTTAAAATGAACTTTTTATATCCAGGCAGAAATATTCCTGGGATACATAGTGAGCGCTGCGGCATGGAAGTAAACCCGGAGCAGATTAAAGCTATAAAGAAGATGAGAGCCTCAACAAAATCAAAAGATATAGTGGGCCTAAATGGCAGGGCGGCTGCACTTAGCAGCTTCTTCTCCAAAGTAACTGACACATGCATACCTTTCTTTGATCAAGTAAAGAAGGGGCAAAATTTCGAGTGGACAAAGGAATGCAAAATCGCATTCCAAAACCTGAAGAATCATCTAATCAGTATCTCTATCTACTTCATGAGCAAAAAAGCCTATTGGGAGCAAAACTCAACTATTCAATTTTGAAAAGCTAGCTTAAAACCTACTCCTCACAGCAAGGAAACTACGACCCTACTTTCAAGCACGTCCCAACAAAGTCCTTATAGACAAATAGCTAAGGCAAATACTATAAAATCCGAAAACTTCGGGTCGCTTGCTAAAATGGATAATGGAGCTCAATCAGTATGATATCACCTATTATCCAAGAACGGCAATCAAAGGTCGAGCATTAAATCAGTTTTAGCTTGATTGCTTAATCCTCAATACCGAATTTGAAAATAACATCTTCTATAATCTATATTAAAAGGTGTTAGTAATGCCTAAACGATGTACACAGACACTATGCTAAAATGTTTAATATAGAGCAAGAAATATAGATTCCTTATGCAGAGGCAATATGAATTATTGCATATTATATTGTACACATGTTGCTTATGTACTTGATACAAAGCAAGTATCAAATCCAAATTAATATTGTTGAATGATAGTTAAGAGCATTCTTGAGTATTTAATGAAATACTAGAGAATTGTTTATGGAACAATAAACTTGTTATGAAGGTGTATTCAGACTGAATCTTCATTAGTAATATTGAACATAGTATGTCAATGCTAATTCATGCTCAAAACATTATTTTAAGACGCTTTCAGATGGATTTTTTTCGAATGAGAGGTTGTGGCTGATTTAGCCAAAAGGCTAACTAAATCGCATTGACTAACGCAGTAATAAAAGTATGTATACACAAATTTATAACTTAGTTAGAAGAGATTCTAGATGTTGAGAATTCTAAGATATTGTTATATGATAACAATGTCATGATGCAGTTCATGAAAGAACCTAGAGTTTGCTATAAGTTGAGAAATATACTATATAAAGTTCCACATGATAAAAGCAGCAAAGAGAGTTAATTGATAGAGTAAATCATTAAAACAATATAGTATACTCATTCATTAAGGGACTAACTCGATCATATTTGATAAATCTGATCGAAATGAGGGATTAAGTTTCTATAATTGACCTCAAGTACAAGTAGGAGATTGAGAGGGTTAGAAGTACGCCTTAGGGGTAATTCCATAATTTGTTATAGATATCTAACTCTAAAACCAGTTTTGTTCATAATGAAGGTGTTTATTTTCTATTATATATTTGTTATATTGTGATACACTAATTAAGTGATTAATTTAAGTATATTAAATAAAAAATTATTAAATTATATATTATGTAACAATAATTGCAAGTTGTAATCATGAGAAATTACCATAATATAAAATAACATATTATCTTAAATACTCTTGGTCAAGATTTTTTAATAAAGGACATCGATACATTCGTCGAGACTAGAGTATGTTACGTTCTCCAAATGTCGAAAAGTTTATTAGTCATGACTGCTGGGGAACCAAGAGTTTACATACTACATACTGATGGTTATTGGATAACTATGGAATGAGTCGCCCGAGAGTTACCTATTGGTTAATTACAATTAGGTTAAACAGGAAATCTCGAAGTGACGATATACACAATTCTCTTGACTTTAGAATACCATGGAACTTAAATGCGAATACTCTAATTTGATTATAGTTAAATCATGGCATGGTGGTCTATTGAGCAACTATATTAAGTCCGAGTTGAAGCATTGAAAATGAAGCACTATTCAATAGGGAATTCATCTCCTCGGTTTTATAGGGTTAGCATCACAGTCAACTATAGTCAACTCAAAGTCAAAATCTTGAGCCAGAGTAGAACGGTTAACAATAAATGTTATTATTGAACCAGGGACTTTTTCTGGACTAACTGAGTTGAATGTGGATAATATTGGAATTTTGACCAATACCAAATTCTGTATATCCTAAAGTGATATAGTGTTGATGAAGAGAATGTGTGTATATTATCATTATTAAAAGGTACTGCTTAAGCAATGCGAAATTGGATTTTACCAAAAAGATCTGTATGCGATGAATTTAGTCAAGCTGTCACACCACTAGGTAAGATGACGTGTTAACTTTAATGTAAATTGTTCAAATTAATCGTTGAATGAATTCACATCTTTGAGCCTCATAGCCGGAATTTTGAATTCTTTGAAAAATCATATGATTTAATTAGTTTATAAAATGTTATTAATTAATTAAATTATTTAATATTTGATAAATATTAGTTATTAATTGATTTGATGTTTTGGATGTTGTTAGTAATTATTTAGACGTATATATAAAAGTTATATATGCACGTATTGATACATGATATCAGTATGTATTTAAATGGGCTTTAAATGTAGTTAACTACTTAACAAGCTTTTTGGAAAATTGGTCCATGCAAGAAGAAAACCTCGATCGGCCATGCAAAGGAAAGGGGAAGAATTTGCTTGATTAAAAATTAATTTGGAACTAAAGTGGCAAGTTTTAAAGAAAGAATAGGAAAGGTTTATATTTGTTTCTTAAAACAAATTTCTTTCATTCATTTCTTCATTCAATTTTCATTTCTTACTTCTTCCCTCATCCACGGCCTCCTTCTCCATCTATTCATGGTCGAATTTTTTTCTCCAATTTCTAAATCAAATCAACTCCAAAAAATCACACTTAATATATGTGTAACATGTTTGTCACACCTTTTAAAACACGAATATATTTGATGTATTTATACTTATTCAAACTTCACACCCAATAAACATAGATTTAATTAATTAAGAATATGACAATATTATTAGAATATGATTTTATTAATAAAAGCAAAAATGAATATAGTGAAAATCATTAGACTTCATAGGTCCATTATGATCTAAATTGGGATTTTCTTAGAATCTACCTATTTCACCCGTTACGAAACAGATCGGGTTTCTTCAATAGTATATTTATATAATGATATTCATTTATAGTTCAACAAATGCTAATTATATTTAGCATTTTCGATTGATGTTTGAAAAAGAAGCAAAACGACTGCCATAGCTACCACTGCCTTTTCCTTTGAAGAAGTGGGTTAATGAGTGAATTTCAAAAGAAAGAATTATTTTGATCTTTATTGAGCCTATGAAGTCTAAATGAATTTTAGATCCAATCTAAAATATTTTAAATAAAATCTTCATATTATTTAATATGTTTGAAATGTTTGTTTTATTTTTTTATTTTACAAGTATGTCAAATATACTTGTTTGTGTGAAGTGCACGTGCTACAAGTAACAAGTATACATAGTTAATATGATCAAATGTAAGTGCTCGAATTTACATCGTAATGGACCAATTTCCCATTTACATATGTCTTTGTTGTCTAGGGTTTTGAATTAAAAATACATAATAAAAGATGTATAATAGTATGTACATGCGTGTGTATTGAACTTATATTTGATAATTTTATATAATTTAAAATCTAAAATTAACAATAATGAATTTATTTTCAATTAGGAAACTTTTGAGATTAAAGATTGCATTATTACTTAAAATCCATCTAAATTAAGGCAACCCATATTTATTTCTACATATATAAATATAGCAAGTAACGTTTTAGATTGAAAACAACTTATATATGTAAACACTATAAATCATTAATACGTATATATATGTTTGAATTGGAAACAATAATTTAAATCAAACTTTTAATTTGAAAAGGAAATAAAAGATTTAAAATCTTGCACAAAACTTTAAATTCATAAAGGAAAAAAAATTTGGATTTTAAGCAAAAGTTCACATTGAATTCTATATTGAAAAACTTTTTTTTTTATTGAAACAATACCCAAAACAGTTACATTCAAAACACCGAACATATCACATAACAAACCGATTTTCAAGAAAAATTTAAATAATTATCATATACTATATAAAATTATAAAATAGTTTTTAATTAAAGATTATTTTTTAATATAATTATAAAAACAAAAGAAAAGGAAATTTGACAACTTAGGCACAAGAAAATTCATGATAAGAACATTTATATCTAAACAATTCAAACAACAATAAATTATCATAGGGGACAGATGATCTAAATCAAATGATCAATGATGAACATACAATAAATGGAGATTAGGGGTGGGAATGGAATATTTCCGTACCAACAGGGATATTTTCCGTCTCTTCCGATTGTTGGCGGAATGATATAGCATGTTCCATATTTCATACCGTTAACCCTGGAATTCCAATAGGCGGAAACCAAAAGAAACGGAAGAAAACACGGAATTCCATTTTTTCGACAAGAAGTTTTTTTAATGTAGAATTTTCGTCGAACTCGGCTATGAATAGTAAGTGCAATACTATTGCTGACTGATGTAGACTGCCAATAGCCACTGGAGCTGAAACACGAGAGAAATGATGCAGCGGATAGTCTTTGGCAACTGACCAGTTTAAACATAATAGTCTTCTGATGTTGTTGGCTGTTCTCATAAACAGCGGATAGTCTCTTGCAAATGGGTTTATCATGCAACTGACCAAGAAAATTTATGTACTGTCAAAATTTGTATCAAACTCTAAATCATAATTTGAGAGAAAATGCAATACACATTTGGTTTGTTTCTGTACTGTCAAAATTTGCATCAAACCATAATCTAACAGAATGTGTAATATAGAACAATGCTATTGAATGTTAACATAATATAATATGATCATTAACACTAATCATAATTAGCAGAAAATGAAAGATAGAATCATAATGACAATGATAATACATGCAGTATTAAATTATAAACAACAGTAGATCAACATTGAAGGTCAATAGAACAACTAAAATGACAAGTACAACTGCATTTTACATTCAAAGTACAATACAGAACCAATTTAGAAGCATATTATAACATTCAAAGTGCAGAATTGAACACTCAAATGACATAACAGAAAATTCAAAGATAAATAATAGAAAAGTCAAATGATAAAACACTCAAAGATGCAGCCATTTCTTGCTAGGTGATGTCTCCATTATATGCTTCAATGACAAAATGGTAGAAGAATACATGCACATTAAAAATACCAGGAATTACTATTATTTATTATAAGAACTTGAATTAAGTACCATATAGTCAAGTGTTATTTCTAACAATAAACTGATTCATTATATTGGTATTATTTCTAACATGACACAACATAAAGAACACTTGTGCTTCCAAATAAATTAGAGTCGGCTAAAGGTAAAATCCATTGATATTGTAATTCATAATATGCTTTCAATTTAAATTGAAAAAAATCTTCATTCAAATCAATACATGTAAAAATAAATCGGTATGTAGATGATGGGTACCTGCTTCAATAATCCCCTTTATACATCTATTCTGCCATACTATGTGATGGTGATGCTGCTAATGACATAGAAGAAGTCCCTGTGTATAGTTTTAGAAATTGTTTACAAATCATAACCCATAACATAACAGCTTTTAGATTTAAAAACGGCCTAGCTTGTACCATAGTAGAAATTTGACTACAACATTTGTGATGCAATTTGACTACAATTTGAAATAGAAAATTGTTTGCAGAATCCAATTTTAACTTCAAAAAAAAGTCATGGTACTTCCCAACCTTTTACATGTTCTTAATTTAGAAAAGCAAGTATCACTATATGAAGTTAAAATAGACGAATAAGGTTTTCTTTAGATTTTGATGACAACTAATTCATAATATATGTAATAATGCCTACAATAGTTGAAAATATTTACCTTAACAAATTGCCTCCGTATCCATGAACAATTCAAAATCTTCTTCAAGTTGCATCTCAAGACAACTAAAGTTTTCCGCTTTCAACCAATTACTAAGACATAATAACGCTTCAACCATTTTAGAAGCCAATGAAGCCCTAAAGGTATTGATGACCCTCCAACCAAGACTAAAAGCACTTTCGCAAGCAATGGTTGAACTAGGAATTGCTAGAATATCTTTAGCTATTTTTGAAAGTATTGGGTATTTTGTTTGGTTACCTTTCCACCAATCTAAAAAATGAAAATCTCTACTTGTAAGGTTTTCAAACGGATCATTTAAATATCAATCAATCTCATTAGTTATTTCAAGTGATTGTTCTTCTCTTCTTGTTTGTTGAAGCCTTTTTAATTTTTTGCTTCTAAGATCATCATCAAATTGCTCATCAATCTCTTCAATTCTTACAACAACATTGGATCTAATTACATTTGGTATATTCATACCCTTCCTATATTCATCATATAGTTCATTTAAAGCATGTTTTATAACTCCAAGAAACTCATTCACTTTACCATCACTTCAACCTATATCAAGAAAACTAATCTTCAAAGATTGAAATTTATATCTTGGATTCAAAATATGTGCTATAAAAATGACTTTATTAATTACTATAATACTTCTCCAATATTTGTCGAATTTAACTTTCATCAATTTTGCTACATTTTGCAAGTTAGAATCATGAATATTGTTACTAGCTTGTTCAATCGCATCTTGAATTAATATAACCTCATCGAAAATTAATGAGGAAGCGACACTCTTAGTTGCACTAAGTTTCAGTGTAGTTTCATAAAATCCTTTCAAAAACTCAATCAAAATTCTTCCTTTCTCCTAATCCTCATTTTTTGGTGGACCCGTTCTTTTTACGAAATTTGTTTGCTCTTATCTTTTACCATCTCATTAAAATATGCTTTAATCGGTTCATCTTCTAAGCACATTCTATCAAATACTTTTCTAAATTTGTAAGCAACATCAAGCATTTTATAAGTGGCATTCCATTTTGTAGGGCAATCAAGTGGAACAATAAACATCTTATCTTTTCTTATCAAGTTGGAAAAATATCTAAATTTATCCAACCTTGAAGGAGAAGAATGAATGCACTTAACTAAATTTCTAATGCCTTCAACAGCTTTACAATAAAACTTTAGTCCATCTTTGACTATCAAATTTAATAAATGACAAATACATCTACCATCTTCGACTTTGTATATCAGACCTTGTTTGTCCTACTTCATTTGCCGCATTTGCCGCATTTGCACTTGGTTCACTCGACATCACGAAATAACTGCATATAATTAGAAACTAATCATGATCAAAAACATAGATTAACATGATAAACAAAGTAGATTATTTTGATTGAACTTGGCTGAGATTTAATACGACAGTGACAAACTTTGGATTATCACTTTACTAAGGATCTAGTGTCAATTGAAAAACCATGAACATAATGTAAGCAATCATAAACTCTCAACAAATTTCACAGCCATGCAAATGAGCTTTCAATACAAAGATGAACCAATTTTTCAAAAAAAATCATAAACATCTTTATTATTGCATAACACAGGTAAAGTCCAGTATCAAACCATATAAATAAAATGAATTTCAAACCAAAAACAAATTACACTAAATTCCCTACAACACAAAACCTTATTGCAAAAATGATCTTATAACTAACTTTCATCTTTATCCATCACTTGCTAAAACATTATTATTCTTCCTTCCATGAATATTTTATAACAACAGTGCTCTCTCTCATGACATATTATTAAAATACATACAAACTTAAAAACCGTATCTATAACTAACTTACATACTCAAACATAAGTGACAGTACAATCATATAAGAATACCAAGCATGTTGCAACGTTTGCATAGTACTGTTGTGATGAGTAGAGTTTTTTTTACAGTTTAAACATATATTTGCATATATAGAACTGGATATATTTCATTTAATGAAGAGACAGTACAAACATATATTTCCATTGTTCATTTGAACTGGATATATCTGAAATGGACACAGTACTATCTAAGCTACATTGTACTGTCACTTGATTAATGTATCTAGTTTAAACATATATGTTTCATCATGAAACATTCATTAATAATTACATTGTTTGGATAGACACATAATGAATGGTCAAGTTAATTTATCTGTTTGGAGCTACGGAGGTAGACTAATCACTATACATAGTTCGGAAAGCTTAACAAACCTGAAAAGGTATATTTTAACCGTTGGTAGATAAGAAATACATAGCGGAAACCAGAAAAATCACACAAACAAGGGCAATAATACAGAAATAACGGTCATTTAAATTGCAGTGCTAATGCTCAAGGTTGTTGGGCTTGGAAAATTAACAAGTAATAACACCAAAAATTAGCAAGTAAGAACGGTCATTTAAATCAAGTAATTCTGGGGTCTGAACTGAAAAAGAAAGCATTTACTCTACTCCAAAAAGAAATATTAGCAAAACGATAAATCAGCAAAAACATTTGTTTTGGAATAGCAAAATATTTCCAAATTCAAGGGTCAGCGATGGTTACCTCAACCTCAACACCAGGTTCAATATTGATAGAAATGATTGAGAACCTAAAATGGTCGAACCAGGTCTATCCACTGAAAAATAATTGAAACTTGGTTATATAAGTTATAACAGGAAGAAATCAAAATCAGTAGTACATAAATAATAAGACAATGGAATGAAAAATCACGAAATAGTTTATTACTGATTTCCCGCAGCAGGTAGCAAAGTAGAACAACGGCGTGCCATGGAATTAGGGCAAGCTAAAGATAATCGATCGAAAGATGGTTATGACGATGATAAAAATTAGCGACCTGAAAATCTGAAGATGAAGATGGAGATGGGACGGTCAACAGGAAGAGGGACGAAAGCGAAATTAGGGTTAGGTTTACTGTGTGCGTGAGGAGAAATGAAACCAAGTTAGTGTTATTTTAAGAAATAAAATAATAATAATTATTTGTGGGCCTGGCCCAAATAAAAACTGATGATAAAACTAAGAAGGAATGGAATTACCATGGAAAACACGGAGATTTCCGTTTTTTTACCACCTTGAATCGAAAGAAATTCCTTTCGACTTGTTTATTTTGGAAAAGCATGAAAATCGAAATTTTCGAAAATATTCGAAAGGAAAATAACGGAAAAGCGGTAAGATGGAAGAAAATTCAGCCATAATGGAGATAAAACAGAAGTGGATCTGAATCAAATTAACATAATAAATATACTTTTAATTTAGATGGGCAAAAAGGGATTTGAATTACATGTTACAAGATGAATAATTAAAAGATAAAGATGAATTACATAGAATCCAAGTAAAAGATAAATGCATAAACAAATTAAATCAGATTAGTACCTTAGGATGTTGTCAAAAATCACACCTTAAATGATGCTCGAAGCTTTTAGATTCAGTTGAATTGATCATTGGATCTTGGAGGAATCGAGACAACATTTTATTTTTGATTTGATTTAATTTTTATTTTGGAATTTTTAAGCCCTAGAGGCCATTAAATTTTTGGCTATGACTTGATAGAAGGGAGGAAGAGAATTGCAAATGACTAAATGAATAAATCTCTTAAAGGAGATAATAAAGGATATGGGTGAGTCGATTCAACTTCCTTTAATTACGATTTAGCCTTTTCATTTCAATTTGAAAAAAAATCTTCCTTTCCCTACCCCCCTTTGGCTGACCATAGTATGAGGAGGAATAAGCCTTAAAAATCACTAAACCCGATTAGTATTTATCTCATTTAAATCCAATATAAATATTCTACCGATACCGTATATCGATGCACATACGCATAACTATATATATATCTATATATATGCATTTTATTAAATACCAATGGTATTCAAACATTAAATAAATTTTAATAGTTAATATTTCACAATTATTAATAAATTTACAAAGATCACAAATTAATTAAATCGTGTGATTTATTTGTAGTATTCGTCATTTCGGTTGTGCAACTCAAAGGTGTAAATTCGGTCGACGATTAATATCAAACAATCCAAAATTAACATTCATACATCACCTTACCTAGTGGAATGATATTTTGGCCAAATTTATTGCTTGCACATCTTTTTCGATAAAATCCAATATTACTGATTATAAGCGGAACCCAACAGTAAGGGTTATTTACACCAATTCTCTTCGTCAACACTATATCACATTAGGACTTATGGAATTTGGTTTGGTCAAAATTCTAACATCGCCCATATTTATCTTGAATAGTCCAAATAAAAAGTTCTTAGTTCAACAATAATTATCATTATTAACCGTACTGCTATGGGCAAAGACTTTAACATTGAGTTTACTAGGTTGACTGTGATACTAACCACATATAATTGAGAAGATGAATTCTCTACTGAACAATATTTCACTTCCAATGCTTAGACTCAAGCCCAACTATGATCGTTCAGTGGACCCTCATGCCATGATTTAACTATAATCAAAGTGGAATGTCCATATTGAAGTTCAACGGTATTCTTAAGTCGAGAGAACTGTGTAATATCATCACTTCGAGTCTCTGCGTGATCTTAGTTATATTAACCAACAAAAAAATTTCAAGTGAGTCATTCCATAGTTATCTAACAAAAACCTTTGGGTTGCGACATGTTGATGATCTCTTTTTAATCACCATTTAGAAATGCCATTTTCATGTCCATTTTCCATATTTCATAGTCATAGAACATGGTAATAGTAAGCATTATCTGAATGGACTTTAGCATAGTTGTGGGCGAAAATGTTTCGTTATAATCAAGACCTTGAATCTGACGAAACCCTTTCATAACTAGTCTTGCCTTATAGGTCTCTACATGTCCATCCGCATTCAGCTTTTTCTTTAAATCCATTTGTGGCCAATGGGTTTAATCCCTCCAGGTATGTCAGCCAAATTCCAAACTTTGTTTTCATATATGGAATCCATCTAAGATTTCATAGCTCTAAGCTTAAGTGCAGAGTCCTTACCTTAAGGTGCTTGTTGGAATAAGAGTGGAGTGTCATCTTCTAAGACACCATCATCTTTCTCGCCATCCACGAGAAATCAACAATATCTCTTTGGAGCCCAAGATTCTCTGCTATGCTTTCTAATAGGTTGCATGTTATCATATACTGGTGAATTTGATTCTCCTATGGTTCAGTTTCTATGTTTACTTCTCTGATCTCATCTAGGTCTACAATTGTTTCATTTGGTAGAAATTCATTTTCTAAGAAGACTACATGTCGAGAAACAATAATATTTTGTTCCTCGGTGTTATAGAAAATATACCCCAATGAATTGTTAGGATATCCTATAAGTTTACATAGAGCCGATATTGCCTCTAGTTTATTGGTTCTAACATTCTTAACGTAGGTTGGATAACTCCAAACGTTCAAATTCTCAAGGTGGTGTTTCTTCCCATGCCACATATCATATGATATATATCTTAGGCACAGATCTATTGGGTATCAAATTCAACATATGTGTTGTGATTTCCAGTGCATATCCCCAATTGGAATGAGGTAGCTTAGCTTTACTCATCATCGAACGAGCCATATCTAATAGGGTTTGATTCCTTCTTTCCAAAACACAATTTTTTGCAGAGTATAAAGTAGAGTAACCCGAAAGATAATCCTATTATCCTTTAAGTACCGTTAGAGCACTTGTCCAATATACTCACCTCCTCGATTAGATCAAAGCATCTTGACCTAATGGTTTATCAAATTTTCAATTTCGTTTTTATACTCATTGAATATCTCACAGGCGCCATATTATTCTTCATAAGATATACGTATCATAGTCTTTAGAAATCATTAGTAAAAGTTACAGAGTAAGAAGAATTATCTTTGGTAATTATAGGCAATGGACCACATACATCAGTATACATGAGGCCCATGAGTTCATCAACTTTGTCATTGCTCCCACTGACCTAGCCTACAATGTCATAGATAATTATTATTTATGTCAACATTGGAAGAGTTCTTAATAGCACAAATTCGATTAAGATTAAGTACACAAATTCCATTATCCATAACACCATCATATATATTATTTCCGCCAAATACAAAACCATACCCAGTTTCTGACAGTCTTGAAATAGATTTAATACCGCAAATAATGATCCATACAAAATAGCAATTATTTAATACCAAATCATAACCACTAGGCAAAATTGAATGATAGTCTCCAACTATAGTTGTATCTACAAGAGGTCCATCAGTAACTTGAAGCCTTATTTCACCTTTTGCCACATGTCATTTACTCCTAATTCCTTGTAATGAGTTACAAATATGAGTTCCAGATCCAATATCTAAATTCAAGATAATTTTTTGATTGCAAAACAATTTTGATTCATAAATATACCAGTATGAGAGGTAGAACTTTTCATTTTCTTATCTTTGACAAGTTTCAAGTAGCTCGGATGGTTTCGTTTCCAATGCCCCATTTTATAACAATGGTGACATTCACCTTTGTCAGTAGGCGCATCCTTCTTACTCTTCTTAGAAGCCCCCTTATGTTTATTTGAAAATTTCAAAAAATGATGCTTTTCCCTTATTGAGTTCTGACTGAACAAACCCCCTGCCAACCTTAATATATTAAGCAACTTGATGAGGTTTATGCTCAAGTGGTTCATATTAATATTTAGTATGAATGGATCAGACTACAGAGTTATAGAGCTAAGGATCAAATCCTCTTGCAGCTCATCTCTTAACTTGATATTTAGCTCAGAAATTCTATCAATATAGGCTTCATTGTCAAAATCCTCAACATGATCGCCCTTACTCCTCTTTGTATTGAACAACTTCTTAGTAATCTTGTACCTTGCGGAATGAGACTGCTTTCTGAACAGGGCTTTGAGGTTTTCGAAGATTTTATGGACAAACATATGTTCGTGTTTCCTTTACAACGATTTATCTAAAGCAAACAACATGAACACTTGAGTGATTTTACAATCGGCTACCCAAGTATTATAAGACTCAATTGTCTTGGGGTTAGCACCCTCAGTGAGTCTCTCTCTTAGAGCTTCATTTATCGATGACCATAACTTTTCGTATATTAGTGGTATCTTTATTGCTCTTAGCCAGTCAATGCAATTAGGTTTAGTAAGCTTGCATTTTCAGAAAACACTCTTATATTTGTGATTTTGCTGCAAATTTAATTTAAGTGGATTATGACAATTTAAACATTGCATATTTTCTTATAATATTAGATAGGTTAAATGGTTACATTCATTGTATCTAATAAGCTCCCACTAGACCTTTATGTTTCTCAAAATCCTAAGAGGAAACATATAAATCTTTCGATTTCTCTAGCGGGTGTTAGGACCGACAAGCCTTGGGATTCTAGCCTTGAGGAAGATCACCAAATCATAGGCCCACATGCGATGGACAACACCTTATCGGTTGTATCATATATAATTCAAAGCCTATGGTCTTTGTCATAATCTTATCTCGACCTCGAGGAAGGTCAAAAAAATCAAAGGAGATTATTCACTCATACCTATCATTTTGTGACGATCTAAGTATAATGCACATACCTTTAGGAAGATCAACAAATATGTGCATGTATCTTATCTCATTTAGTTAATATACTAATAGTAGTACACATAACATCTCTAGCTTAAGAAAGATCAACAACTAAAGAGCATGCAAGTATTCTATTAATATATAAATGGTAGAGGACAACTTATACAGATATATAGATTAGAGATTCATAATCTTTAATATATTTATATTTAAGAATGATATCGATTTAAGAATAATTTTTTTTAAATATCATCATGATTCAAGTGTCAAACACATCCGGAATTATGGTATACGTACCATATGTATGTATCTATTCATTAACCCAACTCGGATTTCTTATAGTTCCACTCTATTTAATTAAATCATATTTAATTTGATATTTTAATTATATTAATTAAATCATATTTAATTTGATTTTTTTAATTTATTAATTAAATCATATTTAATTAATTTAATTAACATTTTAAATGACTTAATTTAAATTTTAACTATTGAATTTTAAATCCTTAATAATATGAGATAGACTATAACATTTATAGTAACTATATACATATATAATTATACATGTATATAATTATTAATTAACTTTTAGTTAATTTAATATACTAAAACAAAATGTTAATTAAAAATAGTATTAACCAAAGTCAAAATTTTATCATCTACCTTAAACATTCGAGTTAAACATACACATATCATTATATATATGTTTTAATTTAATTAATTAACTTTTATTTGTTTACCTAAATTAATTAATTAAATAATTAAGATGAAACTTTTGAAATTTAATTTATTACCTTTCAAAACTTATTTTGAAAAATTAGCCTAAGACCCAAAATCAATTTAGACCTTTATATTGGGGACAACCTTTAGGCTTACTGTAACGACCCCACCACGATGCCCAGATTAGCAAAGAACATTACAAGTAATGTCGTCTGCTAATCCGGAGAATATGACTTGTTAAGGGCGATCGAATGCGAATATATATTTATACTAATACTGACACGTCATTTATACATTTTCACTTAATATCTGAACTGAATTTGACGTGTACAATATTAATACGAAGTAATAGACACACCGATTTCTCCGAATCAGAACAATATATCATATAAATAACAATCACAGATCATAGTGGAATAAATCTCAACTTATATATATACAAATTATTTAGTTTACAAAATGAAATACTAAATTCGATTGTTATACAAATTTAACAATTCTCTAATCTCAATTATACATTTTATATACAAGGTCCAAATTCCTAAATAGGATAAACTAAAAGTCCAAATGTTTATCTCTTTGCTAGCACAACCATTCAAAGGTCAACTTGTCCTGTAACCTGAAAAGTCTCGGCCTGACCCGAGCAAAATAACACCCGGGTCAGACTATCTCTAAATATCCAATAGGGTGAGAACAAGACGCCACGATGCCCAGATTAGCAAAGAACATTATAAGTAATGACGTGCTTCCCAATCGAACGAATCGAAGACGCCGTGAACCCTAACTCGCCAAACCCCACCATGACGTCGCACTAGCTTCGACGACGCCCTCCCCAATTCGAGCTCAATTTGGTACAGAGAAGATCGCGAGTTCGAATGATTTCGAAAATAATAGAGGAACGCGGCCATTAAATTTTATTTCTTTGAATTCGATTTCTTTTGTTTTAAAGATTAAAAGGAAGGCTCGGTTTATTTATTTTTATTTACTCTCGGCTGACTAAAAGATAGAAGAGAGGGACGAGATATTTCCAGAGGAAAACGATGTTTGCGTGTTATCAGCTGAAAAAATGGGGGACAAGAAAATATGTTTACGTGATTCTCTCAACTTGCTACAGTAGCCCGAAGTGAAAATAAAACAGCTGATGAAATTTTGACTAGTCAAAATATCATATTTAAACTTTAAATTTAAATTTAAATCGACTTGAATTAGCAACTTAAAATCTTGACATCCTATCGAGGTGTGCCGCCAGGCATTCATAAGGTTATACCCCTATTCCGAACGCAATGGAAAAGGTTTCGAGCCCTAATTCGATTGTATGGAGAAGATAGCTTTTTGGACCCAGTTATATTGAATTTTCGATATAAATTCAGCACGTTTACTTATCGTACGATCACATGACAACTCCAATCACTACGAAAATTGAAATCTGATAATAATACACTATTATGGATCTAATGGTACTGGTCTCGTCAAATTCTGTGATTGTGCCTCTGAAGGCTATTTTTTAAATTCAATGTAAACGATAGAATTTCAAAACTGAACAAAACAGTTTCAAATTCAATTCTAAAGCTTTTATTATCTTCAGTATTATCAATATAGATTTTACAAGACTTCATATTATTTTTAATCCGCTTAAAACTGAAGATTCAAATTTTTACCCAACTTCATAAATTAAATTCAATAATTTAAATTGCCAAAGTCATTCTGATATCCGAATTTCAAATTAAACTAACTTCCAGATATTTAAAATCAATTAAATATCCTGATTTCCAATGTCAAAAATTCAGGGTCGTTACATTCTTCCTCCCTTAAAAGAATTTCATCCCAAAATTACAAGTTAAGAAGAATGATCATCAAGACATCAACCCGTTTATCATTTTCCCAAAACCAAACAGTTTTATCAAATTCTCAAACCAATCTTCTTTTTATTAAAGATCCATTATTACTTTAACTAATTTTCCACAATCAACCATAAGTTCCAAATAATATGGTTTTCTTAACAATTCAAATTTTGAATTCAGAATTTTCTCAAAATTTTTCTAACTCTCTAAATTTCCGAGAAATTTCGCCAGCGTCTCCTTTGCGCGGCTAGCTCGGTACTACTACAAAATGTCCCTACGGACTCCCAAATTCCAATAGAAAACAAACGCCAAGTGGCTAGATCAAAAACCCAATCAAATTTCATACTGAAATTCAAATACATACCTTTTGTTGAGAAATTTTATTTATCTTCTACAATCAAAATCCCAATTCCATTTTCCTATAGCCTTTATAATCCCTGTATACTTTACTTAACAACAATGTCCCAATTTACTTAGTATATTCCCAATACCAAATTTACTCAAGAATTTTCTCCATTCATTTCTTAAGTTTAATATAAATATTTCTTATATTTATTTTTACTACTTCACTACCGAAGTTTATATTCAAATTGAATTCCAATTCCATATAAAATCAATTTGCTTAACTTTATTAATTCATTTCAAACTTCTATACTTTTTCCCAATTTCCATTCAGATTTTCATTTCAAATTTTACTTGAATTCAATTCAAAATGAATTCCAATACTTCATTTTTCAATTCTATTTGCCTATAAATTTTTAAATCATTTGTCGTTAAATGAAAATTTCCAAAAATTTTATAACTCCCAAAATTTTCGAAAATTTTTGGTAGAGACTCCTTTGTACGGAGGAGCTTTTGCAATTTGACAAAAGATATAAATATATATACATCGACCCACTCGGTCGGAAAAAAAAAACAGTTGATATTTCCTATTTTTATTGCGTAGGCGTACCTTTATTAGCATTTTAAGAAAAACGGCTTATTTTTAAGCATTTTGCGTAACCAAAATGCAGCCAAACGGCCCCCGGTATCTGTACTTACTCAGTTTAAACATGTAAGTGACAAATATAGGAAATTCATTAACATTTTACTTATTCTCAACAGTAAACACATAGTTTTCATAAGCAAAACATTCAAAATTCTTTCCATTAGCAATTTATATGGTTTCGATACAAATTTAAATTGCTTACAACTACCTCACACATCGTTTCTATTCAATTCAAGTGATTTACAACTCACTTTCTTACATTCTATTCATTTTTAAGCGAAACGAATTCATATCCATTTCAATTGGTTCAAAAAACAATTTTTATTTTCTTTTAATAACTCATTGAATTTTATATAACCTCGTTCATGTCAAACAACAACCATTTATATGCAAATTCAACGATATTCACTTAATAGAATATCCATTCTAGTTTATAATTAATTTAAATTGATACCAACTCAATTTATTTTAATTCCATTTCATTTCCAATTGATTCCATTCAATTCATTTTGCATTTCATATTCACATTCGGTTTATTACATTAATCCAAACAAATTTCATTCAAAACCATTCCATAAAATTCGATAACAACCATTTCACAATTTTACTCAAATCGAGCCTTCATCCAAATATTGCTTAAGTTATTTCAACTCAAAACTCAAATTATATTTTCCTTGTAAACAATTTCTAATTTAAATCTTTGATTTGATTTTTTTTCATTCATTTATCAAATCCATTCCATCTACTAATTTAATTCAATTAGTATATTCACTTATCCTTTTTAAATTTCAAATTTCCATATTCAATTCATCCTGAATTTACTTTATCAATAACAAGGAAATTTTCAATTTATTATTTTTCTACTTACTTGAATTTATATGCAAATTCAAACCATTTTTATTCAGCTCACAACTCAACTTTAATTTAACTAATTCAACTTCCAATTCATTATTTCATGAATTAATAATTTATCAAGTTAGTTTACTTGAATTCGATCATGTTATTTTATTTTTTTCAAGTTTGGATTTTTATTCAACTTGATTCAAATCAAATCTCATTACATTATTCAATTCCAATTCATTTATTTACAAATGTAACCTCATTTGTTTATTCACAAATTCATTCCTTTCAATTTGAATCTTATTCCAATCAAATTTCAAATATTTTTATAAGTTATCAAACTTATTTACATTCCATAACATTTTAAATGAAATTCCAGAGTCTTTTAAACAATTACTTACATTTCAAAACTAACTTTGAAATTCCAATCCAAATTCTTTAATTCGTATTGCAAAAAATTACTCTGGCATCTCATTTCAATTTATAAAACTCATTTATAAATTCACATTACCAATTTCATTCCATTAATGAATTTTATTTCAAATATTTTCCTAGAATTCTATTTCCAATTATAAATCACATTTAAAATTTATATTTACAAATCCCATTCGTATATGAACTATATTTCCTTATCCTTTCAATTCATATTCATAAATTTCATTTGTTACATGAATTTATCTCCAAATCTTTGGTTATACCATTATTTCTTATTCCGTTTCCATATAACAATGATAATAATTCAATATTATCACTTCCTAACAACCAAGCAACCATATACTATAATAATTTACGGAAATTATTTCTTTTCTATACAAAAATAGTTTTGGGTAAAATTATTTCATTTACCCGATTTTAATACAATACTGTGTCAGTTTATCTTGTTTAAGAGTTTAGAAACCCCTATCGATTACAGTTGGCCAAGCTGCACCGACCAGAATCTATAAACAATCAACCGATAAGTCAACACAATATAAAACAAATTTTTATATTCACTAACAAATACGCACTCATATCTATTATTACACTCACACTCATTCTAGAGTACTACTGACTCTATCTCTAATGAGTAACACCCAACAGAGCCAGGGTTGTCGCTTAACCAATTGCTCTGATACCACATGTAACATTTCGACCTTTCGACGCCCGAAAGTCGACATCAATACAACCACTATATCAACTGCCGAACTATCGAATGCCGGAAAATCGAATTGTTAGGGTTAAAAAGAAGAGGTAGAAGAAAACAGATAGAAGAATAAAGAAGAAACAGAAACAACAATAGAATCTCACATTCACAGTGGAACAATATATAATAGATGAATGAATAATCTTCATAACAAAGAACTATATCAGTTTATATAATACATCATCAGAGTTTACAACAACAACACACAACACTGGACAGTTATATAAACTTGTCCACATACATAATACACAGCGGAATAATACTAGTATAAGTGATACGTCTCGCCATCCAGCTCGCCTCCAGATCTCCACAGCAACTTCTGAATTCTAGAATGACCTGATAACCTGACTCTAGGCTGCCCGTGTGGAAAATTTTGGAGACCCAGAGTTTAGAAAGGGAACAATAAACTCCAGGTCAGTCGTGAGACTGGTGTGAGATCTTAAAAACAGTTATTTTCACAAAGAAAATAAAAGAAATTTCGCAATGCTTTTGGAAAATGAAACTACCATAAGGCCTCCCGGCACACACGCAATGCAATCGCACACATGAGGGAGATTTCTCCTTATGATAGTCAAACATGCTTGATACGCAAAGTTCTTTTTAATATTATTACTAGTGCATAGTGTGAAGACATTTCGAAAGTATAATAGTAATCTTAGCCAGCATAGGTACCATTATACTATGCCTACTATAGCTGCCGCTTGAGGAGACAGGTTATACAACTGCAATCGTAAAGGGCTCGTATTGTTTCTTTGGATTTCCAACAAATGTTCAGGCTAAGGAACTTCCTATGCCACATGGAAACGCCTCTGGAGGGACGTCCCGAGAGACAACTTCTCTCTGCCAACACAAGGCCGGGTTACCACTTACTAGGTAACTACTACACGAATATGCCACCCCACGGTCGTTTGCGACCTTTATCTAAGGGCCCTCGACCACAAAGCAACAATCACACGGTAAATGAGATTGGAGCAACCACACAGGTAAATATCTAGGCTCCATACCATAATATCACCTTTTTCCAGAAGGAAATGACATACCCTAAAGGGAGCGACCCTCATAACCTTGCCGCATTTTCCTATTTCGACCATTTCCGGGGTGTGAGGTCCGATGAGGTCTCATCCACAAAGCTACGCTTTACACGAAAGCCATGCTTTGATCAAAAATGATCAACAAATGATCAGCAACACACAGCAACACTTAGCATGCCACACTACCAAATTGGGAGTATATCATTGATAACCTTGAACTACATAAACTCTGAGCTCGTACGTCTCAGAGAAGGGTGTTAAGCTAAGAGAATAAATTCTCCGCCACCAAACAAAAATGTATTTCAAAGAAATCTGCTTTATATCTCAAAGTGTAGTGTCAAACATACAACCATACAAGTCTGTTCCGGGTTCGAACAGAACCGAAGGCACTTCGTCCAATAAAGGAAGAAGCCCTTGCAAATCCGGTCTTCAATTGCAAATCCATAACGTCGTATCATTATTCGGAATGGGTTATATGACACAAAGTCCTCTCCCAGCTAAACCTAATAATGAACGCTTGTTTTAAAAACAAATTCAAGTGTCATTTCAAAGGCAAATATTGATAGTCGGTTATTTAACTATCAAACAACATTCACAACAATCAAGCCTCAAATTGCCCCAAATTGTTTATACTGATAGTTGGGTATTTTACTATCAAACAATATTCCCAACAATCATCCAATTTAAATAATTTTTTCCGAATTATTAAATTTCAAAATATCTTTGCAAGATATATTTTTCCACACTTCATCACTTTGAAAACCAATTTCAAATCACTTTTCACTCGCGGAATAGAATTCCCGATATTATTTATTTCCACTCTGAATTTAAATTCTCAAATATTCACTTTCAAACCCCAAATCATATTTCAAATTGATTTCTAAATTTATTTCAACACCAAATCAAATTTCAAATTGATTCTTCCATTTATTTCAAATATCAAATCAATTTTACAAATTTGATACCCAAGTCTATTTTCAATAAAACAGAACATTTGCAAATTGATTTCTAGGTTTATTTCCAAATAACAAATCATTTTACAAATCTATTTCTGAATTTATTTCAAAGTACCAAATCATTTTACAAATCGATTTCCAAATTTATTTCAACACAAAATCCATTTTCATTCAACCCAAATAAATTTTCATGTCGATTTCCCAAAGATTTATTTTCCAATATCAAATCAATTATCAAATGGATTTCTAAAATTTTTATTTCCCTTTTAAAATAAATCCCTTTATTCTTTCCAAATCATTTAAAATCTGAATTTTCAATTCTTCATCTTTTAAACAATATTATTCAAAACCCATTTATTAATATTTTTTCCCATATTTTGGAATTAATTCGATGGGATTACAAAAATCAACTTTTATGCTTTTAAATTCCTTCTTTTTAAATTCACCAAATTCTTCCAAAAGAGAATTACTTCAAATTTCCTACTTAAATTTCAAAAATCCAATTTATTTATTTCTGGTATCCAACGATACCAAACATATTCGGCTAAATTATAGCTTCAACAAATTCATTTATCAATATAATCACATAGATTATCAATAAATCATCACACAACATATGAAACAAATTCATACAATTTGAGGAATCCAGTTGGATCCCTCCAACCTGTTTCTCTGCATCCACAGATGTTAGCACAACAATTAAATACCAATTCCACTTCAAGATGGAATATCGCGGTATATGGGATTTACAAAATATCATCCGCTATTATGCGGCGCATAGGGTCTCATCCGCTATATAATGCGGGAAAATCAATCACCAATCTATATATATATACTACTATATATACTACCACATCCAAACCGTCAATCAATAACTACAATTCCAATTTTAATTTGAGTGAGAAGATCTCACCTTTGGCAATGCATGCAATCCATTTCCAACTTATTTCCATTCCGGCTTATTTTCTCCATTTTAGACCTTGTATAGACAATTATATGATTTAATTAATATTCGAACAAATTGAACAATTAATTACCATTTTAAAATTTTATTTAACCAATGATTAAATTTTAAACTGATAGTTTAACTTAAACTAATATTTCCTTTAATAGATTACATTTAGTAACTAAAAATAATTATATAAGTTTACTAAATAAATTAATCACCTTAATAAATTATATTTTATTTTCCTTTATTTCAAATTGCGTAAAAAAAAATCTTTATAGGTAAAAATCCAATTTTACATGAACTTTAAATATGTTAAAACTTCCTATATTTCCAAATCTTATTTATATAAAAAATTTCTACTTCAGTACAAATATTCATATAACTTTTGAACTGAACGGTAAATATAAATATATTTCTCTAATATATATATATATACATATATATTTTACTTAACTGAAATTTTCTTTACTGTCATAACAGGATTATCCAAACTTTTGCTTATTGTTTCTCAAAAATCTTAAATTGAAGGATAATTTGCATGCATGCCTTACTATAGTTTGTATACATATATGATTTACAAACATTAATTAATTCTTAAATCTACATACCTATCCCCAGATCGATGAACACAGCCGGCACAAAACCCTAACAATCGCGATTCAATCCCCTTTAGTTGCTCATGCGAACGCGTGCCTCTGCCATCACCATCGCGACCACGACCTACTTCCCCCAAGAATTCCCACGCGCCTGTGCTTCCGCAGTCCCCAAAATCGCGACTTGGCCTCCCCTCGCATGCGCATGCACGAACGTGCTTCCCAATCGAACGAATCGAAGACGCCGCGAACCCTAACTCGCCAAACCCTACCATGACGTCGCACTAGCTTCGACGACGCCCTCCCCAATTCGAGCTCAATTTGGTACAGAGAAGATCGCGAGTTCGAATGATTTCGAAAATAATAGAGGAACGCGGCCATTAAATTTTATTTCTTTGAATTCGATTTCATTTGTTTTTAAGATTAAAAGGAAGGCTCGGTTTATTTATTTTTATTTTCTCTCGGCTGACTAAAAGATAGAAGAGAGGGACGAGATATTTCTAGAGGAAAACGATGTTTGCGTGCTATCAGCTGAAAAAATGGGGGACAAGAAAATATGTTTACGTGATTCTCTCAACTTGCTACAGTAGCCCGAAGTGAAAATAAAACAGCTGATGAAATTTTGACTAGTCAAAATATCATATTTAAACTTTAAATTTAAATTTAAATCGACTTGAATTAGCAACTTAAAATCTTGACATCCTATCGAGGTGTGCCGCCAGGCATTCATAAGGTTATACCCCTATTCCGAACGCAATGGAAAAGGTTTCGAGCCCTAATTCGATTGTATGGAGAAGATAGCTTTTTGGACCCAGTTATATTGAATTTTCGATATAAATTCAGCACGTTTACTTATCGTACGATCACATGACAACTCCAATCACTACGAAAATTGAAATCCGATAATAATACACTATTACGGATCCAATGGTACTGGTTTCGTCAAATTCCGAGACTGTGCCTCGGAAGGCTATTTTTTAAATTCAATTTAAACGATAGAATTTCAAAACTGAACAAAACAGTTTCAAATTCAATTCTGAAGCTTTTATTATCTTCAGTATTATCAATATAGATTTTACAAGACTTCATATTATTTTTAATCAGCTTAAAACTGAAGATTCAAATTTTTACCCAACTTCAGTAAATTAAATTCAATAATTTAAATTGCCAAAGTCATTCTGATATCCGAATTTCAAATTAAACTAACTTCCAGATATTTACAATCAATTAAATATCTTGATTTCCAATGTCAAAAATTCAGGATCGTTACATTCTTCCCCCCTTAAAAGAATTTCATCTCAAAATTACAAGTTAAGAAGAATGATCCTCACCCCGTTTATCATTTTCCTAAAACCAAATAGTTTTATCAAATTCTCAAACCAATCTTCTTTTTATTAAAGATCCATTATTACTTTAACTAATTTTCCACAATCAACCATAAGTTCCAAATAATATGGTTTTCTTAACAATTCAAATTTTGAATTCAAAATTTTCTCAAAATTTTTCTAACTCTCTAAATTTCCGAGAAATTTCGCCAGCATCTCCTTTGCGCGGCTAGCTCGGTACTACTACAAAATGTCCCTATGGACTCCCAAATTCCAATAGAAAACAAACGCCAAGTGGCTAGATCAAAAACCCAATCAAATTTCATACTGAAATTCAAATACATACCTTTTATTGAGAAATTTTATTTATCTTCTGCAATCAAAATCCCAATTCCATTTTCCTATAGCCTTTATAATCCCTGTATACTTTACTTAACAACAATGTCCCAATTTACTTAGTATATTCCCAATACCAAATTTACTTAAGAATTTTCTCCATTCATTTCTTAAGTTCAATATAAATATTTCTTATATTTATTTTTACTACGTCACTACCGAAGTTTATATTCAAATTGAATTCCAATTCCATATAAAATCAATTTGCTTAAATTTATTAATTCATTTCAAACTTCTATACTTTTTCCCAATTTCCATTCAGATTTTCATTTCAAATTTTACTTGAATTCAATTCAAAATGAATTCTAATACTTCAGTTTTCAATTCTATTTGCCTACAAATTTTTAAATCATTTGTCGTTAAATGAAAATTTCCAAAAATTTCAAAATTTTTCTAACTCCTAAAATTTTCGAAAATTTTTGGCAGAGTCTCCTTTGTACGGAGGAGCTTTTGCAATTTGACAAAAGATATAAATATATATACATCGACCCACTCGGTCGGAAAAACAAAAATAGTTCATATTTCCTATTTTTATTGCATAGGCGTACCTTTATTAGCATTTTAAGCAAAGCGGCTTATTTTTAAGCATTTTGCACAACCAAAATGCAGCCAAACGACCCTTGGTACCTGTACTTACTCAGTTTAAACATGTAAGTGACAAATATAGGAAATTCATTAACATTTTACTTATTCTCAACAGTAAACACATAGTGTTCATAAGCAAAACATTCAAAATTCTTTCCATTAGCAATTTATATGGTTTCGATACAAATTTAAATTGCTTACAACTACCTCACACATCGTTTCTATTCAATTCAAGTGATTTACAACTCATTTTCTTACATTCTATTCATTTTTAAGCGAAACGAATTCATATCCATTTCAATTGATTCAAAAATCAATTTTTATTTTCTTTTAATAACTCATAGAATTTTATATAACCTCGTGTTAACGCTAAAAATTGAACTCTAACACCCGGTGTGTGTAATAGAGTTGTGAAAGCACCACCCGTGTGACGGGAACAAGTAATAAGCAGTAAACTAGCGAAAAAGCAGTAAAAGACAGCAGTTTATAGTGGTTCGGCTTGAGATTAAGCCTACGTCCACTTTGAATTTCTTTATTGCTGATTCTGATTACAAGATGATACAATGTTCTCCAAAATACAATATATTCCGATTCCTAAACACTTTAGACTATTAGCTCAAGCTTCGATGTCGAAGATCTCCTTGAATTCATGGTGAATGCGGTAGATTTCTCTCAAAGCTTGTTGTAATGTCTTGAGTGATTGGAGCTCTTCAAATGTTGGATGAGCTGAGAATTCGGCAGAGTAATGACGCTTCAAGAAATGATCGGCCAAAAGTCCCTTGCATGTTGAAGGTAGTGGGGTATTTATAGGAGTTAAATTCTGGACAGAAATTTTGTCCCAAGTCTTAGGTCGCGCACGACCTAAGTTAGGTCGTAGGTCGCGAGCGACCTAAGATAGGTCGTGATCTTCACACGACTTAGGAAGCTGGACTGATGGAGTTACACTTGGTTTCATCTGAAGTGGTAAGTCGTAAGCGACCTAAGATAGGTCGTGAGCGACCTAAGATAGGTCGTGCCTCCTTACCCTTCTTTTAGCTCGTTAAGCTGCTTGGTGAAGTTAGGTCGTGTATTCTGCTAAGTCGTGAAGCTCTTAGGTCGGTAAGCTTTAGGTCGTTAACTCCTTAGCTCGTTTGCCTCTTAAGTCGTAGGTCGCTGAGCCGCTTCAGGAGTTAGGTCGTGAACCCATTTAGGTCGGTAGGTCGTGACATTCCTTAGGTCGTTAAGTCCCTTAGGTCGCTAACTTCCTTAGGTCATTAAGTCCCTTAGGTCGCTAACTTCCTTAGGTCGTTAAGTCCCTTAGGTCGTTACATTCCTTAGGTCGTGAAGTCTGAAGCCACTAGATCGTGAAGCTTGCTAGGTCGTTAGATCGTTCTGCTCCTTAAGTCGTTAAGTTCCTTGGGTCGTAGAGTCTTGAGTCGCAGAGTTTTAGGTCGGCACAAAAATATGAGTTAACATTTGCCCCTCGAAGTGCAAGCCTATGCCATAGGTCGTGTGCTTCGACTTAACTTTGCTAGGTCGTGAACGACCTAAAACTTAGCAAACTCGTACGCCTGTTCGCCTTCCTCTCTCAGCCCCATATAAACTAGTTAGGTCGCTCCTTCCTCCCCACCTTACTGTTCTAAACTTTCACTGCCATTGACGAATTCTCAATCTTTCGAAGGCGAATTCAATCCAACTAATCACCGATTCATTCCTACCAGCATATTACGTAAGTGAATCCAATCTCTACTCCTCCATTATCGCCGTTCGATCGTGAATCCACGTTTTCCGACCCAAGTTTAATTTCGTGTGCCATGCTTCATTTTTGAATGGTTATTTCGATCGATTTTTGATCGTTATTTGATACGTCGTGGTGATTTATGAACGCATGGTGATTTTCACAATGGATCGGAGGGGTTGGTAATCGATTTGCTGGGTGATTTGGGGTATGTGGAGATTGAAATGAAGAGGACGACAAATTCTTTTGTAATGGCGGTATTGGGTTATCGGGTCCAGTAAGGTGTTGCATGGAGAGGAAGTCATCGACCTACCAGATCTGGACGACCTAAAAGTTAGGTCGTTATGAAATTCTTGGCGACCTAAGCCTTACGATCTAAGAATTGCTACGACTTAAACGAATCCAAACAACCTTTTTTGCGACCTAAATATTTTCCGACCTATGCCAAGTCGTGTGCGACCTAGAACTTAGAGAAAAATGCATTACCTTGAATCATTTACTTGCATTGTGCGACCTAAGGATGTCTCGACCTATGATAGGTCGCTGAACGACCTAGGACTTAACCGACTGTGCACAGCCCTGAACGCTTTAATTTGCAAAGCACTACCTAAAAATGCCTCGACTCCTGCTAGGTCGTGAGCGACCTAATACTTGGAAATTTGAGCAGAAGTTGACTGAATTTCAAACTGTTTGAACTGCTTGGACTTTGTTGAACTTAATTGTACTTTTTCATAGATTATACCATCCTTTAAAGCTGTCAACCTGTTAAATACAGCACTTGCAAAGAACTGGGACAAAAATACTACCATTGACTGCCCACATCGAATGATAGATTAGTTGACAAAGAACAATTAACTTACATGAATTTTGTGAATGAAATGTTGTGAAACGATAAATTCAAACGAAGTATTAAAGCAAAGCTGAAATAATCAACCTAAGCTGATTTGTTTGCATCAACACAACATTGTATTTGAACTTAAAATGACAAGCCTCGAAACTTTATAATCGACAAATGTCAACTATCTCAATTTCAATTATACTTGCTTGTTATTGTTTTAGTTTTGCACAACACTTCACACTTTTTAGGAAATGTGCACCTTCATATTTGATCATCCAATTGATTGTGTAGAATGACTTCTCAACAAGAAGACACAGAACAAGCTGGAGAAGCTTTCCCGATTGCTATCCCACTAATCGATCCTCCGGAGAGAACTCCGACCACTCCGAGCCACAAAGTTTTCAGACAACTGTGTTCCCAGTTTGGTATTGCCGAATCAGATGCCATATTCCCTGGAGCAAACGACACTGCTGACAGGCCACCTCTCGGTTTTGTCGCAGTGAATCGCCATATGTGCTTGAGTGGAGCTATTCCACCTTTCAACGAATTTCTCCGAGAACTCTTTCTTCGATTAGCCATCTCGCCTTTCCAGCTACACCCCAACGGTTACGCCGTTCTGATGGGGTTGTGTGTTTTGTTTAGGAGGACGCTCAACCGTCTTCCAAGCTTCGATGAGATTTGCTATTTATGCACCTTTTCGAAGAACAAAGATCACCCTTCGATTACACTTATGAGGAGTGCCCGGAACCGTAAACTGATCATTGATCTTCCAGACAGTGCTCATGGATTCTTAAGTCAATTCTTCTTTGTCCACTATCTACCGGGATTCTACACCGTTTGGAGAGTCGGGAGTAAGATTGCCTTATCTTCATTTTTCTGAACTTCTTTTTCAAGTACTGAACTCCAATCTTTACTTTTGTAGTACTTCCTCTTCCACTTCGAAATCCTAGCCATAAGGCAACTCTAGAAATTTTAAGTGCTGTGGCTGCTGAAGAGAGGAGTGCTAAATTCTTGCTGAAAGATGAGTTCCTGCATCGGTTCGGACTTCTACATTCTTCTCGGTCTACTCAAATTCACGAAATTTCTAGTTCTGAGGCCGAAGAATTAGCTGCCCCAAGTTCCCAAGCAGAGACATCCAATGCCCCAGTTTGTGGTGAAGAAATTGGATCGGAAGAACCAATTGTAGAGGCTGCACTAGTGAAATGTTCTACCATTGTTGATGTTGTGGGATCCTCTGGTAAATCAACACTTTCTCCAGTTATTGAAGAGGAAGAAAATCCACAAATTTCTGAGAAGACGGTTAATGTGGAAGTTGAAAAAGAGAGTTCGACTGGGCATCACGGCGATGATACTTTTGATGATTTGAGCGATATAATGATAACTTCTCAGAAGCTTTTTAAAGATTACACTTCAAAAGCGATCTCTCCTGTTGTTGAAGCGACCTCTTCTTTGCAACAAACTACAACACCTACCACACAATTCATTGTCGTTTCCACACCCAAGAGTGGTTTGTAGTCTGACGCGCGTAGTTTGCACACCGCACACACTTAGGATTTCGTGGCACTTATATGCACTTAGCTTCTTCAATTTAAAGATTTCTAAGATTTATCTTTTCTTCAGTTTCAGGTTCTCTGATGGGGCGAAGTGGCTCTTATTACGACAACTTTTGGCGCTATGGAGGGCGCGAATCTTATGATTACGGTCGCTATCTCCCTGCTCGTAGAGAATCTGATAAAGAGCGAGCAGTTAGAAAAGCTCAAGAGAGGCGAGCTTATGAAGAGCAACAGAGAAGGAGGGAAGAACGTCATGACTCCTCTCAAAAAGACGACGCCTCTCATAAAAGAAAGTCATATGACGACAAAGGAAAATGCCCCATCTCTGAAGATCCCAGTAAACAGGCTAGGCTTAGTGAGAAGGACGCGTCTGCAATTTCTGATAAGACTAACGTTCCTATCCCTTCTGATATCCCATCCGGCTCTCCTGCCTTAAAGAAGTCTGACATCCAGGCAATAATAAACAGGCCTCGGTATCAAGTTAAAGAAGGCCCTTCAACACTTCAAAGCCGATTTCCAAATTAGTGCTTAAAAGAGGTGCGCTTTGACTTAGACTTGGTCCCCATCGATAAGCAAGCCATGTTGAGGAATCTAGATGCTGTTAGGCTCGATATTGAAAGAATGTCTGGATGGCAGAAACTGGTCGATGAACTTCAAAAGGTCAACCGCATGAACCTTGAGGCCATGCTGACAATGGAAAATGATCACTCTGAGTGGAAGAAAATTGTCAAGCAACATGACGCAGAAATGTCAAGCATTGCCGATGATAATGCAAAACTTGAATCTGAAGTCAAGCAACTTAAAGAAAATCTTGCTACTTCTTCTGCCTCACATATTCAAAAAGAAGAAGTTTTCCAGAAACAAGTGCGGGACGCGCACGCTGCTCAAAGGGATGCCGAGATGAAACTTGCAGCCGAACAGCATATCACTGAAAAATACCGCCAAGAAAACGCTCAACTGCGGAAAACATTTGACTCCCAGAACGCAGAGATAGAAATGCTAAAAGCTAGGCTTCTTAAAGTTGAGAAGGAGCGCGATGACGCGGTTGCTGGACAAGTTGCAGCCGAAGAGTCTCACGAGGCAACCAAAGCCAGCATCGACTCTACTCTATTTGACTTCTATATGCACAGTGTTCTGGATCACGACAGTCTTTCATTCTTGGGTCCAAAATATGAAATTACACTGGCCGAAGTTTGGGAGGCCGTACTTGATATGTTTGCTGGCTATGAGGAGGCAGATCTTGCAGCGCTTTATCTGGATGATGAAGCACGTGCTGCACTTGCTAGAGGGAAAGAGCAGCTTGCTAGGGAACGCGCCGAAGTGGCAGGGGAAGAGCGTTTGGAAAAAGCGCCTTTAACCGACCCTGCTCATCTTCCGGCTCCGGTTGACCCTGACATTATCGGCTCTAGTTCTTATTCTTCACCTTCCGCAAAAGCCGAAATCAAGACCGCAACTATCGAGCCTCCCATTACTCAAGTTGAGGAGAAGACCCAAGACGACACCGAAGCGAAAATTTTGAAGTTGTTGCAAATAAACCAACTTCTCTAGGTAACTTCAAGTCTGACTACTCATTCGATTCAACCGATCTCGATGAATTTCTCTCTTATTACTTAAGTTCTGATGATTTGATATCTTCTCTTTTTGTTGTAGAGGAAGCACCAAGCATTGTGCACTCTCCTCCTCTTCCAGCTGTTCCTCCTCTATCCCTTCAAGTTACTCCCGCTTCTCAGCTAGGGTCGCAGGAAGAGCAGATAGCAGCCCTTCAAGGCTTAGAAGATCCACCTGCTTCCCAGGAGCAGAAAGTGGAAGAAACGGAGGACAGCGAGAAGACTCCGAAGTAGTCATTTGACGATGACACAAAGCTTTCCATGTTATTCTCTCCGGGAAGTGAGTCTTCTTCGAAGAGGAAGGGGAAGCGTGCAATCAGGAAGAAGAAGAAAAATGCTTCGGCTGGAGAAGACAAAGCAGAAGAAGTTCCGACCACTCCTCCTTCTCCAACTCGTCCACGCCGGATTCCGAAACTAACCATCAAGCTGGGCAAGAGCTCCAAAGGCGGTGGGAAGAAGGAATGATGAGCTGGATTTTTTACTTCTTGTTTTGCTTTTTTGCATGTATCGACCGGAGATTGTGCGGGTACCGGTCCCCGCTTTTTTTTTTGAGATCTGCACATGTAAAGAATTTTCATAGTATTGAATAAAATAATTCTTTTGCTTGTACAAATTTTTGTGTATGTGAGAATGCATTTATTTCTCGTTGTGATATAGAATAAATGATTCTTTATTAGCTTTATATGATACCGCAGTGAGCTCGTGATATGATGGTCGAGCATTATTTCCATTAGTATAGTTATATGCCCCCGTATCACGGCTCACTGCAATATTCTGAAAAGACTTGTATTCTTATTTTAGAGAATAATACTTCCGATTTGAGGAAATACTATTCTGCTTCTAATAGAATACGTTTTGTGTGGGAGAAATTTTTACTTTCTCTTTCTTTCTAAAGAACACTTCAACTTTCGGAGATGATCGCTTTTATTTGTTAAAAAGTGGATTTTCCCACACAGTGAAGTGAGCTTTTGAAGAATGTTTTGATCTTTTTGTCAGACAATTATATTTTATTGTTGAATGGATCCACAGGACAGTCATTGGCTGTTTTACTGCATATTTGTTTGTACAAATAATCATAAGTATTCAGCTGCGGTCGTTAGTGGTTCCATCAAAAAAGTTTTTTGGATGTGCCGTGTTAAAAGGCTTTATTTGTCTTAGTGCTTCCGAAGGAGGCTTCGTGGTCTCCGAAGAGAAGCGATTTTGGACTCCGAAGAGAAGCAATTTTTGGTCTCCGAAGAGAAGCATTTTTGGTCTCCGAAGAGAAGCATTTTTGGTCTCCGAAGAGAAGCAGTTTTTGGTCTCCGAAGAGAAGCAGTTTTTGGTCTCCGAAGAGAAGCATTTTTTGGTCTCCGAAGAGAAGCAGTTTTTGGTCTCCGAAGAGAAGCATTTTTGGTCTTCGAAGAGAAGCAATTTTTGGCCTCCGAAGAGAAGCAGTTTTGGTCTCCGAAGAGAAGCATTTTTGGTCTCCAAAGAGAAGCAATTTTTGGTCTCCGAAGAGAAGCAGTTTTTGCATTTCAGCTCTGGTGAAGTGGGCCTCCGAAGAGGAGCATTTTGCACTTCTACTCTGGTGAAATGTGCCTCCGGAGAGGTCTTTTTAGCATTTCAGCTCTGGTGAAGTGGGCCTCCGAAGAGGAGCATTTTGCACTTCTACTCTGGTGAAATGTGCCTTCGGAGAGGTCTTTTTAGCATTTCAACTCTGGTGAAGTGGGCCTCCGAAGAGGAGCATTTTGCACTTCTACTCTGGTGAAATGCGCCTCCGGAGAGGTCTTTTTAGCATTTCAGCTCTGGTGAAGTGGGCCTCCGAAGAGGAGCATTTTGCACTTCTACTCTGGTGAAATGCGCCTCCGAAGAGTTGTGCCTCCGAAGAGGGCTTGTGCCTCATTAGAGGGCTTTGTTGCTCGTGTCCTTCCACCATTTGCTTCTTAGCGAGTCCTTTTTACCATTTCAAGTGCACGTTCCACTATTTTTGTAAAGCGTTTTCTTGTTGCCAAAGGAGTGTACTTCATCGTCGAGTGAATCCATGGGGCAGACTCAGGCTACTTTACCGGATGTTTGTTTAAACAAACGACTGCGATTAATTAGCAAGAGTCTGGAACCTTCTCGTCAGGAAGGTGCCCGCTTTGGTGGAATCACTAACAGTTTGTGAATAGCACCTCTTTTGTGGCTTATCATTGTTGAGTGATTCGTAGGAGTCGCAGAGTCTTGGGATGTGTGGATTAAGTCAGCTTTGCCTTGATAGCCTGCAATATATAATCGACATTTTAGATATATTTTAAAGAAACTTGCATATCGAAATAAGACAGGCATTTTATAGCATTAGGGAACACAAGATTTATAGTTCTTTATTATTGAATCACGCTGATTTCTCAGCGGTTTACAATACAAAAGTTATACATCCACCATCATTTTACAAATTTAAGCAATGTTGTTAAGTAAAACACGGATGTAAGTAATTGTTGTTCCAGAATCTCCGGATTGGATTTCAATTTCTACTGGATTCGTAGTTTTCAATTCATATGCCAGAGAGAGTGAAAGATGCCCCAGCCGCAGTTTTGTGGGTAATCAGCAGTCGTCCCAATTTCCGCTTGTTGGGTATGGACCTCCTGTGACAACATTAATGATAAGCTGTTCGGACTCTTGCGCTGCTGTGTTGTCGCGAGAGCCGGATTGAAGGGTAGGATGTTGTTGCCCCTGAGTGGATGAGGTTGGATCGACTCCGCTTTTCTTCACATATTGTTGAAGTTTACCCTGTTTCAGCAATTCTTCAATCACACTTTTTAACTGGCGACATTGGTCAGTGTCATGGCCAGGTTAATTGTGAAATCGGCAGAATTTCCCATTACGCACTGCACCTCTTCTCATCTCAGGTGGCTTAGGATAATTGACAACATCTTTCGTTGCGAAAAAGATATTTTTCGGTGTGCCAGTTAAAGGAGTAAAATCTGAAGGATTAAAGCAGCGGAGTTTTTTCTCATTCCCCTGGTTCTTTCCTCCGTCAATTTCCCTTTTCTGATTCCCAGAATCTCTCTTGTTAGAAGCAAGATCATTATTGTTGTCCTTAGCTATCACCGCTTGTGCTGGTGCGGAAAGGTTTTCTAGGCGCATGAATTCATCGGCCTTTTTATAAAACTTCTCAAGTGAGTTTGGTTCCTTCATCTTTAGCCATTTTCCAAATTCACTTGATTTATCGACGGCTCGCACTAGGTAAGTCAGGATCATACGCGGCTCTGCATTATCCACTTCGGCTAGAGCTATATTGAAATGGCTCAAGAAAGATTTGATTGATTCTCCGGGAGCTTGTTCAAGATTAGACAGTGACATTATATCCTTAGCTTTTGAAGCATACAATCTGAACTGTTCTTTGAACTTTTGCGTTAAGTCGGAGAATTGATTTACAGATCGAACTGGAAGCTTTGTGAACTAAGTAGAGCCACACCTTTCAAGTACACTGGAAAGTACCGGCACTTAATCTCATCTGATGCTCTTGCACCGGTCATATGCCAGTCGTACTTGTATAGGAAATGATTAGGGTCAGTCGTTCCCCTATAGGTTTGGATAGTAGGAGGTGCAAATTTCCTTGGAAATTCTGCTTTCAGGATCCTTTCAGTAAACGGAGTTCTGCTTGGTGCAAATCCCCAGTCACTCTCATTCTCTTCCCTCTGCATGCTCTCTTTCATGATGCGGCCAACCATCTCGGACAGGTACTCTTTATTGTTCAGAGACATCTCCGGGCAGGCATCAGTTCTTCTCTCGGAAGCTTGCCTGGGCACATGTTCTTGATAAGTTGGCTGCGGCATAGAACCTTCAGTTTGGAAAGGTGGCATTTCAGGAATGGTCGTTTGATGGCTTTCTGGCTGACGATTTGCCCCCAGCAGAGCATTTAATCTATCCATCATCAAAACGTTTTGAGCTTCAATTTGTTGGTATAATCCAGAAACTATGTCATCTAATTCAGCCCTTGTGACTCCAACGGTAGGATCTGGCTGGTTTGCTGTTGGGGAAGCGGAGGTCCCTTCATGAGCATTTCCAAATCTGGCAGGTCTACCTCTTCTTCCAGGAGCCATTATTTCAGTCAGACTTTTGATCTTTAAGGAGATTCTTTCAACAAGTCTTTGCGAAGTAATGGTGAATGGTCGCCTGAGTTCAATTCTCAGTGAAAGCACCAAAATGTTAACGCTAAAAATTGAACGCTAACACCCGGTGTGTGTAATAGAGTTGTGAAAGCACCACCTGTGTGACGGGAACAAGAAATAAGCAGTAAACTAGCGAAAAGCAGTAAAAGACAGCAGTTTATAGTGGTTCGGCTTGAGATTAAGCCTACGTCCACTTTGAATTTCTTTATTGCTGATTCTGATTACAAGATGATACAATGTTCTCCAAAATACAATATATTCCGATTCCTAAACACTTTAGACTATTAGCTCAAGCTTCGATGTCGAAGATCTCCTTGAATTCATGGTGAATGCGGTAGATTTCTCTCAAAGCTTGTTGTAATGTCTTGAGTGATTGGAGCTCTTCAAATGTTGGATGAGCTGAGAATTCGGCAGAGTAATGACGCTTCAAGAAATGATCGGCCAAAAGTCCCTTGCATGTTGAAGGTAGTGGGGTATTTATAGGAGTTAAATTCTAGACAGAAATTTTGTCCCAAGTCTTAGGTCGCGCACGACCTAAGTTAGGTCGTAGGTCACGAGCGACCTAAGATAGGTCGTGATCTTCACACGACTTAGGAAGCTGGACTGATGGAGTTACACTCGGTTTCATCTGAAGTGGTAAGTCGTAAGCGACCTAAGATAGGTCGTGAGCGACCTAAGATAGGTCGTGCCTCCTTACCCTTCTTTTAGCTCGTTAAGCTACTTGGTGAAGTTAGGTCGTGTATTCTGCTAAGTCGTGAAGCTCTTAGGTCGGTAAGCTTTAGGTCGTTAACTCCTTAGCTCGTTTGCCTCTTAAGTCGTAGGTCGCTGAGCCGCTTCAGGAGTTAGGTCGTGAACCCATTTAGGTCGGTAGGTCGTGACATTCCTTAGGTCGTTAAGTCCCTTAGGTCGCTAACTTCCTTAGGTCGTTAAGTCCCTTAGGTCGCTAACTTCCTTAGGTCGTTAAGTCCCTTAGGTCGCTAATTTCCTTAGGTCGTTAAGTCCCTTAGGTCGTTACATTCCTTAGGTCGTGAAGTCTGGAGCCACTAGATCATGAAGCTTGCTAGGTCGTTAGATCATTCTGCTCCTTAAGTCGTTAAGTTCCTTAGGTCGCAGAGTCTTGAGTCGTAGAGTTTTAGGTCGGCACAAAAATATGAGTTAACACCTCGTTCACGTCAAACGACAACCATTTATATGCAAATTCAACGATATTCACTTAATAGAATATCCATTATAGTTTATAATTAATTTTTATTGATACCAACTCAATTTATTTTAATTCCATTTCATTTCCAATTGATTCCATTCAATTCATTTTACATTTCATATTCACATTCGGTTTATTACATTAATCCAAACAAATTTCATTCAAAACCATTCCATAAAATTCGATAACAACCATTTCACAATTTTACTCAAATCGAGCCTTCATCCAAATATTGCTTAAGTTATTTCAACTCAAAACTCAAATTATATTTTCCTTGTAAACAATTTCTAATTTAAATCTTTGATTTTTTTCAGTCATTTATCAAATCCATTCCATCTACTAATTTAATTCAATTAGTATATTCACTTATCCTTTTTAAATTTCAAATTTCCATATTCAATTCATCCTGAATTTACTTTATCAATAACAAGGAAATTTTCAATTTATTATTTTTCTACTTACTTGAATTTATATGCAAATTCAAACCATTTTTATTCAGCTCACAACTCAACTTTAATTTAACTAATTCAACTTCCAATTCATTATTTCATGAATTAATAATTTATCAAGTTAGTTTACTTGAATTCGATCATGTTATTTTATTTTTTCCAAGTTTGGATTTTTATTCAACTTGATTCAAATCAAATCTCATTACATTATTCAATTTCAATTCATTTATTTACAAATGTAACCTCATTTGTTTATTCACAAATTCATTCCTTTCAATTTGAATCTTATTCCAATCAAATTTCAAATATTTTTATAAGTTATCAAACTTATTTACAATCCATAACATTTTAAATGAAATTCCAGAGTCTTTTAAACAATTACTCACATTTCAAAACTAACTTTGAAATTCCAATCCAAATTCTTTAATTCATATTGCAAAAAATTACTTTGGCATCTCATTTCAATTTATAAAATCATTTATAAATTCACATTACCAATTTCATTCCATTAATGAATTTTATTTCAAATATTTTCCTGGAATTCTATTTCCAATTATAAATCACATTTACAATTTATATTTACAAATCCCATTCGTATATGAACTTTATTTCCTTATCCTTTCAATTCATATTTATAAATTTCATTTGTTAAACGAATTTATCTCCAAATCTTTGGTTATACCATTATTTCTTATTCCATTTCCATATAACAATGATAATAATTCAATATTATCACTTCCTAACAACCAAGCAACCATATACTATAATAATTTACGGAAAATGATTTCTTTTCTATACAAAAATAGTTTTGGGTAAAATTATTTCATTTACCCTATTTTAAAACAATACTATGTCAGTTTATCTTGTTTAAGAGTTTAGAAACCCCTATCGATTACAGTTGGCCAAGCTGCACCGACCAGAATCTATAAACAATCAACCGATAAGTCAACACAATATAAAACAAATTTTTATATTCACTAACAAATACGCACTCATATCTATTATTACACTCATACTCATTCTAGAGTACTACTGACTCTATCTCTAATGAGTAACACCCAATAGAGCCAGAGTTGTCGCTTAACCAATTGCTCTGATACCACATGTAACATTTCGACTTTTCGACGCCCGAAAGTCGACATCAATACAACCACTATATCAACTGCCGAACTATCGAATGCCGGAAAACCGAATTGTTAGGGTTAAAAAGAAGAGGTATAAGAAAATAGATAGAAGAATAAAGAAGAAACATAAACAACAACAGAATCTCACATTCGCAGCGGAACAATACATAATAGATGAATGAATAATCTTCATAACAAAGAACTATATCAGTTTATATAATACATCATCAGAGTTTACAACAACAACACACAACACTGGACAGTTATATAAACTTGTCCACATACATAATACACAGCGGAATAATACTAGTATAAGTGATACGTCTCGCCATCCAGCTCGCCTCTAGATCTCCACAGCAACTTCTGAATTCCAGAATGACCTGATAACCTGACTCTTGGCTGCCCGTGTGGAAAATTTTGGGCACCTAGAGTTTAGAAAGGGAACAATAAACTCCAGGTCAGTCATGGGACTGGTGTGAGATCTTAAAAACAGTTATTTTCACAAAGAAAATAAAAGAAATTCCACAATGCTTTTGGAAAATGAAACTACCATAAGGCCTCCCGGCACACACACAATGCAATCGCACACATGGGGGAGATTTCTCCTTATGATAGTCAAACATGCTTGATACGCAAAGTTCTTTTTAATATTATTACTAGTGCATAGTGTGAAGACATTTCAAAAGTATAATATTAATCTTAGCCAGCATAGGTACCATTATACTATGCCTACTATAGCTGCCACCTGAGGAGATAGGTTATACAACTTCAATCGTAAAGGGCTCGTATTGTTTCTTTGGATTTTCAATAAATGGTCAGGCTAAGGTACTTCCTATGCCACATGGAAACGCCTTTGGAGGGACGTCTCGAGAGACAACTGCTCTCTGCCAACACAAGGCCGGGTTACCTCTTACTAGGTAACTACTACACGAATATGCCATCCCCCGATCGTTTGCGACCTTTATCTAAGGGCCCTCGATCACAAAGCAACAATCACACAGTAAATGAGATTGGAGCAACCACACAGGTAAATATCTGGGTTCTCTACCATAATATCACCTTTTTCCAGAAGGAAATGACATACCCTAAAGGGAGCGACCCTCATAACCTTGCCGCATTTTTCTGTTTCGACCATTTCCGGGGTGTGAGGTCCGATGAGGTCTCGTCCACAAAGCTACGATTTACACGAAACCCATGCTTTGATCACAAATGATCAGCAACACACAGCAACACTTAGCATGCCACACTACCAAATTGGGAGTATATCACTGATAACCTTCAACTACATAACCTCTGAGCTCGTACGTCTCAGAGAAAGGTGTTAAGCTAAGAGAATAAATTCTCCGCCACCAAACAGAAATGTATTTCAAAGAAATCTGCTTTATATCTCAAAGTGTAGTGTCAAACATACAGCCATACAAGTCTGTTCCGGGTTCGAACAGAACCGAAGGCACTTCGTCCAATAAAGGAAGAAGCCCTTGCAAATCCGTCTTCAATTGGAAATCCATAACGTCTTATCATTATTCGGAATGGGTTATATGACACAAAGTCCTCTCTCGGCTAAACCGAATAATGAATGCTTGTTTTAAAAACAAATTCAAGTGTCATTTCAAAGGCAAATATTGATAGTCGGTTATTTAACTATCAAACAACATTCACAACAATCAAGCCTCAAATTGCCCTAAATTGTTTATTCTTTACTATCAAACAATATTCTCAACAATCATCCAATTTAAATAATTTTTTCCAAATTATTAAATTTCAAAATATCTTTGCAAGATATATATTTTTCCACACTTCATCACTTTGAAAACCAATTTCAAATCACTTTTCACTCGCGGAATAGAATTCCCGATATTATTTATTTCCACTGTGAATTTAAATTCCCAAATATTCACTTTCAAACCCCAAATCATATTTCAAATTGATTTCTAAATTTATTTCAACACCAAATCAAATTTCAAATTGATTCTTCCATTTATTTCAAATATCAAATCAATTTTACAAATTTGATTCCCAAGTCTATTTTCAATAAAACAGAACATTTGCAAATTGATTTCTAGGTTTATTTCCAAATAACAAATCATTTTACAAATCTATTTCTGAATTTATTTCCAAATACCAAATCATTTTACAAATCGATTTCCAAATTTATTTCAACACAAAATCCATTTTCATTCAACCCAAATAAATTTTCATGTTGATTTCCCAAAGATTTATTTTCCAATATCAAATCAATTATCAAATTGATTTCTAAAAATTTTATTTCCCTTTTAAAATAAATCCCTTTATTCTTTCCAAATGATTTAAAATCTGAATTTTCAATAAATTCTTCAGCTATTAAACAATATTATTCAAAACCCATTTATTAATATCTTTTCCTATATTTTGGAATTAATTCGATAGGATTACAAAAATCAACTTTTATGCTTTTAAATTCCTTCTTTTTAAATTCACCAAATTCTTGCAAAAGAGAATTACTTCAAATTTCCTACTTAAATTTCAAAAATCCAATTTATTTATTTCTGGTATCCAACGATACCAAAAATATATTCGGCTAAATTATAGCTTCAACAAATTCAATTATCAATATAATCACATAGATTATCAATAAATCATCACACAACATATGAAACAAATTCATACAATTTGAGGAATCCAGTTGGATCCCTCCAACCTATTTCCCTGCATCCACAGATGTTAGCACAACAATTAAATACCAATTCCACTTCAAGGTGGAATATCGCGATATATGGGATTTAGAAAATATCATCCGCTATTATGCGGCGCATAGGATCTCATCCGCTATATAATGCAGGAAAATCAATCACCAATATATATATATATACTACTATATATACTACCACATCCAAACAGTCAATCAATAACTACAATTCCAATTTTAATTTGAGTGAGAAGATCTCACCTTTGGCAATACATGCAATCCATTTCCAACTTATTTCCATTCCTGCTTATTTTCTCCATTTTAGACCTTGTATAGACAATTATATGATTTAATTAATATTCGAACAAATCGAACAATTAACTACCATTTTAAAATTTTATTTAACTAATGATTAAATTTTAAACTAATAGTTTAACTTAAACTAATATTTCCTTTAATAGATTACATTTAGTAACTAAAAATAATTATATAAGTTTACTAAATAAATTAATCAACTTAATAAATTATATTTTATTTTCCTTTATTTCAAACTGCATAAAAAAATCTTTATAGGTAAAAATCCAACTTTACATGAACTTTAAATATGTTAAAACTTCCTATATTTCCAAATCTTATTTATATAAAAATTTTCTACTTCGGTACAAATATTCATATAACTTTTGAACTGAACTGTAAATATAAATATATTTCTCTAATATATATATATACATATATATTTTACTTAACTGAAATTTTCTTTACTGTCATAACAAGATTATCCAAACTTTTGCTTATTGTTTCTCAAAAATCTTAAATTGAAGGATAATTTGCATGCATGCCTTACTATAGTTTGTATACATATATGATTTACAAACATTAATTAAATCTTAAATCTGCATACCTATCCCTAGATCGATGAACACAGCCGGCACGAAACCCTAACAATCGCGATTCAATCCCCTCCAGTTGCACACGCGAACGCGTGCCTCTGCCATCACCATCGCGGCCACGACCTGCTTCCCCCACGAATTCCCACGCGCCTGTGCTTCCACAGTCCCTAAAATCGCGACTTGGCCTCCCCTCGCGTGCGCATGCACGAACGTGCTTCCCAATCGAACGAATCGAAGACGCCGCGAACCCTAACTCGCCAAACCCTACCATGACGTCGCACTAGCTTCGACGACGCCCTCCCCAATTCGAGCTCAATTTGGTACAGAGAAGATTTGCGAGTTCGAATGATTTCGAAAATAATAGAGGAACACGACCATTAAATTTTATTTCTTTGAATTCGATTTCATTTGTTTTGAAGATTAAAAGGAAGGCTCGGTTTATTTATTTTTATTTTCTCTCGGTTGACTAAAAGATAAAAGAGAGGGACGAGATATTTCCAGAGGAAAACGATGTTTGCATGCTATCAGATGAAAAAAGAGGGGACAAGAAAAGATGTTTACGTGATTCTCTCAACTTGCTACAGTAGCCCGAAGTGAAAATAAAACAGCTGATGTGATATTTTGACTTAAACTTTAAATTTAAATTTAAATCGACTTGAATTAGCAAATTAAAATCTTGACATCCTATCGAGGCGTGCCGTCAGGCATTCATAAGGTTATACCCCTATTTCGAACGCAATGGAAAAGGTTTCGAGTTTTAATTCGATCGTATGGAGAAGATAGCTTTTTGGACCCGGTTATATTGAATTTTCGATATAAATTCAGCGCGTTTACTTATCGTACGATCACACGACAACTCCAATCACTACGAAAATTGAATTCCTATAATAATACACTATTACAGATCCAATGGTACTGGTCTCGTCAAATTCTGAGACTGTGCCTTAGAAGGCTATTTTTTAAATTCAATTTAAACGATAGAATTTCAAAACCGAACAAAACAGTTTCAAATTCAATTCTGAAGCTTTTATTATCTTCAGTATTATCAATATAGATTTTACAAGACTTCATATTATTTTTAATCAGCTTAAAACTGAAGATTCAAATTTTTACCCAACTTCAATAAATTAAATTCAATAATTTAAATTGCCAAAGTCATTCTGATATCCGAATTTCAAATTAAACTAACTTCCAGATATTTAAAATCAATTAAATATCCTAATTTCCAATGTCAAAAATTCAGGGTCGTTACAATACCGATCAAGGTGATCGTAGAAACCATGACTCGATAAATCCACATTAATTTAATATTATTAAATTATTATGTTTGAAAAGAAATCCAGGAATAAACTTCTTAAGGATTTAGCAGCTACTTGTCGCACACCAAAAAAGAGTAAACTCTAATGTGCCAAATACTATCACCTTCAGTAATCACTAGAATTTAACCAATACGTCTCATGCCGTATGATGAAATTCAAGTATTTACTAAAAGCTAGTAAATATCGCTTATTACGGATACCACTGGAAAACCTGAACCATATTCTCTTAAGGATCTAGCAACCACTTGTCGCACACTAGAAGTGAATACAACTCTAAAGTGTTAAGTACTTTCCCAATTCGATCACAAGAACTTAACCCAAGCATCCCATACTACCCGGTGAAATTCATGTATTCGCTAATGAGTTAGTAAATTACACTCAAACATTCTATTCAATGAGTTATACCATAATCAATAAAGTGTTATTCGAAAGCATTTAAACCAATCGATAACACTATATCGATTATTAATACTTCCCAAATTATAAAATTAAGATTCTCAAAATATCTATTTAATTTATCACTTATTAAAATTTTCCATTATTCCAAATTGTTCCAATTGTATTTATTTTGTGAACTAAGATTTTCCATTTTCCGAAACCATAATGATACTTAAATTTCCATAAAGTTGTATTACTCATGAATCATATTTTAAAACTATATATATATATATATATTTAAGTAATCACTTATTCTCTAAAACCCTATTTATTACTCTTAGAAACGTCCAAATTAGTATTCGTACACTAGTATAAAACAACTTAGGTTTATACTTCAAAACCATGTTTCTAAATCTCATAACATTTTATTTAATAAATTAAATTTATATTTCACAAAACATATTTTTAAATCCATAACTATTTATACCAGTAATACTTAATATAAATATAAATATTTGATAAAACTAGTTATAAAAGAGATTAGGCCAATTTATAAAACAAGTTTAATATTTATAACTTTAATAAACTCTCCTTACCAAATTATTGGTGTTTATAACTAAATATTTATTTATATAAATAAATAGATATATCTTTATTTAAATCCAAAGCTTTGAATCAAATGATTCAAAATCTACAAACACATTAGAATTCATTATGACTAAATATTAGATTATCACAAGATTTTGATCATGAACCAACTCCGTAGAATTCTAACTCTTAACTATAAGCCAAATCAAACTTATAATATAAATTTATTATTGTAAATATATATTAATATATAACCAACTACCAAAATAATCACTCCAACATCTGGGTACACATTACACATACAACAACACTCAAACGTGTTCAAGCAATGGGTCGGGAATGCACTGGTCATTTCAACCGCTTCACCAATTACAACTCGGTCACAAGTTTAAGTTTTAAAATGCAATTTCCACCCTTTAAATCACATAATTTTAGAAACTTACAACATGAAAGTTGGAGCACAAAGTTTAAGCTTTCCAGAACTTTAAATATTATCAAAATCCGATAAAATATGAGAAAGTTATGCTTAAATTACTAACAATGTTTTAGCTCAAATAATTTGACAGGGCAGAGACTATGACTCTATTAAAAATCCAATTTTGACCCAGAAATCTTCAAAATATGAGAAAGTGGTTATAACAAAAGTTCTTCTTTAGAAAATTATCTTTCTACTGCAAAAAGATTCAACATAATTGGATTAATAGATCAAAATTTATGTCCATTTTACTATCAGCTATCAACTTAGAAAATTTGATATGGCTGTGCTATAACCTCTGTTTCACACTTAATTTAGACCCATTTAAACTCAGTATTTCGAAAAATGATCAACAGAAAACTTATATCTTATTGAAATATCTTTCTACCACAAAAAGATTGAACTAATTCGAATCATTTTACACCAAAATATCGCTGTTTTACTACAGCGATTTTCACAAATAATTTTCAGCAAACAACAATTCGAACAATCACTCAAGTTTACAACCATATTGCAAGCAGTTCAATCAACTAATTATTCAATTCAACCAAACTATCTAACTCAATCCTAACATCAAATACCAATTATATAAATGGATTAAAGATAGTAGGGTGAGTGTTCAACCTACCTTTGTTCTTCTATAGCTTGCTAGATCTTCATCCAAGCCTTACTAAATCCTTAGCCTCACAAAAATTGCCTAAAAATCCAAAAAAATGAAAACTAACCAGCAAATAACAAGATTAAAATGAGATCAAAATCTCCCTTTTATGGATCTAGAAGGTAGAGATGAAGTTTAGAACACTTACTCTATTTGGATTAATAAAAAACCCTTTGTTTTGTTCTTGATTTGTGTTGATTTAGATTCTAGGGTTTTGAAGAAGTTGAAATTTTATTTTCTGATTTGAGAAGGAGAATGAGAATGTACGTATAGTATTTCTCAACTTATTCCAATTGTCATGGGCCAATTGGGTATGGTTCAAAACCCAATAACAAGTGTTGCAAATTCTATAAAAGAAGTGTTACAAATTGTTTTGGCTTTGTTTTGTCACTTAAACATACTCATTAACACTAAACAAAATAAACATTGAATTCTAAATTTTATCAAAATCAAATGTCAAATTAAAAACTCTAATTTTAAAACAATAAATCACAATATTAACTTCTAACCCAAATTATCAAAACTAATCAATTGATTTACTAATATTTCAGATTTAAATTAAGATTTTTTTTAAAATGAAACTCATTTCTTAATTAAATCAAAACAATTATTCCCAAAAGCTAAATTTAATTTCACAAACCATCATTTAGCATTAATTTTTCCTAATTAAATTTAATTAATTAAGTAGTTAACAACAGGGTTGTTATAGTTACTTCATCCTTCAGGCTAGGCCGGTAGCTAAGTAGGGCAGAGTACTTAACTACCCAGTCTCAATCTTCGACACTACCTTTCTAGGCAACTTATTAAATGGGTAGGCTTTAATAAGTTAACCCTAACATTGCTAATTTAGACCGTATAAATTATTGAGCTCTGATACCATTGAAGGAACCGAGCTAGTCGAAAGCGGGTTAATTGAGTGAATTTCTAATTTTTTACATTTTGATCTTTGTTGAGCCCGCGAAGCCTAAATGGATTTGAGATCCAATCTAAAATATTTTACATAAAATCTTCATTTTATTTAATATGCTTGAATTTTTTTTCTTTTCTACAAGTATATGAAATACACTTGTTTGTATGAAGCATGTGTACTACATATAAGAAGTGTACATAGCTACTATCACCTTATGTAGGTGTTGGAATTTACACCGCAACAGAACATTTTCCCTTTACATATGCCTTTGACATCCAAGGTTTTGAATTAAAAATACATACATAATAAAAGGTGTATAATAGTGTGTGTATTAAAATTATAATTGTTAATTTTATATGATTTGAAATCTAAAATATATACAACAATGAATTTATTTTCAATTAGGGAAAATTTTGAGATTAAAATTACATTATTACATAAAATTCATCTTGTGAATACAAATTAAGGCGATACATATATATTTCCATATATATGTATATAGCAAGTAATATTTTAGATTTTAAAACAACTTATGTATGTACACATTATAATTATATTATATGTATAGATATGTTTGGATTTAAAGTTAATAATTTAAATCAAACTTTTAATTCAGAAAGAAAACAAAAAATATAAAATCTTACGCAAAACCTTAATTTTAGAAAGGAAACAAATTTTTTGGATTTTACACAATAGTCCACGAATGAATTCTATATTGAAAGATTTTCATTCTTGTGAAAACAATACACAAAACAATTATATTCAAAACACCAAGCATATAACATAACAACTTGATTTTCAAGGAAAATTTACATAATTAACATATACTGTATAAAATTATAACATACATTTCAATTAAAGATTAGTTTTTTAAATAAAATTTTCAAAACAAAAGAAAAGGGAATTGGACAATTTAGACAAATATAAATTCTTGATTAGAATATCCGTATCTAAATAATACAAAGAATAACAAAAAATTATCATATGAGTCAGAGGATCTAAATTATATAAATCATAATGAACACATAGTGAATGGAGATAAAAACAGAAGTGGATCTGAATCAAATTAACATAATAAACATACTTTTAATTTAGGTGGACGAAAGGGGATTTGAATTACATGTTGCAAGATGAATAATTAAAAGAGAAGATGAATTGTATAAAATCCATATATATGAACAAGAGAAACACATAAACAAATTAAATTAGAGTAGTACCTTAGGATGTTGCTAAGAGTCACACCTTGAATGATGAATCGAAGCTGCTAAATTTAGTTTAATCGGTCTTTGGATCTTGTAGGAATTAAGAGATAAGAATCACCTTTTATTTTTAATTTAGTTTGATTATGAAAGTTTTAAGCCTTTGAGGCTATAAAAATTTTCCAATATTGCTTGACAAGAAGGAAGAAGAGAATTGCAAATGATTGAATAAATAAATTTCTTAAAGGAGGCAATAAAAGATAATTAAAGATAGGGGTGATTCACCTTTCTTTAATTATGCTTTAGCCTTTTCATTTCAATTTAAAAAACTCTTCTCCCTTTCCCCACCCCAGCTGGCCACAGCATGAGGAGGAATGAGCCTCGAAAATCTCAAAACCCATTTAGTGTTTATTCCATTTAAATCCAAATTAAATATTTTATCGATATCGTATATTGATACACATATGCATAACTTTTTTATATATGCATTTTATTAAATACTAATGACATTCAAACATCAAATAAAATTTAGTAATTAATATTTCACAAACATTAGCTAATTTACAACGATTATAAATTAATTAAATCGTATGGTTTATTTGGAGTATTCACCATTTCGGTTGTGTGACTTAAATGTGTAAATTCAGCTAGTAACTAATATCGAATAATTCAAATATTAACATTCACACGTCGTCTTAGCTAGCGATGTGTAAATTTTTCATGATTATAAAACTTTGTAATTACTATCACATAACATATCATCTAAGGAATTTCTATTTAATATATATTTAAATTAAACAATAATTAATTAACATATCACAATATGACAAACATATAATAGAAAGACAAACATCTTCTATTTCAAATGAGATTTTATTATAGAATTATTAATTTACAACAAACTACAGAATTGTTCGTAGGGCATAACCACAATTGTATCATCCTCCACCACCATCTATGCTAAACCACCACATGACATCATTACTGCACCGCCACCACCATATGTTTGCTTTGTAACTCAACCAAAAATTCCCCATCCTCCAAAATTGAAAAATCCTAAAGTATCATCACCATCGCCACCTCCATCTCCCTTGCAATCGAAGTCTACCAATGTGTACTTTGGGTAAAAACATTTGGTTTTAGGGTGAATTATTGATTAAAGTATCTTTAAAAGTCAAAATTAAACTTCATGTATTTTCAATTCTACTAATTATTTGTTAATGGGCTCTACAATTTTCAAATTAAAGTTCAAATCTTTTGCTAAAATACAAAGATTTAGGGTGCCCTTAGACTTTACTCTTGGTTCTCAATAATTGACAACTTGTATTCCATTCATCTAGTATATCTCTTGAAGTACAACACACATATATATTCAATAGCAACTGACAATTCAGTTGTGAGTACACATCAATCCATTATTCAACTGCCTATCTTAGTCGTAAATGCTTTCATGTGAATAATGACCATATAAACTAAGTGTGCTGCTATATGCACTCCTGTTTGTTCTTTCCAACACCATGATATGGTGGTCAAAAACACAAAACGTGATGCATTTAGCTTCACCAGAAGGTGTGGTGTTAAATGCACTTCGTTTTGTGCTTCTGGCCACCACATCATGGTGTTGAAAAAAAAAACCGAGGTGTATATAGTCGTACACTAAACTGAAAGAACAAGTAAAGTGACACTGAAATATAAATTCATTCCAATTTTCAAATACAATAAATACATGATCATATTAATATCAATGTTTGTGACCTCTAACTTCTTAGAATTGACCCATGTTTATGCATTCTAATAATGTTGATTTAAGTTTTACATTGACATATTGAATATCCTTCCTTACACAGCATACATCATAAATCCATGGTAGCACAATAGCATCTATCCCCGAACCGGGTACCGATCCAGACAATCCAACCACGGGTTCCGGCCCGGCCTCTTAACCCGCTTCGTCGCCCTCCAAACTGCGCTGTTACACTTAAACCCGGATCCGAAAGCAAGCTGCCATATCTTATCCCCTCTCCTGACCCTCCCTTTAGCTTCCAAGTACGCAAGCTCGTACCAGATGCTGCTGCTCGATGTGTTCCCGAACCTATGCAGCACGGCTCTGGAAGCTTCCATGTTTTCATCCGTAAGTTCCAGATTCTTCTTTAATTCCTCTATCACCACTTTGCTTGCCGCGTGAATGCAGAAGTGGTCGAACGCGAGCTTGTAGTCGGGAATGTAGGGCTTTGTCGCGGTTTCCGGTGTGGATTTCGCGGATTTGGATCCGAAGAGGTTGCGGTAGATCAGGGTTGCGAAGAACAGGAGTTGCTCGGAGAACGGGAGCACGAGCGGACCTAGGGTTGTTATGTTTGCTTTTAAGGCTTGTCCGCCGACTTCTAGAAGGTCCCTGCTTATTGATAGCCCTTTGATTCGCTGGTCGTCTTCTTCCTGGTACACGCTCCTTCACAAATTTACATATTTTTAGTAACATCGACACTGGATGTTGTCTTTTGTGCTAAAACTTGCACTATGTGTAACTGGGATATTTGACTACATCATTATCGTTAATGATCATTGGCAAAAGATAAACAATAGCCTTGTGCATTGGATTTTTGTAGTAGGTGTAGATTGTTTTACAGTACAGAAGTCTTGTTTGTTTGATTCTGTCCTTGTAGCAAATAAAATAAACACATACCTGAAGCTTCTATCATCACTGCCCTTATGGGTCCTAACAATGTGCTCCAACTGATACTTTGCCCTTGCAAAATCCCTTCTCCTATTCGATAACAAAACAGCAGAGCAACCCATTCTAAAAAAGCAGTTTGGTATCAACATCGACCTATTCTTTCCAGGATACCATGTAAAATTAATAGCTTCCGTGCTCACCACAACTGCATAGTTGTTAGGATTCGCCTGCAAGATAAATATAGTTTCATTTTGTTTATTTACAATCAGAATGTCATATATTTGAAATGTTCTTACAATAAACATTAAGAAGAATCAACCTGAAGGATATCACTAGCCAAATCAAGAGAAATGATCCCAGCACTGCACCCCATACCACCAAGATTATAACTCAAAATATTTCCTCTCATTTTGTAATGGTTCACAATCATAGCGGAGAGTGAAGGAGTCGGGTTGAACAAACTACAGTTCACTACCAATATGCCTACGTCTTTAGGGCGAATACGGCATTTCTCGAAAAGCTCATCTAGTGCTGCAAACATGGCAGTAGAAGCTTCTGCTCTGCCTTCTTTCATAGTGGCAGAAGAACCAGGGGCAAAGATTGATCTCGGTAGATAAGTTTCATCTCCGAGTCCAGATGAAGACAGTATACGTTGCTGAAATGAGAGACTGTCTTCGTCGAACTTGCCTGATTGGCGTGCAAGTTCAATGAATTCTGATCTTGTTACCTGTAAAAAGTAGCAAAATCTTTATTCTCTGCCTTGGTGCAAAAGCGAGCGCAAAATTTCTAAAAACGGTGCGCTTTGCACGTAATAAACTTTGCTAAAATACACTAGTGTTCTGAACCATAGATGAGTGAATCCTGCTTTAGTATTGCATCAGAATCGTTGTCCCCATAAACCACACTTGTAAAAGTAGCATAATCTTTATCCTATGGTGCAAAATCAGAATAGGAAATGGTGAACATTGCTAAAATGCAAGAACGATTCGAACCATTGGATATATTATTTAATGGTTCAAAACGATGGGTGAACCTTACTTTAGTATTGCGCTAGAATCAATGTTCCTATATACCACACTCGACATTTTTGTAAAAAAAAGAAGGTAAAAGAAGTAAAAATTCAAGGATGCAGACCTTAAGCTCATCAAGAGGTTTGTAGCAAGCGAAGTCCAAGAGATAAATGGGCTTCGGGCTAGACATGAAGTAAACCGAAACCGTGAAAACGAGAACGCCGACAAAGGCCATAATGGAAGCAAGATCGTAACTCGTATCTTCCCATAACTTCATCCAAATCTCCTCTTTCCTTAAACCTCCGATTTCAGCACTGAACACTAGGATAAGTACAGGTATAGTAGCTAAGTATATGCCATGACTTATCAAATAGTGGTATCCAAGCTTGACATACTTTAAGTTTACGGACTGTAAGAAGTCGGGCAGCCTTCGTCTGACACGGACCGAGAAGGCCGGTGAGCCCGCATCAGGCCCATTCAGCTCGAGCCCACGGTTGACTATTTCTGTTGAGAGGAGAGTGTGTTCTCTTGCAGCCATGGAGTTTTGATTGAGAGGAGGAAGAGGATGAAGAGAGTTATATAGAAGGTATGTGAAGTAGTTGAGAGACAGTTAATGTGTGCACCAAACTATATGGCGTATAGTTGGAACTGTCATGAATGTGTACGCTTTTGATTTGAAATGAACGAGGAATTTAAAATGGAGCTAGCTTGTTAAATGAGGTCAAGGCTGTGTTGGTTTCATTTCTATTATGAGGACAAAGACTTGGAATATTCATTGTTTTAAATAAATTCATGAGAGATGAAAGTATTTCAAATGACTAATGAGTAAATAAATAAGAAATATAGTAACAAGTTTATTATAAAATACTACTTATGTTTTATATTAGTTTATTATTAGCATTCTGTTCTTACTGACATCTGGAAAGAACAACTTTTTTATTATCTTTTAATGCAACTTTGTTGACATAAAAGCTAACATACTAATTTTACTAAAACTCTGGTTAAGGAATTATACCAATATAAGTGCCATGAATTAATGGCTCAAGAGAAACTCTCAACCAATATCCACATTAGTTGGTAGATGAAATGAAAGAAAATTTACAAGTCATCAATGCATACAGATGTAAACAACATGGATGCCATGACAGGTTTAAATTGAATTATGGTCGAAATCAATATTATGTTTACAACAAAGAAATTATATTAATGATAAGAGTTAGCTACAGTAGTTGAAGTAATATTCAGATATGTGTAATAATCGCTCTAGTTGAACAAATTCATAGTTCTGAAACAGATAAGCATCAAAATCTTCCAGAACATACCATCTCATGCAGCTTCCGTAATTTTGAGATAAAGTTTAAGTGTTAAGGTTACCTACTATATATGACATTCAACTGTACAAATATGCTCCAAGAAGATTAGTTAATTAAGTAATGCAATGTTGTGGCAACTGAAAGAAGCAACATAAACAAAACTTACATAGAGTATGATTTATGCAATGGGTACATAGGAAAAATTTATTATGCATGGTCTCATAATTTGACTATGTCCTGGAAGAAAACTACAAGGCACCATGCTTGTATAATTAAACCCACATATTTTCGAAATGCTTAAATATTGAATGCAAAACCAAGTCAAAGGTGTTGTACATCATGGTCATAGTATATGCTTGTCTGAATTTTTTGGTGACCTTATCCACCAAACTGTTTTCTTCAGTGATATTTAATATAGTTTTCAGCACAAACAACTGCATATTCATATATGACTTTACGTCAGTGTCAAGTGCTGTGTGTGTATATAGATATAGAGCTAGCTAGCTACGTGGACACAAAATTAAACATAATTGTTGATACAATAAATTTGGACCATCGAATTTCATTGTGTTCATGCATGAGTTTAAAGCGGGGGGCAATTCAAAATCTAATGGTTGAAATTTATTGTATCACCATTTTATGTCCAAATAGATTACACACACATATAAAATCAGTAGCACCCTTTATTTAGCAGCATTTTATATTCTCCTGATATCAGGCATAAATTTCTATTTAAATATTTGTTATGTCTCTCTTTTGTCATATGTACCAAATATTTAAATATAAACTTGTGACTCATATCAAAGAGCTATAAATGATGTTAAATAAAGGCGCTATTGATCGATACACACACACATATATATATATTCACTGTTTTAAATCTCAGATATCTCGGCCGAGATCTCGGTTGAAGGCATGGGCGAAACGAAACATGAGATATCGGTTGATATCTCGTTTTGAATATATCGGCCGAAATTTACAAATATCGGCCGAAATTTGGAGCGAAACGATATTCCGAGATTTTTCCGATATATTGGTTTTTTTAATAAAGATGTAGGCCCATTCAGACCCAAATTCAAAAAACAAACAGCCCTTTTCTTCATTATCCGATTAAACTTTTCAAAAATCACGTTGCCCATCAAAAATATAGAACTCTCTCTTCTTCGGAGAAAAAATCGAACTCCCTCTTCTAAAAAAAATCGAACACCCTCTGCTTAAAAAAATCGAACTCCGTCTTCCAACTTCCAATGCCTCGTGATTGCTTTCAATTTCCAACCGCTCGATCGCTTTTGACAGTGTTTCGTTTTCAATCAATTTCTCTACTTCTTACAGGTATGTAAATTAGGGTTTTTTATGTTTTAATGAAATTCAAAAATTGAATTTACAGTATAATTTAAAGTAGATTTGCAAATAAATTTAATTTGCAAGTATAATTTCATGGTTAAGACTACTACTTTATTTGCTTAAACATTATATGTTTATTCAAACATTTATTTTGTGAACATTGGTGGCGTTGTGAATGCTCTCCAGCAGAAAGTAATGCAAGCATGAATGGTATAATTTCCTTGTTTATGTGGTAGGAAGTAATGCAAGCACGATGAGTATCGTTTTCTGCTTTTATGTTGGTATTCACGTAACAATGGTTCATGTCAGTTTAGAACTTTAATTATGTAAGTGGTGTTCATTCAATATTTTTGTAATGTTTAATTAGATATGTACGTGTTGTTTGCTTGTTTTAAACTTTTAGTGTTGTTGTGTAAACTTCATGGATATGGTTCTTTAATACCGTTTATCATATTTTAATTAGATAGAAATGACATAGATGTCCTTTCGAGCAATCGATGACGATGATATATGATGTGATTTTACAAATCAAGCTTAAATTTTTATTTATTTTAGTATATGTAAATATTATTGCATAATCAAATTAATTTTAAACATGAAACATTGAAATATACGCCGATGTGGTTCCGAGATGAACTTTAAGGTCCGATATGTAAATCCGATATTGTCATCCGAGATGCACTCGTCTCGTTCGAGATCTCCCCCGATACGATACCGAGTCATTAAAATCGCCGAGATGAAACGTAACCGATATTCGAGATTTAAAACATTATATATATATATATATATATATATATATATATATATATGCGTTCAATGACATCGCTATGTTGCGGCACCCCTCCCAGCATGCTTAGTCATGAAAGTTAGCTGATTTTAGCCTAAACTAATAAGTTCCAATTCCTATAATTTGTTCTCATATTCATTGCATTGAATGACAACCTAATTCTCCTGTTATATATTGACATCTTAAAATTTTACCTTTTAATGTATCCATGTGATGTAAATTTATGAACATTTAAACAAGGCAGCTGGACATAAACTGTATGCGTCTTGTAGTTTTGTTCATGGCATTCAATGCTGCTTGAACTGGATGATAAGATTTTGATTTAAAAGATGACAGGTAGTATTTACTGTTGGAAGTGGAGATTTATTTACTGGAGCTGGTTGGATGGGCTACTGGGCCTAGCTGACCCAATAAGGCCTTTGAAAAAAAAAATCTCATTCCTCTCATCCCAAGCAAATCTTACAAAGTTAAAGTCACGTCCAAATAATCGGAACAATCTACGTAGGTGCTATACTGCATGTATTTCTACGTTCCACACTGAAACTTGGAAGCACCGTTGTGATTTTTTTTTTCTTTTTTTTCTTTCGCAGCAGAAAACAAATACGATAAGAAAATGGATCGATATATATAAAAAAAAAGTTTTACCATGCATAATGGTAAATGGAACAAAATTTTTCATAGTTGTTTTAAATTAAATAATGTCCACATTAAAGGTTCTATTTATTAGTTATTCTCCTTACGAGTACATAAATTAGTGCATAAAAGAATCAGTTCAAAGTACATACGTAAATCAAATTTTTGTTTTTTAAGACCACTAAGTTTTGAAATTAGCCACAATGACACAACTTGTACCCATCTTCTTCAAAATTCCATCACTTCTAGTCGTCACCACAGGCCTGGTCTATGGCCTTTAGGGGAAGGGGCTGCTGTAGTGCTTCCTGACTGCTGAAAAGTGTGAGGGCTGAAGTGTGCTGGGCCTGATTGCTACTGTTAGTCTATTCTACAACTACAATTAAAAATGTGAGTCTTCTATTGGTTTGATATTGGTTGATTTGGTTTTATATTATTGGTTGATTTGTTAAATGAATCAAATAATTTATTAAATGAAAAAAGTACTTATGCGCATAATTAGTGTTGCTAAGACACTTTCTCAAAATAATTTGTCATTTCGTGGATCAAATGAGAAAATTTATAGGAAAAGTAGTGGACTTTTTTGTCAACTTATAGAATTTGTAACCAAGTTTGATCCAATTACGGAAGATCATCTTAGACCTGCGGTGAATAATGAGACCAATAATCATTATCTTAGCCATAAATTTCAAAATGAATTAATAAATTTGTTGGCTAATGAGATCAAATTAACAATACTTACAAAAATAAAGAAAGCAAAGTACTTCTCAATTATCCTTAATTGCACTCCAGGTTTGAGCCATAAAAAGCAAATGTCCATTATTACAAGATGTGTGAGTTTTGATGGGGCAAGTGATATTAAAGTGGAAGAATATTTTCTTGGATTTATAATCGTCGATGATACATCCGAGCTTGCCTCTTTTAAAGAACTTCAAAATGTATTGATTGATCTCAAGCTTGATATCAATGATGTGAGAGGGCAAAGTTATGATAATGGTTGAAATATGATAGATATAAGGTTAAATTAAACTTTACCTTATGCCTGACCACAACATTAACTATTTAATTGATTGATGTAGGTAAACGTTAAGGTGTACAACAAAGACTATGAGACTATCAATAAAACCGGAGACGTTATACAGAAGAAAACCGGACACCTTATAGAGTCCATCAAGAAAACCGAAGATCTTATAGAGAAGAAAACCAAAGATGCTGTGTCTCTAGTTTTATTGATAGCACCCACTCTAATTTGGTAGATGCTTTCTTCTCTATCTTGAAGTAATTACTCGCCATTGAGCTTGAGCATAGCTTCATCTATTTCCTTTCCTTCCGATGCCCTCTTCAAACAAAGTCATGTTTGTTGCAGCTCGAGTATTTGATGTGAGAGATGCATTCATCTATTGTAAGATGAAGATTCTCCCCGATGTTTGCCTAGGCACAAGCATCGATTCGATGGGGCTAAGCTGAGAATAGGCCGATAACTATGCATGTTATAAAAGTAACTAGTCATAAAGCAACTTAGTAAATCCTAGACCTTTCTACACTTCATGCGGAGGTCAGTCTAAATTTTGCTTTATGTGATATGGCGAAATCATGTATGAAAGCAAGGATATTTTTTGCTTATGTGCAAAAGATTTATACTTTAGTTTCCGGCTCAACTTAACAATGAGAAATACTTCTGAGCTATATAAAGGATTTGACTTCAAAACCGTTATTGGCAACTCGTTGGAAAAACCACATTGAAAGTGTTAAAGCAATAAGAACAACACCGAGGTGAAGAGATGCTTTAATTGATATTGCAAATAATTTCAAAGATGATGTTGTGATGATAAAGGCAAAAGGATTATGCTAAAATGCTTTGGAAAATTTTGAGTTCTTAATTAGTTTGTGTATTTGGTACACAATATTGGAAAATATTAATCGAGTAAATAAAATACTTCAACGAGAAGAAATGGATATCGAATATGCAATTACAAAATTAAAAAGGTTGTAGTATTTTTTGAAAAATTTAGAGAAGATGGATTTGAAATAATGATGAATGCGACTAAGAAATTGCAAATGGCGGTATTGATTTGATTTTTTTTGAAAAGAGAGTCGTACCTAAAAAAACAATTTGATAAAGATATTGCAGAGAATGATGATAAACAATCCCTTGAGGACAATTTTAAGGTACTTATTTTCTTTATATAATTGATCAAGTTTTAACTCAAGTTAGATATCGGTTTGAGCAATTTAAACTTTATAAAGGAACTTTTGACTTTTTGTTAAATTTGAGATTTAAAAATATTGATAATGAAGGATTGAAGAATTATTGTACGGAATTAGAATTTTTTTTGGAACACAACAAGGAGTAAAATATTTGTGGTAAAGAATTATTTTTTGAGCTTTGATAACTAAAAGAAATTTTACCATTGAAAGTAAATAAATCAATTGATATTTAAAATTTCATGAGGTTATATAGAATGTAAGTGGATTTCTAGAAGTTTGGGTTGTTTATCGATATTGACTATTTCGATCACGGTTGCTATGGTGGAAAGAAGTTTTTCAAAATTGAAATTGATAATAAGATATCTTCAGACTACTATGTCGTAAGAGAGATTATATGAATAATCTATTATTTCAATTGAAAATGAGTACTTGGATAAACTTAACTATGAGATCATATGAGAGTTTACTTCAAAAATGCAAGAAGTTATTTTTCGTTGGCTTGTATTTTGGCATGATACCATATTAACGTTTAGATTTTTTTGGCATGTAAACTAAATGATTTAGTTTATCGATATTTTATGATCAATATTTAATTTTATATTTTGCATTTGATTTTGTGCATATAAGAGTATTTTTATTTTTAAAATGAGACAACAAAAAGCGATAAAAAATTGTTTGTCTAAGGCATTAAATAGTATAGGGCCAGCCCTAGACACCATCTAAATCACCATTCTCATCGTCATCCACTCTAAGCATCACCTAATTTCAACCCTAACCGCCACCCAATCCCCATGTTCACACCTCTATCACTCTTAATCATCCAACCTTATTTCCTCATTCATGCTACCTTACGTTGTTACCTTCTTGCACCACTATTCAGTATCTCCTCTTACTCCACTCCATTGTCAATAATCGCCAACAACAAGAGCCTAAAAATATAAAATGCTACGGTACAATATCATTATACAGAAACTATATACAACAGATGCAAAATGCTATATAAAAATAGCATTGTATAATTTTACAAAAAGGGATACGAAATGATATATGCAAAAAATGATATGTTGCTTAAACATTATGTGATAGACATGTAAGAAAAGAAATGCAATTTAATGAAAACAAAACATAGAATCAAAATCATAGGAAAAATACATGAACATGTCATTAGTCAAAAAATTAGTTTCACACCTTCGAGAATGCTAACCAATGATTCAATATGTAATCATTAGTTGTAGTTTTATGGTGGATTTAGCCCTTTATCTACGTATTTGTGAGTTCTAACTGTAGAATCTCAGATCTAATACTATAATAAAAAAATATGCATAAAAGAGAACAAATATGCAAGGAAAGCAAGAGAAAACAAAGCAACCATTTATATTGGTTCAACATTTGCTTACGTCCAATTTAATATGATTTTATTATGCTTCTCACTAATATCCAGAGATAATGCTGGATTTGAGGTAAGAAAAGGCCAAAACCACCCTTTAGTGAATATATTTCCATCCACTTCTTGGTGAATGTATCCCCGCATTTATAGGCATAAAGGGGGTGAATTTGGGCCTTGAAGTCGATATATTCTCTCTGAAAGCCATTCAAAATATTTCCGTTTTAAATCCACTTTCATTGAAGAAATTTCAGGGCCAGACTTGACTCTCATCATGGATCGGTATGCGTGGATCAAAATGATTGATAAACTTATGTAATTTCTTGTATTTTGCTTCATTTTGTCCATCAATCCCCATTGCTTCATAACATAACGTTGTTCCATGCTCCAAAACTTGAATACGCTAATAAATTACTAAAAATTAAGTACTTTATGGGTTAGTAGCGATCCATGCGGTGGTCGATATCAATCGACCCTTTTTTCCTTTGCATTGCCTTGTACTCGATCGTTAATGAGCCTTGTATCTGTTCCTTCATCATTTTCAAGTTTAGTGTCTTCATATCGTCGCTCGTGAAAATCACTGATAACATTTGCCTTCCAACGTACTTTTCTGTGAATTCAAAGCTTGCTTTGTTTGAATACAGATGACCAAATCCTGAGTCGAACAAATATTCCGTTACTTAAACCATCTCAGTTGGGAGTTGTGTCTTTCAAATAACACCTTAACTCCACACAGTCATTGAGTCACATTTTTCCAATCAATCTAAATTCTAAAGTTTCACCGTCCTGAGAGCTTGTCTTTTCCAGTGAAAACCCTATCAATCCATAGGCAAATTAGTGCCCATAATTTACCAAAATCCAATTATAATCGTCATGATGCAAAACTGCTCGAGAAAACATCAAAAAATATCAATTGTTATGTGTTGGTACCGATCCATGCTCTAGATAGGTATCGATCGATGCTATCATAAAGATTTTAGGATTTAGCCTTTTTCCATTGTGCTTTCTTGCTCAGGCTACCACTACCGTTCCTCTATCGACTTAGGGTTTCCAAAAATCACTCCATGCTCAATCAAATTACTTTGCTTTGCATCAAATCGAGTTGGTTGGTGGATACCGCACAATATTCTAGGCTTATACCACTAACATTTCATTGAATCATCTCGAATTCAGCGACCTTCACATTTGGGTCGATCGACCCTAAGTGCTTCGTCCTAACAATTTGAAGCCCATTTTGCATTGATCTGACCATATATGACCGTGTTTAAGCATACCACCTCAACTTCGATCGATATCAACACATTGAATATATTGGATCAAGTGCATTAACAGTGCATGTAAAAGGGTGAATATCAAAGACATCGCTTTTATTAATTTGCACAAGATTATATTTTATGTTTATATGAGTAACAAGTTTATACTAAATCATAGTTAGTATTTATTAATAAAAGAGCGAGGTATATTTTACATTTATTTATTTGTATTTAAAATATTCATTATTTGTTATTGTTTAATGATAATATTTTATTGTCGGTGTAATTTGAATTTAATTTAGTAATTTAACGTTACTCTGAGTTTATGTTTTAATATTTTGACAAGTACGTATTCACAATACAAACATTGTAACTATTTTTAAAGAGTTTATCAAACCTCATGGTAATATAAAAACATGTGTAATTAATCTTTGTGACTTACAATTAACAAACATACAAATTGAGATCATATGTTAATCATGTTGTCGAAAGAAATATGGCTGTACATGAAAGTAATTACATCTACAATAATACAAAATATGTAATACACACATACGTACATACATTTATATATGAGCTAGGATCAATAACACCCTTTGTTTAGCACTATTTATAGCGCATTGATATCAGCCACAAGTTTATATTTAAATATTTGATACATGCGACAGAAGAAAGAAATAACAAATATTTAAAAAAAAACTTGTAGCTGATATCAGGGGCAAAAAATAGTGCTAATAAAGGGTGTTATTATTCCCATCTCTTTTGTGTGTGCGTGCGCGCGCGCGTGCAGGGAAAGTTCAACAGCCTCCTCTATTCAGCCCCCAGACGTTGCCTCTTAATTTCAGCCACTCGTTCCGATTTAAATATATTATTTAAATCGGAACGAGTGGCTGAAATTAATGGGCTATGTTTGGAGGCTGAATAGAGGGGGTTGATGATCCTTCCCCTATATATATTATTTGATTTAGCCTTTAATTAATCAATAAAAATTTATATATGTAAATGTACATTTAATACGACATCATTCAAAATATTTGTATATATGTATAAATAAAAAAATAAAAAATGTATATTTTGACTTTCATATGGATGTATTTATTAAAATAAATAATTTAGATTCAACTGTACCTAAAAATATACATATAAGTTTTAATTCATAAATATCTGTATATTTAATGATATAAAAGTTTGAATTAGAAAGGGATTGCATATATTTGTGATTGTTGTAAATACAAATTTTTTATTTTTCAAACAATTAGATTGAAAAATCATTTTGATCCTTTTAGATTCAAAACATCTATATTGATGAATGAAAAATCATTTTGATCCTTTTAGATTCAAAACATCTATATTGATGAATGAAACGCTAAAGCCATTATATATATATATGTATGATTTGAAAATTAAGAAATATCAAAAAGAAAATAGTTATCATCAGAACCAAAATTATTTATGTGTATATATATGTATACAAATAATTATTTTATTTATTAACATATTATTAAAATTGTAGTTAAATAATTCTAAAAATTTTGCTTGATCATGGATGAATTAACAAGATGAGAAAGGAAAAAACACATGTACACAAGATTATTAGAAATAACTTTTCAGCCTTTAAATAAATAATTGAATGGCATTAAAATTTTAATACAATATCTAAATTTAATGTTGTCATTAATTTGCAACATTTATGAATAAATTTCACGTTGGTCATTTTGGAAATAACTAACAACTTGGCTATGTTGACTCCCTGGTGTGAACTTGATCCTCAGTCAATATTTATACAATTTAAACATTGAAGCCTGTATGGACTTTACTGAAGTACAGTATCGAGCACAAGTTCAACGTTTACATATCATTTAGGCGAAATCCAATTTTTTGATCTATTTTAAGCTCATCTAGTAACGATATTTCGTGCATGTATTCTTTTCATTATCATGGTATGATTTAGATGTTTAGAGTTTGGTCTAAGGTAAAAAAATTCTATTAATATCCATATTTAATTGCACAGATCACTTTAAAGTCCTTGGTTCAATCCGATAACAATTATCGATAAACCAATTTACTCTGGTTAGAAATTTTGACTTTAAGTTGACTATCAATAACGATGATACTAACCTTCTACAACGAAGAAAATGATTCCTCTTTTGAGTAGTGTTTCACTTCAAGCAGTATAGCGTGTACCCAATTATGGCCGTGACACTGTTGTCGTACCGTGTGCTTTACCATAGTCAAAGTACAGCCTGCCTACTTAAAATCAGCAGTACTATCAAGTTTGAAGACTATTGTACGTCGTTACCATGCGATCTTCTATTTTGACTTAGTTATATTAACATATAAAAGACTTTCATCAAGTCGTTATGTGATTGTTTCAAACAATCACAAGTACGTAGCCTCTTGGTGTCAACAATAATCATGAGTAATTCATTGCCCATCGTATGTAGAACGTTATGTACGCTACTTTCAATGGATGTAATTTTGTTGATATATCTTGACTAGGAATATTTATGGAGTAAGTATTTAAATATTGTTTCAATACTCATGGTTACGAATCCATTTATAAATATAATCGATAAAATACTTATTCTAAGGATATTCTACTTATATATGTTTAATGTATTCGATTCATTATTTATATCACTATATTACAACACATATAAAAGAAAATAAACTGAAAGCTTACTTCATTTCGAATAAGATTTTTTTATAAAAGTTGAGTTAAGTAATATGTTACATAATTGCTCCTAGAGCACACCATTAATTCTATTAATCTCCCACTTGCACTTGGGGTCAATTATGGTTCCGCATGCACATACCTTCGATTAGTTTTCCTAAATTAGACTTGGGAGGGGTTTTAGTGAATTGATCTACGATATTATTATTTACCTTTCGGTTATGCATCTCCATTATTGCTCTTTTATCACATCTTGATTACAGAAAACAATTCTCGATTTCTTATCAAGTTGTCAGTTCTCATTGCAGTTTATATTGCATTATTGTAACCACAATACGTTATTAGGTTTAGTGGTGAGAACTACCTCCAGCTCTCTTATAAATATGCACACATATATCGATTTCATTGTGGTGCTACTAAAAGGGATGTATTTAGCCTCTATAGTTGAATCTTCCACAAACACTCGTTTCGAACATTTCCAACTTAAACTCCTTAATTAACGTTGAACATGAATTTAAGATTGACTTACTACATTCTATATCACCTACGAAGTTCGAGTTCGAACGCTTATTCCTAAGGAATTCGTTTCAATAACAAATTCTCTAGTATTTCATTACACACTAGACTACTCTTAACTATCATTCATTGATTTTAACTTAGATTGACATGCGCTTAATACACCGTGTATAAGGAAGAAATGATACACCGCATGACATTATGTATGTAGTGATCCTTGTTGCCGATGTGTAAGGGATCTACGTCATATGTTCGATATTAATCATTTTAATACAACGTCTGTGTATGTACATTGAGACAATCCCAACATTCTATTATACTGGGTATAAGAGATGTTTCTTTCAAATCCTTCATCGAGATTCAAAGAACCAAACTAAAACTGATTTTAACATGGTACATCGTTAACAATTAATGTTATGTTGTTTACTTATAATATTAGAAATGATTTAGTAACTTTGATTTCCTTTCTTATAGTCACACGCTTTCTCTGCATTTTGATCGATATCAAACTGTTTGATTTCCATGTCAAAATACTTTCTCAACATCTAGATGCTTATTTGACGTCATTATTGTATCAACTCTTAGATCATAACTGAAAAACTTACAACCTATGTTATCGTTTCCACTAACTTTGAGACATTTTAGCTTTCTTGTGTAAATAATCTCTTCCAAATTATCATTTAAAAGTTTTGTTTCAACATCAGTGTGCCATAACTCAAAGTCATATCGTGCGATAATTTGCAATTAGAATTCGAATGGACTTAAGCATGTTGACTAGCAAATTACTCTACTAGTTTCAACATTTGAATCAGTGAAGTCATTTCCTTTCAACACTGCTTTAGACAACTCCTACTCCATTGATCTTCTTCTTGAAGACTCACTTGCAGTCAATGGGGGCATATCCTTTCAGGTAAAATTACCTAAATATAATTTGGTTAATGTACTTGAACCCATTTCAAATTTAAAGTGTCATGCCATGTGGTAGAGTCTATACTCTCTATGTCATGTTGTCAACCGAGGAGATAACTATTACTAATAATTCATTTTCTCGACATTGATAAGAAACCCTCAGTTTCTCTTCAACGAGCGAGAATTTTTATTAGACATTCTAATGTAACTATGTGCTTGTAACATCCCGCTATTTAATTAATACTAAAACATATTTTGAAATTATTTTCGGATTAAAAACAATTATTTTATAATTGTTGAAAATTGAAAAGCAATATTTTTATAAAAGAAAAATCGTTATAAGATTTTTTTTTTGAATAAAACGTCTCGAGTGGATTTTTAAATGGATGTAAAATGTTAATTTAAAGACGGTTCGAGTTATAAGGCGGTTAAAGGTATCGATTTGCTTAAGAATAAGAAGAAATTTTGAATTTTTCTACTCTCTTATTAGACCACATTTTTATCATTATCCATATAATAATTTTATTTTAACTTATAAGAAGAAACATTGAACTTTTGTACTCCATTATTGGACCACATTTTTATATTTATCTTTACTACTAATAATGAGAATTCGTTGAATAGGAATTCAACCGTGTCTTTTTGAAATACCAGAAATACCCCTCTACTATTTATTAATTGAGAATTCAATGAATAGGAGTTTAACGGTATTAATAATGATTGCCTTTTTGAATTTCCAAAATTACCCTTTGCATCCGGATTTGAGAGTAGGCGATAGGGGCACTAGAGCATAGTCGTGGTACTAAAATTGGCTGAACCATTTCCCAATTTGGGAGCCATGCGCTCATGGAGGTCATCAAGTGTAAAGGCATCATCACCCCTTTTTCTGATGTGATTGAACAACTCACGTCTTCACATGTTATCTTATATATGATAATAATTAAAATACTTGGACGGTGTGGGACTACTATACATAAGCTTACAATAACTCAAGTGCAAAATATATACATATATATATAGTTGCAGTCATCTTAGCTATTTCAATCTACTTCTATTAGGTTCCAAACAATGGAGTTCCTCTACCTTTATCTCAGTCAAGTAAATTTATCAACAAGGAATTGCACTATCAAAGCAAAGCTGCAAGAACATTGGAGTCTGTCAATGCAAATACTAATTAATGATAAATTCAAGCTCAACTTCCTGTCACTTGATGGATAGGTACTACTTAATATGTTATTACTAGCATTATAATATTTTACCACCGACTGAGTATATGATTTTAGTTAAGTTCACAACATGAAATCATGCACTTCCAAACTATTTTTCCACCTTAATATTATTCATAACAGTGGATTGTCCAGAATAGGATAAATTTATCATAAACTTTTTTTTTGTAAAATTATCGACTTCTTCGTCACTATATCTTATTTATTAATTTTTTGGAATTGACCATCTACACTATCCAGTTCAGTTGGCGCAATATGTTTGGTGTTATTTATTGCTTTGGTGAGTGATAGGCCCACTTCTCAATATTGAACTAACGTAGTAATCAATTATCAATACATACCAACTACTCTATTTATAACATTTCCTGATCATAGGATACAGTCATCACTTTAGGTTTAGAATCAATTCAACAATTGGATAAAGCTGATAGCATTTCTTGTATACCAATTGCTATACAGGTAATTTTTTTGCGATTCATACAATTTTCTTATTCTACATGCTTCTGATGTCTGTGACTTTAGGTAGAATACAATCGAATAGTATGCTTTTAACTATCTTTAGATTAACAATGTTTCATTTCATAATCATACTGTCAGAACAAAGACTGCCTTAACAATTACACATTTTTCCTACTTCATTGATTTCATGCATCTACTAATCTATACTCCAACCAATTTTTTTTCAAATCTATTTAACTTTAACATCGACTTGACTATCAATTGCATACGTGGTTACACTCATACTATCATAAGGTATTGAAATGAGAGCTGTAGTTGATAAAAAATATACGTGAACCTATTTCAGATGTTAGTGAAGGATGGCCATATTTATGATATACATGCTTTCAGTATTCAACCTGCATTGGAAAAATATAGGGCGATTCCTAAATCATTTATTATAAAATAACCGAAGGAACATGTTTTACAAAGGATTTGCAACCTACTGTAAACATCCCACTCCATAAATGGAAAAATGCTTCAAATTTTGTCATATAAATAGCTATTCCCTTATATATAAAAAATTGGGCAATTGATTCGGCAACAATGTTCAATTATTGTATTTTGAATTTTTGGTTGGGGTCACTTAAATTTTGTATCATATTATATTTTATTGATTGATAAAATTTCTGCTGCACTGTTTACTACATAATTGCAACTCACTATGACATCGTGCATTTGTTTTCAATTATATAAAAATTTGTGTGTTTGTTTGATTACGTATACATATTATGGATACTGATTATGCATATGAATATATCGGCATGTCAACATTACATCATGTTTGTTTGAATATTATAAACCCAGTCTGTTTATTTAATGATTTTATGCCATGTCATGGCTTTTATGTAATAGCTATAATTAAGGATTCAAGTTTACCTTAGTACCACTGTCTTACATGAATAATTCACCTTTTTCATCCTTAACATCTGAATCCTTGAACCTAATGAGGTTAGATTCAAACTAATGAGATTATAATTGAGTCATACACATACAAATCTTCTTATTAGTAGTAAAGATATATGAGAACTACTGAACAAAAATGCTTAACTTACTACTCCAAGTCAATGACTTTTACAAATAAAGAACATTATGAAGTAAATAGACTTGCATATGGATCATATAACCATGTATGTATTTTGATTCCAGTTGATTCCTAGGTATTTTCATTGTGTGGTTATATCGTTTTATTTTGCTGCCTATATATGTGCCTCTCATCAATTTTAGGTTGATAGATGATGAAAAATACCAACGAGGCTTCATATATCTCTTATTGTGACAAGAACCATCTATATTTACCCTGCACTTCATATATCTCTTTTTAACAAAAACCGCCTCCATTCATATAGTGAATCTCACTTAGAAATTTATAGGTACCATGAAAGAATAACTGTATACTATATCTACAAACAAAAAATATACGTGCTTTGAAACATACTACAAATTCACATTGTTGAATTAATGCATGCACATTATGATTAGATGCAGGCCCACTTGGACGTGCATATACACTCGTCTATATAATAATTATATTTTAACTTATTAGAAGAAAAATTGAAATTTTTTATTCTTTGATTGGACCACACTTTTTAAACCTTTCCTTACAATCATTCTATTTTGACTTTATCTTCCTACTTAATCCTCAAGCTTCCTAACCCTAAGCCTATAAATACACTTGCTTATATCCCATTTTCTCCATTCAAAAAGCCAAAGCAAAACTATGTAATTTATTTCATCTTCATCACCTGAAGGCTTGGTATTTAAATTCTTCAGCAAAGCAAATAGGAGGTGAGTAAAATATATTTTTAGTTTATAGTGAATATATTTTTAATTAAACAATGAAAAGCTATGCTTTATTCTTGATTCTAGATTGCCAAATCCATTTGTATTAAATATCAATGGCTTGGTAGCCTATGGTATTTGGATTGCTATCGATATATCCTTGATTTTAGTGACGTTTGATCATAGGATTATGATGTGTGTTTCACACATGCAATATTTATGCAAGTTTATTATGTCCCATTGATTTTATTTAAATAAATATGTGATTTGTTGTATTTGAATTGAAGTGCATTGAATGTACTATTGCTTAATGTTATGATGTGCACGTACACGATATTTATTTGATAAAAATGAGATATAACAACATTTCAGGAATAATGATGTTTTGGGTAGCCAAATGTTTTTGAAAGATAAAGTTTAACATTTGATAAATACGATATGAGGTCTTGACTACTAGACTGCTAGAATCCATCATAGCGGACTGGTTTGAGCATCGCAACCCGAATCATGATGATTTTGTCCCTCGTTACAATGTCCAATGATCTGTTGCACAGAAAATATGATGAATAGTGAGATATTGGAGACATAGTACCACGAGAGTTAGCAACTCAAGATGGAATCGGGTAGGTTACTACTGTACATAAAATGTATGCTCCTTTAGAAGCCTGAATGGTAGTGCAACTAAGGGATCGTATGATGTGCACTCACAACTAGTCATAAGTAGGGGGTGAAAAAGACCGCATGAGTTTGTCAAGCCAGTTAGTCCATGTAAAGAGTGAATCCAGAAGGTGTTACCAATGAGTACTCCTGTTGGGAATTCAAGGAAGAGAGTTAAGATATGACTTTCCTTTATATATATCGACCTCATAAAAATATATGTAAATTCTTTTAGCTATACAGTTGAAAAAGACCGTATTATGGTATTCAATGTATATGTACAATTGTTATTCGTTTAGATATGTGGTTGAAAAAGACCGTATTATGGTAAACAACGTAATCAGGCTATAAAGATCTAAAAGCAGTCTACTTGAATTTGAACTGAAAGCAACTCATATAATATGAATAGATTATGATACCCCAGTTTTTTAGACTTGTAGCTGTGAGTCATGATGATTATAGCCATGACACTTGTGTTAAAACCATTTTAATAAAATGCGGATGAGATATTGTATGATGAGAGTAACCTTATGGTATGAATGATATATCACATATTTATCCCCCAATACCACACTTGTAGGTTATCGTTGTGAACTATTATTCTCACAACTAGACTTCTAATCTGACTCGAAGTTTGTTATGTATATGACGCGTCGGGTTAGACTGAGGCATTGTATTTCCAGGTGGGCTTCCTATTGGTCATTAGACTATACATTAAGCTTTGCATAAGAAATATAAATTATGTTGGGAAACTACTGAGTTCAGGTTTAGTAACCATCGTTAAGAGGTCAAGATCCACATCACCATTCAGTTATTTAGAGGTAAGATGAAGATGAAGCTATTTAAGCAGTTGTGGACATTTGAAGATCGGCTGCAAAAGAGTCATTACATAGATGTTTAGATAGACAATTTTTGGATAGTACGTAGTTTGCCAAGATCAAAGTGTTGTATTTTGCTCAATCCATGTATCAGACAGATTACCCCCCTCCCCAAACAGACACACACACACATATATGTGTGTGTGTGATATCATTTTCCATTGTGATATCGATGCATGCCATCATTTACTTATATGTGTCCTGATATGTGAGTTATTCAGTTTTAGAACTCGTATGCATTGCCTTGTATCGAGACAGGATACGTATTATTTCAGATATGTTTGAGTATTGAACCGTATCCGTGTTGAACCAAAGTAGTATATAAGGGTAATCGCTCCTTCTATGCTCATTAATCCCAACTACCGAATGACAAACTCTCTTTGATATTTCGATCACTGGAGCCGGTGCATCATAACATAATATCAAAGCAAGGTTGAACTAGAGTTGAGTAAATTAAGAATCAGAACATATTTGACCATAGCAGAGTTTGACATACGTTGTTACCGAGTAAGAATAACCTGGGTAGAATAGGAATAACTTGTGTATGTAATATACGAGTTAAAAAATTTAATGTTTCGAGGGTAAGGTGTTCACTATTAAAGAACCCAAATTTGAACAGAATAAGGGGAAGGAAGTATCAGTCTTAGAGCGTACGCTTCTTCATGAATAAACTTTTATGATATTTTGGATTCTTGGATTTAGTGATAAAATATTTTTGGAATGATTTTAAAATAAATGGTAATGATTCGGTTAGGGAAACTAAATAAGACCTAATCTAAATCCCGTAGTAGAGATACATCACAAAGATAATGATGGGATGGATTTGAGTAGGAAGGATTTAGTGGTGATCAGAGTGCCTAGTGGAAACTAATAGCTTTGTCTCTAGCTATGGATAATTAACTGTTGGATTTGTGAATGAATGATTAGACATTTAATAATTTTGGACTTTAAAAGGGGAGTTATCACCAGAAGGGTTGTGAGCCTAATTGTCTGGATAAAGTAGAAGCTAGTGGTTTTTCCAAGATAAACCACAAGGGGATTAGGAAATTTTCCAAGGAAAGAATAATATTGGGAATTAATTATGTTAACGTTCCATTGAGTGGTTATGGATTCTGGTCGATACACTGGTCATCTTATCCATAGGGATTTCTAAACAACATAACGAAATATTTTTACTCTGAGTAAAAGATGTTACTCATAGAATGGACTGAATTGAGTTTTCATCAAACTTGATTACTTTGTGTTAGGTAAGCATCTCGACCACGTATAATGGATTTTCGATTGTATTTGGAGCATCAGAAGGTTAGAAGATTAATTATATTTCTTGAAATACCCTGATTAGTTTTTGACTCGTTAGGTATGTATTTGTTTGATTTTAATTGAGCCTTGGATGATTGGTTTTGATTGATTATTGTTTATATGGATGTGTGTAGTTGAATGCTATAGAGAATAAGTTAGTACACTTCGATTAAGAGGATGTTATTTCTTTAAGGAGGGGAGTCTGTAACATCCCGCTATTCGATTAATAATAAAACACATTTTGAAATTATTTTGGAAATAAAAACAATTATTTTATAATTGTTGAAAATTTAAAAGTAATATTTTTCAAAAAGAACAATCTTTATAGGAATAAAATAATATTTGAATAAAACGTCTCGAGTGTTTTAAATGCATGCAAAATGTTAGTTTAAATATGATTTGAGTTATAAGGCTATTAGGAGTACCGATTTATTTAAGAACAAGAATATTGGATCACATTTATATCCTTATTCATATGATAATTATACTTTAACTTATAAGAAGGAAAATTGAATTTTTATACTCTCTTATTGGATTACATTTTTATCCTTATCCGTATAATAATAACATTTTAACTTACTAGAAGAAAAATTGAAATTTTCTACTCTCTATTTGGATCACACTTTTTAAAATTTTCCTTATAATCATTCTATTTTAAATTCATCCTCCTGCTTAATCCCTAAGCTTCCTAACCCTAAGCTTATAAATACCCTTGCATATACCTTATTTTCTCTCTATAGTAAGCCAAACAAAACAACGTAGTTTATTTCGTCTTCATCATCGAAGGCTAGGCATTCAAAGCCTTCAGCAAGGCAAATATGAGGTGAGTACAATATATTTGGTTTACAGTGAATATATTCTCAATTAAACAATAAAAAGCTACGCTTTATTTTTGATTCTAGATTGCCTTAAATTCATTTATATTAGATGTTAATGGCTTCTTATCCTATGGCATTTGGATTGCTATCAATTTATACTTGATTTTGGTGATGTTTGATCATAGGATTGTGATGTGTATTTCACCCATGCAATATTTATACAAATTTATTATGTCCCGTTGATTTTACTTAAATATGTGATCTGTCATGTTTGAATTGAAGTGCTTTGCATGCACTATTGCTTAATATTATCATATGCATGTACACAACATTTATTTGATGAAAATGGAATATAATATCATTTCAAGAATACTGATATTTTGGATACCCAAATGTTTTTGAAAGATAAAATTTAACATTTGATGAAAATGATACGATGTCTTGACTACTAGATTACTAGAATCTATCAGAGCGTGCTGATTCGAGGATCGCAACTCGAATTGTGATGATTTTGTCCCTCTTCATAAAGCCCAGCGATATGTTGCACGGACAATATGATGAATAGTAAGATATTGAAGACATAATACCATGAGGGCTAGCACCTCACCTCAAGACGGAATTGGGAAAGTGGCTACATCATATAAAATGTATGCGTCTTCAGAAGTAGGGGTGGGCATTTAACCGACTTAATCGACATCGACCGAACCGACTTAACCGATAATTTCGGTTAACCGACATAATGGTTAACCGACCGACCATAATCGAACATTTTCGGTTCGGTTAACGGTTAATGAAATATGCTCAATCGGTTAACCGTTAACCGACCTAAAAAGCTTAGTTTTTTATTAAAATGAAATGGCTGCCCAAAACCAGCCTATCTACAAACAATGCATATCCGAACCAGATCTAATCCTATTGTAATCCAACGTGCCCTAGTATTCCTCTTTCCAGATCCAAACTAGCATGCCCTAATATTCCTTTTTCCAGATCTAATCCAATCCTCATTTTCCAGATAAAGTAGAATAAACGAGAAAACTCAAAATGTAGATCTAATATATTCGCTGATCTCGCCTGCTAAATGCCGATTTTAGTCGCGATGCTTCACGATGTTAGCGACGAACACCACCATCATCGAGTTGTTGCAGTAATTAATGGCGTCACTATGGTAATGAAAGATCTCGAGTTTAGTTTTTTAGATCTAATTCTTAAGTTCTAAATTGACTTATCTCAGTTACTTAGTCCATCTACTGTAGTTTTATTTTAATTGATTTAACATATTTTGGTTTGTGATTCCATTTCTGTTCGCTTAGAGTTCTCGGCACCCATTAGTGGTTGTGTTGTTGGCGAGTATTTTATGGTAATTGGTTGAATAATAATCTGAATAATATAGTTTGAATATTATCACTTTCATTTTTATCTCCTTTCTTCTGCAATTAGTATTTTAGTGATCAGAAACACTATTAAGTAAAATATATGAAAGGTGCAATTGAATTAAAGGATTACTATACGATATGAAAGGTTATAAAATGAACATAGAACTCCTAATTGGCTTTGGTTGAAGTCATCATTGATGATTCTTAATATATGTATTCTGATTCTTTTCTCTGCTTTTTAGCACAACAAGGTGATACTGCACCTTATATATAATATATAAACTTGAGCAAATGTCTTTAAATTTGTAGATGTTCACCTTTTGACAATTGTAGGTTGTGACAGCCTATGCGTGAGTACTTTGTGCGAGTATCTATAAAGAGTTATGTGTATATTTTTATGTGTGTATTATGCGTGTTCCCCTATCTGCCTGGTTATACTAAATGAAAGATCATATAATATATTAAGTTCTACTATCAGCCTGTTACTTCTAGTTTGTTACTTGCCGATTTCAGTTGTATGCTATGCTATGTATACTTCCTATATTTATTGTATTAGCAATTTAGTAGTCATATACTAATTACTAATCTTTTGAATATGTTAACTATTTTACTTGTATGTGGTTTTCAATTACTAGTTTATTTGCAGTATATATGTGTTTATCTTATATGTTTATTAGCCATATATGTGTAATAACAGTTTAATATGAATATGACAATGTGTATTAAACAAGATTATCTGTTTGGTTACATATTGTGTACTAAACTGGTTTATGCCATTATCTATTTGTTCACTTATATGCCATTATCTCTTTAGTCAAGTGGACTAAGTGAATTTTCCTTTATATCAAAAAAACATTACTTGGTGGCGCGTGCAGCTTTTCTCCTCAACTTCTTTAATGTGTTTGAAAAATATTGGTTGGTTATACATATCTATATTTGTTTAGCTTCTGATAAATTATATGTACATTGATGACTGTAAGCTCATATCAATAGGCTACAGCAAGATAGATGGTCATTTTCTCGACACTGATATCTTGATGTATATGAAAAAAAATGAAGAATGGAAATGATTGAGAAGGAAACACAGGCAATGGAAACACTACATTACTTTGGACAGACTTGGAGAATGGGGACAAAAGTTGAAGAACAAAGAATGGAGAATGGACTAAGAACTGTAACTAAGCTAAGAACTGAATTAGTAAATTATATGTTTGTTGAAATTGGACTGAATTACTAATGTAATTTAATAACTGTGAAGTCTGTAATGATTCTTGTAAGTTGTAATGTACAAACTAAGGACTGATGTATGAACTAAGTAGCTGAGAACTAAAGTATCAAGTAAGAACTGAAGTGATGATGTTTGTAATCATGTACTGTTTGAACTAATGATGCATGTAATGTATTGCATCATCTATTGCTAGTATTAATATATGAACTGAAGCATCATGTATTATGAATGGATGAATTGAAATACCGAAGTCTGAAACTGCATTAATAAGTATATGTGTTGCAGCTTTTTTAGTTAACCAGTTTATTTAACCGGTTAACCGATTAACATGAACGGTTAACCGTTAACGGTTAACCGTTCAGGTTAACCGTTAACCGCGGTTAACTTTTATCGGTTCGGTCGGTTAATCATAACCATAATTAACCGAAAACTGGTTAACCGAACCATTATTGTTTTACGGTTAACCGAAAAAATTAACCGATGAAGTCGGTTAACCAACCGTGCCCACCCCTATTCAGAAGCCAAAATGTAACATCCCCCATTTTGAGGCCTGAAACTAAGTGCTACGGATGCTGCAGTCATCTATAGTATTAACTTTCGGTGATAAAACGCGGTTATGTTAATTGTATCAATAACATCAGAAGCACGTGAATATGAATTTTTTGAAATTCAATTCATTAAATAAACTTTCACATTTCATTTTAGATACATAATTTCACATTCATTACATAATCTCATTCGATCCCACATTCAGAGAAAATATAATAGTTACAAAATACTCAAGAGTGACGTAAAATAGTTACAAATTCCTCTTTTGGTAAACTACGGTCATCTCATTCCACCAGTATAAAGTAGCTCCTTGCAATTGCCTCGATGCCAACCTCCTCTTCTGCTCGTCATTCAATCCAAGGTCATCATAGATTCTCTCGCAGTGCATAGCCAATTCTCCATTTCAATAGCATCCTCGGTTCCAAGAAAAAGCTTTCCTTCAGGACCGGTGTAATCACGACTCAACTTAGCATAGTTATTACCAACTAGTACCCTGGGATTAGCTCCTCCCGCATTAACAGAATTACCTCCAACCATACCAGTAGCAGCTCCCGCTTGTATCATATTGACAAAAAACAGATACATAGTCTCCTATCTATTGGTTGGGCTCCAGCATTCACATTGGTATTTGTGTTTTGATTAGCATTCCTTGTCGATCCAGATTCCTTCTGGTGTTAGGCCAGACATTTCCATTAGTTGTAGTGCCTCCTCCACCTAGATTCACTCTTCTGTTTTCTGCTTGCATATCTTGCTTTCTCGTAATCTGCATATGAGCCTTAAGATACATAAGAACAGTCTAAGTGAGTGGGGATGATACATACGTATATATAGCAAATACAAGTACGTTACTATAGCGTTATCACATACTCCAATCTTATTCTTTGCTTCATTTGGATTATGTTTTCAAAAACTTTTAGTCTTTAATTTTTTTACATAAACATATGCTCTGATACCAAACTGTAACATCCCCCATTTTGAGGTCCGAAACTAAGTGTTACGGATGCTGCAATCATCCATAGTATTAATTTCTAATGAAAAAATGCGGTCATGTTAATTGTATCAGTAACATCAGAAGCACATGAATATGAATTTTTTTAAAACTCAATTCATTAAATAAACTTTCACATTTCATTTCAGGGATATAATTTCACATTTATCACATAATCCCATTCGATCCCAAGTTCAGAGAAACTATAGTAGTTACAAAATACTTCAAGAGCGACGTATGAAGATGCCCCCCTTGGTTGATCAGAATCTAATGCTTGACAGTCATAACTTCTCTCATTACATCCATTTAGACACAAAACAACACATCAGAAAATAAAAGCTTATACTAATAGCTAGCTTGGCTCCTACACGTCTTCGAAAGCTTATTCGTCTAACCTAGAAACCCTTACTCCAGGCCTACTTAAATGAGCACTCGAGAGTTTAAGGAAAAAACAAAAACTTCGAGTCAGACAAAATTCTGGTGTGCATAATAACCTACCATCTCGAACCAAAATAGATATCTAGTGAGACCATGCCGCAGAGTGGAACGAGTTTTCCCTTCATTAGTATCTTAACCAATTATGTCAATTAAAATTCATGCATCTGCAACCATAATGGTTAGAACATAGTAAAATAATTATTTGCAGACATGCAACATGGGTAAGTCTGACTAATTTGTCTTCATTGTGTTGTACACTCCCTTACCCAACCCAAAATCATATAATGGATTACCCATCCCAATTTAATTGATTATCCATCTAAATTTAAATGACCATCCGTCTAAATTTAATCTAACTATCCGTCTTATATTTATGTGGACTACCCATCTCATATACAAACATTATATGGATTACCCATCACACATGGTTTATCTAATTAAAATTACGTGGACTACCCATCACACATGTCTCATTTGTCTGAAAGTATGTGGACTATCCATCACACATATCATAGTTTTCCTACTATGATTATAAACCCATCATGAACCATGTTGAGACTATCCATCTCTGGCATTATGTGGACTATCAATCATACATATTATAGTTTTTCTAAGATGACTATGAACCCATCAAAAACAAACTAAAATTTGAACATAACATTATTCACCCAAGTGCCCAACCTATGTCTATTGGTATCCCCAATTAAGTTGTTGGACCCTTGGACTTATAGCATCTCGAAAATAACAAACATTGGTATCTCCAATAAAGTTGTCAAACTCATAAAACATATGGCTTGTCAAGCAATCAATATAACAATTCGAAATAGAAAGCTTACGACATCCATGCCGTTAAAAACGATATCGAACCTCTATCCGAGATTTGAAAATAAAACTCCAATTTTATAAAGTATAAAGCTATACTGTCGAAATCATAAGGTTATCGACGTTTTTAGAACATAGGCTATCTCTCCTTTATAACATACTTTTAGTTTGCAAAAAAACAAGGGTTCTCGGCCTATAGTGCATTAGTTTTGAAATAAAATAGTTACGACATTAACGCCGCATAACCTGGTTGTCGGGAACAAAAAAACATGTGATGTCGTAGCTGACAAGCTACGACATCAATTACTCAAGTCAAAATCAATTTCTGACGGCATCAATACTTTAAATACTTCGATACCGAAATCATGTCTTTGCGACATTAATTCCTCAAAATCTTTATGTCAAAATAATGGATTCTTAAAAACTAAGATGATAAAAGATTTCAAGTAAAATAGTAAGGAAACGTCGCGCTTTAGAAAACAAAGCAAAGCTCAGAAATCAACATCGAATCTCTTCACCCACGAGATACCACATTCCTCCTATGTTGTCATGAGGAATGCCACATGTCATCGATGACATTATTGTAATAAACATTAAAACTGTTTTCTTTCTTTTTTAAACCAATTTCTTTTTACCTGCTACTATCTCTTGTCAAAATATGGTGGGTTACCACCGAAACTTTTTATTTCTTTTTCAGATTTTGCTGGAAATAAAGTTTACCTTCCCAAAACACTAGCAAACTAAATGAATTAATACCCTTAATTAATATTGATTTAAACACTTTTCTATCATAATAAATTCATAGAAAATCATAACCATTTAGGAAAAATTCTCAAAAATCACTAAAAATCAAAAGTAACATACTCTTTCATATATAAAAATTTCTGAGCTAAAATAATTATTTAATTATTTTAATAATTAAAACTTGAAGTAAACACTATTTTCTACTAAGGAAATTCATAAAATATTAATATTAACTTGGAAGATTATAAAATTAAAACTCATCTTCAAAATAATGTTTTACACAACATACCAGAAAATCAAATCAATTGGAGATCAAAAACTTAGGGCCTGTTTGGTTTCATTTTGTATTTTGAGTTTTGTGTTTTCAACTTGCACTAAGAAATAGCAAGAAATAAGAGAAGAAGATTTATGATTCTTAGTCATTGCAACCACCAACGGACAACGAAAGAGTTAAATTGTTTCCGTGCTTTTGTTTTCTTTCGAAACACAAAAAACAAAATAAACTTGTTTTCTATTTTACATGTTAATTTCATTTTTCAAAATTGTTTGTTTTTCAATAATACATACAACGGACGCGCTTTTGTATTGACGAAAACACAAAACTAAAAGCGACAAGCCAAACGGGGCCTTAGGTTTTACTTTTAAAACCTATCATAATAATTCCATAAAATTTCCATAAATCATTATTTTATCCAAATAATGATCAAACATCCATATCATGGCACTACAATCAAAAGAAATTCGGAGACTAACCATAACCGAATTCAAACACAAATAATAGAGATGGTTAATTATTATTCATCTTAGATTGGACGATGAGATTGAGATGTGATGGAGTTTAATTTCACTAAGCTTTGCCCTTTGAATCCCTTTTGATTTCCTTCTCTCATACCCTTTAGAAATGGCTAACCTCTAAATGTTTGTTTTTGATTGTTTGTGAATGTAAAACAAGAATGAATGAGAGAGGGAGGGCTTAAAGGACGAACTAAGGTTCTATTTCTAATTTGCCTCTCTCATTTATTTCCTTCTTTTATAAGTTTTAAAGCAATTTTATTTATTGATTAATTAAGGCCCGACCTATTTAATTATTAAATCTCATCCTCCTTATCCCACTATATTATTCTATTTAATTTATCAAATTAAATCTCCTGAATAATGTTAAACTAAAATTAGGGGTGTTACAGACTCCCCTCCTTACAGAGTTTCATCCTTGAAATACAGTAAGTACCACACGATAAGCATATCAAACATGCATACAACTGTAACAAACATTGCTAGTATATCCTATCAGCTACAAAGTCTATATAACTAGTATATAACATACCCTCATAACAACCCATGATAAGTATCCCTAATCCCGTCCATTGTTTTTCAAGTACGGTCTTTCTCGTTGTCACTTTACTTGACTTTCATCAATTTGACTGTCTTGTTCCTTAGTTTCTTTTCATCTCTCGCTACAACACGAACTGGTTGCCTAATAAAAGTCAAATCTGGTTCTACTACTAAGTCTTCTAATGCAGTCAGAGTAATAGTAGTCTCTATATCATGCATATACTTTTTAAGATAAGAAATATGAAAAATATTATGCAATCCTGCCAAAAATACTCGTTAACTCTACCCGGTACGCGAGTTTCTCGATCCTCTCTATAATAGGGAACGGTCCAACATATCTAGGTGCCAGTTTCCTTGACTTTCCAAATCGTACCACACCCTTTATTGGTGATACCTTAACGAAAACATGATCTTCCACTGAGAACTCTAGATCCTTACGCCTCTGGTCTACGTAACTTTTCTGCCTAGACCGAGCTTTCTCATCCGTGCTTGGATCAACTCAAACTTTTCTGTGGCTTCTCTCACCATATTTGGACCAAGAACCGATCTGTCTTCGGTCTCCAACCAACGTGTTGTCGATTTGTACGGCCTTCCATACAAAGCTTCGATAGATGCAATTCCTATACTAGTCTAATAACTATTATTATAGGAAAATTCAACTAAGTGCAAATGATCTTCCCATAACCCACCAAAATCTAGCACATAAGATCTCAACATATCTTCAAGTACCTTATTTGACTCTCTCTGTTTGCCCATCCATCTGTGAGTAGTAAGCGGTACTTATTTTCAGCTTGGTACCTAACACTTCCTGCAGACTCTTTTAGAATTCGCTAGTAAGCATGGCACCTCTGTCACCAACTATACTACTAGGAATCTCATGCAATCTAACAATGTTCTTCATAAACAACTTAGCTAATACGTGTGTCGTCTTGGTCGACTTAATGGGAAAGAAATGTGCACTCTTGGTCAGTCTATCCACTATAACCCAAATACCCTCATTTCCCTTATTCGACCTTAGCAGCCTGTTAATAAAATCCATGGATATAAAATCCCATTTTCAAACCGGTATATCTAAAGGCTGAAGCAATCCACTTGGCTTCTGATGCTCGGCTTTCACTTGCTGGCGATTCAAACATTGCTTTACCCATAAGCCTACATCCCTTTTCATACCTTCTCAGAAGAAACTCCTCTTCATATCCTGTTACATCTTAGTTCCTCCAGGATGAATAGTAAACTTCGATCGATGACATTCCCCGTTAACTTCCTTCCTTAGGTCACCAACATCTGAAACACACAATCATCCCTTCTTCCTTAACCATCCATTCTAGTCAAGACTAAAATCCTTTAAATCATTAATCTTGTTCGAAACCACTCATATGAACCATACCTCGTTTGAAACGCCGTCAAAAGAATAATGTCCTCCGCCACCCTCATTTGATGGAACCATGTCGCCAAATCCAACTGGGAAAACACTCTGCCTCCACTCAACTAATCAAATAAATCATCGTTCCTCAGCAAGGGATATCTATTCTTTATCGTCTTCTCATTCAACTTACGATAATCAATACACAACCTCAACGACCCATCCGGTTTTTTCACGAACACCGCAGTCATTCCCCAAGACGAACTGCTTGGTCTAATAAAATTCTTTCCTTCTAAATCCACCAGCTGCACCTTTAACTCTTTCATCTCAGTAGGTGTCATTCTGGTAGACGCTCTACTTACGGGTTCAGCTCCAGGTACAAGATCTAATTGAAACTCAATAGCTTGTCTCGGTGGTAGTCCTGTAACTGGCTTAAAAACATCTGCTAACTCTCTTACGACAAAAACCCGATTCACTTCTTCCTCCACTTCTATTTCACCCAATAAAGCACAAACGTCGAAATCCACATTCTCCGTCGAGTATATAATTCGATCACTGCTATTGAAGTGTCTTAATGATATCTTCATATCCTGGCAAAATATTCTAACATCATATCTGCTTAACCAATCAATACCCAAAATAATCCCAAAACCCACAAAATCAAATACGTATAGATTGCAGGTAAAAGCATGACCTAGCAATTCAAATTCTAATTGGTCAAATCTCATCCCAGAGTTGCATACCCTTCTATCAGATTTGCAACCCTTAAGGAAGTAACACGGTATGATGGTTCTAGAATTAACTTATCTACCAAACAATGTGAGATAAAAGAATGTGACGTGCTAGAATTAAATAATACTTTAATTGGTATGCCATGAATCAAAAGCGTACCTATAGCGACCTTGAAATTCGAACACTTCGTCTTCGAATATCGAACTATTTTGAAATATAATTAAGTGTTATAAATATGACTTTGTAACCTTGTTTAACATCATTTAATTAATAATTAATGATAAGAAATGTTTTTTGAAATTTGTTTACAAAAATATATTCGTCGTAGAATAATTGATAATGTGACCGAAAATCGATTTATCGTTAAGCAGATTTTTAATCGATATAAGTTGTTCGAACTATTGTGCACTTGACTAATGATCAAATGAACACATTAGCAACTAATTAACACACACCTCTTCATAAAAGCTCGGAATGTTATAAAATCTTCTAAAGGATAAGAGATATTATCATGAGAGAGGTATAATGGTAATTAGTATAAATGAGAAGTGACTTAAGGAGAAGTGATGAGAGGTGAAGCTTCCATGGCATGGTGGGGGGGATGTGGTGAGTGAGATCTTAGACAATACCATTTCTTAGCCTATATAAGGAGGGGCATAATCTTACTTATCATTCACAAAAATTTACAAAGCTTAGAGTTGGAAATCAATGTCATCTTCTTCCTCTTCTTAATTTCCTAAAGCAAAATAATTGCAAATCAAATCCAAATCACTTAAAACTTTGAGTGAACCCTTACTACCACATAACAACACCTTCTACCTAGTTAGATTGTGAAAAAGCAAAGACACACACCCCCTATCAAATATAATGTGAGCACTTGGAGGAATAAAAAGGAGGAAGCAAGGCAAAGCAATGGAGGAAGCGAAGGAAATGAGGTTGGTAACTTGGGTTTGGGCTTGGGTTCTTTGATCTTTGTTATTTGTTGGATAAAAGATGAGCTAACTCACCTTTTTGATTGGAAAATATCAAATATATATGTTGATGTTTGATTGTATTAATGTTGTTGAATTATTATGGACATATGTGAAAACATTTATTTTGATTCTTGCTTTGAAAGCAAGTAACATACGTATGGACTTGAACGAACTTGAATTAACTTGAATGGACTTGTATGCCATATGGCAATGTCTTGGAACAAAGCATATAGGGTGTAGTTGAACATACGTTTGAATACAGCTTGGATTTGAAAGTGCACTTATAGCTATAGTGGCTATGAATGCAGTTGTGAATTGCCTTGTTTTTGGCTATTGCTATGGAACTTTGTAGAGAGATCCTTAGGAGTTTCTTGCCATATTTATAATATTTTATATGTGTGTTTGTTGCTATTAAAATCTTTAATAGTAAAATGTTAAGTAACATCTCAAAAACGACCAAAACTACACTTGTGCAAAATTGCCCTGTTTAGACTTGATTTTTGGACTTAAAAAGATTTGAAAAGATATTTAAGTTTCACTATTTTGTTTCATTCTTTTTACAAGTGTTTACTAACTATTATAAGAGTATTTTAAAAGTGGTTTGTATTCTTTATGAATTTTTAAGAATTAATTATGATTATTTACAGAAGAGGTTTTTATAATAAAACATGTTCTTTTACAAGTTTTAAAGATTTTACAAACTTGTTATTTTTAAGTAATATTTGGATAAATATTTTAAAACCTATTAGAAGTATTTGCAAGTATTTTAAAAGTATATACAATTTTTTTCGACAAGGGGTTAAGAATTTCTTAGTGGCTAAATGGTTAATTATTTGATTACTTGTTTGAAAAGTAATTAACTATGCTTAACACTAAAAGCCGACAAAGTAAGGCTTATTTATTTATGAGAGTTAAGATTGATGCCAAGTAGGGACGGAGCAATGAAGCTCTAATCTACCGGTTTCCCTCTTGGCCCAGGAATATTAAGTCGGAAAATGTCAGAAATATGTTTAATCGTGTTGATTTCTTACTTGTTTATGGAAATCATTAATGCTATACTAAACACTAAAAGTCGATGAGATAGACTTATCTATTTGTGAGATTCAAGAATGAAGTATCTAGGCAAGGCTTTGATGCAACCAATGCTTTAACTTACCTAGCTTCATTTTTAAACGAGGAATAGTTAAGTTGGAATGTCAGAAACGAGTTAAGCGTACGAATCGTGATTTGTATAAGCAATTGTTTTGACTAGATAATCTAGTCAATTATCAAACTTGACCTAATATTAACTTAAGAAGCAATCGAAAGACTTCGCGATTTCATATCGATGAGAACCCCCGGGGAGGAGTTTTGGTACGAAACACCTCTAACTTACACTTACTTCTGAAAGAAACAGAGATGAGTTAGTTGGAAATTCATCGATTGGTTTTGAAGAGTACAGGATTGGTAAGTGTTTTACTTACCGAATACTACTTCAAAACTAGTATATGAGTTCTATGTTTTGGAAGCGGTTAAGAAAGAGAATCTATGTTGAGATTTGAGATCTGTTCAAAGTGCTCGAATCCATGTAGTGATTCGTGAATTGCTCGAGATATGGTAATCCATTTGGGAATTCGAATTCTGTTCGAGTAATGAAGACTCATGTGAAAGGTGCCGAACCTAACATCGACATTAGAAATGACTAAAATTAGAGTAGGCTTAGCGATCCATGTCTGGGTATTATCAACTTCATATCTAGATATACTTATCGATTGTTGGCCGGCGGAAGTCGATGATATTTGGTTCACGTTGTTCATGTTTATGTTCGGACATTGGGCCGCTTTTGTTTACCTAAATGGTATATTTTATTTGGATATATACGATGTCGGAAGGTGCTTTTTGACAGTTGTGTGGGAGATTGGATTCGACGTCGACCGAAGAGATCTCTACAGAAAAATCCATTATGCGAACGTACCTTAGCAGTTTTAAATTTAACCTAAATATGTTGTGGTGTGACCAATGTAAGCATCACAACTATTTGATATGATTATATCCTACACCTTGGACATTATCGATCATATCACTATATTAAACTTAATGAATGATTGGTTTCTTTTGAGGGAAAAACTATTGCGGGAATCCGTACGGTCTCAGTAGTTACTATTACATGTATTCATGTATCTCGAGTTTTCTCATACCAGGCTTTTGTCTGATGCTTGGTTTTTGTTTTCCCCAAAATCCTCACATACTCCTTTGAGTAGGCTGAGTATGGCAGGTTTTACTTTGGACGCTTCAGTGTTAAGAAGACGAGCTGGAGGCTTCCATTATCTATCTATTTCTATTTTTGTTGTTCCGTTTTAGCAATGTATATATCAGCGTTGTGAGGACAGACAGTTATAACTGTCTAGGCTAATGATAGTACTTTGGTTTGTAACTCTGAAATTCCTGTATTTAGAGTAACCCTTTGTACTGTTCTTTTAATATTATATATTATTGTTTTGCTGTTAGATTCTGATGTTGTGTTCTTCCCTTCTTGTTCTATTTCTTCTTTTTATTTTACCCTAACTTTCCATCTTTTCAGTACTTGGGTGTTCGACACACGAATACCGTGGATGTATTAGTGTCGACATTCGTTGGTCGAAAAGTTGGGTTGTTGCATTTGGTATTAGAGCCAGGTTGAGCGAACACCTTGACTTTGGTTGGGTATGGCTCATTAGAGATATAGTAAGCGACACCCTAGAATGAGTCAAGTGTATTATATATACGAGAGCGTATTTGTATTTTCTATAAACCTATACCCCTTTTTCAGCATTACTTAGGAATAATCTCTTTCTTTGAAATAACTCTAGCCTTTCATATTCTTAATATATTCTACTATGTTCAGGTTGAACATCATGAGTACTAGAGCTGTCAATGGTCAAGGACGTAGAAGTAGAGATGGTCAGGGTAATACCATCACAAATGGTGGAGATCGAGCACCATGGAATGTTGCTCCAGTCGGTGAACCAAGGGTGGATATGGTAGAGGAGGTCGTGCAGGTCAGCCTCTAGTGAATTTTGCTTCGCTCTGCCATGATTATGAGAGGCTAAGAGGTAAGAAGTTTGGTGGTACGGAGACGATTATAAAAGTCTAGACTTGGATCAAATTATGTGATAAAATATTTGAGGATATGGCTAGATGATGCGATGAAGCATCGATTGGCGTCACAGCATCTAATGAACGCAGCCTTGGATTGGTTGAGTTCTATCACTATTGATGTCCAAAAGAATGACATCTCATGGGCCCAATTTAAGGAGGAATTCGAGATGATGTCTGTCCCAAAAGTCGGGAAGAATTTGTTGTTTATGAGCTTCCTCGACTTGAAGCAAGGGGCCATGACAATGGCAGAGTATGATAATCGATTCACTGCCTTATCTGGTTCGGGCCTGGTTTGGTAAATACGCCATTAAAGAGAAATGAGATGTTCATCGCAGGGATGCGCCCATAATTCAAGGGTAATATGACAAATTACAAAATTTGGGGTCTTATGTGAATCTGGTGAACATAGGTTTGAGGTTTGAGAGCTTAGCACCGACGCTATCTATTGCTGCATCAAATGGGGACAACAAGCAGAAGTTTCAGCCTTTGTGAGATATTTCTAGGGTAGTTTGTCATAAGATTGGAAAGAAAGGGCACTTTGTTGCGAATTGTAGGTAGGGTAAGGAATGACAAGTGGCAAAAACACCGTTAGTAAAGGCACCGATTGCTAAGGTACCAAAGTTAAAGTCACAGACGGCCAAGGCCCGGTTTGCACCAAGGAGGTGCTACAACTACCAATGGCCAAGGCCATTTTGCAAGGGAGTGTCCGATGCTCCAAAAGGGGGAACAGCCTCAAGCTTTCACACTATCTTTAACACCTTCCACTTATGCACTACAAAGGGGAAGCAAGTTCTGGAAGGTATTTTATCTATTTTTGGCATTCTCGTTCGTGTCTTATTTGATACTGGTGGTTCTCTTAGTTTCATTTCTCGTACCCTTGTTGATAGATTGAAACTTGAGCCAGATAGCTTTAGATTCTATTTGTGTGTCGAACCTTGTCAGGGGCTCAGCCAATCTTAGTATGATTGTTTAGGAGTCTTGATTTCTTTCTTCGACCAACTCTTCTCCATCTATATGTATGTTTTGGGCTTTATAGGTTTTGATGTTCTGTTCGGGATGGATTGGTTGTCACAAAATAATGCTGTTCTAGATTGTGTTGAGCAAACTATGTCATTAATAAGGAAAGGAAGAAAGGTGATGGTAGTGTCTTATGAAGGGCCTAGCTCACTTATGATTAGTTTTCTTTATTCTCTGGATGTGGCGAAGAAGGGGTTAGGTACGATCATGGTTGTTCAGGAGTTTGAGGATGTCTTTGAAGAGGTGTTAAGTTTTCCACCTCACCAAGAGATAGAATTTTGCATCGATTTAGTGAAGGATGCAAACCCTATCGTGTTGCCCGTCCGTAGACTTGCCCCAAAGGAGAGGTTATAGCTGACAAATTGTAACAACCCGTAAATTTTCGATAATTAAATTTGTTAATTTAGAGAGATTTTGGTAATTTAATATTGGAAGAAATAAAAAATTGTAATGTAATAATGAAACGAATACTAAAATGAAATGTTACAATGTTAATTAAAGTAAAATTTGATAGATTGAATGAAATCCCAATTGATTGAAATAATAAAAATGCTATACTTGGTTATAAATTGAATATAAGTGAATGAATGAAATGTTGGATTAACCAAGGAAATAATAGATAGTTAATGGAAATAGAATGAAATTAGTATTATGAAAATAAATGGTAACATTGATTTGTAAGTAATAAAAGCTTATTAATGTGACTAATGGTTAACTGTGGTAAACTATTGTATGTTACCTATCTATATAGCCTGTTAATTTAAATTGGAAATAAATTTCAATAAAATGTAATTTAATATTATGTTAATGTAAATTAAATTAATATTTGGAAATAATATTAATTTTATTCATAATATGACAATTGGTTGAATAAAAAGAATGGAAATCAAGATTTATTAATTTATTAGAATTTAAATTATGATAATTGGATTAACTGAATTAAATGAAATTTAATATTCAATTATTACGTAAATAGATATTAAGATGAAATTGGGAAATATTAATGTACTAAGGTATATACCAATGTTAGTTATATCCTTGTTGAAATAAAAGACTTGAATAACAAGGTTTAAAATAATAATTAATAAATGGATTTTGGAATTTTAATTTATAATTTCTAAATTTAAATGAAATTGAAATTTAACACTGAAATTGATGGATTAATCAACTTTAAATTGACATCTAAATTTGTTTAAATTATTGTAACTGATTAAGAAATCAAAAATGATAGAAGCTGTAAATTTTTAAATTTAAACTGAAAATTTGATTTAATTAATTTAATATTAATTTATTTAATTAACTGAAATATAGCCATTTTGGCCACTGACTCGAATTTCGACGAAACTAGTTTCATCGGATCCGTAACGGTAAATTATTGTAGGATTTCAAGTTTCGTAATGATCGGACTTGTCGTTTGGTCGTACGGGCTCGAAATGCCTCGAAATCAATTTAATTGAAATCAATTTGAAATAAATTGATTTTAACATAACTTCTTCATACGATGGAATTTGGGCTTGAAACCAGTTCCATTGATTTTAAATTATCGAAAGCATCTATTTTGATATATGGGATGACCCATTTTCGTTCCGGAGACAGAATGGGCTTTTCGGGTCGTTTATCGTTCCAATTCAAACCAATCGAGCCCATTCATTTCTATTTTATTCTGCCTATATATATATCGTTATAAACCCTAGCTATCCCTTGTTCTTATCTGTCTGTACGTACAATTCTTTCTGTTCTACTCTTTTCAATGGCAGACAAACCCTAATTTCTATTTCCAATTGCAAATCCAATTCAAGTCAAAAATTTAAACTCCTCCAAACCCTAGCAAATTATATACCGATTTGAAGCTCTCGACCAGCGCAAGTCAATCATGTGATTCGTTTTTCGATCTGGGTTTCTGTGTGCCCAAAATTCGATGATCAATCCTCGGCCGTTCGTATGGGGTGGTCGGTTTGGACGGTGGATCGTCGATCTTAGGACGATCGGGAGGTGGCAACGTGTAGAGGGCGTATAGCAGGTCGCATCGGCACCATTCGTTCGTCATCAGGTGACTTGGATTCGCCACAAACGGCGACTTTATGGCATCGGCGGCGGAGCACCATTGCTCGACCGGAGTAGATCAACGGGGTCTAGGTCGTGCGGCTCGACGTGGCTTGAGCATCGGTGACGTCAGATCAGGGTGAAGTCGCGAGTTGTGGTTGGAGAATTAGAGCGTTTTCGGCGACTAAGGTTCGGCTTCAAAACCTGGGAGCGTAGCTCGAATATGATGGCGCTGACGTGGCGTGTTTTGGTTCATCCCTGTTTATTTTATTTATTATAATTTAACTTAGGTTTTCAGAACGTTCTAACCTGCATAAATTTTGCATACGAGGTCCGATTCATGCACTATTTGCTTTGCCGGAATCGTATCGAAATTCTAGACATTTTGATGCTGGTTTGGACAAATTCTGAGACCGTTCAAATTTTGGGCTTATTTTGAATTTAAATTCGATTTAAAATTCAAAGATGAGTGTTTTAACCCACTCACAACTTCTAAAATTTCTTATGTTAAAATTAATTTTAGATGTGATTAGGAATTTATTTATGACTGTTTGGTATATTTTGAATTATCATCCCAGTTAATTTGAATTTATTTGAATAAAATCGTTATTTAATTTATTATTGAATATCAATTGCTAGTTTAATACCTGTTATTGATTATCAGTTCTATATTGATATTTATTGATTGATTTGGATGATGATTGTGATGGATGTTGATTATTGATATTGGTTGAATGGATGTTGTATTTTATACCATTATAAACTGCAAGTTCGTAATGGATTTTTATTTATTTAGGGATTGCGGTTTGAAATGATATACAACCGTAAAATGTTTAAATTGCGGATTGAAATGATAAATATCCATATCACTTGACCCTAGGGTAGAAAATTATATACAGACACCAGATTGGTTAAATTAAGTGATTTTAAAATCCTTAAATTTTTGAATTTTATCAATTGATGTTTTGAAATAAAAATTGATTTATGTAAATTGAAGTATTATTGAAAAATCAAGTTTGTGTTGAAATGCGAATTGGTTTAAAAAGGAATTTCTTTAAGAAAGTAAATCGGAGGTTTAAAGTTAAACTTTTATGTATAAATGAAATTTTATCGAAATTGAGTTATTAAATTTGTTTGAAAATAATTTTGAAATATTTTGAAGTTAGAGCAATCCGTATTGATATTTTGAACATGGATTTAAACGATATGAAATTCGGTAGTTTATTGAAAGTTGGTTCGTTGATTTGGAAATTTGAAATGGCCCAAATATGTTGAAATGTAATGAATAGTTTAATTTGGTATTAATTTCAAACTCATATTTTTAAGTAAACTGTTTTAAAATATATTATTTTAAATTTCCTAATTATTAAGATTTTCAAATTTATTTAACTATTTAACTAATATTAACTATATCAATTATTTTGATCTATTTTAAACCAATTTAATTTATTTTAAAACTAATTAAACCCTTTCAATTTATTTTAAATCTAATTAATCTATTTAAGCTATTTAATCTATTTTAATTATATTTAATCTAAATTAAATCTATTTAACTATCTTAAATCAATTTAAAAGTACTTTACCTATAATTAAACTATTTTGGAGTATTCTAACTATTTATAATTATTTAAAACTATTTCTAAATTTCCAGACTAAGAAAAGAGAAAGTGTTTAAATTCAATTCATTGTTTTAAAAAGAAAATAAGGCCAAATGATGTTATAACCAAAGTTGGAATTTTTAATGTTATAATAAATTGAAATGATGATTTTGAAGTAAGGACTTAACCTGTTTTGGAAATATGATTTTGGGAAAAAATTATGATTTTTGGAGACGATATGATTTGAAAGTGGTATAGTTTTGTGAATACGATATTTTGATATAAAGTGTGAACTTGACTTTGAAAGGAAATATAATTATCGAACTATGATTTCAAATGTGATATGATTTCAAAAGTGAATATGATTTCGAAAGTAAGTAATGATTTCGAAAGTGATATGGTTTGAATCGAATATGATATTTTGATATCAATTATGAAATGATTTTGGAAATGTAAAAGAACCATCCGGTGTGTAATAAGCGATTGGTTGTTAAAGAGATCGGGATCGGATATTGTCATACTCTCTGCCAATACCGAAAACCACTTTGACAACCGTGTACGCGGAAGAGATTCCAAAATGAAGTAGGATTGTGGCGACGATCCTATATGAGGTATATACGTGGACCCGACTCCCATGAGTTGGCTTAAGGTGGCTAAAACAGGAGTGATTCTCGGGCCAAGTGAGGTCATTCCTCCGATCGGACACATTCCATCGATACTATATTCTGACTTTTGATTTATTTGGTGGCCACCCTTTACTCTAGAGTGTGTTTCGAGTTGGGCGGTAGTTGCGGCTATGCGTTACCAACAGTCCGGATGCGTAATTGGTATATCTACCCTGGCATTGCCTAGTTGTGCCGTGTCACCTACCCTAGCGCGCCTTCTATGAGTTTGTTTTGTACCATACCTATGGAGTGCCCTCTGACGACGCCCAGTATGGGGAAGATTACGGTACTGTATAGACTATGGGAATATATAAAATGTGTTAAGGGGGATATGGGTAACGCCTTAACGCTATTTTAATAGTTTACTTTACTTTAGACATTATTATAATAGCGTATATTACTACATAGTAGATAGTTTAACGGATCCTTAGGAGATGTGAATCCCGAACATCTCTTAAGTTACCGCACTCACGTTAGACACTGGATAGGGGATGTCAAAACCCGTAAACATCTCCGACGCCGTTACACTCATATTTATTTACCGTTGATTTAACTCACATAAGATCTTTTAGTTCTGACTCGAGTGTTTTGTCTTTTCAATTCGCTCGGGTCAACCTGAGCATTTCAGGATTTGAAGACCTTATTTCTGGAGGACAAAGACGAAGATTTGTATTACTATTATTTACTATATTTATTCCACTGCATTCATACTGTTCCGCTGCAATATTTGTTTATCTCTGATATGTGTAACTCTGATTATATATTTTATAAGTATAATCAAATGTTTTGTAAACAGCTTCATGAACTGTTATTTCATTATTATATTTTATCATTCCGCTGCGAGATTCTGTTTTATTTTTATTTCTTTCTCTTTTTCTTATTCACCCCAAATAACAATTCGCCCTTCTGTATGGTTTGAGTCGGCATGTGTGTCTGCTTAAAGCATACAAAGAGGCGGGATGTTACACAAATCAGGTTAGTGATTTGTTGCAAAAGGGTTTGATCTGACCGAGCCATTCGATTTGGGCAGCGTCCATCGTCTTTGCTACGAAGGCAGTCGGTTTCCTAAAACTGTGTGTAGATTATCCCGTGCTCAACAAACGAACTGTTAGGGACAAGTATCCTTTGCCTATGATAGATGACTTTTTTGATCAGCTTCATGTAGCTTGAGTGTTTTCTCAGCTTGATCTTGCTACGAGGTTTCATCAGTTGAGGGTGGCAGAGGAGAGTGTACCTTTGGCCGCTTTTAGATCGGCCAATTTAATGAATGGATAGTTATGCCGTTCGGCCTAACTAATGCTCTAGCATATTTCGTAGACCAAATGAATCAAGTTTTCCCAAATGTTTTGAATAAGTTTGTCCTTGTATTCATCGATGATATTCTGGTCTATTCCAAGAGCAAGGAGGAACATTCGTGTAACGACCTGCCTTTTTGGATGATTTTAAATCGACGATAAACCACACACGTCAGACTCAAACCATTTAGAAGGGCAGATTGTTATGGGGTAAATAAGAAAAAGAAGAGAAAAAAATAAAACAAACACAGAATCTCAGAGCGGAATGACAAAATATAATAATCAAATAAACAGTTCATGAAGCTATTTTACAAATAACATTTGATTACACATTTACATTTCAAAATGCAGCGGAACAGTATGATGCAACGGAATAAATGAAATAAAAAATAATAGTACAAAATCTTCGTCTTCGTCCTCCAAAAGCAGTCTTCGATACACTAAAAAGCTCAGACTGACCCGAGTGAATTGAAAATACAAAACACTCGAGTCAGAACTAAAAGATCTTATGTAAGTTAAATCAACATTAAATAAATATGAGTGTAACGACGTCGGAGATGTTTACGGGGTTTGATATCTCCTATCCAGTGTCTAACATGAGTGCAATAACTTAAGAGATGTTCGGGATTTCCATCTCCTAAGGATCCGTTAAACTATCTACATACATAGTACAATACGCTAATATAATAGTGTCTACAATAAAGTAAAGTATTAAAATAGCATTAAGGCGTTACCCATATCCCCATTAACAAATTTTATATATTCCCATAGTCTATACAGTACCGTACGCTCCTCCTTAAACTGGAGGTTTACACAAAGGGCACTCCATAGGTATGGTACAAAACAAACTCGTAGAAGGCACGATAGGGCATGTGAACACGGCACTCGAGGCAATGCCAGGGTAGATATACCAACTACACTCCCAGACTGGTGGTAACGCCTAGCAGCTACTACCGCCCACCTCGGACACACTCCCATAATCAAAATCGAGGGTGGCCATCGAATCAATCATAAAGTAATAGTATGGTATCGAAGAAATGTGCCCGATCGGAGGTGCGACCTCATTTGGCCCGGTATAGCTCCTGTTTTAGTCACATCTAAGCTGACTCACGGAAGTCAGGGTCACGTAAATACCTCATACAGAATCGTTCGCCAAACCATCCTACTTCATTTCTGGAATCTCCACCATGTACACAGTTGTTAAAGTGGTTTTCGATATTGGCAGAGAGTATGACAATATCCAATCCCGGTCTCTTTAACAACCAAACGCTTATTACACACCGGAAGGTTCTTTTACATTTCCAAAACCATTTCATATTGATATCAAAATATCATATTCAATTCAAACCATATCACTTTCGAAATCATAATTACTTTCAAAATCATACTTACTTAAATATGTCGTTTCACCAACAAATATCATTTCAAATCCCAACTTATGTTATAACATTTTAAACCTTATTCGCTTTAAAATCAAGGCTTTAATTACAAATATTTCCACTCTACACCATCTGAAATTTAGAAAATAATTTAGATACTTATAAATAGTTTAATTAGTTTAACATATTTTTAAAAATAGGTATAAATTAGGTTAAATAGGTTTAAAATAGATTAAATAAATTTAAAATAGATTAAAATACTTTAAATAGGTTTTTAAATAGTTTAAATGGTTTAAAATAGATTAAATAGGTTTATTATGGAATTATTAGATTTAAAGTAGATTAAATGAATTTAAAATAAATTAAAATGGTATTAAAATAGATTAAATATATTAAAATAGTTTAAAATAGATTAAATATATTAAAATATTTTAAAATAAATTAACATAGATTAAGATAGATTAAATAGGTTAATTAGTTTAAAATAGGTTAAATTAGATTAAAATAAATTAAATAGTTTAAATTGATTAAGTTGGTTTAAAATAGATTAACTTATTTTAATAGTTGAAAATCTTAAAATTAGAGTTTAAAAGTACATTACAGTTTATATTGAGCTGATAAATTTAAAATTAACATCAAATTTAACTATTCTTCCATTTCAACAAATCCGGACTGTATCCAGATTTCAAATCAAAACCCAATTTCTAATCTTGAAATATCAAATTTAACTATTGCAATTTTAATAGATTTTCAAAGTTACAGTTTCCAACATTTCAATAACTCAATTTCGATGAATGTCGTTAATACTTTAAATTCAACTTTAAAGTTTTAATTTAAATCCTTTAAATAATTGCTTAAAACAATTTAATTTATATTAGCCAATTCTATTTCAAATATCATTTAATTGGATTCAAAGTTTAAAGATTTAAAATCATTAAATTTAACCAATCCGGTATCCGTATATAATTCTCTACCCTATGGTCAATTGATACGGATATTTATCATTTCAATCCGCAAATATTCAAATTTACGGGTATATATCATTTCAACCCGCAATCCCAAATTTATTTCAATGAAAATCGCTTGGGTTTATCATTTCAACCTATAACGATTTTCTCCTATTCTATATGATTGTTCTGGTATGTATCATTTCAACACATATGGAACTTGCAGTGTTATAACAATATTAAAATATAACATCCAGTCATCCAATATCAACAATCAAACATACATCACAATCACCATACAATCAACCAATAAATAACATCAATCAACTGATTATCAATAACATGTATTAAATTGACAATTAAATTCAATATTAAATTAAATGACAATTAAATGCAATAAAAGTCGTATTTAACTGGAACGATAATTTAAATATACCAAACATCAATCAATCAATTTCTAATCACATCATAAATTCAATTTAACTAACATAAGATAATCTAGTAGTTGTGAGTGGGTTAAAACACTCACCTTTGATTTTAGCCCATAAAAATCCAAACAGAAGCGCAAAAACTCAACAGTCTCCAAATTCAACTAAATCAATTTCATGTTGTCCGGAATTTAAATATGAATCCAACAGAAGAAATCGCGCGTGAATCAAAGTTTATATGCAAAAGATATTCATGTTATAAGAAATATTATTAAAATAATAATTAGTACGCACTACGCAGTAAAAAATAAACAAATTTAATACTTACATTTTTCTCAAGACGAGGCTTAAGGAAAAGATTGGAGAACAACTAAGATGAGGACAGGACGTGTACGAAAAATGAAAAAAAAATCATGTTTCATAAAAGAAAGCTTTTGGATTTGCAAGAATAAGAGCTTTTGAATATGAGGTGTCAGGAGAAACAAAACGCAAATGAAGAAATAAGCTGCAGGTTATTTATAATTAAGAAATGAAGGTGTAGGGACAAAAATAAATGTCACATTTTATTTTGAAAGCTCTAGGCATTAATAATGCATAAGGAAATGTACGTAGGAATGGAAAAGTTTGCAAACCAAAGGAAAGTAAAATTTTGTATATGGGAAAATGAGGTGGCAAAAATTAAATACAACCTAAAAGTTTAGGCTTAGGTATTAAACAAAAGGAGAAATGAACGGATCAAGTATTAATAATAAGGTAACTATTTTAAAACGTTCATGCAATAATTAATAACAAAAGAAATGAAGGGATCATGTACATCGCACAACCTTTTGAAATTCAAATTTTCTGAAACGTAACCCAATTAACTTCATTAACTCAAATAATATTCAAATTTGTACGCATTTAGGTTTTTTCTCTACGCATAATAAAAAAATTGTACTTACCTTAAAAATGAAAACGTTCAATTTGGTTTTTCCAAAATGATCTTTTATTTCCATTAAAACACCCTTTTTATTTAACACAAAACGTGCGTTTCTTTTATTAAATCTATTAATTACAATCAATGTTTTCTTTCCTTTTAATTAAAATATTTCAATTACATTAATTGCAATTACTTATAAAGTTAAATTTCAAAACAGACAACTAAAACAGATGAAAAATAGAACAATTGTTTATTTAAACACGTTTATAAATTAGTTGTTTATACACAAGAGTAATAAATAACTTACTGAAATAGATTATTTTCCTATTCTTGTAATCAATCTGTAAGCTAAAACACAGTTCAAATAAACATATATTTCTTCCTTTAAAATCAATCATTCTATTCTTTATTTTAATGAAATTAAACCTACATTCACAAATGAAACATTCATTTTATTTGATATAAATGTTCTTTTCATTAAATCAAACTTTCCTTGTATTTTCACAAAGCATAAGCTACTCTTTATTACACCTATTAATTGAAAATTTTCAATTACATTAATTTCAGTTGATTAAGTTTCAAAATGGACTAAATGAATGTAATGAGAAGTAGAACAATTATTTTCTATCTAATAGTAATTTAAACATATTTATACACTATTGGATACAAACAGTAATTATACATTTCTTAGTAAATAATAGTTTCTCGTCTCTATAATCAATCTTTCAGCTACTAAACATTTCAAATAAATAAACATATGTTTGCTCCTTTACTAAACTTATTCATTTGTTATTCTTTTATTTTGAATTTACACTCCTAATATTAAATCAACCAATACCTTATGAAATTATTAATCATAGGTTTCTATCTTATTATCCTCATCTTCTACAATTGACGCCTTTTCTTACATTAACCACAATATTTAATTACATTTAATTCCAATTAATTATATTCTAATTCCAATAAATTTATTTAATTAGATTTCAATCTTTTTATTCAATCAAACATTACTCTATGGACATAGTTAACATTTGTTTAGATCTTATTACATTAATATTCTACAATTATCATCTTTTACTATATTAGTTATAAAATTTTCAATTATATTGAATTTTTGTTGATTTTCACATTAATTAAAATTTGAAATCCCAATTAATTAATTTATCTTGGTTTCACTCTTTTATTAATTCTATTATTACCTTATGGATATATGTAACATCCCGCCTTTTTGTACGCTTTAAGCAGACACACATGCCAACTCAAACCATACAAAAGGGCGGATTATCATTGGGGTGAATAAGAAAAAGTACAGAAAGAAAAAAAAACAAAACAGAATCTCGCAACGGAATGACAAAATATAATAATCAAATAATAGTTCATGAAGCTGTATACAAAACATTTGATTATACTTATACAATACAAAATCAGAGTTACACATATCAGAGATAAATAAATAATAATACAGCGGAATAGTATGATGCAGTGGAATAAATATAGTAAATAATAGTAGTACAAATCTTCGTCTTCGTCCTCCAGAAATAAGGTCTTCAAATCCTGAAATACTCAGGCTGACCCGAGCGAATTGAAAAGACAAAACACTCGAGTCAGAACTAAAAGATCTTATGTGAGTTAAATCAAGGGTAAATAAATATGAGTGTAAACGGCATCGGAGATGTTTACAGGGTTTGACATCTCCTATCCAGGGTCTAACGTGAGTGCGGTAATTTAAGAGATGTTCGGGATTCACATCTCCTAAGGATCCGTTAAACTATCTTCTATGTAATACAATACGCTATTATAATATGTCTACAGTAATATAAACTATTAAAATAGCGTTAAGGGGTTACATTTTCCCCCTTAACACATTTTTATTTCCCATAGTCTATACAGTACCGTAATCCCGCCCGTACTGGACGTCGTCAGAGGGCACTCCATAGGTATGATACAAACCAAACTCGTAGAAGGCGCGCTAGGGTAGGTGACACAGCACAACTAGGCAATGCCAGGGTAGATATACCAATTACACTTCCGGACCGGTGGTAACGCATAGCAGCTACTACCGCTCACCTCGGAACACACTCTCGAATCAAAAAAATCGAGGGTGGCCACCAAATAAATCGCAAAGTCTGAATATAGTATCGATGGAATGTGCCCGATCGGAGGAATGACCTCACTTAGCCCGTCGATTGCTCCTGGTTTAGTCAGAATATAGTATCGATGGACCCGTGCGTGAATTGAACCTCGTATGTGAAAGTTATTCACGTTAGAATATTACGTGATTTTTAAATTGGAATAAATAAAACAATAAATAAAACAAAGCATCGTTACCCAACACGTCAGAAAGGAAAATCATGCCTCCTTCATCATCCTAACCCTAACGCATTCGATCTCCTGTACCACGCACACAGCCGCCATCAAAATTCCATGAACGCCGACCATACGATCGCCGCGACGCCTCCCATCCACGCCATCGATCGCGCAACAGCCTCCCATCCCACGCCAACCACCGCGAGCCACCCCCGACGCCCCAAATCTCCCAGCCACCGCTAATTTTTTTTTCAAACTCTAATGAATTTTCGAGCCCAATCCAATCGTTGAATTGACAAACCAATTACACCGATGAGTTGCGTGCGATGATCTCCACAGTCCAGTACCCTTAAATCGACGATCGGTCGAAGTTGATCGACGATCAACGAACGACCAAGAATAGTTCACCCAGTTCCGGCCATATAGGGACCCGGATCGAAAAACGAATCACATATTTGACTTGCGCTCGTTAAGAGCTTCAAATCAATATATAATTCGATATAGTTTGTGGAGTTTGATTTTCAATTTGATTTTTGATTTGGATTTGAAATTTGGGAACTGGGGTTTGTCTGCCATTGGAATGAGGAGTTGAGAAGAATTGTACATACAGACAAATGAGAATAGAAACAATCTAGGGTTTATAATGGTCTATTTAAAGGTAGGTTGGAAATAGAGATGAATGGACAGATTTGATTATAACGTTGAACGATAAATGACTCGAAAAGCCCGTTCTGCCTCCAGAACGAAAATGGGTCATCCCATATATCAAAATAGATGATTTAAAATATTTTAAACTCAATGGAATAGGTTTCAAGTTCTAATTCAATCGTATGAAGAAGTTATGATAAAATCATCTTATTTCAAATTGATTTCAATTGATTTCAATTGATTTCAATTAAATTAATTTCTAGGCGTTTCGAGTCTGTACGATCAAACGACAAGTCCGATCGTTACAAAACTTGAAATCCTACAATAATTCACTGTTACAGATCCGATGAAACTAGTTTCATCGAAATCCGAGTCAGTGGCCAAAATGGCTATTTTCACGTTAATTAAACAAATTATTATTAAATTAATTATATCACTTTTTAATTCAAATTTAATAGTTTACAATTTTTATCACTTTGATAGCTTGGACATTTATAATAAATTAAACAAATCTAGATATCAATTTAAAGTTGATAAATTTACCAATTTCACTGTTAAATTTCAATTTCAGTAAATTCATAAATTATCAGTTGAAATCCAATAAATCCGTTTATTTGATTTTTAAATCCTGTTATTCAATCAATTGTCATCTCAAGTGTACAATTAACATTGGTTTATATCCTAGTACATTAATAATTTCCCATTTCATCTTCCTTTCACTTTTCGTTATAATTAATTTCATTTAATTGTACTAATTTCAACTATTACAATTTAAATTCCAATAGATTGATAAATCTTGATTTCCATTCTTTTTTATTAAATCCATTATTACTTTATGAAATAAACTAACATTTCCATTCATCTTATTCCATTCATATTTTTCAATTATTTTAATCTCATTAATGCAACATTAAATTTCATTTTAATTTAATTGATTCTCCACTTCAATTTAATATACTAAATAAAGAGGTAACATATAATAGTTGTTACCATTAATCTTTAATTACATTTACAAGTTTATTACTTACAACAAATGTTACTATTTCTTTCATGACACTAATTTTTGTTTAATTACCATTAACTATCTATTATTTCCTTGGTTAATCCAATATTTCATTTATTCACTTATATTCAATTTATAACCAAGTATAGCATTTTTATTATTTCAATTAATTGGAATTTCATTCAAATAGTTAATAATTAACTTAGATTAGCATTATTACATCTCATTTAAGTTATTATTTCATTAATGAATCACAAATTTCTGTTTTTCCAATATTAGATAACAAAAATTTAATAAAATTAACAATTAAATTATCGAAAATTTACGGGTTGTTACAATATAATTGACATTTCTGTACATTTTATTGCATTTACCTTTTACAGTTATTGTCTTAACTCATATTAAAGTAACATTAAATTACATTTAATTGCAATTGATTAAATAAATTGGTAATAAATAACAATTTTCACCATTTCTATAGTTAATCACATTTGTATGTTTGTTATCTACACACAAATGTTATAGTTATTTACACAACACTAATTTTATTCAATTACAATTTATTACTTACTATTTCATAAAATCAATACAACATTTAAATTATCTATTTCTCTTTTAATCCAATTATCAATTAATACATAAATTACTACAATTAATTTACAATCTATAACCAATTATAACTTTTTAATCATTTCAATTAATTGGCATTACATTTAAAACCATTATCAATTACCTTAAATTAATACTATTACATTTCATTCCAATTATATTCTTATTATAAAATTGCAAATTTTTATTTCTTCCTACATTAAATCACAAAACCTTATTAAATTAACTATTTTTAATTATAAAAAATTATGGGTCGTTACAATTCGTACCATCTAAGGATTATTCTAGGAAGACTTAGAGAGCATGTTTTGAAGGCTAAGTTCTCGAAGTGTCATTTTTGGCGTTCAGATGTTAGGTTCCTGGTTCATGTTGTTTCGATGGAGGGTATTTCTGTTAATCCCACTAAGGTTGTGGACATTCAGGACTGGAAGAGGCTAGAAAGCGCAACTGATATTAGGTGCTTTCTGGGTCTAGCAGGTATTATAGGAGATTAATACAGTATTTCTCAAAGGTTGCCTATCGCTTAACGAATTTGATGAAGAAAGATGTCAAATTTGTATGGACTGATAAATGCAAGCAAGCATTTGTAGAGTTAAAGGAAAAATTGACTAGTGCTCCTTTTTTACTGTACCGGATAGAGGTGAGGGTTTGACTGTTTACACTGATGCATGTGGAACGTGTAACGACCCCGAATTTTATATATATTTAAATTGATAATTAATTAATTTTTGAATAAAGATTTGCGAAATAAATCGATAAATGGATGCGAGTTTCCCCAAGACGAATAAATTTGTGTTAACTGATTAAATTTAAATATTATATATGTGTGAATATATATGTATTTGGGCATATATGAGAAAATTTGAAATTTATATATATATACGCTGGTTTGAATAAAAATTGTAAAATAAATGGTTTAATAATAAATAATAATAATAAATACTAGAAATGATGGTTTGAATTTATAAATTAAATATAAGATAATAAATATTAGGGTAAAATAGAAAGTAATACATTAAAAATAAACTATAACAACATAATAAAAGTAGAACTTCATTCAAATTACAAAGCATAAAACAAAACTTAATATTCATGTGACAAATAAACAAAGTAAGCAAATAAACAAAGCACAAAGGTAATATCACCGGCCTGCATAAAGTTGAACAAATCAAATTTTGATATGGAAGTGTATAAGAAAAAGGTCAAAGGACTTAAGCAATAAATGCTAGCCATGTTTTGGTCATTCGAAATGTACATAAAATTGTTTTCAGCCTCCATACCCAAGACTTTTACCCTATTGTACAACACATTTTTTTTATCACCACAACCCTATTATCTTCAGCCCTATACAAGAATCATATCAGCCACCAGATTTTTTCTCTAATGCAATGTATATTCATGCGCAAGCAAAATGTAAGTATGAAGACCAAAACAAGTAAACATATATTGGACATAAAGTACTTGGCATTAAATGCTGGCAACATTTTTGTCAACTCGAAAATGTCTTCAGCCCCAAAGCAAAGAAATGTTACTGACTATTGTACAAAGATATTACTTTGCATTGTACAAATATCATCATCAACCTGTAATCTTCTTTATACATCAAGCTTCCTCATTTCATTTCGTTCAAAACCAAACTTAGAAAGCCTGAAAGCAAACTATGAAAGCAAATAGCAAATCAGAGAAAAAGAAATAAACATCACCACTTACAAGAATTCAAATATCACTCAAGATCAAAAGTCAGGCAATTTGAAAACTTAAAATCATAAATCAAACTTCAACCTAATCAAGTTTGAATCTGGAAAATCAAAGCTCAGACAAAAATCAAAACAACATGAGCCTCTGTTCTTTCTCTGTTCAGTTTTTGTTTCCAGGTGAGCAACTACCCTTTTAAATTCTTAAGTTTGTTATATCTGGGTAGTATGTGGAAATCTTTGAAGTTATGAAGTAAAATAGGCTTGTATGATGGTGTAAATATGCCTGTATGTATGTATACTTTGTGAACATGTCTGGAAATTAGGCAGATATGCCTCTGTTCAACATTTACAGGGTTTAAACCTGTTTAAAAAAATCATAATCTCATCCTATAATCACCTATAGACTTTGATGTCTAAAAGGAACCAGTTTGAATGGGCAAGATCAAAATTTTAAAAATACTTTTAAGTAGTTGAAATAAATGGGTACTGGGAAAATATAAAAGCACAGCAAGTTTAAATTTTGTTCAAAATTTAATTGATTAAAACTTGAGTTTTGATTTCATGAACTCGTTCGCTTTCACAAACCATGATTTTTAATGAAGAGATTATGATTTTTAACTTAGTAATTCTCGAGCTTGAGGGAGTTGAACGGGAAATGGGTTTTCGTGAAAATCTGGTGATCGATGAACTTTTAGGGCTCGGGGTTTTTGTCGAAGCTAGCTGGTACATCGGTGGATACGAGAAAAATACTAGGAAAATTTTGTATTGCGTGATTCGTTTGGTCGAATCAAAATTAGGGTTTTAGGTTGTTCTCGGCTGGGCTTGAATGTCGTGACATTTGCGACGTAGAAGATGGACCGGAGGCGTTCGCTTTTGGGGTGAAGGTAGCTCGTGGTCGTGGTGTTCGATGGTGGGGACGGTGAGTTCAACGGCGTCGAGGTGTATGGCCGTGGGGAAGTTTTAGTGGTCGTGGTTTTCTGCAGTTTCGAGCTTGAGGTTCGAAATTTTGATTCGCAAAGAAATTCTTCGATCTGGGTTTGGATGCGTGATCGCGAGAGTTCGTGGAGTGGTTGAGGAGCATCGCGACGATCGACGTTGGCCGGAGTTGCCGGTGCACGTGCACCGTGCACGTTCGTGTACCAGAAGTTATCGACGTTTTGGGGAAGACGAGCTCGACTCGGTGAAGTGTTCGTGCGAATGGAAGTTAGACTCGAAGTAGACGAGTGTGGTGGAAGACTCTGGACAGGGTCGTGTTTTGTGGGGTTTTACTCGGGTTTGTTTCCAAACAGCAGTATTGCATTTTAAAGGTAATGTTAAGTAAACAATTTTTTCACTAAATTTTAATATACTGTAAACTTAACATGTATTTCAGTTTGGAAATAAATGGAAGTTAACTTAAACAAGTTTTTAAAAACAAAAGTTTAAATATAAACTTAAGTTCGTTTACGACATAGTTTGGGCATAACAAAGTTTTTAAGTTTAAATTGTTTTAATAACAATTAAGTATATATATAAAAAAAAAACTAGATTAATTAATTAAGATAATCAGTTTAAATTGTTAATTACTTAACGAAAGTAACCAAGGGATTAATTACTTATTGTAATAAATGTTTGATATTCTAATAAATTAAAGTTAATTAATAATCACTTGTTGTGATTAATTAAGAATGATTAATTAAAGGTTGATTAATTAAGGGTTAATTTATTTATTAATGAGTTATTAAGGGGTTAATTAATTTTAAATTTATTATTAATGGTTAATTAATAAATGATTAAAGGATAATTAATCAGAATGATGTGTAATTAATTAATGATTAATTAACCAAGATGTGTAGTTTATTCATAAGTAATTATTATGGTATAAATTAATTATTATCAGATATTATTTGATTTTACTTATGATGTTTGGATTTCACTGAATGCTGCATATTTGATTTATATCTTTGTTATGTGATTATGATGCTATGAATTGCTTTATGCTGAACTGTGATACCTGTGATGAATATACTGCTATGTGAATATGAAAACTCTTGATCCGTAAACGACACTTGAATTTCGATGCGATAGGGAGTCGGATTCCAGTTGGTTATCCGAAACCCACATCGAATTGTAATAGTGAATCTTTGTGATTGATAAATTTATTTTATCTATGAATCTGTGAATGAAGATAAGCGTTATCGATTATACCGCTTATCGATATATCTATGATGATTGATGTCGCACTATTGTGTGTAAAACCCCTGGACTACACTATACACACACAAATATGGATTTCACGTGGAAATCGGTTAAGTCACAGATGATTTAAATTTAATGTTTTTGAAATTGAAATTTTAGTTTCAATTGATTTTGAAATTGGAAATTGGGGTTTAATATGAAAAGCTTTTGAAATGGAATTTCAAAGATAAAAGTTATTTTGAATAACTTAATCGAGTTTTGAAAATTTAAATAATTTGATTTAAATTTGAATTCAAGTTTTAAATTGAATTCTATGATTTGAAACTAGGGATTAAAGATGCTGTATAAGTTATATTTGGGTTAAACTATTTTAAAGGTATTGATTTGGAAATTTGAATTTTAATTCAAGGGTTTTAACTCGTGTAAATATAACTGGATTTTTCTGAAACGAAACTATTTGTTTTCAAATAGTAAAAGCTTTCACATAAGTAAAGAATTTCCAATTTGTGTTGAAAGAATTTCAAGTTTGAAATAGAATTGAAATGTTTTGAAAACTATGAAATGAGTCTTTGATTTCAAAGACCGGATGAGTTAATCTAACTTGAAATAGAATTGTTTTGAAAGCTATAAGTTAAATCTTGATTTAAAGATTTAACGAGTTAATCAGATTGAAATGGAAATCGATTTGAAATCCATGAATGGATCTTTGTGAATGGGGTTAACTTTGTGAATTGAATCTTTTTGTTTAAAAGATTAAAAGTGTGGAAATTGTTTAAACCATTGAAGGTTTTTGAAATGAATCTTTTTGTTTAAAAGATTGGAAATGGTAATTTGTTTTACCATTCGAATGAAAAGTTTTAAGCTTTAAGCTGTGATTTAACTGAGACCCCAGTATCCATATGATTTTTAATTGCGCTCGTTATTCGGTTTAGCCGGGAGAGGACCTTTGTGTCATATAATCCATTCCGAATAGTGATACGACGATATGGATAGCATTTGAAGACTGGTGGTGAAGACCGGGTATTTGCGAGAGCGATATGATGACCTATCGATTTTCTCTACATCATGGCTCCGGTATAGAGATTCCCTAAGTGATGGGAAGTCCGATCGAGATTGTGAATACCCGGATTTGCAAGGGCTTCTTCGGAAGTGCCTTCGGTTCTGTTCGAACCCGGAACAGACTTGTATGGATGTGTGTCTGACGTTACACTTTGAGATGTAAAGATGGTTTCTATCAAATACATTTCTGTTGGTGGCGGAGGATTTATTCTCTTAGCTTAACACCCTTCTCTGAGACGTACGAGCTCAGAGGTTATGAAGTTGATGGTTACTAGTGATACATTCCCAATTTGGTAATGTGGCATACGAAGTGCTGCTGATCATTTGTTGATCGAAGCGTGGCTTTGTGAAAAAGCGTGGCTTTGTGGACGAGACTTCGTCGAGCCTCACAACCCGGTAATGGTCGAAACAGGAATGTTGCGGCAAAGATTTTTAGGGGTAGCGCCCCTAGGGTATGTCATTTCCTTCTGGATAAAAGGTGATATCATGGTATGGAGCCCAGATATTTTACCTATGTTGATTATATTTTGTGGCTGTTGCTTTGCGATTGAGGATCCTCGGATAAAGGTCGGTAACGACCGGGGGATGACATGACTCGTGTGTTAGTTACCTAGTTACAGCTGTACAGCGTGAGGTAGCGTCAGTGTGTTAGTTACCTAGTTACAGCTGTATAGCGTGAGGTAGCGTCGGCCTTTTGTTTGCAGAGATCCGGTTAGGATCCGGGGCGTCTTTCCAGAGGCGTTTCTATTTCGGTAAGGAAGTTCCTTAGCCTGATCATTTGTTGGAAATCCAAAGAAACAATACGAACCCTGTACGGTTTTTAGTTGTATTACCTGCTATGGAATGTGGCGGTAACCTGCTATTGAACGTAGTAGCTATAGTAGGCATACGATGAAATGTTGTATGCTGGCTAAGATTAATATTATATTTTCGAAATGGTTTTCGACACTATGCACTAATGATAATAATATCGAATGATTTTGCGTAGTAAGCATTTTTTGACTATCATAAGAAGAAATCTCCTCCAATTCTGCGTTTGCATTGTGTGTGTGGTGGGAGGTCTTATGGTAGTTTCATTTTCCAAAAGCATTGCGAATTGATTTTAAATTCTTTTGTTGTTTGTTTTAAAGATAAACTGTTTTTGTTGCTCACACCAGTCCCATGACTGATCCGGAGTTTATTGTTCCCTTCCTAAACTCTGGATGCCCACTATTTTCCACACGGGCAGTCTAGAGTTGGATTTTTCAGCTATTCAGGTTGAGTAGATTATCTGGAGCTAGTTCAGTTCTTGGAGTTCATGGACTGACGTTGCTTATCTTGGAGCATTCTATTGGAGACATTCTATCCGCTGTTGGTGTTATCTATTTTCTTTCCGCTGCTATTTCTTGTATCATATCTCTGATGTATATTGATATTGTTGTATCATTCTGTTGTATCATATTGTATCAGATTTTGTATCTGTCATTGTATCAATGTTTTGTAATTGATATATTCTTTTTCCGCTGTGTTGTTATACTTAATGGTGTTATAGCTTCGGCGAATCGGATTTGAACGGTCGAATCTGCGGCATTCTAGTACAATGTGAAGTACGGATGTTGATTTTCGAACGCGAAAAATCCGAGTCGTTACAGAACGGGTCTAGGTGCTGTGTTAATGCAGCATGGAAAGGTTATTGCTTATGCGAGTCAGCAACTCAAACCGCATGAAGTAAGGTATGCAACTCATGACTTGGAGTTGTTAGCAGTGCTATTTGCATTAAAGATGTGGAGGCATCATTTGCTTGGTAAAAGGTTTGAGTTATATACGGACCATAAATCTTTGAAATATTTTTTTACGCAAAAAGACTTAAACATGAGACAACAAAGGTGGTTGGAGTTTCTTGCGGCCTATGATCTGGATATATTATATACATTGGGGAAAGCTAATGTCATAGCTCTAAATGTTGAGGTTCATCCAACTCTGATTAGTCGTATCGAAGAGAACAACTTAGAGATCTTCATTTTGCTAGGGTAGCTAAAAATGTAAGCGAGAATGAGGCACTGGAGAGGTGGCCAGGATTTGAGGTGGATGGCCATGGAATTTTGAGAATGAACGGTATGTTTTGTGTTCCGAATGTTGATGAGATTTATGCAGGAAGTTCTAGTGGAGAGTCACCATAAAGAGGGCATGAAGAGGGATGTTTCTATGTTTGTAAGCAGGTGTGCTAATTGCCAATAGGTGAAAGGTAGTCACCATTATATGGCTGGACTACTTCAGCCACATGAGATTCCTAAATGGAAATGGAAGTAGATTCCCAAGGACTTCATCGATGGATTGCCCAGGTCGAGGAAGGGTAACGAAGGTGTGTGGATTATTGTGGATCGATTGACCAAAAGCATGCACTTCATACCTGTTAAGACTACGAGAACTGCTTCTAGTTTGGCTAAGTTATATGTTAAGGAGATCGTAAGATTGCATGGTGTTCCTTATGATATCGTGAGTGATAGAGATCCGATATTCACAAGCCAATTCTATAAGGGTTCGCATGAGGCCTTAGGGACCGAGCTCAGTTTGAGTGCCGCTTACCATCAGCAAACAGATGAGTAAAGAGAAAGGGTGGACCGGGTATTGGAGGACTTGCTTAGAGCATGCATTTTAGATTTTGGGGGTTCGTGGGAAGAACATTTATCACTTGTTGAATTTTCATACAACAACAGTTATTAGGCCAGTATCGTAATGACACCATTTGAAGCGTTGTATGGAAGGCCTTGCAAATCTCCATCGTGTTGGGTAAAACCTAGAGATCATCTTGTGCTTTAGTCGGATATGATTCGAGAGACATCAGATAAGGTTATAGAGATTCAAAAGCGAATTAAGAAAGCGTAGAATCGTAAGAAGGGCCATGTAGACGAGAGACGCAGAGACTCGGAGTTCTCAGTTGGAGACTTTGTGTTTGTGAAGATTTCTCCGATGATAAGTGTAATTCGGTTTGGAAGGGCTGAGAAGTTGGCTCCTTGTTATATAGGACCATTCTCAATTCTAAAGAGGATTGGTACACTCGCATATAGAGTTGAGTTACCGAATAGACTATCATCTGCGCACAATGTGTTTCATGTGTCACATTTACGAAAGTTTGTGCATGACCCTTCGATGATAGTGGAAGCATAATAGTAGGATAACTTGGAGATTGAGCCAAATTTAACTATTTTGAGACAGGCTATTCGTATTGTTGATGGGGATACGTAATGATTGAGGACTAAGGTTGTGAAGTTAGTCAAGATACAATGGAGCGAGGATGCTCGGGATTGTACATGGAAAACAGAGGATAGTTTGAGCGAGTCCTATTCATATTTGTTCTTAGACTAGCGATTTCTTATCTTAGTATCGTACATCTTTTGTAGTGTACTCACCGCTTGAGGTGGAGTCACTTAGTTTGCATTTTGAGTTGCAGTTAGTTTGTATATAGTTTTAGCAGTATGCTATATATATACACTTTGTTCTTCTATCTTCTTTGATTATCGTTCTTATTTGAATTTCAAGGACGAAATGTTCTAAGTGGGGGAGAATGTAGCGACCTTGAAATTCGAACACTTCGTCTTCGAATATCGAACCATTTTGAAATATAATTAAGTGTTATAAGTATGATTTTATAATCTTGTTTAACATCATTTAATTAATAATTAAAGCTAAGAAACTTGTTTTTGAAATTTATTTACAAAAATATATTCTTCGAAGAAAAATCGATAATATGACCAAAATTCGGTTTATCTATAAACAGCTTTTCGATCAATATAAGTTGTTCGAACTATTGTGCACTTGACTAATGATCAAATGAACACATTAGCAACTAATTAACATACACACCTCTTTATAAAATCTTGGAATGTTCTAGAAGACTCTAAAGAATAAGAGATATTATCATGAGAGTGGTATAATGGTAATTAGCATAAAGAAGAGTGACTTAAAGGAGAAGTGATGAGATGTGAAGCTTCCATGACATTTTTTTGGGGGAGGGGTGAATGAGAGCTTAGGCAACACCATTCCTAAACCTAAATAAGAAGGGGCATACCTTTACTTATCATTCACAAAAAATTACAATGCTTAGAGTTGACATTCAATGTCTTCTTCTTCCTCTTCTTAATTTCCTAAAGGAAAATAGTTGCAAATCAAATTCAAATCACTTCAAACTTAGAGTGAAGCCTAACTACCACATAACACATTCTACCTAGTTAGATTATGAAAAAGCAAATCCACACTCCTCCTATCAATAGGCCGTGAGCACTTGGAGGGATAAGGAGAGGAGGGAGCAAGGCGAAAGCAAGGGAGGAAGGGAAGGAAAAGAGGTTGCTAACTTGGGTTTGGACTTGGGTTCTTTGGTCTTAGTTGTTTGTTGGATAAAAGGTGAGATAACTCACCATTTTGATTGGAAAATATCACATATATATGTTGATGTTTGATTGTATTAATGTTGTTGAATTAATATAGACATATGTGAAAACATTGGTTTTGATTCTTGCTTTGAAAGCAAATGACATATGTATGGACTTGAACGGACTTGAACGAATATGAATGGACTTGTATGACATATAACAAGGTCTTGGAACAAAGCACATAGGGTGTAGTTGAACATATGTTTGAATACAACTTGGATTTTAAAATGCACTTATAGCGATAGTCACTATAGATGCAGTTGTGAATTGCCTTATTTTTGGCGATTGCTATGGAACTTTGTAGAGAGATCCTTAGATGTTTCTTGCCATATTTATAATATTTTATATGTATGTTTGTTGGTATTAAAAGCTTGAATAATAAAAAGTTAAGTAACACCTTGAGAATGACCAAAACCGCACTTGTGCAAAACTGCCCCGTTTAGACTTGATTTTTGGACTTAAAAGGTTTGAAAAGATATTTTAGTTTCGGTATTTTGGTTCATTCTTTTTACAAGTGTTTAGTAACTATTATTAGATTATTTAAAAAGTGGTTTGATGTCTTTATGATTTTTTAAGAATTAATTGTGAATTTTTAAAGGAGGTTTTATAATATAACATATTCTTTTACAAGTTTTAAAGATTTTAAAAACTTGTTATTTTTAAGTAATATTTTGGATAAATGTTTTAAAACCCATTATAAGTATTTTCACTTATTTTAAAATATATACAAATGTTTTCGAAAAGGGGTTAAAAATTGCTTGGTGGCTAAATAGTTGATTATTGGTTACTTGTTTGAAAAGTAATTAACTATGCTTAACACTAAAAGCCGACGGAGTAAGGCTTATCTTTTTGTGAGAGCTAAGATTGATGTCGAGCTAGGATGGAGCAATAGAGCTCTAACCTACCGGTTTCCCTCTTGGACGAAGAATAGTAAGTTGGAAAATGTCGGAAACGTGTTAGTCGTGTTGATTTCTTACTTGTTTATGGAAATCATTAATATTATACTTAACACTAAAAGCCGACGAGGTAGACTTATCTATTTGTGAGATTCAAGAATGAAGTGTGTAGGCAAGGCTTTGATGCAACGAGTGCTCTAACTTACCTGACTTCATTCCTGAATGAGGAATAGTTAAGTCGGAATGTTGGAAACGAATTAAGTGTACGAATCATGATTTGTATAAGCAATTGTTTTAACTAGATAATCGATTAGTTGATTATCGAAAATGACCTAATATTAACTTAACAAGTAATCGAAAGACTTCATGATTTCGTACCAATGAGAACCTCGGGGGAGGAGTATTGGTACAAAACGCCTCTAGCTTTCACTTACTTCTGAAAGAACCGGAGATGAGTTAGCCAGAAATTCATCGATTGGTTTTGAAGAGTGCGGGATTGGTAAGTGTTTTACTTTCCGAATACCACTTCAAAACTAGTATACGAGTTCTATGTTTCGGAAGTGGTTGAGAAAGGGAATTTATGTGAAGATTCGAGATCTGTTCAAGATGCTTGAATCCATGTAGGGATTCGTGATCTGTTCGAGATATGGGAATTCATCTGGGGATTCGATTTCTGTTTAAGTAATGATTACTCGTGTGAAAGATGTAAAACATAACCTTGACATTGGAAATGACTAAAAACAAAGTAGGCCTCACAACTTGAGGTTAGTGATCCATGTCAGGGTATTATCAACTCCATATCTAGATAAAATTAATGATTGTTGGCCGATGGAAAGTGATGATATTCGGTTCACGTTATTCATGTTTATGTTTGGACTTTGGGCTGCTTGTGTTTACCTAAATGGTATATTTTATATAGAGATATATGATGCTCGAAACGTACTTTCTTACCCTTTGCAGGAGATTGGACTTTACGTCGACCGAAGAGATCTCCACGGAAAAATCCATTATGTGAACGTACCTTAGCAATTTTAAATGTAACCTAAATATGTTATGGTGTGACCAATGTAAGCATCACTGCTATTTGATATGATTATATCCTAATGTTATTATCAGAGATCACTCCAACTATGTCGAAACCTAAAAGAATATAGAGGAATGATTTATGAAGAACGATAGCAATAGCTAGACCTTTCGAAAGAGTCAAGGGAATGCTTTTGCAAACTATTGGATGAGCAATGGACTTTCGAAAGGATCGAAGGGGACGAGGCAACCCTTTCACTTCAGTTAACCCCTTTCGAAACAGTTGGCTCCACATGCATAAAGAGGTTTCGTATGAGTTAAAGATGTCTTTTGAAGGTATCAGATAGCAAGCTTCTGCATACGTTCCAAACTTTTCTTAGCGGTTGGTTTCGTCATTGTTTACCTTCCGCAAAAGAATATTTGGCCAAAGCAACGCCTTCAAAAGCATAGATCAGCCTTTCGAATTGGTTGAAACCTTACACGAATGTGAAGTAGATCTTGTATATGACCAATATTGCTTCCTTAAACACCAAAAGATGGAGGTTCCGCATTAATCGATGGAATGCTTTTGAGAGCTACCTTATGTGACTAAGCCTTCTAATATGTTTCAAGTCATTCGAAGCCCCAAAAATACACCATTTGACGACATCGAAAGCCGACACCCTCTCCTACTTACACAGCGCATCAACAACAAGGTGAAGGCCGCTTTTATACCTTTCGATGGAGTCAAAAGCCCTCAAGTTCCATCTAAAAGTGAAATTAAAAGGGCGTCCTGAATTCAACAGTGACAAAAGGTCTTCAAGGCACCCTTTCGACTAAGTCGAAAGGACTGATGCGAAAGAGTCCAATCTGCACCTATAAATAAGACCCTAGGGGTATCGTTTTGCGGATTCAGATTCATTCATTCGAAACCTGTTCTTTTCTTGAATTTGTAAACTCTAATTCTTAAATCAAAGTGGGGATTTTATTTCTTTGTAATACTTAAGCTTCTTGTATTCGAGAAAATTATTAATAAAGCAAGTGCATGGCATTTCCGAATATATTGATTCTGATCTGTTGCTTCTATATAGTTCTGGTTGTGGATTACATGTATCAATACCAATCGAAAGGTTTCCTTTCGAAGGAGTAGAAACCTATTGATTCAATTAAAACCTTCAGATCCATTAGGTCCCAACCTTTAGTCACCTCAACCACTTCGAAAGAAGCTTTCGAAGGGGTCTTAAGCCATCTCAACTAATTCGAAAGGTGGTTTCAAAGAAGTTCCAATCGACTTGACCATTTCGAAAGGTGGTTCCAAAGGAGTTTTAAATTACCTTGATTGATTCTAAATGTGGTTTCGAAGAGGTTGTTACTTTGGGGTGTTGATAAGATTTCTTGTTAACATTTTTGGCGCTAGAAGGAGGGCTTGAACCTCCGTTCTTTTTAAATTCCCAACCTCACTTTCCTTTATTCTTATTTCATTCCGAGTTAACATTTGATCTTACATCACAATGCTAGGCAAGGTCAAAAAATCGGAGCAAGGATCTTCAGAACCACATTTGGCTAGGTCCTCTAATAAAGTTGTTGAAGATTCAAGGCTATATGAAGAGCAAATGTTAAGGTTGGAATTTTAAGAGTCATGAAAAAGAAGAGGGAATAGTCTTATGATCCAAACAATTGGAGCCTAAACCCATTCCATATTGGCCCTACACCCATCTTTGCTTAAGGAGAAGCAAGATGTAAAGGTGATAATTTGTTTATTCAAATGAAGAAGGCTATCCAGTATTACGCAAAAGGAACTATCTTTGAAGAAGGAATGATGGCTGATTATTACACCTTTGCTTAAAAATGGCATGCAACAACAAGTGGATCATTGCCTACATACGAACTTCGAAAGGTTTTTAAAAGGAAATTGGTCATTGAGAACGAAGTTCCCAAATCGAGAAATAAAAAGTTAGAATTCAACCTCAAAAGACAAGCTTCAAATCGAGACTCCTTAAAGAGTGCAACTTGACTACATCAATCAAGAAAATCGACATATTAACAAGGGAGGAACTCAACTATTGGCCATCCAAAAGGAAAGATCCCAAATATAAAAGGAATATAGGAGGATCTTACCATCACTATCATATGATGAATGGGCATGAAACAAATCAATGCAGAGCTCTTGAAGGAATGGTCATCAACATTTTCAGACAATGAAAGATCAACATATTTGTAAAGAAACTCTAGAGAAATTTAATAAAGCACCTATTTTCTAAGAAAAATCTGCACGGTTGGAAGAAAAATTCTCCTTAAACTTAGAAATTACCTTAAACGGTCATAAGTCTTTGTCCATGCCTAGTTGGCCAAGTCAAAGCGCCTCCTAGAGGGAGGCCAGAGTAAACCTTTATCCGCGCCCCGCTATGGCCAAGTTAAGTATCTATAAGCCCTTGATCGCGCCACATTATAGCCATATCAAGGCGCCCCTGAAGGGGGGATGGAGTAAGCCCTTGAACGCGCCACGCTATGGCCAGGTCAAGGCACCGACCAGCCTTCAGTCCTGCCTATAAGGCCTGGCTGGAGCACCTCCTGGAGGGAGGATGGAGTAAGCCCTTGATCCCGCCATGCTATGCCCTGGTCAAGGCACCAAACAAGCCTTCAGTCTCATCTATAAGGCCTAGCTGGAGCGCCTCCTGAATAAAGGTTGGGTAAGTCCTTGGGTCCTGCTTGTGGATAAGCTAACCAAGCGCACCAGACAACAACAGACTAAGACTTCTAAGCTCGAGAAGTGGCACACAAAACAACAACATACAAAGCCCAAAGTATGGCACATGTCGAAATAATCAAAAAGCAAAGAAGTGACATGAAGCAAAAGATTCAAACAATCAGATTCCAAAAAGAAGTACAAAACAAAAGGATTAAATAAGAATTTATAACCATCAGCTTATATTCGAAAGATGATTTCTGGACTTCACTTATTAATACCCGAATCTAAGTTTCGAGTCTTTTGCTATTAATTTCTAGACTTCACTCATTAATGCCCGAATCTGGGTTTCAGGACCTCTGTTATTGAGATATTTTATATGGGTATCTGGTCTTCTACTACTAACATTTGGGACTGCATTCATCAATACGCGAATTTGGATTTCAGGTCTTCTATTATTTTCAGATAGCTTCTTCACTCTTATTATATGTTCCCAAAAAAGAATTCTTTGTCTTCTATGACTTATTCCTAGATAAAGATCTCTGGACATTTATTATTAAACAATTATTTGTGGTCTTCTATAAACTATTTCCAAAAGAGGATTTCTAAACTCCTATTACTGCCAAATTTGGGTTTCTGGTCCTCTACTATTAAATTTCCGGTCTTCACTCATCATTATCAAAGTTGGATCTCAGGACTTCTATTATTATAAGATAGGAATTTTTAGTCTTCAGTCGCTCCCAACTACTCATAACTTATAATATTCAGACGAGGATCTATTAATTTCCATTATTTAGATTCTATTATTAGAAATCCCTATATTATCTCTAATGATATAGACAAACTACTGAAACATATTTCAAACTAATGACTAAACATGTTGTCTACTTTGTACTTTACATGAAAATAAGATTGAGGAGGACCGAATGATTCAACAAATACAAAAGCCGTAGTCAAAGCTATCAAGAGGTAGACTCAGAAACAATATTGCAAGTACAGTAAAAGGCTACAAACCAGGTGATATTTGCATGATTTACACAATCTGCAAAATTATTTACAAGTATATTATATAATACAAGTGTACGTTTCAATGATCCTGGATAGCCTTATCTAAATTCTTAGCAATCAAAGGATCAACAATATGGCGAATTGTTATACAAAGAATTTCTTTAAGCTTTTTTTCCTTCTTTTTAATCTCGTCAGCATTATCAATAGATTCAATACGAGTCTTAAAGCACGATTGAAAGCATTGTTAGCACCTTTAAGAGTCTTGTTTTGTCTTTCTAAATCGACAATATACTTTTGAAGAAGATATTTTTCATTTTCAAGCCTTTGAATTTTAGCTACATATTCATTAATCCTTGCGAGTATCTCACTTTCTGTTGATCGTCAAAATATCTCATCATTTCAAATTTAACCTTTCTACATTAATCCCCTATTGCCTTCTCGTCTAAACCTGGGGGAGCGTTTGTTGTAGCAGGAAATTTTAAATAGTTAAGGACGAAGACCTTGTCGATTTCATAACAGATGAAGTGATTGGAGAGGTTGGTAAATTGATATTCGAAATGTCACCTCCGGTGATAAATTCGAAGGATCTACACTGAGCTTGGCTATATTTTAATTTTATCTCCAAATCGCTTATCTTTTGGAGAAGCTTAGACATCTCATGATCAAAGTCAATTGAAGGGTTTGATTTAATTTGATGTTTCAATTGGGAAATTGTTTCATCTTTATTCTTGATATCCGCTTTGAGACTATTGATTGCCTTTTGAATCAAAAATTTCTTACGCCATTCCAACGCTTCAGTATTACCTTAAAATCGGATGGACAAATGATCTTTAAATAGGCTTCTCTTCTTATGATCCGCCACCAACTTATCTCTAATATCGGTGAACGAGATAACGGATCTAGTGAGAGTGGTGTGATAGCTAACTATAATTCCTATTCAAATAAACAAAAAACAAATTAATACCCGGAGAACAAATTTCTTTATTACAATAGTAGAAGTTATCACTCAAAAGAAATAAAATAAAAGTACAATACCAATGTTATAATCAAATACATGCTTTGCCCTATTACACTTAAAGTCTATAAACAACATTTTTAACTTTATTCAAAGAATTAGCCGATAGGGTGACAGTCGAGTCAAAAGTGGTATTAAATCCCTCTTGGGTAATAACTAGGGAACATTTGCTATAATCCCATTCTCCGGCTGAAGGACTATCACGTCCACAAATCAATTTTGTATGATATGTACGAATTTCCTTAAGGAGCTTTTCCTTTTCTTCGCCAAGGAAATCAAAGCAAAGGCGGGGATGTTGCATATAAATCTTTTGTAAATCTCTAAGAAAGCAATATCTAGCCAACCTTGAGGATTTCAAGAGTGCAATCTTTTCTAAGTAGTCTCTTCTTAATTTAACGTATTTTCCTAAGTAATCCCTAGTAATAAGACTACTTGAAAGACATTCACTCTGTAATAACGTAATAAAATATGACTAAGTATAAAAGAAAATTAATATAGAAAATTTATAGATCAGTATAATTACATGGTTACAAATTTTCATCTGGTTCGTACAAGGTCGATTTTTGAATAACTCAGAAACGAATTTATCCTTATAATATTTGATTTTTTTTAGAGGCAATACGCAAGGAATTGAGTTGACTCGCGGTAAATTCCAGCAAGCCCCGGATGAGGATCAGATCCAAATTCATCTAAGTACCTCCTATGTAGATTTCTAAGTAGACCCCCACTTAAATCATCCAAGTATGAAAAATCGACAGTTGGATGTCTACAATAAGCTTTATATAAGAAGTCTACCAGGATATCTCTGTCCTTGATCAACATCCAAAAGAGTGTTATCAATTCCTCGTTCTCTTCTTGGAGCTTATCATAACGAAGTCGCGCCCTTTTCATTCGAAGGGCTGCTTCTTGATCTTTAAAAGATGCTAACACTGCAATGCTTTTATTAAGCTTATAATACTTGTCAGAGAGTGTGTTATGTTCTTTTAGTTGTTTATCTAACTTCCTATACAGGCTATTTATTTTCGCCTGTTTTCTTTCAAGCTTTGTTTTATAAAGATGAATTGATTTCTTCTTTATCTGAAATGGGGAAATATCAGCTACTGTTACCTTGGAAATGAAAGCCATTTAGACAAAGAATTCCATACCTGAGAAACAGGGATTGAAGTTTGTAGGGTCTGCGTTTTCCCTTCTTGTTCTCCAACATCAATATTGGTGTCTTTTTCATAGAGATCAGAGGGTTCAGGAAGTTCAGTTTGACTCGCTTTATGGGCATTTGGATCAGGGATGACTTTCTCTGAAGCCCTCGAAGTATCATCGTCACCTCCTCCTTGATAACCATCGTGATCACCCCCATTACCGTTAGAATCCTGACCTCTATCATCATTATCAGGGTTATCGTCGTCATTGTCAGCGTCATTGCTGCCTTCTTCAACAACGGCTTCATCATCGTCATCGTCCACATCCTCGTCAGAATCAACATCTCCTTCTACAGGAGGGACTTCGAAAGATAAGAGCTTTGAGGCATCAATTTCTTCTCTTGCAGGAACCTCGATCCCTTGCTCCATTTCTTTAATTTTGTCCATGAATCTTTTGACCAATACGGGATCGAGTGAGGAAAGTCAGGGCACTTCTCTATATTATCAGAGTAAACCAGCATGAGTGCATCCTCGTAAGAATTTACAAAGATATCATTTAGAGAAGCGCTCAGAAATTGAGACACTTTCTGCTTAGCATCGGAAATAGTCTTGATGGCCATGGCTAAGGAATTCTTTTTCTTCTCCAATTTCTTTTTGAAAGATGTACGTTTCTTCTTGAGAAAAAAATGTTTAGCATTCATCTTGGCCTTTTCATCCTCCGACTCTTTCAAAGTCATTTTCAAAGCCAAAATCTCATCGGCTAAGATGTGTTTCGCCTTCCTCTCCTCAAAAATTGCAAATTCCGCTTGAGCAAGGGAAGCGCTCAACCTTTCTTGTTCCCTCACTGTGTTATCTTTAGCAACAACAAGGGAAGTAATATGGTTACTTAGAGTTGAGACTTCTTCTTTAAGCTTAGATCTCTTAGTGGAAAATTTGAAACGTTTTCCTAAAGGGAGTACCAACTTTTGGAGATCTAAAAGGAAAAGTAAAACATAAGTCAAGATTCAATATAATATGGTAATAAGAAAATCAAGCAGTATGGAACATACTAGAAGTTGTTGTTCAATAAGGAATCGACAATGACTTGTTAGATCCGGTACCGAGGAAGGCAGTTGAATAGAGGTGAATGATGGAGAATTCATAATTGATTGTACAATCTTCTCAAAGTCGTTAGGAGAAACCGGTGATAGGGGTGTAGAGGGGTTCAACCTCTGAGAGGGAGTTGAAGTGCCTAAATCCTTTTGCATCTGTTCAATGACGCTAGGAGAATCAGACACAACAATGTGAGACATGAAGTCTTCCTTTGAAAGAGTTATTCTAGATTGGTCAGTAGTAGCATCAAGAGTAGGACCCTCTAGAACTTTTCCTACATCAACAGATTCACCCTCTTTTGGAGGAAGAATAGACTGGACATCAGCAGTTTTAATTTTCTTAAAAGAGGGACCTGCTGTAGTCACTCTGCTCAGTTTTCTTTTAGCGAGCATTCTCGACCTGACAATGGCATGGGTCAAAGCTAAAGCACTAGATTCAGAAGGTAGAGAAGTGGATCTCTTATGGATAGTTCAGATGAAGGAACAACTGTTAAAATTAAAAAGCGTAGGTTAGCAAAGCAATCTAAAGAGTAACACAACGGTAAGTTACAAATGGTATACTTAAGTTTACCAGGTTGATCGAGACAAATCAGAGACAAAGATGAGAAATTTGTTGGATCACCTGCTCTTGGAGGTATGTTGGACGAGAGTAGGTTGTCCGAGAATCCTTTGGCCTTCTAGAAGGAGAGAATATTTCCGAAGGTTGGTGGGGGTTAGCAATGTGTGGCTATTCCCAATATTTTTTGAGATAGTAGTTAACAGCTTCAAAATTCTCTTACCTTCATCATCAAGATCCTTGGGGGGTAGGGCCTAATAAGAAAATGAAATTCAACAAAAGAAAATAATTTAATAAAAAAACAAACAATGGTAATGATCTACTTGCGAGGAGAAGAGAAAGCTCCACTAATATTTGAAAAACATTTGACATAAAAGAATTGCATCTCCCAATCTTTGAACTTGTTTACTCCCTTTGAAATTAGCTTCTTGTGAGGGCTAGCTCTGAAAAATTGGCTGTGCAGATTGCTAAGCTTGACTAGACGCACCAAGTAATCGAGAACTTCAGCACTTAGAGAGGGAATGCCCGATTCTAAGGCCATGATCTTTAAGGAGATGAGATATGTATATACATTTGGCGATAATTGAATAGGTGCTATGCCAAGGTGAATCAGGATTCTTGACAAAAACTCAGGAAATGGAATGAAACCTCCATGCCAAATGCGGATAGCGGTATAAGCAAAATATCCCTCGAGAGGATTTTGTATAGTGTCATTGTCGCCAATAGGAATAGTTTATACTCCTGTAATTCCAAAGTCGTTAAGGATTGCATCAACTTCGTCTTGAGAAGATATAAGTGAATATCTTGAAACCGTTTCAATCTTTTTTGGGGAAGATTCTAGTTCTGAAGCTACATCCTTTTCTATTTCTTGGAAGCTCTTTCTAAACCCATGATCCTGCCAGGTGAAATAGTTTTATTAAAGTTATAATTCGTTTCACTATCAATGCCTTTTGAAGGTGGTGAAAGCCTATTGCAATGATTCAAATATCCACCAAGGCATATAGTTCCATACCTTTGAAAGAGTGTTAAAGTTAACGAGAATCATGAGATTCATCGAGCTTTCGACAGTGACAAAAGGGAATATGGAATATAGACACCTGAACACACCCTTCGACAATGTCAAAAGCCCGATTTTTTTTTACTATTAGTAGGTGCAACTATCCCCATAATACAAATTTGGATATATACATTGTCGAAACCATTAACAACATCCCCTAATCAAGTCAAATATACCTTTTGACAACGTCAAAACCCATAAATTTTATTCTGCTTGAAAATATGAATATTGTCAAAGCGCCATACTCTCATTAAGTCGAAAAACTTGGAGTAAAGTGATCTTAATACAAACGAAAGGGCCTTAGGACGTTTCGATAATGTTTGTATTAAGAAAGTGATAGTTATATTCCTGTTGACTATTATGAGTTTCGAACAAGTTCAAAGGGCAAGACAGAATTTTGAAAGCATGCAAATTGCTAGGCTTGTCTCAGTGTTGGGGGTTTTGATCAGGTTAAAATGCTAGATAAGGTTTTCGACTGTAACAAAAATGTATTATTCCCAATCCAATTGACAGTGGGAGACATGAATTTCTAACTTTTAACAGCTTCCAAAGTAAATTAAAATTGGTTATTGATTATCCAAAGTGAAATTCCATAGCATATCAAATCCGCTTTTTTTACATGCATTAAGTTACCCCTTCGAAAGGGTTGGAAAATTAAGTTGCAATATTGGTTTTATTGATTTACAAAACTCAAACTTCTCTCGGAGTCACCTGAAAGGAATTTTTTCCTGATTCACTTTCAACCCAATGCTTCTTAGGAGTTGAAAATTATATTGGTTCGAGCTTGAATTCGCATCTAATAGCAGTGAAAACCCCAAATATGGAAAATTCAAGCTCAACCGTAATTGATGTTATAGATTAGTCAAAATCAAAAAATAAGAGAAAAAACAAATTCCGAGTTTAGAATCATCTTTAATGAACGACAAGCCAGAATCAAATTCAAAATGTAAAACGATAACATGAACTCGAACCCTAAGAAATTTGAAATCAAAATTAAACATGGAAAACTGATTTTTTAATGTTGGATGATGAATACTCACCTTAAACTCGAACTTGCGACACCTGAAATTATGAATTTAGTGAGAAAATAAAATATTTGATTCTTGCTCCAAGGTTTTTAATCGCAAGTAAATGAAAAGAGGGAAGAAGGAAGCGTAATTTATAAGGAAGGCAAATGTTAGGAAAGCCATTCGATCAGATTTAAATGTGCGGTCAAGATTCATTTGGGAATATCAAAAGTTGGGAAAAATCTTAATCTGAAATAATGATGGTGTCGAAATAGTTCACTTAAAAAGTCAAGCGCATCCCTTTTCTCGGGGGGGGGGGGGGGGAGGGTTATCATCAGAAATCACTCCAACTATATCGAAATCTAAAAGAATACAGAGGAAGGATTTATGAAGAATGATAGCAATAGCTAGACCTTTCGAAAGATTCGAAGGGATGCTTTTGCAAACTATTGGATGAGCAATGGACTTTCGAAAGGGTCGAAGGAGAATGAGACCTCCCTTTCTCTTCAGTTAAACCCTTTCGAAATAGTTGTTTTCGAATGCATAAATGGGTTTCGTATGAGTTAAAGACGTCTTTCGAATGTATCAGATAGCAAGCTTTCGCATACGTTCCAAACCTTTCGAAGCAGTTGGTTTCACCACTCTTTACCTTCCGCAGAAGAATATTTGGCCAAAGCTACCCCTTCGAAAGCATAGATTAGCCTTTCGAATTTGTCGAACCGTACACGAATGTGAAGGAGATCTTGTATATGATCAATATTGCTTCCTTAAACACCAGAAGATGGAGGTTCCGCATTAATCAATGGGTTGCCTTCAAGGGCTACCTTCTACGACTAAGCCTTCTACTATGCTTCAAGTCATTCGAAGCCCCAAAAATACACCTTTCGACGGTGTCGAAAGCCGACACCATCTCCTACTTACACAATGCATCAACAACAAGGGGAAGGACGCTTTTATACCTTTCGATGGAGTCGAAAGCCCCCATGTTCCATCCAAAAGCGAAATTAGAAGGGCGTCCTGAATTCAACAGCGACGAAATGTCTTCAAGGCACCCTTTCGATTAAGTCGAAATGACTGATGCGAAAAGGTCCAATCTATGCCTATAAATAAGAGTCTAGGGGTATCGTGTTGGGGATCCGGATTCACTCATTCGAAACATGTTCTATTCTTGAATTTGTAAACTATAATTCTTAAATCAAATTGGGGATTTTATTTCTTTGTAATACTTAAGCTTCTTGTATTCAAGAAAATTATTAATAAAGCAAGTTCATGGCATTTTCGAATACATCGATTCTGATCTGTTGCTTCTATATGCTTCTAGTTGTGGATTACATATATTAATACCAATCGAAAGGTTACCTTTTGAAGGAGTAGAAACCTACTGATTCAATTAAAACCTTTAGATCCATTAGGTCCCAACCTTTATTCACCTCAACCACTTTGAAAGAAGCTTTCGAAGGGGTCTTAAGCCATCTCAACTAATTCGAAAGGTAGTTTCAAATAAGTTCCAATCCCCTCGATCATTTCAAAAGGCAGTTTCAGAGGAGTTTTAAATTACCTTGATTGATTTGAAACGTGGTTTCGAAGAGGCCGTTCACACTCTTAATCCTACATTGGGGAGTTGACAAGATTTCTTGTTAACACCTACACCTTAGACATTATATACCATATGACTATATTAAACTTAATGAATGGTCGGTTTCTTTTGAGGAGAAAACTGTAACGGGAATCCGTACGATCTCAATAGTTACTGTTACATGTATTCATGTATCTCGAGTTTTCTCATACCAGGCTTATCTCTGACGCTTGATTTTTGTTTTCCCTAAAATCCTCGCATACTCCTTCGAGTAGGCTGAGTATGGCAGGTTTTACCTTGGATGCTTCAGAGTTCAGAAGATGAGCTGGAGGCTTCCATTATCTATCTATTTCTATTTCTGTTATTCCGTTTTAGCTATGTATATGTCAACGTTGTAAGGACAAACAGTTATAACGGTCTAGGCTGATGATAGTACTTAGGTTCCGTAACTCTAAAATTTCTGTATTCTAAGTAACCCTTTGTATTGTTCTTTTGATATTATATATATTGTCATTCCGTTGTGAAATTCTGAGGTTGTGTTCTTTTCTTGTTCTATTTTGTTTTCTTTTTATTTTACCATAACTTTCTGTCTTTTCGGCACTTGGGTGTTTGGCACACGAATATGATGGATGTATTAGTATCGATATTTAAGGATCGAAAAGTCGAGTTGCTACAATACCTCCCATCACATACTTTCCTTTCTCCTCTCGGTGGTCGGCCTAGATGCAAACGGCTTCAGAGCAAAAAAAATTCATTTATCAGCCTTGGTCGATTCTGGACATTCATTCTTGTAATGTCCCATCTGGTTGAATTTGAAACACTTGACATTTTTCTTTTCCACAACCTTCTTCCATCACTAGATCGACACTCATTAGCATAGTGCCCCTTCTTGTCAAACTTGTAACAAACGATATCAGTTTTCCCATTCTTAGCAGCTCCACGCTTCTAAGCTCCCTTTCCCTTGAAGAAATTTCTCTTCTTACTCTGAGAACTCTGGGTTTCCACCTACTGATCCTTCCTAAAAGTCGAAAACATGTCCTTGTTCCTTATAGCTATCTGCACCACTACATTACATGGATCCCTAAGTGCGACATTATTGCCATGGCAACCTTCGACTCTAAATCCCGGATGAACTTTTCATTTCTCTTAATCACGGTATCTATGGTGCCATATTCGTATCTGGACAACTCATCAAACTTTGTAGCATAATCCAATACAAACATTTCTCCTAGCACTAAACCTGCGAACTTCCTGAGCAGAGTTGACTTGGCTACTTCAGATAAAAAACTTTCCCTAAATATCCTCCAAAATTCAGCCTAAGTCAATTCCTCTTTTGGTACACCTACAGTCACCCCATTCCACCAGTATAAAGATACTCCTTGTAACTACCTCGACGCCAACTTCTTCTTCTGCTCGTCATTCAATCCTAGGTCAACAGAGATTCTCTCGTAGTGCAATAGCCAATTCTCCATTTCAATAGCATCCTTAGTTCCAAGAAAAGGCCTTACTTCAAGACTGGTGTAATCAAGGCTCAACTCAGCGTAGTTATTACCAACTAGCACCCCGGGATTAGGTCCTCCCACATTAGTAGCATTACCTCCAACCATACTAGCAGCAGCTTCCGCTTGCATCATATCGACAAAGAACAGATACATTGTCCCCATATCTACTAGTGGGGCTCCAACACTCACATTGGAATTTGTGTTTTGATTGGCATTTGCCTATTAACCCGGATTCATTCTGGTGTTGGGCCGAACATTTCCATTTTTGTTGGTGCTTCCTCCTCCTAGATTCACTCTTCTGTTTCCTGCTTGCATATTTTTCTTTCTCGTAATCTGCATACGAGCCTTAATAAGATACATAAGAACAGTCTAAGAGAGTGGGGAGAATACATTTTTATATATAGCAAATACAAGTACGTTACTATAACGTTATCCCATACCCCAGTTTTATTCTCTGATTCATTTGGATTATGTTTTTCAAAACTTTTAATCTTTAATTTTTTTTACATAAACATATGCTTTGATACCAAACTGTAACATCCCCTATATTGAGGCCCGAAACTACGTGCTACGGATGCTGCAGTCATCCATAGTATTAATTTTCGATGATAAAATGCGGTCATATTAATTGTATCAATAACATCAGAAACACATGAATATGAATTTTTTAAAACTCAATTCATTAAATAAACTTTCACATTTCATTTCTGAGATATAATTTCACATTCATTACATAATCACATTCGATCCCACGTTCAGTGAAATTAATAGTCACAAAATACTCCAAAGAGGGACGTATGAAGATGCTCCCTTGGTTGATCAGAGTCTAATACTTGACAGTTATAACTTTTGCCTTTACATCCATTTAGACACAAAACAACACAGCGGAAAATAAAAGCTCTCGCTAATAGCTAGCTTGCCTCCTACACGTCTTTGGAAGCTTATTCGTATAACCTGGAAAACTTGAAAACCCTTACTCCTGGCCTACTCAAATGGGCACCCGAGAGTTTACGGAAAAAAAATATTTCGAGTTAGACAAAAAGTCTGGTGTGAATAATAACCTACAATCTCGAACCTAAATAGATATCTAGTGGGGTTATGCAATAGAGCGGAATGGGTTTTCCCCTCACTAGTATCTTAACCAATTATGTTGATTAAAATTCATGCATCTACAACCACAATGGTTAGAACATAGTAAAGTAATTATTTGCAGGCATGCAACATGAGTAAGTCGGATTAATTTATCTTCATTGTGTTGTACACTCCCTTGCCCCACCCGAAATCAAATAATGGATTACCCATCCCAATTTAATTGACTATCTATCTAAATTTAAATGACTATCCGTTTAAGTTTAATATGACCATCCGTCTTATATTTATATGAACTAGCCATCTCACATATAAACATTAATTGACTATGTAATTAAAATTATATGGACTATCCATCACACGTCTTATTTGTCGAAAATTATGTGGACTATCCATCCCATCACACATATTATAGTTTTCCTAGGATGACTATGAACCCATCATGAACCATATAGAGACTTTCCATCTCTGGCATTATGTGGACTAGCCCTCACACATCTCATAGTTTTCCTAGAATGACTATGAACCCATCAATTATCAAATTAAAATTTGAACATAATATTATTCACTTAAGTGCCCAACCTATGTCTTTTGGTATCACCAATTAGGTTGTCTGACCGTTAGACTTATATCATATCAAAAATAATAAACATTGGTATCCCCAATGAAGTTGTCAAACTCATAAAAATAATATGGCTTCTCAAGCCATCAATATAAAAATTCAAAATAGAAAGCTTACAACATCCATGCTATTACACATCTCAAGGTTTATCTAATTAAAAACGATATCGAACCTCTATCCGAGATTCGAAAAACAAACTCTGATTTTATAAAGTATAAGGCCACACTGCCGAAATCATACGGTTATCGACTTTCTTAAAACATAGGCTTTCTCGCCTTTAAAGCATACTTTTACTTTGCTAAATAACAAGGCTTCTCGGCCTATAAAGCATCAGCTTCAAAATAAAAGTGTTATGGTATCAAAGCCGCATAACCTGGTTGCCAAAAACAAGAAAAACACGTAATGTCGTAGCTGACAAGCTACTACATCAATTACCCAAGTCGAAATCAGTTTCTTATGGCATCAACACTTTAAATACTTCGATATTGAAATCATGTCTTTGCGATATTAATACTTCAAAATCTTTATGTCGAAATCATGGATTCTTAAAAACTAAGGTGACAAAAGATTTCAAGTAAAATAGTAAGAGAATGTTGCGCTTTAGAAAACAAAGCAGAGCTTCGAAATCAATATCAAATCTCTTCACCCACGAGATGCCACATTTTTCCTATGATGGCATGAGGAATGCCGCATGTCGTCGATGACATTACTGTAATAAACATTAAAACCGTTTTCTTTCCTTTTTAAACCAATTTCTTTTTACCTATTCCTATCTCGTATATTAATATGATTGGTTACCACCAAAACTATTTATTCCTTTTTCAGATTTTGCTGGAAATAAACTTTACCATGCCAAAAATATTAGCAAACTAAATTAATTAATACCCTTAATTAATATTAATTTAAATCCTTTTCTAGCATAATAAATTCATAGAAAATTGTAACCATTTAGGAAAAATCATCAAAAATCACTAAAAATCAGAAGTAACATACTCTTTCATATATAAAAATTTTGAGACCAAAATAATTATTTAATTATTTTTAATACTTAAAACCTAAAATAAACACTATTTCCTACTTAGGAAATTCATAAAATATTTATATTAACTTGAAAAATTATAAAATAAAAAACACATCTCCAAAATAATGTTTTACACAACGTACCAGAAAATCAAATCAACTAGAGATCAAAAACTTAGGTTTTACCTTTAAAACCTATCATAATAATTTTATAAAATTTCCATAAATCATTATTCTATCCAAACAATGATCAAACATCCATATTATGATAACACAATCAAAAGCAAATTGGAGTTTAACCATAACCAAATTAAAACATAAATAATAGATGGTTAATTATTATTCATCTTAGATTGGATGATGAGATTGAGATTTGATGAAGTTTAGCTGCTCTAAGCTTTGCCCTTTGAATCCCCTTTGATTTCCTTCTCTCCTATCCTTTAGAAGTGGTCGGCCTTTAAGTGTTTGCTTTTGATTGTTTGTGAATGTAAAATGAGAATGGATGAGAGATGGAGGGGTTAAGGGATGAAATAAGGTTTTATTGCTAATTTTCCCCTCTCATTTATTCCCCTCTTTTATAAAATTTAAAACGATCTTAATTATTGATTAATTAAGGCTGACCTATTTAATTATTAAATCTCATCCTCCTTATCCTACGACATTATTCTATTTAATCTATCCAATTAAATCTCCTGAATAATGTTAAACTAAAATTAGAGGCTTTCCACAAAAAAGTTATGCAACTAAGGGATTGTGTGAAGTGCACTCACAACTGGTCGTAAGCAGTGGATTTAAAAGACCGCACGAGTTTGTCAAGGCAGTTAGTCTATATAGAGGGTGAATCCAGAAGGGGTTACCAACGAGTATTCCTACTGGGAATTCAAGGAAGAGAGTTAAGATATGATTCTCCTTTATATATATCGACCTCGTAAAAGTATGTGTTAAATATTTAGATACGGTTGAAAAAGTCCGTACTACGGTAAATAATGAATGCGTACAACTCTTATTCATCTAGATATGCAGTTGAAAAAGATCGTATTAAGGTAAACAACGAAATTGGATGCCGAAGATCTGAAAGCAGTGTACTTGAATTTAAACTGAAAACAACTCATGTAATATAAATAGATTGTGATATCCCAGTAAATTAGAGTTGCAACTATGAGTCACGATGATTAGAGCCGTGTCATTTATGCTAAAACCATTTTAATAAAATATGGGTGGGATATTGTATAGTGTGAGTGACATTATGGTTTAAAATATATGTCACGTATTTTTATCTGACACCACACTTTTTTGTTATTGTTGTACATCATTGTACTCACAACTATATCACTAGCCTGACTTGAGGTTTGCTATGTATATGACAACGCCTTGGGTCAGACCGAGATGTTGTATTTCTATGTAAGCTTCCTATTGGACATCAAATTATTTTGTTTATGAAGCTATCCATAGGAAATGTATATTAGTTAGGAAATTACTAAGTTCAGGTTTAGCAACCATCGTTAATAGGTCAAGATCCACAACACCATTAAGTTATTCAAAGATAAGATGAAGATGAAGCTATTCAGGTAGCTGTGGACGTTTGAAGATCGATTGTAAAAGAGTCATTACATAGATGTTTAGATAGCCAAATTTGGGGTTGTACTTACTCTACCATGTTTAAAGTGTTTTATTTTGCTTAGTCCACATATAAGACAGAATATGGTATATATATATATATTGAAAGTGGGTAAAATTTTATTACGCATATTTCAGCCCAAGATGATCGGCCCAAAGGCTCTTACAAACATACGCAAGAGACACATACCAATATACAATACAAAACTCACTTTACAAAAGGCAACAAGTTTCAGAGAACAATTAAAGTGAATACTTTCCGAATCTAATTCTCTATCATCTTCAACACGCGAACTCATGGCGGTCGAGAATATTCACTACTAGTATGTAGGATTCCTTCCTATTCAAACCGACGATCCACTCCTACAAACCCATCTACTACTCGTTCCAAGTTGCCAGTTAGGAATTTTTGTCTAATTCTCTTGCTTGTGATCTTCATGTCAATGATATATATATCACGTTCTTTTGTGATATCGATACACGTGTCATCATTTGCTTATATATGTTCCCAATATGTGACTTATTGAATTCTAAAACTTGTGTGTATTGCCTTGTGTCGAGATGAGATATGTATTATTTTCGATATTTTCAAGTATTGAAACGTATCCATGTTGACTCAAAGTGGTGTATATAAGTGAACGCTCATTCCATGCCCATTGATCTGAGCTATCGGATGGTAATCTCCCTTTGATATTTCGATCACCGGAGCCGGTGCGTCATAGTGCGTTTTCAATTTGGTTAAGTTTACTTCATCTATGTAATTTGTTATTATGTTAGAATCTCACATCGTATCCAATTGCTATCTCTGCCACTAATTTCTTTAGAAAAAAATTCCTTCGATAAGGTTGTATAGCTTGAAAAAATAATTTATTTCTCTATGGTATGGAATAGACATTCAAAAACATTTTATGAACTACATATCGACTTACATAAAATAGATCGAGTTGTAAGTTCACAAAGCTTATGTTTATAATGTAAATTGGATAACCACATATCTCGAACTGTTCAAGATTGGGGTTCCTTCCTAATTCATATCTTATACAAAATCGTAATCTCAGTTTTAGATGAAATCAAATTTAACATATACATACATACACACACACACACTTACTTACTCACTCTTAAATATATATACTTATAGAAAGAAGTGACTCAACTTCACTCATTATTAATCATACTTTGTCAAACAATAGTTTGATCACTTTTTTGTCGATAAATCATTATGTGGCATTGGAAGGAGTGCCTTTGAGAGTGAATTTTATTAGGAATTATTGGAACTCTTATTCAAGACGCTTACTTATCGAATTGTTTTTATTTCCTTTGCACGTTTTGTTTTCTACTTCTGTTTTAAATTCTATGAACTTATCATATATATCTGATTTTTGTATCAAATACACATGATATAATTCACCGGTGAATTTAACAAAGTAAGTGGATTAGCTTTTGGTATCATTAGACATTTGGTTGCATATATGTGTGTGTATCAATCCAAAGAGTTTGTTAACTCTTTTGTTGCTCCAATCGAATAATGTTTTGTTTTTAATCATTTGAGATACAATTCACAAATACCATATGAATCATAATGATATGATTGAAGAATTATTTCTCAAACATACGGCTTGGTCTATAATTCTAAAATTAATTGTTAAGTATTTTAGAAGTTTCTGTATTTTCTATAGATAACATACCACTATTGTTATGAAAACGTATGTCATTATCAAAATACTAAAAGTAATTTTATTTTACAATGAATATTCATATCAAAGTAAAACTATATCTATGTTCAGTCATAACTGAAAATAGTTTCATAAATAATATTTGGCATATACAAAAGCAACCTTTCAAAACTTAACGTGTCCATCGACAAATGTCATATGATATTCTTCTATTATATTTGCTGCAATGTTTGAAATACAAAGATCCATTCAGCCATTTACTATGGGCTATTCATTTCTTTTAATGTAACTTGTTTCTAGTTGAGAGTTTTGGATCAAATATTTCAAACTCAATAAATGGATCTTGTAAAGAACAAATTATCCATTAGAAAAATACATTTGGAGTAAAAAGCATATTTCTTATTCCATATTAAACATCTACAAATATTTTAATCTTTTGCGTCTCCGATGTATCTTAATGACGTAGAAGTGGACACTCACTCACTTTATTTCAATTGTGTCAAAATATTACTGTTATTAAACTTTTTCTTTATTTTTAAAAATAACGTCGAACCATTCAAAAGAAAAACCCTTTACTTCAAAACTGCATAAGCATTCTTTACAAAAATGCATTCAGTCACTTAACATTTTAAGGATATTGAATATGGTGCACTTAAGTGAACAAATCGAAACTGACATCTCGATGATCGGAATCCTAGGTCTGTCTTATAGTTCTTGATCTAATGTTGTTTCTAACACAATAAGATGTTTATTGTATTCAATCATATTGGATACATAATCTTTCACCATGGTTTACTTGTTCATTTCAAATGAAACATTTTCATCAAGATTTCATATAATATGAACGCGACCGTTCACTATACTACTTTTGTATGTGATCGAATATGAATTAAATATTCATATTCTTGTATTACTTTCGAGTTCAAAACTCAAAGAAGAAAATACAGACTCTTAGGTAAATTAACACTTAAGTGACTAAGGTATATATTTTATAGTTATATAATTTTGTCTCTTGAAAGCCATAAAGAAACAACATGCAAAATATTTATTGAAGTATATTATATATTTCTTCGTCAACTTTTAATTTTGTTCATTTAATATATTTTAATCAATAGACAGATATGTAACATCCCCCTACTTGGAGGCCCAAAACTAATGGCAACGGATGCAGCAGTCATCCATTATTAGATCTCGACGACCAAATACGGCAATATTAGATACATAATACACAGAAACACAAGAATATGGAAAAAATTTAAACAATAGACAAATCCACATTCCATTTCAAAATATTCCAAATTGATTACATAATCCCAGTTTACAGACCACGTTCAAATAACATATAATTATTAAAAAATATGCCAAGAGCGACATATGAAGATGCCCCCTTGGTAGATCAGAGTATATAGATAGGCAAGAAAACAATTTTCCTTTACAAACAAAACACACAGTGGAGATAAAAGAACTCTAATAACAAACTTGCCTCTTGCACGTCTTCAGAAGCTTTATTCGTCTAAAAGAACACCTGGAAACCTTAACTCTCAACCTACTCAAAATCAATTGAGTACCCAAGAGTTTAAGGGGAAAACAAAAACTTCGAGTCAGACATAAAGCCTACCATGAATAATAATTTACCATCCCAACCCATTTAGATATCTAGTGAGACCACGCCGCTTAGTGAAACGGGTTTTCCCCTCACTAGTATCCTAAAACATTCATAAAACCATATACTGTGCTCCTGCATCCACAATGGTTAAAACATAGTATTTCAAAAACATTACGATGATATGCAAAACAAGCAAATCAAATCTGGATTACCCATCCCCATTCATTTTGACTATCTGTCTCAATTATAGTTTCTAGAATTACTATTAACCTATTAAATGTTCATGGACTATCTGTCCAATATCATAGTTTTCATGGGATCACTAAGAACCTATTGGTAACTCCAATATCATATCTCTTATCCTAGTTTTCATAGGCTAACTAGGAACCTATTGACTGACTGTCAATATCTTAATTCGGATAAAGTTTTCATGGGCTAACTACAAACTTACTCGCCCCTGCCAGTATCAAATCATTGTTTTCATGGGCTGACTATGAACCTATTGGCCCCTGCCAATATCATTAGTTTTAAGATTTTAACATTCCTTAATTTATGTTCACTACTGGGTCAACCTATTTGGTTATTCTGCCCTTCCCCAACATACATTTATGGGTTAATAACAATGAATAATATTATCAAAATCTTTATTTATGCCATGGTATTTCCTTTTTAAAAATGAGAATGGGTCATTTTTTTTGAAATCTTAAAACATTACTTTCGAGACCACTGGATGACCTCCTTCGAAAGCATAGAAAACATCTTTTCAAAACTATAAGTATATACCTTTCGAAGCTCTATAAATCAATCCTTTCAAAACCAATGGTACCTTTCGATGTTATCAAAAACATTCTTTAATACATATCTTTGAAACAAATAAAAGTACCCTTTCGAAAGCATTGTATTTACTCTTTAAAAACATTCTTTGGGTCAAATTGATTATATACGACAGTATCTCTTTCAGAACCAATTATAAAAAAAATTGGGGAAAAGTTGATGATGTCGGAACCACCTAGTCGAAAGCAACAACCTTTTATATTAAAACATTGAAGGATAATGTCAAAACCCCATTTCGACACCGTGGCCTTCGAAACCCTTAACCCCTTTTGAATGCATTTAAGAAGTGGCTTAACTTTGGTTAAAACAGAAATAACCTTTCGACAGCATAGATGGCTTTAATGCAGTCGAAAGGTAAATCACCGGCTTGGTCTCGACATGGTCGAAACGAATCCATTTGAAAGCTCTTATTTAAGAAAAGAATACCCCTTTGAAAGCTATTTATGAAGTCCCTTTCGAAAGCATGGCTTTCGACTATGTTGAAAGCTTTAAGTAAAACAAGGCAGGGATTTAACTTTAGAAAACAAACTAAAGGTTTCGACTTTATAGGGTATCGACTCAGTCGAAGCCCTTCAAAAACTAGGCAAGTGTTTATCCTTTTAAAAGTGAACCTTGATTTCGACCCCAACGAAAGCATAGCTTTCGACACCCTACCTTCCGCTACTTACCAATTCACTTCGTACCAATTCTATGGATACCATGTGCCTTGGTTCCAATTATGTGGGTTTCGACAGAGATGGTTTCGACAGAGATGGTTTCGACTGAGATGGTGCGAAGGTAAAGGAGTCGAAAGGTGCCTCCGAAATAGGCGGAACCACCTTTTTCTAAAATGCTGATTTATAGCTAAACATGGAAATTACTTTATAACTAACCTGCCAGTTGTAACTCCTTGATTGGCTACTTTAAAACTTTTCAAATGCTTTAGATCCAATTCAAAGAAACATAACGTTTAAGCCCTTCCATGTAACAAAACCAACATTTGCAGAAAAGTCCCTCTTTAACAATAATTCATTTTTCCCTAATAAATCAACTGGGAAAAATCCTCAAAAATTACAAAAAATCAATTTTATCATGTAATTAAACATATTAAAATTTCAGACCCAATTTCTTCTTGAAATACTCGAAATAAATTTTAAACCCAATTATATCATATTTTCCTTTAGAAATTCATAATGAATTTTCGATAGCTTGGAAAATTCGGAAAATCAAAATCCATCTCTAAAATCATGTTTTACTTAACATAATTTTTTTTCGTGGCATTACAAAATCATTGACTCTCGATTTTAACCTAAAACCGTACTAATTCATAGGAAAATGAATTAAAATAAATCAACCGTAATATAATTCAAGCATATCATCATCCATATCATCTTAAAAATGAATTTAATCATAAATACGAAAACATATAATCATAGGATAAAATAGAGATGATATAAAATTATTATTCACCTTAAGTATAATAAGGAATATGAGATTTGTTGTTGATTAATCCTTCCTAGCTTTGATCCTTAGCTTTAGATTGATATTTCATCTTTTCCTCTTTATTAATGGCCAGCTATATTTTTATTTTCTGATTTGCGTTTGTGATGGTGAGAAATGAAACGTGAATGGACAAAAATGAGAATATATAGCCGTGTAAAACAAAATGGCTATTTACTAATATGTCCATGTGTATACTAATTAACCTTTAAACTAATTTAAAGCCCGTTTATTTAATTATTAAGCACGACCCTTTATATAATTAATTCAAATCTCAATCCCCTTATCATCATTATTCTATATAATTTATCTATTTAAATTTCCTGAATAATGTTATCAAAAATTAGGGATGTTACAGGCTCCCCCATAAAAGAATTTCGCCCTCGAAATTTAGTAAGGGCTAAATACTAAACATAGCAATCATCTGTAACAACACCTAACAACCATACTAGTCTAACCGACTAGCAATTATCTATATAAATCTAATATATACATACCCTCGAAGCAGATCAGGATAAGTATCTCTAATCTTATCCTATGTCTCCCAAGTACAGTCCTTCTCTTTGTTGCTCCACTGAACTTTCACCAACCTGACTGTCTTATTCCTTAATCTTTTCTTATCTCTAGCTACAACCCAAACTGGTTGTCTAACAAATGTCAAATTAGGCTCTACTACTAAGTCTTCCAACCCTATTGGAGGAATAGTAATCTCTGAATCACGCACATACTTGCGAAGATGAGACACATGAAATACATTATGGACACTGACCAAACTGCTCGGTAACTCTATTCTATATGCGAGCTTTCCAATCCTCTCTTTAATTTGGAATGGACCTACATATCTTGGGGCTAACTTCCCTGACTTTCCAAATCACACCACACCCTTCATAGGTGATACCTTAATGAAAACCTTATCTCAAGCTGAAAATTCTAGGTCCTTACGCCTCTTATCCGCGTAACTCTTCTGTCTTGACTGAGCTTCCTTCATCCTTCCTCGGATTAAGTCAATCTTTTCTGACGCTTCTCTAACCAAATCTGGACCGAAGACTAATCTATCTTCAGTCTCCAACCAACATGCTAGTGATTTGCATGGTCTTCCATACAAAGCCTCAAAAAGCGACATTCCTATACTTTTCTGATAACTATTGTTATAGGAAAACTCAACCAAATGTAGGCGGCCCTCCCAAAATCCACCAAAGTCCAATACGCAAGCTCTCAGTAGATCCTCGAGTACTTTGTTGACTCTCTCTGTCTGACCATCTGTTTGAGGGTGATATGCAATACTCATATTAAGCTTGGTACCCATCACTTCCTGTAGACTCTTCCAGAATTCACTAGTGAACAAAGCATCTCCATCACTGACTATACTACTAGGAACTCCATGCAGTCTGACTATGTTCTTCAAGAACAACTTAGCTAAAACGGGTGTCGTTTTGGTTGACTTAACTGGAATGAAATGGGCACTCTTGGTCAATCCGTCCACCATAACCCATATACATTCAATACCTCTATTTGACCTTGGCAACCCATCTATAAAATCCATAGATATCAAATTCCATTTCCAAACTAGAATCTCTAAAGGCTGAAGCAACCCACTCGGTTTCTGATGTTCAGCTTTCACTTGTTGACAGTTTGCGCACTGCCTAACCCATAAGCCAACATCCCTCTTCATGAATTCCCAATAGAAGTTCCTCTTCATATCTTGATACATCTTAGTCCCTCCAGGATGAATCGTAAACTTGGACCGATGACATTCTCCGAGAACTTCTTTCCTTAAGCCCTCCACATTCGGAACACACAACCATCCCTTCTTTCTCAACCATCCTCTCTAGTCAAGGTTAAAATCCTTTAGATCATCGATCTCCATTCCAACCTCAAGCCTTCTAATTCTCTCATCCAACGCTGGATCCTCCTTCTGCTTAGAAGCAATTTTCTCAATCAATACCGGTCAAACTTCTAAACAAGACAACCTGGCGGAACTCTGACTAGAACCAGTAGTCGATCTTAACTGCACATCACAACTGACAAAAGCTTCTAAATCTTTACACTTTGCCAACATAGCTAACACCACATTCTGATGTTTTCTGCTAAGAGCATCAACCACCTTATTACCTTTTCCCGGTGTATGCTCTATACCAAAATCATAAGAAGCCAAAAACTTCAGCCAACTCTGCTGTCTCATATTCAACTTCTTCTAAGAGAATAAATACCGTAAAGACTTATGATTGGTATAAAGCTCAAACCTCTCTCCTAGAAGATAATGTCTCCAAATCTTCAATGCGAAGATCACAGCTGCTAACTCCAAATCATGAGTAGGATATCTAACTTCATGCGGCCTAAGATGCCTAGATGCATAGGTAATAACTTTACCATTTTGCATCAACACTGCTCCTAATCCAGTTCCACATGCATCAGTATATACCACCAATCCCTAGTTTCCGTCTGGAACTACTAATACGGGTGCATTTGTCAACAAATGCTTTAACTTAAGGAATGATTCCTTACTTTTGTCAGACCAAACAAATTTCACCTCTTTCCTGGTTAGCTTAGTTAAGGGTGTTGTTATCCGCAAGAAATCCTTAATGAATCTCCAGTAGTAGCCAGCAAGTCCAAGAAAACTCCTGATCTCAGTCACCGTCTCTGGTCTCTTCCAATTATCCACGGCTTCGATCTTATCAGGATCGACTGACAATCCTTTCTCTGAAACCATGTGACCAAGAAATTTTACCTCTTTCTTTCAGAAATGACATTTGGTAAACTTCGCCTTTAGCTGATTCTGCCTCAGCGTCTCAAGTACCACTCTAAGATGAACTTCATGCTCTCTCTCATCCCTAGAGTAAACTAGAATGTCATCTATAAACACCAACACAAACCTATCCAAATACTCTTGGAAAACTCGGTTCATCAAATCCACAAAGAAAGCAGGTGCATTTGTTAATCCAAATGGCATCACCAACCACTCATATGAACCATACCTAGTTCGAAATGCTGTCAAAGGGATACTGTCCTCCATCACTCTTAACTGATGGAAACCTATCGTCAAGTCCAACTGGGAAAACACTCTGACTCCGCTCAACTGGTCAAACAGATCATCTATTCTTGGCAAAGGCTACTTATTCCTAATTGTCTTTTCGTTTAACTTGCGATAATCAATGCACATCCTTAACGACCCATCCGGTTTCTTTACAAACACCGCGGCCGCTCCCCAAGGCGAACTTCTTGGTCTAATAAAACTCCTTCTTTCTAGATCCACTAGCTGCACCTTTAATTCCTTCATCTCAGTTGGTGTCATCCTGCTAGGTGGTCTACTCACAGGTTCAACTCCTGGCACAAGACTATTCTAAACTCAATGGCTCTTTTTGGGGGTAGTCCAATGACTAGCTCAAAGACATTTGCAAACTCTCTTGCTACCCGAACCTGCCTTAACTCATTTCCTACCTCCATAGCATTAAGCATAGCACTAACACTTCGTTCAGTATTCTCCACTGAGAATATCACTCGGTTATGACTATCAGGATGTCTCAGTGATATTTCCCTATCCTACCAAAATATTCTAGCCTCATACCTACCCAACCAATCCATACCCAAAATGATTCTGATATCTACGAAATCAATAACATACAAACTGCATGCAAACTTATGACCTAACAAACAAGTTCTAATTGGTCACATCTTAACCTTAGAGTTGGATATCCTCCTATTGGATTCGCAACCCTTAAGGAAGTAACAAGGTATGTGGGTTTTAAACATAATCCATCAACCAAACACTGAGATATAAATGAATGTGATGCACCGGTATCAAAAAGTTCTCTAACTGGAATACTCTAAATCAAAAGCGTACCTTCCATCATAGTCTTTTCTTTATCAGCTACGGTAGGCCTAGCTGGTCCTATAGAAAAAACTTTTCCTTTGTCATCCCTAACTGGCTTTGGACACTGATTCTTGTAATGCCCAACTTGATCACAGTTGAAGCACTTTACATTCTTCTTATTTGCAGCTTTCTTCCCATTTCCTGACCGACATTCATTAGCAAAGTGACCCTTTTTGTCACACTTATAGCAAACTACCTTAGCCATTGACTTCTTAGCAGTATCTCCCTTCCGGGCTCCCTTCTTTTTAAAGAACTTCATCTTCTTCCCTTGAGAACCCTGAGTTTTCACTGACTTCTCTTTAGCTAAATCAACAAGTAACTCCTCATGGCGAATGGCCATCACCACCACTATATTACAAGGATCACGGAAATGTGTCATGGTCATTCTAGCAAGCTTGGGCCTCAATTCTTGAATGAACCTCTCGTTCCTTTTGATGTCAGTATCTATAATAGCATATCCATATCAAGACAGCTCTTCAAACTTAATAGCATGCCCGACCACTGACATCTCTCCATGCACTAAATCCATAAACTTCCCGATCAGCTCAGACTTAGCAAACTTAGATACAAACTTCTACTTAAATCTCGTCTTAAAATCAGCCCAAGTTAACTGCTCTTCCGGAACCCCGACAGTGACACTATTCCACCAATGTAGTGCTGACCCCTACAACTGTATAGAGGCCGACCTCCTCTTTTGTCCATCATTCAGGCCTAAATCAGTAAATATACGCTCATAATGTAATAGACAATTCTGAACCTCTATGGCACTCTCTGTTCCCAGGAATGGCTTCCCTCCCAAACTGGTGTAATCTCTACTCAGCAAAGCATAATTATTTCCAACTGGAGCCACATAATTAGCTCCTCTTACATTTCCAACAACACCGACAGCTACTCCAGCTTGCATCAAACCAACAAAGAACTGATACATCGCCCTCATATCTACTGGTGGATTTCCAGCACTCACATTGGCATCATCATTTGGATACTAGCATTGGCCTGTCGACCTAGGTTTCTCCTGGTAGTGGGTCGAGCATTTCCATTAGTTGTGGTGCTTCCTCCATCGAGATTACCTCTTCCGTTTCCTGCTTCCATATCTTCTTTCTTATAAATCTACATACGAGCCTTATTAAGATACAGAAGAACGGTCTAAGAGAGTAGGGGATACATACTTACATATATATAACTATATATAGCAAATACAAGTACGTTACTATAGCGTTAACCCAAACCCCAATCTTATTATTCGGTTCATTGGATTATGTTTGGAAAATCTTTTAGGTTTAAGTTTCCTAAACCTATGCTTTGATACCAACTTGTAACATCCCCTACTTGGAGGTCCAAAACTAACGGCAACGGATGCTGCAGTCATCCATAGTTATTAATTCTCGGTGACCAAATAAGGTGATATTACATACATTGATACATAGAAACACAAGAATATGGAAAAAATTTAAACAGCAAACAAATTCCACATTCCGTTTCAAAATATTCAAAATTGATTACATAATCACAGTTCGCAGACTACGTTCAGATAACATATAATTATTAAAAAATATGCCAAGAGCGACATATGAAGATGCCCCCTTGGTAGATCAGAGTATATAGATAGGCAAGAAAACAATTTTCCTTTACAAACAAAACACACAGTGGAGATAAAAGAACTCTAATAACAAACTTGCCTCTTGCACGTCTTCAGAAGCTTTATTCGTCTAAAAGAACACCTGAAAACCTTAACTCTCAACCTACTCAAAATCAATTGAGTACCCAAGAGTTTAAGGGGAAAACAAAAACTTCGAGTCAGACATAAAGCCTACCATGAATAATAATTTACCATCCCAACCCACTTAGATATCTAGTGAGACCACGTCGCTTAGCGGAATAGGTTTTCCCCTCACTAGTATCCTAAAACATTTATAAAACCATATACTATGCTCCTGCATCCATAATGGTTAAAACATAGTATTTCAAAAACATTATGATGATATGCAAAACAAGTAAATCAAATCTGGATTACCTATTCCTATTCGTTTTGACTATCTGTCTCAATTATAGTTTCTAGAATTACTATTAACTTGTTAAATGTTTATGGACTATCTGTCCAATATCATAGTTTTTATGGGATCACTAAGAACCTATTGGTGACTCCAATATCATATCTCTTATCCTAGTTTTCATGGGCTAACTAGGAACCTATTAACTGACTGTTAATATCTTAATCCAGATATAGTTTTCATGGGCTAACTACAAACCTACTCGCCCCTGCCAGTATCAAATCATAGTTTTCATGGGCTGACTATGAACCTATTGGCCTCTGCCAATATCATTAGTGTTAAGGTTTTAACATTCCTCAATTTATGTTCACTACTGGGTCAACCTATCTGGTTATTCTGCCCTTCCCCAACATACATTTATGGTTAATAACAATGAATAATATTTTCAAATTCTTTATTTATGCCATGGTATTTCCTTTTTAAAAACGAGAATGGGTCATTTGTTTTGAAATCTTAATACATTACTTTCGAAACCATTGGATGACCTCCTTCGAAAGCATAGAAAACCACTTTTCAAAACTCTAAGTATATACCTTTCGGAGCTCTATAAATCAATCCTTTCGAAACCAATGAAACCTTTCGATGGTATAAAAAACATTCTTTAATACATAGCTTCGAAAAAATAGAAGTACGCTTTCGAAACCATTGGGTTTACTCTTTAAAACATTCTGGTCAAATTGATTATATACGAAAGTATCTCTTTCGGAACCAATTATAAAATTGTTTTAGGGAAAAGTTGATGGTGTCAGAACCATCTAGTCGAAAGCAACAATCTTTTAAATTAAAACATTGAAGGATAATGTCGAAACCCCCTTTCGACATAATGACCTTCGAAACCCTTAACCCCTTTTGAAAGCATTTAGGAAGTGGCTTAACTTTGGTTAAAACAGAAATAACCTTTCGACAACATAGATGGCTTCAATGCAGCCGAAAGGTAAATCAATGGCATGGTCTAGACATGGTCGAAACCAATCCATTCGAAAGCTCTTATTTAAGAAAAGAATACCCCTTCGAAAGCTATTTATGAAGTCCCTTTCGAAAGCATGGCTTTCGAGTATGTTGAAAGCTTTAAGTAAAACAAGGCAGGAATTTAACTTTAGAAAACAAACTAAAGGTTTCGACTTTATAGGTTATCGACTCAGTCGAAAGCCCTTCAAAAACTAGGAAGGCATTTATCTTTTTAAAAGTGAACCTTGGTTTCACCCTGACGATAGCATAGCTTTCGACACCCTACCTTCCGCTACTTACCAATTCACTTCGTATCAATTCTATTGATACCATGTGCCTTGGTTTCGACTATGTGGGTTTCGATAGAGATGATTTCGATAGAGATGGTTTCGACTGAGATGGTGCAGAGGTAAAGGAGTTGAAAGGTGCCTTCGAAATAGGCGGAACCACCTTTTTCTGAAATGCTGATTTATAGCTAAACATGACAATTGCTTTATAACTAACCTGCCAGTTGTAACTCCTTGATTGGCTACTTTAGAACTTTTCAAATGCTTTACTATTAGAAACTGCTGCATTAATTTTGATCCAATTCAAAGAAACATAACGTTTAAGCCCTTCCATATAACAAAACCAACATTTGTAGAAAGTCCCTCTTTAACAATAATTTATTTTCCCTAATAAATCAACTGGGAAAAATCCCCAAAAATCACAGAAAATCATTTTATCATGTAATTAAACATATTAAAATTTTAGACCCAATTTCTTCTTGAAATACTCGAAATAAATTTTAAACCCAATTATATCATATTTTCCTTTAGAAATTCATAATAAATTTTCTATAGCTTGGAAAATTCTGAAAATCAAAACCCATCTCTAAAATCATGTTCTACTTAACATAAAAAATTTCCATGGTATTATAAAATTATTGACTCTCGGTTTTACCCTAAAACCGTACTAATTCATAGGAAAATGAAATAAAATAAATCAACCATAATATAATTCAAGCATATCATCATCCATATCATCTTGAAAACGAATTTAATCATAAATCCAAAAACATATAATCATAGGATAAAATAGAAATGGTATAGAATTATTTACCTTACGTATGATAAGGAATATGAGATTTGTTGTTGATTAATCCTTCCTAGCTTTGATCCTTAGCTTTAGATTGAATTTTCCTCTTTGTTAATGGCCGGTTATATTTTTAGTTTCTAATTTACATTTGTGATGATGAGAAATGAAACGTGAATGGACAAAAATGAGAAGTGTATAGCCGTGTAAAATAAAAATGGCTATTTACTAATATGCCCATGTGTAAACTAATTAACCTTTAAACTAATTTAAAGCCCATTTATTTAATTATTAAGCACGGCCCTTTATATAATTTATTCAAATCTCAATCCTTATCATCATTATTCTATTTAATTTGTCTAATTAAATTTCCTGAATAATGTTATAAAAAACTAGGGATGTTACAAGATATCAATCATACCAATTTTCCATATTTCTTTTAGTAGATAATTATAATATCACATTTGTTTCTATACTTATTAGGCCGGTTTATCATATTTATCTAATAAGTCTCCCACTGAATTCTTCATCCCTTTAAAACTCAAAAAGAGATACAGAAGTTTCATAAATTCCTTCAGTGGGTGTCATAACCTGTTTATCATATTACTACAACCTTAGGGGTGCTCAACCAATTGTAGTCCCCATAAACTATAAGTAACCCTTTAATAATTATATATTGTATATAACTCCTAACTTTTGTTATGCTCTTAATTATCTTTATCATTTGAGCGTGCTCAACAAATCATAAAGTACATTAGACATCCAAAACTCATCATTATACAATATCCTAAGTGTACTTATTGTAAGACTTGAGGGTGCTCGACAAAGTTACATAACATTCTTACTTATAGGGATAATATAAACATCACGTTAGATGTTCTATTGCTTGAGGGTGCTTAACAACCTCAGGTATGTAAGGTATTCTATTTTATATCATATATGGTGGAGAGCATTATTATTATTATATATTGCTAGTTCAAAATAATTTTACAGAGTATTATTGGCTATTTAAGGTAGATGAGTAGCACTCATGATATCCTATATCTTTATATACATCCAACATATACTCGCTTAAGTCTTAAGAGTTTTATTCTTTGAAGCCTCTCCTTTTCTCTGTATGTTTAACACACACATGCTTTATTTATATAACATTTATAATTCATTAAGTTATGTATGTGTATATATACCATATGTTTACTTTAATTAATTAATCATTTCAATTAATATTAATCAACCTTTAAATATACATAATTTTTAAAACAAATTTTAAATTACATATTTATAACATTATGAGTACAATTTTAAAATATATTCATACCCCTTGTAATTTTAATTTAAAAAAAGTTAAATTAACTAATTTATAACCATTTTACATTTAAATTTGAATTTAAACCAGTTTTAAGTTCTTTAATTTTAAATTTGCAATTTATAACTCTTTATAAAATGTTGTAATGTTTAATTAAATTTAAAAAAAAATTATTTAATAATATTAAATACATTTATTTAAATCAACTCAAGGTGCAAAACATTTTAAGCCTTCCACTAGGGCATACCCTCGAAAAGGGACTACTTGTATGAACCAGGTCAAGGCTAGTAGTTGAGAGATTCTCCATTCATAAGAACTTTTCTTGATTTCTCCTTGGTTAAACATATTTTCCTTAGACATCCATCTCGATAGGTTTCCCAAGTGACTGCCTAATGTGTTGGTTAATTATTTACATAAACACAATGTAGGCTCTGATATCATTATTGGAACATGTGCATTAGCAGTGGGTAAAGCGGTGAATTTCAAAAAATCCTTTTGTTAATTTGCACAAAACATATATTGTGTTAATATGAATAATAAGTCTATACTAAACCATATTTAGTATTTATTAATAAAATAGAGTTTGTGGTAAATTCTTGGTTTATTTACTTGTATTTAATATATTAACTTATTTGTTATTTTTTAATGATATATTTTATGTTCAATTTAACTTAAATTTGATTTAATAATTTAACTTTTAATTTTATGTTTTAATATCTTGACAAGTGCGCATTCACAATACAAAACTTGTGGCTATTTTTTGAGCAAAATGGTTGTGTAATGCGGGACTACACAGTCTAAATGCATAGCTAAAGAAAAGTAGAAGTCTTTTGATCACATGCCTTGCCGGTAGCTACAAAAGGGTGCTAAGTACACTGTCTCAAAAGTTGCAACGTACTGATACATATAGGATACAAAGCAAAAGGACATAACAATCATATAAGCCAAAGAAGGAAGGTCCAACATCATTAATCTAAGCATCACTGGTGACTTCATTAGCTACATCATCAGCAGCTTTGAATGCATCGCAACTATCCATTTACTCATCATCATTCATTCTATTAGCAATCATTAACGAGAGCGATGAATTTATTCACTTGTCCATTATATAGAATATATGTAATATTTTGTGACATAATTTTATGCCGCTATTAAGGTTATTATTAAAGTAACGTGAGTTTCTTCCAGCCTATATAGCCCAACCGAAGTCAAAGAGGAGTTTTTTTGTGCATGTTAGTGTGCATGTTGTTCTATTAATAATCAAAAATGAAGTAATGGTTTAGGCAGGCTTGGTGATTTAAGCTACATAAGTATTCCATACGTAGGAGGCAAGGTCGCAACTGATGCTTTCAGGAGCAGGATGGCACATCTGACAGGTGGAAGGAATGTCCATGCCTTTATAAATAAGTCTATCCCTTGTGTTTACTTTCTTTTGTATAAGTAGCCACATAAGCATCTTGACTCTAGGTGGGCTCTTGTATTTCCACATTCTTAGGTAGGCAAAGTGTCTTCCAAAGTTAAGGCGGCAGTAGAGAGATCCGACTATAAAGGCTCTAGTGTTTTAAAGGCCCTAGTGAAAGCTATTAAGAGCTAGGGGAGGGAGTGAATTTGTGAAGCCATGAGAGGAGGCAACAAAGGTGGCTAAGGGAAGGTCCGACGATGGCATGGTTAAACTGGAAGTAGGTCAATCTAGAACTAAAGCATCACAGATAGATAGTGTTTGGTTGAGGTTGAGGAGAAGATTCCTTAGGGGAGTTTTAGAGAGCCATGCATCCAACCAGAAACTACAATTTTCTCTATTACCAACCTTGAATGCTACATAGGATATTACCCAGCAAGAGGAGGAGAGAACTCCTGCCCAAAAAGGAGATGGTTTTCTGATGATGGAATTACATAGAATGAGTTTGGATTGAGAGTCATAATATTTGCATAGAACCTAGTTCTTCTAGATGTAATTGTCATCAGACAAGCATCACCAGATCCATTTTGCAAGAAGTGCTAAGTTGAAGTAGTAAAGGCTAATGACCCCTAGCCCTCCCTAGGAGATTGATATGAATACAGTGTCCTAATTCACCAAACAATTAACATGGGAGTTGATAGTCATACCATGCCAGAAGAAGTTTCTTCTAATTTTATCGACCTTGGATATGATCTAGCTTGGAAGTTTGTGAAATGAATGCCAAAAGGTGGGGATAACTAAAGGTACAAAATTGAGGAGGACTAACCTGCTAGCTCTAGAGAGAGATGATGCCTTCCAGGTAGTAAGAAGGTCAGATACCTTTGTGATCAAAGGGTACCAATCTTTTTTTTGAGCCTAGCAGGACGAATGGTGATGCCAAGATACAAAATAGGGAAGTGTCTTTGCTAGCAATTCAAGGAGTTTGCAACCTGAGATCCCAAGTGCTCAGCTCCACCAACCACAAACACAGAGCTTTTAGAGAAATTGATAGTTAGGCCTAAGATAAGTTCATGGGAGTACAAGAGGAGTTTGAGGTTATGGATTTGAGAAGGGAAGGGGAGGCAAACCGGATGGTGTCATTAGCATATTTAATATTGGAGACTCCATACTCAGAATGCGAGGGCCCTATGCCAGACCAAAGGTGGTAGGATACCACCAACTTATTCATCCCGTTGAAAATGTCAATAGCAAGGACAAACAAAAATGGGGAGAGAGGGTCTCCCTGATGAAGGCTTCGGGAGGATTCGATCAGCCCTCTACCATCACCGTTTTCCAAGACCATTTGCATGTTAGTTTGTAGAATGATACTTATCCAGCCAATCCACTCCTGAAAATACCTCAGTGGAGGAGAGTATTAATGATGAAGTTCCAATTGGTAGAGTCGAAGGCTTTGGAAAAGTCGAGTTTGATCAAGGTACTTGGGGTGTTGGTGGTATGGCAGTGGGAAATGTGTATAATTAAACGTTGTGACTTACGGTTAACAAACATATAGATTAAGATCATACATCAATGATGTCATCAAAAGAAATATGTCTATACATGAAAGTAATTAATTGTACAATAATATAAAATATATACACATATAATAGATACATACATACAAATACAAATTAAGATTAAGGTCATGCATACATACGTATACACACATATAATAGATTCATACATATACGTATAATATTTAATTTGGCCTTAATTAGTTGATTAAGATTCATATATGTATATGTATATGTATATTTAGTATAGTATTATTCAAAATATATGTATAAATAAAAAATGCGTATTTTGACTTTTATGCAGATGTGTTTATTAAAATAAATTATTTAGATTCAGTTGTACCTTAATATACATGCATACATACATACATACATACATACATACATACATACATATATATAAGTTCTAATTCACCAATAATTGTATACGCAATGATATAAAACTTTGAATTAAAAAGGGGTTACATATATCTATGATTGTTTTAAATACAAGTTTTTAATTTTTTAGGACAAACAAATTGGAAAATCATTTTGACCTTTTTAGATCCAAAACATGTATAATGATTAATGGAAAGGTAAAAACATTATTTCATTTTTTAAATTCGAAAATTTATTTAGAAAGTCTAAATGAATGAAATATGTATATTATAATATCTATGTGTGTATTATAGATTTTAGATTCAATAATTAAAAAATATCAAAATATACATTTTATCATCAAAACTAAAATCATTTATGTCTGTGTGTGTATAATATGTTATGTAATTTTCTTATTCATTAATCTATTATTAAAATTATAGTTAAATAATTTCGACATAACTTTTTTAGTCATGGCCGAGTTAACAAGATGAGAAAAGGAAAAAAATACGCACACAAGTTTATTACATATATTTTCAAATTTTAGATATTACCTTCCTCTTGTGATCTTGCCGATTGTCGAACACTTTGCTTATTGGTTATCTACTCAATTTTCTTTGTTATGGTTATCAAAGTCGTCTTAGTTTTACCATTGTTTTTTTCTTTTCTAGAGGCTAGGGTTGTGGTTTTCTCTAATGTGTATGGTTAGAGAAAAAAGTGATCTATATATAGGCATTTAGAGCATTCCTGACCTAGGGTTGATTGCATAGAAATCCACTCTCAAGGGGTTGGGTTCGCGCTGTTTGGGGGTTGCCAAGTTAGTCGGCTTTTATAAAGCGGGCTTTATAAAAGCCGACTAAGATGGGAATTTAAAAATTCTCTACACAGAGATTGCAATTGTATGAATAAGGATTGCAATCCGTGTAACCCACTTTAATCGGCCTTATAAAGACCGGTTAAATGGAGTTTTTCTATGATTGGGTGCCTTTTTTAGTTAGTTGGGGGTAGATTGTTGGGGGTTAGGTGTTTAAATGGGTAGAAATGATGTTTCGGGGCTCACTGGGTTAGGAATGCTCTCAGGGCCATGTATAATAACAAATAATTTTCCATCTTCTAATCATCCATTGATCCTCTCACACTTCAGAACTCTTGCCGGTCCTTTTATTCCTTGCATGGTCAGCCATTACATGGGCATTTTTGAGCTTTCAAATAACGATCAAAAAAATTATTTAACACTATAAATCATTTATTTAATTAATTTATCCAAAGCTGTTTATTAATTAAATCCCCTTACGATGTTTTTTTTAAATAATTTTTTTAGCCTTCAAATACAGAGTTGGACGCTATTTTGATTTTAATACAAAATTTGCATTTTGTTTTATCATTAATTTATAAAAATTATAAATAAATTTTTCATTGGTCGAATTCAGAAGTAACTAACAACTCAGTTGATTTCCTGATGTGTACTCGATCCTTGGTCAATATTTAAACATTTTAAATATTGAAGTATGTACGGACTTTGCTGAAGCATACACTACAACAAAAAGACCCTATTACAACTGTATTTTTACAACTGCCAAAAACTGCTAGTTGTAATAAAGGTTTTTTACAACTCTTTTTTTCAGAAAGTTGTAATAAACTTATTTTCAACAACTCTTTTATTTTGCCAGTTGTAATTAATGCCTATTACAACTTTTCTTTTTGCCAATTGTAATATGTGCATATTTTTAACAACTGTTCTTTTTTGCTAGTTGTAGTAGATGCCTATTACAACCTTTTCGTTTGCCAGTTGTAATAGAAGCATATTTTTAACAACTCTTCATTTTTGGTCAGTTGTAATAGATGCCTATTACAACAATAATTAATTTGAAAATATGAAATAATTAATATTAATAATCACTACTCAATAATTAATAATTATTAATTATTAATAAATAATTAACAATTAATAAATAAGAATTTATTTTTAATAATGAATAATTAATGTTAAAAAATAATAATTAAGAAGTAATAATTTATATTAATAATTAAGAAGTAATAATTAAGATGTAATATTTACTATTTAGTAATTAAGTTTTGATAATTACTAACTAACAATTACGATGTTTTTTGTCAAAAAGTTGTATAAACATATTTTCAACAACTATTTTTTTACTAGTTGCAATGGAGGCCTAATTAATATTATAATTATTAATATTTTATAATTTATTATTAACAATATTAATATTTAATAATAACTTTTAAAATTAATAATAATTAATATTAATAATTAATAGTTATTAATACTTAATAATTAACAATTAATAAACATTAATTAGTTTTTAAAAATTATATTAAATATTTAATAATTAATAATTGTTAACATATACATAATGATTAATAATTAATTAACTAATAAAAATTAATAATATATAATAATTATTATTAAATAATAATAACTAATAATTAATTTGAAATATGAAATAATTACTATAATAATTAATATTAATATTTACTATCCAATAATTAATAATTAATGAAATAATTAATAAATAATAATTAATGTTAATAATATTTAATAATTAATTAATAATTAGTAATAATTAATTAATAATTAGTAATAATTAATAATATTTAATATTTAATAATAACCTTACAAATTAATAATAATTAATAATCACTATTAAATATTTAATAATCAATAATTTGTAACATATACATAATAATTAAATTTTAAAAATTAATATTCAAATATAACTAAAAATTAATAAGTAATTAATAATAACAATTAAAAATTAATATTTAATATTTTAATAAAAATTAATTTTCAAGTACATGTCATATTTAATATAAATATTCACCTATTAATTCTAATCTATAATATTTATTTTTTCAAATTTAGTTAACTATGACTCACGAAAAATTGGTGCCAACCTACAAAATCTTGGCGGCAAAGATATGAAATTTAGTCTGGAAATAGTGAAAATTGGCTCCAAACTGAAATTTAGGCGGGAAATAATGAATATTAATCTTACTACTTATCAAATTCTCCCTCACTCATGGCTCCTCTCAAACTCTTCCTTGCCCATCGTCTCAGATCTGCATTGTTTATCCCCATTTTCTCCCAAATTAAAAACCTATAATCTTAATTTCAATGGCTCGTACAAAGCAAACCGCTAGGAAATCGGCAGGAGGCAAAGCACCAAGGAAGCAGCTCGCAACCAAAGCCGCTCGGAAATCTGCTTCGGCTACCGGCGATGTGAAGAAACCTCATAGATTCAGGCCTAGAACTATCGCTCTTCGTGAGATCCGCAAATACCAGAAAAGCACCAAACTATTGATCAGAAAGCTTCCGTTCCAGACATTGGTTCGTGAAATTGCATAGGAATTCAAGACCGATCTGAGATTTCAGAGCTCTGCTGTAGCTGCTCTTTAGGAAGCGTCCGAGGCTTACCTTGTTGGTATATTTAAAGATACCAATTTCTATGCAATTCATGCTAAACGGGTTACAATCATGCCTAAGGATATTCACCTTCAAGCATTAAGTATCCTTTCTCTGCTGGTATTATCACTTTTTCCCTGTGTATGCAGTCCAAATAGTACATGATCAATTACAATTAATATCCAATACAATTACATGGACATAGAAGAAGAAAAATATTACTCATAAGTAAATTAATAACTTACATGTATGTACCAGCTTTAATTTTAATTTTAATCCACTACTTGTTTTGTGCTGGAACTGAATCTATAGCTTTTTGAACAGATTCAAAATCGCCATGGCCTTTGACGTGAACAGTGATGGTCTTTGTGATTTCTGCTTCTGCCGCAACACTAGATATATGCATGATGGTTATTATTAGTATCAGAATAGAAAATTTAACTTTCATGTTGATTGATGTTGTAGATAAATTGTGCTTTGTCATCGAACTATTACTTGGAGTCTTTATTTATAATGAAGAATTTCTTCTGAGAAACAATATTAATAGGTTTAACCTTATATAGTAGGCAAGTATATTACATCGGATTCATAAACCCTCTTTATGCATGCACATAATATATATTCAATGAACAGTCCTAAACAAGACATTATTTTAAGTGTTTGCTTTATATAATTCATTCACCAACGGCTTTTTTTTGAGCACATGGGAAACCTTAAGATAAGGACCGATGTGTACATATTTACCTCACTTTGCTGGTCCTCATACATGTAGCTAATTTAAGTTGGTCCTCGGCTGAATGGAATAGAGATATTGACATGGTGTCTCTGTTAACCCATTTGGTGATCAAGATTTTAGGTAGCTGGACTGAAGGGATTCGACCACGCCTAGAAGAAAGCGTTTTCAAGGAGTACTCTGGCATAAGAGTATAATGGTGAACTAGTAACTCCTTGACGACCTGTAGGGGTTTGAGTATTAGATTTATCATTTCCTTTTTTTAAAGTTTATGGGCTGTTAGGCTTGTGACCTGAAGGTGAGGTGTATAATGTATGTGTATTGTATATATGCGTGTATGGATATTTGGTTATTTAATAAAAGTACCCATGTTCAAAAAAAAGATTTGAGAAGATAAAATGTATGGCTATGTTGATTGTATATGTCGCATTAAAGTCTCAAACAAGAATTTTGGTCTTTAATTTGGATTTGATATTTGATTTCCATTGGCTATGCAAATAAATTCTTATAAGCTACAGTAATATAAATACAAGAATTTTTTTTAATTTTGCATTCTTTTTGCCATAACTGCCAATAGCGGTTGTAAAAGGGTCATTTTCAACTGACAATGGCAGTTGTAAAAGACTATTTTACAACAACGATAGGCAGTTGTAAAAAATTATTTTATAACTGTCGAATACCGTTGTAAAAAAATATGGCTCTATTACAACTCCGGATAAAATGACGGGCGGACGCCAGTTGTAATAGACCTATTACAACTGTTTTTGGCAGTTGTAAAATGATGTTTTTGTTGTAGTGATAGTAGTGGCCAAAAGTACGCTTATAGAACATTTCGGTGAAATCCCATTTCTATTCTATTTTAAGTTAACATAGTGATGATATTTTATACATGTATTATTTCGACATCATTATATCATTTAGATATATAGATTTTGGTCTAAGGTCAAAAACTATATTAATATCCGTATTTTATTATGTAGACCACTTTAAAGTCCTTAGTTCAATCCGATTACAATTATCGATTCATCGGGTGACCAAAGATTTTGATTTTAAGTTGACTACCGATTATAATACCGATCTTCTAAAACGAAGGAGATGAAACCTCACTTGGGTATTGTTTCACTCCAAGTAGTTCCGTCTATCCAATTATAGCAATGACATGGTCGGCTTGCCATTTGCTTGGCCATAGTCGAAATACAACCTACCTACTTATGATCGACAATACTCTCAAGTCTCAAGACTACCGTACGTCATTACCATGAGATATTCTACTTTGACTTAGTTGTCTTAACTTATAGAAGACTATCTTTGAGTCGTTCTGTGATTGTTTCAAATAACCATAAGCACATAATTGCCCTAGGGCACACCCTTAACTCTATCAGGATCGATCACCAAAACACTACAACGATCGATGTCGGTCGATATAGGTCGAACATGTTAATTTTGGGAACTTATTGATTTTGATCGCTGGACAATCCGGGGATAATGTTCCATCACCATTTGCCTTCAACGGTTCTAAAACCTTCTTTTCTCAAAAAATGCAATCCCTCTTGGGGTAATGACTAGTCAAGAACAAGACCTCCTGCCTACATGGATTAGTCTGTTGGTATTAACACTGTCTATAAGTTAATAATTATCATCTAACACAACTTCCATCGTGTGAACTCATTTTTAAGAATGAGCATGGATTTTTGTTATATAGTGCACTACCGCATACCACCCACAAAGTATGGCACACATGCACATCCAAGATGCTGCTTTCCTCTAGTTGATGTATAGAGTAAGATGGGACGACATACATCAACATTCGTTCAAACACCGTGCATCGATCGCACCGGAGCGTATCACACACAATAACTACATGCATACATATAGGTTTTTCTAAAAGTAAACCATACCTTATATGACATCCATTTTTTGAGTTTATGTTTTACTTGGATAACTCTTACGAATTGGCGATGTTCTGTTAGATTTACTATTGTGGCCCCCGCCTCCTCATTTACTTCTCATAAAGATAAGTCGAGTTCTAGTTCTATGATGGCTTCTTTCGCAGCTGCTGTTGAGCCGTTTACTCTTTTTAGCGTCCTCATGGCTGCCACTCTTATCATGATTGTTGCTGACCTTCCAATTGTTTTTGGTGCTTAGATCGTACGACCCGAGAGAGGATATCTATATTAGACAACCTAACTAATTTGCCTCCACCTCGTCTTGCTACGGCATACCTCTTCTGTTTATGCCAAAGACACGGTATCCTCGAAGATGAAGTCAGGTTGCCACAACCATTTAAGCGTGGTAATAACTCACCAAAGAGCTACACCGCTTAGCTTCTATACATGTGCCTTGTTGATACAGTTTAATCTATTTCTTCATGACCAGGTCCTTCATTCCTTGAGGATCGCTCCTTCACTGTTGCATCTAAATGCCTATTCGATGCTTCTAAGCCTCTACATGCTATTTATCTTCACATTGGCCGAGCTTTAAATATGGCCGAAATTTGACTCCGTCACACCATAAAGTGGAGGTCGCTCAAAACATCATTTGGTTTCCTTGAAGCATGTAACAACTCGTATTTTTATATATCAGAGGATTGCAAAATATTATTTTTAAATTTATATGAGGTTGTACGACTCTATAATTTAGGAAATGTTAATTAGTGACATTTTTATTATTAGAATTTTTATCGGATGATTTGGACCCTAAAAATCTTGTAAAGCCTGTAACTTTTGATATGAGTCGAATTAGGGGTTGAGACCACTTCCATTTGAAAGATCTGATGTTTTTTCTTTCTATAGAGTGATCATAATAACTTTTTGACTTACCAATTGACAGATATGGCCATTTAAAGTTTGGATAATTTTTGGCCAGATTAATGGGTAACTAATTAGGCTCGGGTTAGGCCTACTAACCCACTTCACGAATCGTGTCTAATTAGTGATGAATGGACAGTTCCTAATCACTTTTCCACTTACGAAAATTGAAACAAACCTTCAATTATCCAAATTTAACCAAAAGCTCCATTTTTCCTTGCTTTAATTAGCTTAAGCACGTCATTAAAGGATTATTAGCAAGAGATTACTGTTTGGACCACCTAGGGATCTGTGTATTTGTTGTTCTACATTTGATTTGCCTTGAAATTTGGGTAAATTAGTATTTGATGAGTGATTTTACTTCTCTCACTATTTTGTGTTTATTGATATGGTAAATTTGTGGTTTTTGAAATGATTTTCAAAGTTTAAAGTTTTAAAACTTAGACCCGATATTAATAGTAGTTTAAAACCGAATTTGAAAATATGAATTTGTGTTTTAAATTTTACACTAACTACCAACCATATTGTCGTTTTCGTATTAAATTAGATGTGTGAAGATAAATACTGGGTTTTGATGGATTATATGTGTTGTTTAGATGTTATGTGATGATTATTTGAGTGTTTTTTAATCGTAAAAGTCAGTTAGGATTATGGTTGTCATTTGGTGTAAATGGACATAAAAATATTCAAAACGTGATGCTACCAAGATATGTTGTCGCTTGAAGTTTCAAGAGTGCCCAAAATAAGTCGCAAGAGATTTGGAGTTATTTTGGGTAGCTAAATTATAGTCGGTAATTGACGGGGAGTATGGTCGGTGGTTGCATTCAAACCATATTGGTGGTGAAGTTCTTCAAGTCCAGATGTTGGGTGCTTTGGTAAAAAGTGCTGGAAATTCGGATTGGGCTGGTGAAGTGAAGCGATCGTAAATTTTGAACTTACAAAAATTTTGGGCTTGTGAGTGTGCCCTATACCAACCATGTTTAACTTGAGTACTTTGTGTGGGGGCTTTGTGAAATTGAAGGGTTGCTTCAAGTTATTGGTTAGGACACAAAAAACTTGGCCACATTGGACAAGTAAATCATGTTGGTACCGACATGTCCCATCATGTTGGTGCCGACATGATTGGAGGTCATCAAATGAGGCCCAAATTTGGTGGAGGTATGGGTGATGTCTAGCAGATCATGCTGTGGACATCTATTCATTCGTTTGACATTTGATTTTGATGTCATGGTGCAATGAAGAATGATGATAGATAATGGGGAGATGGTGTGACGCTTCGACATGATTACTTCGGGACTTTGAGATAAGGATTCTACGGCTGACATGAGATGTCTAGAAGTGTCCCGATTAAGATGACTCGATTCTGGGAGTTGTGATGATGATCCATAAGGACGAGCTTAAGGAAGGGAACTCGTGGGTGAAACGAGGAAGGGTTCTACTATGGAAAATGGAACGAGATAGGGTTCTTCTATGGAAAATAGAATGAGGAAGGGTTCTATTATGGGAAATGGAAATGAATGGAGTGAAAAAGAGTTTGGACACGCGTGCGAAGGGATCGTTAATGCTCGAATAGTTTCTAATGTGCTCGTAAAGCAGGGATATGTGAGAATGCTCACTGGGTATTAAGTTGCGTACCTCGGATCGTGCAAGGGATCAATATACCTTTGATTAAGGAATGGATCTAGTGTCCAACATCTGTGTGGCTGGAGTTCGAGAATTTTTTTTTCCCATTAATCCTTAGCATAGGAATGGTCATACGAGTTATCAACAAATGAGTGATAATGGGGATTGTTTAATGGATGTTATGTTTGCCACGTTTGTTTGTCACTCTAGGGATGTCACGGGACGTATGTATTATGGATGTGGATACTTGGAGACATGGTATTGTACTTAGGATACAGTACACCTTTATAATGTTAGTAGATAGTAGATAAGCATGTATTATTATAAGCTTACGCTTTGGATGCAAGGACAAGTCAGGTATGATTTTTCATACCATCCATCCTTTACTATATTTGGTTTCATTGTATTTTGAGATTGTTTATCACTCAAACCAGACTATTGTCTGACTCGATGTTTTATACTTTGCTTCTTATTATCTTGGGTACTCTTAAATTAATAGACTAGGCAACACATGTAGACGACACATGGAGTTGTGCAGATGGACTAGTAGGGGGCGATGCTTTCTCGTATTTATATTTTAGGCTTATTATTGCTTATTTCGTTGTGCATCACTATGAGCATTGGTAGTGTTGACTTATCTTATTTAGAGATTTTACCATTTGAGTTTATTTATTTATTGTATAAACTCTATTGTTGTTTTATATAATTATATGAACCTATACACTCTTATTCTGTGGTTTATTTAGTTATTATTGTCTCGATATTTGTGATGATTTTTTTTTCCGATGTGCTATGAGATATACGATAGGTTCTTTGATTGTTTATTTACTTTGTAACCCTTGATAATCGTCCTACATCGGCCATGCACCATTACAGTGCACTATTCGAGTATGTTGGATGGTAGAGGCATAGACGGTCGTTATATTTGGCATCAAATCTTTTTTTTACATAGTTGACCTAAGGTTATACCTGGATCCATTAGAGATAGATTAAGTGGAACACTCTAGAATGGATCGAGAGTATAAGAAAGAGCGTACTTGTTATATATTTTGATTTTTAGAATTATACACACACACATATGTATATATATAAGTCACATTGCACATGAGTACCATTGATGCAACTTTTCTTTATGGGAGACTGATAATTCTTATTTCGGATTAAGAATGAGCTGGCATATAAGAAATGATGCTAGGAACTCCGTCTCTGGAGTTGAAGAGGCATGAGCAGGCTTGGGAGCTGCTAATCTTGATTTGCAAACCATGTTCAATACCATGATGAGGAACATAATGAAAATGCTAAAGTGGCTGCTCTGAATGTTGTTGTTGGTAGTGGTTAAGTGCAAGCGCCAAAGGCCGATTCATAAAATTTAATAAGGATTTTGCTAGCCATGGTGGCAAACCATTCCAAGGAACGGAGTCGGCTATGGAAATGCAAGATTGGTTAGACATCTGCGAGAGCATCTTTGATGATCTGGATGTGGATAAGCTATGAAAAGGATATTGGTCTTCAGACGGCTCCAAGGAAGGGTTATGAACTGGTGGAATGCTGTAAAAGCTGCTACGTCCAAGGATCAATTCACTTTGGTATAATCAAGACCAGGAGAAATTTATACCCGCTGCACAACATTCGGTGTTATTCGGGAAATTTGCAGACCTAAAACTAGAAGACTTGTGTATCTTCGAGCATGTGGCTAAGTTTGATGCTTTATCAAAACATGGGATGTTTTTTATCGACACTTCGTTAAAGAAGAATAAAAAGTTTATAATAGGCTTGGATGATTATCTAGGAGAGATGCTAGTGGCACACATCGACGAATCTTTTGAGAAACTCGGCTAGAAGGATCTCCGACATGAGAGTCTATATCGCAGATCGAAGCCAACCATTGTTTCTAAAGAAGAGCCAAGACTAAAATCAGGTGGCAGAGGCAAGAAGAAATAGAGCAACAAGAGGAAGCAGTTCCAGAATAAGGATGCTTAAAAAAGGCCAAGTGGAACCCTATTTGTTATAATTGTCGCGACACGTGCCATTTGAGTAAGAATTCCAAGGCTGAAGGGAAGAGGTATTATAACTGCAACAAGTGAGGACATATGCAAAGGGACTGTCCTGAATCAGTGAAGTAGAGGCAGATGGTGATGGCATATGCAATTGATTATAATCAAACCTCCATTAATATGAATTTAACTAAAATGCTCCACTTTTCCTTATTATAATTAGCTCAAGCACATCATCAAAGAATGATTAGCAAGAGATTACTATTTGGATCATCCAAGGATCTGTGTATTTGTTGTTCTACCTTTAATTTTCCTTGAAATTTGGGTAACTTGGTATTTGCTGAGTGATATTACATCTCCCGCTATTCTGTGTTTACTAATATGGTAAATTTGTGGTTTTCGAAATGACTTTCAATGTTTAAAAGTCTTAAAACTTAGACTTGATATTAATAGCAGTTTAAAATTGAATTTTGGAAAGTTGAAATTTTGTTTTAAAACGTTTATACCAATTACCCACCATATTGTCATTTTCATATAAAATTAGATGTACGAAGATATATGCTGGGTTTTGAATGATTGTATGTGCCGATTGGATGTGATGATGTGTGATGATTGTTTGAATTGTTTGATGTGTTTGTTAGTCATTTAAGGTGGTTAGGAATATGGTCATAATTTGGTGTAAATGGACATAAGAAATGTTCAAAACGTGATGCTATCGAGATATGCTATAAGTTGAAGCTCCAAGAGCCTTGAAAATAAGTCGCAAGAGACTTGGAGTCGTTTTGGGTGACTAAATTATGGTTGGTAATCAATGGGGAGTATGGTAGGTTGTGGCGTTCAAACCATATTGATGGTGAAGTTCTTCAAGTCAAGATGTCGGGTGAGCAGGAAAAAGTGCTAGAACTTCGGGTTGGGCTGGTGAAGTGAAGCGATAGTAAATTTCGAACTTAGAAAATTTTTGGGCTTGTGAGTGTGCCCAGTACTGACCATGTTGAACCCGAGCACTTTATGCGTGGCTTCGTGAAATTGAAGAGTTGCTTCGAGTTTCTGGTTGGGACATAGAAAACTTAACCAGGTTAGCCATGTAAATCATGTTAGTAATGACATCTCCGACCTTGTCAATACCGACATAATCAGAGGTCGTCAAACGATGACCAAATTTGGTGGAGGTGCAGCGATGTCTAAGGGATTGTGCTATTGGCGTTTACTCATTAATTTGACATTCGATTTCGATGTTCTAGCGCGACGAAGAATGATGATAGACGATAGGACGATGGTGTGATGTTTCGACACGATTACTTCGAAACTTTAAGACGAGGCTTCTACGGATGGCAAGAGATGACTAGAAGTGTTTCGATTATGATAGCTCGATCGAGGGAGTTGTGATGATGATCCATATGGACGAGTTTAAGGAAAGGAACTCGTGGGTGGAACAAGAAAGGATTTTACCATGAAAAGTGGAACGGGAAAGGGTTCTGCTATGGACAATAGAATGAGGAAGGGTTCTGTTATGGGAAATGGAAATGAATGGAGCAAAAAAGAGCTCAATCATGCGTGTGAAGGGATCGTTGATACTCGAAATGTTTCTAATGTGCTCGTAAAGTAGGAATATATGAGAATGCTTACCGGGTATTAAGTCATGTACGCTGGATCGAGGAAGGTTATATGTGTACCTTTGATCAAGGAATGGATCTAGTATCCAACATCTATGTGGCTGGAGTACGAGTACTTAGAAACTAGGATTTTTCAATTAATCCCTAGTAGAGGAACAGTTATATGAGTTATCAAATATCCAAAGAACATGAGTGATAGTGATGATTGTTTGATGGATGTTATGTTTGCCATGTTTGTTTATCACTCTAGGGATGTCATAGGACGTGGATATGTGGACAACCAATATTGTACTTAGGACGCATTACACCTTTATGATGATAGTTGATAATAGATAAGCATATATTTTAAGTGCTTACTCTTTAGATGTAAGGAGAAGTCAGGTATGATTTTTCGTACCATATGTCATTTACTATATCGGGTTTCATTCTGTTTTGAGATTGTTTCCCGCTCACACCAGACTGTTGTCTGACTCGATGTTTTATGTTTTGCTTTTTATTATCTCGGGTCCTCTTAAATTGGTAGACTATGTAGAATATGTAGACGTCACATGGATTTGTGCAGATGGACTAGTAGGGGGAGACACTTTCTCATATTTATATTTTGGGCTTATTATTGCTTATTCCGTTGTACAACACCATAAGTGTTGGCAGTGTTGACTTATCTTATTTAGAGGCGGTTTAGCATTGAGTTTATTTATCTGTTATATAAATTCTATTACTATTTTACATAACTATATGAATCTATGCACTCTGATTCTATGGTTCATTCGGTTATTACTGTCTTGCATGTTATATATCTGTGATGATTATTATATTTTATTCAATGCACTATGAGATATATGACATGTTCTTTGATTGTTTATTTACTTTACAACCCCCAACAATCGTCCTATATCGGTCGGGCACTGTTACAGCACTACAAGAACGGCACCTGATAGCGACGGCTTTTAGCCGTCGCCGGCCGTCGCTAGCCGACGCTAAATGCCGTCGCTATTTACCTCGTCGCCCAATAGAATCGCGACGGCTTTAGCGACGGCTCCGTCACCTAAATAGCGACGGCTCGCGACTGCAAATGTGCCACGTGGAAATTTTCCAACGTCTAATTAGCGTCACTAGCCGTCGCTAAGCGACACAAACCTTTTGCACTTTGGCCGTCGCTAGCCGTCGCTAATCTGAACAAAATGGTCGTCGCTAGCCGTCGCTAGCCATCGCTATACTGAACAAAATTCTGTGCACTTGCACAGTCCATATACACTTCAAACAATAACCATCAAATACCATCATCACAGCCACTATACACTATATTCATCAACTATAACCATCATATGTCCATCATATAACATCACTATACATTCAAACAATATAAAATCCAACAAAATCATATACAATCCCAACAACAATACATATCATGTCAACCAATACAAGTCAAAATATGTACATAGTTTCCCAACCAAAATGTGTACATAGTTTTCAACCACAACTACAAACCGTTAACCCAAACAAACCTTTAACACAACTACAAGTCATAAAAATATGTACATAATATCCCAAAATATATATACACCAAACCAACCAAAATGTGTATATACCAAACTGTAACATGAGCAAACAAGCAGACCTACTCCTCACCATCGCTGCCATCCTCTCCAGGCATCCTCCCATGCTGTTGCAAATAACCTGCAATCCGCTCATCCAGCTGTTGCTCGAAGAAACTTTTCCTCCAATCATTTATTTCATCCACTGTTTTCTTCAACTGAGCAATCTCCTCTTCTTGCTGGGACCTCCTATATGCACTCTGCGATCTCATCGCCTGTAAAATAGTTTATAATTATTTATATATTAGTATATATATCTATAATATTATTAAAATTATTTAATTCATATGCATGTGTAAATTTATATATTAGTACATGTCAAAATTTACCTCCAGATTTCCATAGCTATACCGCACATTGGTCCGAGAAGGCGGGTCAATAATAGCATCCCAGATATTGTTCGCCTCCTCTAGCGTAAGGTCTTCCCGACCAGTGGACTGTGCTACCCGAGCCCGCTCAGCTTCGTACCTCTCCTGCGATTACAAACAATTGTTTTACACGATAAAAACCGAATTTCAAGTTTTTGAAAATAAAATAAGACAAAATATTATTATTAACAATAAATAAGTTTACCATTACGGATTGGGATTTGTCATCCGTCCACTCGTACGAAACATTGCCTTCTTCATCAGTCCTCTCCACGGCATGCGTCACCTTGAACAACTCGGCCATAGTGGGCTCGCGGTTGTATCTCGCGGCCTGAAAATATATAAATATTATTACTAATCTGATTATAAAATATTTTAATAAAATGTAAACACAGTTTATAAATTTAATTACCAGCTCTCTCTTATGCTCCTGGAAGGATTTGGAGCCACCACGGTGCAATGCAGGATTTTTATTCCTGTTAGCCCGGTTCCGCGCAGATAATTCCTACAAATTAAGATAAATTATCACGTATATATCTTGCGAGATTTATATTAGATTTAAATAACAAAGCAAACATATATTACTTACTTTTGCTACCGTACTGTACTCCCAAAGCCGAAGAAGATCAGTCCATACACCGTCACCCATCCAGTTCGGCTTTTTGCCTGAATTCTTAGCCTTGGACAATGTATCCATGTAATTTTTTCTCATTCTTTTGTTCCAGTGATTTAAGAAAACGTCCATGTCGTCTATCTTCTCGTATGGGACTTCTTTCCCTTTCTTCTTTCTTGGTTTGTATCTTTCTTCGTTACATATTTTGCATTTTCTGATGTCAACGTCGTCTTTCCAATACAACATGCGACCTTTCACACATGCATCTATCTTCTCGTATGGTAGACCGAAAGCGGACATCAATTTTTTTACTTTATAATAACTATCGCACATCAGATTATTGGGTGGCATGTGTCGTTTTGCAGCTTGTACAACTGCTGTAAATGCAGCTTCCGTAAGGTTGAATTTTGATTTCATAGTTATGTATTCGGCGGTTACTGAAAGTTCGGTTCCGCTTTTACATCTGTCCCACAATGGCCTCTTAGAAGAATCCAACAAATCGTATATTTTTTAGCTCCCACAGTCAGTTCTTCTTCGACATTTTCGTCTTCATCGACAGCTTCAGTTGTAGGAAACATTGATCGTGCTGCATCATCCACCATATTTTCTATCGGATTCGTCATCATATTACCGTCCTCTAACACTTCAGTATTAGGTGTAGGTTCAACAAGTTCTCCATGACGATCCCAGGAATAATAATCAGGCACGAAACCATATTGATACAAATGTACTTCAACTATATCTGGTTTCCAATGCTTCAAATGTTGGCACTTACTACACGGGCAACGAATTTCTGTGTTGTTTCGGTTATTAGATTTAGCAAATCTAATAAATTCATGCACACCGTTGTAGAAATGTTGCTTTATGGATCCCTTCTTTCCAGTTCTGACTTCATACATCCAAGTACGGTCGAGAAAATAATTGAACATTTTTCCTGATTTGAGAATGTATGTTAGATAATTTAAATCATTAATTTTCAACCATTCTCCATTGTAAACAGTTCATCGTTGTAGAAAATTCAAAATAAAAACTTCACTTTATTTTTTTATTTTTTGGTATTTTGGTTTTCACTTCGGTGGTCAGTCATCCTACTTCCCATTACAAACACAATAATGTAATTACATTTTATAAATCATTTTAGATTAAACGGTTCAACAAAATTTCGGCAGCACTTCCCTTCTGTTCCCTGTATCGTACACAAATGCGTGTACACAGGGAACGTAAAGGAAGTGCCGTCGAAATTTTGTAACCGTTTAAAATGAAATGATTTATAATATGTAATTACTTTATTGTGTTTGTAACTTGTCCAATACAGGAACAAATCCGACAAATATTGTATCAGATGAATATAAATGTCCGTTCCGTTACAAAACGAACATCCATATAACGATCATATACAACACTTGCCAGACGGAACCAAAGCCAATCTAAGGGATAAAAAAATTTCTTTAAATTTTATCAAATATTGTTGTTCTTTTCAAATTTTGACAATGTTTCAACTATTTAAATTTTATTTCATAAATTTGTATATTTAAATTTTAGTTCAACATTCAATTAACAATTTTAGTTCAATATTCATTTCTTTATTTTTTTACGACATAGATTTTAGCGGAATATTTGTTGTTGTTATATTCCTTTCTTAATTTCTTTACAAAATCGATTTTAGTACAATATCAGTTGTTTTTAAAGTCATTTCCTATTTTTTTAAATTTTTTTTAGATATTTGCAGAATTTTTAATGTTCTCATATTCATTTTTTAATTTTTTGTATAAACTTTATTTTTGTACAATATATACAACCTTTTGCATTTTGGCCGTCGCTAGCCATCGCTAAAATTATTAAAATGGCCGTTGCTAGCCGTCGCTAGCCATCGCTAAAATTATTAAAATGGCCGTCGCTAGCCGTCGCTAAATCAACAAGATAAATAGAAGAATTATCAATGAAGATAATTAGAAAACAACAAAATCTAATTATCAAATAGATAATTAGAAAATAATAAAAATTAATTATTAAATAAAAAATTGTCAATTTAAATTCACTTAACAAATTAAATTTGTAATTTATCATTTTATAAACTATGAAATACTTTCATGTAAATTTATCAATAACCAAGTTAATCATTAATATACACTAATTTTTCACCTAACACAACTAACCATATTAATCGCCAACACTAATTATCTACATCAACCATTTATTCAACTTCATGATAAACTAATTAATCTAATACCTAATTTAACTTCATGATAATAAACTAATTAATCTACCAAATCAACATACAACACTACTAATACCTAATTTAACAACACTACTAATACCTAATTTAACAACAAATCCTAATTTAACAACAAATCCTAATTTAATTAGGGTTTAAACTAAACCTAAAAAACATTAAATTTACATTCAAAATAGAGATTAGAAGCATACCTAGGCGAATTTGGGTGATTTGGAGTCGGCGGAAGGCGGGGCGGCAGCTGCGGTGACGGGGGGCGGCGGATTGGGGGAAGGAGGGTTTAATTTTGGTGGGAAAGGAATGAAAGTTCTGCTCGCGGGAAGCAGCCTGTATATTTCGTATAGCGATGGCCGCATTTTTTAGCCGTCGCCAACCGTTGCAAACGCCTACCGCTATACGAAGCCGTTTTAGTAGTGCAGCTATACACTAATCTATTTAACGGAGAACAACCAAAAAACAATCTTTTTGAAAATATACAGTGCAGGAAAGTCATTAATGATTTGGGGAAACATTATCTGCTACAATCCATCTTAGAAAAGAAGTGCATGAGGCAGTATTTTCAATCAAAGATGAGAAATCACTAGGGCCCAATGGTTTCTCATCTAAATTTTACAAACTTCTTGAATACAGATCGAAGATGAGTTAACTCAAGTTGTAAATTATGTATATGTATCTGCTGATATATCCGAGGGCTTAAATCATACTTTTCTAACATTAGTCCCTAAAAATGATAAACCTTTAGGTATATCAGATTATAGACCTATTGTCTGTTGCAATGTGTCGTACAAAATAATATCAAAGGTTGTAGCAAATGGATGGGTCTACTTCCTTATTTGATTTCTGAATCTCAGTGTGCATTTATTCAAAGTAGAAATATTGCAGAAATCATATTATTAGAACACGAGACTATCAAAATTTTCAATAAGCAGGGAGTGAAGAAATTTTGCATCAAGGAAGACCTACATATGGCATATGACAAAATAAATAGAGGGTTCATCTACCATATATTAGCAAGAATGTGCTTCCCACCTCATATTATTCGGCTAACCCATAATTGTATTACAACTACTACTTTTTTAGTGCCGATAAATGGAATATCGAAATTTATTCAGTTAGAAATCACTTATTTGATGACGAAATCGAAAGAGAAAATGAGACGGAGTGCCATAAAATTATAGATCATGGGAAAATAGGGAATATATCTCAATGATGCAGGATGAAAATAGGTAGAATAAACGAAGCCAACTGAGGAAATTAAACCTGAATAGGGTTTAGAGTTATAAAAATGGTAATTGGGTTGGGCTTTGTTTTTTAATTGTGTATTTTATTTTAGGGGCATTTCACCGTAAGGACAAACTTTGCAGTCCAATTAATTTTTAGGACACATATTCAAAAAAAATTACTTTCAAGGCCAATGTCAGCAGAATAATTACTTTCAAGGACAAAATCAGCAGTCCAATTACTTTCAAGGACATAATTTCATAGGTTTTTAGACCCTAGAAACTAACTATTTTACGTTTTGTCCTTGAAAGTAATTATTTTAGTTGTGCGTCCTAGAAACTAATTTCACTTGCTAAAGAGGCCCTTGTGGCTAATTTCCACTTTAATTTATTTGTATGAAGGTGTATGTAGTATATGATTTGTTATATATTATTAGACTAAATGGTATCATACTCTTTTTTCCTACTACTCTGGTTGGGCTTATTAAGGAGAGGAACCAACTAGGGTTCTTATACATCAATAAAAGGAACCAATATTCGCATTGCACATCTGTACTGTTGATGCAACTTTTCTTTATGGGAGATTAGTCATTCTTATTTCAAATTAAAAATGAGTCGACATATAAGAAATGCTGCTAAGAACCCCATCTTTGGAGTTAAAGTGGAAGGAGCGGGCTCAGGAGCTGCTAATCTTGATTTGCAGACGACGTTCAATACCACGATGAGGAACATATTGCAAACTGCTAAAGTGGCTATTGGAATATTGTTGTTGGTGGTAGTGCTCAAGTGCAAGCAGCCATGGCTGATTCACAAAGTTAAATAAGGATTTTGCCAGTTTTGGTGGCAAACCATTCCAAAGAATGGGTCGGCTATGGAATTGCAAGATTGATTAGACACCTACGAGAGGATCTTCTATGATCTGGAGTTGGGGATAATGCTTTGAGAAGGAGATTGGCCTTCAGCAATCTCTAAGAAAGGGCTATGAATTGATGGAATGATGTGAAAGCTGCTACCTTTAAGGATCAAGTCACTTTTGTTCAATTTAAGCCAGGTTCAAGGAGAAATTCATAATGGTAGCACAAAAGTTGGTGTTATTTGGGAATTTTACGGACCTGAAACAGGGTGACCTGTGTGTCTTTGAGATGTGGCTAAGTTTGATGCTTTAGCAAATTACGAGATGTCTTTTATTGACACTCCATTAAAGAAGAACGAAAATTTTATAATGGGCATGGATGATTATTTAAGAGAGAAGCCAGTGGGACACATCGACGAGTCTTTTGAGGGAGTCATTGAGAAGGCTCCTCGACATGAGAGTTTGTACCCCAAATCTAAGCCAGCTTTTGTTTCTAAAGAAGAGCCAAGACTACAATTAGATGGGGGAGGCAAGAAGAAATGAAACAACAAGAGGAAGCAGTTCCAGAATAAGGATGCTCGAAAAAAGGCCAAGTGGAACCTTATTTGCTATAACTGTGGCAATAAGGGCCATCTAAGTAAGAATTACAAGACCAAACGGAAGAGGTGTTATAACTACAACAAGCATGGACATATGCGGATGGACTATCCTGAACTAGTGAAGAAGAGGCTGATGGTGATGGCATATGCATTAGATTGCAATCAAACCTCTATTAATACGAATTTAACAAAAATGCTCCACTTTTCCTTACTTTAATTATCATAAGCATGTCATTAAAGGATGATTAGGAAGAGATTATTATTTGAATCACCTAATGATCTGTGTATCTGTTGTTATACCTTTGGTTTGCCTTGAAATTTGGTCAATTTGGTATTTGGTGAGTGATATTACTTCTCTCGCTATTCTATGTTCATTGATATGGTAAATTTGTGGGTTTTGAAATAACTTTCAAAGTTTAAAAGTTTCAAAACTTAGGCCTTATATTAATAACACTTTAAAATCAAATTTAAAAATATGAACTTGTGTTTTAAATTGTGTTACACCAATTACTAAACATATTGTCAGTTTCATATAAAATTAGATCTAGCAGGAAATATACTGGGTTTTAATTGATTGTCAGTGCTGTTTGGATGGAAGTGTGATGATTGTATGAATTATTTGATGTGTTTGTTATTCGTTTAGGGTAATTAGGAATATGGTCATCATTTGGTGTAAATGGACATCAAAAATGTTCAAAACGTGATGCTATCGAGATATGTTGTCGTTTGAAGCTCCAAGAGTCTCCAAAATAAGTCGCAAGAGATTTGGAGCCATTTTAAAAGCTAAATTATGGTCGGTAGTGGATGGGGAGTATGGTTGGTGGTTTCATTCAAACCATATTGGTGGTGAATTTCTTTGAGTCGAGATGCTGGATGCTTTAGGAAAAAGTGTGGGAACTTTGGGTTGGCCTGGTGAAGTGATGGGTAATTTTGGACCTAGAAATTTTTTGGACTTGTGAACATGCCCGGTACCGACCATGTTGCACTTGAGTAATTTGTGTGGCATCTTCGTGAAATTAAATGGTTGCTTCGATTTTTTGGTTGGGACATGAAATACATGGCCAAGTTGGCCAAGTAAATCATGTCGACTTCAAAATGTCCCATCATGTAGGTACTGACATGATCAGATGTCGCTAAGTAACAACCAAATTTAGTGGAGGCATAGGCGATGTTTAGGGAATCATGCTATAGGTGTTTGTTTATTTGTTCAGCATCCGATTTCGATGTTGTAGCCTAATGAAGAACGATGATAGATGACGAGGTGATGGGGTGATTCTTTGACATGATTACTTCGAGACTTTAAGATGTGGATTCTATGACTAAGAAGAGATGTCTTGAAGTGTTTCGATGATGATGAAGCGATCGTGAGAGTCGTGATGATGATCCATAAGGATAAATTGGACCTCATAGTTGGAGCAAGGAAGGGTTCTACCATGGAAAGTGGAATGAGGAATCGTTCTACTATGGAAAATAGAACGAGGAAGGGTTCTACTATGGAAAATAGAACGAGGAAGGGTTTTATAATGGGAAATGGAAATGAATGGAGCAAGAAAGGGCTCGAACACGTGTGCGAAGGGATCATGAATACTCGTAGTGGTTCTAGTGTGCTCGTAAAGCAGGGGTATGTGAGGGCACTCATTGGGTATTAAGTCGTGTATCTTGGATAGAGGAAGGGATTCGTGTATCCTGGATCGAGGAATGGATCTAGTGTCCAGCATTTGTGCGGCTGAAGTTTGAATACCTAGAAACAAGGATTTTTCCATTAATCCGTGATCGAGGAATGGTCATACGAGTTATCACATATCCAAAGCACATGAGTGATCGTGAAAATTGTTTGATGGTGCAGTGTCTTCCATGTTTGTTTATCACTCTAGGGATGTCATGGGATTTAGGTATCGTAGATGTTGATACCTAGACATCCAATATTGTACTTAGGATGTGGACCTTTATGATGATAATAGATAGTAGATTAGCATATATTATTATGTATCGACTCTTTGGATATTTGGACATGTCAGTATGATTTTTCGTACCATATGTCCTTTACTATATCTGTTTTCTTGGTATTTTGAGATTATTTATCGCTCAAACCAAATTGTTGTCTGACTTGAGGTTTTATGCTTTGCTTCTTATTACCTCGTGTACTCTTAATGAGTAGACTAGATAGCAGGTGTATAAGACACATGGAGTTGTGCATATGGACTAGAAGGAGGCGACAGATTCTGATATTTATATTTAGGCTTATTATTGCTTAATCTGCCGTGCAACACTATAGAGCCTTGACAGTGTTGACTTATCTTATTTAGAGACATTTATCATTTGAGTTTATTTATTAGTTGTTTAAACTTTGTTACTGTTTTTTTATAAATGTACGAACCTATGCATTCTAATTCTATGGTTTATTTAGTTATAACTATCTCGCCTATTTTATATTTATGATTGTTATTATATTTTATTTGATGCGATGTGATGTATACAATGGGTTCTATGATTGTTTATTTACTTTACTACCCTCTGCAATCGTCCTACATCAACCAGACAACGTTACAACACACTATAATGATATATTGGATACTAATGGTGAAGGGCGATCGTGATAAAGGTAATCGCTCCAACAAAGTTGTGCTTGACCTCCATAATAAATGAAGTGATTTTAAAGACAACTATTTCTTCGTGAGAAGGAGGAGAGTTTGGTAGGTTATTGAGGACTACAACTCTACCTAAGGCAACATTTGAAGCTGCATATTGCAGGTTCTTTTTGAACGTTAGATGGTCCGGCAACACCCATCGAGGATGAAGCGGCATAGAGCTTGAAGAGATAACCAAAGAAGTAGAAGCAAAAGTAGAAGTAGATGCAACAATGATGATTCTGGAAGAGCGACGAGTGGCCATATCTATACTCGAAACAAATAAGCTGATAAGTGTTATATGGTATGGCATATTTTGTTTTATTTCCTATACATGTGCACTAGTGTATCTAGCCCTGGAATGGTCGACAAATGTTCACATGTTTCAACCCGTTGGACTTTGCACATCAATTGGGGATAGTTTATATTCTGTATGTGCATGCGTGTTGGGTTGTATGCATGGTATGCAAAAGCGCGTTATATGAAGTGAATTCTCACTTGTACTTGCAATCAAGTTCCCAATATGTGAAGAAACTATGTGTTGGATGGAAACTGTTGACTTAGTAACTACATTAATAGTCCTAGATTAATCCATGCAGGTAGAAACACTTGGTCTCAATTCGTCTTTCCACGAAAAGGTAACTTATTTTTCTAGAATCCAAAGACTTTAGAAATTTTAAAGGTGAATATAAATCGAATGAGTTTTCCCAAACATTTTAGCAACAGAATCTTCATGTCTATGGCATTGCACCTGCATCGATCGGTGTCGATCGATAGAGGATTTAGTTAGTCGATCAAAGTTGGAAAAATTGATTTGAATTCAAAGAAATTGGGATACCTTGAAAGACTAGGAGGTGTCAAATCAATTTTCATAGCCTACTAAATAACTAATATAATAAAAATTATCTCAGCAAATAAATCATTTAGACTAATAAAACTAAGCAATGTAAAGTGAAATGAGTAAGTAAATAAAAATGATCATACCAGGAATTTTATACTTGTTCAAACGTCCCGTCCCACATCCAATGCCAGAACTCCTTTCTGAAATTTTATTAACACAGCCCCTACTTTACTAGGAGGAACAGGTTTACAATGACCTTGCCTAAGCTACCGAGCAGAACTTCACAAACTGTATAATGACTCTGCTACAGGACTTTAATTGCAATATAAAAAATGTATCTGTAGACTTCTGCATCATGTTATACATATGCCTTCTTTTAATAACAATCTCTTATAATTCATGGTAAAACCTTCGAATTAAATGAACACAAGTTATAGAACCATTTTGAATATTGTAGATATGAAAATGAATGATCAAAGAGTGATTGCTTTGGAAAATTTGAAGAGCGGTGAATGTACAGAGCAAGTAAGAATTGGTTGTGAGATTTGAAGGAGAGTAATCCCTTATATAGTTGTTGTGGGGGGTGCGTATGAGTGGTTTCTTCCATCAAAAATTGAGGAGGAGTGACTCCAATTTAATGATGAAGTGAAATGAATCGAATAGATGTGATTACGAATGAAAATGCATTTGAATTTTACGGCTGGTGCAAAGCTAAATATTGACCTATATATATAATACACAAGTCGATGAGTAACACTATACATGTCAATTTATGTACTATAAACATGCAGACATGTATGTTAATTTGCCCTAATTTTAATATATATTTTCTTATATTTTTTGTGAATTTTGTTGAATCTTGCCAACTCTTAGAAAAATCCTGAAAAGTATAATGAATGTTGTGTCAAAATTTTAAATGATTTGGAGATAGTTTGTGGGTGTTTAACAGTCTTGACTAACATGACTCGATAATAAAATATTTGACTTTTGTACCCATATATCAATTTTCAAGTATTTCTTCAACGTTATTGTTTTTTAGTAGATATGTTAACTCCATTAGATGTCCTTTATTGCTTATTCTCCATTGTCGTTGTCTCCATTTAATTTATTTTGATATTTTTGATATATTCATCTTTATTGAACTTCAATTGATTACCATTGTAACACAGCTTCTATATTAGTGCTCCTGTACATGAAATTACTTAATAAAATTAGAAGTAGCATTGTCATATTATTAGTATCATCAAAACGCTAGAATCGTGTTCTAACATTCTCCTCCTTTTTTATTATGACAATCATATGTCCTACATAATAGAAACTCCCCTGAATTATGTTCCCCATGTATCTATGTACTTCCCTACCGAATTGCTCGAGTTTTGCATATTTTTCTTTCCCTTTGTCTTTAACAAAAAGAGACAAATATTGAGAAATATACATAGATACTTTATATATACATAATACATACATACATACATGGATACATATATATGTATATGTATATGTATATATCTTCCTTTGTAAATTATTTATTTTTTGTAATAAATATAAATAGTCAATTTTAGTTTAAGTTGTTTAAAGCACAAATTCTAGGTTGCCATCAAAACAAAAATTCTCAGTTTAGTGGATATATCTGTAATGTCTTACCAGAAATCCACAGTGATTATATCACACATTTTTACATTTTAAATTCATTCATTTTTTATAACCTATTAGCTTTAAAATAAATTTTAAAGAATTTCTCCTTACGTCGATTAGTGAGCTTCCTATAGTTTTATAGAAAGACAATGTTTCTAAAAGATCAATTTTATGAAAGAATTTGTCCTTAAATAATCTTATTCATAAAATTAATTTCAAAATATTATTTTAATTTTTTTAAGGTTTTTAGGTTTTTAGCCTAATATTTTTGTAAAGAATATTGATCTTTTTTAGAGATAATTTAAAAATAAAATCTATAAGTAGGATTTTTGTATAAAATGAGTTAGATATGCCTATATTGTTAATGTTTCTTTCTCTATGTTATATCCATTTTGATTCCTTTAACATCTATAATTTAGTTGTCTAAATCCTTTTATTTGGTACATGTAAAAAAATAAATATGTATATATTGGTACTCACTTGCTACATTAGGGTTCAAGAGATTAGTCGAAAGTTAATTACTTTTAGGAGAGTTTAGTAGAACCTTTGAAAATAAAATTATTATGATTAAAAAATTACTATTATTAAAGACTTCAATTTTTTTTCTTTATATATATATATACATATTTCTTATTAAAATATTTTTTTGAAACACATATTTAATAGTTTTATTATTTTGAATTTAAGTTGACCCTTGGTGGGTTTCAAAAACTTCGTATATAGTAATGCATATTCCTTTGGACTTAGTTTGTTAACTCTAGTTTTCTTAAAACCTAATCCATTTCTATTACCGATGGTTTCGAAATATTTATCATATTTGATAAATTTTCTCTCTATTAAATTTGGATATATTGTTAGTTACATTTTATATTTTAACTTTGTATTTTTTAATCTTATTTTAAAATAGGTTTAAGGATAATTTTAAATCACATTCATTCGAGATTTTGACATTCTCGTCTCCATATGCTTTGATTCCATCATTTAATGCACAATTCTGAGATGTTAAATTCTCATAGGAAATTAACTCTTTTGTATTTCTTCTTCGAAAACTATTTTTTCATTCTTAAGCATATCTTTCTCTAGTTCTAAACGATCGATTCTAGTCTTCATGTCTTTATTTTCTTTTCTTATTGTCCTAAATTTATCATCTACTTCACATTTAGTTTCTAATAAATTTTCTTATGAAATTTCATATTTTAGCTCATACATAACTTTGAAGTAGATATCAGATTGCTCAGTATTACTATCACTATCTGACGATGATTTTGAATCATCTAATGTGATTTGAAGCACTTACTTCCTTTCTTCTAAATTATTTTTATTTTTTATTCTTGATCTCATTTTTAGGATAGTATTTCAATATGTGGTCATCTTGTCACACTTGAAACATTTCATTATAGATGGGTTGTGCTATTGCCAAATTTATGATGTTTCTTGAATTTTCTAAACGCTTTGTAGTTCTTTGTGATAAATATAGTATTAATTTCACCAATCTATTCATCGTCTTCTACTTGAAATGTTATCATTCCCTTTTCCTATGCATATTCTTTTTTGGCCTGCAAATTCACTTCATACGACATTAAATTACCTACTGAGTCATCAACTTTGAATTGGGAAAGATCTTTGGCTTCTTCAACAGCATGTACATTTCTTTCCCATTCTTTGGTTAATGAATTAATTTTTTTATAATACATCAAAATCTGTAAATATTTCTCCAAGTTGCATGAGTGCATATTATAATTTTTGGGATCATGCATACATTTCAAAAATGCTTTCACCATTTTTCATTCTGAAATTCCGAAGTTGATTTTCGACCATATATCTTTTGGTATATTTTACATTAGTGGTCCCTTCATGTGTAATTTTCAAAGTGTTCAAAATATCATACAGTTTAGTTGTAACGACCCGAAAATTTGATGTTATTAATATAAAATTAATTAAAATGGATTTTTAATTAAAATGTGAATTTGAACGTAATGTTTATAACTGTTGTGAAGGTCATTCCAAGCTGTTTAGTTTGATATATAATTTTGATGGATTTGGCGTTATAGTTTGCGAAATAGAGGGTTATAGTGTTTAAAAAGAGCATACGATCACTTTTGGACCAAACGGCTACACATAACTGAATCCACCTCATTGCCTATATACATGATGCTTATAAACCCTAGAGGGAAGCCATCACATTAGCCTCTCTTCTCTAACCTAAAATTGCTCTTAGTCACATTTTAACGACTGATGATTTTGCTAATTACACATTATTTTAAAATTCAAAATGTTTGATACCCACTGAGTTATATATCATATCAAAGTTCTTGATGAGTGGATTTTATGGGTGGTGTTCATTTGTCATAAAAGTGCTCCAATCAACCAAAATTGCTAGTCAAAATTTATGACGGTGAACCTATGGTGGCGATTTGGACGTTTTCAATCTAGGTGTCAATTGGTGAAATTGATTAAAGGGATTTTTCGAGCTTGTCGATTAGAGTGAAACGGTGGTGGATATTACTTCAATGATGGCCCAAATCAGCTGTAATATGCGAATCAGAGCTTAAAAGCCTAAATTTTCATAGCGGTCGAGGCAATATTTTGAGGGCCAGAGTTGGCCAGGTAGTGGCATCTGGAAAGGGAATTGTGGCTGTGGTGTTTGGGGGTGGTAGGTCAATTGAAGTGTGGAGTAATCGATGGTCAACTTTTTGGTTAGGAAGGGCACAAACATGAATTTAAGCATAAAGAAGAAGGTAGTTTTTTTCGTTTAGCCCTTATATTTTCAATATTTATAATCAAAACCCTAAAACTTCTAATCATCATAACTTCTGCATACGAACTTCGTTTCATGCGTGATTTCTTCCATTGGACTCGTAGCAGAATTTCAGATAATTTAGAGCTATGTTTGCTGAGCTTTGAGGCTATTTGAAAAAGTATGCTGGTAAGGTTTATTTAATTTAAATGATTAAATTTTTAAATACAAAATACATATCTATCAATGAAAAGTTATATTTATTGACATGTGTTGTGTTCTATGGATGGTTGGTTGGTTATTATGATATTTTGGATGTGTTATGCCTTGACTAGATAGTTTATTATTGAATTTTGTACTTTTGGATGTTTAAATAAATTTAATTTTTGATTTGAATTGGAAGACAATTAATTAAAATAAAATGGATAATAAAGGAAAGATTAGATAAATAAATGATAATAAGATCATCTTCAAATTTTGGATGGTATCAATAAATAAAATTCACGGCTGTCCAAGTACGATTAGCCTACTAACACATCAAGGCCCTATCCATTCCCTGTCAATTTGTATAATAAAATCAAAGCAATCATAGACAAGCTTGCCAGCAATTCAATGCCCATCCCAAATCCATGTCAACTAGCACTTCTTTGCCTGGCTTGGTTCAAGTCGATCCACTTTCAACCTAGTCCCTTCCCAACCAATCTAACAATCAAATCATAGATGGGCCGCTGTGGACTCCTGAGCCTGGCCCTGCCTAACTCAAGGCGACAAACTATCCAACACGTATGACTTTATTCGACAAAAAAGGCGACCAGTCTATGGTTCGACTCAATCTCAACTCGCCTACGACCGACCACATATAGCCCATCTCGTCTTCATGTGATCGGCTTGAACGTCCCCTTCAGCTATGTCTCTAGCCAATTTTAGCTTTGCTCTTAGCAATCTTTGACAACAATAAATCAACCATCACCGTGCACAAGAAGCATATCTCAGGCCTTGCTACCTATAATAGTTTGCTAGACATTGAAAATTATAAACTAGAATGACATAGTACACCTACCACTACAACATGTATGCCAAAAGCATACCTACTCTTGTAGCATGTCTCCTTTCTCAACACAAAGCATGCACCTAGTACGACATTACAGCTGGAATGCATATCAACCACATATTCTAACCACCTTTCCAGTTGTCTTCCATCCATCCAAATGACCAGATCTATGGTCAGGAATGATCGCTTATTTGCAACAAAATCCTAGCCATTCATTGATCTGCTTTATTTTCTTTAAATACCCCTTGCCATACAACTAAAGGGGTTGAATTTTAGCTAATCTATAAGCTCATAATTCATTTTCCAACAAAAAATCCTCATGAGCTCTTAAGCTTAGTACCGTTGTAATAATTAGTGCTAAATTGATTATTATTCTCTTGTAATTCCTTATGATTGTAAGAGATAAACACAGTAAGAGATTTTCATAGTGGATGTTGGCAATCTTTTACCAAATGACTCTATACTTTGTGTTATTTACTTTATTTTGCTCATTTACTCATCATTTTTCATTTTTAAGCCTAGTATTAGTAGGTTTAACTTTTGCTAATACAAGTGCATTAGTCTAATTCTGAGATTGGCTAAACTTTTAGTCAACAATTTTGGCGATAGAAGGAGGGCCTTCCTTAAACACTCTTACCTTTCTTCACCTTTTCTTCCATACACACTCTTTTCTGTTTTGCACCATGTCAAAACGTAATGGTGAGAATGAAGTTATCAACACTGATGACCATGAAACTGATGGTAATATTGTCGCCAATGTCGTTAGTCTATCCTTGGACTTAGCAACGACATGTGGTAGAGTGTGTTCAAGGCTTAACCAATGTGGGAACTTTAGCCCATAAGGTGAACAATCCGAGGACAAGGTTGGTTTTCAAACGATTGTGAACTTTGGTCCTCCACCCCCTCCGATGGTTGATCTTACCCCTATCTAGCCTACGCTTTCTAGTGCTTACAGTCTTGTTAATACTGCACAAGACAGGGTGGTGCTTGAAATCCTAGTCAAGGTAACTCCTGTTCACAATAGGAGAGAACATTTTATGCAATGGCCAAGCCACATTATTGAGATTGACCCCGAATTGGCCATGCACAAGGAACTAGGGCATCGTCGTTCTCTTTCAGTCGAACGATCATCAACTTTTGAATGCTTCGAATGATAGACAAAGATTGAAACTTGAGGTTCGAGCATCTTTGTGGTTGTGCTCATGCCATTTGTAGAGTGAAAAGGGCCTATCGGTACACTCCTGATCCCATAGGATTATGCTAGGCCTAGATCAATAGAGCAGCGTGTTGGACATCCACGGTCTCCCTCTATGCATAGGGAGAGGAGGTCCCTCTCTCTAGGTCATCATCATCACCATTACTCACCAATGTATCATCATCGTCGATCTCCCACTCGATAGGGACGCTAGCTAAACCCAGCACTAATTGTAGGTCGAACCCTCCCACAACAGGCAGATGCTAGCCATTGGGAGGAAATGAATCATCTTCGCCAGCAACTCATTAGAATGCAGGCCGAAATGATGTGAGCGAAATTCTCTCTGATGATGAGAATGGAGAGCCATATTCTGAGGAAATTTTGAATACATATATCCATCAATAGTTTGCATTTCCGTCTATTGACAAATACAATAGGAGTGCTAACCCATTAGATCAGGTCATTGCCTTCAACTCCATCGCTCGGGTTAACCAGCACTTCGGTCCTGCAAAGCGTTTGCTCTTCCCATCCACTTTTATTGGATGACCTTCTATTGGTTCTAACATTTGCAAACAAGGCATCATTAATTCCTTGGCCTAGCTTTGCATAGATTTCATGACCAGGTTCTTTGCTTTTGAGACCCATGTCATGATGGTTAGTGAGCTAGGTAACATTAGGTAGGAGTGGACTGAGACTCTTCGGTCGTATGTGAGTCGCTTCAACAAAGAAACCATCTGGACTAGGGGTGTCGATAAGAATAGCCTAGTTGTGACCCTATACTCAGGGGTTGGAGAAAATTCAAGAATATGGAAGGAATTACAGAAGCAGTCGGCCACATCCATAACTAATTTATATCAACGAGAGAACAACATCATTAGGACGGAGGACGCTTATCTTTCCGATAATAAGATGAAGCCCGTCGTTCAAGAAAAGCTAGACTCGGTGAGACAACCGACCGTTAAAGTAATGGTTGGTAAAACAACAACAAGGGGCATGTAGAAGACGGCACCTGGTACAAGCCCAGGTATGCGCACTATGCCACCTTGACTCGAGATATGAAATCCATATATCTTACAACCGAGGATCGAGTACCATTCAGAAAACTTTCTATCATTAGAACTGGAAAAATGGAGAAACCTCGCAGCAGTGGCATGTAATGCAAGTTCAATTAAAGCAACCTCCACTCCACTAACGAGTGCTATATACTAAAAGATGAGATGAAAGGCTGATTCGAGAAAGTGCGCTCACTGAGTTCATTCGGTAGCAGGTCGATCGAAGGACAACTCACAACAATGAGCTGACTCGACCTCAACAACCCAAGAACAATATCATGGCCATGACCGACATTCTGACTATCTATAAAGGTCAGCATGTGGCTAGAAGCAACTGGGGAGCATAGTCTCGGTACGAGAGAGAAGTGGGATCTGCCAACCAATTTTATTCACAAGAGCACCGAGCGTCCATAGCACCTAGGCTAGAAGCAGATCAGCCTATCACTTTCATTGTCGAAGACAGAGAAGCCGTCTCCCACCCCCATCATGACCCTATGATCATCACCCTTGCAATGGCAAATGTAAATGTACATTAATCCTTATTAGATGGGGGCAACTCAACCAACTTCATGTTTAAACTTTGAGACACTCGAGCTTCCTGCCTATAGCCTCACCCCATATGCCTTGCCCATCTACGGATTTGGAGATGTTGGCATTATTCCCATGGAGAAAACCTCTCTCATGACCACATTCGGCAAAGAGCCCCTCGCTGCAAATATACATGTGAACTTTGTAGTATTTGATTACCCGTCTACTTATAATCTCTTAATATAATGACCGATCCTTGCAGAGCTTGATGCAGTATTCTTATACAATTGACTCATCGGGAAATTTTCTATCCAAGGTGGGTCGAAGGTATCCGAGGCTATTAACAAAAAATAGGGAGTGTTATAGACCTACCTTAGATAAGCAAAGAAGGGTGTTCTCATACTTCAACAACATTTTTGCAATAATTAACGGTAAGTCACTTAAGAGAATCTTCGAGCCGGCTAGGGTTCAGGTTCATGCCGAAACTGCCCTTAACTCTAAGGCAAAGACATCAACATCCCCCTTGCGAGGATACTCGAATCTATCAACCGCTCATGTCCAAGACAAAGCCCAAAACAGTTGACCTAATGAAGTCACGTTTATCAACGATGTGTCACCCAGAAAGATGGTCGAGCTGATTAGCGCTCCCACTCATTTTGGGACTATCCTTAGCCTTAAGGAGATTCCTACCATTGGTGTGACACCAAGGGGTAATCCAGAGTCTATCAACGCTCGGGTTCGTGCTGAGACCACCTAAAGTAGCAAAACTACACGAACTGGCCGTGCATTACCCTTGAGAACACTTGAGCTAACCAACGCCTTGGTTCATGCTGGGACCGCCCACTACAACAAAGATCGGGATGGCATAGATCTCATTTCCTTGGCCACTCCCTAGAAAATAAAAGAGCTCATCCTGACATGGAATGAGCAATCCCGCATTGTTGGCGAGTAGGGATATCCAACACAACAACTCCTATCCTTTGAACATTGGTAGACTCATTTATGAGAGCCAAGGCAACCTCAACCCATTAACTCGAACATGGACATTTGTCCCAGTTGAGAATGTCGTAAAGTACATGATTTACATGTTATACCAATGTGAATTAGAAACGAACCCTGATTTGGATAGTGCCCGCTTGATCCCTGCACGGATGATTTAAACATTGAAAGCGAACGGCCACTACACTCAAGTATCCACAGATAGCATTGACCTAGCAAAGTCATCCAGATCGTCACTGACCTCAGCCCATAAATCAAAGATGAACTGGTCAAATTTTTGCAGCAAAACAAAGATGTCTTAACTTGGGGCATATCGAAATGACCAACATTGATCTAAGAATCATCTGCCAAGCATTGAACATCAATCCAAAGGCAACCCCATTCCGCCAAAAGCATAGACCACTCAACCCAGAAAGTTACCGAGCTCTCAAGGAAGAGGTAGTGAAGATATTGGCCAATGGCTTCATCCGAGAGGTGGAATACCTAGTTTGGGTAGCCAATTTGGTATTGGTTAGGAAGCCAAATGGTAATGGAGAATGTGCATTGACTTCTCTGACCTCAATAAAGCATACCCTAAAGACAGATTTCCATTGACTCGCATCGATCAGCTAGTAGATGCAACCAGTGGACATGAGCTCCTCACCTTCATGGACGCATATTCTGGGTACAATCAAATTGCTATGCACAACCAGGACCAAAAGAGCACTTCCTTCATCACTAATGTCGGCCTATATTTTTATTATTCCACGTTATTTGGACTTAGGAATGTTGACGCTAGCTATCAAGGGCTCATCAACCGTATTTCTCAAGACAGATTAGCCGTTTTATGGAGCGATACGTGGATGACATGGTGGTAAAGTCAGAGAAGGCTGGGGTCCATGCACGGAACCTTGTCGAAACTTTCAACATCATGCATCAATATAATATGAAGCTGAATCTAAAGAAGTGTTCATTTTTCATCCGGTTAGGAAAGTTCCTTGGCTATGTTGGGAGCACTAAGGGAATTGAGCTAACCCCGACGAAATCCAAGCCATATAAAACTTGTAAGTCTCAAAACTGTAAAACAAGTACAAAGCCTAAATGAGATGATTGCTGCTTTGAGCCGGTTCGTATTTAAGGCAACTGACCGGTGTCTCCCCTTCTTTGACCTCATCAAGAAGGGGAAGTTGTTTTCTTGGAACATGTGTGCACCAAGGCATTTTAAGAACTAAAACAACACTTAGCTACACCCATGGTATTGTCCAAGTCCGTTAACGGGGAAGTTCTGTAACTTTACCTTGTAGTGTCTGACCACGCGATAAGTGCTTCATTGATTAGAGAAGTGCTTCATTGATTAGAGAAGACAAGAAGGTTCAATAGATGATTTACTATGTCAGAAAGAGTTTGTAATGTCCCGAGGTAGGATACACGCGATTGGAAAAGCTAGCTTTCTGCCTACTCATAGCAGTCTGGAAACTCCAACTGAATTTCCAAGATCATTCCATTAATGTCTGACCAACCAACCGTTGAAACAAATTCACTGCTGACCCAACACAGAGGATCTGCTACTGAAGTGGTCTGTTGAGTTTGGGCAACATCACATCACTTTCCAACCCCACACTTCTATTAAAGGCTAAGTCGTTGTAGATTTCATTGTCAAATGCTAAAGCCTGGCAATGGAGAATAAGTGACTGTCACTGATCAACAAGTGTGGCACCTATATATGGATATAACATCGAATGAGAAGGGGAAAAGGGAAGGCATGGTCCTTGTTATGCCTCAAGCAAGAGAACTTTGTTTTACGCTCTGCCTCAATTTTAAGGCGACCAATAATGAAGCCTAGTATGAGGCTTTCTTGGCGGGTCTTAGGATAGTTAAAGAATTATGCATGGATTCCATCCATGTGTTCAGCAACTCATCGCTATTCTTCAATCAAATTGTCGATCGTTTCCAAGTCAAGGGCAGAACACTGGCCTTATATGTAGCAGAAGCCAAGAATATAATCAACACCTTCACCGAGGTCAAGCTAAAGTATACACCTAAGGAGGAGAATGCCAAGGTTGGCCAAAACAACAAGCAATCTAGAAGAAGCTGCTCCTTGGGATCCATTAGAAGTCGAAGCTACCTTGCTATAAGCTGGAGGCAACAACAATGGAGATTGATGCTATCCGCGGATAACTGGATGCCTCCTTTTATTAATACTTGGTGAATGAAGAGCTTCCAACCGACTGCAAAGAAGTCCAAAAAGTATCCAAAAAGTATCCAAAAAGTACTCTACTAGGCTCCTCGTTACATCATCATGGATGGGAAGCTCTAAAGACAAGAGTACTCTACACCATTTAAGCGATGCATGTCTGAAGATGAAGCCGGTCAGATTCTAGAAGAGCCGCATGAAGGTTGTGGGGATCATGCCGGGAAGCAGAGCTTAGCAAAGAAGACCGCCTAATAAGGCTATTACTAGCCTGCTATAATCATGGATTCAATGGACTATGTCATGAAGTGGACTAGTATCGGCGGTTTGCCAATATTCATAGAGCCTCTTATACTCTTCTTATTTCGATGACTACCCTTGGTCGTTCGTACTTGGGGAATTGACCTAATAGGAAAGCTGTCAAATGCTAAGTGTGGGTACAACCATGCCATAGACGCCATCAACTACTTCACCAAATGGATCAGGACTGAGCCCCTCACTTGGGTCACAACCCCAAGGTACCGAACTTCAACATCAAGAATATCGTTTGTCGGTTCGACATGCCAAAGAAAATCATCGCCGACAATGACACTCATTTTGAGAGGATTCTCTTCTAGGACTTATGTGTAAGATACAAGATCGAGAAGTGCTTCTCTTCAATCATCCTCAAGTAAACAAAAAAGTAAAGACCGTAAAGAAAACCATCAAGTCAACAGTAAAAAAGCATCTCGTAAAAGCCAAGGGAAACTAGACCGAAGAACTACTGCTCACCCCATGGTCCTATTGCACCTCCCAACCGGACCTTAATCGACCATACACCTTCCTTGCTTTCTTTTTGGTACGGAGCCATGCTACACATTGAAGTAGACAACCCCTTACCTCGGTGTCTCACATATGAGCCTAAACAAAACGAGAGCTACTCAAGATCGGGTTCGAAACCATTGAAGAACGAAGAGCTGAAGTTGAACTCCACACTTAAACCTACACAAGGAAGATAGCCAAGCACTACAACACTAGGATGTAGCTCCGTCAATTCATTATCGATGATCTAGTACTATGTTGAGTGTTTGCAAACACCAAGAACCCAACCAAAGGAGTGCTCGACTCGAATTGGGAGGGGCCATATGTCATCAATGGTGTCTTGTCGAATGGCGCTTATCGCCTCACACTCGGATGGAACATGAAAGTATGCTATGGATCGTGTAATATGGATATACGATAATACAGAATGTAATGATGATAGTTATATAGTAAATAGTGCGGAATATAAGAGCAGTATAATAAAAATAACACTAGAGATTTTTATACTGGTTTGGAGCACAGTCCTACGTCCAGTCCCAGACTCTTTCTGGAATTTCACTAAAACAATAACCCTCACTTAACCCGGAGAAACAGGTCTATACAACCCTTGAGCAGTCGAACAAGGACCTGAGCAGCAGAACAGGATTTCACCTCAACAGCTGAAGAGGACTTCACACGCCTGAGCAGCAGAACGGGACTTCAAAAAATACAAAAGATTGTTTTGACTTTGTGTGTTCCAATAACACGGATTTGTCACTTGTAGTACACCCTTCCTATAATCTTCTCCTCGAGTATGAATATATATATTTGAAGTTTATGAAGAATAGAAAGGTATAAAATTGCTTTAATGCAGAATATTTGAAAGTATAGTTGCAAGTAGATTCCAGAGTGTTAGATAAGAAAGATAAGAAAATTCGATAGTTTGGAATCAAGTTAGATTATGTATTTATAGATGTTAAAAAGCAGCGTCTATTGATGAAGAGTTTCGAATGAAGTGTTGCATCCAAATCTTTTCGTAGAGGTTCGTAACTCTTCACAAATAGTCGTGTCTTTTCAGAAAATAGCTGTTGTAGAAATTCAGTCAACTGAGCCTCTGAGTCAGTCGACCGAATATTCAAACATTTTTTATTATAAAAATATATATACTTGTGCACCTGTGCATACTACACAGAAACTAACAGGTCAGTCGACTGACTTGGTATTTTCTATGCAGTTTGCACAGTTTACGCAGGTATATATAATATATATATTATATATGATTCTAACATTAAAATCTTGGTAATATATATATATATTTTATATGCTTATATATGTATAAATTATTTGAAAATAAGAAAATTATATATATATAAGCTAATATATATGTAAACGAGGAGAGATCTTAACAATAATGACCTAAGACTCAAAACAAAATAATATAAAAGTTGATGCACCGATTTTGATGTCTTTTCTCCACATAGTATATATTCTCTTTTTGTCGTAACAGTCGTAGAATCTGTATGTTGTAGTGATAGCTTCGACTCATGAATCAAAACCAAGTCTCAACATTCTCCTCCTTTTTGATTGATGACAACCTGTAAATAGATATAGATTTCGACTGTATATAAAATATAAATACTTACTCCCCCTGAATCTTTGACGATCTATTTTCCTACATTCTCAATCTTAGTGATAATATTTCTCCCTCTTTGTCATCGACAAAAAGGAATAAAAATGTAAAAATATGATGTATAGATATATATTATGAAGGAGACGAACATCCACGTGTTATAATATTTCAAACAAAAGTCTGGGAATAATACGAAAAGAGTGGCTATTTAATACAAGCCATAATGATGTTTGAGAAATAAAGACTAATGTTTTTATAAGAAAAGTAGCAACTTAAGACATTCTATGCTTACCCCTATCACCATGCGATGTTTGAGCACCACTATCGCCTCCATCTCCACCGTTGTCGCTACTACTTGCTTGATCATCGGAAGAGGAAGACCAAGTAAAAACGAGTTGCTTACCCGGATCACCTAGTGTAGCCGTGGAAGTGCCAGATGAACATGAGATAGCTTGCCATAATTTTGTAAAAAATCCTTTAACCTTATCAAGCTTTTTGTCAACTTTAGTGATGTGAGATTGAAGAATTTGTCGGTTACGGCATATCAAGGAAATGACTCATGTGGAGGAAGGCCCGGATTAGGAATTAAAATCTCGTCTTGTTGACGAATAGTTGATCTTTAGCGGTGAGATGCTTCCCCTTGTTGTTGTTGTGGTTGATCTTGAGATAATTGTCGTTGAGTCCATTCTTCAAAATTAATGATAGTAGGAGGTCGAGCAACTGGTAGCTTCATTAATGCTAAAGTGCGAGAGTTTAAGTACCCAACGGTAGAAACCGGTGAGTCGGGTTCCGGAATCTCACATGCTTTTAGCAATCGCATAATATACTCACCATAGTAGATGACATTCATTCGGCCATTGTTGAAGGCTAAGAATTCATCAAGAATTAATCGTAGCTAATTAACTTTGATATTTCCGAAGATGGTGTATAAGGCTTTGAAGTTATGTTCATAAACAAGTTCATAACTCCCGGTTCGCGGAGTTATAGTTTTCATTAACGCACGGTGTATAATTCTAGCTTTTGGCCTTAAGGAAATGGACTTGAGTTGATGCATATCGTCTTCCAAAAATAAATGACTTATACGGTCACGAACGACCATATCACAATCAACATTGCTTATTTCAATACCATCATTTTCAGAATTTAAAATGTGAGCCATTCGATCTAACGAGAAAAATAAGGGTTTTCCACAAACTAAACTCCATACACAATCTTCTTGATTTTGAATGTTTTGGTGACCTAAGTTAAGATTAGCATAGAATAGTTTGACCATAGTTTTGAAATTGATATGACAAAATTGTTTGTGCCATAGCCAAGGATCATTTTCTTTGGCTATTAAACACATGTCCGAGTTATGATTAACTTTCATATTTAAAACGTAAATGTTTCTATCTCTATTTCCTTTGAAAATAAGATTCTGATTTTGATCGAAGATACTACATTTGTTCTCAAAGAAAGATATCTTAAATCCTTTATCACATAATTAACTTATACTTAATAGATTATGTTTTAGATTCTTAAGTAATAAAACGTTTGTAATAAGAGGTAAATTAGATGTACCATAATTGCTCACATCGCCTTTGCCGATGGTATATCCCTTGGAATTATCTCCAAAAGTGACAGAACCTCCATCCGAGTATGTAATGTTAGTCAGCATATTTTTGTCTCCTGTCATGTGTTTTGAGCAACCACTGTCGAGTATCCATTTTCCTCTTTTCTTGAGTGGTTCCTGCAAAAAAAATATGAGATGACGTTGGTACCCACCTTTTTAATAGGGTCCTAAGAGTTAGATCTTAGGAAACCAAACCCAAGTGGATTCAGTATCCCTTTTATAAATATTATTATTATTATTATGAACTGTTTCTATGAATGATCTAATATACTTATTCGTTATTAACTTGTTATTTGTTTTAGGTACCCATATATTTATAGTCTTAGAAGCTAAACTTTTTGAGGATTTAGACTTAACATTGTTTAAATTACTGAATTATGAATTCTTGACTTTCTTATAGCCTAGTCCGTTTTTATTGTTAGCTGGTTGTGAATTTTCAATAATTCTAGATAAATTTTCTCTACCTTTATTAAAATTCGTGACATTTTTTGTGATTTCGTCTAGTTTGGTCTTTAGGCTCGAGTTTTCTAGTTCTACCATTTTGATATTAGTATTCAGATCATGATTTTTAGAAACAAGAACATCATTCTTTTCTTTTTGAGTTTCAATTTCTTGACTCAATAATATTAGTTGAGAATTAACATTTGAAAGTGATTCTTGAGTTTTCTCAAGTTCTTCTTCCAAAATTTTCTTCTCGTCTTTAAGCATATCTCTTTCAAATTTAGCCTTGTTCTTATTTTCAACGGCCTCTTTATATTTTCTTTTGAGAATTTTTAAAGTATCTAATAATTCTGAGTTTATCTCTATCATATCATCAAAAGTTAAATCACTAACCTCATTATCTTTGGTCATAAAGCATACATTGGCTTGTTCATTATCGCTGTTACTCTCGCTTTCTAAGGAGGAAGAGGAGTCCGAATCATCCTATGTAACTGAGAAAGCTTTCCTTCTAAACTTGTCCTTCCTTTTATTGTGATATTCTTTCTTTTGATCCGGACAATCCTTCTGTATATGGCCCTTTTTGTGACAGTTAAAACACTCCAATACTGATGAAGATGGTGGTTCATTGCTGTTTGAGCTTCTCTTGCCATTATTTCTGTTTCCTATTCTATATTTCAAGAATTTCTTGAAATTTTTGGCAATAAAGGCTAGGTCGTCTTTGTATGAATCTGATTCTTCTTGTTCTACATGGAATGCTATATTCTTTTTATCTTGGGCTTGAACTCGTTTAGCCTGCAAATTCACTTCATAGGACATTAGATTTCCTATTAACTTTTCCAGAGTTATTTTGGAAATATCATTTGCTTCTTCAATTGCGAGAACTTTTCTTTCCCATTCATCCGTTAAAGAGTTAAGAATTTTGGACATGATATCAAAATCTGAATATTTTTCTCCTAGTCCTACTAATGAATGATAGATATCATGAAATCTTGAATACATATCGTTTATAGATTCATTGTCTTTCATTCTAAAGTTTTGAAATTGACTTTTGAGCATGGATATCTTGCTTTGTTTGACCTTGTTAGTTCCTTCGTGTGTAATCTTGAGTGTATGCCATATTTCATATGTAGTGTTGCACATGTTAACATGGTTAAACTCATTTTTATCTAAGACACAAAACAACATATTCATGGCTTTTGCGTTAGCTGTGGCATCTAGTTTCTGTGTATTTGACCAAGTAGAATACTCCTCAGTAGGAATAATATATTCTGTCTGAGTTATATTCCATGAATCAAAACCATTTGCTTGCATATATATATATATTCTCATTCGTGTGGCCCAATAGTTATAATTTATGCCATTAAATAGTGGTGGACGTGCAGTGGATTGTCCTTCAATGAAGCTAGTGTTAATGCTAGTGCTAATGTTAGTTTCCATCTTATTAAATTATCAGATAACTGTGTTACAGTTATATGATGACCAAGCTCCGATACCAAATGAAAGTATGCTATGGATCGTGTAATATGGATATACGATAATACAGAATGTAATGATGATAGCTATACAGTAAATAGTGTGGAATATAAGAGCAGTATAATAAAAATAACACCAGAGATTTTTATACTGGTTCAGAGCACCGTCCTACGTCCAGTCCCAGACTCCTTCTGGAATTTCCCTAAAACAATAACCCTCACTTAACCCGGAGGAACAGGTCTATACAACCCTTGAGCAGCCGAACAAGGACCTGAGCAGTGGAACAGGATTTCACCTCAGCAGCCGAAGAGGACTTCACACGCCTGAGCAGCCGAAGAGGACTTCACACGCCTGAGCAGCAGAACAGGACTTCAACAAATACAAAAGATTTTTTGACTTTGTGTGTTCTAATAACACGGATTTGTCACTTGTAGTACACCCTTCCTATAATCTTCTCCTCGAGTATGAATATATATATTTGAAGTGTATGAAGAATAGAAAGGTATAAAATTGCTTTAATGCAGAATATTTGAAAGTATAGTTGCGAGTAGATTCCAGAGTGTTAGATAAGAAAGATAAGAAAAGTCGGTAGTTTGGAATCAAGCTAGCGTATGTATTTATAGATGTTAAAAAGCAACGACTGTTGATGAAGAGTTTCGATTGAAGTGTTGCGTCCAAATCTTTTCGTAAAGGTTCGTAACTTTTCACAAATAGTCGTGTCTTTTTAGAAAATAGCTGTTGTAGAAATTCAGTCAACTGAGCCTCTGAGTCAGTCGACTGAATATTCAAACGTTTTTTATTATAAAAATATATATACTTAGCACCTGTGCATACTGCACCGAAACTAGCAGGTTAGTCGACTGACCTGGTATTTTCTTTGATGTTTGCACAGTTTACGTAGGTATATAATATATATATATATATATTATATATGATTCTAACATTAAAATCTTGATAATATATATATTTTATATGCTTATATATGTATAAATTATTTGAAAATAAGAAAATTATATATATATAAGCTAATATATATGTAAACGAGGAGAGATCTTAACAATAATGACCTAAGACTCAAAACAAAATAATAAAAAAGTTGATGCACCGATTTTGATCTCTTGTCTCCACATAGTATATATTCTCTTTTTGTCGTAACAGTCGTAGAATTTTTATGTTGTAGTGATAGCTTCGAGTCATGAATCAAAACCAAGTCTCAACAGAACACATATATCCCGCACTTGGAACATGGAGCACTACCAGGCCTATCATATATGAGATGAAACTATAAGGCTATTGTAATAACATTTTATGAAGAATATAACGCAGACTTCAGCCAATACTGTCTACAAAACCAAGGTAATATAGTGAGAGTGAGTTAATATGTGTTTACTTCCCTGTTTAAGGACTGTCGACCTCTACCACTTAGGACCGGCCGAGCCATTTAATGCTCTCCTCCTTGCTAGCTAGCAATCCAATAAGGGTGAATTACCATGCACTCACCTCCTAGCTAGGGGACTGCCACAACTACATACTTTATTATGTGCTCACTTCCTTGCTTAAAAACTACAGACCTCTACCGACAAGGACTGCATGAACCATGTTTGCCTCCTTGCTGATCCACTATCCAACTATGGTGAATTATTGTGCATTCACTTTCTTGTTTGGGGACTACCAAACTTCCCTATTTAGTTAGGGTGAGATGTATCTCCCTATCGTGCGGAGGTGCGTCTACGACTGGAAGCTTGACCGCAATAGTCCCGACTTTCTCACCCATGATGTCTCCCATCCCTCCTGCTAGATAAGGCACTATTGTCGAGATTGGCGCTGTTACCCCAAGTGACACCAAGGTCCGACATTCTTAGTGCGCCCATATAATCCGGACACCATATCAGTTGGTCACGTGTCACCAAGGTGAATCCTTAAGCCACTCAGTGCTTCGGTTCATGCCGGAACTGCTCGCCACTCAATCTTGCAGTGTGTCACCTAGGAGAACCTTCAAGCCACTTAGCTCTCCAGATCATGCCGGGATAGCCCACTATATAAACTGGCCGCTTTTCACTAAGGAGAAACCTCGAGCCTGTGACACCCCACCTCTATACCTATATTACCTAAGAGTATGTCAATCGAAACCTTTAAATAATCCTCGGTCTGATCTGTGGATTGTTGAATAAAAACAAACCTCGAGTCAGGCTATTTCTAGCTGCGAGTTCATAAACCATAATAAATTTTTATAATATTCACCATAGTACAAGAAGTCATAAAATAAACCAAAATCATACTCCACAGATCAAATTGAACTAGAGCAAAGGTAAAGAATAGAAATATCCATCTTGAAAGCAAATTCTAATCGTTGTACATTTGTAAACAATTCGCAACAAGGATACAACCTCTATAAATCCACCATTTGAGGGATCAAAACATAATATTTTTAAATGGAATTTTTACTAATTATTGAAAATTGAGTGGGAATAACATATCAAAATATCTACATTTTTGGATTTTTCTACAATTTACTATGCATTTCAAACCAACAGGCATTTTATGCCCAAATTTTCCAGAAAAAGCTTGCGGAAATCACCAAACTTAGCCTATCAAAACTCAATAAAAATACATGAACAGAGGTGCTGGAACATGTTAGGAAAACATATCAAAAATTGGGAATTTTTAAGTTGCATATGAATTAAATACGAATTTTATAGTGAAGAAGGTTAAAAGCACAAAATTTATCAAAACACAAGCACATCAACAAATATCATCACCAATCAAGTTTACCACCATATAAACATAAGATATTCATATTGGACAAAGTAGTGAGTCTATGGAACTCAACTAAAAAAATTGAAGCAATAAATTTTATTTGATCTCCAAAATCATACTTTGAACTAGTATACTCTCTATTATTTATAGACCAAAAAATAAATCTTACTCTAACATTTCTTTGACTATCCAAACTTGATCACATGTAAAATTCTTCATGACTAGAGGTGTAGCATGGTATTGAGATTCATCTATTTTAATTTGGAGATTTAGAAAAAATTTATTTCATTTTATTTGAATTTTTGGATGAAGAGGTGGAAGGGTCTCGAAATTGCTTTCATGAAGCCATGAGAAAATTCTAGAGTTAGGAAAGTCTAGGCAAGGCCTTGATGGAATTTTAGGCTTATAAAATAAGTAAGGCTACATGAAAATCATTACCACAAATATACTTCCTTTCAACTAATATATGCATTCTCATTTTTAGCCCAAAATAATTTAAAGTAAATCATATTATATTTCTTAACTTTCACATAACACTATTTACAACTTAAAAAATATATTATTTCCATTTTAACTATTTAAATCTCAATTATAAACTTCAATTAATTGCTTTTAAAAATTCTGGGTTGCTATAGAGCCAATCAGAGCTCCGGCCGTGCTAGGACAGCTACCACTCAAAGCTATTTGCCACCCAAGAGAACCCTCGAGCCACTCAGCACCATGGTTCTTGATGGGATCGTCCAACACCATCACAACATAAACCGGCCCAACAACCACGTGTCCACCTCCGTGGGCTGCTATGACCAGACTTCTCATCCAATAGCATGTGGCCCGTCATCAAGATAAATTCTACTAACAATCAGTTTACATGATTCAACATAAACGAGTCACATAATAGGTTTAGATGTTAATTCTTTTGATTTTTGATTTTATTCCTCTAGTTCCTAATTATTAATCTAATCTCTATATACAATTCACTTTGTTATATAAAGAGGGAAATCTGAAAGAGAGTTAGGCGTGGTGAAATCAAATCTGGTTAGGAAGTAAACAAATCTCTATGAGTGGAAATAACAAGTTTTTCACATTTTTGTTATTGAATAGTATTTATTTGGATTTGATGTATGCCTCGGAAAATTTTAAAAATGAAAACACAACACCTAAAGCCCCCAGAATTGACCTAAGTAAACATCAATCTTTGTATGTGGTGGAATTATAATTGCTTTTGGTATTGGTATATTAGAATCTAATTAACTGTCAAGATTAGATTATGTATGGTCAATTTAACATATTTTCCCTCTTTTGAATTAAAGAGTTAAAGGGTTCATGCACAGTGCGACAAGAAAATAAAAGTGCACAATAGCAAGAAGATGATACAAGCACAAATACATACAAGGTACAATCATTTCAAATACGAAGACTAGCTAGAATGGATAGTACAACTTCAAAGAAACCCAAATCCAGATGCACGATAATAGTTTGGGTTTAAGTACCTGGAAATGAACAAAGTGTCAAAAGCATGGTCGAAATACTCAAGGAAAATATTCAACTTAAATGCAGTTTGAACAACTCAAAGCTGCAACCAAGTCAAAACAAATATACAGCAAATATTGAGGAAATCAAATTAAAATCAAAACCCTAATTTATGGTTTGGAAAATTCAAATTCACAAAGCCATGAAATAAGAAAATCTAAAAAAATATTTCCACATCGATCACTATATAAACCAATTCATCATCGGCAATTTTAGACAGTCGAGTCTGAGAGGGGGAAAAGATTGAATCAATAAAAAGGAAAACGTACTTAATAATTCCCAAATTCTCGCAATCGTCACACTACAAGATACTCGTCAAGGGCTAATCGAAGCAACCATAACCAAATTGGCTCCATATTCCAAATGGCGATAGCTTTATCAGATAAGGACATTGATTTTTTTTGGATCGTCGCTTGAAGATTCGAAAAGAAAAAAAGTGGGGATGCGCTTGAAATATAAAAGAGTACGTGAAAGGGAGTGTTTTAAATATTAGGGCCTTATTTGATTTCTGGTTAAAATTTATTTAAGGGAAAACTCCTTTTTATCTATTTTGCATTTTACACTTTTTAATTCAAACCCTATTTATCTAGAGTTAAACCACATTTTTGTAGTTCAGGGAGTTCTCAACTCGGAGTCAAAGTTGAGGCAGATTTTATAAGCATAATGTTAGAACAATCAGATTAGCGATAGTCACAAGTTTATAGAAAAATTTGTAAACGGTCGACTGTTTAATCTACGTAAAAATCTAAAGGGCATTGGCAGACAGGTTTGCTGAACTAGATAAATTTGTGTGTTATCTTTATTTCTTTATTTTTTTTATTCGTGATGATATCATCATCATCATCATCATTAAGCGAATGTATAATAAACTCTATTCAAAACCCCTCTTCCTTCGGGTTAATTCGATGCTACAGCCCTCCCAACAACGGCTATTCTTACAACAAAATTTGTCAAATATCCGCGGTTTGTATCTTTTCTATTATCCACATTCATATTGTCCGTCCTTACTCACCCAAATGCCTTATCCTGCTAGAGATTTTACAACTACGTTTAATGATATGGATTTTCTACAACTCATGAATCATGGCTGGATATCAAATAAATACTTGATTCAATTAGAATTGATATGGCAATGTTGGTTCTAACACATTCCATTCGCTTTGGAGCAAACACAACTAGTTATGTTCAAGATTCAACGTATGATTTCCATTTCAGCAGTCCCTTAAATTATATGTCGTATATATCACTATTATCAAAAATAATTTAACAAATTTTCAAATTAGGCCGGAGAAAGAAACATACTTCAAATTTAGATCTGTTCAAAGCTAATTGCAAAAATATGTCTTTTTTTTCTTGCCTATTAGTACATTTTATATTTACTCAACTCAAATTTTCGAAAGCACGATTTTATTTTCAAAAGTTACACTTACCCAATCCAACTTGCACAAGTACAATTTTTTTTTCTTTTAATTACACTTACGTAATTCAAATTTTTGCAAGATGGAAATTAGGTTGGAGGGCTTCTCATTTTAGGGTAATAAGTTTTGAGGATGGCACTTATTAATAATTAGTTTTAAGGATAATTTACAAGAAAATGATAAATTCATTTATCTTTTTATGTTATATAGGAAAATGATAAATTCATTTATCTTTTTATGTTATATAGGAAAATGATAAATTCATTTATCATAATTTCTGTATAATTAAAAATGATAACTTCATTTATCTTTTTTTCTATAAATTGTCCTTAAAACTAATTTTTCTAAAGTGCCATACCCTGCCCAAAGAAACCGTTTGAGTGAAAATACCCCTTTCGCAAGTATAATTTTTTTATAAAAATACGCTTCCGCAATTCAAATTTGCGCAAAACTATATCTACTTTTATAATAAGTTTTGTTTGAGGCCTAAAGTTGGAATCTGTTTTTTCTTTTGGTCTAATTCGAAAATCTGCCGGAAATAATTTTTAATATAAATTAGCATTTAAAATAATTATTATGTAATATTTTTAAATTATTATGTCTTATGATGACTACATAAAGTTGATCATAATTTTGTATGTCTTAGCTTTTCGGGGAAAAACTTGTACACTTACAAAATAAAACATTTTCTACCATATAAAAAGATAAATTTATATTTATAAAATATTTTTATTATTAAAATCCTTTATTTCACAAAAATGCATTATTTTCGCAATAAAATGCAAAAGTCTATATTTTTTACGTTTAAAATTTAACAAAAATACGTTTCTCACTTAGAAAAATATTTCAAACCATTTCCAAACTTAATTTATAACCAAAACATATTTTTAAACCAATTTCCACCTTTTTATTTAAATATACACCTTAAAAATCAAATATATAGACTTTTGCATTTTATTGCGAAAATAGTGCATTTTTGTGAAATAAAGGATTTTAATAATAAAAATGTTTTATGAATATAAATTTATCTTTTTATATGATAGAAAATGTTTTATTTTGTAAGTGTACAAGTCTTCATATTTTTACATCCATTCCATAAGGGGAGAGTTATGCCATATAAACACCCATATAAGTTACAAAGAATCTCAGCATATCTAAATAAAACATGCATTGTAAGTTACATGCAACATATGATTCAAGTGAAAATAACAGGTTTGTTTTTCTTTATTTGCTGAGCAAAGAAGAAATTATAGTGTAAACTTTGGAACAAATATACATAACATGTTAGGACAGAAACATAGATGTAACAGCTAACAAAAATTAAACCATTTAAGTGAGATATAAGTTTAGTTTATATGTAAAAGCATTTAGTGGGGAAGTACTCACGTTCATTATGTATTATGGTAAAAGGTGGACCAAAGTATGTGGAACAAAAAGAAAAGTGGACTAACTAATGAAATTTAGTTTATTACTATAATTAAGCATGTAATATACCAAATTGGATAAAGACAAACTATATTACCCTTAATTTTGGTTTATTACTATATTTAGCATAGGACTTCTATTCGAATAAAAAAGATTGGTAATTTAATCTGCATGAGGAAATATGAGTGTGTAGGATTTGTGAAAAGTGAATAAAAAATGAGTTGAAGAAATAATGGTCACTCTTCTTTTATAAATATACAAAGTGAATAGGTCGTACAAAGATACATGTATATGTATTTAGGATTGTATAATTCAAAAATATGCTATTCATTGTGATGTTGATTCGAGGAATTAGATGTGGTTGAAAACAATACTGCTTATTTAAACAATGCATTTCATTATGCATGTTGTTGATAAAAAATATAAGCCTCTCCATAGATACCTAAAAAATTAAAAATCCCCTACACGTGTATTTGAAAAGCAGATAAGTATACTATATCCAGAAAAACAGATACAGATGATGATAGAAAGACATCCCCATCCGAAAATTATCTGTTCGGTTTTTATCCAAATTATAGTTTATTTTACATGTATTTTAACATTATAAATAATATGCAGTTATTGTTTTATTAAATTAATAGTTTATATTATATGCATTTAATGCCATTAACTGGTAAAAATTATTTATTATTATAATATTTGTTTATTTTTTGTACTTTTATAATCAATGGAACTGAACATAATTAATGATAAATCAAAATTTCTGTTTATGTTTTTCAATTTATCACACTACTAGAAACACTATTTATTGCGATGCCCATTTCCGACGGCTGCCGACGGCTCGTCCTTTTTTTCCGACGACTAGTAATCGCCGTGGCATTATTGAAAATAAAATAAACTAGCCACCCGCAGCCGTCGGAAGCTGTCGTAAAAGTATCCGTCGGCAGCCGTCGGAAGACGCCGAAAAGTCACGAATACTTCAACCTAAGGCCGACACTTCTTCTTCATTATCTAAAACCCAAATTTCCTTCCCAAATCTCACCTCCACCACCTCTTTCACCTTCAGCAAGCCTCCTTGCCTCCAAAACTATCTTTATCTTCAATTTTCCAGTCTCTCCATTAGCTTTTGCTCTTCAAGAAGGTTTAATATAAACCCTATTTAATTTTGATTTAGTAAATTATGGTTAATTTGTTGTTATAGTTGTTTACAATACCTCATTGATTTTTTTTATACCCTATTGAATGCTAATTAGGTTGTTATTATAATTGTTTATCATTTATATGTTGAGAAAAATAATTTGTTTAGTGTATATGTGCATTAATTGGTGTATATGTTTTGATTAATTAGTGCATACGCGCATTAGGGCTAGTTTAGATTAATTAGAGTCGATGCTCAGGATTTACTGTATGCGTTAAAATGACGATTTAGTGTATGCGTTTCTTAAAATGTAAATAAATTAAAGTAAAAATTATTGTATAATACGCTTTACTTTTTATAATTCTCTTAGATAGTTTTTGGCCCCGTCTAATAAGTATTGTATATGATCGTTATATGGATGTTCGTTTTTATCATAGAACGGACATTTATATACATCCGATATAATATTTGTCAGATTTGTCCATGTAATGGACAAGTTACAAACACAATAAAGTAATTATATTTTGCAAATCATTTCATTTTAAACGGTTTACAAAATTTTGACAACGCTTTGTAACGACCTGTATTTTTAACACTTTAAAAATACGAATTAAAATGAAAATTTTGGATAAAAATCCGAAGGAAATAAAATTTTGTGTTGTTAAATGTGAATTACAAGTTAAAATACAAAACTGAATTCTGAAATAAGTTATTTGTAAATTAAATATGGATGTTAACTTGTAGTGAATGTAAATAATGAATTGAATTTGATTGTAAACCAAATATGTTATGATTGTAAACAAAGAATAAATAAAATGGTAGATTTAATAATGGAAGTTTATGTTATTGAAACTAATATAAATAAATGTAACTTAATATTACAGTTGATTGAAAGCAGATAATAACTGAAACTGTAATTTGATAAAGATGTTAACTTGTAATTGAACGTAAGTAAAAGATTTAAATTTGAATGTAACAAGTAATTGAATTGAATTGAATTGAATTTGATTGTAAACAACGAAATAAATAAAATGTTACATTTAATATTGAAGTTATAATATGGAAATCAACGTAAATGAATGTAATTTAATATTACTGTAAATTTAAATAAGATGATAGCTGAAGAAAATGAAAGTAAATGAATTATAAACTATTGATAATAATGTATAAGTAAATGGTTGATTCAATAATGAAAGTGTAAATCGAAATAAAAAAATTCATTTGGAATTAAATAACTTGAATTTGAATTACAATATAATTGCTAATATAATCTTTTATATTGGATTTATAATGGAAAATTGCATTGTAAAAGATTGTTAATTACTGTGAAATAAAAAATGGAATTTGTGAACAATTGAAATTTGATTTAAAAGTTAATAATTTAAAATTGGGAATTTTAAATTGAAATTAAACAGTCGAATAAATTATTTTTCGAATATTGGATTTAATTAGACAATTAAATCGATAATTTAATAAGTTAAATTTCAGAAATGATTGAAAATGATTTGTAAAATTTTATCTTATCATATTGGAGTATAGTAATGTTATAGAACTTTTAAAATTGAATTTAAAGTTAATTTGTGAAAATTGAATATTTTAATATTTAATTATCGACTGAAAAATAGCCATTTTTCGAACAGTCTCAGAATTGAACGAAACTAGTTCCATTGGATCCGTAATAGTTTGTTATTATCGGATTTCAATTTTCGTAGCAATCGGAGTTATCATTTGACCGTGGCAGCTCGAAACGCATCGAATTGTTTTTAATATTAATTCGGCGAGAGAAAATAGTCATTTTTCAAAAAGTCTCGGATTTCAACGAAACTAGTTTCATCGGATCCGTAATGTGATATTATTGTATGGTTTCAAATTTTGTGTCAATCGGAGTTACCGTTTGTCCGGGGCAAGCCAAAACGCATCGAAATCGGTTTAATTTAAACTGATCGTTTTTCTCCGTAACTCGCACGGAGGACCGAATTAGCCTCCGAAACATATTCCATTGCGTTCGGAATGTGGGGTAAACCTTAGAAACGCTAGCCGGCACGCTTCGTTTGGAGTTCGAAAAATTTCGAATGAATAGTGTCGCGTATTTTTCTATAAAAGCACTTCATTTTTTTTCTTTTTTGCAAAATAAACTAAACCCTAGGGTTTCTTCACTCAGCCGCCATTATCATTTCAAATGGCCAGAAATTAGTTTCATTCTTCCCTCGATTACTTCCAATCCGTGAACAATTAGTAAAAGTCATCAACTGCAAACTCGAAGAGGGCGAGGAGATCTAGCTAATCAACGGTGGAGATTGGATTTGGAGCAGTGTGGTGGTCGCTAGGGGGCCGCGTGGGCCTGTCGTTTGTGCACGAATCCCCACGTCTTGGGGAGGCCGAGTTCAACAATGCTCTGGCTGAGCATGGAGTGGTGGGTGGCGCTTCAAATGGTGGTGCCTGATCTGCGTGGAGATGCTCGTAGGGTGGTGCGTATATTATGGTTTAGGGCGGCTCATGGGTTTGGTGCGTGCGTGCAAAACTTGGGGAGAAGAAGACAGTGGTAACGGCCTAGATCTAGGGCAGGAAGTGGACGTCCAGATTTTGCTGTAGGGTTTGTAAATAAATAAAAGTGTAAATTAAGTTTATAATAATTCGTTCAAACTTTAAACTATCATAACTGTGTCATACGAGGTCGGAAAATTACGAAACGAAGTGCGTTGGCTTCGTTTTGACGAGCACTACGCTATGGAGCTAGATTGGAATCGTTTGGAGCTAGAGAAAATTTCGGGTAAAATTAAACGCTCGTTTAATTTTATTCGAAATAAAACGCTGGAACTGCACTGAAATCAAGGTGAGTGTTTTATAATGCTCACAACGTACTAAATATCTTTATGGTAGTTAAATTTGACATTATGAAGTGTTATGATTTTATTTGTCGTTGTTTGATAAAAATTTAATTGTCATGTGAATTCACCGTTGAAAAATTAAATTGACAGTAAATTGAAATTAGGATTTAATCGAAACAAAATTTCCCGATATTGATAACTATGAAATTGCCGTGAATTGTATTGACTATTGGATGATTTATTTCGATGGATGCTATTGGTTGATATTTAAATGTTTGGATGTTTATTTGCTTATATATATATCCTGTTATACATGCATATGACACTATGATTGGTTTAAGTAATATATATTCATCCCTGACATTTAATCGAAATAAATAATCACTTGGCCGTAGGTTAGAAAATTATATACGGACACCGGGTTGGTTAAATTAAATGTTTTAAAAGTTGTTTTGAAATTATTTAAATGAATTGATTTTAAGAATAAAATCCAAATTATGGAAATTGAATTATTTGAATTGGAGCTTGAAATGTTGGAATTTAAACTTGATAAACGAAATTGTTTAATTAATCGAAGTTTAGTTTTTTATAAAAAAATGAAATACGGCATAAATTTTTGGAAGTTGATTTGTTTTAAAGATTGGACTTTTATTCGAACTTTGAATATTTCTAAGAAAATTTATATGAAATGATATTTCAGGTTTGAGTTTAGAATTGAAATTTGGATTCAAAAATTTGGTATTGAAAGTAAATTTGATTTAATGTTTAAATCGATATTTTGAAATTGGATTTGGAATTGAAATTGGAAATTAATTTGAAATTGGAATTTAAATTAATTTGGAATTGAAATTTAAATTCATTTGGAATTGGGATTGGAATTGGAAATTAATTTGGAATTGGAAATTGATTTGAAATTGGAAATTGAAAGTGAACGGGATTTGTTTATTGGGATCGAAATTTATATGGAATCAAAATTTATTCGAGTTGAAATCGGAATTGAATCGATTAGATCGAAATGGAAATTGGAATTGATTTGGGTAGGAAATTGGGAAGTTGACCGGTTTGACTTTGGAATTGTTTTTAATGAATATTTTAGTATGAATGATTTAAAATCTATATTCTTTAAATATTGAAATTATTTTGATTTTCAAACTGTTTTACTATATAAACCATTTTTATATTCAAATTATTTTCGATTAAACTATTTAAATATTTTCTATTAAACTATTTTTAACTATTCAAATATTTTCTATTAAACTATTTTAACTATTTTAATTATTTAAACTACTTTTAAACTACTTAAAACTATTTTCTAAAATTTTCAAGCTGGTCAATAAGGTGAATTGTTTATATTTAAATCTCGAATTTAAATACGAATTGGGTTAAATGAAGTTGCAACCTAAATTGAAATTCGAAATGATTTTGAAATCGAAATGAGATATTGCTTTGAGTAGATATGATGATTTTGAAATGGCTTTTATTTTTGAAGCGAATATGATATTTTTGATAATCAATTATGAATTGATTTTGAAAATGTAAAAGTGCCATCGGTGTAGTAATACGTAGTTATTAAAGAGACCGGGATCGGATATGGACATACTCTCTGTCGATACCGAAAACCACTTTAATAACTAGTATACGCGGAGTGTTGATCCAGAACGAAGTGGATGGTTTGATGAACACGTTAATTGAAGAAAGAGAACGATATTGGATGACCCCTGACATGACTAAAACAGGAGCCGCGCCGGGCCATTGAGGTTCGCCACCTCTAGCGGACACACTTCTTCGATACCATGTCTATTACATTTGTGATTCGATTTGGGTGCACCCCTTGATTTGGGAGTGTTGTTTCGCGGTGTTGGGGTAGTAGCTGCTATGCCCAACATCAGTCCGGATCACGCAACTACTAGTATCCTAGTTGGTATTGCCTCATGTACCTTGTCATACTGATTATCCTATTCGCGACCACTACGATTTTGGTTTGTACCTTTAGTATATGGATTGCCCTCTGGTGACTTCCGGTTTTTGGGAAACTACGGTCTTGTATATACTCTTGGGAATAAAAATGTGTTAAGGGTGGAATGAGCCATGACTTAACGCTATTTTAATACTTTTACTTTAATGTAGACATATTATAATAGCGTATTGTACTACATAGTAGATAGTTTAACGGATCCTTGAGAGATGGAAAATCCCGTAACATCTCTTAAGTTATTGCACTTACGTTGACACTGGGTAGGAGATGTCAAACCCCGTAAACATCTCTGACGCCGTCACACTCATATTTCTTATTCGATTTGACTTACATGAGATATTTTAGTCCTGACTCGAGTGTTTTGTCTTTTCATTATGCTCGGGTTAGCCTGAGCATTTCAGATAAGGTTGAAGATCTATTCTGGAGGACGAAGACGAAGTTTGGTATTATATCATTTGTATTCTACTACTGTATTATTTTTCCGATGCATTATTGTATTATCTCTGATATGTATGTAACTCTGATTTATGATGTATAATAATAATCAAATTTATTTATTTAACAGCTTCATGAACTGTTATTTTATTATTATATCTTGTTCCTTCCGCTGCGAGATTCTGAGTTTGTTTCTGTTCTTTCTTTTCTTTTCTTATTTAACCCCATTAACCATCCGCCCTTTTGAATGGTTTAGGATCGGCATGTGTGTCTGATTTGCCGATTTAAACTGTCCAAAAAGGCGGGTCGTTACAGTTGGTATCAGAGCTTTGGTTTAGATTACCTTAGCTCTAGTGGGGAATAACTCGTTGAAATAGGGTTGAAACCTATGAATGAGTTTGAGGGTACGAGAGAGCGTATTTGTTATTTTGATATAAAATGGTTTTATATTGTGTTGATCTGTTCCGTTGAGTATTTATAAATTCTGGTCGGTACATAGGACGTCATGGCATCGATAGGGGTTTCTAAACACTCGAATAGGACAAATTGACATAATATTGTTTTGACGTATATTTATATATAAATATTACTATGGATATATAAATTTGATTTTATTGGTTGGTAGGAGATGATAATATTAGATTATCATCGTCAATTGGTTGACTTGTCAATATTTCTAAATTATTGACAAATGAAAAAAAAAATGAATTTGGAAAATATAATTGGAAATGGAATTAAATGAATATGATTTTAAATTTGAGAATATAAACTCCAATGTTTTGAAATTTGTACCAATGCTTTGGAAATAATCTACGTATCATTTGAAAATTTTGAATAGGAATGATTTGCCAAGTGATTTTGAAATAAATAAGTGGTGTATGCCCCGCTTGATGTTTGGAAAGTAAGTTTCGGTAATGAGTGCAAGCATTATCGACGTTTATTTTTCAAAAGTCCGAGTGGGGGAGACCCTCAGTGTTTTCTAAACTCTTTGAATAAAATGGAAATTGAAACTTTTCTAAAATATGAAATAGAATTTGAAGGTTAAAAAATTAAATTTAAATTGCAATAGTAAACCTTAATGTGATTAATAATGAATTGAAGATTTATTAAATAGGCTCAACACTAAAATTTAATGAAAATAAGTTGTATATTATCAACTACACTAAATTTGCATAACCATAACATACCTAATATTCAAAAGTTTAAAATGCATATTCTGATAAGTAAGAAATAATATACAAGTACGATTGTGAAAACAAAATGTGGAGATTCTTTGATAGTTGTGAATATAAAAGAAATTCAATTGAAATTGAATAATATATACTTAGTTAATAGTGTGAATTTAATTTAAACAAGTAAATTAACCGAATTGAAACAATAAAGTAAACAAATAAATTGAATGAGGGAATTTGCTTTAACTTAAACAAAGCAAATGAATGAGTAAAACTGGATTTGTTAGGAATTCTAAAAGATGGGAAGTTAAGCTAAAATTTAGAGTGAAAGAAATATACAAAGGAATGAATTAGATTTAAATCAATGAAATATAAAACTTGTAAATGGAAACTAAGTAAATTTGAATAAACTAAATGTCAATAAACTTGAAATTGATTGACTTGGTGTGATATTTTGTATGGATGTTAATGTTGTTGTGCAATGGTTGTTAGATGGATGTTAATTGATTAAATAGGATTCATTTTGTTAATAAATTGAATAAATGGAATATAAATTTAAATAATTAAATTCAATTTGAAGTAAGGTGATGTTGAATATAATTGTATTCAATTTAATTTGAAGAAAAATTGTCTTGAGTTAAATGTGGATGTAATAAAGTGAATAAACCGGAAAAAAATTTAATGTAAACTTATTTCATAAAAATATAAAAGAAATTAACAACTTTGTGTTAATGCTTGATTTTTCGGAAACTTTAAATTGGATAGTTTGTATTTGTAATAACAAACAAATGTGGAAATCTAAAACTGTCTGGTATGTGCTGAAACTAAAAGTACCATAACTTTTAAATGAATAATCGGAATTTGATGATCTTGGACTTTTCGGAAAGCTTAGAATCTGTAGCACGACTTTTGTTTAGAGTATTTCAGAAAATTCATTCGTTTACTAGGTTAAAAATGTAAATGTCTATCGCTGTCATGTATAAGAATAAGCAAAACCAATAGCATTTGACCTTAGTATTTATGACATAACTTTTTACTGGTTTATCGGATTTTCATTATCTTGTACTTTCTGGAAACCTCAGAACCTATGATCCAACTTTTGTTTTAGAAGCCTTGCATTTTGCTGAAGTTTAGAAGGTCGAAAGTGTGCGTGAAGGTCGCTGACCTGCACGGACCTAAAACGTATTCCCGTAGTAAAACGGCCGTAACTTTTGAACGGATAGTCCGAATTAGACGATTTTGGACATTCCGGAAACCCTGAAACAAATGCTACAACTTTTGTTTAGATTAGCTTGCAAAATTCTGTCGTTTGGTTGGCTTAAAACTAGAATCTACTTGCTGTCCTGAACACAAAATTTTCAGTTTGGAAGTTAATATGTTATGTATATGTTGTATATGGCAAGTATATTGATCTATCATTATATGCATGGTTTTAACCTGGTTATTGAGTATTTTAATAGGTAGAAAGGGGTTGCGCTCCACTTCCGAAACCCGTTTCTGCGCTAAATGCAAATGTAAGTAAAAATTTGCTAGTAAACGCTAATAAAGGTACGTATTCGGATTATTTATCGTATTTGGGTTATATATATATTGTTTTCCCCATATATGGGATGCCTCATTATTTGAATGAGATGTATATCGATTATATTTGTTATATTTGTATGGGAAATATTTTCCCGATCGAACCGCACAAAGGAGATGCTGCCGAAATTTTCCTTAAATCTGAGTGTTAGAAAATTTTTGAAACTTTAAAACCTATAATCTTTTTTCTAAATGTTAATAGGGTTTATAGGTATATAAGATGATAATAACTATTACCTCGTTCCTTTTCGCGGACGAAAAGTTTTAAGTGGGGGAGAATGCAACGACCCGTATTTTTAACACTTTAAAAATACGAATTAAAATGAAAATTTTGGATAAAAATCCGAAGGAAATAAAATTTTGTGTTGTTAAATGTGAATTACAAGTTAAAATACAAAACTGAATTCTGAAATAAGTTATTTGTAAATTAAATATGGATGTTAACTTGTAGTGAATGTAAATAATGAATTGAATTTGATTGTAAACCAAATATGTTATGATTGTAAACAAAGAATAAATAAAATGGTAGATTTAATAATGGAAGTTTATGTTATTGAAACTAATATAAATAAATGTAACTTAATATTACAGTTGATTGAAAGCAAATAATAATTGAAACTGTAATTTGATAAAGATGTTAACTTGTAATTGAACGTAAGTAAAAGATTTAAATTTGAATGTAACAAGTAATTGAACTGAATTGAATTTGATTGTAAACAACGAAATAAATAAAATGTTACATTTAATATTGAAGTTATAATATGGAAATCAACGTAAATGAATGTAATTTAATATTACTGTAAATTTAAATAAGATGATAGCTGAAGAAAATGAAAGTAAATGAATTATAAACTATTGATAATAATGTATAAGTAAATGGTTGATTCAATAATGAAAGTGTAAATCGAAATAAAAAAATTCATTTGGAATTAAATAACTTGAATTTGAATTACAATATAATTGCTAATATAATCTTTTATATTGGATTTATAATGGAAAATTGCATTGTAAAAGATTGTTAATTACTGTGAAATAAAAAGGAATTTGTGAACAATTGAAATTTGATTTAAAAGTTAATAATTTAAAATTGGGAATTTTAAATTGAAATTAAACAGTCGAATAAATTATTTTTCGAATATTGGATTTAATTAGACAATTAAATCGATAATTTAATAAGTTAAATTTCAGAAATAATTGAAAATCGAGTTGAATACGATTGAAAATGATTTGTAAAATTTTATCTTATCATATTGGAGTATAGTAATGTTATAGAACTTTTAAAATTGAATTTAAAGTTAATTTGTGAAAATTGAATATTTTAATATTTAATTATCGACTGAAAAATAGCCATTTTTCGAACAGTCTCAGAATTGAACGAAACTAGTTCCATTGGATCCGTAATAGTTTGTTATTATTGGATTTCAATTTTCGTAGCAATCGGAGTTATCATTTGACCGTGGCAGCTCGAAACGCATCGAATTGTTTTTAATATTAATTCGGCAAGAGAAAATAGTCATTTTTCAAAAAGTCTCGGATTTTAACGAAACCAGTTTATCCGTAATGTGATATTATTGTATGGTTTCAAATTTCGTGTCAATCGGAGTTACCGTTTTTCCGGGGCAAGCCAAAACGCATCGAAATCAGTTTAAATCGGTTTAATTTAAACTGATCGTTTTTCTCCGTAACTCGCACGGAGGACCGAATTAGCCTCCGAAACATATTCCATTGCGTTCGGAACGTGGGGTAAACCTTAGAAATGCCAGCCGGCACGCTTCGTTTGGAGTTCGAAAAATTTCGGATGAATAGTGTCGCGTATTTTTCTATAAAAGCACTTCATTTTTTTTTCTTTTTTGCAAAATAAACTAAACCCTAGGGTTTCTTCACTCAGCCGCCATTATCATTTCGAATGGCCATAAATTAGTTTCATTCTTCCCTCGATTACTTCCAATCCGTGAACAATTAGTAAAAGTCATCAACTGCAAACTCGAAGAGGGCGAGGAGATCTAGCTAATCAACGGTGGAGATTGGATTTGGAGCAGTGTGGTGGTCGCTAGGGGGCCGCGTGGGCCTGCCGTTCGTGCACGAATCCCCACGTCTTGGGGAGGCCGAGTTCAACAATGCTCTGGCTGAGCATGGAGTGGTGGGTGGCGCTTCAAATGGTGGTGCCTGATCTGCGTGGAGATGCTCGTAGGGTGGTGCGTGTATTATGGTTTAGGGCGGCTCATGGGTTTGGTGCGTGCGTGAAAAACTTGGGGAGAAGAAGACAGTGGGAACGGCCTGGATCTTGGGCAGGAAGTGGACGTCCAGATTTTGCTGTAGGGTTTGTAAATAAATAAAAGTGTAAATTAAGTTTATAATAATTCGTTCAAACTTTAAACTATCATAACTGTGTCATACGAGGTCGGAAAATTACGAAACGAAGTGTGTTGGCTTCGTTTTGACGAGCACTACGCTATGGAGCAGGATTGGAATCGTTTGGAGCTAGAGAAAATTTTGGGTAAAATTAAACGCTCGTTTAATTTTATTCGAAATAAAACGCTGGAACTGCACTGAAATCAAGGTGAGTGTTTTATAATGCTCACAACGTACTAAATATCTTTATGGTAGTTAAATTTGACATTATGAAGTGTTATGATTTTATTTGTCGTTGTCTGATAAAAATTTAATTGTCATGTGAATTCACCGTTGAAAAATTAAATTGACAGTAAATTGAAATTAGGATTTAATCGAAACAAAATTTCCCGATATTGATAACTATGAAATTGCCGTGAATTGTATTGACTATTGGATGATTTATTTCGATGGATGCTATTGGTTGATATTTAAATGTTTGGATGTTTATTTGCTTATATATATCCTGTTATACATGCATATGACACTATGATTGGTTTAAGTAATATATATTCATCCCTGACATTTAATCGAAATAAATAATCACTTGGCCGTAGGTTAGAAAATTATATACGGACACCGGGTTGGTTAAATTAAATGTTTTAAAAGTTGTTTTGAAATTATTTAAATGAATTGATTTTAAGAATAAAATCCAAATTATGGAAATTGAATTATTTGAATTGAAGCTTGAAATGTTGGAATTTAAACTTGATAAACGAAATTGTTTAATTAATCGAAGTTTAGTTTTTTTATAAAAAAATGAAATACGGCATAAATTTTTGGAAGTTGATTTGTTTTAAAGATTGGATTTTTATTCGAACTTTGGATATTTCTAAGAAAATTTATATGAAATGATATTTCAGGTTTGAGTTTAGAATTGAAATTTGGATTCAAAAATTTGGTATTGAAAGTAAATTTGATTTAATGTTTAAATCGATATTTTGAAATTGGATTTGGAATTGAAATTGGAAATTAATTTGAAATTGGAATTTAAATTAATTTGGAATTGAAATTTAAATTCATTTGGAATTGGGATTGGAATTGGGATTGGAATTGGAAATTAATTCGGAATTGGAAATTGATTTGAAATTGGAAATTGAAAGTGAACGGGATTTGTTTATTGGGATCGAAATTTATATGGAATCAAAATTTATTCGAGTTGAAATCGGAATTGAATCGATTAGATCGAAATGGAAATTGGAATTGATTTGGGTAGGAAATTGGGAAGTTGACCGGTTTGACTTTGGAATTGTTTTTAATGAATATTTTAGTATGAATGATTTAAAATCTATATTCTTTAAATATTGAAATTATTTTGATTTTCAAACTATTTTACTATATAAACCATTTTTATATTCAAATTATTTTCGATTAAACTATTTAAATATTTTCTATTAAACTATTTTAACTATTTTAATTATTTAAACTACTTTTAAACTACTTAAAACTATTTTCTAAAATTTTCAAGCTGGTCAATAAGGTGAATTGTTTATATTTAAATCTCGAATTTAAATACGAATTGGGTTAAATGAAGTTGCAACCTAAATTGAAATTCGAAATGATTTTGAAATCGAAATGAGATATTGAGGCGAAATGATTTTGAAATGAAATCGTATACTTTGAGTAGATATGATGATTTTGAAATGGCTTTTATTTTTGAAGCGAATATGATATTTTTGATAATCAATTATGAATTGATTTTGAAAATGTAAAAGTGCCATCGGTGTAGTAATACGTAGTTATTAAAGAGACCGGGATCGGATATGGACATACTCTCTGTCGATACCGAAAACCACTTTAATAACTAGTATACGCGGAGTGTTGATCCAGAACGAAGTGGATGGTTTGATGAACGCGTTGATTGAAGAAAGAGAACGATATTGGATGACCCCTGACATGACTAAAACAGGAGTCGCGCCGGGCCATTGAGGTTCGCCACCTCTAGTGGACACACTTCTTCGATACCATGTCTATTACATTTGTGATTCGATTTGGGTGCACCCCTTGATTTGGGAGTGTTGTTTTGCGGTGTTGGGGTAGTAGCTGCTATGCCCAACATCAGTCCGGATCACGCAACTACTAGTATCCTAGTTGGTATTGCCTCATGTACCTTGTCATATTGATTATCCTATTCGCGACCACTACGATTTTGGTTTGTACCTTTAGTATATGGATTGCCCTCTGGTGACTTCCGGTTTTGGGGAAACTACGGTCTTGTATATACTCTTGGGAATAAAAATGTGTTAAGGGTGGAATGGGCCATGACTTAACGCTATTTTAATACTTTTACTTTAATGTAGACATATTATAATAGCGTATTGTACTACATAGTAGATAGTTTAACGGATCCTTGAGAGATGGAAAATCCCGTAACATCTCTTAAGTTATTGCACTCACGTTGACACTGGGTAGGAGATGTCAAACCCCGTAAACATCTCTGATGCCGTCACACTCATATTTCTTATTCGATTTGACTTACATGAGATATTTTAGTCCTGACTCGAGTGTTTTGTCTTTTCATTACGCTCGGATCAGCCTGAGCATTTCAGATAAGGTTGAAGATCTATTCTGGAGGATGAAGACGAAGTTTGGTATTATATCATTTGTATTCTACTGCTGTATTATTTTTCCGATGCATTATTGTATTATCTCTGATATGTATGTAACTCTGATTTATGATGTATAATAATAATCAAATTTATTTATTTAACAGCTTCATGAACTGTTATTTTATTATTATATCTTGTTCCTTCCGCTGCGAGATTCTGAGTTTGTTTCTGTTCTTTCTTTTCTTTTCTTATTTAACCCCATTAACCATCCGCTCTTTTGAATGGTTTAGAATCGACATGTGTGTCTGATTTGCCGATTTAAACTGTCCAAAAAGGCGGGTCGTTACAGCTTTCTTTTTGTTCCCTATGTACACGCGTATGTGTACGATACAGGGAACAAAGGGGAAGTGCTGTCGAAATTTTGTTAAATCGTTTAAAATTAAATTATAAAATATAATTACTACTGTGTTTGTACTGGGAAGTAGGATGACCAACCATCAAAGTGTAAAACAATAACCTAAAAATTTAAGATTATATTCATATAATTTATGTAAATCCGTTTGAAAATAAAATCAAATAGAATAATATTATATATTTGCAAAAATTTAAATGTATGGTTTAATTGAAAAATAAATGTTAATACGTAAATGAATAACGCGTTTTTATGTTTTAAAGTAGGAAAAATGGTCAATTATTTTATCGATCGGAGCTGAATGTACCAACAAAGAAGAGAAATTGGAGGCTCGGTAAGTGAACATTTTCAAAATGGTGTACACGTCTTTATTGAATTCGCTTTAAGTAACAATGGGAACAACAAAGAAATTCAATGTCCATGTAATGGATGCAAATTATTGAAGCATTTGAAACCGGATATGGTAATAGTTCATTTTCGATAATATGGTTTCATGCTGAATTATTTGGTGTGGGATCATCATGAAGAACTTATAGCACCTAATCCCGTACATTCGGAGGAGGAGGTGAATAATGAAATTGTTTCGACGAATCTCAGAGAAGATATGGTTGAAGATGTAGCACGTTCAATATTCCCTACTGTTAAAGTTGATGGAAACGATGTTAATGTCGAAGAAGAATCGAGTATTGGAGCAAAAAAAATTATGATTTATTGGATGCTACTAAGAAATCCCTTTGGGATGGTTGTTTAAGCGGTACTCAACTACCAGTAACTACGGAATACATTGCGATAAAATCAAAATACAACTTCATGGAAGCCGGGTTTACGGTTATAGTACAAGCTGCAAAATGGCATATGCCACCCGATAATTTAATGTGGGAAAATCATTATGAAGTGAAACAACTTATGTATGCTTTTGGTTTGCCCTATCAAAAAATAGATACATGTTTCAATGGTTGCATGTTGTTTTGAAAAAAAGACATCAATCTTAGGAATTGTAAAATATGTAATCATGAAAGATACAAACCAAGAAAAAAGAAAGGAAAGAAAGTTCCGTACAAGCGTATGCATTACTTACCATTCACTTCGAGGCTTCAAAGGTTATATGCATCTTCTGTAACCGTGCATCATATGAGATGGCACTGTGGAGAACACAGAAAGAAGGTACGTTAACACACCCAGCTGATGGAGAAGCATGGAAGCATTTCGATAAGACATACCCCGCTTTCGCATTGGAGAGCCGTAATGTTAGACTTGCTTAATGTACGGATGGATTTTCACCGTTCTCTCAATTTGGTTCAAAATATTCATCTTGGCCTATAATCATTACACCTTACAATTTACCTCCATGGATGTGTATGAAAACTCCATATACTTTCTCACTATTGTCATCCCTGGCCCCGATGATCCGACATAAGGAATCGACGTATATTTACAACCATTGATTGAAGAGTTGAAAACATTGTGGTATGAAGGAGTTAAAACACATGACATTTCAAAAAAAAGAATTTTATTATGTTCGCTTCTATGTTGTGGACTATAAGCGATTTTCTTGCGTATGCAATACTTTCGGATTGGAGTATGGTTGGTCATCTAGCATGTCCTTATCGCATGGAAAAAACATGAGCATTTTCTTTACCGCATGGGAAGAAAATTTCATGGTTTGATTGTTATTGGTGTTTTCTCCATATTAATCATCCTTTTAGAAAAGATAAAAAAACTTTACAAGTAATAGAGTTGAGATCTTGCGACCACCAACGATTTGGTCAAGTGAAGATATTTATGACCTTGTAAAGGATTATCCAAAGATACATGAAACTGGCGAACAAATTGAAATTCAAGGAAATCGATGATTCATAATTGATGCGAACAAAGAATATTTTGGGAGTTGCCTTATTGGAAAAATCTCCAAATTCGTCATAATATCGACGTGATGCACAACGAGAAAAATGTGTTCGATAATGTGTTTAACACTATTCTGAATGTTAAAGGAAAAACTAAGAACGATTTGAAATCAAGATGTGATATAGAGGCAATATGCAATCGTCCAGAGCTTCATATGAAGCCAAATGACACAAAAAACCCAAAGCATGCCATGAGATAGTCAGTAACCAAGTTATTTCCTCTAATCTTCGTAGATGTGTCGACTATAAGAACAGTAAACTAAGCGGGATGAAAAGTCATGATTGTCATGTAATGATGGAATATTTATTACCTGTCGCTTTCAAAGAACTGTTGCTCACAAATGTTTGGATGGTTGTAACAGAACTTAGTTTATTTTATAAGGAGCTTTGTTCAACTACGTTAAAAGTTGACCGTCAACGTAAATTTGAGGAAGAAATTCAAATACTGCTCTACAAACTGGAGAAAATATTTCCTCCGAGTTTTTTTAATGTAATGGAGCATTTACCTGTTCATCCTCTATTTGAAGTACGTCTTCGAGGTCCTGTGCAATATGGATGGATGTATCTGTTTGAAAGGTACTAATATTGAGTATGTTAAATTTTAATTTAATTACATGTAATAAAATTTAATTATAATTATTCTTAACAGGTACTTAAATCATCTAAAGAAAAAAGTGCGACAAGAAGCATGAGTTGAAGGTTCGATTTGCAAATCATATATCGAAGAAGAAGCTTCGTTCTTTTTCTCTCATTATTTCAGTGACCATGTGAACTTATCTTTTGAAAGTGCTACGCAAAATGTTGAGGGCATTGAACAAGATTCTTCTAAATTAATGCTATATATTTTTAGACAGCAGGAACGCCCTGTTAGAAAATGTGTGGAAGTATGGTTAGACGACAGAGATTATCATGTCGCCCATAATATGTTCTTCTTAACTGTACAGAAGTTGCGTCATTTGTTAGGTATTATTAAATAACACATCTAAAATTATTTATTTGAATAATGCACGTGTGTATTAATTATAATGCATTATATTATCTATATATGTAGTATTTACGAATCACAGCATCCAAGTGGCGATATCAGTAAAAAAAATTGCTGCTTGGTTTTCGAACCACATATATGATTCGGTAAATTGTATGGTCGACGAAGAATTGAAACATCTTGCGATGAGACCAAAAAAAGTCAAGACATATCCAATATTCTTTGTCAATGGATACAAATTCAACACCAAAGAATATGGGCTGAAAAATTAACTAATAATACCCGTGAATGAAGGAAATGGTCCAGTCCGCAGCAAAAGAAATAGGTGAATTTCAAAAAATTTACCATTTTAGATCATTAACAAGCCTATGAAGTCTAAACATACTTAGAAATTTTCTAAGTTTTCTTTTGAATAAAATCTTTATTTTATTTAAATTTAGAAATAAAGTTTAAAATTTAATTTAATGTGTATGTAAATTAGAGTATATCAAATATACTCTTATGTACATATTTGTGTGTAACGGTAGCTTATTAAATTTATTTAGAGAAGGAAACTTTTCATTTCCTATCTCTTAAGTTATTGAATTAACGAGGGGGCATAAATTTATTTAGAGAATGAAACTTTTCATTTCCTTCTCTTAAATTATTTAATTAATGAAGGACAAATTATTTATATGGAGAGAGAAACCTTTCATTTATCTCTCTTTAATTAAATTGATTAATTATATGAATGTCATTAATCAGCAGCATATATATATAACATGAATGTGAGTATAAACAAATGTATATTATACTGTAAATTTTGTAAGAGCAACATATGATAGGTGCTATTAATTGATGACAATGTTAGACATATAACTAGAAATAAATAGATAGTTAAACACATAAAGAAAATATGGGATATAGATAAAGAGTAACAAAGATGATTGATTTAATTTCCCATTTAGTAAACTTAATTAATGCAGCATATAAATGATAATCAATTGGCATCGTGGTATAAGGATATAAACAGTCAACAACAAAAGTATGTACGTATTATTGACTAATTGTGTGTGTATATATGTTTATATATGTATTTCTTAATGAATCCTCCAAATATACTAAATTAATTCAACCAAGTCAACTATAATCCATTCAAGATTTATTACCAAACATGTAGTGATCTGATTTAGTAAATCAATTTGAAAATAGATCTTAACCAATAAATCCAATTGTGACCAATATGTATGTATTAATAATTTAATGTAGAATCAAACATAGATATTTATTATAATAATTTTTTTGTCTAAAGTATATTTTGTATAATAATAATATTATTTTGGTTCATGTTTATTTATACATAAATACAATGTACATATATGTGTGCGCGCATGTATGCATAATATATATATATATATATATATGTCTAAAAATATTTCTATATGTATTGTTAATGAATCCTTTAAAATTAATAAATCAACTCAACCAAATCAATTGTAATCAATTTAAGATTTATTACCAAACATGTAGTAATCTAATTTAGTAAAACAGTCTGATAACAGATCTTAATCAACAAATCTAAGTATAATTTATATGTATATGTTAATAAAAAAATTCTTAAAATCTTTTAAAATATTTCAAAATTATTTTAACATACACATACATATATATTCATACGCATTTATGTATATGTATGAATCTTAAAGTAGAAAACAAAATTGGAATCAATGTAAACTATTGTTAATAATTAAATAAAATAAAGTTAATTAGAATAACAAGTTAATTGCTAGATCTATATTTAGATCAAAATCAATAGAAATTAACATAGAAATCATGAATAGAAGTTATCAACTTCAAATGAAAACCAATTCTAATGATAATAAGTTATACTACTTTAAGATCTATAATCGTATGCTTATAAGGGACAACAAATGAATATATATAATTTTTAAATGAATTAACCACTAGATCTATAATATCATGGAATAAATAAATAAATAACTAATGGAATTTACCTTGTTGATGTTGCTTATGATTCATACCTTGAATGATAAATGCTTTTAGATCCGATTGAATCACCTCCAGAAATTGCAACAATCTGAAGCAACACTTTTGAATTTATTTTATTCGATTTGTTTTGATTTTGTTTTGGGAACTATTGTGGCTTAGAAGCCATGAAATTTTGGCCAAGAAGGTAGAAAAATGAAGATGGAGGCTAGGGTTTAGAAGAAGAGTGATTAAGAGAGGCCAGTGAATGGAAGATCACATATTTACAAAGGGATCCTTTCTTAACCTCCTCTCTTCATTTTCAAGATCCAACCATTGGATTTTATGTCTCTTTTTCTTATGGTAGTCTATGAATAAGGCTATATGGGCCCCAAAATATTCCCAAACCCATTTAGTAATTATCTATTTAAATCCGATTTAAATATTTTATCAATATCATATATCGATACGTACATACGTAACTTTTATGTACGTAATTTATTAATACTAATGGATTCAAACAAATCAAATAAAAAAATAGACAAAAATTTTCATAAATATTAATTAATTTAATTAATTAATAACATTTATAAATTAACTAAATCATGTGGTTTTCGAAGCATTCATCATTACAGTTGTGCGACTCATAGGTGTAAATTCAGTCAGCGATTAATATCGAACTATTCGAATATTAACGTTCATACGTCACTTAGCAGGTGGTGTGACATTTTGGCCGAATTTAACGCTTACACATCTTTTAGGTATCCAATTTTACTTATTATAAGCGGTACCTAATAGTGACAATTATTTACACCAATTCTTTTCGTCAAAACTATATTACTTTGGATTTATGGAATTTGGTAATGGTCAAAATTCCAATATCATCCACATTCAACTTTATAGTCCAAACATAAAGTTCTTGGTTCAACAGTAACAATTGTTATTAACCGAAATGCTCTGGCCAGAAACTTTAACTTTGAGTCGACTTCAGTTGACCGTGACGCTAACCTCATTTAACTAAGGAGACGAATCCTCTCTTGAATAGTGTTTCACTTCCAATGCTTCCACTCGACCCAACTATAGTCGTTTGATGGACGTCGAGCCGCGATTTAACTATAATCAAAGCAGAGCTTCCACATTGAAGATCAACAGTATTCTCAAGTCGAGAGAACTGTGTAAATTAGTCACATTGATATTCTCTGCTTGACCTTAGTTATATTAACCAACAGAAAATTATCGAGTGAGTCATTCCATAGTTATCCAATAACTATCAGTTCGTAACCCCTAGGTGCTCCCAGCAGTCATGAGTAATACACTGCCCAATATTTGGAGAGCGTTACATACTCTAGTCTCAACGGATACACTGATATCCAATCTCGATGCATCTTGACTAGGAACATTTAAAATGGTATAGTTCGCACCCTGTGTGGTGCTTATTTTGTGAAGTGTAAGTGTGATTGCTTTTGGGAATAGTTTATGTGAGTTTCAGTATGCATTTGTGCTGAGTGTTCAGTGGTCGAGCCATTATAAAAACCTTGTTTAGTAGTTTAGGCAATCGGCCTAACTCCTGTATCTTATATGTATTTATTATTTTGTTGTAATAAAAAGTGGACGGTCCATTATAAAAACTGGCGGTCCTTGCCAAAAAAAAGATAAATTACTCACGGTTAAACACTTTGTAACTACTATCACAAAATATACCATTATGGATTTTCTCTTAAATATACTTTTAATTAAACTAATTAATTAATATAACCACATTATATCGAGTATATAATAGAAGAAACACAGTTATTGTGAACAAGATTATTCAATGAGTTAGATATATGTAACTAATTACATAATTGCTCCTTATGCATACCCCTAACTCTATTAGTGTATATGTTAAAGGTAGTGATGATCTAAATGATTTTTTATGGCATGTTAACTCAAGTTTTGCAATTAACATATTTCACCAGACCTGCGGAAGAAGTTTATTTGTTTAGATGCAACTGGTTTAGTAATGTTTCAGGTTCTGAAATCAACGTGCGCCAAAAATATAATATTATTGAAATAAAACATACATCACGTTATCGTAAGTATAGTCCGTTATACTAGCAAAACAAGCCATACAAGTTTATTATGCTACTTATCCATCTGTAAAAGGAGATAAAGCAGATTGGTCGGCAGTTTTTAAAACGAAGGCAAGATTTACGTTTGATGGAAAGAATATTCCAAATGAACAAGCGTACCAAGCAGATATCGAGGAAAATGGCAAAATTACAATAATAGATGATCAAACCGATTTCGAACCTCTAAATGATGAATCAAATCTATTTGAGATCACAGAGGAAAACAATATAAAGTATGACCGAGTCTGAATCAGAATACGATGAGGACTGATTAATAGTATACATGTTGAAAAAAGGTAATTTATGGGAGTATTGATGTTACATTATTTTTGTATGTTATATGCGATTATTGATGTTAAATCTTAATATGTTACTCATAATTGAATGATATGTTCTGCCATAATAAAATAATTTGTATATGACAGATATTATAGATGTCTTTCTTCAGGTGTCGGATTTCTTCGCAGTTTGGTTCCCCTCTTCGTCTCAGAGAGGGACCGTCCACCGTGGAGGTGATGGCAGTGGCCCATCGCAGGAGGCGCAGCATACGGTGGTCAGATTGCTAACAAAGGAAGATGGATCGTAAGTATTAAATTTACTTCAGCATTATAAATATTTTGTATGATATATTAGTCATGAATTGTATGTATCATATTTAATGTAGGAGTTTTGAGCTTGAACCTTCGAATATAGTTCTCAGCATTTCTAAGCAGGCATACATGAGCCGTATGACTGCGTGCTGGTCCAAATGGAGTAGGATCCCAGAGCACGTATAGGAGACCATCTAGCAGGACTTCCTAGTAAGTGTTAATTTATATATCATTATATATAATCACTTTACAGTTTGTTGACTAAGTATTAATGTATAATTTATATTTTTTCAACGTATAGGGGGCGGTAGACCTACAAGAAGAGGACGTTTCTCTTTGCCAGTGCCACTAGAACTCTAAGGTTGCAAAGAATTACTGGGATACGATGTCTACCATCGGAAAATCTGGGAAGACGCTAAGCTAGATGGGCGCCAGCGTACGGGATGCTTGGGTCATATGGCGAAGAAGCTAGAATTCAGGGTAAGTATATCAGATATCACCTTAATTTTTAATTTGCAGGCGGAGTCAGACAAGAACCCGGCGAACAGGTAGAAAAATCCAGTCACACACCATGGTGGCTCGAAATCATTTCAGCATCATCGCGAGGACCTGATAAATTGATTAATTGCAATTACGAACAATTATTACATTTTTTGTATAAATTTGTATGAACAACAATAAAATACACCAATTATTGCAGGAAAGAGCGCGTGAGGCTCCTGTCTCGTATATGGACGTATTTGCAGATACTCATGCCTTTAGGCAGACCGACGACAAGGGATCAGTGATGTATGCCTGACATGAGGATGATAAAGCAAACGCCGCACATGTAAATATATTTTAAGTTATAAGTTACTAATAATGATCGTTTTAATTAATTATTTATAAAATATTATAATAATGTAAGGTAATATTTAATTATATTTAATTTTGCGTTGCATGAAAGATTTATGCACGCACGTGCGCAGATGTTCGAGCAATCGGGACGAGAGCAATTGACCCCTGATGAGGAGGACGCTATCTTCGACTCGGTTATGGAGCCGACACAGCGAAATATGCGCTATGGCTACGGAAATCAAGCTATAATTTATAAAAATTAACTAAGTTGTAAAAATTACTTAATTTTTATAAAAGCTATGTAAATAACTTAAACATATTTTGACTTGTTTTGTAGGCTGTGCCTCACAAAAGGCTTATCAAAAGGCTCAGGACAAAGCTGAGATTAATGAGCTTCGACGGCATATTGCACAGCTACAGGAGCAGGACTGCCTTCGAGCAGCGCAAATGGAGCAACTGAACCAGCGTTTGGCCGAGTACATGGAGCAGCATGGAGCATTCACTATAAGGTACATAGTGATTTCCGAGGGCTCGTTGCCGTCGCGAGCCGTCGGAAATCCCGTCAGAATACAAAACATGGATTTCGTCCATTTCCGACGGCATCGATGACGACATTGCAACGACTTCCAACGGCAGTTCCGACGGTGTCGACATCCACGTGGCTTGAAAATTTGCCAGAAAACCATCGGACGTCGTTGGAATATTTGACTGGTAAACCGTCGGGAGCCGTCGATATTCGTCAAAATTTTTGACTTATAGGCCGTCGGTATCCGTCGGAAATCTAGGTAAATTTTTTATCTACAGCCAAACAACACTTCCATATCAATATATATCACAACACATCAAAATCAATATATATATATATATATCAGATATATAAGCTGAAATCAATACCAATATCAATAATAATATAAAACTCAAACATTATCATCTCAAACTCAAACATCTCCAATCAATACAAAACAAACGTTCCATCATCAGTCTTACACATCCGGCTGCAATATCTACATCCAACATCAATGTACAATATATACATCCAACATCCAACATCAAACCCCACAAATCAACTCCACAAATCAATATCAAACACAACATGTCCATAAATCAACCTCACCATCACTCATTGTATAAATACACTAGTTTCAAAAACAAAAATTGCAAAACGTACCTCATGACTCATCATCGGCTCTGGAACCACCAGACGGAGGGAATGCTCCATGACGCTCCACATACTCGGCCAAACGCTGGTTCAGTTGTTCAATTTGCACTGCTCGGAGGCGGTCCTGCTCCTGCAGCTGTGCAATCTTTTGTCGAAGCTCATTAATCTTAGCATTGTCCTAAGCCTTTTGATAAGCCTTTTGTGAGGCCCGAGCCTACAAAACAAGTCGAAATATGTTTGAGTTATTACGTAACTTTTATAAAAATTAAGGAATTTTTACAACTTAGTTAATTTTTATAAATTACTGATCGATTGTCGTTGCCATAGTGCCTATTTCTCTATGTCGGGTCCATAACGGAGTCAAAGATTTCATCCCCCTTAACAGTGGTCAACTGCTCCCATCTCGAATGCTCAAGCATCTATGCACGTGCTTGCATAAATCTTTCATGCAATGCAAAATTAAGTACAATTAATATTACATGACATTATTATAATATTTTATAACTAATTAATTAAAGTGATCATTATTAATAACTTATAACTTAAAATATATTTACATGTGCGGTGTATGCTTTATCATCCTCATGCCAGGCATACGACGTTGTTCCCTCGTTGTTGGTCTGCCTGTCGGTATGGGTATGCGCAAATACGTCCATATACGAGAAAGGAGCTCATGCGCTCTTTCTTGCAATAATTGGTGTATATTATTATTTTTCATGCAAATTTATGCTAAATATGTAATAACTGTTCGTAATTGCAATTAATCAATTTACCAGGTCCTCGAGATGATGCTAAAATGATTTCGAGCCACCACGGTGTGTGATTGGATTTTTCTACCTGTTCGTCGAGTTCCTGTCCGACTCCACCTACAAATTAAAAATTAAGATTATACTTTACAGGTATAAATTATGTATTCTCTACTGAACAAATTAAGGTGATATCTGATAGACTTACCTGAATTCATCGCTACTCCACGATGCGACCCACGCATCCCATATGATGGCGAATGTAACGACCTTGAATTTCACTACTTTGATTTATGAATATTTAACTAATTTTAAATATTCAAATAAATGGTTTAATATGAAAATAAAAACTCTTTTCAATAATAAATAATGATGGTGAAATAGTTTTTAAAATTTGTTTACAAAACTATTTAGTTCAATGAAAAACAGAAAATGTGACCGAAAACTGTTTTCTGAATTTTCGACGTTTCATCATATAAAAGTTATTTGAAATATTGTGTACGCATTTGTATGTATATATATATTCAAATATACGCAATGTTATAAATATGTATTAGTAATTTAATTAGGGTTAAGTGTAATTAATTAAGTTAAGAAAATGATGATGTGACACTTCGATAACTATAATAAAAAATAAAAAAAGTCACATCAGGAGGACATGAATTGACATATTGGAAACTTGAGTACTTTGAGTATTAAATGAATATTGGAGCATGTCATGAAAGGGGGGACAAGCAAGGTGACATGGCAAGCTAGGAGTGAAGGGCATGGTACAAGAGTTAATTAGGTAATTTTACATATTAATTTTATATAAAAACCTTTCTCTTATTTCTTTCTTCCATTTTCATTTCATTTCCCTTTTTCCTAAGTCTCTTCTTCTTTAAAGATTTTAACAAACTTTAATGGCTTCCAAAATAACTTTTCATGTTTTAGGATTTCAAAAATTGACTTTTAAATGTTTTAAAACTTGTTTAAAGGTTCCTTCTTTTCCATTTTACCCAAAATGGTTTTGGCCATAACTTCTTACCAAAAACTCAAAAACCAAACTTTTTTTTCAAACCATGTATATTTTCAATGACTACAACTTTGTAGTTTACCACTTTTTCTTATTTCGAGCTCAGATGCTTCAAAAATTCGTTTTTTTGCAAGAGTGTTTTTGAACCTAGATTTGGATGTCAGAAATATCTCTCACTGTATTGGCCATAACTTTCTCAAAATTTAAATTTTTTGAGTAATTATATTTTTTAAATGATAGAGGAAAAAATAATCTAAAAATTTACTTCGGACCACTTTTCCAAAACACGAGAGGAAAGGGTCCAAAAGTCGAGTGCAAAATGACTCATTTTCGAGAAGAATTTGTGGTTTTCCAAGCTTTCCGAGCGCTAAAGTATTTCAAGTTTTCAAAACCTTTGGTAAGTAAATTCCTTAACTTTTTTGTAAATAATTACATTTATATATATGGTTGTATATGTGATATTATTATTTGGATTATGATATGGCTTGGATGTATATGTGTGTGCTAATTTGTGGTTTAGCATTAGAACTTTAAATTGATGATTTAGGTGATGTTTTGGTTATAAAATTGTGATCTTTGTCTTGGAATTGGAAGTGATATGGAAATTTAGTAAGTAAAATTAGTAAATGGAAGAGCTAGTGAGAAAAAAAAGTTGAAAATTGTGGGTATCCATAATGATAGCCGCTATGGATTCAATTCACTTGAAAATTTGTTTTTTACAAAGTTTGGTTTTTTATATATTTCAAATTGTTTTGTTAATGTTTCATAAAATAAATAATGATATTTTAAAAAGTTAGTTAAGTTTTTAATAATTAATTTTTAATTAGTTAAGTTTTTAATAAATAATAATTAATTAAAGATTAAACAACGTTGAATAATTAGAATTAAGTGAAAATTAGTTATTAATTAATTATCTTTTAAAGTTAAGATTTATTTTAATTAATTATTAATTAAGTATGGGTTAAGTAAATTATTTATATTTAATTTATCATTAATTAAATATAGGATTAATTGTTAATTAATTATTAATCAAGGGTTTAATTATTTGATTAAAGATTTAATTTATAATAAATTATTTATTAAAGGTTTAATTTATTGTTTAAGTTTAATTAAATATTAATTAATTAACTAATTGAGATTAATTAACATTTAATTATTGGTGAAGGTTTAATTAATTACTTAATAATTAATAAAGGATTAATTTGGGTTTAACTAATAGTTAATTATTATTTAACTATTTAATTAAATTAAGTTAAAACTCAATTAAAATTAATTATGATTTAAATAAGGATTTAACTTTTAATTAATTATTTTTAAAAGGATTTAAAAGTTTTAAATCCTTTGGTTTTCAAAAGTAAAATGGTTCAAAGGTACTTCTTTTTCAAAGATGGTTTTGAATACAAGTGATTCAAGTGTTGATACCATTAAGAAACCATATAACAGTGAATGAGTTATAATGTAGGTTATTGGGTTGTTCGGACATGTGCTAGTAGAATAAATTCCCGTTCTGCTATAATTGATTGTTTATTTGTTTGGTTATTTGGACTTGTATTAGCAGAATAAATCTCCGTTCTGCTATAAATTGATTGTTTGGTTGTTGGGTTGTTTGTACATGTGTTAGCAGAATAAATCCTCATTCTGCTATAAATTGTTTGTTTGTTTGTGTGGACATGTGTTAGCAGAATAAATCACCGTTCTGCAATGAATTGGTTGAATTATTTGGACAATTGTTTAGCAGGACAAGTCACCAACCAACTATTATGTTATTTGGAAATGTATATGTTAGTTCATATTGGATTGTTATTCCTTGATTTGGATATGAGTGTATTTACATATATGTTGATCTATGTAAATAACTGTTAAGTGAATTGAAATGGAAACTGCATGGTAACTTAAAATAGCACAATTGGGATTGCTAAGCCTCTTTTCGAACTACTAAAGTATGTTTTTGAATTAGCTTTAATTCTTTAATCAATTTGGGTTTAAAGGTTATAATTGATTTTTAAATTTTATTATTATTTTATAAAGTTATTTTTAAATAATATCTTGTTTATAAAAAAAGGTTTATTAAATAAAAGGTTTTACCTAAAGTGATATACAAATGATGTCTTGAAAATGATATTTTATAAAAAAGATTCTACAGAGGAATTATGAAGAAAGATTTTTAAATAGTTTTAAAAATAGAAAGAGATTTTATAAATCAATTTAGATATTTTTGAAAGAAGTTTTAAATCTAGCTTAAAAACTTTTAAGTTGTTTGAAATGTCAAGGGAACTTATAAAAAGAATTTTTATAAGGGATACGTAAATGTGTTTCATAGGAGGTGGTGTTTTTGAAAGGGAATTGTTTGGCCATTTAGTATGGAATTTTGAGGAAAGGGAATTTCCAAAATGTTTTGGTAAATACTTATATTGTTTTTTCAAGTATAAAGGAATGTTAAGGGTTTGGGGAAGTGTTTTGAAAGGATCTTTTGATCAAGCTTATAAGTGATTTTATTAATTAAAGATTAATTTATAAAGACTTAGAGGATCCCATATGGAATCAAATCAATGTTGAATGATTGTTATTTGATAGTTAAATAACCGACTATCAAATCTGGACCAAAACATAACTTTGAAAGTATCTAGGAGAAACATGAGAATTATATGGTACAGTTACCATCGATGGTGCTATACTGTATGTATAAATTCGTTCCGTTCTTTTAGGATAAATGATAAGGAAATATGTCCACTAACGGTTAGGAGGTGAACTCCGCTCTTATCTTTTATCTGCTTATTTCCTAAAGAACCGGGGTTGAGATTACCGGAAATATCAAAAGTTGTTTCGAAGAGGCCGGGATCGGATCTGCTATCCGAAATCACTTTGATCTAACTCAAGCGTTTCGAACTGAAGACAACTTGAAAAATATGGAATCGAAGACGGAGCATTGAAGTGCAAGGGCTGCTTGTTACTAGTCCTGAGGGTGATTCCGAAATGAATGCAGTAGAAGTAGTGCCTTCGGTTTGTCCTTATCCTGGACAACTTTTATGGATGAATGCTAGCATTGCATTGATGCTTAGAGGGCAGTGTTAGCATTCCAAGTGGGATTGCTATTCAAAAAGGTAAAACGTAGCATCAAGCCTCATCAACCGGGAATGACTGAAAATCAGGGGAGATGCAGCAAGGTTAAGTGGGTCGCACCTATTAGGGTATGTTATCACCAATCTAGATACATCTACATATTTATGGATTGGTTGTGCATGAGATCTCGATAAAAAGTGTTGCAAAGCAACCGGGGTGATGAGAGAATCGGTACTATCCAGTAAAAGGTAGGCCGGCCTTGTGTTGGCAGGGGATTCAAGCGAGGTCCTCGGTACATTTTCTAGACGTGTACTGTGATAGGTGGTACCCCAGTGCCTAGTCATTGTATGGAATTCATTCTCCAATAAGCGTTGTATGGTATTAGTTGTATACCAAATTTGCTGGAATGTGAGATGCAAGCATTCTAGCTATTTTAATATTTTACTATGAACCCTTAGACATTATTATAATATCACTGGATTTTTATAGAAAAGTGTTTTGGTTATCGTAAGGTAAAAACTCATCCGTGTTTATGTGCGGCGTGGTCTTACGAGATACCCTTGATTTTAAACATGTGAATATTAGGCTCAGGTCCCTAGTAAGTTTCAAATACACAAAAACCCCAGTAAAAAAAAGTGTGTAAATTAGGTCCCTAGAATTAAGTTACTAAGTAATTGCATATAGTTATGTAATTTTTTGGTGAATAATTGCGGAATTTTCCGCAACTTTTTGAAAAAATTGCGTAAATTTCCTCAATTTTTTGGGTGAATAATTGCGGAATTTTCCGCAATTTTTTGAAAAAATTGCGTAAATTTCCGCAATTTTTTGGATGAATAATTGCGGAATTTTCTGCAATTTTTTGATATAATTGCATAAATGTCTGCAATTATTCACTGAATAATTGCATAAGTGTATGTCATTATTCAGTAACTTAATTCTAGGGACCTAATTTACAAACTTTATTTTACTGGGGTTTTTGTGTATTTTGAAACTTATTAGGGACCTGTGCCAAACTGTCCCTTTAAACATAATAATTCAGTTGTTTGAGTTTACTCACACCAGACCAATGTCTGACCCGGAGTTTTATCTTATTTCCCTAAAACTCTTTGGTGCTCAAATTTTTACGAACAGCCAAGTAGTTCAGGTTTCCTACGGATGCATTTTGGAGGAGTTTGGAGCAGGAGGCTTCATTGATTGTTAGTTATTATTTTTTTGTTTCCACTGTATTATATGTATCTTGTATCAGTTATGTAAGGACAGGCTGTTATAACTATCCTAGGTTAGACTTTGATGAATCATTTTTGAAATGACTTTGTAAAGTACTATGTTGATTAATATATATTATTCCGTTGCGTTGTGAGATTCTTTGATTGTTTAATTTCTTCTATCTTCTATCTCTTTTCATTCACAAACAATCCGCCTTTTTGTTCAATTTGAGTTGACATGTGTGGTTTATTGCCAACTTAAACTGTACAAAAAAGGCGGGTCGTTACATGTGGTATAAGAGTGCAAGGTTAAGCAGAACCTTGGTTTTGGTGGGGCAACTCATTAAGAGATAAGGTAATGGAATGCCTTATTATGAGTTTAAGTGTATTACATAAGAGTGCGTATTTGTTAGTGATATAAAAATATTTCGTATTATGTTGATTTATCGGTTAAATGGCTTATGAATTCTGGTCGATGCGGAAGGTACACCAATATCGATAAGGGTTTAAACACTTGAACTAGGCAAAGCGACATAGTATTGTTTTTAAAATTGGGTAAGTGAAATAATTTTACCCAAAATTTTTTTTTATATATAAAAGAATGATTTTCAAAAATAGTATAGTATTTTTGAGGTGTTGTTGTTAGGAGATAATAATAATTTATTTTTATCAATTAGTGTTTATTTGGTCACGCTCGTCTAGTTTGAGCATCGACTACTGTTAGTGTGCATAGATAGCTTCCTTTTTTAAGATATGGGTTGATTAGATAGGAATGGGGAAAACACTGAAGCAAACACTCTATGAATTAAGTTTCACGATTTGACTATAAGGCGTTCGATGATAATATTGAATTAAAATTTGATTTAATAAAAGATGTTATTAACAGCTAGAATATTTGAAATAAATATTTGGAAATGGATTAATAAGAATGTGTTTTTTTAATTAAAAAGAATTTAGGTCGAAAACTTGAGAACCTAAATCCCAATGCTTTGGAAAAGGATTTTTCAATATTTTGAGAAATAATAATAGTATTTGGAAGCAATTTTGTTTAAAATATGAAATTTTGAGAATGAAATTTAAGTAAGAAGTGTTTTCTTTATATTAGTTAGGAGGAAGAGTTATGATTGTTTTGTGATGATTAGAATAATCTTCTAAGTGATGATCGGATGTTTGCCTAGGTAAACATTACAGTGCACTTAGTAAATTATTCTCTTTATCATTGTACAATCGAAACAAGTTCAAACCCGAACGAACCCAAAGCAAGCTGATGATAAAGGTTTTCTGGGAAAAATGTGAAGTGTTTGTTACAGAAATGAGAATTTGAAATAAAAGAAAAAATTTAAGTTAACTGGTTGAGTGGCTCGAAAATAACTAAAAATTGGGGAAGAGAGGTATTTGGATGGTAAAAATTTCTCTTGAGTATTACCTTTCTTGGTAAGAGAAAGTATGATATTGTTTCGTAATACGCAGTTCCTTAGTATCATTTGAAGTTACACGGGCTATATGTAAATTTTCTAAGGATTGAAATTATAGTATCATTTCAAAAAGGTTTTGAAATAAAAACCCGGGTATTTGAATCTTGAATTTTCTTAGGGAGATAAATTCAAAATGGAATAGTGGAATTAGATAGGGGTATATACTCTTAGGCCGTAGTGGGGTATTATCCAAGTTGAAACTAAGAGTTGTTTATGAAATGTTTTCATAACTGATTTACTGAAATAAACTTGGTATTAGGGAGAACCAATATGGTAAGTGTGTAGGGTGGACATAGATCAATTTTCCTTTTCATAGATTTTTGATCTAAGATTCGAATATACGACTTTAAGGTATTTGCACCGTTACGAATAAGGATTTATTACTCGATTTTTGACGACGAGCATTTGATGAGGATTTTTGGTTTTGGACCAAAGTTTTCTATCATAGTTACAACTATGTAAGGAAGATAGAGGTTCCAAATCAAAGAGACTGATCTAGGTCCGCACTAGAAAGTCGGGTAAACGATACTAGTTCATAAGTTAAGATATGTATTCGAATAGTGATCAAATCGTATTTTTGTATAAGAATGATTTGTGTACATCATATGGACTGATGTATAGTGATTCTGGATAGGTTCTGAGGTTAATTTCAAGGACAAAACTCTTTTAAGGGGAGAAGAATGTAACGACCCGGAATTTCACTGCTTTGATTTGCGAATATTTAATTAATTTTAAATATCCAAATAAATGGTTTTATAATGAAAATAAAACTCATTTTAATAATAAATAATGATGGTGAAATAGTTTTCAAAATTTGTTTACAAAACTATTTAGTTCGATGAAAAACAGAAAATGTGACTGAAAACTGTTTTCTGAATTTTCGATGTTTCATCATATAAAAGTTATTTGAAATGTTGTGTATACATTTGTATATATATATTCAAATATATGCAATGTTATAAATATAGATTAGTAATTTAATTAGGGTTAAGTGTAATTAATTAAGTTAAGAAAACGATGATGTGACACTTTGGCAACTATAATAAAGAAATAAAAGAAAATGTCACATCAGGAGACGTGAATTGACATATTGGCAACTTGAGTACTTTGAGTACTAAATGAATGTTGGAGCATGTCATCGAAGGGGGGACAAGCAAGGTGACATGGCAAGCAAGGAGTGTAGGGCATGGTATAAGGGTTAATTAGGTAATTTTACATATTCATTTTATATAAAAACCTTTCTCTTATTTCTTTCTTCTATTTTCATTTCATTTACCTTTTTTTCCCACGTCTCTTCTTCTTTAAAGCTTTTAACAAACTTTAATGGCTTCCAAAATAAGTTTACATGTTTTAAGATTTCAAAAATTAACTTTTAGATGTTTTAAAAACTTGTTTAAAGGTTCCTTCTTTTCCATTTAAATTTCTTCCATTCTATCCGAAATGGTTTCGACCATAACTTCTTACAAAAAACTTTAAAACCAGATTTTCTTTTTTTTTTCAAACCATGTATAGTTCCAGTGGCTACAATTTTTTAGTTTACTACTTTTTCTTCTTTCGAGCTTAAATGCTCCAAAAGTTCATTTTTTTGCAAGAGTGTTTTTGAACCTAGATTTTGATGTCCGAAACACCCCTTACTGCTTTTGCCGTAACTTCTTCAAAATTTAACTTTTTTGAGCAATACTTTTTTTAAAATGATAGAGGAAAGAATAATCCAACAGTTTCCTTTTGACCACTTTTTCAAAACCAAAGAGAAAAAGGTCCAAAAGTCAAGTGCAACATGATCCATTTTCGAGAAGAATTTGTGGTTTTTCAAACTTTCCGAGCGCTAAAGTATTTTAAGTTTTCAAAACCTTTAGTGAGTAAATTTATTAACATTTTTGGAAAGAATTACATTAATATATATGGTTGTTATATGGTTGTATATGTGATATTATTATTTGAATTATGGTATGGTTTGGATGTATATATGTGTGCTAACTTGTGGGTTAGCAATAGAACTTTAAATTAATGATTTAGGTGGTGTTTTAGTTATAAAATTGTGATCTTTGTCTTGGAATTGGAAGTGATATGGAAAGTTAGTAAGTAAAATTAGTAAATGGAAGAGCTAGTGAGAAAAAAAAGTTGGAAATTACGGGTATCCATAGCGATGGTCGTTATGGATTCAGTTCGCTTAAAAATTTGTTTTTTGCAAAGTTTGGTTTTTTTAATATTTCAAATTATTTTGTAAATGTTTCATAAAATAAATAATGATATTTTAAAACGTTGATTAAGTTTTTAATAATTAATTTTTAATTAGTTAATTTTTTAATAATTAATAATTAATTAAAGATTAAACAATGTCGAATAATTAGAATTAAATGAAGATTAGTTATTAATTAATTATCTTTTAAAGTTAAGATTTATTTTAATTAATTATTAATTAAGTTAATTAAGTATGGGTTAAGTAAATTATTTATATTTAATTTACCATTAATTAAATATAGGATTAATTATTAATTAATTATTAATCAAGGGTTTAATTATTTGATTAAAGATTTAATTTATAATAAATTATTTATTAAAGGTTTAATTTATTGTTTAAGTTTAATTAAATATTAATTAATTAACTAATAGAAATTAATTAACATTTAATTATTAATGAAGGTTTAATTAATTACTTAATGATTAATAAAGGATTAATTTGGGTTTAATTAATAATTATTATGTTTAACTATTTAATGAAATTAAGTTAAGACTCGATTAAAATTAATTATGATTTAAATAAGGATTTAACTTTTAATTAATTATTTTTAAAAGGGTTTAAAAGTTTTAAATCCTTTGGTTTTCAAAAGTAAAATGGTTCAAATGTACTTCTTTTTTGAAGATGGTTTTGAATACAAGTGATTCAAGTGTTGATACCATCAAAAAACCATATAACTATGAATGAGTTACAATGTAGGTTATTGGGCTGTTTGGACATGTGTTAATAGAATAAATTCTCGTTCTGCTATAATTGATTGTTAATTTGTTTGGTTATTTGGACTTGTGTTAGCAGAATAAATCCCCGTTCTGCTATAAATTGATTGTTTGTTGGGTTGTTTGGACATGTGTTATCAGAATAAATCCTCATTCTGCTATAAATTGTTTGTTTGTTTGTGTGGACATGTGTTAGCAGAATAAATCACCGTTCTGCAATGAATTGGTTGAATTATTTAGACATCTGTTTAGTAGGACAAATCACCATCCTGCTATTATGTTATTTGGAAATGTATATGTTAGTTTATATTGACATGTTATTCCTTGATTTGGATATGAGTGTATTTACATATATGATGATCTATGTAAGTAACTGTTAAGTGAATTGAAATAGAAACTAAATGGTAACTTAAAATAACACCATTGGGATTGTTAAGCCTCTTTTCGAATTATTAAAGTATGTTTTTGAATTAGCTTTAATTCTTTAATCAATTTGGGTTTAAAGGTTATAATTGATTTTTAAATTTTATTATTATTTTATAAAGTTATTTTTAAATAATATCTTGTTTATAAAAAAGGTTTATTAAATAAAAGGTTTTACCCAAAGTGATTTACAAATGATGTCTTGAAAATGATATTTTATAAAGAAGATTCTACAGAGGAATTATGAAAGAAGATTTTTAAATAGTTTTAAAAATAGAAAGAGATTTTATAAATCAATTTAGATATTTTTGAAAGAAGTTTTAAATCTAGCTTAAAAACTTTTAAGTGGTTTGAAATGTCAAGGGAACTTATAAAAAGAATTTTTATAAGGGATATGAAAATGTGTTTCATAGGAGGTGGTATTTTTGTAAGGGAATTGTCTGGCCATTTAGTATGGAATTTTGAGGAAAGGGAATTTCCAAAATGTTTTGGTAAATACTTATATTGTTTTTTAAGGTATAAAGAAATGTTAAGGGTTTGGGGAAGTGTTTTGAAAGGATCTTTTGATCAAGTTTATAAGTGATTTTATTAATTAAAGATTAATTTATAAAGGCTTAGAGGATCCCATTTGGAATCGAATCAATGTTGAATGATTGTTATTTGATAGTTAAATAACCGACTATCAAATCTGGACCAAAACATAACTTTGAAAGTATCTAGGAGAAACATGATAATTATATGGTACAGTTACCGTCGGTGGTGCTATACTGTACGTATAAATTCGTTTCATTTTTCTAGGATAAATGATAAGGAAATCTGTCCACTATCGGTTAGGAGGTGAACTCCGCTCTTATCTTTTATCTGCTTATTTCCTAAAGAACTGGGGTTGAGATTACCGAAAATATCGAAAGTTGTTTCGAAGAGGCCGAGATCAGATCTGTTATCCGAAATCACTTTGATCCAACTCAAGCGTTTCGAACTGAAGACAACTTGAAGAATATGGAATCGAAGACGGAGCATTGAAGTGCATGGGCTGCTTGTTACTAGTTCTGAGTGTGATTCCAAAATGGGTGTAGTAGAAGTAGTGCCTTCGGTTTGTCCTTATCCTGGACAACTTGTATGGATGGATGCTAGCATTGCATTGATGCCTGGAGGACAGTGTTAGCATTCCAAGTGGGATTGCTATTCAAAAAGGTAAAACGTAGCCTCAAGCCTCATCAACCGGGAATGACTGAAAATCAGGGGAGATGCAGCAAAGTTAAGTGGGTCGCACCCATTAGGGTATGCTGTCACCCTTCTAGATACATCTACATATTTATGGATTGGTTGTGCATGAGATCTCGATAAAAAGTGTTGCAAAGCAACTGAGGTGATGACATATTCAGTACTATCCAGTAAGGGGTAGGCCGGCCTTGTGTTGGCAGGGGATCCAAGCGAGGTCCTTGGTACATATTCTAGATGTGTACTGTGATAGGTGGTACCCCAGTGCCTAGTCATTGTATGGCATCCATTCTCCAATAAGCACTGTTTGATTTTAGTTGTATACCAAATATGTTGGAATGTGAGATGCAAGCATTCCAGCTATTTTAATATTTTACTTTGAACCCTTAGACATTATTATAATATCACTGGATTTTTATATAAAAGTATTTTGGTTATCGTAAGGTAAAAACTCGTCCGTGTTTATGTGCGGCGTGGTCTTACGAGATACCTTTGATTTTAAAAGGATTTTAAATATAATAATTCAGTTGTTTGAATTTACTCACACCAGACCCATGTTTGACCCAGAGTTGCTAGTCCATGAGATGATGGTTTTGATGACAACAACCTTAGAATAGGTTATAAAATATAAATACTAACATTACAAGTTTAGATATATATGTATATGCAGGATCTAACCATGCAGGTATCAAGAATGAAGACTGAACAGTATAGAGATTCAAGATATAGAGATAGAAGACTCATGAGTATCAAGATTATCAAGAGTTCAAGATTTCAAGGTTCAGTTTGTTTTATTAGGAATATTTGTTAAAACTCGTAGAAAAGCACTGGCATCTTAATATCCAATTTATTCGTGGAATGGAATCCACTTCGAGCCCGTTAAAGGGATGGAACCCTAAGTAGGATGGAACCTACGAAAATCTAGTGGGACATTGTTTTGTATCCACTAATCTTAATTCAAATGATTTTTCAAAATTATCTTGTTTTCAAAATGATTTCAAAACTTTCCTTTTAAAAAGATTCAAAACCCTCGATTCCGATTTTAAATAATTTTAGCCTCAAAACATCTTTATTTTCAGAGTCAAAATTACTCCTGATTTTAAACTGTCTTTTCAAATAATATATTTAACTTTTAAATTATTTACTTTGATTTAAATTTAAAATAATATATATATATATATATTGTTCTTTATATTTACTTATGAATTTCAACTATATTCAAGTATATTTATAAAGTTTTAAATAGTTTTTATATAAGATAAATATTATTTTTATAAAAATTCAAAACATCAAATTTGGCTGAGGGATGTCGACATGCCCATAGGCACCATGTCGACATGGTGACAGTTTAATTCAAAATTCAAATTTCAAAAGAAGTGTCTATTCGTCATAACTCTTCATGAATGGTCATGGCTGTTGTTCTTCTATAAATAGGGGTCAGTTTCAATGAATTTTTATACATATTTTCTGGATTTTCACTTCTCTTCTTCTTCAACATTTCTTAATACAAAATCATACCATTACTCTGCTGAAATTAACATCGAATCATACTCGATTACTTCTAGTGTGATTCTCCATCACTATCTCTACAAGGTTCTCAGCGCTATTCAGAGTTATAGACTTCTTTGTAATATATTAGCGAGAAAAGATGTGATTGTAGCCTTGGAAATCAATCAAAAGGAAAAGGTGTGATTGTAGCCCTGGAAATAAATTGGGTGAACTTGTTGCCCCGGAAATCAAGTATCTCTACCCAGAGGATTGTGATTCTGGAGGGTGTACCTCGTAGCCTTGAAACTGAGGGTTGTATTTGCAAGAATTGCTTTTGAAAGGAAATCCGTACTTGTGTTGCGGGACTGGATGTAGGGTAACTCCGAACCAGTATAAAATCCGGTGTGTTCTTTCCTTTACTGCTTTTACTTTATATTTGCATCTGTGTTTGATTCTGTGTTCATATCTGTGTCTGATTAGTGTATACATTGTTATCAAATTAAGATAAACTCAAAAAGATTAACAAATTTCTTAAAACACTATTCACCCCCCTCTAGTGTTAATTCTAGCCTTAAGATCCTTAATCCGCATTCCTCACATTTGGTGTCAGAGCAAGGTTTTCAAACATTCATAATCTGAATTTTGAAAATTTTGAAAATGACAATTTTTTTATAAAATTATTAACACTGTTTTCATATGAATATGTCACAGAATCATCATGATATTGTTGTTTAAAATTATATTTAGTTATTTTGAAAAGTCACTTGATTCTTTAAAAAGTTATCTTGTTTCGCAGGAGAAGAGTTATGTCTATTGACTGTTGGTTAAAAGATACCAGATAATCATTCATCGATCAAGAAGAACAAATGGATATATAATGGAAATCGACAAAGAAATGGGTACCAGATCAATTCAAAACTTTGGGTTCTCATCTACAACTTGATTTGATACTGTACTTCTCTCCATCTGCTTCGCAATGTCACTGGTTTCGTGTGAATCCGTCAAGAAATGACCAAGTTATGGTCAAATGAAGTTTTGGTGAACAAAGAGAAAAAGAAGGCAAAACTGTCAAAGGTATTCTTCAAAATGCATCCAGAGATTTGAGTATTTTGTTCCCACTCCTTTTCAGATTGTAGTTCTTGTTCTCGCGGTCATTTTGATGGGTGGATCGTCCAATTCCGATCAAAATTGAGTGAGATATGACAGTTTGAAGTTGGCTATCCAAAACTAAAAAACTGTGTACGGGATCTCCTACATTTCTTCTACTGTTCGGCCGGTTGCATCACAATACCATCCAAATTTGACACCAAACTACTACTTGATCGTAGCCCTTGCCTTCCTCTTCGACTTGCCGCTGGTTTCATCCAATTACGTTAAGAATCGAAGAAGATATGCCTTCTAGAAGTTTGATAGTATATAGAAAATCGGAAAGAAGATGAAGAGGAGGAATTTTTATGAAAAGTGGTGACCGTTGGGCCTATTTATAGTAGTTGAAGTGTCCATTCATTCAAAATTCGAATTCAACGTTTTGGCGCCAAGTTGGTCAATTTACTAAATCATCTGTATCTTTCTCATGCGGTCTTCAAATTCAGCAAATGAATATACTACGCTGATCAGAAAAACGAGCCTGTCGCAATAGAACATATCTTGTCGTCAAATTCAAAAAGATATAAATGTGTGGTTCACAACAATGGAGGAACAGCAAAGTTAGAAAGATGGAATGCAAAAATTGGTACGCTTTACTATTATTTCGTCTTTATTGTTGCATTTAGAAATATATATCTATGCATTTAGTTAGGTATAGAAATTTATCTCTTTTATAAGTTTTGATATTTTGGTCCATACACACACCATAGTATAAATATCGTTATACAAGTATAAATATTTTAAAAAGTCTTTTAAAATATGTTTACTTTCAAATAAAATATACAACTAATTTATTACAACTAATTTATTACAACTATACTAAGTAGAAAAGCATACATTCATTCATGATTTCAACTTTTCTAATTTTATTTTTACTTCTCATACTCTATTTCTTTTAAGATACTAATTTTATATCTTTAAGAAATTAGTAGAATGAATTTAGAATGTTAGAATAAGGCTCTATTTATATATTTATTCAATTAATAAGATTGCACCACATCACATGACCAGAATTTTAGATAGCATTTCTAAAATGCTTCTTTTCTTCTGTAATGTTTTGTAAGTACTGCAAATTCATTTTTATAGTATTTCTATGCTTTGAAACGCTGTAGAGTTTCAGAAACTTTACACAGCATTTGGTAAAAGCTACAGTTTCTATTTTATAATGTTTTGAATATATTTTATTGCAAAATCTTTTTATAGCATTCTGTAAATGCTGTCTTTTCTGTTTGAAATTTTAAATTATAAAAAAAATGATATTTAAACTAAGTATTTTTCTCTATTCTTTTTAGAGTTATTTTCTAACTTATATTATAATATTTAAAAAGTAATTTCATGTTTAAATATTTTTTTAATTAATTACATTTTTTAATGTAAGAAGCCTTAATGTAACACGTGTTTATTTTAGTTTTTCAATCTTTATTATTTTATTTAATATTTCATTATGATATTTTTTTAAAAGATGTTTAAACATGTTTCTAAATATTTAAATCAATAATAATTTGATATAAAGGTTTTAATTAGTAAGTTAAGAACATGGAAGTTTGGATTCTTAAAAAAATCAACCAAGTTAATAAAAAATCATTTTAAATAAATTAAATAATTAGGGTATTAATTTTAAAAAAAACCATATTTGATCATATATGCAGTTTAAAATCCATATTTCTTATCAATTTGATTTTGATTTTGATATTGAGTGTGATTACTTCATTTCATGAATATGTTATAGTTTTAATACCATTTATTACCTTTAAACTCTTTCTTTACAACTCTTTCAGTCTCATTCATTAGTTTCCTTAACTTAAGTCTAGTAATTGGTGTGTTTTACCTTTGTTTGGTTGAAGTGTTTTATAATAAATAGTTTGATATATGTATATATACATAGACATACACACACATACACACACACACACACACACATATATATATATATATATATGCTTGTCAATTAGATATTACTTATCACTCATGTTTATCTTATAATCCGAATGTCACTTACCGCAGTACTGTGTAGTTATTACCCCGCTATAACCTCGCTATATCTCATAGCGGATTTCCACCGCTATGATATTTCCATATAGCCCCAAAATATAGTCTTTCCGCTTTAAGCACCGCTATTTCCGATATATCCCGTTATTCCCGCTATATTCCACTATTTCTGCTATATCTTCTTTAATAAAATGAATTGAAAGATTGCATTTATACATTATAAAAATTAAGAAACTAATTTTTTTTTGATTTAATTTTTAATATATTTTCAGAAATGAAAATACTCTAATATTCTACTAAATTCAATTATGTTATATGACAGTTTTACGTTTATTTAAAGTATATTCGCACATATTTTTATTTAAAATTATTTATGTATTAATTATAATTCAATTGAATAATAATTTTTCATTTAATTACCATTTATATATTTGTAAACACATTAAATACGAGTTTTATATGCTATTTTAGAGTCATCCGCTATATCCTGCTATATCCTCGCTGTATCCCCGCTATGATTTTTTTGCACCTCCACCGCTTTGAATCTGCCGAGCGATTTAACTACACAGTCGTAGTATATATATCATCATATCATTCTGCATATTATTATTTTTTTACTTCATTATCATTTTGTTTCATATTACATATCATTATGCATCCTATTTCATACATTTCATTGCATATTACATCATAAATTACAATGCATGAAATATCATAATCATTTGCATCACAAGTTGCACTTCATTCTGCATATCATGTCATGCTACATTGCATATGTCATACATTTCATACTACATTACAAACTACATATTACATACATGTATACATAACGAGTGTATTTTATTTAGGAGGAGTTTGTAGTATTGTCTTATAATATAGGATTATTAGTTTTTGATGTTTTGATTGACTTGTTTGACTTAATTAACTTGTTTGACTTGTTTGACTTGATTGATTTGTTTGACTTGTCTGACATGATTGGTTTTGATGAGTGTGTTGAAATATACTTAATAAATAATTTATGTTCTTATATTTGATTTCTAACTATTATAAGCATTATCATAGATTCTTAGTTAGGATAGTTAGTAATTTAGGATTAAGTTCTAGTTTTTAGAGTTAAGTGTTGATTATTTATGATAACACTATCATTATAATCACATGTTATATAGTATTAGTTTAAGGGGGAGTTTTATAGTTTTATGGTTTTAGGATGGTTTTTGTTGATGACAAAGGGGGAGAAATATAAAATAGGATAGTTAGGCATAGATTAAGGGGGAGTTATTAGAAGTATTAGGATAAAAGTGATATTTTATAAACAAAGGTTGTCATCATCAAAAAGGGGGAGATTGTTAGTCCATGAGATGATGGTTTTGATTACAACAACCTTAGAATAGATTATAAAATATAAATACTAACATTACAAGTTTATATATATATATGTATATGCAGGATCTAACCATGCAGGTATCAAGAATGAAGACTGAACAGTATAGAGATTCAAGATATAGAGATAGAAGACTCATGAGTATCAAGATTATCAAGAGTTCAAGATTTCAAGGTTAAGTTTGTTTTATTAGGAATATTTGTTAAAACTCGTAGAAAAGCACTGGCATCTTGATATCCAATTTATTCGTGGAATGGAATCCACTTCGAGCCCGTTAAAGGGATGGAACCCTAAGTAGGATGGAACCTACGAAAATCTAGTTGGACATTGTTTTGTATCCACTAATCTTAATTCAAATGATTTTTCAAAATTATCTTGTTTTCGAAATGATTTCAAAACTTTCCTTTTAAAAAGATTCAAAACCCTCGATTCCGATTTTAAATAATTTTAGCCTCAAAACATCTTTATTTTCAGAGTCAAAATTACTCCTGATTTTAAACTGTCTTTTCAAATAATATATTTAACTTTTAAATTATTTACTTTGATTTAAAATTAAAATAATATATATATATTGTTCTTTATATTTACTTATGAATTTCAACTATATTCAAGTATATTTATAAAGTTTTAAATAGTTTTTATATAAGATAAATATTATTTTTAAAAAAATTCAAAACATCAAATTTGGCTGAGGGATGTCGACATGCCCATAGGCACCATGTCGACATGGTGACAGTTTAATTCAAAATTCAAATTTCAAAAGAAGTGTCTATTCGCCATAACTCTTCATGAATGGTCATGGCTGTTGTTCTTCTATAAATAGGGTCAGTTTCAATGAATTTTTATACATATTTTCTAGATTTTCACTTCTCTTCTTCTTCCACATTTCTTAATACAAAATCATACCATTACTCTGCCGAAATCAACATCGAATCATACTCGATTACTCCTAGTGTGATTCTCCATCACTATCTCTACAAGGTTCTCAGTGCTATTCAGATTTATAGACTTCTTTGTAATATATTAGCGAGAAAAGGTGTGATTGTAGCCTTGGAAATCAATCAAAAGGAAAAGGTGTGATTGTAGCCTTGGAAATCAATTGGGTGAACTTGTTGCCCCGGAAATCAAGTATCTCTACCCAGAGGATTGTGATTCTGGAGGGTGTACCTCGTAGCCTTGAAACCGAGGATTGTATTTGTAAGAATTGTTTTTGAAAGGAAATCCATACTTGTGTTGCGGGACTGGATGTAGGGTAACTCCGAACCAGTATAAAATCCGGTATGTTCTTTCCTTTACTGCTTTTACTTTATATTTGCATCTGTGTTTGATTCTGCGTTCATATCTGTGTCTGATTAGTGTATACATTGTTATCAAATTGAGATAAACTCAAAAAGATTAACAAATTTCTTAAAACATTATTCACCCCCCTCTAGTGTTAATTCTAGCCTTGAGATCCTTAATCCGCATTCCTCACAGGAGTTTTATCTTATTTCCCTAAAACTCTTGGGTGCTCAAATTTTTACGAGCAGCCAAGTAGTTCAGATTTCCTACGGATGCATTTTGGAGGAGCTTGGAGCAGGAGGCTTCACCGATAGTCATTTATTATTTTTTGTTTCCGCTGTGTTATATGTATCTTGTATCAGTTATGTAAGGACAGGCTGTTATAACTGTCCTAGGTTAGAAATTGTTTTAGTATGACTTTGCTGTATCATTTTTGAAATGACTTTGCAAAGTACTATGTTGATTAATATATATTATTTCGTTGTATTGTGAGATTCTACTATTGTTTAATTTCTTCTATCTTCTATCTCTTTTTCCTTTAACGATCTATCCTTTTGGCACTTAGTTGTTCGGCACGTGAATACCGTGGATGTGTTAGTGTCGACTTCTTGGGTTCGAAAATGCAGGTCGTTACAACTCCCATCTAGCAGAGCTTCTTCCCTGATTTTCTAATGGTAGACATCGTATCCCGGTAATTCTTTGCAACTTTAGAGCTCCAGTGGCAAAGAGAAACATCCTCCTCTTGTAGGTCTACGCCCCCTGTATATATGTTGAAAAAATATAAGTTATACATTTATACTTAGTCAGCAAATTGTAAAGTGATTATATATAACGATATATAATTTTACACTTACCGAAATTCCTGTCAGATGCTCTCCCATACATGCTCTGGAATCCTACTCCATTTCGGCCAGCACGCAGTTATACGGCTCATGTATGCCTGCTTAGATATGCTTAGAACTATGTTTGAAGGCTCAAGCTCAAAACCCTTGCATTAAATATGATACGGACAAATCATGACTAATATATCATACAAAATATTTATAATGCTGAAGTAAATTTAATACTTACGAGCCATCTGCTTTCGGTAGCAATCTAACCACCATACGTGGCGCCTCCTACGACGAGCCGCTACCATCACTTCCGTTGTGTACGGTCCCCCTCTGAGACGAAGAGGGGAAACCGAACTGCGAAGAACTCCGACGCTTGAAGAAAGACATCTAAATACCTGTCATATACATATTATTTTATTATGGCAGAACATATCATTCAATTATGAGTAAACATATCAAGATTTAACATCAATAATCGCATATAACATATAAAAAAATGTAACATCAATACTCACATAAATTACTTTTTTTCAACATGTATACTATTAAATCAGTTCTCATCGTTTTCTGATTCAGACTCGGTCTCGTACTCTATATTGGTTTCCTATATGGTCTCAAATGTTTCTACTAATACATTTGATTAATCATTTAGAGGTCCAAAATCGGTTTGATCATCTGTTATTGTAATTTCACCATTTTTCTCGATATCCGCTTGGCATGCTTGTTCGTTTGGAATATTCTTTGCATCAAATGTAAATCTTGCCTTTATTTTAAATACCGCCGACCAATCTGCTTTATCTCTTTTTAGAGATGGATAAGGAGCATAATAAACTTGTAGGGCTTGTTTTGCTAGTATAAACGGATCGTGCTTATGATAACGTGTGTATGCTTTATTTCAATAATATTATATTTTTGATGCACGTTGATTTCAGAACCTAGAACATTACTGAACCAGTTGCATCTAAATAAATATACGTCTTCTGCAGGTATGGTAAAATAGGTTAATTGCAAAACCTGAGTTAACACGCCATAAAAACCATTTATGTAACGCCCCACCTCTATGCTCATAATAACAAAGAGTATTAAAAGAAATACTGTCTATTATTACGAAGAATAAGGCTGGATAGGAGCGACCATCCGTAATTGGCCTTACACTAATATTGGTTATCTCGATAGGAGTGGTATATACTTTTTATTTTTCATCTTATTTATTTACTCCCATCGACACACCCAATTATCAGTATAAAACAAACTACGATGGTTCATAATAGTTTAGGACATTAGATATAACGATAACACAGATAATATAAATGCGGAACACAGATAAAAACAAAAGTCTCATATATATACAACTGATGTCAGTTACAACATAGTTGACACAATACATATGATACAACTACAACTGTCGACTCTAGAAGTTATATATACAAGTACATTATCGACTAATATACATGAATACATATCGTTCTATACAATGACACGACTACTACAAAATGACACTGACAACTTCAGAAGGTGTGAAAAGTCTTCATATCCTGAACAGCAACTCAAAGAAGAAATCTACAACCTGAAATAACTCGGGTCTGACCCGAGTATTACATTCAAAAGAAAATAATACCCAGGTCAGTCTAATTCAAACCAGTTTATTAGTGCATATAGGCAATAATAATTTAAATAGACGACAGTCACAATAATTCCCGTCTATCCGATTCTTTAAACAAAGAAACCGGATAACGGTCAATATAACACTTAACAGTGTTTAGCAAAAATCAGCAGATTTAAATCATCAACAGAGATAAATAAACAATTTATCAAATCGACTAAATCAATTTAAAACTGTCAAATCTGATAGGGCTGCAGTACACGCACGCGTGTACTGCCTCGCCACTATTGCAGGAGATACACAAAAGCTCAGTGAAAGTCATAAATGATCACAAGGTCAAACCCCGAAATCGGGTTCAACTCAAGTGTGATTTCATCAGTCAACATGAAATAATCAAAAACCAACAAAATAGATCACAAGACAAAGTCCACAAGCTCGAAGCCAGAACTAAAATCGAAGTGGGACAATATTCAAACTGTCCCAAGGAATGATGCCAGATTCAATGCAAACTACAAGTGAAACTGTACAATTCAAAGGTCATCAGCGTGCAAATGAAACTGTCCAAGGCTCAGTACAACCAAGTGACTAAAGAGGTTCGAATGCGACTAGCTACAAGTGCACCAGTTCAAAAATGCACAAGCATATGAAATGCAGATACATGAATAATGAAGACTGCATATACATCGAAATAACCCAAATGATCAAACTACTCTAACAACTAACAGTGCCACCAAAATTGGCAACACAAGACAAATGAATTCAGTGCCAACATGAACCAGTTCAAATGAACAAAAATCCAAACTGAACAATTGTACATATATGAAGACTACAGGTAAAGTAAACATATGTACCCAAGGTAAGGCAACACAGCCACAACTAAGTCATTTAGGCATATGGATGAAAGTAAATGTCAATGAGATGTAATGTTTAGCATACATATAAATCCAGTTCACATGTATAACAAACACAAAGGACAAACTCAAATGAAGTCAAAAGTGCAACAGAGACTGGTAAAAGCTCAAAGGCATTTGCATACTCAAGTGCAATACAACCACAAAATACTCAAGTGTAAATCCGAAATGGACTTGACAGTACACAGGGATACTGTCTTGAGGTAAATAACCTCAACAACTTATAAAGCATGGTAAAGAACACATATACTAAACAAGTTTGCAAACTGTCTCAATTGGGCGAGACAGCTACACAATTATACAGTGCCAAAATGAATGCATATATAGATGCAGATATGCCAAAGTTCTCATGAAGCCGAAAATAAACAAAGTATCGAAGAAAACTTCAACTACATCAAACACATAAGTCGATCGTGCAAGCAGTGATAAGATCGGGGATGCTGACTGCAGTACATCAATCGTGGACTTGAAGGCATTATCGAGTTAATGTCAAAGTCCAACGAAGACAAGTTCGAAATCAATTTCAGAGCCGAAGCCAAGGAAAACAGTAAGCACAATTAAGGCCAGGCAAAATCTAACAAGACATAAGTGCCAGAACCACGCAACAGTAAGAAAATCAACATCTTCAAACGAATTCGAATGCAACAGTTTTACAACATTTCCCAATTTTATAACGAAATCAAAGCAAGGTATAACCATTCAAATTTTTGTGGCCGAAGCCGACAAATTCAAAGAACCAGATCAAATGTAACGTCTCGAATTTTTCGCGTTCGAAAATCAACATCCGTACTTCACATTGTACTAGAATGCCGCAGATTCGACCGTTCAAATCCGATTCGCCGGAGCTATAACACAATTAAGTAAATAACACAGCGGAAGAAAAGAATAATACATTGATATACAATATCTGATACAACAGAGTGATACAATGAATATCAATATACATCAGAGATATGATACAAGAAATAGCAGCGGAAAAGAAAAGATAACAACAGCAGCGGAACAATATCAATAGAAATGATAACTCCAAAATGATCTTCAGACAAGAATGAATCCACAACTCCAAGATAAGCAACTCTGATGAATGAACTAGCTCCAGATAATCTACTAAACCTGAATATCTGAAAAGAAACCCAACTCTAGACTGCCCGTGTGGAAAATAGTGGGCACCCAGAGTTTAGGAAGGGAACAATAAACTCCGGATCAGTCATGGGACTGGTGTGAGCAACAAAAACAGTTTATCTTTAAAACAACACAAAAGAACTTTAAACATTGAAACCCGCAATGCTTTTCGAAAATGAAACTACCATAAGGCCTCCCGCCACACACACAATGCAATCGCAGAATTGGAGGAGATTTCTCCTTATGATAGTCAAAAATGCTTACTACGCAAAATCATTCGATATTATTATCATTAGTGCATAGTGTCGAAAACCATTTCGAAAATATAATATAAATCTTAGCCAGCATACAACATATCATCGTATGCCTACTATAGCTACTACGTTCAATAGCAGGTTACCGCCACATTCCATAGCAGGTAATACAACTAAAAACCGTACAGGGTTCGTATTGTTTCTTTGGATTTCCAACAAATGATCAGGCTAAGGAACTTCCTTACCGAAATAGAAACGCCTCTGGAAAGACGCCTCGGATCCTAACCGGATCTCCGCAAACAAAAGGCCGACGCTACCTCACGCTCTAACCGAGCTGTAACTAGGTAACTAACACACGAGTCATGTCATCCCCCGGTCGTCACCGACCTTTATCCGAGACGTCTCGATCATAAAGCAACAACCACAAAGTATAATAACTGTGCAGCATCCACATAGGTAAAATATCTGGGCTCCATACCATGATATCACCTTTTATCCAGAAGGAAATGACATACCCTAGGGGCGCTACCCCTACAAACCTTTGTCGCAACATTCCTGTTTCGACCATTACCGGGTTGTGAGGCTCGACGAAGTCTCGTCCACAAAACTACGCTTTTCCACAAAGCCACGCTTTTTCACAAAGCAACGCATCATCAGCACTTCGTATGCCACATTACCAAATTGGGAATGTATCACTAGTAACCATCAACTACATAACCTCTGAGCTCGTACGTCTCAGAGAAGGGTGTTAAGCTAAGAGAATAAATTCTCCGCCACCAGCAGAAATGTATTTGATAGAAACCAGCTTTACATCTCAAAGTGTAACGTCAGACACACATCCATACAAGTCTGTTCCGGGTTCGAACAGAACCGAAGGCACTTCCGAAGAAGCCCTTGCAAATCCGGGTATTCACAATCCCGATCGGATTTCCCATCACTTAAGAAATCTCTATACCAGCGCGACTCAGTGCAGAGACAATCGATAGGTCATCCTATCATTCTCGCAAATACCCGGTCTTCACCACCGTTCTTCAAATGCTATCCATATCGACGTATCACTATTCGGAATGGGTTATACGACACAAAGGTCCTCTCCCGGCTAAACCGAATAACGAGCGCAATTAAAAATCATATGGATACTGGGGTCTCAGTTAAGTCACAGCTTAAAGCTAAAAACTTTTCATTCGAATGGTAAAACAAATTACCATTTCCAATCTTTTAAACAAAAAGATTCAATTCACAAAGTTTACCCCGTTCATAAAGATTCATTCATAGATTTTCAAATCGATTTCCATTTCAATCTGATTAACTCGTTAAATCTTTAAATCAAGATTTAACTTATAGCTTTCAAAACTCGTTTCCAAAGATTCATTCATAGCCTTTCAAAACAATTCCATTTCAAGTTAGATTAACTCGTTCGGTCTTTGAAATCAAAGACTCATTCCATAGTTTTCAAAACATTTCAATTCTATTTCAAACTTGAAACCGTTCAACATAATTTGGAAATCCTTTCTTAAAATGAAAGCTATTATTTTTTTTGAAAGCAAGTAGTTTTCGTTTCATAAAAATCCAGTTATATTTACACGAGTTAAAACCCTTGAATTAAATTCAAATTCCCAAATCAATACCTTTAAAATGGTTTAACCCATATATAACTTGTACAGCATCTTTAATCCTTAGTTTCAAATCATAGAATTCAATTTCAAACTTGAATTCAAATTTAAATCAAATTATTTAAATTTTCAAAACTCGATTAAGTTATTCGAAATAACTTTTATCTTTGAAATCCCATTTCAAAAGCTTTTCATATTAAACCCCAATTTCCAATTTCAAAATCAATTGAAATTAAATTTTCAATTTCAAAAACATGGAATTTAAATTATCTATGATTTAACCGATTTCCACGTGAAATCCATATTTGTGTGTGTAACAGTGTGGTCCAGGGTTTCACACAATAGTGCACAACATCAACCATCACAGATATATCGATAAGCGGTATAATCCACAACGCTTATCTTCATTACAATTTCACAGATAAAATAAATTTATCAATCACAAGGGTTCATCATTACAATTCGGTGTGGGTTTCGGATAACCAACTGGAATCCGACTCCCTGTCGCATCGAAATTCAAGTGCCGTTTTACGGGTCAAGGGTTTTATATTCACAAAGTAATTTATCACAGAAATAGATATTTCAGATCACAACATAAATCTGAATGTATCACTAAGCATCACAGATCAGGGATATCAAACAATTCACCCATTCAATAACAATCAACCATCTTCAATTAAGATGAATAAATCGTGTGGTTTTAAATTAATCAACCACATAATTATTTTCATTAGTTACTTGATGAATTAAACTTGAATTATTAATTAATTTTATCTTAATTACTATTAAGTAATTAACTTCAAATAACTAATTTCTTTTAACAAATGAGTTTAACTTAACCTTTAAAAGTTAATTAACCATCAAAACATCCTTTATATTAATTAACGAACCTTTAATATTATTAAGTTTAAAATAAACTTTCAAATAAAAATTGTATTTATCGCCTAAATTATTTTAAAACTTGATAAGAAAAAAAAAACTTTATTAAACTTTCTTAACCAATCAAAACTGGGTCAATACTAATATTCACTAAAAATCTGTTTTAACAATATTTGTTTCAAAACAAAACTTAAATTTTCCTTTGATTGGTTTTAAAGTTAAACCTGTTACCCTCTTAACTCCACTGACCCGAGCCTTCCCCGACATAACGGCCTGTTTCCTTCGAGTCGAACATCTATCTCCTCGTTTCCAAACACGAGAACAAAAACTTCCAGTTACGCTGATCCTAGTGTGCACGTGCACACCATATCGGAGTCTCTCCGATCAACTTCGACGCCTCCTACCCATCGAGTATCCCCTCGACATTGAACCCCGATCGCCTAAATCCCAATATTTCTCTCGAAAACGAATTCGAGCATCAAGTCGAAACCTGGAAAGCAGAACAGTAAACACCACACCACCTGTCAACGCCTCTTGCTCACAACTCTGACCATCTGAAGGTCTACAATTCCGGACAAGCACTTGTCGATCTCCCCTCTTTCACCTCCCATAAGAGCGTGCGACTCGATCTACCAGAGAGGACAAACGAGTCGAAACATCAAGACTCGACAAAATTAGGTTTCCAAACTTTCAGAGTTTGCCGCCGCCACCACGTTCAACTACCGGCCACCCCACTATTTTTCCTCGACTCACCGTAGGCTCGCCTACCCCCAGAACGAACCTCGACCAACACGAATCAGAGAATCACCCGGAATCGACGAGATTTAAGTATTTGGAAAAACCCAAACAGCTCATAATTTCTTGATCTAAAAATTATGATTCATGCTTTAAAAAACAATTTAAAGTATATGAATTCGGTTTATATGCTAGAAACAATAAATTGAAGTGTTTGAATTTCCACTAATATTAAGTTTGCACTGTTGTTTTGGTTTCCAGAGATTTTCCCAGTTTTGCTTTAACTTAATTAAAATTTAAACATTGATCTATGATGAAACAAGAAATTCTTGTTCATATCCTAAGTCCTAACAGCCATTAGATCAATAGATCCTGAATTTAAATCGAAACTTACATTTTAAAACTGGAACAGAGATGTCATAGGTTGTTTACAGGCATGCACACATCTATCATCCAAATATTCATAGATAATTCAGATACACACAAACCATCGTTGCTTCAGAGATTTACATGAAATCAGATTTATACTTAAACTTTTTTAAAAAAAAGTGTTACTCACCTGAGTGGTTTTGAAATAGAGGCCTGGAAATGGCTTTGCATTTGAAATGCTTTAGATATCAGGTTGTAGATTTGATTCTATATGCTTGAAACTTGCTTTTGTTCCAGGCTTTTATTTAGATTGCTTTGAGAACATTGTTTTGATTTTTTCTTTTCTAGTTTTGATTTGCTTAGTTGTTGAACGAATTTAGATAATGCTCTGATACATAGAGATGGGTTACAGGGTATCATATCTTTATACAACAGGTGATCATTTTCTTTGGAGGCTGAAGTGATATGTCTTGAGTACTAGAGATAATAACATTTAATGCTAAGGTACCTTATCAAGTTTTCAATACTATTTCCTTTATCTTGTATGTACAATATATATTTCCATTTCGGCTGATAGGATTTGTACTATACATGCTAAGATATTTGCTTTTGTTTGCTGATCTAAATCTTGCTTTGGTGTGCCACATTAATTACTTTGTACAAATTTATTTTTAGTTTGTTCCTTCTTTTACCAGCTTCATTCACATGTATATTTTCTTATTTCCTTTTACAATCTTCATTCACTTGTTTACACTTGAACATATATATATTTTTGTTTCTTTGTTTTACAAGTGGTTCATGAATATACATTTTGTTTGCTTCTTTTTATTTTTAATTCAAATGAATTCCTATAATTATTATGTTGTTAAAATTTTATTAAATGAATTACTTTATATTTTATAACTTATCTTTTATTTATTTCTCATTATTTTGTAATATAGATAAATTTCTAGATTTAATTTGTTATTGGATTTTATCCAATGTATTTCCTTTATCCATCTATCTTATATATCTTCATTTCTTAAACCATTCACTTACAATTTAAATTCGAATCAAAATATATATACATATTTATAATTTCAAATTGACTCATATATACCCAAATATATACACATTCACATATATACACATATATACAATATTTAAATTTTAAATGATTTAACATAGAATTTATTTTAATCCGGGGAAACTCGCATCACTTTATTAATCGATTTCAAAAAAAAATTTATTCTAAAATTCAATAAATTATCAATTTAAATTTAATTAAAAACTGGGGTCGTTACAGACTTCCCCCCTTAAAAGAATTTCGTCCTCGAAATTTCCAAGCAGACAAAAAGATAAATGAAGAATGTTTCATCAAATCGACTGAATATTTATTCTGCATTTGGCTTACCAAATCAGAATATCAATAATAAATACAAGAACGAATCTGTTTTAACACTTCATAAGATACTCGGGTTATCCAGATCTACGAAATATACAGTGACATCGGTTAGTTCGAAAGGATAACTAACCATTCGTAGGATATATCGGAACCCAAAGAATAGATAGATATATTGATACAATTTCAAAATTTTCAGTTTAGAAACTAAAGCATATCTATCAACCATAGCAACCAAATCAACCAATACATCCAACAAACAATTTTGGCCTATTCTAGAGTTTATGTCCCATATTAATATATCGAATCTTCTTTCTGGATCTACCAGAAACCATCGAAGAATTGAGAAAAGATGACGAACAAAATAGATTGATAGAGAAAAGATTGCTTCCACTATTGCAGGGTATTAACCATTCGTAGTCGTATTTCACTGTCTCCTATCTCGTCCTCTTCTTGCACTCATACTTACTATCAGTGGATAGTAAGAGAATTTACTGAGACGTTCAGACGGATATCTGAGAATACTCATTCTAGAGTTTACTTCACTCTATCTCTAATGAGCTACTTAACGTGTTATACTCCTGAGCTAAAGTTCAACCTTAGCTCTGATACCACTTGTAACGTCTCGAATTTTTCGCGTTCGAAAATCAACATCCGTACTTCACATTGTACTAGAATGCCGCAGATTCGACCGTTCAAATCCGATTCGCCGGAGCTATAACACAATTAAGTAAATAACACAGCGGAAGAAAAGAATAATACATTGATATACAATATCTGATACAACAGAGTGATACAATGAATATCAATATACATCAGAGATATGATACAAGAAATAGCAGCGGAAAAGAAAAGATAACAACAGCAGCGGAACAATATCAATAGAAATGATAACTCCAAAATGATCTTCAGACAAGAATGAATCCACAACTCCAAGATAAGCAACTCTGATGAATGAACTAGCTCCAGATAATCTACTAAACCTGAATATCTGAAAAGAAACCCAACTCTAGACTGCCCGTGTGGAAAATAGTGGGCACCCAGAGTTTAGGAAGGGAACAATAAACTCCGGATCAGTCATGGGACTGGTGTGAGCAACAAAAACAGTTTATCTTTAAAACAACACAAAAGAACTTTAAACATTGAAACCCGCAATGCTTTTCGAAAATGAAACTACCATAAGGCCTCCCGCCACACACACAATGCAATCGCAGAATTGGAGGAGATTTCTCCTTATGATAGTCAAAAATGCTTACTACGCAAAATCATTCGATATTATTATCATTAGTGCATAGTGTCGAAAACCATTTCGAAAATATAATATAAATCTTAGCCAGCATACAACATATCATCGTATGCCTACTATAGCTACTACGTTCAATAGCAGGTTACCGCCACATTCCATAGCAGGTAATACAACTAAAAACCGTACAGGGTTCGTATTGTTTCTTTGGATTTCCAACAAATGATCAGGCTAAGGAACTTCCTTACCGAAATAGAAACGCCTCTGGAAAGACGCCTCGGATCCTAACCGGATCTCCGCAAACAAAAGGCCGACGCTACCTCACGCTCTAACCGAGCTGTAACTAGGTAACTAACACACGAGTCATGTCATCCCCCGGTCGTCACCGACCTTTATCCGAGACGTCTCGATCATAAAGCAACAACCACAAAGTATAATAACTGTGCAGCATCCACATAGGTAAAATATCTGGGCTCCATACCATGATATCACCTTTTATCCAGAAGGAAATGACATACCCTAGGGGCGCTACCCCTACAAACCTTTGTCGCAACATTCCTGTTTCGACCATTACCGGGTTGTGAGGCTCGACGAAGTCTCATCCACAAAACTACGCTTTTCCACAAAGCCACGCTTTTTCACAAAGCAACGCATCATCAGCACTTCGTATGCCACATTACCAAATTGGGAATGTATCACTAGTAACCATCAACTACATAACCTCTGAGCTCGTACGTCTCAGAGAAGGGTGTTAAGCTAAGAGAATAAATTCTCCGCCACCAGCAGAAATGTATTTGATAGAAACCAGCTTTACATCTCAAAGTGTAACGTCAGACACACATCCATACAAGTCTGTTCCGGGTTCGAACAGAACCGAAGGCACTTCCGAAGAAGCCCTTGCAAATCCGGGTATTCACAATCCCGATCGGATTTCCCATCACTTAAGAAATCTCTATACCAGCGCGACTCAGTGCAGAGACAATCGATAGGTCATCCTATCATTCTCGCAAATACCCGGTCTTCACCACCGTTCTTCAAATGCTATCCATATCGACGTATCACTATTCGGAATGGGTTATACGACACAAAGGTCCTCTCCCGGCTAAACCGAATAACGAGCGCAATTAAAAATCATATGGATACTGGGGTCTCAGTTAAGTCACAGCTTAAAGCTAAAAACTTTTCATTCGAATGGTAAAACAAATTACCATTTCCAATCTTTTAAACAAAAAGATTCAATTCACAAAGTTTACCCCGTTCACAAAGATTCATTCATAGATTTTCAAATCGATTTCCATTTCAATCTGATTAACTCGTTAAATCTTTAAATCAAGATTTAACTTATAGCTTTCAAAACTCGTTTCCAAAGATTCATTCATAGCCTTTCAAAACAATTCCATTTCAAGTTAGATTAACTCGTTCGGTCTTTGAAATCAAAGACTCATTCCATAGTTTTCAAAACATTTCAATTCTATTTCAAACTTGAAACCGTTCAACATAATTTGGAAATCCTTTCTTAAAATGAAAGCTATTATTTTTTTTGAAAGCAAGTAGTTTTCGTTTCATAAAAATCCAGTTATATTTACACGAGTTAAAACCCTTGAATTAAATTCAAATTCCCAAATCAATACCTTTAAAATGGTTTAACCCATATATAACTTGTACAGCATCTTTAATCCTTAGTTTCAAATCATAGAATTCAATTTCAAACTTGAATTCAAATTTAAATCAAATTATTTAAATTTTCAAAACTCGATTAAGTTATTCGAAATAACTTTTATCTTTGAAATCCCATTTCAAAAGCTTTTCATATTAAACCCCAATTTCCAATTTCAAAATCAATTGAAATTAAATTTTCAATTTCAAAAACATGGAATTTAAATTATCTATGATTTAACCGATTTCCACGTGAAATCCATATTTGTGTGTGTAACAGTGTGGTCCAGGGTTTCACACAATAGTGCACAACATCAACCATCACAGATATATCGATAAGCGGTATAATCCACAACGCTTATCTTCATTACAATTTCACAGATAAAATAAATTTATCAATCACAAGGGTTCATCATTACAATTCGGTGTGGGTTTCGGATAACCAACTGGAATCCGACTCCCTGTCGCATCGAAATTCAAGTGCCGTTTTACGGGTCAAGGGTTTTATATTCACAAAGTAATTTATCACAGAAATAGATATTTCAGATCACAACATAAATCTGAATGTATCACTAAGCATCACAGATCAGGGATATCAAACAATTCACCCATTCAATAACAATCAACCATCTTCAATTAAGATGAATAAATCGTGTGGTTTTAAATTAATCAACCACATAATTATTTTCATTAGTTACTTGATGAATTAAACTTGAATTATTAATTAATTTTATCTTAATTACTATTAAGTAATTAACTTCAAATAACTAATTTCTTTTAACAAATGAGTTTAACTTAACCTTTAAAAGTTAATTAACCATCAAAACATCCTTTATATTAATTAACGAACCTTTAATATTATTAAGTTTAAAATAAACTTTCAAATAAAAATTGTATTTATCGCCTAAATTATTTTAAAACTTGATAAGAAAAAAAAAACTTTATTAAACTTTCTTAACCAATCAAAACTGGGTCAATACTAATATTCACTAAAAATCTGTTTTAACAATATTTGTTTCAAAACAAAACTTAAATTTTCCTTTGATTGGTTTTAAAGTTAAACCTGTTACCCTCTTAACTCCACTGACCCGAGCCTTCCCCGACATAACGGCCTGTTTCCTTCGAGTCGAACATCTATCTCCTCGTTTCCAAACACGAGAACAAAAACTTCCAGTTACGCTGATCCTAGTGTGCACGTGCACACCATATCGGAGTCTCTCCGATCAACTTCGACGCCTCCTACCCATCGAGTATCCCCTCGACATTGAACCCCGATCGCCTAAATCCCAATATTTCTCTCGAAAACGAATTCGAGCATCAAGTCGAAACCTGGAAAGCAGAACAGTAAACACCACACCACCTGTCAACGCCTCTTGCTCACAACTCTGACCATCTGAAGGTCTACAATTCCGGACAAGCACTTGTCGATCTCCCCTCTTTCACCTCCCATAAGAGCGTGCGACTCGATCTACCAGAGAGGACAAACGAGTCGAAACATCAAGACTCGACAAAATTAGGTTTCCAAACTTTCAGAGTTTGCCGCCGCCACCACGTTCAACTACCGGCCACCCCACTATTTTTCCTCGACTCACCGTAGGCTCGCCTACCCCCAGAACGAACCTCGACCAACACGAATCAGAGAATCACCCGGAATCGACGAGATTTAAGTATTTGGAAAAACCCAAACAGCTCATAATTTCTTGATCTAAAAATTATGATTCATGCTTTAAAAAACAATTTAAAGTATATGAATTCGGTTTATATGCTAGAAACAATAAATTGAAGTGTTTGAATTTCCACTAATATTAAGTTTGCACTGTTGTTTTGGTTTCCAGAGATTTTCCCAGTTTTGCTTTAACTTAATTAAAATTTAAACATTGATCTATGATGAAACAAGAAATTCTTGTTCATATCCTAAGTCCTAACAGCCATTAGATCAATAGATCCTGAATTTAAATCGAAACTTACATTTTAAAACTGGAACAGAGATGTCATAGGTTGTTTACAGGCATGCACACATCTATCATCCAAATATTCATAGATAATTCAGATACACACAAACCATCGTTGCTTCAGAGATTTACATGAAATCAGATTTATACTTAAACTTTTTTAAAAAAAAGTGTTACTCACCTGAGTGGTTTTGAAATAGAGGCCTGGAAATGGCTTTGCATTTGAAATGCTTTAGATATCAGGTTGTAGATTTGATTCTATATGCTTGAAACTTGCTTTTGTTCCAGGCTTTTATTTAGATTGCTTTGAGAACATTGTTTTGATTTTTTCTTTTCTAGTTTTGATTTTCTTAGTTGTTGAACGAATTTAGATAATGCTCTGATACATAGAGATGGGTTACAGGGTATCATATCTTTATACAACAGGTGATCATTTTCTTTGGAGGCTGAAGTGATATGTCTTGAGTACTAGAGATAATAACATTTAATGCTAAGGTACCTTATCAAGTTTTCAATACTATTTCCTTTATCTTGTATGTACAATATATATTTCCATTTCGGCTGATAGGATTTGTACTATACATGCTAAGATATTTGCTTTTGTTTGCTGATCTAAATCTTGCTTTGGTGTGCCACATTAATTACTTTGTACAAATTTATTTTTAGTTTGTTCCTTCTTTTACCAGCTTCATTCACATGTATATTTTCTTATTTCCTTTTACAATCTTCATTCACTTGTTTACACTTGAACATATATATATTTTTGTTTCTTTGTTTTACAAGTGGTTCATGAATATACATTTTGTTTGCTTCTTTTTATTTTTAATTCAAATGAATTCCTATAATTATTATGTTGTTAAAATTTTATTAAATGAATTACTTTATATTTTATAACTTATCTTTTATTTATTTCTCATTATTTTGTAATATAGATAAATTTCTAGATTTAATTTGTTATTGGATTTTATCCAATGTATTTCCTTTATCCATCTATCTTATATATCTTCATTTCTTAAACCATTCACTTACAATTTAAATTCGAATCAAAATATATATACATATTTATAATTTCAAATTGACTCATATATACCCAAATATATACACATTCACATATATACACATATATACAATATTTAAATTTTAAATGATTTAACATAGAATTTATTTTAATCCGGGGAAACTCGCATCACTTTATTAATCGATTTCAAAAAAAAAATTTATTCTAAAATTCAATAAATTATCAATTTAAATTTAATTAAAAACTGGGGTCGTTACATCAAAGGTAGAACTATGTATCACTGAAAGGTCGAATGTCCTCAAACCAAGACTGATATCAAACAAGTCGAGTCAATAGCAGTAAGTGTCGAATCGACTCGAAATCAGCATCACCAAAAGAGTTTAACGTCGAAAGACAACAAAGAACGAACCACGACAGCAAAACTCAAAACAAGTCATAAAATCAAACAATCATCCTTCAAAAATTGAACAGCTAAGAAACTAAATTCGGAAATTCAAACTGAAATACTCAAAGAGATATATAGGGTAATCTATGAATTCAACCCCTATAGAAATCATGTATAATAGGAGATCGAAGTAGATGTGAGTGAATATATCACTCACCTTTGCTCGCCGCGAATGAAGCAGCCGTGGCACCATGAAGTCGAGCGATCGACGACTCTATACGCAATATCCATCAACCAAAAGTAGCCGAACTCAAACACTGATTTCGCCGAAGCAGATGAGGAAGAGAAACCCTAATTTCAGAAAGACGAGGCCGCCATTTCTCTTTGCTCTCGTTTGTTTTAGGGCTTGTGAACGAAAAATGAAAAGAAATGGGAACGGGTCGAATTTTTAAGAGAAGGGAATGTAGTGAATGTTATCACGACAACTAAAATGACCAAGGGCTGGGATAAGTTTTTGAACGCCCACTTAACAACAAATAAATTTTCAAAGAATTTCATTTTGATTAAAAACTCTAATTAGCAATTAACAACACTATTAATCGTCTAATGACGATAATAAAAAAATTGCGAAATCTCGGGTTGTTACAGACTCCCCTCCTTATAAAAATTGCGTCCCCGCAATTTTCCTAATCAAGATTGTCTATAACAATTTTCTTCTAACCTAAACTAGTTATGCTAGAAAAATAAGAATTGAGAACACAATTATCAAAGGAATTGCGTCCACGCAATCATAGGGAATAAATGGATAAAAGGTAACAGCCAAAAGAGCATGGCAATGTCGAATGTACAAGCAAAGCAAGTGTCAGCGGGGAAGTATTAGATAAGAAATCAAAAGGTTCGACTGCTTCAAATCAAACGAATCAACATCGTGGGAATCAGGGATCAAAATCAGACGACTAACAAAAGCAAGAACAATCGAGTTCCAGCAACTAAAAGAGAAGGAAAAACAGAGCAGAAATCCCATACAAAGCACGAATTGAATGTGAGTAAATCAAATTACTCACCTGAATCGCCAGAGAAAAAGACGAAGCTCAAATCTCAAAAGTCGCAAATATTTACTTATCTCAAACGATAATCAGAAGACAAAACAAATATCTGATTATCTCATACTATAGTCAGAAAACAAATATTCAATTATCAAAAACGATAATCAGATTTCTCAAATCAACAAATATTCGATCATCACAAACGATAATCAAATTTCTAATTCAACAAATATTTAATTATCTAAAGCGATAATTAAATTCGAAATCAGCAAATATTTAATTATCTAAAGCGATAATTAAATCTCAAAGCAACAAATATTTTAATTATCTAAAGCGATAATTAAATTCGAAATTAGCAAATATTTAATTATCTAAAGCGATAATTAAATCTCAAAGCAACAAATATTTAATTATCTAAAGCGATAATTAAATCTCAAATTTAGCAAATATTTAATTATCTAAAGCGATAATTAAATCTCAAAGCAACAAATATTTAATTATCTCAAGCGGTAATTAAATCTAAAATCAACAAATATTTAATTATCTCAAGCGATAATTAAATCTCAAATCAGCAATTATTTAATTATCACAAGCGATAATTAAATCTCAAATCAGCAATTATTTAATTATCACAAGCGATAATTAAATCTCAAATCAACAAATATTTAATTATCACAAGCGGTAATTAAATCTAAAATCAACAAATATTTAATTATCTCAAGCGATAATTAAATCTCAAATCAGCAATTATTTAATTATCACAAGCGATAATTAAATCTCAAATCAGCAATTATTTAATTATCACAAGCGATAATTAAATCTCAAATCAACAAATATTTAATTATCACAAGCGGTAATTAAATCTAAAATCAAAAAATATTTAATTATCTCAAGCGATAATTAAATCTCAAATCAGCAATTATTTAATTATCACAAGCGATAATTAAATCTCAAATCAGCAATTATTTAATTATCACAAGCGATAATTAAATCTAAAATCAACAAATATTTAATTATCTCAAGCGATAATTAAATCTCAAATCAGCAATTATTTAATTATCACAAGCGATAATTAAATCTCAAATCAGCAATTATTTAATTATCACAAGCGATAATTAAATCTCAAATCAACAAATATTTAATTATCACAAGCGATAATTAAATGCAACAATTATCCGATTGTCGAAAACGATAATCAGAACTCATATCAACAAATATCTAATTATCACAAGCGATAATTAGAAACAACAAATATCCGATTATCAAAAACGATAACCAGAACTCATATCAACAAATATCTAATTATCACAAGCGATAATTAGAAACAACAAATATCCGATTATCAAAAACGATAACCAGAACTCATATCAGCAAATATCTAATTATCACAAGCGATAATTAGAAAAAACAAATATCTGATTATCAAAAACGATAATCAGAACTCATATCAACAAATATCTAATAATCACAAGCGATAATTAGAAACAACAAATATCCGATTATCAAAAACGATAATCAGAACTCATATCAACAAATATCCAATTATCACAAGCGATAATTAGAAACAACAAATATCTGATTATCAAAAACGATAATCAGAACTCATATCAACAAATATCCAATTACCTGCAGATAATTGGAAGCAACAAATATCTAGAAATCAATTAAGAAGACTAGAAAATCAACATAAAAGCTTGGATCGATCCCATCAGATGGCGAGTTTTTAATTCGCCGCACGTGCATCTCAGAGTGGCCGAAGCCTACCAAGTACTCAACATAATTTTGGCGCCCATCAGATTGACCCGAAGGTCCGCAGAGTGACCCGAAGGTCTAGTACTGGTATTTGACCCGAAGGTCCGCAGAGTGGCTCGAAAGCCCAACAAATGACCCGAAGGTCCGCAGAGTGGCTCGAAAGCCCAACAAATGACCCGAAGGTCCGCAGAGTGGCTCGAAAGCCCAACAAATGACCCGAAGGTCCGCAGAGTGGCTCGAAAGCACACAAAATCATCAAATATTTCAATTAACGAGTCCGGAATTAACCGAAATAGCAAACGCACATGTCCCATACCACGTGTTTTACTAAATCGTTTGATTCTCTTCATCGTTTCCTTGAAAGTGCAAAATTGTGTATTTTGTAAAAATACATTTCACATTCTCAAACGGACAAGTCCGGAATTAAGCGAATCAGTAAAAGAAAGGGGTCATAGTCCTCGATTTTGCTGAAACGTTTAAATCGCTTCCTCATTCTTTTGAAATCGCAAACTGTAAAATTTTTGAAAACAAATTTATTTATTTTGTAAAAATAACAATTCGCATTCTCAACTGAACAAGTCCGGAGTTAAGCGAAACAGTAAAAGAAAGGGGTCATAATCCTCGATTTTGCTGAATCGTTTAAGTCGCTTTCTCATTCTTTTGAAAACGCAAACTGCTAAAATTTTATAAAACAATTTTCATTTTAAAACGATTTTCCAATCACGTGATTAAAGCAGCAAATTAGTAACAATTTCGATAAGGAAATTGTACTTCTCAAAATACCGTAAAAACGGTTACAAATCAGCATTGCGGAATAACCGCTTGAAAATCCACTTTTTAAAATTTGACGGTTACGGAAGCCAAAGCGACAGTAGTTTTAAAAACGTCAAAATCACATCAAAACAATCTACATCAAAATGTAATGTCAGTGAATTCTCATTCATCAAAATGCCACAAAACACCGTACTTCAAAATATAGCATTGGTGTAAAATTCCGTTGTAAAAATAACGGCAACAAAATACGTTTCATAACCAAGCATCGGTTCAACGTAAAATAAATGCAATAACGTGCAATTTAAATTTTTGCACGTACTACAAAATGAACAAAGAATCATTCAAATGTATCTTCAACGAAGATAATTTAAAACAGCAAAAATCTAATCAATAGATGATTAGTACAAAAGAAAGCCAGCGGAAATTTCAACAAAAATCACATATCTGCAATTTCTTCGAATCCTCAATTCGGATTCGAAGTTCTCAAAGAAATAAAATAATTATAGCTATGTAAACAACAAATGAAATTCATATCAGTTTCGTATTTTGATTTTTAAATCAAAAAGATTATCAGTGGTACTCAGCGAAGACAGTTTCACTGTTTCCGCTGCGCATTCTGATAAACAGAACACAAATCAATCAAATCATCAGAACACAATTTCACTATTATTTTTAAATAAAGTTATTTAAAAATTTTATCCAAATTTCAAAACTTTAGTTTTTGACTCCAGCACAATTAAAACATCGACCAATAGTTGTAACATATGTTCCTTCCGAGTTAAGTTTTATATTATGTCCATAAACCCCAAGCTCTGATACCAACTGTAACACCCCACCTCTATGCTCATAATAACAAAGAGTATTAAAAGAAATACTGTCTATTATTACGAAGAATAAGGCTGGATAGGAGCGACCATCCGTAATTGGCCTTACACTAATATTGGTTATCTCGATAGGAGTGGTATATACTTTTTATTTTTCATCTTATTTATTTACTCCCATCGACACACCCAATTATCAGTATAAAACAAACTACGATGGTTCATAATAGTTTAGGACATTAGATATAACGATAACACAGATAATATAAATGCGGAACACAGATAAAAACAAAAGTCTCATATATATACAACTGATGTCAGTTACAACATAGTTGACACAATACATATGATACAACTACAACTGTCGACTCTAGAAGTTATATATACAAGTACATTATCGACTAATATACATGAATACATATCGTTCTATACAATGACACGACTACTACAAAATGACACTGACAACTTCAGAAGGTGTGAAAAGTCTTCATATCCTGAACAGCAACTCAAAGAAGAAAATCTACAACCTGAAATAACTCGGGTCTGACCCGAGTATTACATTCAAAAGAAAATAATACCCAGGTCAGTCTAATTCAAACCAGTTTATTAGTGCATATAGGCAGTAATAATTTAAATAGACGACAGTCGCAATAATTCCCGTCTATCCGATTCTTTAAACAAAGAAACCGGATAACGGTCAATATAACACTTAACAGTGTTTAGCAAAAATCAGCAGATTTAAATCATCAACAGAGATAAATAAACAATTTATCAAATCGACTAAATCAATTTAAAACTGTCAAATCTGATAGGGCTGCAGTACACGCACGCGTGTACTGCCTCGCCACTATTGCAGGAGATACACAAAAGCTCAGTGAAAGTCATAAATGATCACAAGGTCAAACCCCGAAATCGGGTTCAACTCAAGTGTGATTTCATCAGTCAACATGAAATAATCAAAAACCAACAAAATAGATCACAAGACAAAGTCCACAAGCTCGAAGCCAGAACTAAAATCGAAGTGGGACAATATTCAAACTGTCCCAAGGAATGATGCCAGATTCAATGCAAACTACAAGTGAAACTGTACAATTCAAAGGTCATCAGCGTGCAAATGAAACTGTCCAAGGCTCAGTACAACCAAGTGACTAAAGAGGTTCGAATGCGACTAGTTACAAGTGCACCAGTTCAAAAATGCACAAGCATATGAAATGCAGATACATGAATAATGAAGACTGCATATACATCGAAATAACCCAAATGATCAAACTACTCTAACAACTAACAGTGCCACCAAAATTGGCAACACAAGACAAATGAATTCAGTGCCAACATGAACCAGTTCAAATGAACAAAAATCCAAACTGAACAATTGTACATATATGAAGACTACAGGTAAAGTAAACATATGTACCCAAGGTAAGGCAACACAGCCACAACTAAGTCATTTAGGCATATGGATGAAAGTAAATGTCAATGAGATGTAATGTTTAGCATACATATAAATCCAGTTCACATGTATAACAAACACAAAGGACAAACTCAAATGAAGTCAAAAGTGCAACAGAGACTGGTAAAAGCTCAAAGGCATTTGCATACTCAAGTGCAATACAACCACAAAATACTCAAGTGTAAATCCGAAATGGACTTGACAGTACACAGGGATACTGTCTTGAGGTAAATAACCTCAACAACTTATAAAGCATGGTAAAGAACACATATACTAAACAAGTTTGCAAACTGTCTCAATTGGGCGAGACAGCTACACAATTATACAGTGCCAAAATGAATGCATATATAGATGCAGATATGCCAAAGTTCTCATGAAGCCGAAAATAAACAAAGTATCGAAGAAAACTTCAACTACATCAAACACATAAGTCGATCGTGCAAGCAGTGATAAGATCGGGGATGCTGACTGCAGTACATCAATCGTGGACTTGAAGGCATTATCGAGTTAATGTCAAAGTCCAACGAAGACAAGTTCGAAATCAATTTCAGAGCCGAAGCCAAGGAAAACAGTAAGCACAATTAAGGCCAGGCAAAATCTAACAAGACATAAGTGCCAGAACCACGCAACAGTAAGAAAATCAACATCTTCAAACGAATTCGAATGCAACAGTTTTACAACATTTCCCAATTTTATAACGAAATCAAAGCAAGGTATAACCATTCAAATTTTTGTGGCCGAAGCCGACAAATTCAAAGAACCAGATCAAAGGTAGAACTATGTATCACTGAAAGGTCGAATGTCCTCAAACCAAGACCGATATCAAACAAGTCGAGTCAATAGCAGTAAGTGTCGAATCGACTCGAAATCAGCATCACCAAAAGAGTTTAACGTCGAAAGACAACAAAGAACGAACCACGACAGCAAAACTCAAAACAAGTCATAAAATCAAACAATCATCCTTCAAAAATTGAACAGCTAAGAAACTAAATTCGGAAATTCAAACTGAAATACTCAAAGAGATATATAGGGTAATCTATGAATTCAACCCCTATAGAAATCATGTATAATAGGAGATCGAAGTAGATGTGAGTGAATATATCACTCACCTTTGCTCGCCGCGAATGAAGCAGCCGTGGCACCATGAAGTCGAGCGATCGACGACTCTATACGCAATATCCATCAACCAAAAGTAGCCGAACTCAAACACTGATTTCGCCGAAGCAGATGAGGAAGAGAAACCCTAATTTCAGAAAGACGAGGCCGCCATTTCTCTTTGCTCTCGTTTGTTTTAGGGCTTGTGAACGAAAAATGAAAAGAAATGGGAACGGGTCGAATTTTTAAGAGAAGGGAATGTAGTGAATGTTATCACGACAACTAAAATGACCAAGGGCTGGGATAAGTTTTTGAACGCCCACTTAACAACAAATAAATTTTCAAAGAATTTCATTTTGATTAAAAACTCTAATTAGCAATTAACAACACTATTAATCGTCTAATGACGATAATAAAAAAATTGCGAAATCTCGGGTTGTTACAATTTATGTGACCATTTGGATCATCACTACCTTTAACATATACACGGGTATTGTTAGTCAATTTTTCAGCCTCATATTCTTTGGTGTTGAATTTGTATCCATTGATAAAGAATATTGGATATGTATTGACTTTTCTTTTTGATCCCATCGCAAGATGTTTCAATCCTTCGTCGACCACACAATTTACCGGATCATATACGTGGTTCGAAAACCAAGTAGCAAATTTTTTGCTGATATCGCCGCTTGGATACCATGATCCGTAAATACTGCATATATAGATAATATATTGCATTATAATTAATACACATATGTATTATTTAAGTAAATAATTTTAGATGTGTTATTTAATAATACCTAACAAATGGCACAACTTTTGCATAGTTTAGAAGAACAGATGTGTGGGCTACATGGTAATCTCTATCGTCTAACCATACTTCCATAAATTTTCCAACTAGGCATCCCTGATGTTTAAAATTAGATAGCACTGATTCAGAAAAATCTTGTTCAATGCCCTCGTCATTCGCGTAGCACTTTCAATAGATAAGTTCACATGGTCACTGAAATAATGAGAGAAAAAGAACGAAGCTTCTTCTTCGATATATGATTTGCATATCGGACCTTCAACTCTTGCTTTTTGTTTCACTTTTTTCTTTAGATGATTTAAGTACCTGTTAAGAATAATTATAATTAAATTTTATTATATGTAATTAAACTAAAATTTAACATACTCAATATTAATGCCTTTAAAATGGATACATCCATCCATATTACACAGGACCTCGAAGACGTGCTTGAAACGGAAGATGAATGGGTAAATGCTCCATTACATTAAAGAAACCCGGAGGAAATATTTTCTCCAATTTGTAGAGAGGTATAGGAATTTCTTCCTCAAGTTTACGTAGACAATCAACTTTTAACGTAATTGAATAAAGCTCTTTATAAAACAAACTAAGCTATGTTACAACCGTTCAAACTTTTTTGAGCAATAGTTCTTTGAAAGCGATGGGTAACAGATATTCCATCATTACATGAAAATCATAACTTTTCATCCCACTCAGCTTACCGTTCTTATAGTCGACACATCTACGAAGATTAGAGGAAATCCCATCAGGAAATCTTAATCCTTCCACCCACTTTAACAGTACTTTAACTTGGTTATCGTCTAGCTCATAGCATGCTTTGAGTTTTTTTTGTCATTTGGCTTCATATGAAGCTCAGAATGATTGCTTATTGCCTCTATATCACGTCTTGATTTCAAATCATCTTTAGTCTTTCCTTTAACATTCAGAATTGTGTTAAATATGGTATTGAACACATTTTTCTTGTTGTGCATCACGTCGATATTATGACGAATTAGGAGATTTTTCCAATAAGGCAACTCCTAAAATATACTTTGTTTGCACCAATTATGAATCGTCGATTTACCTTGAATTTCAGTTTGTTCGTCAGTTTCATGTATCTTTGGATAATCCTTTACAAGGTCATAAATATCTTAGCTTAGCCAAATCGTTAGTGGTCGCAAGGTCTCAAGTCAATTGCTTGTAAAGTTTTTTTTATCTTTTCTAAAAGGATGATTAATATGAAGAAAACACCGATGACAGTCAAACTACGAAATTTTTTTCCCATTCAGTAAAGAAAATGTTCATGTTTCTTCCATGCAATAAGGACAAGCTAGACGACCAGCCGTACTCCAACCCGAAAAAATTGCATACACAGGAAAATCGCTTATAGTCCACAACAGAGAAGTGAACATACGAATTTTTTTTGAATTTTCGTATGTTTCAAAACCTTTACGCCACAATGTTTTCAACTCTTCAATCAACGGTTGTAAATATACGTCGATTCCTTATGTCGGATCATCAGGGCCAGGGATGACAATAGTGAGAAACATATACAGAGTTTTCATGCACATCCATGGAGGTAAATTGTAAGGTGTAACGATTATAAACCAAGATGAATATTTTGAACCAAATTGAAAGAACGGTGAAAATCCATCCATACATAAACCAAGTCTAACATTACGGCTATCCGCTGCGAAAGTGGGGTATGTCTTACCAAAATGCTTTCGTGCTTCTCCATCAGCTGAGTGTGTTAACGTACCATCTTCCTATGTTCTTACACAGTGTCATCCCATATGATGCGCGGTTACAAAAGATGCATATAACCTTTGAAGCCTAGGAGTGATCCGTAAGTAATGCATACGCTTGTACGGAACTTAATTTCTCATCTTTTTTCTTGGTTTGCATCTTTCCTGATTATATATATTACAAATCCTAAGATTAATGTCTTCTTTCCAAAACAACATACAACTATTTAAACACGTATCTATTTTTTGATATGGCAAACCAAAAGCAGACATAAGTTGTTTCACTTCATAATGATTTTCACACATTAAATTATTGGGTGGTATATGCCGTTTTACAGCTTGTACTATAGCTATAAACCTGGCTTCCGTGAAGTTGTATTTTGATTTCATCGCAATGTATTCTACAGTTACTAATAGTTGAGTACCGCTTGTACAACCATCCCAAAGGGGTTTCTTAGCAGCATCCAATAAATCATAAAAAAAATTTGCTCCAATACTTGGTTCTTCTTCGACATTAACATCGTTACCATCAATTTCAACAGTAGTTAACATTGAACGTGCTGCATCTTCAACCATATCTTCTATGAGATTCGTCGAAATAATTTCAGTATCCACCTCCTCCTCTAAATGTACGGGATTATGTGCTATAAGTTCTACATGACATCCCACACCAAATAATTCGACACAAAACCATATTGGCGCAAATGAACTATTAACATATCCGGTATCAAATGCTTCAATAATTTGCACCTACTACATGGAGAACGAATTTCTTCATCATTCCCATTAGTACCTAAAGCAAATTCAATAAAGGCGTGTACACAATTTTGAAAATGTTCACTTACCGAGCCTTCAATATCTCTTCTTTGTTGGTACATCCAGCTCCGATCGATAAAATTATTGACCATTTTTCCTACTTTAAAACATAAAAATGTATTAATCATTACGTATTAACATTTTATTTTTCAATTAAATCATACATTTAAATTTTCACAAATATATAATATTATTCTATTTAATTTTATTTTCAAATGGATTTACATTAATTATATGGATATAATCTATAATGTTTAGGTTATTGTTTTACACTTTAACGGTTGATCGTCCTACTTCCCATTACAAACACAATAGTAATTATATTTTATAAATTATTTCATTTTAAACGATTCAACAAAATTTCGGCAACACTTTCCCTTTGTTCCCTGTATCGTACACATATGCGTGTACATGGGGAACAAAAAGAAAGGGTTGTCGAAATTTTATGAACCGTTTAAAATGAAATGATTTGCAAAATATAATTACTTTATTGTGTTTGTAACTTGTCCAATATGGGGACAAATCTAACAAATATTGTATCGGATGAATATAAATATTCATTCTGTGATAAAAACAATATCCATATAACGATTATATACAATACTTGTCAGACGGGGTCAGAAACTATCGAAGGGATTTATAAAAAGTTAAGCCTATTATAAAATATTTTTTACAATAATTTATTTACATTCTAAGAAACGCATACACTAAATCGTCGTTTTCGTTATCTTAAAAATGCATACGCTAAATCCTGAGCATCTACTCTAATTAATCCAAACTAGTCCTAATGCGCGTATGCACTAATTAATCAACATATATACACCAATTAATGCATATACACACTAAAAAAATTATTTTTCTCAACATTTAAATGATAAACATTTATAATAACAACCTAATTAGCATTCAATAGGGTATAACAAACAATCAATATGGTATTATAAACAACTATAACAACAACTTAACCCTAATTTATAAAATCAAAATTAAATAAGGTTTATAAATTAAACCTTCTTACCGAGAAATAGCTAATGGAGAGAGTTGAAAATTGAAGATAGAGACTTGCTGATGGCGTGGAGTAGGGGTTGGAGGAGCTAAAACTGATTTGGGAAGGAAGATGATAATGAACGAAACTGTCGGCCCGTGGTTAAGATATTCGCGACTTTGCGACGGCTTCCAACGGCTGTCGACGGCTTCATTTGCGACGACTTCCAACGGCTACCGCCGGTTAGTTTATTTTATTTTCATTTATACCATGGCAGTTGCTTGCCGTCGGCAACCGTCGCAAAAAAAGCGACGAGCCATCGACGGCCGTCGGCCGCCTTTGGAAAATGGCGTCGCAATTAACAGTGTTTCTGGCAGTGATTTCCTTTGTCCGGTGGTTCCGGAGCCGACGACGAGTCATGAGGTACGTTTTGCAGTGTTTGTTTTTGAAACTTGTGTATATGTACAATGAGAGATGGTGAGGTTGATTTATGGACATGTGGTGTTTGATGTTGATTTGTTGGACTGATGTGTTTGGTTGGCATTTTAGACGTTGTATAGGTTGCACATTGATGTTAGATGAACATATTGCTGTTGAGTGTGTGAGATTGATGGTGGACGGCTTGTTTTGTATTGATGGTAATGTTTAAGTTCGAGATTGAGATGGTAATGTTTGAGTTTTATATTGTTATTGATATTGATTTTAGCTTATATATCTGATGTATATTGATTTTGATGTGTTGTGATATATATTGATATTGATGTGCTATTTAGAATTCGAATGACTGCTGTAATATAAAAAAAATCATCCAGATTTTCGACGGCTGCAGACGGTTTCCGACGGCTTATTGACAAAAAATCAGCGACGTCTCCCGACGGCCGTAGAAGGTTTCGGCAGCTTATTGACCAAAAATCAACGACGGCTCCCGACGGCTCCAAACGACTTTTCAAGCCACGTGAACGTCGTAACCATCGAAAAGGCCGCCGAAATTGCCGTCGAAACAGCCGTCGAAAAAACGTCGTCGTCTCCGTCAGAAAAAGACAAAATCCATGTTCTCTATACCGACGGCATTTCCGGCGGCTCTCGACGGCTGCCAACGGCTTGGAGCCGTTGGAAATCACTGTATTCCTTGTAGTGCCATTCGTTCGTGGTGGATATGGTAAATATTTAATATCATTCCGTATCCGCGGATGCAGATGCAAATATTGGATATTTTAAAATGATTTTGGATGCGGATGATGGAATGGTTCTATTCGCATTCTTCGGAAGGTAGGCCAGCTGAAGAACATGCATTTTTTTTTCAAACAATGTTTAATTTTGAAGTATTATATTCACTTCTTTTTTCATTTTGGCAACGGAACTCTATTCCAATGGAGCATAATAGTTCAACAACGTGTATCCACATATATCATTCATCAAAATCATTTTTTTGATGAAACTGGGTAGGGTCTATTGATGACATGTTACCTTCTAATTTAAAGTGTATTGATCTCGGCTACATAAAATTTATGATGCAAAACTTTGGGTTCAACTAGTTTTATTTCACACAATTCCAGGTGACAAACATTGTTCTAGATACGTGTCATTGAGATATACAAAATACTTTCTTTTGTATGTGAATATAAATACATGATGATTGATGATATTATGCTACCATTGTGATAAAGAAAGAGAGGAATAGTTTTGTACAAAATACTTTCTTTGTCACAGTCATGAAACGTTGCTGAACTTGACATTGATAGTACAAAAGTGAAAACATCTAACTTCTTATTATGGACCATAATAGGTTCTTGTTCACTATTATTCCTTTTCCGCTTTTCACTTTTATGTACCTTCTCATTCAGACTTTCACCCATTGATCTTATCGTTCATTCTCTTTCTTCTTCTCAGTAGAAGGCAACGGCTCACCATGAATTGTTAAGGAAAGAAAGATCAGTTAGAAAGAGAAGAAAGTAAGAAAAAATCTGGTTTAGAGAAGAAATTTTCTTGAACAGAATACAAGTGGGTTATCAGATATGAAACACCATGTGTAGCAAAGCTCATTTTTGATTATATACTTATCCATTTGTTTTGTAGATACCAACACAATTTGCAGTGGTCAGATAAGAAATGGTACTTTATATACAACAAATCACTGTGACAACATATCACATGTCAATAAACGTTCGAATAACGCTACACAAGTTTCGAACTTGTGATCTCTCATATCAAAACTAAATCACTTAACCACTGGGACAATGGTGCTTGTTTGAAAACAATTATTAATTATGTAGGTGGCATTTAGTTTACATCAAAAACATGTATGAATTGAGAATGCTCTTAGTCGCATAGATAATTGATAAAAGGTTTTGTTGGGAAAGTGAGCAAACTAGAGTTGGTAACGGGGAGAAGTTCGAACGTGTTGAGTAAGTGGGGGAGGAGAAAGACAAAAAACAAATTTATATAGAATGCATAGCATATATCGCTGGACTTTGATAATGTGAAAAGATTTAGGCCCCGTTTGGTTTCATTTTGAGTTTTGTGTTTTGTGTTTTCAACATATACTACAAAATACAAGAAAATATAGGAAATTTTTTACAATTCTTAGCCATCGCGACGATGGACGGGAAACAGAGGAGATGAATTGTTTTTCATCCTTTGGTTATGTCTCAAAACACGAAAAATCAAATAAACTTGTTTTCTATTTTCTATGTTAGTTTCATTTTTCAAAATTGTATGTTTTTCAACAATACATAATAAATGCGAATTTTTTTTAAACGAAAACACAAAACTAAAAATAGCAAACCAAACGGGGCCTTATTTTCTCAAAATGTAGTAGTATATTTGGAGGGGCCGGAGGAATTCAGAGAGACAATTTGATAATTTGGTTTGTGGTCCCTTCTAAAATTTTGTGTGTAGTGTAGAATTTGACAAAATCTTTTTTTATTTTTTTCTCATAATAGCATGATATGGCTATTTCTGAAAGTTCGTAAAAGACTTCACTTTGATCGTTTGATCGAAGGTTTTTCTTTATAAGAAAAGATATAACAAATTGATAACAAAATTTTGGTGAACAATTACATTATATACAAAAGGTTGAGACATAATGAAGATTAATTGTCCATGTAATATTACAGACCATTTAGTTTGACTTGATCCGGTATGATATGTTAGCACATTTTGTCACATGAGGAAGCTCTGCTAATCTCTGTTATATTACCTCAAATATCAGTTGAGAATTACTGCTATATGTAAACATGAATTTGAAACTCAACCCAACTCCAAGCTACATATCTCTCCATCAACATCCTAACTTTCCCCACAATTATTCATTATCCATGAACTATGAACAAATTTAATTGAAGAACATAAGTTACAAGGTATACTGGCATTTAAATACTTGTTTTTAACTACTGTATCCTCTAATTTAATGATATCTAAAATTAACTGACACATTGATTAACATTAAAAGGACATGAATGACATAGTTTTGGTTAATTGATTTTAAATCAGTTGAAGTTTTTTTGTCCCGTAAAACGCCATTCTCATGGCCTATGTAGAAATTTATCTCATTTATCCATGAATCAATATAGTAAAATGATAATGCTAGAAGGCATATATGGCATGTTTTTTATGAAGTAGATTTGCAGTATATGAATTTCGCAAGGATCATGCACACAACACAGGACTTTTACACAAAATTTGTTTATCTGGTACATCATGAACTATTAGCTAAAGTATTACTGCTTAAGAATATTACTATGTTTTTTTTTTTTTTTTTGAAATTGGATACATAAATGGTAGTACATATTAGTACTACAAGCCTTAGATAGTATATAGCATACTACATGTCAATATATGTTCGAATTATGATCCGCAAGTTTCGAATCTATGACCTTTTGCACCAAAGTTGAAACGTCTAACCATTGGTATATTGGTGCTGGTCATAACTATGTTTTTTGTACCATAGCCTAAGCAATTGTAAAATTCCCAATCAATGATATAGCTTAGGAACTAAGAGAAATAGTGAAATTATTGTTACATATTTTTAACATCCTAATTTATGGTTATTTGAGGATTATTGAAAAACCCACCAGAATTTCCATTTTAAACAAATAAGGATATGGTCATTCATAGTATGATCTTAGTTTTGTTATAATCTGGATTAGTTCTTAGTAGTTTTTTAAGGAAAAAGGAGAAAGAAAAATATTGAATAAAGTCGTAAGTTAATTTTCATATAAAAATGAGAGGAAATTCTATTTCTTCATAAACTATTTATCATTTAGAAAGCATATAGCTTAACCTTATATTCTATGTAGGTAGATAAATGAGGCTATAATGGTGGTTTATAAAATCAGTACATATGATGTAAAGTAATTTTTTATTCATACGTGTTGCTATTGGGTTCTTCTAGCTATATTTAAATAGTTTAAAGTATAGTTTCAAAAGACCGAACCGTGAGTCAAACCGTGTTGGTGCAATGTTAAAGGTACTAGTGGTTCAACTGGTCAGATCGTGAAAACTGCGTTAATGATTTAAATGTAAATTATTTCAATTAATGTTAAAAATTTAACCAATTATAATTATAGGAAATTATTGTCAAGGACAAAAATTTTCAGCGTTTTATCCACAAGGACAGACCTTCAGTATTTTAGCCTGAAGGACAACTTTTTTAGGTATCAGTTTTTAATTATTGACATCAGTTTTTAGGTATCAGTTTGTAGTTATCGATAACAGTTTTTAGGTATCAGTTTTTAGTTCGATAGCAGTTTTAGAAGAATGTTTGTCCTTATGAATAATTTTGAAAGAATATGTGTCTTTATGAATAATTTTTAGGAAAATGTTTGTCCTTGTGGTTAAAATATTGAGGTCGTGTCTTTGAGGCTAAAAATATACAAATTTTTGTCCTTTAAATTAATTCCCCCTTATAATTAATATATTGAAAGTTAAAACAATTATTTTTAAATATTTCATAACAAATATTAATTGTAATAATTTTATAACACTTTTGTTAACGTAAAATTGTAAATTTTCTTATTTTTTAAGATGAAAAACATTCAGTTCAACGATAATTCGTAAAATGTACACTAATAATGTATTATGTCATCCAGAATTGATAAAATGATTCAATAATTTAGTGTCTAATGTTATGAAATTATTTGTTAAATTAATTATGTGAAAAAATAAGTAATAAAGCGATAATTTTCCCTTAAATTTGAAGAACCATAAGGTTAAAAGGGGTCGGTCCAGAGGTTTTTTTGGGGTTTTGAGGTTAAACAGTGAAATTATGCAAACACAAGGTTATTTCATTTTTAGAGGCGTAGCGCTTCAAGGTCGAAGGTTAACCGTGGTTGAATCGAGGTTGGCTTGGATATTTAAAACACAGGTTTCAAAAAAGCATACGATATTTGCAGGCTCCTAATGTAAATTCATTGTTCTCTTCCTTCTCTCTCTGTTTCGCTTCTTTTCTTAATTTTTCCTTTGTTGTGATTATGTAAGGCCCTGGATATTACAGTGTAAAACCAAATGATTATCAATACAGTATGTGCTCTCCTTCATGAACCAGGAGTAGAAGTTCACTCTGTAAACTGCTGCATGTAAGCATCAATTATGCATGCGACAATTACTTCCAAACACCTTACAAAAGCGCCAGTTTTTTTTAGAAATTGAATAACAGTAGAAAATTCATGGGTTAGAAAAAGCAAAACACATACAAATCCATGGTTATAAATTATGATTGAATGATATCATTGAAAATATAATGAAAGAATCAACTGTGTATATATATATATATATATGAGATATACAATACCATGATAATTGTGTATGGTGGGTGATTGGTTAAGTATTCATATGTCATGAAATAACTCTAAGTGACATTTCATTGTCATTTACAAATAATTGTCATATACAAAATTTATACATTGGCTTAATAGTCGTAAATAGATATCAAGTAAGAAACATGAATATGGAGAAAATTGTTAAATAAGACTAAGGTAGTAGTAAAATTGATTTTGAAAAATTCATAATTTTATTATAGACATGATAGTTAAGCTACAGATACAAACCGTACAGTAGATTAGAACTTCAAAGCAAATACTTAAATGTACAGTGATAGGCTACTGATAGGTAGCAGCAGACATTAAGAAAAAAAATAGAGAAAAGAAGAATACGAAGAAGAAGATCATATATTTTTCATGCCTTTCTTGATTACAGTGCTCTGTTCTTATAGCTACTACTAAGGAATCCTAGCCACTCCTTTGTAACTAATTAGGACACGTGGCTCATACACTTTATTTTACCAATTACTGCTGAAAAGTAAAAAAAGAAAATACCAGAATTAGTTATAACCAACTACTGCTTTTGCTGCCATACGTGATCCAATTTGTTATTATTAGTTTGTTGCCTGATAGCCTAGATACCGTGCAGGTTTGTGAATTGTGCGTTTGGGTCGATCAGCTGTAGTTGCATCAATACCTTCCTCTCCAAAAGCAACCTTGTCCTCAAGGTTGAGGTGGGGAAAACTGTGAGTGATCTGAGTGTAGTCTTCCCAGGTGGCTTCAGTTGGGTCGAGGCCTTGCCATTGGATGAGAACTTGGTGTGTGGTGGGATTGAGGTGGCGATGAGCAAGGATTTTGGTCGGCTGGTAGACTGGGTGGCCTTCATGAGTTAGTGGAGGTAGGGCCGTGGGCGTGGTGGAGTGTGGATTAGGGCAGTATTTGAGGAGGGATACATGGAATACCGGGTGGATTTTGGAGTCGTAGGGAAGGCGGAGTTTGTAGGCTACGGCATCGATTCTCTCTATAATTTCATAGGGTCCGAAGTATTTGCGGGCAAGTTTGTGGTGTGTGGTGCCGAGGGAGGTTTGGCGATATGGTTGGAGGCGAACAAAGACCCATGTGCCGATGCTGAATTCTTTATCCGTGCGGTGTTGGTTGGCGTGGTTCGTCATCCTCGTTTGAGCTTTCACTAAATTTGCTTTGATTTGTTGGAGTAGGCAATCGCGGTCAACTAGCCATTCATCAAGTTCGGGTAAATTGGAGTTTCCTTCACTGTAGTCAGCGAGAACTGGAGGGGGTCTTCCGTACACCACCTGAAACGGGGAAGTACCCAGAGAAGAATGGTGATTTGTGTTGTACCACCATTCGGCCCAGGGAAGTAGCTGGACCCATCGATTGGGTGTGTCACCCACTAGTGCTCGTAAGTAAGTCTCTAAGCAGCGATTCACCACCTCAGTTTGGCCATCCGTTTGGGGGTGATAAGCACTGCTCATTTTCAGGTCCGTGCCATGTACGCGGCAAAGTTCTTTCCAAAAGTGGCTGATGAAAACTCGGTCTCTATCGGAAACAATGGAACGGGGAAAACCGTGTAATCGCACGTAGTCTTGGATGAAATATCGGGCCAGTTGAGCTGCGGAAATGGAGGTCGGTAGGGCAATGAAGTGGCTATATTTGGACAGACGGTCGACTATGACCCAAATAGAGGTTTTACCGGAAGACGGTGGTAGATGTGTAACAAAGTCCATGGAGATATCTTCCCATATGCGTTCGGGAATGGGCAAGGGTTGTAAGAGGCCTTTGGGCGGGGTGTTTTCGGGTTTTGACTGTAGGCAGGTGGAACACTGATTGACGAACTGTTTTACAGAAGTGGACAGTTTGGGCCAATAGAAATTGGAAGATATACGAGCAGTAGTGGATTTAATACCTGAGTGTCCACCTAGTTTGGATCCATGGAGGGTGGAGATAATGTGCTGACGAAGGTCCTGAGTGTCTGGAACAAAGATTCTGCCACCATACAGTACTAGGCCATTGCGTAATTGAACATGGGTAGATCCCGTTGAAGCTTGTTGCCGAAGTTGCTGAGCCACCGGGTCAGCTGCTGTTGCGGCCTTAATTCGTGCCGTGAGGAGGAATTTAGGTGTAAGAATGGTGTATAGGTGATGCGAGGTTGCGGTGACGGGCGATAGTGCGGTTTGGAGATTGGGTGAGGTTGGCAGTTGCTGGGAAAGCGGAGGGTTCGTTTTGGCCTGGTGCAGTGGTAAGGGGGAAATCGGAGATGGGGTCGGTGGTTGCGGGATGGGCGGTGGGGTTCGTGTCGGTGACGGAATTAGGGTAGGTGGATCGGCAGTTGGAGAAGAGAAAGAGGGTGGATTTATGGTGAAAAGTTTGGATGGGATTGGGTCTGTAGGTAGTGAAGAAGTGGAAAGTTGGGCTTGTTGTGTAAGTTTGGGCTTGGGCTGAGCTGCAGAAGTCCAACGAGAGAGTGCATCTGCCACAGTGTTAGACGGTCCTGGTTGGTAGTGTATGGTAAAATCAAATCCCAGCAATTTAGTCAGCCAGCGTTGTTGCTCCGGAGTTTGTATAGTTTGTGTCGTGAGTTGGCGTAAGCTTTGGTGGTCGGTGATGATAATGAAATGGCGACCGAGGAGGTAATGGCGCCAACGCTTGACGGCGGACGTAATGGCATACATTTCGCGGCTATAGGTGGATGCTCGTTGAAGGAGTGGGGGTAGGACTTTGCTAAAGTAAGAGATTGGATGTTTGTTTTGAGAGAGGACGGCACCGATGGCGGTAATGGAAGCGTCGGTGTGGATGGTAAAGGTTTGGGTGAAATCGGGTAAGGCTAGGATTGGAGTGGTGGTAACGGCATGTTTAAGGGCGTTGAAAGCATCGGTTGCGGAGTTGGTCCAAAGGAAGGCGTCTTTTTTGAGTAGATCGGTGAGTGGGCTAGCGATTTTGGCGTAATGTTGGATAAACTTGCGGTAATAACCCGTAAGGCCTAAAAATCCACGAAGTTCCGTTGTATTTTGGGGAGTGGGCCAATCAAGCATGTCTTGGATTTTTTTGGGATCCACTTGCACTCCTTGCCCCGAAATTATGTGGCCGAGATAATCGATTTCGGTGAGTGCAAAGGCACATTTAGAGAGATTAATGAAAAATTTGTGGTTGGTTAAAATTTGAAGGGTGGTTTGTAGGTGGGAGATATGAGTGGTAAGGTTAGGACTATAAATGAGAATGTCATCGAAAAATACTAAAATGAATTTGCGGAGGTGTGGTTTAAAAATGTTGTTCATGGTTGCTTGGAAGGTTGACGGGGCATTTGTGAGGCCAAAGGGCATGACCACAAATTCATAATGTCCTTCGTGGGTTCGAAATGCTGTTTTAGGAATGTCGGGGGGATGTACACGCACTTGGAAGTAACCGCTTCGCAAATCTAATTTGGTGAAGTATGTGGCGCCATGAAGTTCATCTAATAGTTCGTCTATGGTTGGGATGGGAAATCTATCTTTGATTGTGATGGCGTTGAGGGCGCGGTAGTCAACACAAAAACGCCACGTTCCATCCTTTTTTTTTGCAAGGAGGACAGGTGAGGAGAATGGGCTAGTGGATGGTTGAATGAGTTTTGTGAGGAGCATTTCACGGATTTGTTTTTCGATCTCATTTTTTTGAAAATGGGGGTATCGGTATGGACGGACATTCACTGGAGAATGGTTAGGTATTAGATTGATGTGGTGGTCGAGTGAACGGTGAGGAGGTAGTTCGGTAGGTTTTTGAAAAATTGACGTGTGGTGGTCTAATATGTTTTGAATGGAGGTGGGTATGCGGTTGGTCGGAATTGGAGGAGGAGGCGATGATGGGTTAATGTGTAAGTGGAAGTAGGATGCGATGGAATTTGTTGAGTCGAGACATTTTAGTTGGTGTAATGAGATTTCTTTGGGGTGGGAGAAATTAGGAAGGCCGGACAGGGTAATGAATTTTTGGTTGTAAATGAAGCTCATGGTTAAAGATTTGTGGTCAGTAGTAATTGGGCCCAACGTTTCCAGCCATTGGATACCCAAAACGATATCTGCACCCGTGAATTCAAGCAAATGTAGGTCAGCCACAAACGTAAACTGCTGTACCTTAAATTGTATGCCTCTGCAGATCCCTTTGCTAAATAGTTTAGCTCCATTCCCAACCGTTACAGAAAATTGTGTTTTCTCTTCAATAGGTAATTTGAGAAAAGAGGCAACACGTGGATGGATGTAATTGTGGGTCGATCCCGTGTCGATTAGGGCTAAGATCGGCTGGCCCGAGATGGTGGCTGAGAGACGCAAAGCGCGGGGACTGGCTGTACCAACCATGGAATGGAAGCTGACGTCGGCGGGGTTGGTTGAGAAGTCGATTAGGGTTTCGGTGATAGGTAGTTGGTTTTGGGGTTCGGAGGGGTCGGTGTTTGTGTCGAGGGGTGGGTCGGCTGTGTCTACTATTGGGTCGGGTGGGTCTGGAATTGGGTCGGGAAGGAGGAGGAGGGCTCGTGGTGTAACGCAGCGGTGCCCCGGGCTGTACCGACTGTCGCAGTAAAAACATAGCCCCTGAGCCTTTCGTTGTGCCATTTCTGATGATGTAGAGCGTCGAATAGGATAGTTTGTGGAATGAGTTTGATGATTTTGTGGATTGTTGGCAGAAATTTGTGGAGTATTGGAGGAGTTTTGTAGGCTATTGGGATGGGTTGGGGTGCTGTCAAAAGTAAAGGCGGATTTGGAGCAGGTAGGGGTCGTGGGTTTGATCTGTAGAAGGAGGAGCGTTGATCGGTGTGTTTAGTTTCGATGAGTTTGGCTAAGTCGAAAGCTTGGCAAAGTGTTGTTGGTTGTAAGATGTATATCTCATTTCGGATTGGTGGTTTAAGGCCGGAAAGGAAACAATGGAGGAAGGAATCGGGGGAAAGGGAGGTGATACGGTTGCTTAATGTTTCAAATGTCGCTTGATATTCTTCTACGGATCCGGTTTGTCGAAGTTTGAAAAGAGAAGATTCAGGATTAATAAAGGAAGAGGGTCCGAACCTTTGTTCAATCGCTTTTGTAAGTGCCGACCATGAGGAGAGTTGCTTGTTCCGGTACATCCATTGATACCAAGTTAACGCTTGCCCCTCCATGTAGAAGCTTGAGAGCTCGATGCGTTGCTCCTCCGGCGTAGAGTGATAGATGAAGAATCGTTCCGCTTGGAAGATCCAATCTAAGGGGTTTGATCCATTGAAGCGGGATAACTCGCATTTTGGGTGTCGGATGGCTATTGGGCTGGGAGGGAAGGTTGAATGAAGTGGGGTGGTGATGAGTGGTGGTGGTCGGATATTGGTTGAAGAGTTTTGGGGGGTGGGCTGTGAGTGATGTGGTGGGTTGGTGAATTTTGTGGTAAATTCTTGCATCATGGTGGTCAGGTTGGTCATGGAGGTTTGGAGAGTGAAGATGTCGGAGCGCATGGCGTCCATGGATGTTGTGTGGGTGGTGGAATCTTCACGGAGTTGGGATATAGCCTCATCAATGGCTCGGTTTCGGTCTTGTGTCGTGTTAACCATGGTAGAGGAAGAGGGAGGGGAGTTGAGAAATGAAAGCACCAAATTGATAGGCTACTGATAGGTAGCAGCAGACATTAAGAAAAAAAATAGAGAAAAGAAGAATACGAAGAAGAAGATCATATATTTTTCATGCCTTTCTTGATTACAGTGCTCTGTTCTTATAGCTACTACTAAGGAATCCTAGCCACTCCTTTGTAACTAATTAGGACACGTGGCTCATACACTTTATTTTACCAATTACTGCTGAAAAGTAAAAAAAGAAAATACCAGAATTAGTTATAACCAACTACTGCTTTTGCTGCCATACGTGATCCAATTTGTTATTATTAGTTTGTTGCCTGATAGCCTAGATACCGTGCAGGTTTGTGAATTGTGCGTTTGGGTCGATCAGCTATAGTTGCATCATACAGACATCATATTGGGCACAACTGAACACAAAGTTACAATTTCATGACTGAACTTGAACTCAAATTAAACTAAGTACAGATAACAGATTGAACTCAAAGTAAACACAAAGCAAAATGCATAGTACACAATTTCAATAATAAGCTGCACATCCTTCATTCCCACATGCACGTTTAAACTGTTCATATTGACCATAAACAAAGCATTCATAGCACAATACACATTATTAAAATACACATGCATAAATAATATTTATATAATACTACTTAAAATTGTCAATAAATTATGCCATACCAGTTTGTAAGGCTAGACATGAGAATATTGATGGTAATAACATGTTTAGTTCTAACTGTAGTTTCTCAAATTGTACAAACAAACTAAAGTTCATTATGGGACCCTGATCCAATTCAATATTGAAAGCATGCAACATAAACGACCTATCATAATGCAAAAATAGGGAAGAATGCAATAGCTTTCAGAAATTCAAAAATGGTCAAAAGCTTTAGAGAGAAGACTTCAACATTTATGTCCGTCAAAGAGATGGGATTAAACGACCGTTTGAGACGACATTCTGACATGCTCAAAGGAGATGCAATTTTTCATAACAACAATTCAGATGATAGAGGCGTCTTTCCAGTTCTGGTTTTGGTCGACTATCTCGACCCAAAGCATGTTTTGTTTTCAAAAAGCATACATTAGAGGGCAAGCTTTATCCGATATTTGTATCAAGTGGTCGATAGAACTGGACTATAAAATGAAGAAGGAATGGATCAAAAGATTTGGAGTGGATTAAGATTGAAGAACCAAAAGTTTTGGCCAAGTATGGAGGATCATATATCGGTTGGTACCAACCAACCAATCCATATGGATTGGTACAGAATGATTCTATAAGAGTTGGGAGTCTATTTTGCTCTTATGTAGCTCCACATTCAAGGTAGCAGAAAAAATACAAGTATGGTGAAATGATAGATTGATGGTCTTTGACTATTTTTTCTTTAAATTGTCAAAGCACGAAGAATTAAAATGATTTATAGAAAAGAAGACAAGTCAACGTTATCGGTCGGTACCGATCCATATAGATTTGTACCGAACGATCCAAATCTTGGGAAACATCAATTTTTGATCTGTTCTTTTTGTCGGAGCTTCAAATTTGCATGGTTGAGCGATTCAACTGATGATTCCGAAGTGAAATTCGTCTAGAAATAGACATCCTTCAACAACTAGAAAATGACTTTTTGTTCTTTTGTAAGAAAATGTTGTCAGATTGAAAAAAAAAATATTGCATATATATTAGTGGTCAGTAACAATAGGGATTAGGGTCGCTCTTCTTTTTCTTTGAGTCGCCACCCTATCCTCCCTCAATTAATCTTCCCCACTTTCACTTCTTCCCTAACGCTCTTCTCACATCTCTCACTTCCTATCTTCTCTAGTTTTCTCTATTGCTGCTGGCTCGTATTTTTATTTTTATTTTAATTTATTGTCCTCGCAACTTCACGCCTCCCCTATTATCTTGCCTTGGCTTCGTTTGCATCTCTTGCTTTTGTTCATTTCAGATCTGCCATTTTCAAGCTGCGGTTTTCCCCTGCATCTCGCTCAGAAAAACCACTTTAGTTCTATTCTACTCCTCTTCCGTACACTCTTCTTCACGGAATCAAAAGAAAAACACAGATTGTAGTTCACCATAATCCGAAGCATCTTGGCATGCCTTGAATTGAGAGTTGTATCCTGCAAGACAGACGTTTACTGTGCGAAAACTATAATAGAGTTGTAGGGATGAAATTCTGTCTTAGGACATTGCAACTGCAAGCCTTTCTCGAATCAAATCAGTAATTTTTAATTTGCTTCCATTATTTTATATACTGGTTGTTTTGACAAGACTGAAGTGTAGACTAAGTCATATTCATTCTATAGTTAACTATTTACACAAGTGGTTCTTTGTAATTTATTTATTGTTAGTTACAAGACTGTAATCTAAGATAGATTGATCTCATTCTGTTAGAAACCGAAAGTGTGCGGTTGTTCGACTAAGGTCAGAGTTCATTTACCTAAGCGAATGAAACTTGGACCAAAAACTATAGATTGCCTATTTATTACATACGCAAGCAATAGCGCAACATGCAGGTTTTTGATTTTCAAATCAGAAATACCTGACATGCATGTAAACATTATATTAGAAAGTGATGATGTTGAGTTCTTTGAACATATTTTTCCATATAAAGGGGAAAGAACCAACATCATAAACAAAACAATACAAGATGTCGGTAATACATAACAAAGCATCTTCGTCTAGGGTTCATGAAATCGAAGAAACTGAAAATAGAAGAGCAAGTGATAGAATGAGAACCTCCAAAAAATTTGGACCTGATTTTTTGACCTTTATTACTGAGGAAGAACATCAAACCTATAAAGCTGCCATGTAATCATCTGAAGCACCTTATTGGAAGGAAGCTATTCAAAGTGAAGTGGAATCCATGATGCAAATAATACATGGGAATTGGTTGACTTACCCCTAGAGAATAAACCAATTGGACATATATAATGGATCTTTAAGAAGAAATTAAGGCCAGATGATATCATTGAATAATATAAGGCTTGACTAGTAGCCAAAGGATACCATCAAAAGGAATGACTTCATTATTTTGATATTTATTCACCAGTAACAAGAATTACGTCTATACGGATTTTGAATTCAATAGCAACTATCTATAATTTGAAAATACACTAAATGGACATAAAAACAGCATTCTAAAATGGTGAATTAGAAGAAGAAATTTATATGGATCAAATATGGAAGTTTCATAGTAAAAGGCCAAGAAAAGAAGGTTTGTAAATTAATTAAATCCTTGTATGGACTTAAACAAGCACCCAAAGAATGACATAAGAAATTTGATTATATTGTGTTATCATATGGATTTAAAATTAATGGATGTGATAAGTGTGTGTACATTAAACAACTTTAGCATGGGTTTTTCATTGCTTACTTGTACGTTAATGACATGCTTATAATGGAAACAAATAAAGATGTGATCAACTCCGTAAAACAAATGCTAAAATATATTTTTCGATATGAAAGATACGGGACTAGCAGATATAACATTGAGAGTTCATATACAAAGTAACTTTGAAGGATGTATTCTCATGCAGTTCCACTATATAAAGGAAGTACAAAAAAACTGGACATTATGACTACAAACCCATAGCAATCCCATTTGGTCTAAATTTTCATCTTATGAAAAACATGGGTAAAAGCGTGTCACGGTTGGAATACGTAAAAATTTTAGGAAGTTTGATGTACATAATGAATTATACAAGAACTGTTTAGCCTATTCCGTTAGTAGATTAAATGGATATTCATCTAATCTTGGAAAAGATCATTGGAATGCTTTGGTTAGAATACTTAAATATTTAAAGCATACAATAAATTATGGGTTACATTACTTAAAATATTCTACTGTTTTGGAAGAATATTACGATACAAATTAGATTTCTGAAAACATGGAAAGTAAATCCATAAGTGGATATGTATTTACTCTTGGTGGAGCATCACTGTCTTGGAAGTCATCAAAACAAATTGTGATCGCATGCTCAACAATGGAAGCAGAGTTTGAAGCCTTAGATAAAGCTGCCAAAGAAGCAGAATTGCTTCGAAACTTTTTGGAAGATATTCCACTGCGGCCTAAGCCTATGACTACTATTTGTATACATTATGATAGCATGGCTGTAATCACAATAGCTAAAAACAAAATTTATAATGGGAAGTCAAGGCACATAAGAAGAAGGCATGAAATTATTAAAGACTTGCTTAAGAATGGAGTAATATCAATTGACAATGTGAAGTCAAAAAAGAATATAGTCGATCCCTTAACTAAAGGGCTATGCAAGGAGCAAGTAATACTTACATCGAGTGGAATGGGCTTAAAGCCAATATAATAAAACATAACCTGACGAAAACCTTACCTAGCTAATTGAAGATCTCAAGGTCTAATTTCAATAGACAAACTGGTAAGGGAAGTCTCAAATGGTGAAAAACACACGAACATACTCATTCCTATGATGATTGAAGTGTGTTTCTTGCAAGAAGATTGGAGCGAATTGTTATTCTTAATGATACTAATATCTTACTTTAAGAGGGATATCATAGGATATTCTTAATTAGTATTACCTATACGAGAGTGATGTGGGTCGCATCTATGAGGGTTATATGGCTACATTCTCTAAATCTCTCATGAAGACATGATCTGTTAAGGACCAAAATAAACACAACCGAATGAATTGAAATGTGTCAGATTTGGTTTGTGTGACACTTATTGTTTAGGTTTACTATAAAAAGCAAATTGTTCAAGATTTTATATCACTACTTTGCAATGTAAATTCGATAAATGCTCACTGTGGAAGGTTCAAGTCCAGAATAAACCTCTCCAAATGCATATCAAGTCTTATTCTATAATAATTGGAAGAACTTATTTTCTATTCAAATGTGGAGTATGTTAGAGTTTGAATAGAAAATGTGAAGTGTTATTGGAAATCTAAAAAACAAGTTTTAATTTTTGAAAACATCTGTTTTGGCGGGAAGTGTCTTTTCAAAAAGACAACCATTTTCTAACGGTCGTTTCAATTTTGAAATATTTGCTTTGGCGGGAGGTGTCTTTTCGATTAGTCATAACCATTTTCTAACAGTCATATTCTTGAATACTTGTATATACAGACCGAAAATTCCAAACAAAAACCAATTTAATTCAATTCTACTCCTCTCTCCACACTCTTCTTCACACAATCAAATACAAGTTGAAGTTTGCCATAATTCAAGGCATCTCTGCGCTCCTTGGATTGAGAGTTGTATACAGCAAGGTAGATGTCTACTGTGCGAAAACTACAACAGAGGTGTAAGGATGAAATTATGCCTTTCGACTTGTGCAGTAAAAGCATTTAGTGGTTCTATAGCAGTGGAAGTGTAAAAAGTTATAGCAGGGATAAAACGAAGATATAACAGAAAATAACAGAGGTGCAAAAATCTTCATTATATATAAAACCAAATATTTAAAGTTAATTTATTCTCGTTTTCATAACATTTGAGTAAGAAAAAGATTTTTTTTATATCTTATATAATAAACTTGAAGAATATCATGATTTATGTGAAGGAACTGGACCAACCCGCAGCGGAAGAAATTGGTGAATTTCAAAAAAATTAGTCATTTTGGATCTTTAATGGGTCTATGAAGTCTAAATATACTTAGAACTTTTCTAAGTTTCTTTTAAATAAAATCAATATTTTATTTAATTTTATAAGTAAAGTTTTACTTTAATTTAATGTGTATGTAAGTTAGAGTATATCAATATACTCTTATGTATATATTTGTGTGTAACAGTAACTTATTAAATTTATTTAGAGAAGTAAAAATTTTCATTTCTCATCTCTTAAATTATTAAATTAATGACGGGGCATAAATTAATTTAGAGAATGAAACTTTTCATTTCCTTCCTCTTAACTTATTCAATTAATGACGGGACATAAAATTATTTAGAGAATGAAACATTTCATTTCCTTCTCTTAACTTATTCGATTAATGAGGGGGCACATTATTTATGTGGAGAGAAAAACCTTTCATTTCTCTCTCTTTAATTAAATTGATTGATCATATGAATGTCATTAATTAACAACATGTATATGGCATGAATGTAAGTATAAACAAATATATCTTTATTAATAGCTGTAATACTTTTGGTGTCACACTTTTTTGGTGTCAGCGTGAACTACCAAAAATGCTTCTCTACAGCATTAACAAATCTTAATATTCCTCGAAAATAGGATTTAACGGTTAAACTTGCTCGATATTAACAAATTTTAATATCCCCTAAAAATAGGATCTAACAATTAAACTTCTTTACAAATCCAAAATGTTCATTTACACTTAGAAATATGATCTAACAAATAAATATTTTTTCTTTAATCAACTACAAATTCGTTGTTTATTAATTAATAATACAAATAAAATATAAATTAACAAAAAAATTAGATGTTGCAACCTAGAAATAAAAGTTTAAATTAACTATATATTATTCCAATGTAAAAATATGGCTAAATATTTATGCAAACCATTTTTTCTTAAATGTGTTAATCATATATAATCTGTAGAAAAATAATTCATGTACGTGGCACATGCGATTATCACACGCGAAGCGTGTGCCTTAACGCTCGTATATTATAGTGTAAATTCTGTAAATGCGACATATGATAGGTGCTATCAATTGATGGTAAGGTGTAGACATATAAACAAAATTAAATGAATAGCTAATCACATAAAGGAAAAAATGGAAAATAAATAAAGGATAAAAACGATGATTGAACCAATTTCTCATTTCATAAACTTAATTAATGCAGCATATAAATGACAAATTATAGGCATCATAATATAAGGATATAAACAGTTGAAAATAAATGTATGTATATATTATTACCTCATTTAAATTGTTTCCTCCTTTTGGAAAGAAATCTAATCATATTTTGACAATATGAAATACATGTAATTAATTTTATATATGCAAACATACATATAAAATTAATTGTGTGTATATAAGATTAAATCAAGTCTTTCTACTTAATAAAAATTAGAGATTTATAGCAATCAATTTAATAATAGGTTTATTGTCAAAACATTAATTGTATATATGTAATATTCAATAAAATATCTATAATTAACACAAATTAGAGACTATGGTAATCAAATTAAAATTTAGATTTATTGCCAAAACATCTTCCTTTTTTTTAATTTTCAAAACAATACAAACACAAAATACATACATGTAAACTTTCAAATCTAAAATTACATTTTGTTTTGTATGATTTAAAACATGAATCTTCAATAAAACACTGTAATATTCATAAACAAATTTTAGCTTAATTTGATAAAGTAAAATCCAATCAAAACAATATGAACATACAAAATTTTAGATCTAAAGGATTATACTTTAAATTGAATGTTTACAATATAGATCTATAATAAAACATTGTATTCAAACATATATAAATTTTAATTTTAATTTAACAAAATAAGAACCCAATTGATAAATTAAACATACAAAATTTCTGATCTAAAAATTAGACTTTAAATTAAATGTTTAGAACATAGTTCCAAAACAAAACGTTAAATTTAAACATATACAAATATGTTATAATATATGTAAATTATGAAGTGAATATGCTTTTATATTGTTTTGTTTAGTCCCACATCGTGAGATAAGTTCAATCTTTAGCTCTGAAGCCTTTATATAAAGTAGGTTATGTAATGTAAATAGATGATTAATCTCTGAAGAATAAATAATATTTCTTCTGCCTCTTTCTCTAATTGCTTCTGCTCTTATTTCTTTATTCCATATTTTTATTTGTTTACAACACGTTATCAGCACGATGTTTTATCTTTTAAGATTTTTTTATGCGTTTAAGATCTGGTAGAAGCTGAACGTCGCCTCCTCGCTAGCGCCCTCCTTGATCAATCAAACCAACGCTTCGTCCTCCTCTCCGAGTCATGCGTCCCGATCTTCAACTTCCCCACAATCTACTCCTACATAATCAATTCCCAACACTCCTTCATCCAAGTCTTCGATGATCCGAGCTCTACAGGACGCGGCCGTTACAAAAAGGGCATGCGATCTCAGATTCCCAAATCTCAATGGTTTAATGGCATGTTAGATATTTGAATCACGGTATGTTGTCCTAGAACCTAATCTTTTACTTTTATGTTGTATTTTATTAATGTGGATGGTTAATTTGAACTCCGAATTGATACTTCTTTTCAATTAGATAATAGATTGAATCTGAAAATATGAGATTTAGTAATCCTAAATGTACGGTTCAATTGGTATGCTTTAATTTCAATTTAGACCTAAATTAATCATATTGATGAATGCTGCTACTATCATTTGGTCATATGATATTTTGCTCACATTGCATAATTCTGGAGATTACACTCCCAAACTGGTATTCAATACTAATTTGTAGCGTGGCGACTACTGCTAATATCTTTTTAGTAATTTGTCATTGAAATTAGTTTATTTTATTTTATTTTAGTATCCACTGATTCTTGACATCAACTGAGATATATGTACAATTTAAATTGTATGTTTGCTCATTTTTATCAATCTAAAATATATACTAAATCGCAGAAAAAATGTTAAGCAGATACAAATACAATTTAAAATGCTACATCAAATAACTGCGCATTAAGATCTAGACTTAATTTTTATTGATATTTCCTGGTAACCTTAATACAATTTCTAATTCAACATAAAAGACTGAATCATTGGATGATACATCAAAGTGTAACTATTGTTTCACATTTTACATCAGTTAGAAAATCACTTTCTTTCCCTACACTGTTTCAAAATGCACTAAATACTCACATTATACATTAACTATAAACTTAAGAAATATCATCAAAATAGGTACAGTGATCTCAAACTTCACCCGTTCACAAGATCCGGATGGGATACGATCCGGCAATGCACATTCTTCGCCATTAAAGATGAGTTTAGTCGGAAATACATCTCCCTTTAAAATGTTAATCTTTGGAGTATTTTTCTTAGTAAAAGTTATCACTGACTGTTGCTTTCCTGGAACCCTGTAAATTGATTTTGGTTTCACATCATTTCCATCCATTTCGGGCATAAGGTAGTTCAGACTCGGTAACCCACTAAAGAATATAGTTTTATTGTGCTTGGGTAGCTTGGTTCCATTGAAAGAGTATGTGTTCTCATAGCCTGCATAGGCCTTTGGTATTTGAATTGCGGTGAACCAGTTTTTGAATGTGTAGTCTTCCCAATTGAAGAGGGTCATCCTTGCTGACCAACCTGTTAGAATTATGCATTGGTTAGTTTGACATATGTGAAAAAGATAAGAGTGAGTTAGCATATGACAATAACTATCCTTAAGCTTCCATTGCAATTCATTTTGCATTTACAGGCATATTGATAGTTTTAGTGGTGTAATGCAGGTAAGTTTTTTTATGTGAAAATATAGCATGGACGTGTACCCCTTGTAATGTATATAGGTGCATAATTGTACATGTTACATATACATATTTCTACGAGGCTCGATCGTGTCGCTTGGATTCCTTATCTAACAAACTAGAGAGTTTACGTAACTGATATTACAATGGCTCTTCCAAGTTATTTTTCCATAGATATTAATATAATGCATCACAGCAATCTAGGATTGTAGTAGCAACACATGTATTTTAGAATATTTCTAAAAATCAATGTTTATTTAGCTATCATGCTTTGCTTTACTTATGGTTTTAACAGAGAAATATGATGCTTTATTGTATTGAATATATGATACAAATGTTGTTTTCAATGCTACATATTTGTATCAGTATACATATATTTATATAATACTTTCGGCCCGCTCCAAAGTTGAGAAAATTACAAATATGCCTTTGGGTTTGATGACTGGTTCAACCTGTTGGTTTGGTCAAGTAATATAGTTCAGCAGTGCAATTCATTTCGAGCTAGGGTTTTATGAATATTATATTTAAAATTTGATATAACATTTCAAAAGTAGTTACGACAAAAATCTCCAGCAGGGATATTTTATACTACTATAAAGTAGTAATTATGTCAATTATGTAGAGAAAGATATTGAGTATTGTTGACATTTCAAAAATAGTGCAGATAAAGGATCTTTAGAAGTGATATGTACCACTCTAGAAGTGGTGTTTATAAAATATCCCCAGAAGTGATATTATATCCTCGTATAGCACTATAAAAGAATTGTCTATGGAATATTGTCAAATATGATATAACACTTCAAAAAGTAATGTGATAATAAATTACCTAAAATACAATCGTCTATTGTCATGGACCCGTAGCTCCATTTGTGACGCCCCACCTCTATGCTCATGCTAGCCAAGGACACTACGGGGTAATGTCGTCAACTAGCACGAAGAATAAGGCTGTTGAGGAGCGACCATCCGTGCAATTGCCTTGTGTGAGCACCAATATGTCAGATAGTATAACATGCATTTCATTTCAAGAGGAAATCCGACATACTGATACAAACTCAAAGCTACCACACAGTGGCTATGAGGCCTTCGGAAAGAGATATAGAAATAAGCATAACACAAATCAGTCACAGACATTCATATCACAAAGGCGGAAGTAGATATGAATATATAACACAAAAAGGTGTACATCAGAGTAGTGGTCATATAAGATCCACAATATCACAAAAGAATAGATACAAGTGCTAGACAAAAGAATAAGTATACATCATGGAGTCTATATCTCGAATGTATAACAACAAAAACTACAAATGTAATGTAGTTAGGCAAAAGTCAGTGGATGACCCCAGATAAGGAGTCATGCAGAAGCACCTGTAACATCTCAGTCTGACCCGAGTATTATTTAATAAGAAAATAATAAACGGATCAGTCTAGCTATAAATATCAGATAAAGGAATGAGATATAAGCAGAGATATAATAAGAACGTATGATAACAATGGTGTCAAGCTGTGACAAGTATGTTTTAAACAACAACAAAATCATACAACATCTCAAGAAATCTCAAAGCATCAAAAAGAATGTCGTATTCTTCATTTTATTCACCAAACCGCAAATATTAACAAACATATCATTGCCAATCACAAAAGTTAGTGAAACACAAATTCTAGAAATCATCAATTAGAAATCCAGAAATCACAAAAGGGGGAGGCCTATCACAAACGGGAGCATGAAAACTCACCAACACGTGTATCACAAACGGAACGCTATTCCATGGTCGCTAACCATAAATATTGAGCCGAAGCTCCACAAACGGTCCGAAGACCACGGGTCGCTACCCCGCCAAATTGAACCGAAGTTCCACAAAACGGGGTTTAGTCTCCCTCGCAAACAAATAGACATCGCACATCGCTAGTCTAAATCACAAAATGATCATCATTGATCAACAAAAAGTGTCGATCACACTAAGCTAGTAAATATATGAGTTTAGCTTCATGTCCCATAACCACTAGCTTAACTTAAATATTTACGAACAAATTGTAGATTCCCACTCGAAAATTGTCACAAGAGTTCAATCGAACAAGTCCAAGAATTAACCGACGAAGTAAACGCAATCGTTTCATACCACTTGTTTTGCTAAGCCGTTTAATTAGATTTTCTCGTACGAGTGAGGTAAAGGTTTGTATATACTAATAGACGAGAAAACGGTTTTTATAAAAGAGCTTTGTATTAAAAATAGAGTTGAAATCATCTTTGTAAAAGAGTTTTAATATTTACTACTAGTATAGAAACCTTTATATTTAGAAGTGACAAATCACAAATGGATTGTAGAAACAATCTATCACAAGAATTCACATTTCGATAACGTGAATCAAGCCATGAAAATCGATATCAAATCGATCAAATAGAAACACCAAAAATCCAGAAAAGAAATCATCAAAGTTGATATTAATTGACAATAACTATATGGATAATCAAAAATCGATAAATTTGGAAATCCACATAAAAAATAGGTTAATTTCTAGAAATCAACAGCCACAGATGTCTATGGATAATCAACAGACATCTATCACCTGTTTCGGGAAATATTTTCCTGAAGCCAGAAACGCCTGTGGATAATCCACAGACGTCTGTCACTTGTTTCGGGAAATATTTTCCCTGAAGCAACAGACGTCTGTCACCTGTAGCAGGACATAATTTTCATAGCCCTTAAATGGGCAAACCTACACAACTTCTTGGATTCGAGCGATTGAAAGAGCAACGACGACAAAGGATTTATGCCAAGCGACAACCCAGCTCTAAAGGCTCTTCAATTCACCCAAAACAACATGTCCAAACACTCATACTAGGGTTTTCATAAATTTTGACTTCAAAATACCAAAATTAGGAAAATTCACCAAACCAATTCAATTCAAAAGCAATTAAATAAGAAATAGATGTTAGGAATTCATACCTAACAACAATCAAAGCTATAGACATAGATGTGAGTTCAAGAATTCACTTTTAAACCCAAAAATGATGAAGGAGAAGCTTGAAAACAAAGGAGAATCAACCACTCTTCAATCTCAACTCTAGGAGCTTGAACCTAAGCTCAAAAAGAAGAACATTTCCAAAGTTAGGTTTAGGAAATTTCTGAATTTAAAGAGGGATTGAGTTGGAAAAGAAGATGGAGATACTTACCAATAGTTTCCTTTTTGAATTTGGAGCTAAAACTTGGATTTGCTAAAGGAACTAGGGTTTAGGATTTTAATTTCACATCTCCACCACCATTTTCAGTTTTGCTTGAGTGTTTAAGGAAATAGAAATGTTGTGAAGAGGAGAGGTGGACTGAACTAGGGTATAGAGAGAGTTGGGGTGAAACCCAAACCCAAAGCCCAGTAGAAAATGTCAAAATTCAACTTACTCCAAATATATCGATGTTTATACTTAAAAGAGTCGCAAACGCCATTTTGGACTCAATGGAAGTGGTCTCGAGTCTCAATTGGACTGTTTGCAAAAAGTATCTTTTCGGACTTTAATCTGATTAACAATTATATTTAAATAAAATATTTAAATATTCAAAACTTTAAAATATGCGGGTTGTTACACCATTGGACAAATTTAGAACCAAATAGTGATATGTAACTTTTTACTTTTCAGAACTTACGATGAATTGAATATCGTATACATAACAATCCTTGAAGAAATCTTTAGATATTCCCCTGAAGAGAATCTATATGTCATATCATAATTTCCACGAAAATTAAAATACGGTCTTGAAGAGATCTTTATGTGTAACAAATATAATTGCACATTTCTATAACATATCAAGTGTCCAGAAGATATTCTTATTTCTATTGTAATTATTATTATTATTGTTGTTGTTGAACTCTCCTGAAGAGACGTCAATATATGATTCGAACTATGTATTATTCTCTGATATATAATTGTAAATAATGTTCAAAAGAAATATTTGAAATATAATTGAAGAATAAACTTTAACAACTCGAAGTTGTATAAATAATTTATTCTAACCAGAAGTTCAACATGGTTGGAATAGAAAACCATTAGGTTACGTTTGAATTATTGATTCAAAGGGTGTTGTTCTTTAGCATATTCGAATATATATATATATATATGTATATATATATATGTCGAAAGTCTTAATTATATTATGTATCTGTATGAATTCATACATTTAAATGAACAAAAATAAACATGAAGTTCAAAGTCTGATAATGGAAATAAACAAGAGGGTATTTTGCAAATTTTATGAATTATCAAACCAGAGGCTTTGATAATTATTACTAAGAAAAGTTTGATTTCAATAATAAAGCAAGAACAATAACAATTTAAGGTTTAGATCTTGAAATTCTTATTATCGATAGCCAAAGGTAACTAGAAGTTACAATATATTCTATAACTAAAAGTTGTAACATATCAAATAATCTGAAGTTGTTATTGATAAGTCAAACTTGGTGCATATGTATTTTTAATTTTTAAGGATTCACATTTACATCGAGTGATAAACAAAAATTAATAATCTGGATCATTGTATTAGTTTGTTCTAAAATCACTAACTGAAATGATAAAGAATGTGCAAATCTATAATATATATGTAATACGTGGACGCACGTATATATCCATATATGAGCTTATCATATAGAATATGCATAGATATCATTTAGTGATTTAAAATTCAATCAACGTAAATGTTGAATGACCTGAAGTCATGCTGTATTCAAGTGATATACATAATAAGTGAATTGTTCCAATTGGTTAGATCAACGAATGAAAAAAAACTCTAAAAATAAACAATATCACTTGAATGCATCTTATCATTTGATAAAAGAATTATCCTCCTGTATGTAATATGTATGATGTATTTGCTAGTAGCAATATCATAATGGATCAAAATGAGATTTCAAAAATGATAATTATTCAATGTTTCTCAACATTGAGGGGAGGATAAAAGGGATACAAGTTCATTTTGATTATCAAAATTAAATATTGGTTGCAACATATTAAGTAACTAGAATAAATTATTGACAATATCCCTAGTATACTTGCTCCAATATAATTTGAAATTCCAGAAGAACCAAAAATGGTATAAATCACATCTGAAGTGTGGTAGAGAAGTCAGTTCGAAATATTTTTGGAGTAAGTAATAAAAATACCAAATAAAGGAGGTGAGTGTTCTTGAAGAAACACTTAAGGATGTTGTTGAAGAGACTAATGACATGATTATCAAATTACCCTAGAAGTGGTTTAGGTACCTAAAACATGATAATTAAAGAGATCTCAATAAATCATGTCTAGAACTGACAAGAAATAATCATCAATGATAAATTTGTAAATAATAAAGCGCTTACGTTTATAAATGGATTAAAGATCCTGGATTAGAGAAAAACATGATTGGCCATCATGAAATTCTCCTAAATAAGAAATGTGAACTTGTAGTTCGTAATATATATATATATATATATATATATATATATATATAATAGAAAAACACACTGAAATTACTGAAGCACATGTAGTGCTACATCGTGTTAAATGCTCTAGGCATTATGTTTTTATAAATAATTGAATTGTGAAGTAGCAAAAGTGTTTGAAATACATAAAATACCCTGAAGGTATGAATATTGGTTAAATCATATTGAATAATGAAAGTCTACTAGTTTCCGAAGAATATAAATTACTTTGCTGCTTATAAAGAATGCAAAGAATAAAGGGTGTAGATTACAACTTTCTTTTAAATATTGTTGTAATGAAAATCTTGATATAATTCGTGGTGAGTAGATTACTTCATGTTTTTAAGTATTATTGTAATGAAACTCTTAATTTCCATCGAAGATGTAGTTGTAATAAGCAAAACTGATATGATGCATCAAAATGAAAGCACACGAAGTGTTTTTCATAAAAGCAGCATACAAAGTGCATAAAATGCAAACAATATTTAAAAGATATAATCTTTGAAAAATTGATCGTATCAAAGGCAACTATTTAATTTCTCTTTAAACAAACATTACATCAAATATCATTATCTATTAACGAAAAACATACCTTATTACCCAAAGCCTTGAAGCACATCTTGAAAATGGACTCCCCTTAGGATGTTGCCTAGAAGTCACACCTTGAATGATGATATCTTCTCAGAACTTCAAGATCCTCATCTTATCCTTGTAAGAGATGAATGAACCACTTTTGTTTTTTTTTATGTTTTCATTTGGAGTTGAAAGAATTTTGGATTTTTTTTTCTGCCATGAAAAGTTAGGAAAATAGAAAGAAACGGACCGAATGAGAAAGAGACAGAATGAAATAATAGTAAAAACTACGAAAGAAGTGAATCATGAATGAGTAGAAATAGATCAAAGAGAAGAGTAACTTGCCATCACAAAGCAATAAATAGATATCAATAACAATTAAATGAAAACAAAGGTGTTATATACTAAATTTTAAAGGTTTAATACTCTATTTAACAAAAACAAAACTGAAACCTGTATCTTCTAAAAGCATCCTATATGCCGAATGACATATTTCACTTGAATTATTAAAAAGCAAGGGTTGTGTTGATTGCTAGAAAATCTTGCTAAGGTTGTTTGATGGAAAAAAAATAAAAATAAAAAAATCTTTTTCAGCTTTTAATTGTTTTTTCTTTCATAAACAATCATATTGAAATGGTGTCTTTTGCATATTCATTTTTACATACATTCATATTCATGCGCACTTAAAAAAGTACACAAAACAAAAGATGTGGGATATTTAGAACTTGATACAACATACATAACAATACGAAAAGGTACGTAAAACTTACACGGCTCTCAAGTTCTTAATGTTATATAGAGGCTGAGATGAGCGAGAAGCAAGGTTGGTAGCAATTTCTACTATCATGTCTTGAGGAAGAGAATAGATGGAAAGCTTTTTCTCTCTTTTCTGTTTAAAAGTATTTAATTTTCCTTTGAAAATGTCAGTTAGCATGTCCTTCATGGTGATGAAATAAGGAAGAATGAGAAAAGAGTTTGAATTATTTTGTAAGAAAAGTTGAAGGAGAAAGAAACGAAAACGAACTCAGTTTGATCAAAATGACAGGAAATAGTGTTCTATTTATACGGAGAAAGAAAAGAGTTTGAATTATTTTCTACATCTAAATTCATCCGTATAAATAGAACACTATTTCCTGTCATTTTGATCGAATTGAGTTCATTTTCTTTTCTTTCTCCTTCAACTTTTCTTACAAAATAATTCAAACTCTTTTCTCATTCTTCCTTATTTCATCACCATGAAGGACATGCTAACTGACATTTTCAAAGGAAAATTAAATACTTTTAAACAGAAAAGAGAGAAAAAGCTTTCCATCTGTTCTCTTCCTCAAGACATGATAGTAGAAATTGCTGCCAACCTTGCTTCTCGCTCATCTCAGCCTCTATATGACATTAAGAACTTGAGAGTCGTGTAAGTTTTACGTACCTTTTCGTATTGTTATGTATGTTGTATCAAGTTCTAAATATCCCACAGCTTTTGTTTTGTGTACTTTTTTAAGTGCGCATGAATATGAATGTATGTAAAAATGAATATGCAAAAGACACCATTTCAATATGATTGTTTATGACAGAAAAAACAACTAAAAGCTGAAAAAGATTTTTTATTTTTATTTTTTTCCATCAAACAACCTTAGCAAGATTTTCTAGCAATCAACACAACCCTTGCTTTTTAATAATTCAAGTGAAATATGTCATTCGGCATATAACATGCTTTTAGAAGATACAGGTTTCAGTTTTGTTTTTGTTAAATAGAGTATTAAACCTTTAAAATTTAGTATATAACACCTTTGTTTTCATTTAATTGTTATTGATATCTATTTATTGCTTTGTGGTGGCAAGTTACTCTTCTCTTTGATCTATTTCTACTCATTCATGATTCACCTCTTTCGCAGTTTTTACTATTATTTATAAATTAATTAAATCATGTGGTTTTTCAAAGAATTCATCATTACAGTTGTGCGACTCAAAGATGTAAATTCAATCAACGATTAATATCGAACTATTCGAATATTAATGTTCACACGTCACTTAGCAGGTGATGTGATATTTTAGTTGAATTTATCGCATACACATCTTTTGGTAAAATCCAATTTTACTTATTATAAGTGGTTTTTAACTGTGACAATTATTTACATCAATTCTCAATTCTCTTCGCCAAAACTATATCACTTTGGATTTATGGAATTTGATAATGGTCAAAATTCCAATATCATCCACATTCAACTTTATAGTCCAAACACAACGTCCTTGGTTCAATAATAACAATTATTATTAACCAAAATGCTCTTGCCAGAGACTTTAACTTTGAGTTGACTTCAGTTGATCGTGATACTAACCTCATATAGCTGAGGAGACGAATTCTCTCTTGAATAATGGTTCACTTCCAATGCTTCCACTTGATCCAACTATAGCCGTTCAAAGGATGTCGTGCCACGATTTAACTATAATCAAAATGGAACTTCCACGTTGAAGATCAACAGTATTCTCAAGTCGAGAGAACTGTGTAAATTAGTCACATCGATATTCTTTGCTTAACCTTAGTTATATTAACCAATAGAAAACTATCGAGTGAGTCATTCAATAGTTATCCAATAACTATCAGTACGTAACCGCTTGGTACCCCCAGCAGTCATGAGTACTACACTGTCCAATATTTGAAGACCGTTGCGTACTCTAGTCTCGACAGATACATCGATATCCAGTCTTGATGCATCTCTACTAGAAACATTTGTTTCATTGTGATAAATTACTCACAGTTACAACACTTTATAACTACTATCACAAAACATACCATTTATGGATTTTCTATTAAATATACTTTTAATTAAATTGATTAATTAATGTAACCACATTATATCTAGTATATAATAGAAAGAAAATACCTTTATTTCGAACAAGATTGGTCAACTAGTTAGGTATATGTAACAAATTACATAATTTCCCCTAGGCCATACCCCTAACTCTATCATTACATAGACTAGATTTGGTGACTACAATAGATTTCTAAATTATATCGAACACTTATGACTTAAAATTAGGTCTTTAACTTAACTTTGTTGATTTAATTTAAAAGAAAACTGCTCAAATCAACCTTTGTATATTAATGTTGCTAAAGCAGGTGCTAAAAAGCTTTGATTTAGCGGATGTAGCGGAAAATAGCGGGGCTTAAAGCAGATCTACGGTTTAACAACGCCAAATTGAAATAGCATAGCGGCTGAAGAGCACTATGCGTTATAGCGGGGATTTCGTGGGACTTTAACTGCACAGCTTTGGACATTGCGACTGCAAGCCCTCTCTCAAATCAAGTCAATAATTTCTATTTTACTTTTATTATTTTATATACTGGTTGTTTTGACTAGACCGTAGTGTAGATTAAGTCAAATTCATTCTATATTTAACTGCTTACGTAAATGATGTTTTGTAATTTATTTGTTATTAGTTGCAATATTGATTCCATTCTGTTAAAAGACTAACAAGCCGGAACTTAAAAAAATTCTTAATGACCTTCGTATTTACGAAACACTATTTTGGTACATCAAACATGTGGATATGGATTTGAAAATATCGACGTTTAGATCTAATTTGGAAAAGTACATAGTTCCATGTAACTCATCCAAGGATTCATCGACAATTAGAATTGAAAATTGATATTTTATTATAATGGTATTATGCGCTCTATAGTCAATACACAATCGTCACTTCACATCCTTCTGTTAACGAGAAGTAGACTTGTGGAAGGTTTGGTTATTTTAGATTGAAACATCCCGTAACTATTTTTCTGATTTCGTTTGTTTCAAAATATTCACGTTTAAACGAAAAGAGCGTTTGAGAGGTTAAATGATGGGTTAAATTCCTCTTTTCCCATTTTATTTGTTCCGCGTCCTTATTTAATCTCACCATTAGTTTTTGTATCAATTCATTATTTTAATAGTATGGTACGATCCAATCAATTATGAAATTATGCGATGTATGGCTGAGATTGAACTAGACATACGGAACAATGAAAATGAGAAAAGAGTAATTGAGTTGTTAAATGATGGTTTAAACCACGGTGGAGGAAGTCCGGTACGCATTTCAAATACTGGGTTGTATGTGGGTTTATATTTTCATCTGGGCCAAATCTTTTATTATCAGACCACGGTCCAATTGGAAGGGATAATTGAGGAGGTGGCCTCTAATCTTTTTAGTTGATGCATGAATATCTCTGATGGGCCTGATGGGCCTGATGGGCTATATGAGCCCAATAGCTGGATGTTCGCTTACTGGGGAGAAATGGATGATCAGGTTCTGATTAGTTGTGATAGGCTAGAACAGCATCAGCTCTAAAAATTTCGAGCAACTGAAAATCAACGATGAATTCATGATTTTGTAACTGAACTGCAACCCCTCTGCAAATTCCCTTACTCCTAATATTCTCTCCATTGCCGACGGCGACGACAAAGGAGTTTTGCCGATCTGATTGAAGTGAAAAAAATAAAAATGGAGCTGCTCGTGGGTGTAAATAACTATGGGTGTTACCGGTGTCGACGTGTATGAAAATTGCTTTGTTGTTTACAGTTGCAGGGCGGTGAATTTCTGTCGGGTGGTTGATACCGACTAGACCATGAAATGAGATGTCCTACGTCGATTATTTTGTCAGCTCTGAGTCAGTTGGTGGATCTGGTGTGCCGGCGTCTTCAGAGCGTTGCTGTTCGTCATCATAATCAGGTAAGACCATTTGAACATGTTTGTGGCTTGCACTTATACCCAAAGTGATACTTGTCGTCGCAATTAAAAGACAAGTCATGTTGTTTTCGGGTATTCATTTCAAGCGGTGTTAGTTTCTTTTTTGGGAAATTTTGGCTTGTTGGGCTAGTGTTGTTTATTGAAAAGTCACTGAGCTGGTGCTGTTTGATGAAATGACAACATGGGAAATGTTGCTGATATGGTCGGTTTCAGGGCTTATGGTTTCAAATTTTGATTGATAATTTTTGATGGAGGTTGTTTGTGTTTTTAAAATATATTAAAAACTATTTTACATCCTTCTCTCTCTTTTTTTTGCTGTAATGGCTAGAATTTTCTATCTATTTCTTCTTTTTCAGGCCTTTTGAAATTCGTAATGAAAATAACTCAAATTTTAAGCCAAACAAGCACTTAGTTGTCGAATGGCTTAATCAATGACCTGTGTCATGGTTCAAATGCAAGTGGAAGCACCAAAATAATACTGTATTAAGTGTGGTGAATGATCTCTGGAGAGAATAAGATGAAGAAAGAAGAAAGGAGAAGAGTTAAAGAGGTTGATGAATGCAGGAGAAAGGAGACACTTGCTAATTTTTTATCATTTCATTCCTTTTTCAATTATACAAGGGCATCTCTAGTCCAAAATATTCAGGAGACTGAATATTCAGTTCTAAATTGGACTGGGTTGTCCAAGGACCAGGCGTTCGGCATCAGACACCCATTAAATAGACGTCTGGCCTTAGACGCTCATTTTATGGGCGTCCAAGCCCTGGCGCCTAAGTCCAATTCAGAATTCTGAACGTGATTCTGAATATTAACCTTAACATTTCGTATTGAATTGACGATTGGGGGAAATAAGTTAATATTCAAGGCTGAATTATCACCATCGGAGATGCTCTAACGGCTATCATATGCTTCTAATAACTGAATTCAGGCAGCTGGCCATTACAATAGAAAGTGAAAATCAAACTGTAAACAAACATATATATATAATAATGAAAAGATGGATCTTCCTTTACTCATTCTACCGTCGGTCAAGAATATTAGTGGATTTCAAGAAAATCTTCTTTGCCGGTTGGTTTTAACTTTTAACAGTATTTGCCTTTCCTATGCAGATAAACCCAAAGTAAATTATACGATGACTTATCAATTGGGCTTTTGGTCGCCTAACTTTTACTTTGCCCAACTTGTACGATTATTACTATGCCATGCAAACTGTTATTTTATAACTACATCAAATCACCACTTGTGCTATTTTCAAATGTTACTTGGGAACAAAGAGAACAAAAACAGTATTAAAGGTTCCATCCATTTTATATCAAATAGAAAAGAAGTGTTGAAAAGGTATTAAACCAATTCGCAAATTAAATATTATTTTTTGCTACTTTTACTTTCATTTTGAATAGAAAAAAAATAAAAGTAATAAAAATAAAATCTCTTCTAGATCTGTTTTGGTGTTCCTTGTATGGTATTACTCCATGCATTTTGCTAACATACTACCACTGCGTTAACTAATTAATATGGTTTCTATTAGATATTACTAGGGGTGAGCAATATTTGGTTAAACCAAATAAACCAACCAAACCAATTTATTTCTATCGGTTTGATTTGTTTTTGAAACTATATTGGTTTCTAATTGACTCATTAAAAAAATTAATTCGGTTATCGGTCTAACTAAATTAACCGAACTTCTATTATGTTGTTAAAATTACTAATGTTATAATGATTTTTTTCTATTAGTTTAGGATTTAAATAAATTTTGTTTATTATATGTGTGTCAAAATTACTATTAAAAAGCATAAGAATAGAAAATAAGAATACTTAAATTAAATATTTATGTTTTATTTTAAAGTATAATGAATAATCCAAACATAAAATGTGAATCATTTTTAGTTTGGTTAAATCGGATAACCAACCAAACCAGCCAAACTTAGTTCAGTTGGTTTGAATTTTATTTTTATTGGTTTTAGTACGGTTTAACAATCTTCATCATCGGATAAACCGAACCAATCAAATGCTCACCCCTAGATATTACGAGAGCGTTGTTAAGGAGACTTCAATTTTGAATGAAGGACTATTTTTTCAATTTTTGTAAGATTGATATTGGATGTACCAAAATGTTGCCCCACTTAAAAAAAAACCTATCTGAATTATTTCGGTGATTCTCACTTTTTTTTTAATTTCTTCTCGATCATATTCTCCGTCGAAAATAGTTTTCGGTGAATCATCATTATGAACTTTTTGTTTTTAGATGGATTTTGTCGAATTATGCTTTGTAAGAGGGTAAAAAAGTAAATCGTTTTATTTGGTGTTATTTATTACATCCTTCCATAATTTTCCCTAAATTTGGCTTTCCTTGTGCAAAAGTGAAGTCTCTTTTGGTAAAAAGATAATATTAGCTAAAAGGAGCATTTAATATAACGAAGATATGACTTATGTTGGGGAATCTTAAAAAGAATCTCCATTTGTGCGGAGATTCCTTGGAATCATTCTTTATCCATTTTCAATTTTTAACAGTGATATTATATGTGGATTTGAGCTACTCTATGCTATGTCCTATTATATTTATTAATATGGACACGGAATTTAATATAATTTTGCTTTTAATTCCTAAGAAGTATACACAACACATGCTCGGTAAGTACAAGATTTAACCCCAAAAAAAAAATGCTACAATTATTATAGTGTGATTAATTTTTCCCTTATATACAGATAAGTTGTTCTAATGTTAATTTGGTATTTGAGTATTATTCTTAAAAAATCGTTTTCAAAGCCTTTTTTATAGAAAAAACGGTCAATATATTATTCAGAAAAAAGAAAAGGAAGGATGAGTAGTAGAAGGGAAGAATAGTAGTACCCACCAAAATAATGGCAAGTTGCATGACTAAAAAAGAATATACTCAGAATGAGGCAAAGATCTCAATCCTAAGCACCAAATTTCTCTATCTACACCATAATAGCAATAGCATATACCCTCACATATTCCTCCTTCATTACCTCACTCTGTCCCCTTCCATCTCCTTTTCCTCTTATATATATACAAAACTAAACAACGGTGAGTTATCATCTATAGCCATTTCAAATTCAATTGCAAATTGCAAGAAATGAAATATGGAAAGATGCTAAAGAAGCAAATTGAAGAAACACTTCCACAATGGAGGGACAGCTTTCTTTCTTACAAAGAACTTAAAAAGCTTGTCAATGACATCTCCATAGGTAACAATACTTCCTCAAAGGCAGAAGCGGATTTTGTGAGTTTGCTGGATGATGAACTTAATAAGCTTAACTTCTTCTTCCAAGAACAAGAAGAGTGGTATATTATCAAGCAAATGGTATGTACTATATATATCTTGTTCATTTGTGGTTATTTCTTCTGAATATCTATTTAAACTCATTCAAAAAAGTTTAAATTTGAATTTATAGGATTTGCAAGAGAGGTTTAGGCGAATAATGATGGCTAAAGAGAATAGAGATGAAGAAATGGCGAGGATTAGGAAGGACATTGTCGATCTTCATGGCGAAATGGTGCTTCTTGTTAACTACAGCAGTGTCAATTATACAGGTTAGATCAGTTGTCCATTTATATCATCCAAATGTTCTACTTTAAAATTTTATATTCTTTTTTTCAAATATTTTCTCCTTTTTCCCTGATTATAAGTGTGTGAGAAAGTTGGGTACACATTTAGTGCAAAAAGTCAAAAGTCATACTCTCTGTTTTTTTTTTCAGCTATGTTTTGCTATAACACATGTCATCGTTAAAAGCCATGCATTCCACATTGAGAAAACCGTCTGACTCCATAAACTATACATTTGTGCAATGCAAAATTGTCCTTAATTAGATTACAATACCGACTCTAAAGTCTGAATGTCGAATTCTAAACAATCACTACTTGTTTGCTTGCATTCGGCATTCAGAACAAAAAATAAATTGAAAAAAGTTCTGAATGATTTTGTTTGAATAGATGTTTTTATTCAGAACACTGACAAAAAGCAAACAATGCAGAAAGTTCTGATTTATAAATCAGAAGTTTGATTCAAAACTCCTGATTTAAAACAAACACAGCATTTAATTCTAACTTTGAAATAATTTACATAGGTTTGGCGAAGATACTGAAGAAATACGACAAAAGAACAGGCAAACTACTGAGACTGCCGTTCATAGAAAAAGTTCTGAAACAACCCTTCTTCACGACGGACATGGTATCCACCCTTGTGAAACAATGCGAAAGCACGATGGACCTAGTATTCGCCGTTACTTCTCCAGGGACTTTTGTACAAAATGGGGAAAGGCAAGTGAATTTTTTGGGTGAGGAGCAGAGCATTTTGAAGAGTACCATTGCGGCCATTGTGACTATGCATGAGTTGAGGAAAGGGAGCTCGACTTATGGTCAGTTCTCGCTGCCTCCGATGAGTTTGAATGAGAGCGAAGTGTTTAAGTCTTTGGGGATGCAGTTGCCCATCATTATTCCGTGATTATGGATTGGGTTAATGTTGCAGAAGAGTTAAATATAGGTTTAGTAGTGTGATTATATGATGCGTTAGGGGGTGATTAATGAAGAAGATAACTATATGATGTACATGAAAAGGTATATGTTTAGTACAAACTTATGACTATGCTATTGGTATAAAACGGGGATGCTTTTACAAAGTGTTGCTTAACAGCTTTTGTTCAATTGGAAATTATTGTCTCAGCCCATATAGACCATGCAAATTTTCTACGCTTAATAAAGTTGTTGGAAAAGAGTCATGCATGTTTGAAGAGGAGGGAGGAAGAATGAGTCGCACCCCAAAGTTTCTTGAATAAAAAATAAAATAAAATAAGAATTTCATGATATCAACGACAAATACCCAGTCGTTACACGAGATTCATGTCATGTGATTGACTGTAATCAAAGTACAGTTTAGACTATAATCCACACTATTTAAGTCTGAAGACTATCACACATTGTTATATGAGATCCTCTATTTTAACATAGTTGTATCTAACTTATAGAAGACTCCTGTTACGTCATTCTATATTTGTTCCTAACTATAACGCATATTTTACGTATTGAAGGATCATAAAATAATATTTTTAAACTCATATTGGGTTATATGATGCTATAAAATTATGTAATGTTGAGTAGTAATATTTTTTACTCTTAGAAATTTTATTGGCTGATTTCGACCCTGAAAATTTGTAAGGTCTATAACTTTTGGTAGGAGGCGAATTAAGAGTCGATACTACTTCCGTTGGAAAAAATGATGGTTTCTATTACCTTAGAGCGATCATAATAGTTTTTTGGACTTACTCATTAGGATATATGGTTGTTCAAAGTTTGACGGTTTTGGGGCAGATTAGCGGATAATTAATTAGGGCCGAAAAACAAACATTTTTCATACTTAGATTAGTCAAATCATGTCATAAGTGGTAATAAACAAGGAGATTAGCTTGATTACTGTTTAGGGGCTTTGGAAAATGTAAAGTCTACTATTCATCACAGGATTACATTGATTTTCGTGCATTTTGATATTAGGTGAATGATTTGCATCTCTCACTATCCTAGGTTAGTTAATATAGCAAAATTGATGTTTTTAAAATGGTTTTAAATGTTATAACATTTCCAAACTTAAATTTAACCTCAACAACATCTTTAAATGGCTTTAAAAGGAAAATTTTGTATTTTGATTCGTTTTTGACTATTTTGTAAAACAACTCGTCATTTTGTGTATGGTTAGATCTAGGATGATATAAATGTTTAGATATGATTTATATTGCCTTATAATACTGTATGGATGCCCATTACTTGCATGTGTTTGTTGTATTTTTAACTCGTTTTGGAATAGTTAGAAAGTGATTATTATTTGAGTCATCCGATGGGCAAAAATGCTCATAATGTGATGCAACCGAGATATAGTACTTTCAGAAGCTTAGACGGATCGCAAGTAATTTTGGTTGGATTTGATGGAGTTCAGAGGCAATGGAAAACAAGTCGATGTGTAACAACCCGCATATTTTACTATTATATATTTAAATGATTTATTTAAATATAACATCGTTATTTGAATTTAAAGTCCGAAATGCGACTTTCTGTAAACGGTCGAATCTGGACTCGATACCACTTCTATTGAGTCCAAAACGGCATTTGCGACCATTTTAAGTATAAACATCGATATGTTTGGAGTTGAGTAGAATTTTGCTATTTTTCTATTGGGCTTTGGGTTTGGGTTTCAGCCCACCAACTCATCTAATACCCTAACTCCTCCTCCAACTCCTCTTCATTCATTCTATTATTTTCTAACACTTAAGTTAAAGGAAAATGGGGGAAGAGAAAAGAAATCAAAATTCCTAAGCCCTAGTTTGCTAGGAAATTCAAATTCAAGTTCTAGAAATCAAAGAGAAGCTTAGGTAAGCATCCTCTTCATCTTCTCCATCTCAATCTCTCTTCAATTTTCAGAAATTCCTAAACCCTAACTTAGGAAATATTTGCTTATGAGCTTAGATTGGAGCTTCTTGAGTTGAAGTTGAAGAGTGGTTGATCTTTCCTTTGTTTTAGAGCTTCTTCATTGATTGTTTTTGGGTTTAAAGGTGAGTTTTTGAACTCACATCTACGTCTATAGCTTTCATTGTTGCTAGGTATGAATTCCTAACATCTATTTCATGTTCATTTGCTTTTGATTTGAATTGATTTGGTTAATTTTCCAAATTTTGGTGTTTTGAAGTCAAAATCTTTAAAGATCCTATCTTGGATGTTTGGACATGTTGTTTGGGGTGTATCGAAGAGCCTATAAGGCTGGGTTGTCGCTTGGCATAATTCCCTAGCCTCCATCGCTCGATCGATCACCTCCGGTTTGGATTTTTGCCCTTTTTGGGCTAGGCTGATTTTTGCCTAGCAGGAAATTTCAGACGTCTGGATTGAAAATCCAGACGTCTGGAATTGGTCCCTGAAAAAAGAAAAAGGCAGAGGCAAAATCCAGACGTTTGGAAATCCAACCAGACGTCTGGTTAGTGGTTCAGACGTCTGATTGGTAATTTCAAACGTCTGGTTCTGTGCAGTTTTGCCTATTTTGGCTGTTTTTGAGTGGATTTCCGATTTTTATCGATTTTTGTTAATCTGGTTAGTTGTTGTCAATTATTATCGGCTTTGATGACTTCATTTATGGATTTTTGGGAATATCCATTTGATTGAGATTTGATATCGATTTTTATGGATTGAATTCACGTCGTCGAATGTGGATTTTTGGTGATATATTATTTTACAATCATTTCTGTGATTTGTCACTTTTAAATACAAATGTTTCTATACTAGTAGTAAATACTCAAACTCTTTCACAAAAATGATTTCAACATTACTTTTAAATACAAAGCTCGTTTTAAAACCGTTTTCCAATCTATTAGTATATACAAACCTTTACCTCATTCGTATGAGAAATCTAATTAAACGGCTTAGCAAAACAAGTGATATGAAATGCTTGCGTTTACTTCGTCGGTTAATTCTTGGACTTGTTCGATTGAACTCTTGTGACAATTTTCGAGTGGAAATCTACAATCTGTTCGTAAATATTTAAGTTAAGCCAGTGGTTATGGTACATGAAGCTAAACTCATTTATTTACTAGCTTAGTGTAATTTACACTTCTTATTGATCAATGGTGACCATTTTATGATTTAGACTAGCGATGCGCGATGTCTCTTTGTCCGCGTGGGGGACTATACCCCGTTTTGTGGAGCTTCGTCACATTTTATGGGCTAACAACCCAGGGTCTTTTGACCGTTCGTGGAGAAATCGGCTCGATAAGCTGGTGCATGGGGCGTATCTTTTTAGGTGCGTCGATGTTCGACTGTGCATGTGGCGTATCTTTTTAGGTGCATCGATATTCGTTTATACATGGGACGTATCTTTTTAGGTGCGTCGATGTTCGTTTATACATGGGGCATATCTTTTTAGGTGCGTCGATGTTCGTTTATACATGGGGCGTATCTTTTCAGGTGCGTCGATGTTCTTTTATGCATGGGGCGTATCTTTTCAGGTGCGTCGATGTTCGTTTATGCATGGGGCGTATCTTTTCAGGTGCGTCGATGTTCGTTTATGCATGGGGCGTATCTTTTCAGGTGCGTTGATGTTCGACTGTGCATGGGGCGTATCTTTTTAGGTGCGTTGATGTTCAGCTCATTTTATGGGTTAGCGACCCATGGGATAACATCCCGTTTATGTTAGGCCTACCCCTTCTTTGTGTTTTCTGGATTTCTAATTATTGATTTCTGGAATTTGTGTTTCACCGATTTTTGCGATTGGCATTGATATGTTTTGTCAATATTTGAGGTTTGGTGAATAAGCTAAGAATGTGATATTCTTTTTGGATATTTGAGATGATTTGAGATATTGTATGATTTTTGTTGTTATCAAATGTATGCTTGTCAAAGCATGGCATTATTGTTATCATATATTTTTGTTGTATCTCTTATCCTATCTCATCTTATATGATATTTATAGCTAGACTGATCCATTTATTATTTTTCTTCTTAAATAATACTCGGGTCAGACCGAGGTGTTTCATGTGCTTCCACTTGACTACTTAGCAGGGGCTAGCTTCTGACTTTTGGCTAACTACTTTAGCTTAGTAGTTTTTGCTTTTATACATTTGAGATAGAGACTCCTTGATGTATACATATTCTTTTGTCTTGCACTTGTGCCTATTCTTTTGTGATGTAGTGGATCTTATATGACCACTACTTTGATGTACACTTCTATGTGTTATATTCATATCTGTTTCCGCCTTAGTGATATGAATATCTGTGACTGATTTGTGTTATGCTTATTTCTATATTTGTTTCCGAAGGCCACATAGCCACTGTGTGGTAGCTTTGAGTTTGTATTTGATATGTCGGATTTCCTCTTGAAATGAAATACATGTCATACTATCTGACATATCGGTACTCGCACAAAGCAATTACACAGATGGTCGCTCCTCAACAGCCTTATTTTTCGCGCTAGTCGACGGCATTACCTCGTAGTGTCCTTAGTTAGTGTGAGTATAGAGGTAGGGCGTCACAGCTTGGTATCAGAGCCAAACTTCGGAACAATGTAGAATAATCTAACAAGGATCATTGTCCTAAGTCTCTCTTAGGAATCGTGCCTTAGGATTTAATCCGAGTCTTAAGACCCGTTTTATCCTATTTTCTTTTATGATGCCTTGTTTTATCAATCAAGTTTGTTTGATATTTATTCTGAGAATAACCTTTTTCCTCTTCTTTCTTTCTTTCTTAAAGAAGAGAAATGGTTAGACCTGGCCGTCTCAGCGCCGGTCAATCCATTATCCTATTTGAATTATTTTGATACGGGTGCATCTCATTCTTTTATATCAAAAGAACTTGTTGATACTTTTTCTTTAATATTACGGGTTTGATGACTTCACTGAGAATTGCGAATCCGGTTGGTGGATCTGCAACACTTAGTTTACTTTGAAAAAATGTCGAGATTATTTTATGTGGTTATGCTTTCCGAGCCGATTTGCATGTTATGCGCTACTTAGGTTTTAGAAATTATTTAGCAACGGATTGGCTTAATCGATATTAAGTCCACATCCTATGTCCCAAGAGGACTATCCATCTTTGACATTCTCAATCTATTAAGCAGATTTCTATTGTTCTTAATGATTTTGATTCCAATTCGGTGGCATCATTTTACCTAAACCCACTTGATGAGGAAAATGTTATTTCTCTCATTCAAGTAGTTTGTGAATTTTCCGGTATTTTTGAGCTCGTCTTAGGATTATAACCTAAGCAATCTATTGAGTGGTGCTAAAGTCTTTTCAGCTCGACCTTGCCACCGATTTTCATCAGCTACGAGTTGCGGAGGGTAGTATTCCACTTACCGCATTCCGCACTCATTATGATTCTGACGAATGTCTCGTTATGTCATTCAGTTTGACGAAACCTCCAGCTTATTTCATCCATCTTATGAATAGAGTATTCTACGAATATGTCGATGAGACCATCCTTGTATTCATTGATTATGGATGAAAACAACAATTTAAAATTTGCAAATCTTTTTAATAAAATATTTATAAGTATAATTGGATTTTGTTATTAAAACGAGCAAAGAATATTCGTAAAACTTTTAAGAGATGTGTTTATCATATAGAAGATGATTTTGTGATGTTTTTCTCATTGAGTGCTTTAAAAATTCTGGTCGATGCGCTTGATCAACATTATCGATAGGAATCTCCTAAATGCTATGATGAGACAGTCAGACACAATAAATTGACTTGTAAAAAGTAATTTTTTCTAAAAAGATGATTACATGAAGTTCATTATAATTTTGAATGTCTTAGCTTTTCGGGAAAGAGGATCAATTAAAAGAACTCCTTTCCGATGCTCCTATTCTTGTTATTCCCGAAGGGAACCAAGACTTTATTGTTTATACCGATGCTAGTCGTGTTGGTTTGAGAGCCATTCTCATGCAAAGGGAACGTGTTATCGCTTATACTTCTAGGCAATTAAAGCCTGCCGAAACTAGATATGCTACTCATGATTTAGAGCTCGCGGCCATTGTTTTCGCCCTTAGAATTTGGCGTCATTATCTTTTGGGAGAGAAATTTGTTCTCTACACCGATCATAAATCTTTGAAGTATTTATTTTCTCAAAAGGAACTTAATTTTCATCAACAACGTTGGCTCGAATTCCTTACATCTTATGATCTTGATATTCTTTATACTCTCGGAAAGGGGAATCGTGTTGCCGATGCCCTTAGTCGTAAACAACAAGCGGTTGTTTCCATGATGATATCCGAATGGAATGATCTCAAGACTTTGTCCACTTGTGAGTTTCGAGATCGTGAATCCAATTCGTGTTCATCTCTTGTTTTGTGTAGCCTTGAGGCTCATCCTCCTCTTTTAGACCGCATTCTTGAAGCTCAAAAGCAAGATCCCAAATTGGCTCTTCTTAGCTAAAGTTGTAGGGATAAAAATAAGGTTGATGGTTTAAAAGACTTTGATATGGATGCTCGTGGAGGCATTCGAAAATTTGGTAGACTTATTGTGCCAAATATTAGAGATTTTCATAAAGACATTTTAGAAGATTCTCATCGTTCTAAATATACCATTCATCCCGGTAGTAGTAAAATGTACGCGGACATGAAGCGACTTTATTATTGGGATGGAATAAAATCTGATATTGCTAACTTTATTAAACGTTGCATGACTTGCCAACTCGTTAAGGCCGAGCATCAAAGGCCCGGTGGGTTATTGCAACCTTTAGACATTCCCGTTTGGAAGTGGGATCAAATTTCCAAAGACTTTATTAACGGTCTTCCCCGTTCTCGTTCGGGTCATGACAGTTTATGGGTGATTGTAGATAGACTTACAAAATCCGCCCATTTTATTCCCATTCGGTCCGACCGGACTGTACCTCTTTTGGCCAAACTTTATGTTAAAGAAATTGTTAAATTGCATGGAGTTCCTACCTCTATTGTTAGCGATCGTGATCTATTATTTACTAGCGGATTTTGGAAAGGTCTTCAAAATACTTTGGGAACGACGCTTAATTTTAGCACCGCTTATCATCCTCAGTCCGATGGACAAACCGAGCGTGTGAATCAAACTCTTGAAGATCTTCTTCATGCACGTGTTCTTGATTTTGGTGGAATTTAGGAAGATCATATTTCTCTTGTTGAGTTTTACTATAATAATAGCTTCCAATCTAGTATTGGTATGACACCTTTCAAGGCACTCTACGGAAGGCCATGCCGATCTCCTTCATGTTGGCTTGAAGCCGGTGAGAAGCTGGTTTTAGGTCCAGATTTTATTCGTGATGCCATAGAAAAGATTGACCTTATTCATCATAGGATGAAAGAATCTCAAAGTAGATAAAATCCTATGCCGATAACCGAAGAAGGAAATTAGAATTTTCTATGGGATATTTGGTATTTATTCGTGTTTCACCTATGAAGGGTGCTGTGCGTTTCAGTCGATCGGAAAAATTAGCACCTCGATATATTGGTTTCGTGGCTTATCACCTTTTATTACCGGCTCAATTTTCTGCTATTCATGATGTATTCCACGTTTCTCAACTATGAGAATGCTTTAGAGATTCCGATTCTGTTCTTGAGCCCGGTGTTATTGAAGAAATTGAAGTTTCACCTAATTTGACTTATGAGCAACATCTAATTCGCATCATTGCTACGGAGGTTAAATGCCTTCTTAATAAAGATGTCACGCTTGTGAAAGTTCAATGGTCCTCAAATCCTAAGGATTGCTTTTGGGAATCCAGAAAATTCATTGAGCGAACACATCCAGACTTACTCTCTCGTGCTTCTTAAGGTGAACTTCTCATTTCAAATTTTTTTCTTTTGTGTTGTTATGCCTTAGTATGGTTGTTACTTTTTATTTTCTTCTTAAGTATTATGAGGACGCAATTTCTTTAAGGAGGGGAGTCTGTACAACCCGCATATTTTACGGTTATATATTTAAATGATTTATTTAAATATAGCATCGTTATTTGAATTTAAAGTCCGAAATGTGACTTTCTATAAAAAGTCGAATATGGACTCGAGACCACTTCCATTGAGTCCAAAACAGCATTTGCGACCTTTTTAAGTATAAACATCGATATGTTTGGAGTTGAGTAGAATTTTGCTATTTTTCTATTGGGCTTTGGGTTTCAGCCCACCAACTCATCTAATACCCTAACTCCTCCTCCAACTCCTCTTCATTCATTCTATTATTTCCTAACACTTAAGTTAAAGGAAAATGGGGGAAGAGAAAAGAAATCAAAATTCCTAAGCCCTAGTTTACTAGGAAATTCAAATTCAAGTTCTAGAAATCAAAGAGAAGCTTAGGTAAGCATCATCTTCATCTTCTCCATCTCAATCTCTCTTCAATTTTCAGAAATTCCTAAACCCTAACTTAGGAAATATTTTCTTATGAGCTTAGATTGGAGCTTCTTGAGTTGAAGTTGAAGAGTGGTTGATCTTTCCTTTGTTTTAGAGGTTCTTCATTGATTGTTTTTGGGTTTAAATGTGAGTTTTTGAACTCACATCTACGTCTATAGCTTTCATTGTTGCTAGGTATGAATTCCTAACATCTATTTCATGTTCATTTGCTTTTGATTTGAATTGATTTGGTTAATTTTCCAAATTTTGGTGTTTTGAAGTCAAAATATTTAAAAATCCTATCTTGGATGTTTGGACATGTTGTTTGGGGTGTATCGAAGAGCCTATAAGGCTGGATTGTCGCTTGGCATAATTCCCTAGCCTCCATCGCTCGATCGATCACCTCCGGTTTGGATTTTTTCTCTTTTTGGGCTAGGCTGATTTTTACTTAGCAGGAAATTTCAGACGTCTGGTTGAAAATCCAGACGTCTGGTTGAAAAATCCAGACATTTGGAATTGGTCCCTGAAAAAAGAAAAAAGGCAGAGGCAAAATCCAGATGTCTGGAAATCCAACCAGACGTCTGGTTAGTGGTTCAGATGTCTGGTTGGTAATTTCAGACGTCTGGTTCTGTGTAGTTTTGTCTATTTTGGCTGTTTTTGAGTAGATTTCCAATTTTTATCGATTCTTGTTGATCCGGTTAGTTGTTGTTAATTATTATCGACTTTGATGACTTCATTTATGGATTTTTGGGAATATCCATTTGATTGGGATTTGATATCGATTTTTATGGTTTGAATTCACGTCGTCGAATGTGGATTTTTGGTGATATTTTTTTTTTACAATCATTTCTGTGATTTGTCACTTTTAAATACAAAGGTTTCTATACTATGAGTAAATACTCAAACTCTTTCACAAAAATGATTTCAACATTACTTTTAAATACAAAGCTCATTTTAAAACTGTTTTCCAATCTATTAGTATATACAAACCTTGACCTCATTCGTATGAGAAATCTAATTAAATGGCTTAGCAAAACAAGTGGTATGAAACGCTTGTGTTTACTTCGTTGGTTAATTTTTGGACTTGTTCAATTAAACTCTTGTGACAATTTTCGAATGGAAATCTACAATCTGTTCATAAATATTTAAGTTAAGCCGGTGGTTATGGGACATGAAGCTAAACTCATTTATTTACTAGCTTAGTGTAATTTACACTTCTTATTGATCAATGGTGATCATTTTATGATTTAGACTAGCGATGTGCGATGTCTCTTTGTCCGCGTGGGGGACTATACCCCATTTTGTGGAGCTTCGTCTCATTTTATGGGCTAACAACCTAGGGTCTTTTGACCGTTCGTGGAGCAATCGGCTCGATAAGTCGGTGCATGGGGCGTATCTTTTTAGATGCGTCGATGTTCGACTGTGCATGGGGCGTATCTTTTTAGGTGTATCGATGTTCGTTTATACATGGGGCGTATCTTTTTAGATGCGTCGATGTTCGTTTATACTTGGGGCGTATCTTTTTAGGTGGGTCGATGTTCGTTTATACATGGGGCGTATCTTTTTAGGTGCGTCGATGTCCTTTTATGCATGGGACGTATGTTTTTAGGTGCGTCGATGTTCGTTTATACATGGGGCGTATCTTTTTAGGTGCGTCGATGTTCGTTTATACATGGGGCGTATCTTTTTAGGTGCGTCGATGTTCGTTATGCATGGGGCGTATCTTTTTAGGTGCGTCGATGTTCGACTGTGCATGGGGCGTATCTTTTTAGGTGCGTTGATGTTCAACTCATTTTATGGGTTAGCGACCCATGGGATAACATCCCGTTTATGTTAGGCCTACCCCTTCTTTGTGTTTTCTGGATTTCTAATTATTGATTTATGGAATTTGTGTTTCACTGATTTTTGCGATTGGCATTGATATGTTTTGTCAATATTTGAGGTATTGTGAATAAGCTAAGAATGTGATATTCTTTTTGGATATTTGAGATGATTTGAAATATTGTATGATTTTTGTTGTTATCAAATGTATGCTTATCAAAGCATGGCATTATTGTTATCAGATATTTTTGTTGTATCTCTTATCCTATCTCATCTTATATGATATTTATAGCTAGACTGATCCGTTTATTATTTTTCTTCTTAAATAATACTCGGGTCAAACCGAGGTGTTTCAAGTGCTTCCACTTGACTACTTAGCAGGGGCTAGCTTCTGACTTTTGGCTAACTACTTTAGCTTAGTAGTTTTTTCTTTTATACATTTGAGATAGGGACTCCTTGATGTATACATATTCTTTTGTCTTGCACCTGTGCCTATTCTTTTGTGATGTAGTGGATCTTATATGGCCACTACTTTGATGTACACTTCTATGTGTTATATTCATATCTGTTTCCGCCTTAGTGATATGAATATCTATGACTGATTTGTGTTATGCTTATTTCTATATTTGTTTCCGAAGGCCACATAGCCACTGTGTGGTAGCATTGAGTTTGTATTTGATATGTCGGATTTCCTCTTGAAATGAAACGCATGTCATACTATCTGACATATCGGTACTCGCACAAAGCAATTACACAGATGGTCGCTCCTCAACAGCCTTATTCTTCACGCTAGTCGATGGCATTACCTCGTTGTGTCCTTGGCTAATGCGAGTATAGAGGTGGGGCGTCACACGGTGGTAGGGTTCAAATCAGGTCAGTGGTAGAATGACTTCCGAATTTTGCTGCTTGACCTCTAAGATGTTGAAACGTCGAGTATGTTTTAGGTTGGAAGAAATGATGATAGGTTTTAGAGATTGAGTGAAATTTGGCTAAGTATGGAAGTGAAGAACTTGGCACCGACTTGATGAATTCAGGTGTTTTGAAGTGCGACTTCGGAATTTAGAGGTTTGAGCTTCGGGGCATGGATATTGGACGAGAGGTTTCGTATGCTAGACTTAAAATTTTGGCCAAGGCAACAATTCGGCACCAACATGATTTATCCTGAGAATTTTATGCGGCTACTTTAGACAGCAAAGAGGACATGCCATTCTTGCAAGACGAGTTTTGAGTAAAAGAAACTTAACCATTTTTGGTTAAGTAAATCATGTCGGACCCAACATGATTACATTGGTGCCGACATGGTTAAGGTTGGCGGTAACCATTTGGGGTTTGAGGAGATTTGAGGCATGGACATCGAGGTTCGTGCCTTGAGTGTTCATTTGTTTGTTCGACCTTATGATGTGATGAAGAATTACTTTAACGTGAAGCGATGATGGGACACTTTGATGTGATGACTTTGGAACTTTGATGAATGATTCTATGACTTACGAGAGGTGTCTAAAGATTTCCGATGATAATGACTCGATGATTGGAGTTGTGATGATGATCATCATAAAGTTGGGGATATGTCATATGAGCAATTATGTAATTTGTTATATATATATATATATATATCTAACTCAATGGCCAATCTTGTTCAAAATAAAATGTATTTTCTTATGTCATATACGTGTTATATTGGGATATAATTAATTAAGTAATTAATTGTAAACACTCCACATCTATACCCATACCTTCCAAGAGTATTACTACGTATACTATTAGATTATACGAAGAATGAGGCGATATGGGGTACACATGTGAATATTCCATTAAGCTAACACCGGTACATATTTAAACATCACATAAACAACTCACCTATACGTACATAGTATCGGCACAAAGCAATAAACACGTGTGCCTCTAGGATAGAACAATACATAATACATGGTAAATATTAGAGATCACAAAGTCAATCGCAGCGATAATATATAATATAAAAACATACACGGTGTGCCCAATATACAATACAGGGTTATATATACATGAAATTATGTAATACTCAAATGATAAACAACAATATAATATAGTAGTCTCCTCTAAGCCCAGATAACACAAGATGGTCTTTATGTCCCTATATCTGAAATGTCTCGGACTGACCAGAGTATTAGGTAAATAACATACGGGTCAGACTATATCTAAATCATGGGATCAACACACATATATAAATAAATAGCATATGCATGGAATGATAACAACATCACTATACCAATACATCTATAATATGGAAGACATCAATCAAAATGTCCACAAAGATGTCATCATTCATATAAAATCACATCAAATATTATCCAGTCAAAACAGTATCAAATGAACGAATCATCCATATTAAAATCATTGAAATCCAGAAATCATCAATACTCGAGATATCATCAAGAATAGTTAGGCTAGCATACAATAATGCCCAAGTATATCTCTCAATTTCAATAAATAAAATACCATCATCAAATAATGTAAAATATACTATCTGACTGTAAAATATAAGGACCTACCTTTTAGTTAGATATAATAAAAGATGTGAGAATCCACTATACTTTGGACACCTATCCAGATAAAGTCTCATCTCCTCGTATATAAATCAAAATACATCGTGATTGGTAATGACTGTACAACAGACACGAAGTCCTAAGTAGTGTCTTATATACATCAATATGTGGGTCACCTAACCTTGGTGGCCTAACCCATATATACTTAAGTGAGGCATATTAATAGAATATGCCAATCTACCACTCGTTAGAACCAGAAGGGAGACTAATGGTCATCTGCCCACTCTAGGAGGCTAGGGCCACCTAACCGGATCTGGTCCTACAGTCTTCACTTACCTCGATAGACATCATGACTCGTATCCACCAATGGTTCGATAACGCTAGCCTCGGTCACGACTCTGCTTTTCCCCCAATTGACTACTGGCCTATGCGACAAAAAGGAGCTATAGGGAATCTACCCTATGGGTCACCTAACCCAAATCTCATAATATTGGGCACCTACCCAATGGGTCACCAACCCAAATCATGTGATGCGTATCAAATATAATATCCAATAAAAAGGTGTCGCAGATCTGGAGGTGACCCCAAGATCAGGCCACTAGGGTGGATTTTAGCCATTTGGTTCTCTCCAATGCCAATAAAAGGAGTGCATCATGATAGTGGCACACACTATCAATAAATATAAGGGCACCTACCTACTCTCACCTACAAGCATCACCTCACGTAAGTACAATCTCATCATACTAGTCCCATTACGTGAGTGTCGTCTACTTATAATGAATAACGGAATAAACATCACAACATCGTCTCATACCACTGCGTGATACTCAAACGTTTATTCACTGCTTATAAACTACACTCAATCTCCAAGTATTCTATATAACGAGTCCAAAGAATAACCAAAGAAATATTACTGAAAGTCACATAGCAGACAGTACTATAAGTCCGTTTATTCAGATTCCTCACTAAACAGAATGCAATATCACAAAATCAAACCGAACTATGTCATCACCATATCATATCAAAATCACAAATCGAACCAATATTAATGGTGAATCATTCTTTTAGATTCAAGTCAACATAAAAAAAAGAAATCAATGAAGTATTAAAAAGTCAATTAATTAACTAATTATATATATAGTATAATCAAATCAATATTTAATAATAAATCATTTATAACAACAAAAATCAATTTGGAAGAATAAGAAATCATAGAAGTGTGGTAAAATATCATTTTAACAAAATATGTATAATAAATATTCTATACTCTTAATTATACTTATTAATTATAAAATAACTTTTATATAATACTTAAAATATTAAATAGAAAATATTTCTTATTTTCAGAAATTATATAATCTTTAAATAACTATTTAAAACCAATTATAGCTTACTTTTCTATAAATTTATAATTTTAAATACAAAATTTCATCAATCAATGTTTATATTCAAAAATTAATAAAACTAGTAAAACATATATATTAAATAATTTCACGCTATTTGAAAAATACCAAAAAAAAATAAGGATTTGTCAGTATAATTTTCTTTTAAATCCTTGTTTATTTACATATAAAACATTCAAATATAATTTATAGAAATCATTATGTAATTTTGTATAATTAAATTCTATTTATAATTTATAATTTTCAAAGTAATTCTACTTCTATTTCAATCCTTTAAATATAATTCAAATCCTTCATTTTAAATTCAAAATATTTGCAACTTAATCCACTAAATAATTTCAGAACATTCAAATATGAATTGGGAAAATGTCTTTAAAATAATATTATTTCTTTCAAAATATAATTTATAAAATAGCAATATATTTTATTTTTCCTTTAAAACAACTCTAAACTTATAATATTGGTTTTTCAAAAAGAGTTTTATAACCAAAAGAAACTTTACTTGTGTTTATAAACTAAATTATATTTGTAAATATAAAAATAGCAAAAGTGAATACAATTTAGTAAATTATTATTTTTAAATTTACTTTCAATAAAATTAAAAAACTCTTAAATAATTTTCGGAAAAATAATTTCAAACATCTATCAAAACAAGAAAGTAATTTAATATCTAAATATATAAATTATGGAGTAAAATTACTCCATGAACATATCAACCAAACCTCACTGTACATATATATCGGATGACCCGAGTCTAGTACTGTCGAACTCCGATCATCCATAAAATACACTCATCGACATACTAATATATATACATATATAGTTCAATTCACAAACGGACATAGTTCTGTTTGTAAATTGACACATCCAAACAACACAGTCAACCAACATCCAAATAACAATCAATCCCAAATAAATAATTCAATTAATAGATTCAACCAACCAATTTAGAAAATAAACGGGGTATATTCATAACTTGTATAGGCATTAAGATATAATAGTGAGTTAGAAATAACTCACCAAATTGATGCTCCTTCAATCAAATCGTCGACTACTCAACTGCACTTCGCCTTCTACGCATGCCAAACCCGCACACCTCCAACTCCTCCATCTTCAACCGTTGCAACCAACACATCTCTACTGCCATCTTTTCTACCATACAACTCAACATTGTTGTCCCCAAACGTTGCTCGCGACGCCACCCAATCACCTGCCTTTGAGCAGGTCATCGCCTTCTACTTTCGTTTGCACGCAACTAGGTCGTGTTCGCTATCTCGTCGCCTCTTGCCTCCATCAGGTCACGACTCCACCAGTTCGCCGCCTCTTGCCTCCATCAAATCGCGACTCCACTAGTTCTCCACCTCTCGGTCGTGTACCAGGCACGATAATTTCCTTTTATATATACATATATCACAAATTGATTTTAGGGCTAGAAAATAAGACAAGGGAATACGAATTTGGACATGAGTGTGGAGGAAGGGAGAAATTTCCAAAAGTATAGAAAATGGGCTTGGGCCATAAACTTCAGGCTCGTTTTAGTTTAATCATTCTTTTCTTTTCTTAGAGTAACTCTTTTCAATTAATTTGCAAATTTATTTCAATCTAATTTAAGTTGCTTTATACGTCATTATATAATATATTACATCAACTAAATAATTTTATTCAATTAGATGCCCTCTTATTTTTATTTTATCATTTATTGTACTATTACAAAATAAATTTATTTTCAATCATTTCAAACATATTAAAATCACTAACACTTCAAAATATTTCATATTAATTAAAACACCTTATTCAATTTAATATATTATTCAAAAAGAATTTATTGATTCAATTCAATTAATTACGAAATCATCCTTTATTAAATATAATTTAATTAACTATTTTTTAAATATAAATTATCAAACATCAAATTCAAGCAACTTTATTTTAATTAAATATATTTATTTATACGACGTAGAAAGCAGGGCTGTTACATTAATTTAAAGTATACAAAATAGAAAATCCTTAAATAACATAGTGTAGTAGTAATTACACAGTGTTTTAAATCATGAGGAATTTATCACATTAAAAAACATATTATTTTAAATATTCCTAGTCAAAATGTTTTGAGACAGAATAACGATGCATCCGTTGAGACTAGAGTACATAACTCTCTCCAAATGTCGGACATTGTATTTCTCATTGCTGTTGGGGGAACCAAGAGGTTATGTACTGATGCTTATTAGATAACTATGGAATGACTCACTCGAGAGTTCTCTGTTAGTTAATATAACCAAGGTTAGACGAACAATCTCGAAGAGACGGTGTTACATAGTTCTCTCAACTTGAGAATACTTTGGAACTTTAGTATGGACACTCCGCTTTGATTATAGTTAAATCGTAGAATAATGTTTATCGAATGACTATAGTTGGGTCTAAGTTGAAACACTGGAAGCAAAACACTATTTAATAGTGAAATCGTTTTCTCAGTTATATGAGGTTAGTACCACGGTCAACCGTAGTCAGCTCAAAGTCAAAGTCTCTGACCAAAGTGGTATAGCTAATAATAATTGTTATTATTGAACTAATGACTTTGTGTTTGGAATAATCAACTTGAATGTGGACGATATTAGAATTTGGACCAAAATCAAATTTCATAAGTCCTAATATGATATAGTTTTGACGAAGAGGATTAGTGTAAGTAATCATTGCTAAAGGTATTTGTTGAATAGAGATTTAGCTAACCTCAGAATTACTCTAATGTGTTGTGAAAGCAAAATTTACTTGCTAATCACTAGGCTTAAAAATGTAAAATGAGGATGAAAGGAAGGAAAGCAAGGTACATGACACCAAATATAGAGTTATTCGGCAAGCTTACGTATGTCCACTATGAAGATCTCTAACTATATTTCTCTCTTACAATTATAAGGAATTACAAGAGAATAATAAGAAACAAAGCAGTTAAGACTAAAGAAAGTTGGTAATCTTAAGTACTTATGGCTTTAATTTGCTATGTGAAGAGCTCTAGAAAAGAGACGAAAGCCTGAATTCTAATAATTTCCAACCCCTTTAAAGTGGAACCGTATGAGACATTTATAGTGGTTGAAATGGATGATGAATGACTGAGATTGCGCAATAAATCAGGTGCGAAGCATGCCTGGCCATTTATCTGGTCGCACGGGTTGATGGAAGACAGCTATAAAGTTAAAAAGGAATGAGTGGCTGAGAAGCATGCCAATTATTCTTATATACTAGGTGCAGACTTTATATGTAATGCGAATTAAATGTCGAGATCTTGCTATAGGAATATGTACGCTTCTAATCGCTTTGCTATAGTACCTTTTACATTTGATGTACAAATTGTCATTTACTTATGTGCACCTATGTGGTAAGGCAGATGAGTGACTCCTCCCGGGCTGTAGATGATACTGGAAATTTAATGCTACTAAGGACCAAGGTGCAAAGTGTTGGAACTGGGCCAACCCGCAGCGGAAGTAATGAATGAATTTTAATTTTTTTTACCATTTTGGATCTTTATTGTATTGAATATCCAAGTATATGATTTTTGTTTGATGATAATAAACATATTGTTATACTTCTAGTATACCAAAACAGAGACTAATCAATAATAAACACGTCTCACAAGTTTACAAATCAGATTTCCACTACTTTGGAATTTTGTATTAGCTATTAATAACGATAAGTATGTTGTAATTAATTACAACAACAAACTAACAACTATTGTAATAATAACTATAGTGATAAATCAAACGTTATACTACTTAAAGAAATAGTACAACGTAGAAACGAAAATGGTATATATATATATATCAACTAGAAATCTAACCGGTTGAATAAGGAAATTTCGTCTGAGGCTTGTCGTAACAATTTCCTTAAGACTTTATTCAAAGTCTCCCAAGATACAACAGACGTAAGCTGCTCGAGATCGTGGTGTGTATGATCTTCTGTGTGATAGGACTGTTTATGATTTTAAGAAATGAAGATAAAGAAGAGATAACTCGGTTTTAAAATTGAGTGAGAAAAGTGATCAGGTTTCCTCCTTATTTATAACCGAATTCCCAATGGCTACACCCGTTGAGAAAAGTAGCATCCCTTCATTTGCAACGTCAAAAAGTGTTACTGTTCGCAACAGCCGCGTCCGTTCGTTTGCAACTGTTCAGAACGGTTGCTGTTTGCAACAGTCGCGTCTCTTCATTTGTAACGGCCAAAAACAGTCGTGGTTTGCAACAGTCGCGTCTCTTCATCTGCAACGGCCAAAAACTATCGTGGTTTGCAACAGCCGCGTTTCTTCATTTGCAACAACTCAGAACTGTTGCTGTTTGCAACAATCGCATCTCTTCATTTGCAACGGCTCAGAACTGTTGCTGTTTGCAATAGTTGCGTCTCTTCATTTGCAGCGGTCACAACCGTTGGAAAATCCATATCTATTTAAACACACTTCTATTTTAAAATCAGTACATTTTTAGGTAGCAAAAATATACGACACAGCCCATTCTTATTGGACCGCACTCGCACCCGACCTGGCCCGGCTCGGTTCGGTTGGTCGGACGGGCGGGCGACGGCGCGCACGCATGTGTTAGTCCATGTCCATATAGGTCCTCCCCCTCGCACAAAATTACCTGACCCTAAGGGCCAATATAGGGATTGAGAGTATACTATATAAACAAGAAAATGGACTTATTTTTGGCAATGTGGGATATATCTCATTCACTATTTTTGAGAATTCCAACAATCCCCCACATGAATGACGATATATGTCTCTCCCACACAAAGTGTAATATCATACAGTTCATATGAAAATAATGCTATATCGAGGATAAGTAGATATTTCACTTTGAACTTTCCCTAGTTAAAACTTATCGGACATACTTGGCTAATCGGTGAATTATTTCATCTTGAACCATCAGCCGTTATTGTATAACCAGACAATAAGCTTTACAAAGCATTATTTCCCTTCACATCCAATCTCTTGGTTGTGTTCATTTTGGTCCTGAACAATTTTTGGTTCTGCGAGTGTTTATAGAGAATAAAAGCCTTTAATATTCTCATAGAGCCGACCCAGCTCACACTAACATAGGTGATCACAACCATTAAGAGTATCCTACATATACCTGATGCAGCCCGGCCTTCCGTCATTTTAGGTCGCCAACGACCTAACAAGTTGTTAAGTCGAGCAAGCAACCTAACGGGTCATGTATGCAAATTATACACACAAGTGAGGTCTATGAGCGAGCTACGACCTACTGGGATTCGACCTAATGTGATACGACCTAACGAGTTAAGTCAACAAGTTAGGTCGTGAAGTTCATATGTCGCGATGGTCTTAGGTCGCCAACGACCTAGCAAGAAGCCACCTGACCTTAGGTTGCTACGAAACAGTGTGTTACGACCTAGAAGGTCGCGACCTAACATTACCAAGCTATATTTTAAGGTCGCTCCATGGTTAGGTCGCGTGAATAGGTTGGGTCGCTCCAGAAGATATGTCGTTGATTCCTTATATCGTGAAGATGACATGTTGCCGTGCATTCTTAGGTCGCTCAAGAATAGGTCGCGAGACCTTAAGTCGCTGAAGATGTTATTCTTTAGGTCGCAAGAAGATATGTCACTCGTTCTTAGGTCGCTGCCGCATTCTGCTCTAAGCCGTTGTTTTCTTAAGTCGCATGAAGGAAGTATGTCGCTGAAGCCTACCAGAGTTAGGTCGCTCAAGTTAGGTCGCGGAGAAGAGTTACGACCTGTGTTAGGTCGCGGAAGCGAGTTACGACCTATGTTAGGTCGCTGATGTGTATGCCGCAAGATCAATGAAGCTATGCTATTCTTTAGGTCGCATCTGAAGTTAGGTCGCACGGAGCTTGGTTTTCTTAAGTCGCTGAGTCCTTAGGTCATGTGTGTTGTATTCTTAGGCCGTGTATTTGTAACTCGTGTATGTTGTGTTGTAAATATTAAGTCGTATGTCGTTTATGTGTATTTGTTAGGTCGCTTACCTGTTAGGTCGTGTGCCTTTGTGTTGAGTCGCTGTTGTTTAGGTCGCAGGTGTTAGGTCATTCACGACCTATGTGTTGTCAATTGTTGAGTCGTGTGAGTTGTAATTCTATAAATAGCAGGGTTGTGTCATTTGTAATTCTTAGTTGATTTTGAATAAAAACTTGTTTGTGTGCTTTGTGCCACTTCTCAAATTGGTAGTTGAGTGTGATCTCCTATCTCCACTTTCAGTATTCGAGTGCGCTTGAATCAACGACTGCTGAAGCCGATTCACGGAATCTAGTGCGCTAGATCAACGTACGAAGAATCGTAGATCTTTAAACACGGTATCGTGCGCGATCAACGTGTTTGAGATAGCTAGAATCTGGCATCTTTGGATCAACGGATTTGGGCCTTTAGTATCTTTCAATCCACCGATTGCTACTTTCACCGTTACATCCATTTTCAGTTATACGCTGCTGCATCATTTGGTATCAGAGTTAGACTTAGCCAATCATAGCTAAGCCGAGTCTTGGAGCCAATTCTTTTGAAGAGTTAAAGCCGAGGGCTAGAAGTTGAAGTTGTGCATCACTTTGTTGTTCAAGTCCGAGAGTAGATCCGAGCTAAGTGTTTGAGCCGTACATTGTTTGATCATTTGTTAGTCAAGGCCGAGAGTTGAAGTTTGTTGAAGATTCAATCATGCCTCCGAGAAGAGCTAATCGCCATCAGAATGTTGAAGCGTTGTATAGAAGAGAAGAAGCCGAGCAAATGGAACAACACATCAATGAAAAGTTTGATGAAGGCATTGGGAAGTTAGAGAAACTGATGAATGACATGAATCAAGGTCAAAGGAGGAGGTCGCCAATCTCGAACCATGGAGGAAACAGAGTTTCGCCATCGGTTACGGAAGCGAGGAGGGTGTCGCCGCAATCTTACCGAGAAAGAAGAGAATCTTCAGTTTCATTGAGAAGAGAACATCATGAGTATAGAGATGAAGAGAGAAGAACTCCACGCGAGTTTGAACACGAACCATACCGTGATGATGAAAGACAAAGTAGAAGAGATATGCGAGATCATAGAGATGTGGGTGGTCGAGATCGTTATCGAAGTACATCTGTTTTTGATGAAGATGGTGATAGATGTAGTGCTCATTATCGAGATCGAGACCAAGTACGAAATGCATATTGGGATGTTGAAGATGATCGTCGATGGGAATCGGGGATGAAAACTGAAATTCCAGAATTCAAGGGTGGAATGGTGGTTGAGGAATTTTTGGATTGGTTGTCCAATGTGGAAGAAATTTTTGGCTTCAAAGAAGTACCCGAGCATCGTAAAATGAAGTTGGTTGCTACTCGTTTGAAAGGAAGAGCTATGGCATGGTGGCAGCAAACTAAACTAACACGGGAGAGAATGGGGAAGTCAAAGATTGAGTCATGGGAGAAGATGAAGAAGTTGATGAAATCTACTTTCTTACCTTACAATTATCAGTCCCTTATGTATCAACGATTGCAGAATCTGAGATAGGGAACAAAGTCAGTGAATGATTATGCGGATGAATTTTATCAACTTATTGCCAGGAATGATATCATGGAGACGGAGGAGCAGTTGACAGCTAGATTTGTTAGAGGGTTGAGAATACAGATTCAAGATATGGTGAATATATTTGATCCCAGATCTGTTGCGGAAGCACATCAAAAAGCCCTAGCTTGGGAGAAGCAAGGTAGGAGAGGTGGTGGTGTGTTTACGAATTCCAACAATCAGAACAAGGATGTTAGTAACAGTGCGGATGTTTCCAAAGTCGTCAATAAACCGAATGTGAATGAAGCCAACAAAGCTAAGGTCAATAGTAGTCTTAAATGCTTTAATTGTCAAGAGTTGGGCCATAAAAGAAATGAATGTACAAAGCCCAAGAAGCAAGCAATGATTGCGGAGATTGAGCATGAAGATGCAGAGGGAGAGTGTGTCAATTTATTACCAGTTGAAGAAGAAGAATTATTGACAGGAGATGAGGGTTGTAGTTTGTTGATGAGAAGATCTTGTTTAACGCCAAAGCAAGAAGATGATTCTAGTTGGTTGAGGAGCAATATTTTCCAGTCAACATGCACTATTCTGGAGAAGGTTTGTAAATTTGTCATCGATGCAGGAAGCTGTGATAATATCATTTCTTCAGAAGCTGTAAAGAAGTTGTCATTGAAAACAGAGAAACATCCAAATCCCTACAAATTAGCTTGGTTGAGGAAAGGAGGGGAAGTGAAGGTTAATCGAAGAGCTTGTGTTAATTTTTCCATTGGGAAGAAATACAAAGACGAAATTTGGTATGATGTGGTTGACATGGATGTATGCCATCTGTTGTTGGGAAGACCATGGCAATACGATAGAGCTGTACAACATGATGGTCGTACAAACAGCTACAGTTTTATGTTCGAGGATACACGAATCATTTTGGTTCATAAAAGGCGTCAATAGAGTGAAAACAAATTGGAGGAAATCGAGGAGCTAAAGACTTTGTTGTCTTTAAAGGAATTTGTTGATGTGGAAGATGAAGTCGATTGTTTTCAATCACCAAAGTTTGACAGAGATGAAGTTGATGATTTTCAACCAACGAAATCTGATGAACATGAGGTTGAAAATTCACAATCAGCAAAGTTGGATGAGGGTGAAGAAAGTAAGTCAGGAGATGAAGAGGATAATTTGTTGATGAAGTAGGTGGATTCGAATAGGCTACAATCTACAAAAGAGCTTGTTAAAGAAGTGGAGGGTAGTGCAGAAGTATTCCTGTTGAGTGAAAATGAAACCGGTGAAAGTGTTGAAATTATCGAAGAGGTTAAGCCAGTGGTGAATGAATGTGAAGACGTAGCTCCTACAGAGTTGCCCAAGGAATTACTGCCACTGTGGGACGTACAACATCATGTTGATCAAGTGGCAAGTGCTATTGTACCGTATATGCCACGTAACCATATGTGTCCGACAAAGCAGGTAGAGTTGAGAAGATTGGTTGATGGGTTTCTGTTCAAAGGAAGGCAATCATATACTCCTGATTGCAGTTGGCAAATAAAATTTATCAAAGACTTACATATAGAAAGACTCGAGGGCCGTGATCATACCATGCAATTGATTACAACGTTTTGTTTTGGGCCGTCAATAAGGAAGGAGGTTGAAAGGTTTGTTCAGAGGAGCCATAATTATCAAATTTCAAAAGAGACCGCGACGAAGTCAGGATTATGTATGTCATTACCTATACATACTAGGTCATGGGTGGAGGTAAGTATGGACCCTGTATTGGGTTTGATGAAGACACAAAGTGGTAACAAATCTATTTACTTGATGGTTGGACGATCTCTTGTTGGTACTTACAACAAGCTAGATGCTGGAGGGATGGGGCGTTTGGAAATTGTGAAGGGAATTTGTGAGAATGATTGTAAGTTGAGTTTGCCAAATCATTTTCCTATTGCCAACATTGACAATATCAAACACTTGGTTCCATTTCACGAGGACAAGAGTATCGAAGACGAAGAAACTGTAAATTCGAGGACGAATTTATGTCAACCAGGGGAGGATGATGCAGCCCGGCCTTCCGTCATTTTAGATCGCCAACGACCTAACAAGTTGTTAAGTCGAGCAAGCGACCTAATGGGTCATGTATGTGAATTATACACACAAGTGAGGTCTACGAGTGAGCTACGACATACTGGGATTTGACCTAATGTGATACGACCTAACTAGTTAAGTCAACAAGTTAGGTCGTGAAGTTCATATGTCGCGATGGTCTTAGGTCGCCAACGACCTAGCAAGAAGCCACCTGATCTTAGGTCGCTACGAAACAGTGTGTTACGACCTAGAAGGTCGTGACCTAACATTACCAAGCTATATTTTAAGGTCGCTCCATGGTTAGGTCGCGTGAATAGGTTGGGTCGCTCCAGAAGATATGCCGCTGATTCCTTATATCGTGAAGATGACCTGTTGCCGTGCATTCTTAGGTCGCTCAAGAATAGGTCGCGAGACCTTAAGTCGCTGAAGATGTTATTCTTTAGGTCGCAAGAAGATATGTCACTCGTTCTTAGGTCGCTGCCGCATTCTGCTCTAAGTCGTTGTTTTCTTAAGTCGCATGAAGGAAGTATGTCGCTGAAGCCTACCAGAGTTAGGTCGCTCAAGTTAGGTCGCGGAGAAGAGTTACGACCTGTGTTAGGTCGCGGAAGCAAGTTACGACCTATGTTAGGTCGCTGATGTGTATGTCGCAAGATCAATGAAGCTATGCTATTCTTTAGGTCGCATCTGAAGTTAGGTCGCACGAAGCTTGGATTTCTTAAGTCACTGAGTCCTTAGGTCGTGTGTGTTGTATTCTTAGGTCGTGTATTTGTAACTCGTGTATGTTGTGTTGTAAATATTAAGTCGTATGTCGTTTATGTGTATTTGTTAGGTCGCTTACCTGTTAGATCGCGTACCTTTGTGTTGAGTCGCTGTTGTTTAGGTCGCAGGTGTTAGGTCGTTCACGACCTATGTGTTGTCAATTGTTGAGTCGTGTGAGTTGTAACTCTATAAATAGCGGGGTTGTATCATTTGTAATTCTTAGTTGATTTTGAATAAAAACTTGTTTGTGTGCTTTGTGCCACTTCTCAAATTGGTAGTTGAGTGTGATCTTCTATCTCCACTTTCGGTATTCGAGTGCGCTCAAATCAACGACTGTTGAAGCCGATTCACGGAATCTAGTGCGTTAGATCAACGTACGAAGAATCGTAGATCTTTAAACACGGTATCGTACGCAATCAACGTGTTTGAGATAGCTGAATCTGGCATCTTTTGATCAACGGATTTGGGCCTTTGGTATCTTTCAATCCACCGATTGCTACTTTCACCGTTACATCCATTTTCAGTTATCTGCTGCTGCATCAATACCCCACTTGTTATTTTCAAGATATGGTCATCATTAAAAAACATAGTTTTATCCTTTTAATACTTCTGTAGGCATGCATTTATATTGTGCACCATAGGAATGGAGTAGGACTAAGTCCAAACAAATGCATTACGTCTTGAGTTATTTAGAACTGGTTTGCCTATTGATCCTAGTCCGTGGGATCTCCAATCGCTAGGATAGGTTTCCGTATAAGATAACTCTTGTTGGTTTAGGCTTTTAAACCCATTCCCCTCGATGCGCAGTTAATTTTCTCTCTTGATAAACCTTTAGTAAATGGATCTGCTAGGTTATCATTTGTTCGCACATAATCTATGGAAATAGTTCCATTTGAGAGTAACTGCCTAACTGTGTTATGGCGTCGACAAATGTGTCGTGACTTTGCATTATACACAAATTTTTGCGTTCTGCTTAATGCTGCTTGGTTATCACAGTGTATGCATATGGCCGGTATAGCTTTAGGCCAAAATGGAATATCTTCTAAAAAGTGACGAAGCCATTCTGCTTCTTCGCCTGCTTTATTTAAAGCGATGAACTCTGATTCCATAGTGGATCGAGCTATGCATGTTTGTTTAGTAGATTTCCATGACACCACTGCCCCTGCTAAGGCAAAGACATAACCACTCGTTGATTTTGATTCCTCTGAATCTGCAATCCAGTTTGCATCACTATATCCTTCTAAGACAGCAGGATATTTTCCATAATGTAAGGAATAGTTTGTGGTATTTTTTAAATATCCAAGCACTCTTATTAGTGCTTTCTAATGTTCCTTCCCTGGATTGCTTGTATACCTGCTTAATCGACTTACTGCATAAGATATATCTGGTCTTGTGCAATTCATGAGATACATGAGACATCCTATTACACGAGAGTATTCCAGTTGCATTACACTCTATTTAGTGTTTTTATGCAGTACTTTCGATGGATTATACGGCGTTCGTACTCCTTTAATTCCAAAATTTTGAAAGTTTTCAATAACTTTTTCTACATAATGTGACTGAGATAATTCAATTCCATTAGGTTTTTTTATTATTTTGATTCCCAAAATAACATCTGCAACTCCTAAGTCTTTCATATCGAAATTGTTGATTAACATCTGCTTAGTGGTCTCTATTACCTTAGTATTTAGACCGAAGATTAGCATATCGTCTACGTATAGACAAATCATCACGTATGATTGTCCAATTTGTTTGTAGTAAACTCATTTATCACATTCATTTATACGAAAACCATTTTTCATCATGACACTATCGAATTTTACGTGCCATTGTTTTGGAGCTTGTTTTAGTCCGTATAATGATTTGACTAATCTACATACTTTTTTTCGTTTCCTTTGGATATAAAACCCTCAGGTTGCTCCATGTAAATCTCCTCATCGAGATTTCCATTTAAGAATGCCGTCTTTACATCCATTTGATGAATCTATAGATTATAGATGGATGAAATTACTATTAACATTCTTATAGAGGTTATTCGTGTTATTGGTGAATAGGTATCGAAGAAGTTTACACCTTCTTTTTGACGATATCCTTTGGCTACCAATCTTGCTTTGTATTTGTCGATGGAGCCATCTAGTTTCATCTTCTTTTTGAAGATCCATTTACAACCAATTGGTTTTATTCCAGGTGGAAGATCAACTATTTCCCAAGTTTTATTACTCAGAATTGAATCAATTTCACTTTGGATTGATTCTTTCCAACATGAGGATTCAAAAGATGACATTGCTTCCTTGTACATTTGAGGTTCGTGTTCTAACATATATGTTAAAAATTCCGAACCAAATGTCTTGGAAGTTCTTGCCCTTACGCTTCTTCTTGGTTCAACTTTCTCAGTTTCACGATGAGTTTCATCTTCATGTGATTTACTCAATTCTTCTCTTGTCCTTTTGGGGACATTATTTCCTTCATTTCTTTTGTGCGGAAACACATCTTCAAAGAATGAGGCGTCTCTTGATTCCATAATTGTATTTACATGAATATCAGTTATATCAGACTTGAATACCAAAAATCTGTAGGCACTACTATTTTGGGTTGGCCCTAAATAGTAACAATCTACTGTTTTTGGTCCAAATTTGACTTTCTTGGGAGGCGGAACTGGAACTTTTGCCAAGCACCCCCACACTTTGAGGTATTTAAAACTTGGTATGTGTCCTTTCCATAACTCATATGGAATTGTTCCTATTTTATTGTGAGGAACCTTGTTTAATACGTGATTAGACATATTTAAGGCTTCCCCCCACAAGTTTGTCGGTAGGCCAGAAGTTAAGAGCATCGCATTAATCATATCTTTTAATGTTCTATTCTTTCTCTCGGCTATACCATTTTGTTGTGGTGAATATGGTGTTGTTGTTTGATGAATTATAACATTTTTGGCACAGAATTGTTCAAATGGTGATTCATATTCTCCACCTCGATCAGATCTCAATATCTTGATCTTTTTATTTAACTGATTTTCTACCTCAGCTACATCTCCTTTGAATGGATCAGGCCTGTTTTGAGTAGTAGTCTTTGTTGATAGTTCAATTGTTGCCATCTCTGTTTTAGTGAAAATAGGAAAGTCTTAAGATGTTATACTTCTAGTATACCAAAACAGAGACTAATCAATAATGAACCCGTCTCACAAGTTTACAAATCAGATTTCCACTACTGTGGAATTCTGTATTAGCTATTGATTAGAATAAGTATGTTGTAATTAATTACAACAACAAACTAACAACTATAGTAATAATAACTATAGCGATAAATCAAACGTTATACTACTTAAAGAAATAGTACAACGTAGAAACGAAAATTATATATATATATAAATATATAAATCAACTAGAAATCTAACTGGTTGAATAAGAAAATTTCGTCTGAGGCTTGTCGTAACAATTTCCTCAAGACTTTATTCAAAGTCTCCCAAGATACAACAGACGTAAGCTGCTCGAGATCGTGATGTGTATGATCTTCTGTGTGATAGGACTGTTTATGATTTTAAGAAATGAAGATAAAGAAGAGATAACTCGGTTTTAAAATTGAGTGAGAAAAGTGATCAGGTTTCCTCCTTATTTATAGCCGAATTCCCAATGGCTACACCCGTTGAGAAAAGTAGCATCCCTTCATTTGCAACGTCAAAAAGTGTTACTGTTCGCAACAGCCGCGTCCGTTCGTTTGCAACTGTTCAGAACTGTTGTTGTTTGCAACAGTCGCGTCTCTTCGTTTGCAACGGCCAAAAACTGTCGCGGTTTGCAACAGTCGCGTCTCTTCATTTGCAACGGCTCAGAACTGTTGCTGTTTACAACAATCGCGTCTCTTCATTTGCAACGACTCAGAACTGTTGCTGTTTGCAATAGTTGCGTCTCTTCATTTGCAACGGTCACAACCGTTGGAAAATCCATATCTATTTAAACACACTTCTGTTTTAAAACCAGTCCATTTTTAGGTAGCAAAAATATATGACACAGCCCATTCTTATTGGACCCGCACCCGACCCGGTTCGGTCGGACGGGCGGGCGGCGGCGCGCACGCGTGTGTTAGTCCATGGCCAAATAGGTCCTCCCCCTCACACAAAATTACCTGACCCTAAGGGCCAATATAGGGATTGAGAGTACACTATATAAACAAGAAAATGGACTTATTTTTAGCGATGTGGGATATATCTCATTCACTATTTTTGAGAATTCCAATACACATATATATTCATTTAAATGTATTTGTTAATGTACTATTTTACTTTTTACATAATTAAATAAATATTTGCTGAATAAACTAAATAACACATAATTTAAATTCAAACAGATATTTTATTCAAACAAATATTTATTACAATTTTGAATAGTACAAATTTGAGCTCTCACCATATATACACAATTTCTATTACAATAAAAATTTGATTACATCACAATTTCCCATTTACCTTTGCACCTCACTACATATCACTCATTCACTTATATTTATCTTCAAATCTATTCTAGACTGAATCTAGCATCCGAATTATTTGCAATATAAACACTGACGTAGTAAAACTGAAAAAGAAATATTTGTGCAGTGTAAAATAAAATGTGTTTTGAAAATAGTATTTGCCTCAGTTATTTGGGTTGTTCGTCATCATTTAATTTTGATTTCATCGTACACGAACAACCTGTGACATGCACAGTGTATCACTGTACATGCCACAAGGCCATGCACACCGATATAAACTTGATAAAATTGCAGGGATAGGTGAGCACAAGGTCAAACCACATCAAAAGCTAGGTTCAACTCAAGAGAAATAAAAATAAAGTTCGACATGAGCACAAGGTCAAACCCAAGCTATAAGCTGGATTCAACTCAGGTATAAAGTGATGTACACATGAAGCCAGCAACAACAGAGGCTAGACAGTCCAACCAGACTCGAGTACTCATGAGGGCATGGATTCACAATCAATAATGAACTGTACTCGAAGCAACCAGACTCAAGATAATGTACTTGTCAACAAAACAAAACAATGGAGCATATACATGAACCAGATCAGAAAATCAAAATGACAACAAAACAAACTATCACAGCATATGATGCAAGGCATCAAGACAACCATGCAAGAGTAAAAGTTGTAGTATAACTTGAACCAGACTTAAGTGAATATGCGACAAAGATTTATGCATACACCAGTAAAACAGTGACTCGAACCATAAATCAATATCAAACCAAACTGCAACAATCAATGGTTCAAATGGCCAGACTCACAAGTCCAATGAAAATAGTAAACTGGCTCGAAGTGACAAGAATCTCAACAACTCAATGCAACCCAGACCAATGTCACGATACAACTACAGATGCAAGCAAGTCAGAAAATCAAGTGCAACATCAACACGACAGTGGACAGAGCAGTGCAGACCAACCGAGTCAACAGCGATAGTAGTCAAGCATTCAAACAAGACTTGGGCAATACAGTTTCAAATGAAGCAGAACCAGAACTCCAACCAGAATCAGACCTGGCAACAATGGAACCAGACCAAACTAATGATCAAGCAGGTTGAACCAACATAAGCAAGTGACTATGATCAATCAACACAGCAAGAATCCATGGGTCATTAAGACATGCACACACACACACACACACACACACAAATATATATATATATATCGATGAAGCAGTGCAGACAAATGTACAAAGGCAGAACCAAGTACACACATATATGTAACAGTTCAAAACATCACAGCAACAAGCATACATATATACATGCACGAAACAAACCAGTCATGTATGCAGTGACAACAAGACAGTGAACAATGTAATGCAATCAACTGAAGTGAAGACCAATAGCAAGTACAACCTGACTACATAATGAATACAAGCATATGACTCAAAACATCATCATTGAAGATGAGAGAATAGAGTGTAGACATTACGTGAACTGGCTCGAAGACTAGATAGAGTAAAAACTGTGTAGCTATAACGAAATAATTTTCCAAGTAGCAGTTTCAAATCGAGTCAATGTCGCAGGAATTTCTATTTGAACAAGTCAGAGTAAAAGCCAGGTGTTAACAAGAATCAAACAAGTCAATATTATCACAAAACCAAAGTGGTCGATGTCAACAAAGAAAAGAACGGAACCAAATTCCATGTCAAAATCGATGCTGTGATATTCAAGCAACGCAATTTTACGAATTGAAAATGTCAGAAAACATCATCAACAATCAAGCAAAATCGAACGGCTAAACTAAAATTATCAGACGAATTCGAATAAAATATTCAAACGAAAATAAAGGGAATCGATCCCTATTTAAACCCAATCATCATAGGCATGTAAAAATCATTCGAGTTCAAGGAACAACAGAGAGGAATAAATCATTCAACTCGAATCAAAGTCGAGAATAATCAATAATCTATAAAAGGAAAAATCGCATACCAATTTAACAATCGAACTCGACTTAATTGAAGCTGTCGTGAACATATAATCGATCGAAGAAAGGAATCGAAGCATCACTTTCTTTTAAGCGGGGACTTCAACAAATTCACGAAACCATAATTTTCTCAAGAGGAACGAAGTAGCTATTTTTCAAAGCAACGAAGTACAAAGGATACGGGCCAAGGAAATAAAGGGAGATTTCTTTATATTGGGCCGGTTATAGTTAAATATAATTTGGGCTTAAGGGTTTTAAATAGGGTTTTGTGTATAGTTTTTTAGTTTATTTGTAACTTACTTTTAAACGTTTGTAATTTTCTAGTCGTGTGACTAGGGGACCGAACTACGGTGGTGTAGTTCGAGAATTTGCAACTCAGTGGCTCAGTTGTGGCAGGGTTTTGAGCGTAACAGTTAGGTTAGTCGATAGAGGGTGTCATGAGTTTACGTTTGTAAGCGTCTGACTACTTAATTTCTAGTAGAAACCTTGGGGGCAGCACGTAGGCAGGGTTTTGCCGAAGCTGGGTAAATCTGTGTTGTTCTATTTCTGTTTTTATATTAAGCTATTATCTATGCTGCTATTATTCTGCTATATTTGTATTGCAATTATTTTATATACTTCCGCATTAAATTTTTATAATTAATAGTATCACCCTATTCACCCCCCCTCTAGGGTGAAATCGATTCTACAAGTGGTATCAGAGCTAGGAACAAAAGCCATTTTTGTTTTAAAAAATTGATTTTTCAAAACCATTTTTTGTTTTAAAAATTTGAATTTTTAAAATGGCTTCTTTTAATAATGCTTTTTCTGAGGGTCGGTCCAGTATTATTCCTCCTATTTTCGATGGAACGGATTTTTTAAATTAGAAACTAAAAATGGAATTTTATTTAAAATCTGTTAATTCTAAATGTTGGGATATTATTGAAAATGGGTGTGATATAATAGATGAGAAAAATACTTCGATTAATGCTCTTGCTATGCATATACTATATTCTCATATTAATCAAGATAATTTTAACTTTATCTCTCCTTGTGAAAATGCACAGGAAATCTGGAATACTTTTGATGCAATATATGGTGCAAAAGTCAACAACTATGAGAAATCCTCCACAATCGACTCAGTTAAAGAAACGTGCTTAACAGGATTGGCAAAAGGCAGCAGTGATGAAGATTCAATAGCCGATGAGATAAGTGATTTTCCATTCAATGATTTAGTTCTCTTGTGCCGAAAATTAATTGAAAATAATAAAGCTCTTGAGTTGAAAAATAATAAGTTGGAAAGGGAACAAGCTAAACTTTATCAAAAAAATAATGATTTGGAAAATGAGCTTAAAAATATTAAGAAAAATAAAAGTTCTAACTGCAAAAGGTGTTTGAACCATGAAAAAGCATTTGCCCGTTTTCATGAAAAATTTCAAAAGTTAGTAAACGAAATTTTAATGCAGGAGAAAAACAAAACTGAGTTGATTTGTAAAAACAACATTTTGCAAAAAGAGTTGGATTGCTTTAAGAAGTCAGAAATTTCAAAATGTACGAATTTTGAAAAGAAATTAAATGAGATCAACGAAAATTTCAAAACCCTTGAAAAAGAAAACGTGATTTTGAGCAAATCTGGAATTATTGATTATATCACGAGTTTGAAAAGGAAATTGAAAAAATCAAGGATTTTGAAAAAATTGAATTTAAAAAACTCCAACTTTTTGAAACTGAGATGCTAGAAATTGAGAATAAAATCAGTGAGCTTCAAAATGAAAATATGCGATTAAAAATGAATAGTTTTGAAAAGAGAGATAGTACCAATATTTGTTGTTCGAAGCTAATAAATGAAAATAAACTTTTAAAATCCAGAGTTAATAAACTTGAGCTAGTTACTAGGAAATTTTTCACTAGAGATAAATCATTTAATATACTCTTAGAAAATCAACTCTTCGAGAATAAAAGGAATGCATTAGGATTTGCAAAAGTGTCAAAATATGAACAAACAACTAATAACACTGTTAAGGGGAAAAGTGTGAGACCAAACCACGAGAAAACCATTCCAATTTGGGTTCCAAAAGGCACGAATATAAAATCTCTCAAAGTCAAACAAATCTAGGTGCCGAAAGGAACATATATAAATAGTTCTGGGTCTACACAAACATATTTTTCAAAATCAGTTGCCACTAACAACCATGGATGTAACGACCCAGAATTTCTATCATTTGAAATTCGTATATTTAATTGATTTTAAATATTAACAAGTGAAATTTGTAAGCCGAATGAAATTTATTTCGAATATAGAGATTTAATTGTTTAATTAAATCGATAATTAATATTTGAAATTCCAGAAATAATTGGAAATCGGGTTTAATGTGTATAAAAATGATTTATAAAGTTATATTAAATCATATTGGAGTTAGAATGATGTTTGTGAACTTTTAAAATGGAATTAAAAGTTAAATTGTAGAAATCGAATATTTTAATATTTAATTGACGACTAAAAATAGTCATTTTTCAAACAGTCTCGGATTTCGACGAAAGTAGTTTCATCGGATCCGTAATGTGATATTATTGTAAGGTTTCAAACTTCGTGTCAATCGGATTTACGGTTTGTCCGGAGCAAGCCAAAACGCATCGAAATCGTTTTAATTTAAATTTGATCGTTTATTTCCGTAACTCGCACATACGATCGAATTATCTCCCGAAACACGTTCCATTGTGTTTGGAATGCGGGTAAAACCTTACGAACACCTGTCGGCACGTCTATTTTGGAGTTCGGAAAAATTCGGGTGAATAGTGATTTGGAGAATTTTCTATAAAAGGCCCCCATTATTTCACTTTGCATCAAAACCCTAGAACTAAACCCTGGCCGCCATTTTCGTTTCTAAGGCCAGAAATCTCGTATCTTTTCCTCTTAATCTCTCCCGATCTATAAACAATTAGCGAAAGTGTTCAACTACAATGTTGTAGCACACGCCGAGTACTTTAGATCCATACGGCGATGATGATCATCGGAGCATCGTGGTGGTAGCTAGGGAGCCGCGTTCGCTGCCGGGTTCATCGCGTTTTGCGCGACGTTTGGGTAGCCGAGTTGGCCGTTGTTGTGGCTGGAGGTGAAGCTTGTGACGAACTTCGAAGTGGTGGTGTCTGATCATCTCCTCGATGATCATAGATGCCGCGGAAAATCAGGAAGTAAAGGCGACCAATGGGTCTCGTTCGCGTGCGTGTATACTTGAAGGGGAGGGAAGAAGCGAGCGGCAAGATCTAGAGCAAGGGAAATCGATGGCCGAGATGAATTCTAGGTTTAAAAATAAAATATAAAAATGAAATTGATTTTATATAAATTCGTTAATCTTTGTAACGTGATAACTTTGTGTTACAAGGTCCGTTTTCGACGAAACTTTTTGCGTTGGAAACATATTGGCGAGCTCTTCGCAATGGAGCTTGTTTGGAGTCAATTGGAGTCAGTGAAAATTTTGGGTAAAATTAAACGGTCGTTTAATTTTATTCGAATCAAATACTGCAACCGTTATTGAAAGCAAGGTGAGAACTCCTCACTCAATCGAATATTGTATTTCAATTTTATTTTAAATAGTTGAGATTTAAAATTTCTTAATAGTGTTGATTGTGTGAATTGGATGATGATTGCTATCTGTTGAATTGTAATAGACCCTATACACCGCATATTATGCGGAGGTTATTTATTAAAAACATATACCGCGATAATTCCACCGTGAAGTGGAATTGGTATTATATATGTATTTGGAGTTGATTTCCCGCATTATATAGCGGATGAGACCCTATAGTGCCGCATAATAGCGGATAATATTTATAAATTCCATATACCACGGTATTTCACCTTGATGTGAAATTGGTATTGTGCTAACATCTGTGGATGCAGGGAAACGGGTTGGAGGGATCCAACTGGATTCCTCAAATTATATGAATTTGTTTCATATGTTGTATGGATTTGTTTCATATGCTGTGTGGTTATTTATTTATAATCTGTGAATGATTATATCTGTGATTGAATTTGTTGAAGGCTATAATTTAGCCGAATGTATTTTTGGTATCGTTGGATACCAGAAATAAAAATTGGATTTTTTAAATTAAAATATGAAATTTTAAGTAAATTCTTTTGAAAGAATTGGGTGAATTTAAAAGAAGGAATTTTAAAAGCATAGAGTTGATTTTCGAAATCTTATCGAATTATTTCTAAAATATGGTAAAATATTTTTATAAATGGATTTTGAATAGTATTATTCGAAAGTTGGAAAATTTATTAAAAATGGAATTTTAAATGGTTTGGAAGAGATAAATGAATTTATTTTAAAAAGGTGATGAATTTCTTGAAATCCAATTAATAATTGATTTGGTATTTGAAAATAGATCTTTGGGAAATCGATATGAAAATTTATTTGGTGTTGAATTAAAATGGATTTGGTGTTGAAATAAATTTGGAAATCGATTTGTAAACTGATTTGAGATTTGAAATAAATTTAGAAATCAATTTGTAATTGATTTGGTGTTTGAAAGTGGATATTTGGAAAACAACTTGAAAATCGTGTATAAGTGAATATTTGGAAATTTAAATTCACAATGGAATTTATAAAGGAAAGGGAAATTTGTTTTAAAAATAAACATTGATTTAGTCTTAAGTGTGGAAATAAATTTACAGATTTGGAACGTAAATTTGAAATAAATCGATAAGGATTTATTTAATTGGTTTAAATGGACCATTTTGTGATGAAGTGTGAAAATGTGATTTGAAATTTGTTTTCAAAGTGATGAAGTGTGAAAATGTGATTTGAAATTGGTTTTCAAATGTTAAAGTGTGGAAAAATATATATCTTGTGAAGATATTTTGAAAATAAATAATTTGGGAAAAATTATTTAAATTGGTTGATTGTTGTGAATGTTGTGGATAGTTAAATAACCGACTATCAATATTTTCCTTTGAAATGACACTTGATTTGTTTTTAAAACAAACGCTCACTATTCGGGTTTGCCGGGAAAAGACCTTTGTGTCATATAACCCATTCCGAATTAGTGATACGGCGATATGGATCGTATTGGAGACCGGATATTTTCGAAAATGAAAGGACAACCTATCTAATGTCTCTGCACTGAGTTGCTCCGGTATAGAGATTTATATCACTCTTCTTGTGATGGGAAGTCCGGACGTGATTAATGAATATCCGGATTGCAAGGGCTTCTTTGGAAGTGCCTTCGGTTCCGTTCGATCTCGGAACGGACTTGTATGGATGTGTGTCTGACGTTACACTTTGAGATGTAAAGCTGGTTTCTATCAAATACATTTCTGTTGGTGGCGGAGAATTTATTCTCTTAGCTTAACACCCTTCTCTGAGACGTACGAGCTCAGAAGTTATGTAGTTGATGGTTACTAGTGATACATTCCCAATTTGGTAATGTGGCATACGAAGTGCTGTTGATCATTTGTTGATCAAAGCGTGGCTTTGTGAAAAAGCGTGGCTTTGTGAAAAAGCGTGGCTTTGTGAAAAAGCATGGCTTTGTGAAAAAGCGTGGCTTTGTGAAAAAGCGTGGCTTTGTGAAAAAGCATGGCTTTGTGAAAAAGCGTAGCTTTGTGGACGAGACTTCGTGGAGCCTCACAACCTGGTAATGGTCGAAACAGGAATGTTGCGGCAAAGGTTTTTAGGGGTAGCGCCCCTAGGGTATGCCATTTCCTTCTGGTTAAAAGGTGATATCATGGTATGGAGCCCAGATATTTTACCTATGTTGATGCTGCAAATTTATTATACTTTGTGGTTGTTGCTTTGTGATTGAGGATCCTTGGATAAAGGTCGGTAACGACCGGGGGATGGCATAGCTCGTGTGTTAGCTACCTAGTTACAGCTTGGTTAAAGCATGAGGTAGCGTCGGCCTTGTGTTTGCAGAGATCCGGTTAGGTTCTCGGGGCGTCTTTCCAGAGGCGTTTCCATTTCGGTGTAAGGAAGTTCCTTTGCCTGACCATTTGTTGGAAATCCAAAGAAACAATACGAACCTTGTACAGTTTTAGTTGTATTGCCTGCTATGGAATGTGGCGGTAACCTGCTATTGAACATGGTAGCTATAGTAGGCATACAATAATGGTTGTATGCTGGCTAAGATTAATATTATATTTTCAAAATGATTTTCGACACTATGCACTAATGATAATAATATCGAATGATTTTGCGTACTAAGCATTTTTGACTATCATAAGAAGAAATCTCCTCCAATTCTGCGTTTGCATTATGTGTGTGGCGGGAGGTCTTATGGTAGTTTCATTTTCCAAAAGCATTGCGAAATTGTTTTATTTTCTTTGTGAAGATAAACTGTTTTAAGTTTTCACACCGGTCCCATGACTGACCTGGAGTTTATTTTTCCCTTCCTAAACTCTGGGTGCCCATCATTTTCCACACGAGCAGCCTAGAGTCAGGTTATCAGGTCATTCTGGATTCAGGAGATGCTGTGGAGCTCAGTGGCGAGCTGGATGGCGAGGCGTATCACTTGTATATGATATTATTTATTCTACTGTGTATTCTGCATGAGGACAAGTTGTATAACTGTCCATTGATGTATTGTTGTTGTAAACTCTGATGATGATGTAATGTATAAACTGATATAATTCTTTGATTTAAAGATTATTCATTTATCTATTATATGTTGTTCCGTTGCGAATGTGAGATTCTGATATTGTTTCTGTTGCTTCTTCTTTCTTTTTCTTCTGTCTTCTTCTACCTCTTCTTTTTCTCCATAAAAATTCGGTTTTCCGGCATTCGATTGCTCGGCAGTTGATACAGTGGACGTATTAATGTTGATTTTCGAGTGTCGAAAAGTCGTATCGTTACATTTGGTATCAGAGCATATGGTTAAGCGATAACCTTGGCTCTGTTGGGAATTACTCATTAGAGATAGAGTCAGTAGTACTCTAGAATGAGTGTGAGTGTAATAATAGATATGAGCGCGTATTTGTTAGTGAATATGAAATTGTTTTGTATCTTGTTTACTTATCGGTTGATTGTTTATGGATTCTGGTCGGTGCAGTCTAGCTAACTGTAATCGATAGGGGTTTCTAAACTCTTGAACGAGATAATCCGGCACAGTATCATTTTAAATTGGGTAAATGAAATAATTTTACCTCGATTATATTTTGTATATAAAGGAAATAATTTTTCAGAATTATTAAAGTGTATATATAAATTGATTGTTTGGTTGTTGAAAATGTAAAAAAAATGTATATAAGTTAATAAAAGTTGTTTGAATAATCTAAATAAAAACAACAATTGTAAAAGAATGAAGTATATAAGCAAATGAATTATTAAGTATGGAATTATAATTAAAATGATTTACAATTGTGAAATAGTCTTGCATAAGTAAAGTGGAATAGTGAAATTATATGAGAAAAAGATTTATAAATGTGATTTATAAATAAAAGGAAAATTTTAAAAGAATAAAAAGCACTGGATTCACTACTATCACTGGGAAACAACAAGGGTGATGACTGCAGCATCATCAGTATCATTTTCGAGTTTCTGTGTGATAGATTTGCTACCATAGTAAATTGAAAATTGAAGTTTTGCTGTGATAAACAAAATTCAAATAAAAAAATCCAAGCTGTAATTGATAATTATAAGTGAAATGAGTTTTATACTTATAATATGATTTGGGAAATTAAATAAATAAGTTGTGTAACTTATAAAATGAGAAGATGTAAGTGAAACCAAATGATAAAAAGGGTTAAACAATTTTGTTAAGCAAAATGTGACATGAATTTGACTTTGGTAAAAGTTAAATAGAATTTACTTTAGAATTGGAATCTGAATTGGACTTATAAGTGGGAATTTAAGTTAAGTTAAACAAATGATGTTTAATTGGAATATAACTTAAGTGATGTTAAATGAAGTTGATTTTGATATCGAAGTAAATTAATAAAGTGAATTAATGAACTGAAGTGATGGATTTGAACTTGAGTTATGTAATGAAATTCAACTTTATTTGTAAAATGAATTAGCAATTGAATTAATAAATGGATTGAATGTTAATCAATCGAATGTGAATAAATTGATATGGAATAATGGATGTAAGTATTAATTCATTGAAGCTAATAAATTGGAAATTGAATAATTGAATGGAAGTCAATTTAATATTAAACCAATTGGAATTAAAAGTGTTGAACCAAATTGGATGTAAGTAATGTAAATTTAATAATTTGGTTGTGTTGAATATACATAGGTTGTTATATGATTGTTGGCTGATTGTATATAATTCATTAAATGTTAATGAAGTTGAATTGATAAAAATGGAAAGCTATGTAATTGAATTTGAATTGAAAGTAAATTAATGTGAATTGGTTGTAAGCAATTAAAATTTGTATCGAAACCTTATAAATTACTTATGGGAATTATTTGATTGCATTGCTTATGGAAACTTTGTGTTTGTTATTGAAAATTAATGAAATGTAAATGAATTTCCTATATATGTCACTTACGTGTTTAAATTGAGTAAGTACAGGTGCCGGGGCTACTGTTCGGTTGGTTTGGTTGCGCTAAAATGCTTAATAAATAACCGCTTTGCTTAAAAATGCTAAAAGGTACGCCTACGCAGTAAAAATAGGAAATATGAATTGTTTTTCTTCTTTTTCGACCGTGTGGGTCGATGTATATATATTTATGTCTATTGTGATCCTACTACGATCGAACCGCGCAAAGGAGACGCTGGCGAATTTTTCTGAAAATTTAAGGCGTTAGAAAATTTTTGAACTTTTGGAATTTTTTTTTGTTAAATGAAAGTCAATTTCTAAATTGAAATGAAAGAGTAGGAATTGAACTAGAAAATAGAAACCATTGTTTTGGTTGAAGTTAAAGGTTTTGGAAAAGGTGAATATAAAAAATTCACTAAGTGGATTTTTGAAAAGTTAATGAATTTGGGGCATTTTTTCTTACTTTGAAATTTCGAGGACGAAATTCTTTTAATGGGGAAAGTTTGTAACGACCCAGAATTTCTATCATTTGAAATTCGTATATTTAATTGATTTTAAATATTAACGATTGAAATTTGTAAGCCGAATGAAATTTATTTCGAATATAGAGATTTAATTGTTTAATTAAATCGATAATTAATATTTGAAATTCCAGAAATAATTGGAAATCGGGTTTAATGTGTATAAAAATGATTTATAAAGTTATATTAAATCATATTGGAGTTAGAATGATGTTTGTGAACTTTTAAAATGGAATTAAAAGTTAAATTGTAGAAATCAAATATTTTAATATTTAATTCACGACTAAAAATAGTCATTTTTCAAACAGTCTCGGATTTCGACGAAACCATTTTCATCGGATCCGTAATGTGATATTTTTGTAAGGTTTCAAACTTCGTGTCAATCGGATTTACGGTTTGTCCGGAGCAAGCCAAAATGCATCAAAATCGTTTTAATCGGTTTAATTTAAATTTGATCGTTTATTTCCGTAACTCGCACATACGATCGAATTAGCTCCCGAAACACGTTCCATTGTGTTCGGAACGCGGGTAAAACCTTACGAACGCCTGTTGGCACGTCTATTTTGGAGTTCGGAAAAATTTGGGTGAATAGTGATTTGGAGAATTTTCTATAAAAGGCGCCCATTATTTCACTTTGCATCAAAACCCTAGAACTAAACCTTGGCTGCCATTTTCGTTTCTAAGGCCAGAAATCTCGTATCTTTTCCTCTTAATCTCTCCCGATCTATAAACAATTAGCGAAAGTGTTCAACTACAATGTTGTAGCACTCGTCGAGTACTTTAGATCCATACGGCGATGATGATCATCGGAGCATCGTGGTGGTAGCTAGGGAGCCGCGTTCGCTGTCGGGTTCATCGCATGTTGCATGACGTTTGGGTAGCCGAGTTGGCCGTTGTCGTGGCTGGAGGTGAAGCTTGTGACGAACTTCGAAGTGGTGGTGTCTGATCATCTCCTCGATGATCATAGATGCCGCAGAAATTTAAGAAGTAAAGGTGGCATATGGGTCTCGTTCGCGTGCGTGTATACTGGAAGGGGAGGGAAGAAGCGTGCGGCCAGATCTAGAGCAAGGGGAATCAATGGCCTAGATGAATTCTAGGTTTAAAAATAAAATATAAAAATGAATTTGATTTTTATATAAATTCGTTAATCTTTGTAACGCGGTAACTTTGTGTTACAAGGTCCGTTTTCGACGAAACTTTTTGCGTTGGAACCGTATTGGTGAGCTCTTTGCAATGGAGCTGGTTTGGAGTCAATTGGAGTCAGTGAAAATTTTGGGTAAAATTAAACGGTCGTTTAATTTTATTCGAATCAAATACTGCAACCGTTATTGAAAGCAAGGTGAGAACTCCTCACTCAATCGAATATTGTGTTTCGATTTAAATTTTAAATAGTTGAGATTTAAAATTTGTTGATAGTGTTGATTGTGTGAATTGGATGATGATTGCTATCCGTTGAATTGTAATAGACCCTATACGCCGCATATTAAGCGGAGGTTATTTATTAAAAACATATACCACGATAATTCCACCGTGAAGTGGAATTGGTATTATATATGTATTTGGAGTTGATTTCCCGCATTATATAGCGGATGAGACCCTATCGCGCCACATAATAGCGTATAATATTTATAAATCTCATATACCGTGATATTTCACCTTGATGTGAAATTGGTATTGTGCTAACATCTGTGGATGCAGGGAAACAGGTTGGAGGGATCCAACTGGATTCCTCAAATTATATGAATTTGTTTCATATGTTGTATGGATTTGTTCCATATGCTGTGTGGTTATTTATTTATAATTTGTGAATGATTATATCTGTGATTGAATTTGTTGAAGGCTATAATTTAGCCGAATGTATTTTTGGTATCGTTGGATACCAGAAATAAAAATTGGATTTTTGAAATTAAAGTATGAAATTTTAAGTAAATTCTTTTGAAAGAATTGGGTGAATTTAAAAGAAGGAATTTTAACAGCATAGAGTTGATTTTTGTAATCTTATCGAATTATTTCTAAAATATGGTAAAAGATTTTTATAAATGGATTTTGAATAGTATTACTCGAAAGTTGGAAAATTTATTAAAAATGGAATTTTAAATGGTTTGGAAGAGATAAATGAATTTATTTTAAAAAGGTGATGAATTTCTTGAATTCCAATTAATAATTGATTTGGTATTTGAAAATAGATCTTTGGGAAATCGATATGAAAATTTATTTGGTGTTGAATTAAAATGGATTTGGTGTTGAAATAAATTTGGAAATCGATTTGTAAAATGATTTGGGATTTGAAATAAATTTAGAAATCAATTTGTAATTGATTTGGTGTTTGAAAGTGGATATTTGGAAAACAACTTGAAAATCATGTATAAGTGAATATTTGGAAATTTAAATTCACAATAGAATTTATAAAGGAAAGGGAAATTTGTTTTAAAAATAAACATTGATTTATTTTTAAGTGTGGAAATAAATTTACAGATTTGGAATGTAAATTTGAAATAAATCGATAAGGATTTATTTAATTGGTTTAAATGGACCATTTTGTGATGAAGTGTGAAAATGTGATTTGAAATTTGTTTTCAAAGTGATGAAGTGTGAAAATGTGATTTGAAATTGGTTTTCAAATGTTAAATTGTGGATAAATATATATCTTGTGAAGATATTTTGAAAATAAATAATTTGGGAAAAATTATTTAAATTGGTTGATTGTTGTGAATGTTGTTGATAGTTAAATAACCGACTATCAATATTTGCCTTTGAAATGGCACTTGATTTGTTTTTAAAACAAACGCTCACTATTCGGGTTAGCCGGGAAAAGACCTTTGTGTCATATAACCCATTCCGAATTAGTGATACGATGACATGGATCGTATTGAAGTCCGGTGTTGAAGACCGGATATTTTCGAAAATGAAAGGACAACCTATCGAATGTCTCTGCACTGAGTTGCTCCGGTATAGAGATTTATATCACTCTTCTTATGATGGGAAGTCCGAATGTGATTAGTGAATATCCGGATTGCAAGGGATTCTTTGGAAGTGCCTTCGGTTCCGTTCGATCCCGGAACGGACTTGTATGGATGTGTGTCTGACGTTACACTTTGAAATGTAAAGCTGGTTTCTATCAAATACATTTCTGTTGGTGGCGGAGAATTTATTCTCTTAGCTTAACACCCTTCTCTGAGACGTACGAGCTAAGAGGTTATGTAGTCGATAGTTACAAGTGATACATTCCTAATTTGGTAATGTGGCATACGAAGTGCTGTTGATCATTTATTGATCAAAGCGTGTCTTTGTGAAAAAGCGTGGCTTTGTGAAAAAGCGTGGCTTTGTGAAAAAGCGTGGATTTGTCTAAAAGCGTGGCTTTGTGAAAAAGCGTGGCTTTGTGAAAAAGCGTAGCTTTGTGGACGAGACTTCGTGGAGCCTCACAACCCGGTAATGGTCGAAACAGGAATGTTGCGGGAAAGGTTTTTAGGGGTAGTGCCCCTAGGATATGCCATTTCCTTCTGGTTAAAAGGTGATATCATGGTATGGAGCCCAGATATTTTACCTATGTTGATGTTTCAAATTTATTATACTTTGTGGTTGTTGCTTTGTGATTGAGGATCCTCGGATAATGGTCGGTAATGACCGGGGGATGGCATAGCTCGTGTGTTACCTACCTAGTTACAGCTTGGTTAAAGCATGAGGTAGCGTCGGCCTTGTGTTTGCAGAGATCCGGTTAGGTTCTCGGGGCGTCTTTCTAGAGGCGTTTCCATTTCGATGTAAGGAAGTTCCTTTGCCTGACCATTTGTTGGAAATCCAAAGAAACAATATGAACCTTATACAGTTTTAGTTGTATTACTGCTATGGAATGTGGCGGTAACCTGCTATTGAACATGGTAGCTATAGTAGGCATACAATAATGGTTGTATGCTGGCTAAGATTAATATTATATTTTCGAAATGATTTTTGACACTATGCACTAATGATAATAATATCGAATGATTTTGCGTAGTAAGCATTTTTGACTATCATAAGAAGAAATCTCCTCCAATTCTGCGTTTGCATTGTGTGTGTGGCGGGAGGTCTTATGGTGGTTTCATTTTCCAAAAGCATTGCGAAATTGTTTTATTTTCTTTGTGAAGGTAAACTGTTTTAAGTTCTCACACCAGTCCCATGACTGACCTGGAGTTTATTGTTCCCTTCCTAAACTCTAGGTGCCCATCATTTTCCACACGGGCAGCCTAGAGTCGGGTTATCAGGTCATTCTGGATTCAGGAGATGCTGCGGAGCTCAGTGGCGAGCTGAATGGCGAGGCGTATCACTTGTATATGATATTATTTATTCCGCTGTGTATTCTGCATGAGGACAAGTTGTATAACTGTCCATTGATGTATTGTTGTTGTAAACTCTGATAATGATGTAATGTATAAACTGATATAATTCTTTGATTTAAAGATTATTCATTTATCTATTATATGTTGTTCCGCTGCGAATGTGAGATTCTGATATTGTTTCTGTTGCTTCTTCTTTCTTTTTCTTCTGTCTTCTTCTACCTCTTCTTTTTCTCCATAACAGTTCGGTTTTCCGGCATTCGATTGCTTGCCAGTTGATACAGTGGACGTATTAATGTTGATTTTCGAGCGTCGAAAAGTCATATCGTTACAATGGACCTATAAAAACAAATAGGTCACAAAAATCTTTTCTAGTGCAGGTGTGGTGGCAGGCTAAGGAACAACAACAGTGTTACCTGGATTCTGGCTGTGCCATGCACACAACGAGCGACAAATCAAAGTTCCTTAGCCTAGTACAAAGGTGGAATAATCACAATGGGCAACAATGAAAAATTATTGTAAAGGTAAAATAGGTAACAGTATATTTTGAACGATTTATTAAATGTGAAAATATGCACCATAATCTGAATTAAATCAGCCAATTATGTGATAAAGAAATGAATGTTGACTTTGATTCTGAATTATGAAAATTGTTGGCCAATTATCTTTTTATGCCAAGAACACTACCTCTAGAGTCTTTGAACTACTTCATATAGATATGTTTGGACTAATGATGGTGTTTTATTGATTGATGATTACTCATGATACATGTGGATATATTTGTTTATTCTGGACCTATCACTATGTTCACTGTTTGTTTATTTGCACGGTTTCAGTTCAAATTCAAAAGAATTTCATTTAAAAGCTGTTAAAATTGATTTTAAGGTATTTTGTTACACACTTCACGGTCTGGTCTTTAACATCCAATTAATGATAATCTTGAGTCAAAGGAAAATTCAGATGCAGATTACACTGGTAATCTAGTTGATAGAAAAATTACTAATGGAACGTGTTTTATGTAGAAACATTCATTAGTTGCATCACATTTTGAAAGAAAATATCTGCATATTTTTCATTTCAACTAATTTTCAAATAAGCAGACATTTTTCTTATAAAACTCCTTCCATAAAATCGCTTTTGTTGATCTTGTTTCAGATTAGTTATTTTAGAAAATTTGATTTTGTAATTATTTTTGGATTTGATCTTAAATGACTACATTAACTAATCTGACTCCATACTGATTATCGAAAGGATAAATAGTGGTTGAAAAAGTGATGAGTGTTGATATTAATCATATATTATAACTTGAGACAGTATATTTAGTAAATTTCTTTAGAAAATTAAACAAGATTTATAATAACTTTTGATGGGTAAAAATTCCATGGTCATCTCTATTTCTATTATATTTCTAATGACCATCACTCATCATAATCCAATATAATATGTCAATATGTGGTATTTTAAACGGGAAATTATTCGGTTTTCATTTTATTATATTTTTAGCAATAAAAACATCCAAAGTATTCACTCTCATTTAAAAGTCCTCACGGTTATGCATGGGTGAATTACTTGGAATTTTTTATATGTGCTTTCATGGTCATTTAAAAGTCCTCACGGTTATGCATGTATGGAACACATATCAAAATTGATTAATTAAATAGACAAGTTGATTCTAATCCCATTTAAAAGTCCTCACAGTTATGCGTGGTTAGAAGATACTTGAATTCATTTTTTTTAAAATAAAGAATACTATTAATCTCATTTAAAAGTCCTAATGGTTATGCATGGTTAGTAGATATTCAAATTTGTGCTATAAATATACCACAGATTGACACAACTATATGGTTTTGTATACCGACATCATCCCTATCATTCTAAAGTGGAATATGCGCCTAACAGAGTATTTATGAAATTTTTTTGATTTTTTATTGAAATTTAATATTTATACTTGATTGAGTATTAATGTTGTATTAATGTCTATCACTTTATCTCTATTTTTCTAACACTATTACTCTTTTGCTGATAACAAAAGTGGGAGAGAAAAGTTAAGATTTTGGCAAATAAAGGTCAAATATTTTATTTTGTATTTTCTATTTGCATCTAGGCTCATTTGCATATTTTTATTTATTTTCATGCATATATGAAGGGGGAGTTTGTTGTGGAGAGGGAGCATTCAAATAGGGGGAGCAAATTGAATTATCAAATACATATAATAAATTCAAAATCTTAAATATATGTTTATTATCATCAAAAGGGGGAGACTGTTGAATATGCAAGTATATGATTTTTGTTTGATGATAGTAAACATATATATATATATTCATTTAAATGTATTTTTTAATGTCCTATTTTATTTTTCACATAATTAAATAAATATTTGCTGAATAAAATAAAAACACAGAATTTAATATTTTATTCAAACAAATATTTATTACAATTTTGAATAGTACAAATTTAAACTCTCACTATATATACACAATTTCAATTACAATACAAATTCAATTACATCACAATTTCCCATTTACCTTTGCACCTCACTACATATCACTCGTTCACTTGTATTTATCTTCAAATCTATTCTAGACTGAATCTAGCATCTGAATTATTTGTAAAATAAACACTGACGCGGTAAAATTGAAAAAGAAATATTTGTGTAGTGTAAAATAAAATGTGTTTTGAGAATAGTATTTGTCTAAGTTATTTGGGTTGTTCGTCATCATTTAATTTTAAATTCATCATACACGAACAACCTGTGACATGCATAGTGTATCACTGTACATGCCACAAGGCCGTGCACACCGATATACACTTGATAAAATTGCAGGGACAGGTGAGCACAAGGTCAAATCCAATCAAAAGCTAGGTTCAACTCAAGTGCAATAAAAATAAAATAACGACATGAGCACAAGGTCAAACCCAAGCTATAAGCTGGATTCAACTCAGGTATAAAGTGATGTACACATAAAGCCAGCAACAACATAGGCTAGACAGTCCAACCAGACTCGAGTACTCATGAGGACATGGATTCACAATCAACAATGAACCGTACTCGAAGCAACCGGACTCAAGAAAATGTACTTGTTAACAAAACAAAACAATGGAGCATATACATGAACCAGATCAGAAAATCAAAATGACAACAAAACAAACTATCACAGCACATGATGCAATGCATCAAGACAACCATGCAAGAGTAAAAGTCGTAATATAACTTGAACCAGACTTAAGTGAATATGCGACAGAGATGTATGCATACACCAGTAAAACAGTCTCGAACCATTAATCAATATCAAACCAAACTGCTACAGTCAATGGTTCAAGTGGCCAGACTCACAAGTCCAGTGAAAACAATAAACTGGCTCGAAGTGACAAGAAGCTCAACAACTCAATGCAACCCAAACCAATGTCACGATACAACTACAGATGCATGCAAGTCAGAAAATCAAGTGCAACATCAACACGACAATGGACAGAGCAGTGCAGACCAACCGAATGAACACATAATAGTGATAGTAGTCAAGCATTCAAACAAGACCAAGGCAGTACAGTTTCAAATGAAACAGAACCGAACTCCAACTAGAACCAGACCTGGCAATGATTAAACCAGACCAAACTAATGATCAAGTAGGTTGAACCAACATAAGCAAGTGACTATGATCAATCAACACAGCAAGAAGCCGTGGGTCATTAAGACATGCACACACACACACAGATATATATATATATATATCGATGAAGCAGTGCAAACAATTGTACAAAGGCAGAACCTAGTACACACATATATGTACCAGTTCAAAACATCATAGTAACAAGCATACATATATACATGCGCGAAACAAACCAGTCATGTATGCAATGACAACAAGACAGTGAACAATGTAATGCAATCAACTGAAGTGAAGACCAACAGCAAGTACAACCTGACTACATAATGAATACAAGCATATGACTCAAAAAATCATCATTGAAGACGAGAGAATCAAGTGTAGACAGTACATGAACTGGCTCGAAGACCAGATATAGTAAAAACTATGTAGCCGTAACGAAACAATTTTCCAGGTAGCAGTTTCAAATCGAGTCAATGTCGCAGGAATTTCTATTTGAACAAGTCAGAGTAAAAGCCAGGTGTTAACAAGAATCAAACAAGTCAATATTATCACAAAACCAAAGTGGCCGATGTCAACAGAGAAAAGAACGGAACCAAATTCCATGTTAAAATCGATGTCGTGGTATTCAAGCAATGAAAATTATACAAATTTTAAATGTTAGAAAACATCATCAACAATCAAGCAAAATCGAACGGCTAAACTAAAATTTTCAAACGAATTCGAATAAAATATTCGAATGAAAATAAAGGGAATCGATCCCTATTTAAACCCAATCGTCATAGGCATGTAAAAATCATTCGAGTTCAAGGAACAACAGAGAGGAATAAATCATTCAACTTGAATCAAAGTCGAGAATAATCAATAATCAGTAAAAGGAAAAATCACATACCAGTTTAATAATCGAACTCGACTTAATTGAAGCTGCCGTGAACATATAATCAATCGAAGAAAGGAATCGAAACATCACTTTCTTTTAAGCGGCGACTTCAACAAATTCATGAAACCCTAATTTTCTCAAGAGGAACGAAGCAGCTATTTTTCAAAGCAATGAAGTACAAAGGATATGGGCCAAGGAAATAAAGGGAGATTTTTTTATATTGGGCCGGTTATAGTTAAATATACTTTGGGCTTAAGGGTTTTAAATAGGGTTTTGTGTATAGTTTTTTAGTTTATTTGTAACTTACTTTTAAACGTTTGTAATTTTCTAGTCGTGTGACTAGGGGACGAACTACGGTGGTGTAGTTCGAGAATTCACAACTCAGTGGCTGAGTTGTGGCAGGGTTTTGAGCGTAGAGTTAGGTTAGTCGATAGCGGGTGTCGTGAGTTTACGTGTGTAAGCGTCTGACTACTTAATTTCTAGTAGAAACCTTGGGGGCAGCACGTAGGCAGGGTTTTGCCGAAGCTGGGTAAATCTGTGTTGTTCTATTTCTGTTTTTATATTCTGCTATTATCTGTGCTGCTATTATTCTACTATATCTGTATTGCAATTATTTTATATACTTCCGCATTAAAATTTTAAAATTAATAGTATCACCCTATTCACCTCCCCTCTAGGGTGAAATCGATCCTTCATATTGGGCCTATGAAGTCTAAATTATGTAGAAATTTTCTAAATTTGTTTTAAATAAAATCATTATTTTATTTATATTTATAATATGGTTTTATATTATGTTATTAATATTATATTATATATACACACATGTTTATCATATACACATATATATGTGTATGCATGTGTCACATAGCAATCCGTGCAAGGTATAACATACCCGTGTATAAGTGTTGGGATTTACACTACAACGGACACGTCAGCTCATCTAGTATACAGATATATCATCCAAATATATGTTTTATATGCTTTAATTTATGTATACAAAATATTGCATACACACACCCATATTTATATATATATTGAATAATTATAAATATATATATATATATATGTAGAATTTATAATATTTATATATATAATTATATATATAAACATTTAAAATGTATGATAAAATTTAATTATTTATTTTGTTGTAAAACCGAAAACAAAACTAAATTTATTTTATACAATACACATACACATATAAACATATTTATATGATTTAATAATAAATAAATATATTTATATAAATATATATGAATGAAATAAATAAATAAATATATATATATAATTATATATATGCAAATACTAACCTGTAAATGCTTACGGAAAAACAATTTTTTTATTTAATTTAAATTTATTTGATTTAAACTTTCGTGCGAAAATAAAAAATAATATTATAAAAAAATATTTTTGAAGTTTTGTGTTTTAATATTTTATAAAAAAATGTGGATGATATTTCAGCATTTAAATATTTCAATGTATATTTTGTAATCCAAAATTAATATTATATTTTAATTTCAAAATTTATATTAATATTTAATATATATATATATATTTATTTATTTATTTTATTCGAAAGTTTATTAGTTGTGAAAATGATTTTATAAAATTTAATTATATTTTATGATATATTTATTTATTTTATAGATTTATTTAAGTGATTTGAATTAAATAATATTTAAATAATTTATATATCTATATATATTAAAATTTAATTTTATGTCGAAAAATTTTTAGGTATAAAACTATATATATGTAATTTTAAGATATATTTTACATAGTATAATGTTTAATATTTAAATTACAAAGTTTATGTTATTTAAATAATGTATATTAAATTAATTTAGTTCAAAAATCAATTTTTTAGTCTTAAACCTTGATCATCAAGGCATGTATATGTCATTTTTTTATTTAAATATATAAGCATATAAATATGCAACCATTCTGAATGTGATAGTGTACCAATATACTAGAATCGTCACCTAACTATAACACAAGATGTGATATATAAATTATCTAAATATTAGAATGTAATCATAAATCAGATAATAACCTTTCACCAATGCCAAAGCACCACACCTTGAAGCATTGAAATGAACTCTCGAATGAAATTCCAATTCTAAAGGTGCTATCTCCCGAATTACAGACCATCGACTATCGAATGGTAGTGTTTTTCATATGTTTTAGCTTGTATTTTTTAAGATGGAGAGAAGTTTCTCTTGTCAAAAATTTCATAGGAAAGGTTGAAAAAAATCAAGTGATAAGTGAGGGTATGGTGCATTAGATAAAGGTGGAAATATGAAGTGAAATGTGGATCATATCCTTGTATTTCTCTTTATCACTTCTTCCTTTTTACCTGATCAAAAGCCCCCCCTCAACCCAACAATTAGCTATCCATACCATGCTTCCTCTAGATGAAATTTTCATGCCCTATATGGGCCTCAAACCCAGTCCAATCTCGAACAATAAATGCTGCATTTAAATCCAATTTATATATTGATCAGTATATTTATAGCTATTGTAAATACACTATTAAAAAGTGTTAGACATATCAAATAAAATTTTATAATTAATATTTCACAAATATTAATTAATTTAATTTATAACAATTATAAATTAATTTAATCAGGTCAAGGAGTATTCAACGATTCGGTTGTACGACACTTTAGGTGTAAATTTAGTCAGCGATTAATATCAAACTATTTGAATATTAGCATTCACACATCACTTAGCAGGTGGTGTTATATTTGGCTAAATTTATTGCTTACTCGGTTTTGGTAAAATCCAATTTTACTTTGTTAATTGTTACCCGATTGTGACTATTATTTGCATCAATTCTTTTCGTTAAAACTATATCACTTTGGACTTATGGAATTTGATAATGGTCAAAATTCCATTATCTTCCATATTAAATTTTATAGTCCAAACACAAAGTCCTTGGTTTAATAATAACAATTACTATTAATCGAAATGCTCTGGCCAAAGACTTTGACTTTGAGTTGAATTTAGTTGACCATGATACTAACCTCATATAACCGAGGAGACGAATCCTTACTTGAATAGTGTTTCACTTCCAGTGCTTCTACTCGACCCAACTATAGTCGTTCGATGGACGTCGTGCTATAATTTAACTATAATCAAAGTGGAGCTTCCACATTGAAGATCAACAATATTCTCAAGTCATGAACTGTGTAATTTTGTCACATCGATGTTTTTTGTTTGACCTTAGTTATATTAACCAACAGAAAACTATCGAGTGCGTGAGTCATTTCATAGTTATTCAATAACTACATAACCCTTAGTGCCCCCAACAGCCATGAGTAATACATTGCCCAACATTTGGAGAGCATTACGTATTCTAGTCTCAAGGGATGTATTAGTATACAGTCTCGATGCATCATGACCATGAATATTTAAAATGTTATATATATTTTCATTGTGACAAATTACTCACGGTTATAACACTTTGTAACTACTATCACAAAACGTACCATTTATGGATTTTCTATTAAGTATACTTTTAATTAAATGAATTAATTAATATAACATATTATATCAAGTATATGATAGAAAAAACGATTTTCATTTTCAACAAGATTGGTTATCGAGTTAGATACATGCAGCAAATTACATAATTGCCCCTAGGGCATACCCCTAACTCTATCAAAAAGAACATGTTGGGCCCACTGTGATATAGTAGGACGGGCTATGGTGGTGTCGGCCAGGGATGTGTCATACTTGAGCTGGTCTTGATAGATCAGTTTGCTGTTGAAGCCATCTTAAGTGTATCGATCGGCTATGGAGCTAGTCTTGATGGGCTGGCCTGAAGCCAGATTGGTTGTGAACCGCCATGAATGGGCATGTTGCTTAATGCCTAGGTTTGTTGAGGAGAGTTGACTAGTGCTAAGGACCAAGTTGTAAGAGATGTATCGGGCCAACTATGATATGATGAGACTGGCTGCTTGGGACCAGTCGAAGGCGGCTATGACGATGCCGAGACAAAGATGGGTCATGCTTGAGCCGATCTTGTCTAATGAGTTGGTTGGCAATATGTTTTTAGACTTATTAGATTGGTTTATTATATTTACCTAATTAGCCTTCCACTAGATTCTACATCTCTCAAAAATCATAAAAGTGATACGGGGATATCTCAAATTCTTCTAATGGGTATTAGGATCCATTTATCATGTTGCTACAATCTTGAATGTGCTCAGTAAATTGTATACTTTATAACTGATAAGCAACACTTTACTAATTATATCTCGTATATAATTCCTAACTATATATTCATTTGCTCCTAATTTTCTTTATGTCCTTAAGAGTGATCGACAAATCATAAAGTACGGTAGATACTATAGACCTATCATTTCACAATAGCCAAAGGGTATTTTTATAACCCTTGAGGGTGCTCAATAAGTTACAAAATATTTTTGCCAAACTAGTGACAATATAAATGTCACTATAAATATTTTATAGCTTGAGGGTGCTCAACAACCATAAGTATATATAGTACTCTATTTAAATTGTAAATGACAGAGAGCAACATTATTTTAAATTCATAATTTAAAATAATAATAATAATAATTAAGTATTATCGATATTTTAAGGGAGATGGGTATAATATCTCATGGCATCTTATGTCTCTACATCTTATATATACCTCATTATGTCTATTTGGATTTCAATCATTTATCCTCCCATATCTTTATACATATGTTAAATATATATGTTAGCTAGCCCAGTGAACATGCCACATTCAAACGGTTTAGATCGCTAAAATAGAAGAATAACCAAGAAGGAATCTAGAGTGATAACTGTCAAGCTCAGATGTCAAGCGAAACCAAGAGATGGAGTCATAAGCTTGCGAATAATCTTCGAGAATAGCCCACACACCAACTCACTCTAAGTGCCAAGTCCAAGAATCCAAGAACCAAGTCAAGCCATGGATTGGTATCGATCCCTAATTCTCATCCAAATCCACCACACGGTTCATTCCGTAGAAAGCCAGAGTAATTATTAGTCAATGCATACCATAAAAGATGATTCACTCACATTCCTTAACCCAAATGATCAACGGATAATTCAAGTTCTTTTTTCCAACCTCCAAACCAGGGAATTCACTTAAGTTCAAGCTCATCAATGCAACCAAATGTCAAAAACAAAGTTGCAAGTCAACCACACATCCACGAGAGATTTAAGAAGGTTTGACGAACAATCTTATGGATCAGTACCAATCCATGGAGCATCATTCGGTACCAATCCATAGCTTTTGCTGAGTCAGCCACAATATTTTGGGAGCGACTCCTTCAGGATGTGAGGAACATGGGGAAGAACATGGTTAAGAGAATTCCTTTGACCTTTAGTTATAAATATAGGGTGACATGCATTGTTGAGGGATCCTTTATTGCTTGCATTCTAATTTTCTTTACTTCTATTGTAATCTCGTGAATCTATATCGATTGATAGAATACCGATCCATAACAACAGCCTTGTAAAAACTTTGTAGAATCATAAGCAAAGTTCAAGTGGACATAGGCCAGTGATTTCATTGAGAATTGATATCAGGCTATTTGGATCTATTTTCTACTTTTGGATTGCTTTAGTCCATGAGGTAGATCCATCAGTTTCATTCCTATAATCCATGACAATTCATATTTCTGCAAATTATATCAGGGTTAACTGAAGTAATGGCTCCACGAAATACTAGGGAAAAATTCACTGCCTCCAGGTTCACTAACGATGCTAAGAATGCTGGTTCTCAATATGTTGAAGAAGTTGCTTAACCCAACACTGCTGAAATCCAAAGCACATCAGGTATGATAACACATGTTGAGATGGATAGGATGATGAAGGAATTGAATGGCAAGCTATGTGAAAGTTAGGATGAAATGAGGAAACAAATGAAGGAAAGTTTGGATTTGATGAACCAATTATCCCATAGCCATAGATGGAACATGAATGAGTTATCGCCTTTGGATTCAACAGAGGACAGTTCTTCATCATCCAGAGGAAACCAAAGAGAAGGGAAGCAGAAGATGAAGAGGAAGGAAACCGGGACCTCTAGAAGTAAGTTGGACTATGCTAAGAATACAGGAGTATGGATCGGTACTGATCCATCTCGAAGGATCGGTACCAAACCCTATCGTCGTGCTGTAGGTGTAGGAGGTGGTGTTGGATTAAATAATGATGTTGATTATGGAAGTTCTTTCGATATATTATTTAAGATAGCTGATGACCAAATGATGATGGATAGTCTAGACCTGAAGCCATGTAAATCTCAGATTATGGGATTTATCGAAGAGGCTGCAGAGCCTGTGTAATGTGTTGATTTACGGGGGTTTTAGGACAAGGTGACCGCAAGAGGGTGCGGGTTGTGACCTTCGTGGTGATGGATATTTTTTCAACTTATAACGCCTTTTTAGACCAACTGGCCCTTGCTAGTTTCTAAGCAACCCTGGCTCCATGGTGCCTGATAATGAAATCTCCCATGGAAAATGGAACAAGGGTCATTCAAGGTGATCAATGTGAGTGCTATGTCGCAGAGCTGAGTGAATCAAAGTGACACGTGAAAGGTAAGGACATAGAGAAGACTCTCTACATCAAGCTAATGGGCGTGTAGCAACCACCGCCTAAGCCTTGGCTCGGTTGGCATAACAGGTTCCCCAAAGCTAGGGATTCGAGGAAAGAGCCAAAGGATGTGATGGCAGCCTCGGTCGAGCTGACGATCGGTATCCCGATCAGTCAGGTTGATCCTACTCGAGTCCTGAAAATTGGGTCTCAACTCGGTATGAAGATGCAGAATAAATTGACGGGGTTTCTCTAGGCAAACCTAAATGTGTTTGCTTGGACACATTTTGACAAGTGTGGAATATCGCTGGAGATAGTGTGACATGCATTGAATGTGAACCCCAGATGTCTCCCTATGAAACAGAAGCAGCATAGCATGTGTCCGGAATGATCCGATATGCTAAAAGACGAAGAAGGTAAGCTAAAAGCCAACGGCTCTATTCGCGACGCTCTATACCAAGAGTGGGTATTCAATCTAGTCATAGTCAAAAATTCCAATGAGGAATGGAGAACATGCATCGACTATTTAGACCTGAATAAGGCACGTCCAAAGTATAGTTTCCCATTACCAAAATTCGACCAATTGGTGGATTCAACTGTTGGCCACGAATCGCTGTCATTCATGGATGCTTACTCCAGCTATAATCAAATTCTAATGCACATTCCAGACCATGAACTTACCAGGTTCATAACCGAGTTGGGATTGTATTGCTACCTCGTCATGCCACTTGCTCTAAGAAACGCTGGAGCCATTTATCAGTGACTAGTGAATTCGATGTTCAGAGATCAGATTGGATGTTCAATGGATGTCTACGTAGGTGATATGTTGGTAAAGTCATGGCAATCGATGAACCATTTTGAGGACTTGCCAGAAAAGTTTGGCATGCTCTAGAGATACAGGATGAAGCTCAACCCGCTGAAATGCTCGTTCGGAGTTGCGTCCGAGAATTTCCTTTGGTTTTATTATGAACTCAGGGGGAATTGAGGCCAATCTAGAGAAGATTGAAGCCTTTAGGACTGTTGAAGTTCCAAAGATGATAAAGGAGGTACAAAGTCTGAACAGAAAGTAACTGCACTAAGCTGATTCATCTCGAAGGCTATAGACAAATGCATACCATTCTTCGATGTCCTCAAAATGGGAAAAAGAAACTTTGCCTAGATGCAAGAATGCAAGGATGCTTTTCAAGTTTTGGTTGATCATCTAGGAAGGTCGCCTATCTTGTCAAAGCTTTTGGAGGGAGAGGATTTATTTGTTTATCTAGTAGTATTTGTTCAAGCTTTGAGTGCTATCCTCGAATGTGAAGAAATCAGAATCCAAAGGCCATTATACTATATCAATAAGTGATTGACGGGGCAGAAAGAAATTACCCAAAGCTGGAAAAGTTGGCCTACTGCTTGTTGATCGCATCAAGAAAACTTCATCCCTACTTCCGAGCTCATCCAATTGAGGTGTTGACTGGTTATCCTTTAAGATAGATCCTACAACGACCTAAGACTTTTAGGAGATTGTTGAAGTGGAACATCAAACTGAGTTGGTACGATATATCGTATCATCCCAGGAGAGCGATCCAAGTCCAGGCATTGGTCGATTTCACTGTCGGGTTCACCGCTCGAGATGATGAGAGAGAAGAAACTACAGACTGAAGTGTTCGATTGAAGTTGTACATGAAAGAACCATCCAATGAACGTTGCTCGAGGGCAGGAGTGGTTTTGGTAACCCCCAAGGAACGATCAATTTGCTACATCCTAAAGCTTGAGTTCCCTATAATTAATAATGAAGCCGAGTATGAATCTTCGATCACGGGACTCGGGTTAGTGAAGGAATCGGGGGTCAATGCCTTGCATGTATATAGTGACTCTCAATTGGTGGTCTTCCATACACGCAAAGGGAACCAAACTAGCCCCCTATCTAACAAAGGTTTTGGTACTGCTCAACAATTTTGAGTATTACACGATAACGCATATCCCCAAGGAGGAAAACATGAAAGCCGATTCTCTAGCCAAGCTGGCTAGTTCTTGAGATGTGCAACTCATGGGTTTAGTTTGATTAGAGGTATTATGAAATCTATGTATTGACCTGATGGATGTCAATTGGATCTTGGAGGTTGAATTTGAAAGAATGATGGATGAATCCAATTAAAGAGTATCTATTGAAAGGAACCATTCCGGACAGGAGAAATAAACAAAGAAAACTCCTACACCAAGCTCCACAGTTCATTGTTCAGGAAGGAGTAATATATAGGAGAGGGTTCTTTGTTCCCCAGCTAAGGTGTGTTACCAATGAGGAGGCTAAGAAGGTCCTTGCAGATGTTCATGAAAGAGCATGTGGCGATCGCACTGGGAAGCAAAAATTAGTAAAGAAGATTCTTTATTATGGACATTTCTGGCCGACAGTGAACAGAGATGTCAAAGATTCGCAAAAATAAATCCTTGAGCCCCACTTACAGAGATTGAACAAATGATCAGTCCATGACCATCTGCGGTATGGAAATTGACATTATTAGTGTGCTACCGATGTCAAAGGGCAGATCAAGGTACGCAATTGTTACGGTTTATTATTTCACAAAATGGACTGAACCAGTACCACTCGCCATGATCACCACAAAGAAGGTGATCAACTTTATTGTCATAAATATTATCTGTCGATTTGGGATCCCACAGGCGACACTGATAACGGGTCCCAGTTTGATAGCACCACTACTACAAAACAAGCCATTTGCATCGGTTGTTTACCCCCCCTTTTGCATCAGTTCAACAGCCGATGCAATAGGCTTAACACTTTTGCATTAGTTATGAAACCGATGCATAAAGGTCCTTTTTTGCATCGGTTGTTACTAACAACTGATGCAAAATATCATGGTTGGTTGCTTGAACACAGCCCCCATGTTGCATCGGTTGTAATGAAAACCGATGCAACAAAGGAACTTGTTGCATAGGTTGTTGTTGAAAATCGATGCAAACTAATCCCTTTATTGCATCGGTTTTTTATAACAACCGATGCAAACTAATCCCTCTATCGCATCAGCTATTTATACCTGATGCAAAAAAGCCATTCTCCGAAACCATTATTACAGTACTGAAATAGATTATATATATATATATTGATTATAACAAACAATTATTGCATGCAATATTACAATCATTTAAAATTAAATTTGATGGCAAATACAAACTGAATAACATAATACCAAAATAAACATATATCAATTAAAGTGTTAATAATCTATACAAAATAATGGTACATACATTCATTTTTGCAGCATAATTCAGATCTTTAGTACAATCATTAAGTGATATAGTCTTAATTCAGATCTTTAATTAGTACAACCATTAAGAAATAGTATAGTAAAAACGTTAAAAACTTCATGGAATCTTGAAAACCCAAAATTTTAGGCTTCAGCTCAAAACCATATGCTGCATTTCTTTTTTTGCAATGTCAACTTGAACCTGGAAAAACAAGAAATAAACATGTGAAAATGGCTTACAGGTTAATGCATCATAAAATTGCATGACAAAATTTAAAATAGCAAATTTTTGCCAAAATATTCATATTGCTCTACAAGGTCTAAATATGAATGGAAGATTTTCACATGTTCGAAATTATGAAATGACGGTTCTCTTTCAACTACCATCCACCACCAACAAAACTGTGCACTGCGAACCATCTCACTACCCCTACCTGCCCAGAAACATCATTTACGTGCCTACCATCCACTGCCTATTACTTCTACAACGACCATAACTTCTTCAACTGACCACAATGAACATCAACGGTCCCATACTTCTTCATATCCATTTACTGCTGCTATATGCCTACAACCACTTCTCTGCCAAACACTATTGTCAAAAACATCTGCACTTCATTCATCAACTGCTCCTCCACCACTTCACTGAAGTCAAGTCCCTCAACTTCCTTTCATTCACATTCATCAATTCACAGCAACTATACCACTCCACTTGCCACCTGACCTTTGCTGCTAACTGTATGATTGAAGTGTTTTACAAATTAGAAAAACACACAACAGTTCACAACACTGCCTTGCCTCTACTGCTTTATTGCCTTCAGACATCTCCAAACTGCTGCACCCTTCACACACTGTACACTGGTACAGTTCACTACTACCATACCTCTCATACTACCATACATACAACTACCCACCCACTACTTCAACTACTATACCACACTTGCCACTGCACTTCAACCTTTCCAACTCCCCTCTGCTTTATACAACTTACCCACCAGTACAATTTCATACTATACCATACTTCCCTGCCTACTCGCACATATCATTTCAAACTATATTGCTAAACACTTCATATTCACATCAACTCACCTGAACACCACAGAATTTCCATTCTCTATACTTCACATCACCTAATTGCTGCAACCATCCCCTGCGGTTCAACCATCAATACCCACATACTTTCCTACTCTGATTCATCGTTTCTATACCCTTCTCCTATCATTTCCTGAAAATTGTTATGAATACTCTCTTTAAACATTGATCAAAATACCATCATGGGTTAAAAACATTTGATTTGAGTTGTAAAAAATACAAAGTGTAGAAAGAGCTCCACATGACACCCAAAATATGTATACGAAAAAACTGAGGATTAATGAAAGTGAATAACCCATACCTGAGTTTCAGAAAGAACATTGTTTTCAATATTTTAGCCCATTAAACTGAATGAATTGTTAGTAGATGGATGACTGAAGGTTAATGGAAAAAGCTAAACCAACAGGCACTTAATCTTCCTACTCTGTTTAAAAGTTTCTATGTTGCAAACTAAAGTTAGAAAAAATACATTAAGAAGGCAAGAACAAACTGAATACGTACACAGACAATGTCCATTTATAATAGTCATTTAATAAAGACATTTGTTATGTAGTCATGTAAGTGCAAGCAATAAGGTTAATTTACTACCTCTACCAATTAAAATGATGGAAATTAAACAAGTGGGATAAGTTAAAAATAAATTGTAAGGTGGGGAAGCAATTTGTTTGACGTCGTCATTTGAATTTTAAACTCAAGGAGTGACAGCAACCTTTAAGGTGATTAAATGAATTAAAGCCCAGCTTCATTGTTTAATATTTGGAGGGAAAATGACACCATTGGGAAGAAAATGTAAAATATACAAATTAAACTATTAACAAGGTAACAAATATTAGATTAACCGTAAATTACAAAAAATGTCGGAAAAGAATCAAAGAATCTTCGAAATTTTGTACCTCTGATTCATTAATTAATAATTTTAAATAGCTGCTGATTCATCTCTGGGTAGAGTTAGTTGCAAAAACATCATCATGACTTTTACATACAATATCGTTTCACAACTAGCTCTGCATAAACTCAATATGGATTAACCCACTTGAGTGTGGACACATAAAAATAGTTTGGCTACTCAAATATATTCAATTCAATGTAATGGTATGAGTAAGTAAACAAAAATAATAGACATGACTTGTGCAGTTTGATACATGATGGGTTCAAAACTGGTACAAATACCTTTCACCTTTTTAATGACTTATTTCAAAGAAAAACTAAATATATGTCATTGTGTCTAACCTCATGTTTGCTGCCATGTTCCCTCAAAATTCCTTATATTTCATCAGATTCTGAAAGAAAAATAATATTTTCAGTTTTCACCTGTTTGGAGAACATGTTAAAAGCCTAAATTAATGTCCATCCTTTTTTAAGGATCGACATACTATAATGATGTCCATCTTTTTTTTACAGAGAATGGGCAAGGATATAAATGAACATCTGCCCTGAAGTAAAATTAAAGATATTGCAGTTAAAGTTTCATAGGGCAAGTTGTTCCATAACATAAGATGCTATGTGAGTTTGTATAAAAGGACAACTAGCCTCAATTAATGTCTTAAGTAATTAACAAACAGAAGGTCCATCTGGATGTTAAACTAATAAAGAGAAAGGTACCTTTCCTTCTGATATTTTAACGAATGATCTCCTCGTTAGCTAGTTTTGGATTATTTTATCAGAAGCTCGTAATGAGAGGATCGCCGTGAAGGTCGATCTGTAGCTATCAATAACTTTTCCTTGACCACATCAACACCTGTCACACACACTCATAATTAATTACTACGGTAATTCAGTTGGCCGTTGATGATTCCATCTTAATGTAGGAAAAGTTACAAACTTAATCCATTTGATTATATATTAGTATAATATGTGTATATTATAACTAGGCATCACGTAAAAACCTTTTGAGTGAATTAGTTTTCCAAATGATATCTGGACATCAACATATAAGAGGAGAAATTACATTATAATATAAACAAATACCTTGTTGGCTACAGGCTAAGACAAAGACAATGATTCGAATTAGAAGCCACTCCTTTGACCTTCAACGTAATAATACAAAAATTAAAACCAATTCACAATTTTTTTCATTTATGGTGCGGTTGGAAAAATGGAGATTAAAAATATTTTAAAGGTTGAAGAGCATAAGTTACCTATTAAATACCTTTGCATGCCTCTCAATTCTGATTGCATTCATGCCTTGCATGTTGGTGGCAGGGAAGTGAGGTGCATGTTGGTGGTGAAGTATTGTTGTATTGATGTGTAGCAAGTGTGGTTGTAGTAGAGCAAAAGGGGTGTAGAAGTTTGCTATTGGTAGGTAGGTGAAGTTTATGGTTCAAGTGGTGGATGATGTAGCCGTGGTAGGGAGAAGGAGGCAACATAAGATGATGTAGTTGGGTGGATGTGTTATGGTAGAGAAGTGTGTTGATGGATGCAGTGATGGAAAGTTGTGGTGATGGTTTGGTCAAGGATTGTGATGCAGGGGAGGAGATGAGCAGGAAGTGCGTTTAGGTTGGAGTTTATCATGCACGTTTACAGTTGTAGTTGAATGTGATTGTAGTTTGTATGGAGGTGATGGAATGGAAGGGTGTACACAACCAACTGTAAAATGAAATGAAACACTGTAAGAATGCACAACAATAGAGAAATGCAATTAGAGAATTGAACATGCACGGTAACAATGATCAAATGATAGTAACAGAGATCAAATGTAAAATATTTTGCTTTTAAATGTGTACACATATATCAACAGATTTTAAATGGCATATTTTAGCAATTGAAATGCAATGTAACAGCAAACAGAGAACAGTAAAGATAGAGCAGTGAGCAACAAATGCAATGTTTTTTTAAAAGGAAAACTAACACAACATGAAACCAAATGCATAAAGGAACAAGACACACAAGAACAAACAAGTGAACTAAACACAAAATCAAACAACAAATAAACAGCAATTTTTTTAAATAACACAAAATAAATTAAGACAATTGTAAAAATAATCTGAAGAACCGATCAGTTTTTAATATGAATATTCAATTCTTACAACTTGCGATCGGTTTTTTACACTATAATAAAATCTGTATTATTACTGCACAGTTATTTTTCTCGAAGTTGATCGAAAAAATAAGCTAAATATATCTCATCAAAAAATAAGCTAAATTAAGGTTTTAATTTGCTAACAGTATAACATACAGTATAATATCCATAGACAGAGATTTTCCTTTTTCTTTCTTTTGAATGTTAAGAAAAAATGCAATTTTTGGAAGAATATGTAAACTTAGGGTATCTCATGTCTGTAATTTACTTCTTAGAGATGAAAATTAGAACATAAACAACATAGCTGGTTAATCATATCTAAACTAAGCTGAGATATCCAGATTTCGTATGAAGAAAAAGTATTACCTTAACGAAATGAAGAAAAAAATACTACTGTCGTTCTAATAATTAATCAAGATATGAAGAAAAAATGGGTTTATATGTATCTTCATTCCGATCATTTCATTCTCCAATAGTAAATCCAAAAACTACTTGTTCTCAATGCAATTAAGTTTGTTGAATTTTAAACTAAAATAAGAAACTTGCACAAAAATGCATGGCAAAACTGTGTTTAAAACTGTACTAATTAGAAAAATGGCATCTTATATGTTACATGAATATAAAATAATATTATTAATATGTGCACAAAAGAAATATAAATACATGAAACATTGTAACAAAAGTTAAGCTGAAATATAAAAATTATTTATATGTGCACCACTGCCCTGCTTTATTTAGTTTATAGTTGAATGTTTGATGACTTACATCTTTCTCATAATCCCCACGTATTAGCCTTGAGAATAGTCTGACATTAGCAGTTAATAGATCACCATTCAATAATTTCCAAAACTATTCCAAAAGCACTTATTTTATAAAACCAATAATTTCCATATCCAAAAGCGTGTTTTTAAGTTCACTTATATTATAAAATAACAATTATTCCTCTTCCAAACTCTTATTGAAATAATCGTATCCTAAGAAATAAACTAAGTTTATATTTTCCAAAATCTATACATTTAAAATCCATAAAATATTCTCTAATGCTTAAGATTTGCAAGCCAAGCTAAGTGGCTTAGTATATGAAAATAAAAGCAACAGATATATTTCAAAGCCAAGTCAAGTTAAAAGGAGAGAAGGCTGTTGTTTTTATTTTTAAAAGCAAAAGAAAAGGTGTCAGGCCCTTAAAATAAGCATGAAAAAGGAATGGACACTAAGCTATATAACATACCAAACATGGACAGCACCCATCCCTATCCCATTCCTCTAGCAAAGTGATTTTATACCACAGCAAAGGACAAAGCAATATATAAAACAAAATAAAATAAAAACAAAACACTACCCATTTTAGGACGTAGGCAATACATGCAAATACAACTGTAATTAAGTCTAACTAAATGTGTACAATTGCACAAATGGAGATACAACTATGGCTACAGGCATTAACAAAAAAAATGAGATAAGCTATGCAACTTGACAATATGGGAGTGCTAACCTAAGAATAGGTAACAATGCATGGGTATGTCCATTTTTTTTCTTAACAACAGGAAGGAAGGGACGTGATACATCAGTACATTATATAATCTATTTTCAAGGCAACTAGTATATATCTAAGTACAAATAAACCAAAGACAATTTATTGCTACTATTCACCAATGAAGAATTTCACATATAGGCCCAAATTAATATGTACAATTGCAAGGCTACAATGCAGAGGCAAATAGAAAACATAGAAGCAACAATATGTTAACCGTGCACTTCAAAATACTGGTGTCGTCAACCTAGATTTTACTTGTGTCTATGGGTTTCACACTTAAGCTTAAAGAATAAAACTTTGGGATCACACAAGAGAGCTTGCTATTATAACTAGTATTCCCTAGATCATTTATAGAGATTTTAACTATGTTTGATCAAGACACAATTGGTCTTGACAATAGCTCAAGAAATGCAGATGTAGACATTTTAATACTATGCAATTATAGGTCTTCATGAAATCCACTACATTGGTAATGAGTACACATAGAGAGGTGGTGAAAAAATTTCAACTCGTAGCAAAATTGATAGAACATTCTTTAACTTTGAATGCAACATTATTTTCCCTAATGCACATGCCATCAACATGAACCACTTAATAAGCGATCACATTCCAGTCTTGATTTAGCTTATCTTTGATAATTGCACTGACACAACTCAATTCAGATTTAATAACTCCTAGGTAAATTATAATGGTGACATAAATGTAATTTCTAGTGCTTGGCATAGTGAGGTTTCAGGTAACCCACTTTGATATATGCATACCATGGCAGTGGCGAACGAAACAAAGAGAAGGCAACTGACTTTGGGCGTGACTCAATTCATGGCAACAAATTTTGGCATCAGGGACGAAATAATTCAAGCAAAAATGCTTGAGTGGGTTTCCAAGGCGAAGTACATGTTCAGGACATGCAAATTAAACAATATAGGATGTGCAATAAGTAAGGCTGAGACCATTACTTCTTTTATTTCATGAATGAGCAAGTACAGGGCAATAGGCAGAGACGTGCAAGTTAATACAATAGTGTGTAGTCATCATTCTCTAAGGCAACATACTAAGAAGAAAACTATCAGGGACATTTTCGTTTTAGCATGTAGTGAACCAAAGCTAATAAGAAAATGTGTATCAATTTCAAAGTAAGGGCAGGGACGCATTCAATTCAATGCTACAAAATCTTCAAACAACACACATAATTTAATAATCAAGTCCAAGCAATTACAGTAAGAATTCACCTAGAAACCATATTCACAAATTTAGAGATAGATTTGTGAGAAATTACTCACCTTAAATCCTTAATTAAATAGCAGCGCTGAATAATTGCATCACCACCGGACGCCTAGCCTAGCCCGCCATCACCTGAATGCAGCCACCACCAACACCAACACCTTCGGCCACGCAGCTCAACCTCCGCCATATCACTACTCTAATCTGTGATGGCTCCAATAGCTTTAGGTTTGAATGAATTTGAAATTTGAGATTTACCAGTTTTTCGCTTTGTTTAGATTTCCAGAATTTGTTAACCCTCTCTTTTAGTTGTTGTCCTTTGTTTAAAGAACGAGGAGAAGAATTTCTTTTTTGGAGTGGGTTATTGAGGAGGAAGGAGTACATTTATCCAAAGTACTTACTTTGGAGCCAATTTTTCATTATTTCCCACCTAAATTTCATATCTTTGCCATCAACATGTAGTTGCATCGGTTGACTTTAAAACCGATGCGACTAAAACTATTTGCATCAGTTCTATCTTAGTAACCGATGCAAACTTGATTTTTTATTACCTATTGCTTTCCACGTACCAATTGCATCGGTTATTAAGATAGAACTGATGCAAATAGTTCTATTTGCATCAGTTTTTACTTCTATTGATGCAAATGAGGCGAAGCAATATGCACTTTTTGTACTAGTGCACGGAATCCAAGAACTTGTGCAACAAATATAGGATAGAGAAAAGATTTTCTGTAGTAGAACATTTGCAGGTGAATGGATAGGTGGAAGCAGAGAAGAAAATCATCAAGTCCTATCTGAAAAAGAGCTTGACAAAGGCCAAAGGAAAATGGGTTGATGAATTATCTCAGGCACTATGGGTCTATCAAACGATCCATTCGCTTTGACTTACAAATCGGAGGCCATGATTTCGATTGAATTGCAAGTGCAATCTCATCGAAAGATTCACTATAATCCCAAAAGGAACAAGGATCTCCTGCTATAGTCCCTCAATATGATCGATGAGAAGCACGATGAGGCTGATTTGAGAGCCACTACCCAACGGAAACGAGTGGCTCGGCATTACAACACAAAAGTCAAGAACCGGACCTTCGAGATTGGTGATCTCATTCTTAAATGAATATTCCCTAGTCCAATGAACATGGGCTGGACTTATGAAGGTCTGTATGCTATCAAGCATAAGCTTGGAGATGGAACATTCAAGCTTGCAACTGTTGATGCGATTTCACTCCCGAGGGCGTGGAATAACGAGCATTTACTATGCTAATTTGCTTAAAAACTATCTTTGTACATACTTTATTGATTCAATGTAACTAGGCACGATCTGCCGTTATTGTGAATATAAAATTAAGTGGCTTTGGGGATAGATGAATTTGTATTCTCATTAACTAAATCTTGCGCTGTGAACAACAACATAATTAAACAACTTACACCTATATAATGCATGAATGCAGGTGCCCGAAGAAAGTGCCAATCAAATTTCATGGTCCATGACTGAACTCGAGGAACATGACTATTCCAAGTATCTAGAGAAGATGCCAAACAACTCCTCCAACCCACGACTCGGGTATTGGAGTATAAACACATGGGGGTCGAACGAGACAGTCTGCCCTAAGAACTTTTCCCAGAGATAGTAAAAGCAACGAACCGTTGCTGGAGTTTGGCAAAAACAACGATCAACGCCCGGAGTTAGGCGATATTTGACGCAAATGTCCGAAGATAGACGTTGTGACGTCCAGAGATAGCATTATGCTAACTTAGCACCATGATAGGGCATAGGTGATTGACGCTCAGCGTTAGGCGAGATTAGACAAAAACGTCTAAGAAATAGACGACCGTAACACTACTCAAAGTAATTAATCTCGGTCGAAGCCCGGAGATTGGCAAGACCAAACTTGGATGCCCAAAGTTAGGCATCCAAGTTATAACTCTATTAGCGTGAAGAGTGATAAAAACTTCATCGCTAACACTAGTCAAATAAGCTCGGCTAAAGATAAGTGAAGCAAGTTACTAAGCTAGCTAAATGGAAACATTTCTCAATACATGAACAAATAGATGTAGGATTTGAAAAGGAACAAATATATTCTTCACTAACAAACTTCATTGACCAAAAAGTGATGGTTGTGCCCGCACAAAACCAACCTACATACATAGTCCCAAAGCTAAAACAAAAGGCATCGAAAAAAACAAGGAAAAACCACGACTAAGTTTTCTTCCTCCTCTTCTTCCCCTTCCTAGAGGAATGAGCCTCAAATTTGTTGGGTTTCCTTCTGCTAATTCCCTTGCCTTTGTTATCCTTTGGGAAGTAACCTTGTGGGTCATTTTCCCAATCGTAGTCACTCCTTGAATATTCAAGTAACTCACCCTGAGTACCGCTAGAAACGTGGACGATAGCTTGAAGTGATGGGTCAGCAATACGAATTGGCAATATGCTCAAGCAAGAAGTCTCAAGACCAGAAATATGATGAGCGAAAATAGAGAAGTGAGAGTTCGGTGGATGTATGCACACCGACCCATAAACTTACGTAGAGGAATCACCTATGCTTGAGGTACCATGGATCGGTACCGATTTATAGTCCATGGATCGGTACCAAACCATATAAAAAAATGAACGAAAATAAAATAAAAGATAACTATGTATAAATGTGTATGTGAGTATGCATGCATGACAATAGATAGTTGGAGTTCCAAGAGAACAAGGTCCTACTTGAATAATTTGAAGAAAGAGATTGTTGAAAAAAAATTCGAAATTAGAATGGCGGACTTAAAGAACATGCTCAAATTTTTATATTACTTATAAGTTACAAGCTCAAGGCCTTTCGGAACAACACAATGGTTGATAAGAGGTGCAATGTTATGTGAAAGCAGTTCGCATGACAAGTACCAACTACTCAGGATGGAACTTGAAACCCGTAATATGGAGTCCTCTAGGCATCTATCCAAAGCATATCTTGTTAACACAAGATAAACTTTGGGGGGAAATGTTAGCTAGCCCTGGACTGGACCACATTCGAATGAGTTAAGTCACTGAAATAGAAGAATAACCAAGCAGAAATCCAGAGCGATAGTGGCCAAGCTCAGATGTCAAGCAAAACCAAGAGGTCAAGTCATAAGCTTGCCAAGAATCTTCGCGAATAGCCCACATACCAACTCACTTTCAGTGCCAAGTCCAAAAATCCAAGAATCAAGTCAAGCCATGGATCGGTACCGATCCATGACCAATGATCAGTAGCAATCCCTAATTCTCATCCAAATCCTCCATACAGTTCATGTCGTAGAAGGCCAGAGTAATTATTAATCAATGCACACTATAAAGATGGTTCACCCACAGTCCTTTGCCTAAACGATCAATGGATAAGTCAAGTGCTTTTGTACAACCTCCGAACTAAGGAATTCATTCAAGTTCAAGCTCATATCAATGTAACCAAATGTCAAAGACAAAGGTGCAAGTCAAACAAACATCCACGAGAGATTGAAGAAGGTCCGAAATACAATCTTATGGATCGGTACCGATCCATGGAGCATTGTTCGGTACCAATCCATAGCTTTTGCTAAGTCGGCCAAAATAGTTTGAGACAGGCTCTTTCAAAATGTAGGGAACATGGAGAAGAACGTTGTTGAGGGAATTCCATCGACCTTTATCTATAAATAGAGGGTGAGAGGTATTGATTTTTGCTTGCATTCTAATTTTATGTACTTCTATTGTAATCTCGTGAGTCTATACCGATTGATAGAATACCAATCCATAATAACAACCTTGTAAAAAAATTGTAGAATCATAAACAAAGTTTAAGTGGACATAGGCCAGCAATTAGCCGAACCACTATAATTGTTGTGTGTTATTTCCTCTCATTTTTCATTTAATTTCTTCATTTTATTCTCTTTTATAATCTTTTGGTGTTTGTGCCAACTTTTGGCGTAAACATTTTGGTGCTTTCACCGAGAATTAATCTCCGGCCATTTGAATCTATTGTCTACCTTTGAATTGATTTAGTCCACGAGGTGGATCCATCAGTTTCATTCCTATAATCCACGACTATTTAGATTTCTGCAAAATATATCATAGAGTTAACTGAAGTAATAGCTCTACAAAACACTATGGAAAAATCCACCGCCTCCAGGCCCACTAACGATGCTAAGAACGCCGGTTCTCAACACGTTGAAGAAGTCACTGAACCCAACACGGCAAAAATCCATAGTACGTTAGATATGATAACACAGGTTGAGATGGATAGGACGATGAAGGAGTTGAATGACAAGCAATGTGAAAGTCATGATGAAATAAGGAAACAAATGAAGGAAAGTCTAGAATTGATGAACCAGTTATTAAGTAGTCATAGTAGGAACAGGACGGAATTATCGCCTTTCGATTTAGAAGAAGACGGTTCTTCATCATTCATAGGAAACCACAAAGATGGAAGCAGAAAATGTAGAGGAAGGAAACCGGGACCTTGAGAAGTAAGTTAGACTATGCTCAGAATACAAAAGCATGGATCGGTACCGATCCATCCCTAAGGATCAGTACCGAACCTTGTCGTCGTGTTGTAGCCGCAAGAGGTGGTGTTGGCTTAGATGATGATGTTGTTTGTGGAAGTTCTGTCAATATACTACTTAAGAGAGCTTATGACCGGATGATGATGGGTGGTCGGGACCTGAAGCCTTGGCAATTCCAGATTCAGAGATTTACCCAAAGAGGTTATAGGGCCTATGGGATGTGTTGATTTACTGGTGGTTTTAGGGGAAGGTGATCAAAAGAGGGTGCGGGTTGTGGCCTTCACGCTAAAGAATATATTTTCAGCTTATAATTCCTTTTTAGGTCGATTGGCCCTTGCTAATTTCCAAGTGGCCCTGGCTCTGTGGTGCCTGACAATGAAATTTCCTATGGAAAATGGAATAGGGGTCATTCAAGGTGATCAAAATTTAGTACATGAGTGCTACATCGTGGAGCTAAGGAAGCAAAGTGATGCATGAAAGGAAAGAATGTAGAGAAGACTCTCCGCATCAAGTCAATAGGCGCATAACAACCACCGCCAAAGCACTGGCTCGGTTGGCATAATAGGTTCCACAGAGCTATGGATCCGAGGAAAGAGCTAGAGGATGCTAGGGCAGCCCCGGTCGAGCTAATGATTGGCATCCCGGTCAATCTGGATGATTCAACTCAGGTCTTGAAAATTGGATCTCAACTCGGCATGAAGATGAAGAAGGAATTGACTGGGTTTCTCTGGGAAAACTTGGATGTGTTTTCCTGGACACACTCTGACATGTGTGGAATATCGTGGGAGATAGCATGCCATGCATTGAATGTGAATCCCAGATGTCTCCCTATGAAACAGAAGCAGCGTAGCCTGGGTCCGGAACTATCGCTGTGTTGAAAGAAGATGTGGATAAGCTAAATGCCAAAGGTTTCATATGCGATGCTTTAAACTCGGAGTGGGTATCCAATCCAGTACTAGTTAAAAAGTCCAACGGGAAATAGAGGATGTTCCTCGACTATTCGGACCTGAATAAGGCATGTCCAAAGGATAGTTTCCCACTACTAAAATTCGACCAACTGGTGGATTCAACCGCCAGCCATAAATTTTTGTCATTCATGGATGCTTACTCTGGCTATAATAAAATTCCAATGCATATTCCAGACCAGGAACACACCTGCTTCATAACCGACTTGGGATTGTATTGCTACCTTGTCATGCCATTTGGTCTAAAAATGTCGGAGCCACTTAGCAGAGGCTAGTGAATTCAAAATTCAGAGATTATATTAGACGTTCAATGGAAGTCTACGTGGACGATATGTTTGTTTATTATTTATGCCAACACAATTCGGGATTAGTACAATTGATGGATCAAGGGCATTGATGGTGGCGCAAAAATGGGGAATTCCAAAAAAAGAATCATTTTATTAATTTTGCATAAGATCTTATTTTATGTTTATGTGAATAATTTATTTACACTAAAGTGTATTTAGTGGATACCAGTAAAAACTAGATAGGAGTTTTTTATTTTAATTCAGTTGTGTTTTATTTTATTTATAAAGCTTCAATATATATGTATGTATGTATGTATGTTATGGTTTAAATCAATTTATATATTGTAATTTAAATTCAATTTAAATTTATTTTATTTTATTTGATAATAGTAATCTATGCATTTATGTGAATAACAATATAGAATATATATATATGTATGTGTGTATGTATGTATGTGTATGCAGTGCCGGCCCAATGATGTTGGTTGCCCTAGGCAGAAATGAAGGAAAAAAAATCAACGAAAAATGGCATGTGCTAGGAATTGAACCCTGGTTGACAAAGTCTGAAGTATTGAATTCAAACCATTACACTACAACCCTTTCTCTTCTATTTGTTGCCCTGCTGCCTTTCTATACTACTTTTTTAAAAAGCATCTGAAACATTTTGTTGCCCCCTTGGCCATCTCCGGCGGTGTTGCCCTAGGCGATGGTCTTGCTTGCCTTGCCTTTGGGCCGGGCCTATGTGTATGTATATGTATATGCATATAACCAATATGATTTATGGTTATAAGTCTGAAAATAATATCACGAATATCTCCTTAATATTAAATAACTTCATTAAGATAGCCGTTTATATATATATATAAGAATTTATTTTTGGCCGCCTATGTATTTATCCGTACATACATACATACATACATATATTAACATATATTTTAAGTATAAAATTTAAACCTTAAATATAAATAATTCAAATATATTAACATATGTCCAAAAAATTAACCCAAAAAAAAAATATATTATTTTAAACCCGAAAGAAAAAATCTTTTGTTTATAAAATCGAAAAATAATGTAATCCTTTTTTTCCATTTATGTGCATAATGATACAGCTAGGGGTATGCCTTATGGGCAATTATGTAATTTGTTACATTACTTGATAACCAATCTTATTCAAAATAAAAGGTGTTTTCTTTTTATTATATACTTGATATAATATGTTACATTAATAAATTAATTTAATTAAAATTATATTTAATAGAAAATTTATAATGGCATGTTTCTTTATAGTAGTTACAAAGTGTTGTGACCGTGACTAATTTATCATAATGAAAATAAATATACCATTTTAAATATTCCTAGTCAAGATATATTGAGATTGGATATCGATACATCCGTTGAGACTAGAGTACGTAACGCTCTCCAAATGTTGGGTAGTGTATTACTCATGCTGCTGAGGACACCGAGGGCTTACGTACTGATAGTTATTGGATAACTATAGAATGACCCACTCGATAGTTTTTTGGTGGTTAATATAACTAAGATCAAGCAGAAAATATCGATGTGACTAATTTACACAGTTGTCTCGACTTGAGAATACTATTGTTCTTCAATATGGAAGCTCCGCTCTGATTATAGTTAAATCATGGCACGACGTCCATCGAATGACTATAGTTAGGTCGAGTAGGAGCATTGGAAGTGAAATATTATTCAAGCGAGAATTCATCTGCTCAATTATACGAGGTTAGTTTCACGGTCTACCGAAGTCGACTCAAAGTCAAAGTCTCTAGCCAAAGCATTTCAATTAATAATAATTGTAATTATTGAACCAACGACTTTGTGTTTGGACTATAAAGTTGAATATGGACGATATCGGAATTTTGACCGTTGCCAAATTTCATAAGTCCAAAGTGATATAATTTTGACGAAGAGAATTGATGTAAATAAAAGTCACAACCGGGTCGCTTAACAAAGTGAAATTGGGTTTTTACTAAAACCAAGTAAGCAATAAATTTGATCAAAATGTCACTCCACCTGCTAAGTGACGTGTGAACATTAATATTCAAATAGTTTGATATTAATCACTGACCAAATTTACACCTGACGAGTACATGACCAAAACAATGAATTCTTCTTTGACTAAATGATTTAATTAGTTTATAATTGCATAAATTAATTAAATTAATTAATATTTATGAAATGTTAATTATAAATTTGATTATGATTTGAGAAATAAATATTACTAGATATGTTTATAATAGTTACAAATTTATCAATCGATATACGATATTGATAAGTGGTTAAATTGGTATTAATTGCGTAATATTTTACATGGGCTTAAATTTGTTTAATGCCCATCATAAGGGCTCTTACTTTCAACTACATACATGGGTATAGGTGGCTAGGGTTTTGAAATTAAGAGGCTTGATTTTGGATGGCTCAGATTGAAGGAGAAAGTATGAGATTAGATCCACCTTTCTCTCCTTTCTATCCACTATATAAGAATCCCTAACCCTAATTAGAAATAATGTTTTGCCTCCTCCTCCATTATTTTTCTGCTGAAATTAAATTCTCCTTTCCTCCATCATTACATACTCAAATCCAGTCACTATTTGACAGCAAAAGGTCAACAGTTCAAAGACTAGCACTCTTTGAATAGGAAAGAGTTTCAAAAGGGAGAATTTATTTTTAAAGGTGCACTTCATGACTTTTGAATTAAGGTATGATTTTATTATAGCTAATGATTATTTATCATGTTTTAATGAAAAAATGATTATCATGGTTTGTATGTATATAACATTGCCTTATTTGATTTGGAAATTGCTTGTGTAATTTGAATTGTTTGTTGAATGAATTGATTGGGGTTTTATTTTTGATAAATCAAAGTGAAAATTCTATATGATTAAACAATGTTTTAACTAAGATCTGTGTTTGTTTATGTAATTTGAATTGTTCGTTTAATGAATTGATTGGGGTTTTATTTTTAGTAAATCAAAATGAAATTTGTATATGATCTGTTTCAATTATAGATCTATGTTTTAAACACTCAAATCAAAGAGTAATTCTTTAGATATAAAATTTTATATGTTTGTATTAATTGTTTGGATTTTATTTTGATAAATCAAAACTCAATTTGTATATGATTGGTACAATGTTTTTAACCATAGATCTATGTTTTAATCACTCATACCGAAGTGTAATTTTCAAATCTGAAATTTTGTATGTACATATTATTTGCATTTGTATTGTAGTAGAAACTTAAATATGATTAAAAAGATGTTTTGATAATGAATCTAAATTTAAAATTGATTGCAATAATTTTATAAATTTGTTAACCCATTTATTATCCCAAATATCTTTCTTTAAGTATTTAAAGGATTGTTAATATATTTCTTAGTTTTGCGTGTTTCACTTTTGTTTTATTAAAAAAATAATTATTCATGTAGGTTGAATCTCTAAATTTACTTTTACACATATGTATTTTGTTAACTAATTTAAATTTACATAAGTTTACAAATACATCAGGAAATTTTAATGTAATATGGAAGTTTATTTTGAATTAATTAAGAAGTTTGGTTTAATCTTTATATACATATAATTATATCTATATGTATGTGTAAATATAAAATTTAATGTTTGTATTTTAAATTGTATAATTTAAACGCTTTATTGTTATCAAAATTAAAATAAGGCAAGAATACATGCATATCAATTATTGTTGGCTATTCATATTCCTGTGTCATACCAATTCCTTGATTGTTAATTAAATGTTGCATAAATTAAGTTTGCCAAAGAGGGAAGATGAATCAATCATCTTTGTCATCTTTTATTTCTTTCCTTTTTGTCCCTTATGTGTTTGCCTCTAAATTTATCCTTATGTATTTGTATATACCTTGTTATCAATTGATCATATTTGCCTTATGTTTAACTATTTTGTCACACAATTAAGGAATGCATATATTTGATATATTCAAACATTTTCACATCCCACAATTAATTTAGAATTAAATTAATAAAACAATGACAAAATTAATAAAATATGACTTTATTAAAAACAACATTAGATTAATAAATCTCTTTAGATTTCATAGGCTGTAACGACCCACATTTCAGAAGGTTTAAATCGACAATAATCTACACATGTCCAACTTAAATAATCTGAAACATAGATAATCAACGAGGTTAATTAAGAAAAATAAAAAAAGAAGAAGAAATCAAAACAGAATCTCGTAGAGGAACGATAAAATATAATAATCAAATAAACAGTTCATGAAGCTGTTTGTACTATACATTTTATTATAATTTATACAACATTTATCAGAGTTATATATACAACAGGGATAAATAAAATAATGCAGTAAACAACATGATGTAGGAATAATAATAGTAATAATATACCAAATCTTCGCCTTCGTCCTCTAGAGAATAATCTTCAATGCGCTGAAAAACTAAGGACTGACTCGAGCGTAATGAAAAGACAAAACACTCGATTCAGGACTAAAATATCCTTATGAGAGTCAAATCGATATCAAATAACATGAGTGTAATAGCGTCAGAGATGTTTACGAGACTTCACATCTCCTATCCAGTGTATAACGTGCGTGCAATAACTCGAGAGATGTTATGGGATTTTCCATCTCTTAAGGATCCATCAAAATATTTATATGTAGCAGAATACGCTACATATATAATGTCTAATCGGTAAAATAAATATTTTTCTTAGCGTTAAGGGTTTACAATAATCCCCCTTAACGCGTTTTTAAGCATTGTCGTACAGTTTGCATATAACGCCTCAGTAGAACGTCGGGAGATAGGGATGCGCCGTGATACGACAACACTAAACCAAAATCATAGGAGTCTCGTATAGGGATAAAAGTATGGCAAGGCACATGAGGAATACCCAAGGTAGGATATTACTAGATCGGGTCGCAGGGCTAGTGGTAATGCATCGTAGCCACGACTGCCCACCACATCCATCCATCCCATATCGAGTCAAAGGGAGGCTATCCCAAATCAAGATGCACCAATCGAAACCAACAACAAGAGTAACAATATGGACCGAGTCCACGAAAATCAAAGAACGAATGTCCGCTAGGGGTAATGAGCCCGCTTGGCCCTGTCAAGCCGTCCTGTTTTAGTCATTTCAAATTGGCACAAGTGTCGAGGTCTATCCATCATCATTCTCTTTCTTCAAATCCAGCAAATGATGCCAAATCCAACCGCTTCATTCTGGAGTCTCCTCCGAGTACACAATTGTTAAAGTGGTTCCAATATTGACAGAGAGTATGCCAATAAGAGGCCCCGGTCTCTTTAATAACCCAACGTCGTTTTACACACCGGTTGGTACTTTTATAACTCGAAAACAATTCGTACTTGATATCAAAATGTCATATTCACTTCAAAATCAAATTCATTTCGAAATCATCATATTTACTCAAAATATTCAATTTCACCTCAAAATCATTTTCGCCTTAATATTTCGATTTTGCTTCCGAATTTTTTTTCCAAATTTAAATTTAGGTTATAACTTCATTTTAACCCAATTCGTATTTAAATCAACGATTTAAATATAAACATTCAAGCCTTGAGCAGTTTGAGTTTTTAGAAAATAGTTTGACTAATTTTAAATAGTTTAAAAGGTTTAAATAGTTTGATATAAAATAGTTTAAGTATTGAAAATGGTTTACATAATAAAATAGAGTGGAAAATCAAACAGTTTGAATATTTAAAAAGATAGATTTTAAACATTTCATATTAAAATAATTTATTTCCAAATTAAACTGTCACTTTTCACTTTAACCAATCTGGACCTAAGTCCAAATTCCAATCAACTGATTTAATTTCAATTATTCCATTTCAAATCCTTTTCAATCTCATTTCAATTCGAATCGATTAAACTTCGATTCAATTCCATATAATTTCAATTGCAATTCAAATTAATTTAAATTTCGATTTCAAATTAATTCAATTTCGAATTCGATTCCAATTAATTTCAATTCCAATTTGAATTCATTTCAATTCAATTTTCAATTTTATACCATTTCAAATTATATAAATTCGAGTTCAATTTAAAAATATCGATTTTGATCACTTAATTCAAATTAAACTTCAATTTTCTAATTTTGATTCAAATCTTAAAATTAATTCCATTCCCGAGCCCAAAATTTGAAAATATCAATTTATATCACCTTTACTTAATAACTCCGAAATTAAAGTAAAGTTAAAATATTTTTAAACAATTCGATTTCAATCATTTAAGTCATTTTTCAATCATGACTACAAATTCCAATTAAATTCTTAAAACAATTTCTTTAAGCCAAAATTAATTTCAACATTTCAACTCGAATTCTTAATTAATTCAATCTTCATAAATTTGATTTTTTATTTCTTCGAATCAAAATCATTTAAATAATTTCAAAACCAAAATTTTAAAGTCATTTAATTTAACCGATCCGGTTTTCGTATATAATTTCTATCTTATAGTCAAGTGAATAGTTATTTCAAGTTAATTTCAGGGATGGATATATATCATTTCAGTCTAAATCAAAGTGCCAAGGTATATATCATTTCAACCTATTTCTTAATGTTAGCGCCAAAATTGGTCACTAACACCCAAATCCAAATGAAAGCACGAAATACCAGTCACAACTCGTAGATAGATTATACGTGGAGGATATTAATATGAAGAACAGAAAAAATTAAAATGAAAGCAGTAAAGAACAACAAATTTTATAGTGGTTTGGCTAACTCAGGCCAACGTCCACTCCAGAAGTTTCCTTTTATTGCTGTAATAACCGATTACAGTTACAAAATGGCAGAGTTGCCTTAGACTTAGAAAAGAGAAAGTAAGAGAGTCAAAAGGAAGATCACTTTTCTGAACCCCCACATGCTGTATTTATAGGTAAATCCCGAGTTACTGGGCTTCCTAAATAGTCCGGGCCCATCAGGTCCATAGCCGAGCTTATATCCTTCATTATGACCGACCCACACTGCCGTGCCGACCGACCTATGCCGGTCCACTCCATACTCTAGTATGCCGATCCACACCACCAAGTCACCGAGCGGCACTCGCCGAACCAACTACGTCGAGCCACATCCCATGAAGTTGACCCGAAATAACAACTACTTGGACACGAGGCTGCCGAACGATGTCATGCCGAGCGACGTCTTATGCCGAGCGATGTCCTATGCCGAGCGATGTCCTATGCCGACCCACCTTATATCCCACTGAGCTACCGAGTGATAACCCGAAGCGAAGGATCTTAGGACTCGAAGCAACCGAGCCCCATTCCATACCGAGCCAGTTCTTTCCATCCCTACCGAGCCACCCTGACCGAACTGCAATGCCGAGCGACCCATGACTTCCAGACTGAACGACCTATGCCGAACGACCCATGACTTCCAGACCGAGTGACCGATGCCAACCGACATATGATTTCCTCTCCACTCCTCGACCGATCCATGCCTCCAAGGCTGAACCACATCATCAAGGCCAGACGACCCCACCAAGACCGAGCCACATCACCAACACCGAACCAACCATTATGCCAACCCACCTTCCAAACGTGATGCATTTCCTATCCATCCAGTCGACTCATACTTATCGCATTCCATCTTCATTAACTGAGAAGTTGACTTAGCTAAATCTGCCTATCCGCGGCCTTGCAAAAAGGCGGGTTAACATTTTCCCCCCAAAACATGCCTTGCTATTGGAAGGTGTGTTTTGAATAGCCTCAAATCCGATATCTAAAGTTTGTATGTCATTCACATTTATACTTTCTGATTCATAATCCAATCCATTACCAAGCCATCCTATCCGAGTGCCATGGCCATATCCTGATCCATTTCCACGACTGTTCTGAGTCGATGTCCGATTCCGAATCCAGTAATCAAATCATTAGCCAAATCCATATCTGGGACCTCATCGGATCCAAATCCTAAACCAAATCTGAATTCGATAACCAAGCTCTAATCCATCCATATCCAATAACCAATAACCGATGACCTCTCCGGGTCGATATCCAAATCCTGGGCCACTCCGGGTCCATGCCCAAATCCTTAGCTGCTCATAGCCAATATCCAGATCCATAACCTCTCCGGGTTCTTACCAAGCGCAATCCATACTTGACGACCTGTATGAAGCAATGTCTCGACCTAAGTCCTAGACCGATGGTGATCCTGGTTTAGTGTCCCTGAACGCTAAATAATGTCGTGGCTTAAGTCCTAAGCTGAATCCTGGTCGCTTCGGACCTATGCTGAGCATAGTCCATACTCGACGACCTGAAATAACAAGTGATAGATAATATGGGGCCTAAGTCCTAGGCCGAATCCTAGTCTCTTCGGACACTTACCGAGCATAGTCCATGCTCAACGACCTTTTAGCCAAAATCCAAAGGAAAATCCAATCAAAATCCAATCCGAAATCCAAATCCAACCAGAAAACTAGAAATCCATATCAAAAATCCAAACCAAAAAACAAACATCCGAACCCGAATCCAAACCAGAAAACGAGCAAAACAGGGAGTTCAAACCAAACTCCAAAACCAAGCCAGAAAAAGGAAGTGTCCAAACTAAAAGAAAAAACATATTTCACAAACTAGGGCATCACGATTCATCATCGTCTCAAAGCATGCCTAGGGGCTATCTCCGTCCCCGTACATGAGTAAGCGACTTAGTCGTTAGCCGAAAGTTTGTTACTTATTCCAGACCATCACGATCAGTTGATGACCAACCGACCACCATTCCTGGGCCTCGCGACATCGTCGTTCAGGGTAGGCGGCGGCTGCTCCTGTTCCACCGCCACATTCTGAGTTTCGACATATTGTCGCAACTGACCATTCCTTACATGCTCCTCGATTATATCCTTTAGATGTCGGCAGCTGTTAGTATCATGCCCATCCAGGTCATGAAAGAGACAGTGCCTTCCCGATGCCCTTTCGCGTTCTGAGGGTTCCCTCCTTGCCGACCTTCGATAAGGAAGGCGATCCCGAGTGTCCAAGTATATTTGTTCCAATGTTGCATTCAGACTTGTATAAGTGGAGAATTTTGGTTCTCCCCAGCGCTTCCTTTTCCCTTTATCCTTATCTTTACCCGAGCTCTCACCGCGCGGTCCTCCACCCTTAACCATGTTTACTTCCTTTGATTTTATATCTAGACATGCATCCTCTAGTCGAAGAAATCTCTCAGCTTCATGAAAGAATTTCCCGAGATCCAATGGTGGATCCCATATCAATGACACTTTGAAATCCGAATTATCCTTGACTCTTGATACTGCAGTCATTAGAACCATTGATGGATCCGGCCGATCCACCGAAGCAACTGCCACATTAAACCGAGTTAAGAAAGTCCTAAGCGATTCATCCGCCCTCTGCTTAACCGATGTCAATATCATCACATTTTTTGGCCTTTTTATGTGAACTCGAAACTGTCTCAGGAAATTATCCACCAGTTCTGTCCACGTTCCAATAGATCCATCCTCTAGCTGTCTAAACCACATAGCAGCTATATCGGTCAAGTACAAGGGGAAACACCGAGCCATAACCTCCTCTGATGCTCCCAGCACTTCCATGTGTCTGGTGTATCTCATCAAGTGGTCAGTGGGATCCGTCTTACCGTTGTATACTTCCAGAGTGGGCAGCTTGAAATCGGGCGGATTCCTAGCTATCCTGATGTTTCGGGTGAACGAACTTTTGTTGACTCCCTTCAAATCTCTATTTGTCAAACCTCCACGAATGGTTCGCCTGATGATGTCAGCCAATCCAGTGTTCCCTACCAGGGGTTGCCCCTATCCATGTTTCCTAATTGCCCTCCAAGTCCACGAGGAAATTCTGGCACATACTCCTCATCACGTACTCCTGTATTCCTATTGGTGTCGGGCTGCGTAGCATCATCCGGTATCCGTCCATGAACTGGTCCAGCATTACCTGTTGGTATGCCCCCAAGTCTTGGTCCACCCGGGTTAATAGTTGTTCGCTGATCAGGGGCTGCTCCCTGCTGAACCACTCCATCTGCTTGTTGGTTGAGTGCTTCTGATCCAGCTCCACGGGTCTGAGCTCCTGCAGTTCCTGCTTGTCCAAATTGTCTGAGAAGAGTCTGCATCATCTCCTCTTGTCTTTTCAGCATCGCTTCCATCTCGTCTCTGGTGATGTAGATGGATGCTTGACCTGCCCCAGCTCCAGAGGAAGCCTCTTGACTTCCTTCCTGATTGCTTCTTTCTATCACTTGCTTCCTTGTTGGTGGCCTAGCCATTGCTTTCCAAGAATCCGAGTTCCTAAGCCTTTAAATCCAAAGTCCAAGCTTTAGAATCCAAGCTCCAAAATCCCCGAGTGCTTGCTTTCTCGGTGAAAGCACCAAAATGTTAGCGCCAAAATTGGTCACTAACACCCAAATCCAGATGAAAGTACCAAATACCAGTCACAGCTCACAGATAGAGTATACGTGGAGGATATTAATACGAAGAACAACAAAAATTAAAATGAAAGCAGTAAAGAACAAAATATTTTATAGTGGTTCAGCTAACTCCAGCCTACGTCCACTCTAGAAATTTCCTTTTTATTGCTGTAATAACCGATTACAGTTACAAAATGGCAGAGTTGCTGTTGGGTGTGTTTCAACCGGGCCAACACCGCCGAACCATCTCCTTCCCAAATCCCTACCGAACCATCTCCTTCCCGAAGCCCTGCTGAACCATCTCCTTCCCAAAGCCCTGCCGAACCATCTCCTTCCCAAATCCCTGCCGAACCAACTCCAAAATATCACTACCGAACCAAAACCAAGTCCCACTGAATCAAACTACAACCAACCATCACCGAATCACTCGCCGCCGGACCAAGTTCCACCGGACCGAGTACCACCGGACCAAGTTCCACCGGACCAAGTACCACCGGACCAAGTTCCACCGGACCAAGGCATGGACCAAGTACCACCGGACCAAGGCGTTCCGGACCAACTTTGCCAGGCCAGATTGCATCAGCCCAGGCCCACCAGCAGCTATATACATCCAAGACCTCTGCCCCCAGTCCCACTCTTTAAATAGAGGGGCAGGGGTACAACAATGGGGGACAAGTTTGAGAGCTCAAGCACGGATAGAACTTTCAAACAACTTTCATATACTTGTATCAAAGCTTTGTACTTGTAATCTGAACAAGAAAGGAGAAATAATATATAAAGTGGACGTAGGCACATTCTGGCTGAACCACTATAAATCTGTGTGTCTTTTACAGTTTAGTCCCTGCTTTTTACATATTTGCATAAACCACCCAGATCACTAAAAACAACATAAAATCAACTAAATCATACGACTTGGAGGTGTTTGCCCATTTTTTGTGCAAACATTTTTGGTGCTTTCATTGAGAGTGGGGCTCGAAGCTTCAGCTTCTCCCACTTAACCTTCTTCCTAACAGCGTCGTTCATTGCTTGGAAAACATGCCTCCCAGGCAGAAAAAAGATGTTAACAAAGGAAAGAACATCGCAACTAGCAGTGTTCCAGATCCAGTGGTCACAGATCAAGTAAATCATCCCATTTCAAAAGCAGTACCAAATGAAGATCAGTCAAATCCGACAACCCCTGCCATAGAACAGCCGGCAGCAATTACTAGGGCAGATCTAGACAGGGTTGTGGCTGAAGTGACTAACCGCTTCACATCCCAGCAGGAAGCCTTGGTGGACCAACTCATGTCATGCTTAAGGGATGCTGAAGAGTCCAACCGCAACTCTAAATCGTGGGGTGAGTCCCAGTCTGGAGGATCTCAGAGACAACAAAGATCTTCCTTCTTCGAAGGAGCTAACGACAGAAGCGGCCATGGTAGGAGCCGAGACCGGGCTCAGCCCGAAGTTGGACCTGAGGAAATACTTGGAACTGAACCCAACAGGGGAGGTACCGGGCAGAGGTCAACTGTAGCCGATCTTGTCGTACTGCCTAACCACAGAAACACCAATGAACGGGGCCGAGCTAGAGTCCAGCCCGAAGTTGGACCCGAGGAAGTGCTTAGATCAGAACCCAGCAGGGGAAGATCAAGGCAAGGGCCAACTGTAGCTAACCCTAGCATGCTCCCAGAAGATCAAAGGCAGCCACTGGAAAATATTAGGAATGATAGACGATACCATCCCTACAGGTCATCTGGGCGGAATCAATCCCACAAAGAAGAACCGAACTCATTTCTATCTGCTCCAAATTCTAATGAAAGGATGGCACGCTTGTTCAGAGAGTGCATCCAACGGGATCAAAGAGATCGAGGGATAGGCGCTAGGGTAACCAGCCCTTTCGCTTGCAATATCGAAACTTCCATCACCCCCTGAGAATGGAAAATGCCAACAATGGAACCTTACAAAGGAACCTCTGACCCCGTTGTACACTTACAAGATACACACAACATATGCTCATGAGTGGAGCAACAGAAGGAGTGCTGTGCAAATGCTTTCCGCTATTCTTAGCAGATCTAGCTACCTCCTAGTTCTGCCATCTACCCCAAGGATCCATCAGCTCATGGGAGATGTTGAAAGAAAAATTCATCAGCCAATTCCTCATTCATGTGGAGCAACCCAAGGACGCTTATTCCTTATCCAGTATCAAACAGAAACCTAGAGAGAAAGTGCAGCAATATCTAACCCGATTCAATGCCGCAGCAGCCGCAATCCAAGATGCCGATGAGAAGCTTATCTTAATGGCCCTTAGTAGTGGTGTGCATCCGGATACTAAATTTGCAAGGAGATTGACCAAAGAAAAACCAACTACTTTACCCGATTTCTTCCATGAAGCTGGGAAATATATGAGACTTGAAGATGTTGCCACTGAGAGGCAGACAGGGCAACAAAATAAGGCACCTCATGGCAACACACCCGCTGTAGCAAAGGACGTTCGAAAAAATGATTCTAGAGACAACGCTGTGGGCAAGAAGGGAGAAAAGCGTCTATATTGGCCAGGACTGAGATTTGACGCTTACACCCCGTTGAATGAAACGATCGAAAACATCTTCCTGGCCACTCAAGACGAAGTTAAATACAAACGCCCCCCGCACAAGAAAGAATCAGATAATGCAATTAAGTCTGGAAAATTCGGTCGCTTCCACAAGTCCCATGGGCATGATACCAACGAATGCCATCATCTCCGGGACTTGATTGAAGAACACATCAGAAGAAGAAGACTAGAACGCTATGTAAAAGGCCAGAACAGGACTCCAGTTCCTGCCAATGAGGACCCAAGGCTACCCTCCCTAGAAATAGGCAGAGGAAATCGCAACATCGGCGGCTCCAGTCAAGAGAAGATAGTGGTCCATACCATCTCGGGAGAGCCACACATCTCCGACGAAAGCTGGGCAGAGATGGAAAGGTACGGAAAGTCACTTAGAAACAATGAAGAATGCGTCAATTCTATTATAGAAGAAAGACACCCGAAGAGGATAGAAAATGGTGACATCACATTCAGTAGGCATGACCTGGAGGGAAGGCAGTACCCTCACACGGATCCCATGGTTATCTCTGCCCGGCTCGGTCCAGCCGAGGTTTTCTGAATTCTAGTAGACACTGGAAGCTCAGTAAATATCCTATTCAAGCATGCCTTTGACAAAATGAAGCTGTCATTAAAGGATGTTCTTCCCTGCAATAAACTACTACACGGTTTCACAAGAAATGCGAAGATGCCCCTCGGGCGACAGGATCTCTTTGTTGAAATTGGAAGTCATCCCCGTTCCGTTGTGCGGAAACAGACATTTGTGCTGATAGAAAACCACTCGGCCTACAACGCCTTCTTAGGAAGGCCAGCCTTGTCTGACTTCCAAATTGTCCTGGCCCCATGGTGCTTGAAGATGTAATTTCCAACGGACAATGGAGTAGGGGAGGTAGAGGGAGACCAGGACATTGCTCGAGATTGCTATGTAACTGAACTTTGCAATAACCACAGGAAGGATAAAGGGAAGGGTGTAGAGATTGCCCTCTGCACAAAAAGTTTGGAAGCATAGAAACTAAAGAAAGCCCCTCCTCTTCGATATACCAGCGACCCTTTCAATGAATTAGACCCCAGGACAAAGAGGAGGAGGCCACCGCCGAGCCTGCAGAGGCTATGGAATTTGTATCTGTAGACAGACATGACTCGAGTAGACTATTGAAAGTCGGGTCCCAACTAAAAGCAGAGTTGAAGGAACAACTCATTGATTTTCTCCGCCACAACTTGGATGTATTTGCATGGTCACACGCTGACATGACCAGAATCTCCCCTGACATAGCGTGCCACGTACTAAACATTGATCCTACCAAGGCGCCAGTAAAACAGAAAAAGAGAAGTATGGGGGCATAACGATCAGCAGCCCTCGATGAAGAAGTAAAGAACCTACTTGCCAATGACTTCATACGAGAAGCCATCTACCCAGAGTGGATCGTCAACCCGGTGCTGGTAAAGAAGGCTAATGGGAAGTGGCGAACATGCATTGACTTCTCCAACCTAAATGACGCCTGCCCAAAGGATTGCTTCCCACTTCCCCGAATCGATCAGCTTGTAGACAGCACAGCCGGGCATGAACTCTTATCTTTTATGGATGCATACTCAGGATATAACCAAATTTCTATGCATGCTCCCGATCAAGACCACACTAGTTTCATCACTGACCGGGGATTGTACTGCTACAAGGTAATGCCTTTCGGACTTAAAAACGCAGGAGCCACCTATCAGCGCCTCGTCAACAAGATGTTTGCGGGGCTAATAGGACAAACTATGGAAGTTTATGTGGATGACATGCTGGTAAAGTCAAGAGAAGCCGACGATCACATAAGCCACCTGGATGAAATGTTTCAAGTACTTCGCCAATATGGAATGAAGCTGAATCCTCTAAAGTGCTCCTTCGGAGTATCATCAGGAAAGTTCCTAGGATTCATCGTCCATGCCAGAGGAATTGAAGCAAGCCCTGAACAAGTCCGAGCTTTGAAAGATATCAGGATACCTTCTACCCGAAAGGAAATGCAAAGCCTAAATGGAAAGGTGGCCGCCCTGAGCAGATTCATCTCTAAAGCGACTGACAAATGCATCCCCTTCTTCGAAGCTCTAAAGAAAGAGAGAGGAAAATTCGAATGGACTGACGAATGCTTAACAACTTTCCTTAACTTAATCGAACACCTCCAGAGACCACCAGTACTCTCAACTCCGAACAAAGGCGAAGAGCTATACCTTTACCTTGCTGTGTCATCTCATGCTCTAAGCGCCGCATTGGTGAGAGAAGACAAACGCACGCAGCGGCCAGTATACTTTGTAAGCAAGAGGTTTACAAGGGAGGAAGCCAGATATCTTAAACTTGAGAAACTAGCATACTGTTTACTAATCACATCACGGAAACTGTGTCACTATTTCCAGTCCCATTCCATCAGAGTTCTGACCAATCAACCACTAAGGCAGGTACTCCATCGTCCCGACACCTCTGGGCGACTACTTAAATGGTGCATTGAACTAAGTCAATATGATATCACCTACCATCCTCGCAACGCCATCAAGGGACAAGCCATGGCCGATTTCATTGCCGAATTCACTACCAACGAAGGTAAGGAGCAATCGGAAATAGCAGAAGACATCAAGTGGAATCTCTTTGTGGATGGTGCATCAAACGAACAAGGCTCGGGGACAGGTGTGGTAATAATCACTCCCAGGGGAAATAAGCTACACTATGCTACAAGGTTGGAATTCGCTGTTACCAACAACGATGCAGAGTATGAAGCAGTGATAGCTGGATTAGAACTTGCCTTAGAAATTGGAGCCAATTCTTTGTGTCTTCATAGCGATTCTCAACTTATTGTAAATCAAATACTAGGAGAATTCCAGGCTCGAGAAGAACGACTCATAGCATATTTAAAGAAGACCAAGTTGCTTCTCGATCGATTGAATCACTATTTAATCAAACACATCCCTCGGGAAGAGAACTAAGAGGCCGACGAATTGGCAAAGCAAGCTAGCATGAGAGACGGCACTATTTCCGAAACAGTAGCCATCTCAAAGCAACTGACCCCAAGTTTTGAGCAAGTGAATCTGATAGCTGCAACCGAAGAAGCAACTTGGATGACTCCTATCCGAGAATACTTACAAAGTGGCACACTGCCCAACGGGCGTAACGAAGTCAAAAAAAATCATGAGGAAAGCTTACCGCTACACAATAAAAGAGGGCACCCTCTATCGGCGCGGCTTCTCTAACCCCTTATTAAGGTGTGTCGCTGGAAGGGAAGCCAAGGAAATCTTATCCAGCATCCATCAAGGAAGCTGCGGAGATCACACTGGCGGGCAGACTTTGGCAAAAAAGATACTCTGATATGGATATTTCTGGCCCACCTTAAGCAAGGATGCCTTAGATTTCGTCAGAAAATGTGACAGATGTCAGAAGTTTGCTAAGATTCCGCGGCTACCAACAACTGAGATTACTCATATGACCAGCCCTTGGCCTTTTGCAGTATGGGGAATTGACTTGATTGGCGAACTGTCAATGGGCCGAGGCGGGGCCAAATATGCTATAGTGGCAGTCGACTATTTCACCAAATGGGTGGAAGCAGAACCCCTAAATAAAGTATCTTCAGCAAAAGTTATTAACTTCTTGATCAAAAATGTTCTATGCAGGTACGGAGTCCCATTTAAAATCATATCGGACAATGGACTTCAGTTTGACAGCGAGGAGTTCGCCAACTGGTGCCAAGATCACGAAATTCACAAAAGCTTCTCATCCGTAGCTTATCCACAGGCAAACGGACAAGTTGAAGCCGTCAACAAAATTCTCAAAACTCTAATAAAAAAGAAACTCGAAAAGTCAAAAGGCGCTTGGGTGGATGAACTTCCTACGGCACTGTGGGCCTATCGCACATCTTTCAGAACATCAACGGGGCATACTCCTTTCTCTTTGGCATACGGATCGGAGGCTATGCTCCCAGTTGAAACTATAGTGCCTTCCCACCGTAGGATCCACTATAACCCAGAAGAGAACGAAGAGCTCCTCCACATGTCTTTGGATCTAATTGAGGAAAGAAGAAATGATGCAGCCCTCAAAGCAGCAGCTCACAAGCAAAAAGTGGCAACGCAATACAACTCCAAAGTCAAGCATCGTAGCTTACAAAAGGGAGATCTTGTCCTCAAGCGAATCTTCCCGCGCCTCGGAGTGCTAGATCCAATCTGGGACGGACCATATGTAATTCATAAAGATCTCCACAATGGAGCTTATATTTTGTCAACAGTGGACGGGGAGGTGTTCCAGAGGGCATGGAACATCCAACACCTTCGTCGATACTTTTCTTAACTTGTACTGCCTATATGAAGTGAATTAACAAAGAGAATCAATGGACGTAGGCATTTTCGTGCCGAACCACTTTAAAAAACTTGTCTCTTTCTTAACTTGTTCCTTTATATCTTGGCTGCTTGTTAACTTTATCCTTTTATGTTGAACAAAATCCTGTGTAATGACATTCCCATTCAAGACACATCACGGTGCAACCTCACTTGGACAAGACCTAACATGTACTATACGAATCTATGCCCTTGCCAATGAGACACTTTTGCTCCAGCATCCCTCTGCTGCAGGCTAACTCATTGCTCACGATCGGCCCTCAAAGCCAACTGTAATGAGCCGATTATAAGCCACCGAGAAGGCCGACTATAGCCAAGGCAGCTCATTACGGCGTTCGGCTCGCCGGCAACTGTGAACCTACTTTAAGCCCCAACATAAGGCGTGGCCAGCCAGGGGTAGTTCACGGTTGACGATCGGCATCCACGCTAGCGGGCCACAGTAAATCGAATAATACCCACGATTACGGGCCATAATGGCCCGGGTAGTTACTGTGCGCGATCTCGGCTCCGATGTGTCTTAAGTACGGCTGTGGTAAAAAAGATTAACTCCCCGCGGAGGTGTAAGATGGGTGACAAATGTCTCCAAGACCCACAGCTAGGGAAAGTGACTACAAAGCCCTTTTGCCACGAACTTAAGCACATCGAAGGCCTTCCGTGATGGGAAGTTTTACTATTTCTCATATTTCAATTTTATTTAAAAAACTTTCCTCCTGTCCTCTATAACGACCCCTAAAGTACAGGACACAGAATAGGAGACATTCGCTAATGGGAGTGGGAACTCACAACAGGACACTAGGCCGCATTCCATACTCAGTCACACAAGACATTCAAAGCTGCCATCTACAAGTAAAATACGAAGGGCGGTATTTTCTTCTTTCGTGTATAAATACGTGGCTATAATTTATTCACACATCACACTAACATTGCAAGACATGAAATTATGTTTTAAGCAAGAACTTGACATCAAACACAACTGAATTGCAAGCATATGCATAGCTATATTTCTCATACAACATGTCAAAATAATAAAAGCATTCAAATACGACAGAATCAGCTTAAGTTAAAAAATTACACGCCAAAAATAATGTTGTTTATTACAAGTGACATAATTACAACCTAAAAGTTACGTTACTATTTTGAGACTAACATATACAACAATGTTCAGTAAGCAAAAAGATATTCAGGTCAAGTCAAGGAACCGGCTGCATTGGAGCTTTACCCTTATCCTGTTGACCGCCTGTCCGATCAAGGAGAGAATTCATTAGTGATAAGCAACCAAGTTAATGGAAAGACTAAAGGGGAGGACTTACCAGCATCTGCTCCTTGATCATCTTGATCATCATCCTCTACTTGCACACCTACCTCCTCAGCAGCAAGCAGCCGCATGCCCTCCTTCACCGCCACCTTCTCCTCCTTGGTGAATTGGGTCGTAACCACATCCATTCCGAAGACCTCGCCACCCTCCAGAGCCCTGAGATAAATCCTGGCCATAACCCGGGGATAATCATCCATCCAGGATAAGTTACCCTGTTTCCAAGTACGGAAGTACATATCCTGGAGCATCTCATCCATCATCCCCTCGTTCTCCTCGAACTCACTCATTCGGACCTCAAAAGCCAACAGTTTTGCAACGGCAGCATCCCTCTCCAATCGGTATCGCGAGCGGTCAGCCTGAAGGGATTCCCTCATCACCTCCATCTCATCCTTTAGCTTGGTTTGAGCCAGCTCTGCAGCTTCAAGCCTCCCGGATAACTCCTCTACCCGCTCGAGATCCGCTTTCCGAACCTCATCCACCGTTGCTATAGCCATGTCAATCCGTTCCTTACATACGGCTTCCATTTTCCGCAACTCTGCCCTGATGACCTCTTCCATAGTCTTCTTTAATTGCCTAGATGCAGCCTCATGCTGAGAAATCTGGATGGCTTGATCAGCAAGTTGTTTAGCCTGGTCAGAAACCATTAACTGCAGTTGAATATTGGCGCTCCCGATTTCCTCCCCAGCCTTGACCAATCGGTCATGATGTCCCATCAGCTTCTTGGTTTCCTCGGCGACCCGGTCAATGTTCGCCTTAGCTTCGTCCCCCAGAGTTACAACCCGAGTGGTAAGCAAATCAAGGTCCAGGGACTTAGCCTCGTCAAGCACTCGCACCATAGGATTGTGAGGGAGAAGGTGTTCACCAGTAACCCCGTCAAAGGAGATATCATGAGAGGCCGGGTCCAGATCTGGATAACCCGCAAACGGATTACGAGCCAAGCCAGGATGATCTATTGGGGTAACGGTAGGATTTTCAGACGGATGCAGAGAAGGTATGAACTCAGTATCCCCCTCCGTGATATCGTGAAGAGGCTGGAGTGAGGGCTGAGGACCAGGTAAAGGTTCGAACAAGGAGCGGCTCCTCTTCTTCTTATGAATGCCCTCTTCAATGACCCTAAGAAGAGGACGATAGCCGACTACATCCCCAGAGTGGTTGGTCGGAGGCTTCGGTTTAGTAGAAGCTTTGAGGGACTTATATTGATCAAGGCGGTGCCGAACATCTGAGGTCTTGACTGCTTTGCCCGCTCCTGGAATGAAAACCAAGTGTCACAAGCATGCATTGAACCGTAATTCAAGAAATATGTCAAGTTAAGAAGAGTAAAAAAGTCTGCAGGAGTCAAAAATTCACCTTGGATCGCAGAAGTTGCCTCAGCGGAAGCACTCTTGGAAGATAAATCGACGCCAGTCCCGGCCTTACCAGCTTTCTTGGGCTTCTCCGCCAAAGCCGGTCCTTCCTCCAACCCTTCGAAGGCTTGGCGGATAGCGTCATCTGTCCATTCTTGAATCACGCCTGCTTGCCTAGGAGGTAAAGCCCCGGTGCCATCACCGCTCTATCCTTCGCCACCATCATTGCCGTGACGATCACCGTCACCTTCTCTACCACTTCCGCTCTCCGCCTCACCTCCTTCATCCTTGTCTCTTTCCTCCTCCACATTTTCCTCCTCCGGAACATCTGGACATGTGCTGGGAGAGGGTCCATCGGACTTCTTCAGTTTCTTCCCCCCGTCGACTGGATGTATCGAGAAGGGTCTCCTTTTGCTGCTCTTCGCTGTAGCCCCTCCTTTAGCGTTGGCAGCCCTCTCCTCCGCCGTGTCTCTCTGCTTGACCACGGACTGATGTGGTAGAATCAGGTTGTGCCCCAGAAGTGTAGCGTTCCTGATCAAGTAAGAAGCCGACCTATCCCTTCCCGAAATGGCTTCTATTTCCACAGCCATCTGAATCAGGCGATCGTTCTCCATGACCGCAAAGCCACCTGTTGCTAGCAAGAAATAAAAGCATATAAGAAGAAGCATTGCAGTCAGAAAGAAATCATAAATAAGCTTCAACTTACAGCCAGAGGTGAAGCGACGGATGGAAACAGAGCCATCCTTGATGAAAAAACATTCCTTTTGAACATGCTGAACTTCGAATATAAATCCAGGACTGGCTTGAAGGACACGGCCGACTCCAAGCTAATATACGGAGACCCCTTCTTGTAGTCTCTCACGTTGTACAAATACCGGATTTCCCGGTTGGAAGGAGGACGCCCGTATCTCCTCTGGAAGATAACAAACATGCTCACCAAGATGGCGTAGGAGTTAGGCTGAAGCTGGAATGGAGCCACCTTCAAGTAGGTGATGAAGTTGACTATCCAAGCATTAATCGGGGGAATGGCCTCACACATACAATGGTACCTACTGTAAGTGAAATATCCTTCGAGGGGATTATATGGCATCACTCCTTCCCCCGGCAACAACATAAGCGCTCTGTCAATCCCAAAAGAGCGAGAAATAGCATCGAGCTGCTCATCTTTGAGGGAGCTAGGAAAACAGTCAGGCGGTGAGTTCAGAAGCTCTTGAGGACCGTACCCATCCACTAGCGATCTCAGGGTGGGTCCACGTCGTTCTGGATTCGGCTGAACTAGAGGACAATGGGGGATTCTCTTCTGTCCATAGATTTCTTCTTGTTGGAACGGGTTTCAACTTTATGAGACATTATCTGCAACACAAAAGAGTACATTGTTAGAATAAGGATGTAGAGATATAAATGAGCAAGTGTATGTTGTCTAGAGTTTCACTTATAAATTCAACACACAAATTCGTTCGGTAGTACAAAGGCTCGAAGGTTCATTCGGCGCCCATACTCCACAAATTCATTCGGTGGTACAAAGGCTCGAAGGTTAATTCGGCGCCCATACTCCGCAAATTCATTCGGCAGTTCAAGGCACGAAGGTTCATTCGGCACTCATACCCCACTGGTTCATTCGGTGGTTCAAAACATAAGAGACATTCGGCAATCACCTGATTCAATAGTCAAGCGTGGTTCGGCTATTTCAGTTGGTAGTGAATAACGAAAGCATAAGGTCCATACTTATAGGCGAATATCAACGACCGGATCAATTGGTTCGGCATTCGTGACCAGATGAGAGTGTCCAGGATGAATAAACAAAGCACGCCATATGCATACACATGCCCTACTTTGGGGGGGCAAGTGTTAGGTGTGTTTCGACCGGGCCAACACCGCCGAACCATCTCCTTCCCAAATCCCTACCGAACCATCTCCTTCCCGAAGCCCTGCCGAACCATCTCCTTCCCAAAGCCCTGCCGAACCATCTCCTTCCCAAAGCCCTGCCGAACCATCTCCTTCCCAAATCCCTGCCGAACCGTCTCCTTCCCAAATCCATGCCGAACCAACTCCAAAATATCACTACCGAACCAAAACCAAGTCCCACTGAATCAAACTACAACCAACCATCACCGAATCACTCGCCGCCGGACCAAGTTCCACCAGACCAAGTTCCACAAGTGTTAGGTGTGTTTCGACCGGGCCAACACCGCCGAACCATCTCCTTCCCAAATCCCTACCGAACCATCTCCTTCCCGAATCCCTACCGAACCATCTCCTTCCCGAAGCCCTGCCGAACCATCTCCTTCCCAAAGCCCTGCCGAACCATCTTTTTCCCAAAGCCCTGCCGAACCATCTCCTTCCCAAATCCCTGCCGAACCATCTCCTTCCCAAATCCATGCCGAACCAACTCCAAAATATCACTACCGAACCAAAACCAAGTCCCACTGAATCAAACTACAACCAACCATCACCGAATCACTCACCGCCGGACCAAGTTCCACCAGACCAAGTTCCACCGGACCGAGTACCACCGGACCAAGTTCCATCGGACCAAGTTCCACCGGACCGAGTACCACCGGACCAAGTTCCACCGGACCAAGTTCCACCGGACCAAGTACCATCGGACCAAGTTCCACCGGACCAAGGCGTTCCGGACCAACTTTGCCAGGCCAGATTGCATTTGCCCAGGCCCACCACCAGCTATATACATCCAAGACCTCTGCCCCCAGTCCCACTCTATAAATAGAGGGGCAGGGGTACAACAACGGGGGACAAGTTTGAGAGCTCAAGCACGGATAGAACTTTCAAACAACTTTCATATACTTGTATCAAAGCTTTGTACTTGTAATCTGAACAAGAAAGGAGAAATAATATATAAAGTGGACGTAGGCACATTCTGGCTGAACCACTATAAATCTGTGTGTCTTTTACAGTTTAGTCCTTGCTTTTTACATATTTGCATAAACCACCCAGATCACTAAAAACAACATAAAATCAACTAAATCATACGACTTGGAGGTGTTTGCCCATTTTTTGTGCAAACAGTTGCCTTAGCCTTAGAAAAGAGAAAGTAAGAGAGTCGAAAGGAAGATCACTTTTCTGAACCCCATATGCTGTATTTATAGGAAAATCCCGAGTTACTGGGCTTCCTGAATAGTCCGGGCCCATCAGGTCCATATCCGAGCCTATATCCTTCATTATGACCGACTCACACTGCCATGCCGACCGACCTATGCCGGTCCACTCCATACTCTAGTATGCTGATCCACACCACCAAGTCACCGAGCGCCACTCGCTGAACAAACTACGCCGAGCCACATCCCACGAAGTTGACCCGAAACAACAACTACTTGGACACGAGGCTGCCGAACGATGTCATGCCGAGCAACGTCATATGCCAAGCGATGTCCTATGCCGAGCGATGTCATATGCCGACCCACCTTATATCCCACTGAGCTACCGAGCGACAACCCGAAGCGAAGGACCTTAGGACTCAAAGTAGCCGAGCCTCATTCCATACCGAGCCAGTTCCTTCCATCCCTACCGAGCCACCCTGACCGATTCGTAATGCCGAGCGACCCATGACTTCCAGACTGAACGACCTATGTCGAACGATCCATGACTTCCAGACCGAGCGACCGATTCCAACCAACATATGACTTCCTCTCCACTCCTCGATCGATCCATGCCTCCAAGGCCGAACCACATCATCAAGGCCGGACGATCCCACCAAGACCGAGCCACATCACCAACGCCGAACCACACCATTATGCCAACCCACCTTCCAAACGTGATGTATTACCTATCCATCCAGTCGACTCAAACCTATCGCATTCCATCCTCGATAACTGAGAAGTTGACTTAGTTAAATCCGCCTGTCCGCGGCCTTGCCAAAAGGCGGGTTAACACTTAATTTATTCGAAATAATTCAATTGACAACTATATACTGCTAAATGATATACAGGATGATAACGGGATATATATAAAATAAATAAACATCCAACCATCCAATATATCAACCAATAGCAATCAATTTCAATCAACATCCAAATCAACCAATAATGCACAACAATTACATAGTTATCAATATTGGGTATTTTACTAGTGAATAAATTTCAATTTCAAATTTAACTGTCAATTAGTTCCTACACTCAATTCATATGTCAATTTCAATTTCAAACAACAGTCAAAATTATATAACTTCACGATCTCAATTTAACGAACATAAAAATATTATAATACATCGTGAGCGTTAAAATACTCTCCTTTTATTTAAAACTAAAAATATTTCAGCTTTAAATAAATTTGACTTCCATTCCAAGCCGTAGCCTTCGTCGATACGATTCTAGCGTGATTCGTTTCATCCGAAACAGACCTCGTATGCAAAAATTATGAATTAATTAGAATTTGTGATTAAATAAAAATAATTAACATGTTCAACAAAATTTAATTTTAATTAAACAAACCTAACTATGTCTCCCTATATCACGCTAGCCTCCCAGGCTTATTCGCGATTTCCTCCAGTCATGACATTTTCCTTTTTTCCTCACTAACGTCGATCGAAATTGCCGCCATCGCACGCCACCCCCTCCAATGCCGCCGCAACCCCCAACCTCCAGCGCCTCAGGCTATGCACGTCCAAAGCACAAGTCGCGACCCTCCCTCCAAAGCCCTAAAGCCCAAATCGATCGACTTCATCGTCCAGCCGTTCACGACCTTGCCACGCTCCTCCGCGCCCCAAGATCCTCCGCAACAATTGCTCGTTTGATCGATCGCTTTTTTGCTTGTTTTTTTTAATGTTCTGCTGCGATTTGAAAAGGAGGGAGAGAGGGTGTACAAGAGAGACATAAAAGGGACAGGGTGCGAATGAATGGTTGGATAAGGATAAGTAATATATATTATTATATTAGAAAATATCTCGTCTGATCGACCCCGTAATTCCGAACTCCAAATGGAGCATGCCACCTGGCGTTCATAATGTTTTACCCTCATTCCGAACATAATGGAACTAGTCTCGAGACCTAATTCGATTGCATGGGAAAGATAGCTTTTCAAAATCAATTTATTTTAATTAAATTTCGAAATTAATTTCTATGCGTTTCAAGCTCGCACGGCCAAGCGACAAGTCTGATCGCTACAAAACTTGAAATCCAACAATAATTCACTGTTATGGATCCGATGAAACTAGTTTCGTTGAAATCCGAGACAATGGACAAAATGGCTATTTTTACTCGTCAATTAAAATATAAAATTTCCAATTTCTAATTATTCACTTTTAAACCCAATTTTAAATGTCAACAATCTTCATTCATATTTAAATAAAATTTAAATCAATTTTCGATATCATTTTCATTCGCATTAATTCAAGATTCAATTATTTAAATAATTCCAATATTAAATTTAAATAATTTAATTATCCCATAAATCACCATATTTCAATATAAGTTATTTAACTTATAAAATTTTAATTTTTAAAATGAATTCAAATAATAAAACAACTACTTCCATTTTACAGTAATCCAATATTTATCATTAAATGCTTGCTATTGATTATAAACACATTAAATACATAGAATTTCATTTTAACACTTATTATTGCCAAAATCTTTGAAATTAGTTATTTCTAAAATTTTATTCAAGTTCATTTTTCAATAACTCACATAAATAAAATATTAAATTTTATTCTAACCATTTTAATTCAATAATTATATTAAATTTAATAATTTAAAATAGTTAAAAATATGGGTCGTTACATGAGCCCAATAGGTTCATGAAGGAAACTTTTGAAATTTACCATCTAATTCCACTTTGGGCTGGCCCTGTTCCAACAATGGTATCAGAGCCCAATGACCTATGCGGTCTAAATTAGTCATGTTAGGGCTAACTAATTAAGTGTGGCCACTCAGTACAATGTCTAGAATTGTAATGTCTAGGATTAGAATTTGGCAATCAAGTACAATGTCCTACCTGTTTACTAGTCTGGCTTGAAAAGTGAAGTGAACCCAAAGGTTGCCCCTAATAGTGAAGGCCCAACTTTAATATGGTCTTGGGTTAATTTTTCAAAATTGTTTGAAATGCAAAATAAAATATTTTAAATTTAAAATAAAAACATGTTTAGTATAAAAGTAATTATACAACATATCCTTTTAAAATGTTTGAAAAGATAATGATATTTTCAAAAAAATTGAAAAAATTTAAATACTAATTTCAAAATTTAAAATTTATTAATAAGATTAATATGGTGAATTAATTAAATATGTTAATTAATTAATACTTACATACATGTATTATATATATTGATATATGTTATGTTATTTTAAGGTTTTTAAGGTAACATAAGTATACATGTATGTATATAACATAAAATTTTGAAATTATTATAATTCACTTAAAATTGTTTAATTAAATAAATTAATTGAAATAAACTAATTAAAGGTTAACTAATTGAATAAATTAATTAAAGGTTAATTAATTAAATGATAATACACACACATATATATATAATATATGTGTTATACTATAAAGGTTATAGTATGCATATATAGAATATATAGGCATTACCATAAAAGTTATAGTATTACTATAAAAGTAGCAGTAGATATGTCTAATATAAAAGTTGTATTGGAATACTAATGTAAAATTAATTAAAGGGTTAATTAATTAAAATTAATTAAATAAGATATAATATTATACATAAGACTATTATATAAGTAATATGAATATAAAAGTTATATTATAATAAAACTTATATGATTTGAATATTTAAACTAAAGGTGGAACATTTAAGAAACCCAAATAGACTTAAGGAATAAATACATATGTATATGTACGTATATCATGATTCATGTGTCCGATACTTCAATCATGAGGGTATTTCATAAGAAATGCATTATTCCATAATTTGATATAATATACTAAAGATTGTGAATCTTTAATATAAAGTAGTCCTCTATCATTTATATGTTAATAGATTACTTCTGTACTCTTTAGTTCTTGAGCTTTCCTCAAGCTAAGGATGTTATGATGGTACTATTTATATATTGAGTAGACGAGGTAATATAACTGCACATATTTATTGAGCTTTCCTCAAGGTATGTGCATTATACTTAAGCCATCATGAAATGATAGGTCAAAGTGAATAGTCCTACTTTATTTATTGAGCAGTCCTCAAGGTAAAGTAGGGATTAGGACAAAGTACCATGAATTGGGAGTTGCATGTGATACAAACAATAATGAGTTATCTGTCGTATGCAGGCTTTTTGATTTGTTGAGCCCTTCAATTTTAGATCGAACAGAAATGCAAAAGCATTGGTTGGTATTTTGGTCAGTTAACTCACCTTTGAATGAATACTATATGATATATGTGTTGATATAAATTATTGTTTGTGTGCTTGAATGATTTCTTTGGTTGGTTTGATTGAATTCCCGCTTTGGAAAGAAGATGACACATAAAATGAAATATAAGGAACTTAGGAAATTTTCTAGAGGGATCCTAAGGGATTCCTTGCTAAGTAGCTTTAAATTTTATTTATATGCTTATTGTATAAATTGTTGAATGCCAAAAGCTTGGTAGCTTGGCCTTTTTGGAGTCGCAAAAGTCGAACTCTTTTAGTGTAGATTAATGAAAGCACTTGTTAAGTGCTATGGTAGCTCTAGGCTTCATTTTAGTATTTGGAAATAATATTATTTATTCTTTTTGACTTGAAAATGGTTTTTATTCGAAGGATGATTTTAAATATGGCTTTTGGAATTTTCTGTGGCATTTTATTTAGAAATGGTTTTTGAACTCCTATATTTCACTCCAACCTTTTTATTAGTCTCTTCTAATTTATATGGAAATGTTTTGAAAGTATTTCAAAAAGTATTTATTTTACAGTAGAATTGATATAATAACTGATCATTTTTATAAAGAAAAAGGGGGTTATCTTTTATAATAAAGTGATTTTGTTTTAAAAGAAGATAGTAATATTTTGATATAAATATTGGTGAAATGCTTTATATAAAATGTTGTATAGAAAGATTTATAAATGATATTTTATAAATAAAAGAATAGATTTATAAATGATATTTTATAAATAAAAGAATAGATTTATAAATGATATTCAGAAAAGAAAAATGATATCATTTTGATAAATTGGAATTATAAATCACATTTGTGAATGTATAGTGATATATGGAATGATCGTTTAATGGAAACTATTTTGATCTTTCTTGAAACCGAAGATTTGTAATAAGTATATTTAGTCTAATTTCCATACGATCCATTTGCATACACCAAAAAGGAAAGTGATTCAGGTTTGTAGTAAATAATGTTTTTAAATGACATTTGTTTTTGGCCCATTTAAGTATGCTTTTGATATATGAAATCTTTTATAATGTTTTGTGAATATACTTATACTGTTGAGATAAGTATATGGTTACATTTTCTAAGTATTAAAAGTGTAGTGTTTTGTGAATATACTTATACCAATGAGATAATTATATTGATATTTTTCCTAGCATTGAAAGACTATAAATGAACAGTGAATGAGTAGTATACTTATGTATATCTTTTGAAAAAGTATTTTAATACAAGTATATAGAAAGAGGTTTTAATTAATGAAAGAATTAATTAAAGGGGCTTAGTGGTTGCTTATATGCTTAATCATGCTTGGTTTCCATATGAAATTAAATCTTTGATTGGATTTTTTTTCTTATTTGATACTTAAATAATCGATTATCAAATCTTGGCCAGTTTTGAAACTATCGATTGTTGGTTCGGAGAGACCGAGATCGGATCTTGTGAGCGTCAGGTTTGCATGCGTAATTGGGGTTCTCGCTTTATGAACTGTGATGAAGCTTAGACTCTTACCCCTACATGTCCCTTTACGGGTTGGTGTTAAAGCAATTGAGAGGCTATAACAACCCACCCTTTTGTAGAATCCAAAAGGTTGTCGTCTCATAATAGCGATAAATTCTTGAATATCACAAAAGACGGATCGTTAGGGAAAAAGGTTAGAACAAAACACTAAACCAAGACATCGATAGGATCTCACAACGGAATGCCAATATATAATATACTGAATATAAATGAATGGAATAGAATGACAATATATGAGAGACCGTACTAGCAGAAGCAATTGATTAATAATTATCCGTGCAGAAAGTCAAAATACACGAACTTCAAAAGGCACGAAGTTCTAAATAAATATCTGATACAACAGTCTCATATAGAAATAGCAGGTCCATCATGTACTACTCAAATATCAAGTATATATATCTCAAAATATCGATGCCACTCCTCCAAAGTGCTCCAACTACACATCCTGATAGCATATCCCCAAAGCACTTGACTCTCGAAGCTACTCAATCGAGTACCCAAGAGTTGTCATGACATAAGCAAACAAAAACAAAACGTGGGTCAGACATAAAGCCTGGTGTAAGGGGAACTATCTCAAAATACTATATATTAAAATTATATACAAATAAACAGAAAAACAACTGAATCACAACCGGCCCTCTACACAAACGTGGCTTAGGGGCTATGCAGTTAAAGTCCTGCTAAAGCCCCGTAAAATCCCCGCTATAGCGCATGGAGCTCTTCGACCGCTACTTTTTTTCATTATATCGCTATTGAACAGTAGATCCGCTTTAAACCCTGCTATTTTCCGTTATTCCTGCTAAAACAAGGCCTTTTAGCATCCGCTTTAGCAACATTAATATAAAAATGTTGATTTAACCAGTTCTCTTTTAAACCAAATCAACAAAGTTAGGGTAAAAACCTAATTTTAGGGCATAAGTGCTCAATATAAGTTAGAAATCTATTGTAGTCACCAAATATGGACTGCAAAAAATCATTATATTCTTCGATTTGGCTATATTAGATTAAACAGTATTTCTTTTTCCTGCACAAATGATGTGAGAATGAGAATAAACTAACTTTAAATATTAGGTTTTATATCTAATGAAGCTTTTTGCACTTTCATTATTTTTCGCTATATCCCCACTTTATCTTCGCTATAACTTTTTACGCCTCCACCGCTATGGAACCACTAACCGCTTTAACTTCATATCTTAGGGGTAATCTTGAATACCTACAAAAAAGTACAGTAAACTCATCCAAAATATAAGGAATCATGCCATAACCTGCTCTTCTCATTTAATCAACGAGTTAGCATAATTAATATAACGCGACTACCTCGTAACAATATATTGGGATAAGCGAAATCGCAGTATACAAGTGTAGAAGTGATAAATGTGTAATAATATAAGTCCACACTATGCTACACACAATGATAATATCAATCAACTAATATAGTACAAACACAACATAATCTATGGAAGAAACTAAGGAATACAAATCAATACCCGTCATTTCTCATGGGCGGAGTCAACCACCGATATCTAATGCGATCTAACGATTCCTATAAATAGAGTCAATACACTAACATACCCAAACCTCTACCATGATATAATCATCGAGTTCAAGATATATAAAATCGGCATTTGAATATACCATAGACCTCGAGCCTCAAATCTCGTGTAGATCTCACCATACTCCTATAATGAGCATAAGTTATTGTAATGACCCACACGTTTGACCCTCAAAAGTCGACACTAATATATCTAGGATATTCACGTGCCAAGCATCTAATTGCCGAAAAGACAGAATATTGGGGAAAAAAAGAAAAGACGAAACAGAATTTCACGTCATGATGAATAATATATAATATACAACAGATCTTTACAAAGAAAACTATATTATGCATACATCAATCAGAGTACACTAATCTATCATCAGCCTGGGCAGTTATAACAACATGTCCTCATAATTGTTGATTAATATAAACAACCAATGCAGTGGAAAATAAAATATACATGAATACGTCTCGGAGGCATTCTTCTCATCTCTTAACGCTCCAAAGCATCCATATCTAGATCTGAAATTATGCTCTGTTTGATCCGAGCATTGTAAATAAATAATGCCCGGATCTGTCTAGTAAACATGCATGAAAAACACACATCATATGGATTTTAAATGTTATAAAACCTTTCAAAATAAAGGTATCTCATAAGATCAAAACCCGAACGGTTTTTTACCTTACAATGACCAAGCCGTTTCATAGGAAATCTTCTGATATTGTAATAATGTCTAGGGTTTAAAATAAATATGGAATCATAGCCAAAATTGTTACATTAATTAAATTCCAGCATAATAGATATACAACTAAGTCCAAAGGCATTTATTAGAGAATGGATCCCATACAATGACAAGGCACCAGGGTATCGCCTACCAAGGTACACCTCTAAAAAATGTATTGAGGGCCTCATATGGACCCCCTGCCAACACAAGACCAAATTACCCCTTACTGGATAGAATCGAATACTTCATTAACCTGGTTGCTTTGTAACCTTTTTTCGAGAGCTCTCATGCACAATCAAATCTATAGATATATATATATACACACACATATCTAGAAGGATGATGACAATACAATAATGGATGCGACCCACATAGCTTTGCTACATATCCCTTGTTTTTGTCATTCCTGGATGTTGAGGCTAGAGGATACGTTTTACCTTTACGCAAATCCCACTTTGAATGCTAACACCTCCATGCAACAATGTAATACCAGCATTCATCCATATAAGTTGTTCAAGACATGAACAAACCAAAGGCACTACTTCTACTACATCCAATTTGGAATCACCCTCAGGATTAGTAGCAAGTGGCCCTTCCACTTTAAAGAGCTCCGTCTTCGATTCCATCATCTTCACGATGTCTTCAAATTCAAATGCTTAAGTCGGTTCGAGTGGTTTTCGGATAATATATCCGATATCGGTCTCTTCGAAACAACAACGATAGTTTTTAAACTGGTCAAGATTTGATAATTGGTTATTTAACTATCAAAATAAAAAACAATTCAACTAGAGATTTAATTCCACGAGGAGAATAAAATTAGTTAATCACATAAGCACCCACTAAGTCCTTTTAAATAATCCCTTCATAAATTAAAACCACTTTGTAAATTCTTGTATTAAAATTTACAAAGATATATTCATAATCCTTCCCTACTCTTTTCAATACTTAAAAAATGTTGACACTTATCTCAACTATTTAAGTATACTCACAAAACATTTCACTTTCAAAACTTAGGAAAAAAACTTTTCCATATGCTTATATCAACAGTATAGTATACTTATAGAACACCACATTTTCAATATTTAAAAATATACTCATATACTTATCTCAACGGTGTTAGTATATCTAAAAATCGTAAAAATGATTTCATTTCCAAAACCATACTTAATCGGGTAAAAACAAATGTCATTTAAAACAGTGATAACAATAAACCCAAACCCATTTCTTTTGGTGTAAGTAAATAGATCGTATAGTAACTAGACCAGATATACTTAACACTGATTTTCGATTACAAACAGTATTATCCCTTGATTAACAATGAAATCAGACAAGTTAGAAAACTATTCTTGCCTCGATACACATTCTTAGTTCTCAAGATAGAGATGAGTTTCCATACCTTGAATTTGGTATTAAGTATGGAAAGAACATTTTACACACCACCATAATTTTTAAAAGATCATTTATAGAAATCGGGTCTCATTTCTTTTATTAAAATTCTTTTATAAATCTCTTTTATAAAATTCCTTAATAAAAACTCCTTTCGATTTATAAAACTCTTTTTATAAAACTCCATTTATAAAAATCATTTCATAAAACTCTAACCCCATTTATAAAACTCCTTTTACAAAATATCATTTCTATTTACAAAAACTTCTTTTATAAATCCCTAAATATAACTATAAACTCCTTTAATAAATCTCCAAATATATAATCATAAAACTCATATACTTCCCATAAATCTCAAAATATAATTATAAAACTCCTTTATAAAATTCTTTATAGATCCAAAACTCATTTTTATAAATCTTATATCCTTAACACAAATCTTCGTTTTCAAAATAAGACCAATTACTTTCATAAAACGATCATTTCCTATATCATCATAAATTCACAAAAGGAGTTAATTATTCCAGTTTATCAAAATGATATTAATTTCCTTTCTCAAGAATATCATTTATAAAACCATTCTTTTATCTATAAAACTCTATTTATAAAACTATCTTTTACTTATAAAATAATATTTATAGATCTATCCTTTTATGCAACATTTTATATAAATGTTTCACAAATATTTATTCCAAAATATTTCGATCTTCTTTTCTAAAAATAGAATCACTTTAAAATAAAGGATAAAATCCCTTATTTTCTTTTAAAATAAGCACTCATTATTTTAATAACTTTTTCATAAAAATAAATACTTTCCAAAATAATTTTAAAACATTTCCAAATATTTAGAAAAGATAAATAAAAGGGTTGAAGTGAAATAGAGAAGTTCAAAACCCTTTTAAATAAAATATCTCGGAAATTTCCAAAGACCGTATTTAAAATCATTCTCCAAATTTGAAACCATTTCCAAGCCACTATAACGAGGCCAATAGTTATTATAGCACTTAACCCATGCTATTGCCACCATTATCAAAAAAAGGTTTAACTTTTCACATATGTCAATGTCACATTCAATATGGCCAAATTATCAAATTTAAGCATTTAACAATCTATATATCATGTATATAACTAAAATTAAAATCAACAGGTATATAACTAGAATTAAAAGTCACAATGATGAGAAATCCATATTTCTCTATAAAACTCCTTGTATTTCATTTTAAATGTCATCCGCTTTTTAAAAGTGGATATTTTACTAAACCAAACCAATAATTCATTTAAGTACAAAAGCAATTTTAATTTTATCTACTATATATTATACTGATTATCCAAAAGGTAAGCTTAACACATCGAAATTTCAGCAGACGCTTAGGCATTCCAGTTTGAATAGCCCAAAATTTCACTTGCTCCAAATTCAACGAAACTAGTTACATTGTATATTTATTGCCATTGCGAGCGCAATGCAAAAAGTCTCATCTCGATTGGATGTCGTATGAGAGAGTTACACATTTTATAAGATTTGAGAATTAAATTATATTAATTATAAACTAATCCTAATTTAAATTAATTATCCTTCTTAATTACATCTCAAAACCAAATCCCGTTTCATAAAAACCCAGGCCACCATGAACATCTCCCTCACCCCATTGCCTCAGGCCAGTTCCGACCACCGCCTGCCTGTCGCACCTTCCCACGACCAAGGCAAACCCATCGCCAACCACATCAACTCCCCACGATGTCGAAGTCTCAAAGTCGAACCCTAAAACCGCCCTCCGCCCATCTCTCGATTGCCTTTATCACCATCGAAGAAGAACCTCCAAACGCCACCAGAACCAAGCTCTTGTCTACCTCGACAACTTTGCTTCACGGCCCTCGCCCATAGATCGCCACAGTGGCCAAAAACCGAAGGTCGAACCCAAACAAAACTACCGCCGACGAACCCAATTCTCCACCACCTCGCACCACCACCCCCTATCCAACCGGACATCCTCTACATTTCCCCAAGCCGAACGCTTTAGTTGAGGCCATCACCTAATTTGGCCTTTAGTGGCGGTGGATGATCTTGACTGTTGGATGAGGGCTAGATCTTGGGCATGGATGGTTGTTTATTTTTGAATTTTTAAGAGGCCTTGTTATGGTTAGCTGTGAAGTGATTAATGAAAAGGAAAACAGAGGGAGCAATGAAAGGAAAAAAAGAAAATAATAAAGGCAAAGTGTTGTATAAGTAAAAGTGTTGAATGTTTGCTTTAATATAGAAACCACAATCTCCTTACTTTCATCACAAGTAGATCCAAAAATTCAAGCAACACATCACCTCAAAATGATTAATCAACATTGATATATTATCTAAATTTTTGAATATGATTTGATTTTAAAAGGTTATGAGAAGAAATATTTGCGATACCTCACTACACAATATTTCATTCACGTACGAATCACGAATGATAAAAGTAGAAATACGATCACTTACAAAAATGCGATATGATTACCAAATAAAAATAATATACACTGGTTATCGTATTCTATAAAACCATAGAAATACCATCGTCTGCCGAAAAATCGTCAAACAATATTTAAATATTTCCCAAATTAAAAATTACGAAAAATCAAATAAATAAAAATAAAAATACGTCCTTAAAAATTGAGTCATTATATTAATAATTCATTTTCTTATTACTTATTTAAATTTGAATCAAATCTGAATATTTAAATAAATTAAATATTCCTATTTGGAATGTTAAACATTTCGGGTTGTTACATTCTCCCTCCCTTATAAGAATTTCACCCTGAAATTCCCAAAGAAGAAAATGTCACCAAACCCTTAAACTTCCAAAATCAATTAGTTGAAATGAGTTAATAAAGTTTTAAAGTCTCAAAAGTTACGGAAAATTTCGGCAGCACCTTCTTTGCGTGGCTCAATCGGAAAAACTACAACTTGTCACAACTAGCCCAAACCAACAAAAGGAAACAAAAGCCCAAAATGGCTCCTCGTACTTTGGGCATAAAATCAACAAAAATATAAACGTGTATCTATTAGTCGAGCAACCCAACTCTACTCGTGAAACCAAATGCATTAAACTAGCCTTTGCTTCCATAAACTCGTATCACACTTACAAGGGATATCCAACCATATAACATGCATTTTCTAATATCAAAAGCATACAATTTATTAAAGTCTGTATGATGTACATATATCCCGTATGCAATATCAAATCCGGTTACTCGCTCGATCACACAAATTTCACTTTCGAACTAGTATCGCTCACTTGATTTATCTAGTGTTGACTCCGATCCGGTTCCTTAATAAAAAAATCTATGTTCTCCTTACATAACCATATACTATGATAGAAAATTTCAGAATCTTATCAAAAATCTATATCAAATGTTCACCATCAAGAATCGAGTGAAAAATCCTAACCCGGATCAGTGTAATCCTAAAATCATATACTTGAATCTGGATCAAGATCAGTTACACGAATTAAATGATCTACGTATAACTTACATATTTATTCCATTAATTTCTTAGCTACACCGGTTACTTTTAATTCACATTCATTTTAAATCACAATTAATTACACCAATAGTGTTCATTTAATACTAAAATAATTTATGAACTATTTCATAAAATCATTTCATTTAACTTTACTTAAGTTAAATTTCATTTCATAGCTCAAGTTCATATTCATACAACATTCTCTTACATCCTAAGAGTGTATACAAATTTCATATTTGTTTTACTTAATCAGAATGTCCAACAAATTTAAAATTGGTTTTAACTTACTAATTTCTCAAATTTATAAGTTATAAAAACTTATTTTCTTATATTTCCACAGAACATTTAGCTTTAATTGATAAATTAACTCGGAAGTTTCCAACTGTCCAAAATCGTCGAAAATTCCATTTCATTTCAATAAATGAAATTTCCAAACAACATCTCAAAACGAGATGCACAAATCGAACTATCCTAATGCATAATATAATCGAAAACTTCGGAATTAAACACCCGGGTTTTATTTCAAATCATTTTAAAATAACACTAATATATATGTGTATATATGTATATATATGTACATGTATATGTATATGTATATATGTGTATGTATATCTATATATATGTGTGTGTGTGTATCATTTTGTATATCAAATCATACTTTTGGGGTTTCAAACAAAATTTGTTTTACCAAAACAACTGTAAAGCAAAACTACTATTATGGTAGCAATTCCTCACCTGGAAACTCGAAGATGAATATCGATGATGATGTAGTCATCACCAGAATTATTTTCCAGGGACAGAAGTGAGTTTAGTGCTTTCTACCTATTTTTTAAAAATCCTTCTAAAATATTTCTATAAATAAATACTTCCAAAAATATACGATTTATTCCAAAACTTTGAAAAACAATTTCCAAAAAAACATCGGGATTTAAGTTCTCAAATTCTCATCTTAGATCCTTATTATTTATGAACTCTATTTATAAACCATACATATAAAATTTTCACTTTCTTATATAAAAAATTCACAACATTTATCATTGTTTTAGATTATATTGAACAACTTTTATTCAAATTAAAATTTAACTCAACATATCACCGAACGCCTTATTGCAAAATCGTGAAACTGAATTCACAAGGTGTTCATATTTAATTTAACCAAACAATCAACGCCTATAAACTATCCGAGCACAAGTAACTAAACGATGAATGATAATAATTGAATATTATCATTTCCTGATAAACAACCACATCATAAATAACTATATCAATTTCTGAAAACTATTCATTTATATATAAAATATAAAATCTAGGTAAAATTATTTCATTTACCAAATTTCAAAACATTACTGTATCAGTTTTCCATGTTCAAGTATTTAGAAACCCCTATCGATACAGTTTTTCCTTCTATACCGACAAAAATTCATAAACCACTCAACCGATAAATCAATACAATATAAAATATTTTTATAGCACTAACAAATACGAGCTCAAATATACACACACACTCAAACTCATCCTAGGGTATTACTAACCCTATTTCTAGTGAGTCTACACCACCAAAGCCTAGGTGTTCACTCAACCTAAGCTCTGATACCACATGTAACGACCCGCCTTTTCGACCCTCAAAAGTTGACACTAATACATCCACGTTATTCACGTGCCGAGCATCTTAGTGCCAAAAAGACAGATTGTTGGGGGAAAAGTAAGAAAAGACATAACAAAATCTCACATTGTGACGAGTAATATATAATATACAACAGATGTTTACAAAGAAAACTATACTATACATACATCAATCGGAGTACACTAATCTATCATCAGCTTGGATAGTTATAACAACATGTCCTCATAATTGCAATCAATATAAACAACCAATGCAACGGAAAATAGAATATATATGAATACATATCGAAGGCATCCAGCTTGTCTCCTGAAGCTCCAAAGCATCCATATCCAGATATGAAAATATGCTCGGTCTAACCCGAGCATTATAAGAAAATAACGCCCGGACCAGTCTGGTAAACTAGCGTGAGAAACACACATCATATGGATTTTTAATGTTATAAAACCATTCAAAATAAAGGTATCTTGTAAAACCATGCCCCATATAAACACGGACGGGTTTTACCTTACAATGAGTAAACAAATTCCAAGAAACTCTTCTGATATTATAATAATGTTTAAGGTTTAAAAGAAATATGGAATCATAGTCGAAATTGTTACATTAATTAAATTCCAGCATAATAGGTACACAACTATGTCCGAAGGCGCTTATTGGAGAATGGATTCCATACAATGACAAGGCATCGGGGTACCGCCTGACATAGTATACCTTTAGAAAATGTACCGAGGGTCTTACATGGACCCTCTACCAACACAGGACCAACCTTCCCCTTACTGGATAGTACCGAATATTTCATCACCTCGGTTGCTTTGCAACCTTTTTCCGAGAGCTCTCATGCACAACAAAATCCCTAAATGTACATATCTAGAAAGGTAATGACAATACCCTAATGGGTGCAACCCATATAACCTTGTTGCTTATCCCATGTTTTTGTCATTCCTGGTTGTTAAGGCTAGAGGATACGTTTTACCTTTAAGAAAATCCCACTTGGAATGCTAACGCTGCCTTCCAAGCAACAATGCAATGCCAGCATTCATCCATACAAGTTGTTCAAAATATTAAAAAAACTAAAGGCACTACTTCTACTACATCTAATTTCGAATCAACCTCGGGATTAGTAGCAAATAGCACTTGCACTTCAAAGAGCTCCTTCTTTATTCCATCATCCTCACGATGTCTTTAATTCGAATGCTTATGCCAGTTCGAAGTGGTTTCCGAATAATATATCTGATCCTTGTCTCTCCAAACCGACAATGATAGTTTTAAAACTGGCCAAGGTTTGGTATTCAATTATTTAGCTATCAAATAAAAAACAATTCAACCAGAGATTTAATTTTATAAGAAGAATAACACTGGTTAATCACATAAGTACCCACTAAGCCTCTTTAACTAATCCCTTCATTAACTAAAGCCACTTTATAAATTTTTTTATTAAAATACTTTTACAAATATATATTCACAACCCTTTACTGCTCTTTTCAATACTTTAAAAGTATTGACATACTTATCTTAACTATACAAGTATACTCATAAAACATTTCACTTTTAAAACTTAGAAAAAATACTTTCCTATATACTTATATATATATATCAATAGTATAAGTATACTCACAAAACACCACGTTTTCAATACTTAGAAAATATACTCATATCTTTATCTCAACGGTACAAGTATATCCACAATCTTAAAAAAGATTTCATTTCAAAAACCACACTTAATCAGTTTAAAACAAATGTCATTTAAGGCACTGATAACAATAAACCCAAACCCTTTTCTTTTGGTGTAAGTAAATAGATTGTATAAAAGCTAGACCAAATATACTTAACAACACTTTCCGTTTTCAAACAGTGTTATCCCTTGATTAACAATAAAATTGGACGAGGTAAAATACTATTCTTGCCTCAACACACATTCTTAGTTCTCAAGATAGAGATGAGTTTCCACACCTCGGAATTTGGTGTTAAGTATAGAAAGAACATATTGCACACCACCATAATTTTTAAAAGATCATTTATGGAAATCGGATCTCATCCTTTTTATTAATTTTTTTTTATAAATCTCTTTTGTAAAATTCCTTTATAAAAACTCCTTTTGATTTATAATACTCTTTTTTATTTACAAGCTCTTTTTATAAAACAACATTTGTAAAACTCATTTCATAAAACTCCAACCCATTTATAAAACTTATTTTACACAATATCATTTCTATTCACAAAAACTTCTTTTATAAATCTCCAAATATAATTATAAAATCCTTAATAAATCTCCAAATATATAATTATAAAACTCATATACTTCCTATTAATCTCAAAATAAAATTATAAAACTCCTTTATAAAAATTCATTATAAAAGTTCTTTATAGATGCAAAACTCATTTTTATAAATCTTATATCCTTAACTCAAATCTTCGTTTCCAAAATAAGACCAATTACTTTCATAAAACGATCATTTACTATATCTCCATAAATTCACAAATGGAATTATTTATTCCAGTTTATCAAAATGATATTAATTTCCTTCTTCTAGAATATCATTTATAAAACTATTCTTTTATTTATAAAAACGCTATTTATAAAACTATCTTTTACTCATAAAATAATATTTATAGATCTATCCTTTTATGCAACATATTATATAAACGATTCATAAATATTTATTCCAAAATAATTTGATCTTCTTTTTAAAAACAGAATCACTATAAAATAAAGGATAAACCCCTTATTTTCTTTTAAAATAAACATTCATTATTTTACTAATTTTTCTATAAAAATAAATACTTTCCAAAATAATTTTAAAACATTTCCAAATATTTAGAAAAATAAGTAAAAAGGTTGAAGTGAAATAGAGAAATTCAAAACCCTTTTGAATAAAATATCATGGAAATTTCCAAAGATCGTATTTGAAATCATTCTCTAAATTTAAAATCATTTCCGAGCCAAAATAGCAATTAATAGTATTTCAAAAAATACTATAACGAGGCCAATAGTTATTATAGCACTTAACCCATGTTAGTACTACCTTTATCCCTAAAAAGGTTTAACTTTTCACATATGTCAGTGTCACATCCAATATGGCCAAACTATCAAATTTCAGCATTCAACAATATTTATAATAGGTATATAACTGAAATTAAAATCAACATGATATAACTGGAATTAAAAGTCACAACGATGAGAAATCCAGATTTCTCTACAAATTCTCTGTATTTCATTTTAAATGTCATTTGCTTTTTTAAAGCAGATAATTTACCAATCCAAACCAATAATTCATTCAAGCACAAAAGCAATTTATTTTTATCTAGTATATATTATACATATTATCCAAAAAGGTGAGTTTAGCTCATCGAAATTCCAGCAGACGCTTAGGCGTTCCAGTTTGAACTGAAATCGAACAACGTTCGATTTTAGCCCAAAATTTTGCTTGCTCCAAATTCAACGAAACTAGTTCCATCACGTAGCTATCGCCATTATGAGCGCAACACAAAATATCTATCCTCAATTGGACCTCGTATGAGAGAGTTACACATTTTATAAGATTTGAGAATTAAATTATATTAATTATACACTAATCCTTGTTTAAATTAATTACCCTTCTTAATTACATCTCAATACCATATCTCGCTTCGTAAAAACCCAAGCCATTACGGAAAAATCAAATAAACTAAAATGAAAATACGTCCTTAAAAAATTGAGTCGTTATATTAATATTTTATTGCCTTATTATTTGTTTAAATTTTAATCAAATCTGAATATTTAAATAAATTAAATATTCATATTCGAAACGTTAAAAGTTTCAGGTCGTTATAGTTTTGATCTACTATATATACTCGAAACCTAATCCCAATAGTAAATAGAATCACCGAGCACAAGTGTTATATGATATATTCTAAATACCTAGGCCCTTTGCGTATCCCACCATACCCCTATAATGAGCATAAGTGTTCTAGGATTCCATCGTAGATGATTTTCATTATCCCTTTATAAAACATCGAGGACTTCAAATAACAAATGTATGTCTCCCATCAAAAAGAAAACAAAGGTCGTGTCTCGCTTAATACGCTATCAGGGCCACGAAGGAACACTGATGTCGTATACATATGCACACATCAATTATAACATTGTGCAATCAAATATGCATGTCACAAACGAAGATTGATATCTCGTCATCGTCTATCCATATGTATGGTCCCTAATATAAGGCCAATACAAATGCTTGATTACTAATATAAGATCAATACAGGGTATGGTCACAATTATAAGATGGATACCATTCATTAATTTATATGTACCTAGGGGTTAATCCCAAAGGTACAGACTCGCTTCATTCAATCGTACATGCTCGACGGATGTGATCGTGCGACCAATCGCCATACCGACTCCGTGCGTAATCGTTATCGATTCCAAAGGAATCACTTAACATTCGTATCCAAACACGAGCTTCGCCTTGCATCCTTCCTCCTCGAGTACCCTAGAGCCCCCTCGAAGTTGAGCCAAGACACCACGAAGAATCACGCTCGAACATGGGATAAATTCCCTGAGGATGTTCACTGCCCCAGTAATCAATCGAATGGGGATTATTTCTGTCGATTGAACATATTCGACTGAGATTTATCCCCCAGTCTTATGTTTTTAGGGCTTTTCCCTCGACCATCCATTTTACTCATGTTTAATCGACTAAACCCTATTGTTCCTAGGCAGTGAACCTGGGATAGGGAGAAAACTCCCTTTCGGCCATCGATCTGCATACCGTTTCTTTCGATGCTTCATCCGATGAGTCACCTTGCTCCAGAGCCCAACTCTACCCCATCAGACTTCCACCAGAGTTCATTTGTTAACATTTTGGAAGTGGATTCCATAAGTATTTGAAAATCAATTTTGACACCAAAATCCACTCTTTGCACGAGTAGAGTTCAACAGGAAATTATAGCGACCCGGCTTCCTCTAACATGCCAAAACTACATATATGACCTCCTTACCTTTTGCGTAGAATATACGTGTGTCGATACACTCATTCGTACATGCTTATGCACACACACTCATGTAAACACACTATAACTTCTCAAGTCACATTCCACACTTCACCGGAGCAATTGCTCAACCTAGTGTACTCTCACGCAACTTAACGCGCACGATGGTCCCTATGGCTACGTGAAATTTCTACAATGAACTTACATTCAATAATATTTGAATATAACCAAATAATTGCATATCAACAATTCATTTTCACATATACATCATTTTAATTGTTATATACCTTCAAATACATGTATATGTATACTTTCCCATACTCATATACATACATGTATATTTAAATAAGCAATTCATTTATTACTTAACCAATACTTTTACTTACTAAACTTTTCATTAAAAGTAAGATATATCTTTATACTATTTTATAAAATCCTCAAACCATTTTATAAAATACAATGTTAGCTTATAAATCAATTTAACCATTTAAAACACTTAATTTTCTTCATTGAAAATCAAGTATTCATCAATTTACTATTTTATAAAATCTCATATCTATTTTGTAAAATATATTCTTCATTTATAAAATATTCAAACCATTTTATAAATATGAATTAAGATTTACTTGTTATTTTATAAAATATCATATCATTTTATAAAATACGTTTATTACTTATAAAAATCATTCTTCTATTCAAACAATATTTATAAATACTAGTTTAGCTTCATCAAAACTTGCTAAATTAGCTTACTAATTAATTTCAAATCATTTGAATTAGTTTAATTATGGCTAACTAATGACATGCACTTAGTTATAACATGTAATCAACCTAAAAATCAATTTCTTAGGTTACTAACTATTTTCAAAAATATTTATCAAGCTGTTAAACCAACAATGATCTAATGTAATCACGCTTATCATGTAAATATATTCCCAAATCAACTCAAAAATCTCCCAATCACTTCATATAATTTTATAATCATCAAAATAATAAAATATGAAGTATTATACATAAATTAGTAAGGAGAATCATCCTATTCAACTTGCTTAAACCCAAGCCAAGTTCTAATCAACAAAAACCCAATTCTCGCTTACTTTAAATTTCGAAATGCACTCCAATACTCCAATCCAAGCCAATTCCTTTGCGGTTTTGTAGAGAATTGAAAGAGAGGAATTTTTATTTGATTTTAGGAAATTTATTTAATGGGTTTAAGGTTTAGGAATTAAAAAGGGATTAAGAGGAGATTAGTGGAGGATTAGAGAAGTGGAGAAGAATGAAATGTGAATGAAGAGTGAATAAGAATAATAAAAAGGAGTTAGCCTATTATAGACAAATAATGGGCTAAGCCCCAATTCTCTCCATCCGGCATTATTCATCCTCGAAAATCATTGACTCCAAACATAGTCAAGCCTATACACATTTTACTCGTGTCGAAAAAGCTAACTCAACTACGGGGGTATCGAGTCCTGATTCGCTCATTTGTAAAAGTCAAGTATAGATTAAATATTCAAATTAATCATTTAAATATTCAATCGTTAAAATTGCACGGTGTTACAGTTTCCCCTTCTTAAAATAATTTCATCCTTGAAATTCCCATGAGTACGAGAAAGTAACATGACTGACCAAGCTTCCCGAATCTCAATTTCGGAAAATTCCTACAATACCTTCCCTTGTGCTATCAGCACTACAGAACTCCCAAATTAGAATGCATCACATACTAGGAAATTGTGATAACCTATGTCATCCCACATTCCCATAAAATTCATACCTCTCTTAAAAAAGCTTCTTACCATTTAAACGTCAATCAAAGCAAATAATCATTTAAATAGTTATACGTCAGCTCTCAAGTACCTAATTCCATTATAAAAAGAGGATTTTGCACGAACATAGAATTAAAATATGTATAACCTTAGTGTAGTAATTGATACTACTACAGTCATACACGATAATCAATTGGATAGTAAGCTCAAATGGGTCGGTATCAAAATATACCACTGACTCCGAGTCACATCAAAAGGCAGTGGACTTGTATAGACCCCATCTCAACCCCATAGCGGGCATGGATGACATGTGATCTATTTTTGATAGCTATCGCTATCACTCTCCAAACAATATTTTAAAATGTGAAATTATAACTACCATACAAGCAATAAATACATAAGATAAGAAAAAATCAAACAATAGCAAATAGCAACAAACAACAATCAGACAACAAGTAATAACAAGCAACCAGCAAATCATAGCAAGCAAGAATAAGCAACAATAACTAGGATACAAATTATTAAACATGCAAGCAAGCAATCAACAAAAATCAACAACAATAAAAAAAAGCCAATAGCAAAATCAAACAACATCACACAACAACGCGTATTAGCAAGCAACAGCAAGCAACAACAAGCAACAAGAAATAATAAATCAACAAGAAATAACAAGCAACAAGCAACAAAGCAACGATCAAACCATAGCAAGCAATAATAACAAATCAACAAGTAACAGCAAGCATACAATACAATGAAATATTTAAAAGGAGCCTATACCAACATGCACAGTAACCATCAAAATTCAACTGTCCATGTCCGACCACAAACTCCAACGAGTCTGTTTGTCATTCAAAAGGAATAAATGCCTAAGTAGGGTACCCCTTTCGTGAATATGACACACGAAAGACCGTTACACCTCCCGCCATGAAAAGGAAAACTTATATGATATGCAGGATCATCGAGTCTCAAAGCTCTTGAATAATTTCAGCAATCAACGCCTCAACTTTCCTTTTCTTCCAAACAAAACTCACTTTCTAGAAGAGAAAATTATACCAATTAAATCGTCATAAAATGAAGATTTACAATTGCTTGGGTTTTCTCAGATTCAAACCCACCTCGATTGCACAATGTTAATAAGGATAATATACTAAGTGCACTATGACGCTCGCCTAGGCAAGCATCCTCTCATCACTTGGAAGATTATCCGAATTGCCACAAAACTAGTCGAGAAATCCTTCCTCAAACTATTCCATGCAATAATAATTATAATACCCTAAAATTCTGTAATTACTAAAGATTCCAAATGACACGATGCTCGTTCCCACACTTCGTTTGCTCGTAAGATTTATTTGTCAAATTAGGGTCGGCCACCTAACTCTATCCATGCGAAGTCAGGTCTGATACCTTGAACTGACCACTGAAATCTCCTCGCTCGACCAAGGCTGTGTTTTGGAAATCTGTTAGACATCTCAAGAGTTCGACTCAAGCGCTTGTCTGTCAGAATCGAGTGAAAAACCATTTCCTAACTGGTGCAAATAACCTAAAAACTCTACACTCAAACTACAAGTTAAGAACCAACACGTAAATGGACCCATCTTTAGAAAATGGACCTTTTAGCATATAGGATTACTCCCATCACTTGAGGTTTAAAGAAATAAAGAAAAACAATTATAACACGAATGACTCTAAGCAAACGTTTATAAGTCATCCGCTCGATCTCTGGTCATTACTGGGCATCCACCCGACCCTATATGGATATAAATCCAAGTCATACTTCATCAAACGTACCCACTCAGCTTGAAAGCCCGTGCATCAAGTTCTAATGGTAATAAACTAGGTCGCTTTACCTCAGCTTCGCAACTGAGGTGACTAGCATAAGTTTTATCTCTACTGAGGAATTTAACCACTATGAAAGGTGTCAAGTTTAGACTATCTACTAAGTAACTATCAACGGATAAAATATACCTCTCAAGTGTCGAAAGGAACAGAAGTGAGTTCCTAAAAATAGAGCATACCTCACTACATAAGCCCCTTCCATTTCTCCTACGTTGTAGGCCTGCCTGGACCCGGTAATGCGTATAAGGAATAAGTCATCATGACTTACGCACTCTCAAAAATGCAGAATAGTCCTTCTTTAAGTGATTAAGTCAATCGCAATTGAAGCACTTACGCTTCGCTTTAGCTGGATGATATTTCATATCAAAATGTCCCCATATGCCACAGAAGTGACATACTAGGCCAGCTTCTCTTTTTCAAACAAGCTCGGTCTTCCTTGTATCATGGTCTTTGCGTCTTGGTTGGAGCTTCGGTTGTTTTCCTCTTTCATTACCTAAACAGTATCTTATGGGCGTTCTCTCGGAGAAGAACCATCCCAGCAAGATATTCAACAGTGGACCCTAATAGGGATAAGTCTAAGCAATGAATCCCCAACCGATGCTTAAGACCCAAGATAAATCTATTTGCCCATAAAAACGAAGTACCGACCACCTCAAACTCCAAAAACAAGGTTGAATTGATCAACGCTCCTTTACTGACAAGCTGTACTGCTCAATATGGATGGCATGCTCAAGCTGCATGCTCTTCTCAATCCCAAAAATAAACTGAGAACCAAAGCGACGCCTGAATTAGTTCCAAATCACAGGCCTGCCTATCAACCACACAAACACTACATCCTACCCAGCCAAAGTCTCCCTTCCACAAATGTTGATAAATAATCTTCCTTGAGAGAATATTCCCTAGACTTATATCAATGGAAGCCTTCTTATGCACATGTCCAAGACCATGCCTCAGCAATAGTCTCAAGGCTTAGATATGGCTCCCTTCTAAGGTTAAGGAATTCTGGCACTACTTTGAAGAGTCTAATGCTGGTGGATCTAGAAATGCTAATGCCCAAGAGCCACATAACTTCTGATGCCAACACATCTACTGGAAATGTTCACAGGCGGATGAACATCTTTTGCGATAGCTAAATGTCCCTAAACTAATCAGGCATCTCAGACTGCCTGTCCGCAATCACCTATGCACTCCGTCTGCTCATAATGATAGCCTGACAAAGATACCTTAGCAACTAGCGATAGAATCAAATTAAGTCCAAAAGACAAGCTGTGTATATGGTATAATATAGTAGAAAAATACAAGTATGCTCTCACTACGTATCTCCTTTGACCAGATTGATTAACTCAAACTGGTTTACTTGATCCGAGTGTTGAGTCTAAGCTCTGATACCAACCGTAATAACCTGCCCTTTTGTAGAACCTAAAACGCTATCGTCTTATAACAATGACAGACTTCTGAATACTACAAAAGACATATTGTTTGGGGAAAAAGTTGGAAAAACACTAAATTAAGACATCGATAGGATCTCACAATGGAATGACAATATATAATATTCTGAATATACATGATCAGAATAGAATGACAATATATAAGAGGCCGCACTAGTGGAAGCAATTGATAAATAAGTATCGATATAGAAAGTCAGAATACACCAACTCCAAAAAGCATGGAGTTCTGAATAAATATTTGATACAACAGTCTCATATACAAATAACAGGTCTGTAATGTACTACTAAAATATTAAGTATATATATCTCAAAATATCGATGCTATGCCTCCAAAGTGCTCCAGCTGCACATCCTGATAGCATATCCCCAAAGCACCTGACTCTCGAAACTACTCAATTGAGTACCCAAGAGTTGACATAACATAAGCAGACAAGAAAAAATGTGCGTCAGACATAAAGCCTAGTGAGAGGGGAACTATCTCAAAATACTATATGTCAAAACTATATATAAATAAACAGGAAAACAACTGAATCACAGTTAGCCCTCTCCACAAACGCTGCTTAGGGGTAATCCAAACTGCCTATAAACAAGTATAGTAAACCCATCCAAAAGATACGGGATCATGCTTGTAACGACCCGTATTTTTACGGATCGAAACATCGTAAAACAGTTGACATTTGGTCGCATTGTTGATAAATCGTCCAGAGTCTAAGTCTTAGGTCGTATGAGGGGTTGGAGCGACCTAAGGAAGTTGGCGAGTTATGAGGTAGACGACTTAGTGAAGCGACCTAAGGATTAGAACGACCTAAGGAGTTAGGTCGTGTGATAGTTAGGTCGTTTAGGAGATAGGTCGTGTGGTGGCTTAGGTCGTGGGGTAGGTTAGGTCGGTTGGAGCGACCTATAGGATGTTGGCGATCTAAGGTTTTGAGCGACTTAAGGGTTTGCAGCGACCTAAGAGATCTAGTGAGTAGCGACCTATAGGAGTTAGCGACCTATAGAATTAGGCGACCTAAGGAAGTTTAGCGACCTATAGGAGTTAGCGACCTATAGAATTAGGCGACCTAAGGAAGTTTAGCGACCTATAAGAGTTAGCGACCTATAGGAGTTAGCGACCTATAGAATTTGGCGACCTAAGGAAACAGGGTAAGTTAGCGACCTAAGAAGGATAGGTCGGCAACGACCTAAGGAAGGAGTAGTTAGGTCGTATGACCTGTGTGTAGTTAGGTCGTGAGACCTTGTATTGAAGTTAGGTCGTAAGCGACCTAAGGTAGATTGCTAAGTATAGTTAGGTCGCTAGGCCATTAGTCAGTTAGGTCGCGTGAGTGTTAGGTCGCGTAAGGGCTTAGCAGTTAGGTCGCGGATGCGCATGTGTTAGGTTGAAGAAGCGCTTATGCGTTAGGTTGCGTGGATACTCATCTGTTAGGTCGTAGGGTTTTAGGTCGAAGGGTTTTAGGTCGTAGGGTTTTTAGGTCGTGGACGACCTAACTCCGAGTGAGCGACCTAAGGGGGATTTCAGCCTATAAATAGGAGGGTTTTTATTCATTTTTGGGATCTGGATTTCGAAGCGACGAAGTGCTGCCATTTTGAGAGCTCGAGTTCTACACTTCTTCACTTCTTTTCTCCACTATAATCTTGTGATTCCTTCCATCCAAATCGAAGATCAAATTGAAGATCAAATTGAAGATTCAAGAGCTTAGATTGAAGATCTACATCCTTTGAAGAGAGATTTCATCGTTTGAAGCGGATTGGTGATAGATCGAGTTAGATCCTTCGCTGTCCAGATCTGAAGTGGGTTTCTTTTAAGGTGTTTAGGTGATTTGGTGAGTGGTGATTATCTCTCACACGGATCCAAAGGAGTATATCGGATCGTTGGCTTGATTTTGTGCTAAAGTAGTGATTTCCATGCATTTTCCTAATCCTAAGTATAGATCCATATAGATCCATTGTTCATAATGATTTGGCATCCATTTTACTACATGTTAACCTATGCAAGTTCATTCATCAAGATTATAGAGATATTGCTCATGTTTTCATGCTTGTTAGACTTTTGACTCTTTAATTACGAAATTGCCATTATTGTTATAATTGTCTATTTAGATCATATTTGAATGCTTGTTTACTTGGATTAATGTTTGATTTGATTGATTGCTATGAATTAGATGATTGATGATTTGATATAGACAAGATGGTCAAAGATGATTCAAAATCTAAGGGAAAGGCTCTTGAATTGGAAAAGCTGCTCGTGGCATATGTAGCGGATGATGAAGCTCATATGGATAGATTTGATGATGATGTTGAGATGAAGCTTTGCTATGATGATGATGAGGCGAAGCATGATATGAGATAGTCTTGGTCTAATCCAGACGGGATCATTCCAAGCAGATTGATAACTCGGTGAAGTGGTTCGAGTTTGAGGATAATGGTTTGCTCGAGAGGCGCTTGAGCTAGTATGGAAATAGTCGTCGAGGAGGATGGCTAGAAGGCTGAGATCTCATCGTTGTTGAAGGTTCTAGCATGCTCAAAGCAAGAGTACGTTGGGCAGATTCGATAGTCCCTGAAGGCTACTGATTGGTAGTCAAGTACTCTGGGCAGATTCGATAGTCCTAGGCACGGGTCACGATGACGTGCGGAGTTATGTCTAGAACCGGGGTTTCCATTAGCCCTTGACGGACGGATGAAATAAAGAGCCGGTCATTCAATTAACGATGATATCGAAGCAATGATAATAGTGATAGCCAGAGTCATGGATGTTTGGTTCTATCGTCATTCGGTCTCAAGAGCGGTATTTTCTGGGTGCTTATCTGATCTTGGTTTAGGCCTTGGGGGTTTGTACTTAGAAAACATCGCCCTTGACTCAAGTGATAATTGCTTTACTTTAAATTGTATGCTTTGCTATGTTTGCTTCTGCTTAGTGTGTGTCTGGGGGTTATCACTGTAGAAAGAGGTGGAGTGGGAGGGTTGTATTCCTATTCCTTTATGCTCTTTTGGTATGTTGTTAGTTAATTTACCGCTCACTAAGACTGTTGTCTGACTCAAGGCTTTATGTTTTAACTCTTATTGCCTTGGGATGTTCGTCCATTTTGGGACGGGCAGACTAGGTAGCAGGTGACAGGTGCTGTTCTTGCTTTCCACGGTGCTGATGTCGAAGACGAGCTGGAGGGTTGCATATTATCTTCTTACTATATGTACTGGATGTTCCGCTGCTTGTATATTCTCTGAGTGTTATGTAGTGAGGCTTGATGTATTGACTGTCCAGATGTTTGTATTCAACTATTATGAAGTTTTATTGATGAGATTCTATTCTGTGAAGCTTCACTATATATATATTCTATTGTATTTTGTCCATGCGCTGTGAGTAATACGATAGATTCTGTTGTTTTAATTTACCCTGGCAATCGTCCATGGTCGCCTGGCACACTTTACAGCGCACTATCTCTAGGTTCGGTGCAGGGGTCATGGGCGGTCGTCACATTTGGTATCAGAGCTTTGGTTAATCGATTTTACCCAACGCTCGCTGACGTAACTACGTATGAGAAACATAATTGTATTTTGATGGATAATTACTATATATAATATAGTAGCTTAGAATGATTTGAATCCCTTATGCAGTTGTTTCTCAAGGTGTATTAATCATTCCTTTTTATAGATATTGAGAATGAGTCGAAGAGGGAGACCAGCTGCTAGGGAAGGCCGTGCTACTGAAGGGGCTGCTGATTATGCTGCTATGATGACTTCGATCATGAGAAGGATACCAGTTCCGGGGACAGCAGTAGATGTTGGAGTTCAAGTCCAAACTCCGAAACCAGTGGATTTTGCTAAGTTGTGTAAAGACTATGTTGCTCTTGGAGGAAAGGTTTTCTTGGGAACAGAATCAACCATTGAAGTCCAGAGGTGGATAGATGCTTGTAGAAGGATCTTTAGTGATTTGGGAATTGAGGATGCGACTAAGAGGAAGTTAGCATCAAGACAGCTTCAAGGGAGAGCTTCTGATTGGTGGAACTCTATCACCATTGATACTCCGGAGGAAGAGATTACTTGGGAGTAATTCCAAAACAGATTTGAAGCTAAGTTCATTTCTACAGCTCAGAAGTCTGTTCTGTTCAAGAAGTTTGTGGAGCTCAAGCAAGGTGGAAGATCAGTTCTTGAGTATGTTTCTGAGTTTGAAGCTTTGTCCAAGTATGCCCGGTCATATATTGAATCTTCATATCAAAAGAATGAGAAGTTTGTGACAGGCTTGGACAGTTATCTTGGGAGAAAGTTGGTGGATCATTTGGACGATCCATTTGAGAAGCTTGTGGAGAAAGCTCTCAGGCACGAGAATCTGTTTCCTAAGGAAAGGACTGTTGTTGCTGTGACCAAGGAAGAATCTAAACCACAGCAGGGTGGAAACAAGAAGAGGAAGCAACAGCAGCAAAATGGTAAGGATGGCCAGAAGAAGCCGAAGGGCGAAGTGACTTGCTTCAATTGTCAACAGAAGGGCCATTTCTCCAGGGATTGCAAGAATCCGAAGGTGCCAGTGAAGTGCCACAACTGTGACAAGTTGGGGCATGTTAAGAGGAATTGTCCAGAACCGCGAAAGGACAAGCAGATTGTGCAAGCTTATGCTTTGGGGATTGTTCCATCATCTTCGAAAGCTCCTACTGCTGAAGAGAAGGGAAAGAGTGTGGTGGTTCAAGGTACTCTCTCCATTTGTGGTGTTCCAGTTAGAGTGTTATTTGATACTGGGGCGTCGCATTCTTTTGTTTGTAATGAACTTGTAGGCCGGTTGGGTTTAGAATCAGATATTGTTGATAGGCCATTGGTTGTGACTAATCCAGTTGGGGGTTCGTCTTGTTTGAGTATGCTATGCCGTGGTCTGATTGTATCGAGTCATGATTGCTCTTTTGTTTGTGATTGTTTTGTTCTGAACTTTGCGGGGTTCGGAATTATTTTGGGTATGGACTGGCTTAGGAGATATGCGGCAAAGGTTGATTGTGAGAGGTTGGAGGTGACAGTCGAGAATGTGGAGGGGCGAAGGATTGTGATACGATGTAAGCATGAAGAAGGCGTCTTCATGAGCTTCATGTATTCGCTGGTTGTTCCACGGGATGGACTGTCATCGTTGCCAATCGCTAATGGATTTGAGGATGTCTTTGACGAGGTCAAAGGGTTACCGCCGCATAGAGAGATCGAGTTTCGTATAGATCTAGTTGAAGGAGCCAGACCTGTTGTGATGCTTCTTAGGCGGATGGCGCCTAGGGAGCAGCAAGAGTTGAGGGTGCAGGTTGATGATCTTTTACAGAAATGATTCATTCGGCGTAGTGTGTCCGAATGGGGTGCACCAGTTGTGTTTGCAACCAAAGCGGATGGATCGTTAAGGTTGTGTGTGGATTATCGTGAGCTGAATAAGGTGACTAAGAAGAACAAGTATCCATTGCCGAGAATCGATGACTTGTTTGATCAGCTTCACGAAGCTAAGGTGTTTTCTCAGATGGATTTGGCTACGGGATTTCACCAGTTAAGAGTGGCTAAGGATAGTGTGTCGAAGACTGCTTTTAGGACACCATCTAGTTTCTTTGAGTGGCTGGTAATGCCGTTTGGATTGACTAATGCGCCAGCATATTTTGTGAATCTTATGAATAGAGTGTTCAGAGATCAGTTGAGCAAGTTCGTGCTAGTGTTCATGGATGATATTCTGATTTATTCCAGAACTGAAGAAGAGCATAAGACGCACTTGCGTATTGTTTTGGAAATCTTGCGGAAACATCAGCTGAAGGCTAAGTTTTCGAAGTGTCACTTCTGGAAGAGTGAAGTGAGGTTCTTAGGCCATGTTATCTCTGGAAATGGAATAGCGGTTGATCCCGCTAAGGTGGCAGCAATCCAGGATTGGGGTAGACCTAAGAATGCATCTGATGTGAGAAGTTTTCTTGGATTAGCAGGATATTATCGACGGTTTATCAAAGACTTCTCCAAGGTAGCTGCATCATTAACAGGATTGACGAAAAAGAACCAAGTGTTCAGATGGGATGATAAGTGTGAGCAAGCTTTCGGAATCCTGAAGGAGCGACTGACAAGTGCTCCTATTTTGACTATTCCAAGTGGGAATGATGAGATGGTGGTTTACACCGACGCATGTGGTACTGGACTTGGAGCAGTGCTGATGCAGAGGGATAAAGTTGTTGCGTATGCAAGTCGACAACTGAAGCCGCATGAAAGGAATTATCCGACTCATGATTTGGAGTTAGCGGTGATTGTTTTTGCTCTGAAGATGTGGAGACATTATCTATTGGGAGTTCGATTCGAGTTGTTTACGGATCATAAGTCGTTGAAATATCTTTTCTCCCAAAAGGATTTGAATCTTCGGCAGCAACGTTGGCTAGAGTTTTTAGCATCGTATGATTTTGGTATAGCTTATACTCCGGGAAAAGGTAACGCAGTGGCAGATGCGTTAAGTCGAAGACATGCAGGATTGGGAGCCATGTTTTCAGAATGGAAGAATCTCGAGTATTTAGCTGGATTTGACTTCAGGCCTAGATGTGAATTGGAACCTGAGATGTTGGCAAACTTATCGATAAGACCGACTCTTGTGGAAAGGATTGGCGGGAGCCAAAAGCGAGACGATAAGCTTGTCAAGATTATCTGTGATGTGGAATCTGGATTGGATCCAGAAAAGGATAAAGGATTCGAGGTCGATCGAGAGGGTTGGCTTCGAAAGCAAGGACGACTAGTTGTTCCCGATATAGATGAATTGAGAAGTGAAGTTCTGAAGGAGAGTCATCACTCGAAGTTGACAATTCATCTAGGTGGAAATAAGATGTATCGGGATATGAAGAGAACCTATTACTGGGAAGGTATGAAGAAAACCTATTACTGGGAAGGTATGAAGAAGGATGTTGGAAATTTTATTTCCAAGTGTATGAACTGCCAGTTGGTAAAAGCCGAACAGAAGAAGCCAAGTGGATTGCTTCAGCCGTTAGAAGTTCCTACATGGAAGTGGGAGCAAGTATCGATGGATTTTATTGATGGGTTACCTAGAACAAGAACGGGGAATGAAGGGATTTGGGTCATTGTAGATCGTTTGACTAAGAGTGCAAGAATCATTCCTGTTCGATCGACTAGGACTGCATCAAAGTTGGCTGAGTTATATGTTAAGTGGATAGTTCGATTCCATGGTATTCCGAAGAGTATAGTGAGCGATCGAGACCCATTGTTCACTAGTGGATTTTGGAAGAGCTTCCAGGAAGTTTTGGGGACCGAGTTGTGTTTGAGTACACCTTATCACCCTCAAACAGATGGTCAGATCGAGAGAGTCAACCGAGTTTTGGAAGATCTCCTCAGAGCTTGTGTTTTGGATTTTGGAGGATCATGGGAAGATCACCTTCATTTGGTGGAATTTTCGTATAATAACAGTTACCAGTCAAGCATTGGTATGGCACCGTATGAGGCATTGTATGGAAGACCGTGTAACTCTCCGACATGTTGGTTAGAGACAGGAGAAAAGCTGATGCTTGGGCCAGAGATGATTCGACAGACCTCGGATTGTATAGAGATCATTCGACAACGAATGAAGGCAGCCCAAGACCGTCAGAAAAGTTATGCCGATAAGCGTCGTAAGGATTTGGAGTTCGACGTAGGTGATATGGTTTTTGTGAAGATTTCTCCTCTGAAGAATGTTATTCGATTCGGGAAGAAAGGAAAATTGACTCCGAGATTTGTTGGACCATTCCCGATCATCGAGCGAATTGGAAAGCTCGCCTACAGATTGGAGTTACCAGAAAAGATGTCGGGTGTGCACAATGTTTTTCATGTATCATATTTATGGAAGTATGTGCACGACTCGAATACAGTGGTTTCTGCTGATAGCTGTGAAGATTTCGAAGTTGATCCAGTCGATAAGAGACCTCGTAAGCCGCTTCGTGTTGTGGAAACCGACACAAAACAGCTTAGGAGGAAGATAGTTAAGTTGCTCAAGATACAATGGAGTGATGATGATAACGACTGTACATGGGAGGTGGAAGAGAGGATGAAAGCAGCTCATCCTGAACTCTTCAAGGTATGGCCCTAAGGTGTCGTGTCATCTAACGACATTGTAACTTGTTCTAAGTTTTAGAATTCTACATGCTAAGCTAGAATTGGATGCATGGTTTGTTGATTGCTATGGATGGTAGGCATGCAGGATAGTCTTTGATTGCTCTGGTTTGTTTGGAATTTCGGGGGCGAAATTCCTAAGGGGGAGAGAATGTAACGACCTGTATTTTTACGGATCGAAACATCGTAAAACAGTTGACATTTGGTCGCATTGTTGATAAGTCGTCCAGAGTCTAAGTCTTAGGTCGTATGAGGGTTTGGAGCGACCTAAGGAAGTTGGCGAGTTATGAGGTAGACGACTTAGTGAAGTGGAGCGACCTAAGGATTAGAACGACCTAAGGAGTTAGGTCGTGTGATAGTTAGGTCGTTTAGGAGATAGGTCGTGTGGTGGCTTAGGTCGTGGGGTAGGTTAGGTCGGTTGGAGCGACTTATAGGATGTTGGCGACCTAAGGTTTTGAGCGACTTAAGGGTTTGCAGCGACCTAAGAGAGCTAGTGAGTAGCGACCTATAGGAGTTAGCGACCTATAGGAGTTAGCGACCTATAGAATTAGGCGACCTAAGGAAGTTTAGCGACCTATAGGAGTTAGCGACCTATAGAATTAAGCGACCTAAGGAAGTTTAGCGACCTATAAGAGTTAGCGGCCTATAGGAGTTAGCGACCTATAGAATTTGGCGACCTAAGGAAACAGGGTAAGTTAGCGACCTAAGAAGGATAGGTCGGCAACGACCTAAGGAAGGAGTAGTTAGGTCGTATGACCTATGTGTAGTTAGGTCGTGAGACCTTGTATTGAAGTTAGGTCGTAAGCGACCTAAGGTAGATTGCTAAGTATAGTTAGGTCGCTAGGCCATTAGTCAGTTAGGTCGCGTGAGTGTTAGGTCGCGTAAGGGCTTAGCAGTTAGGTCGCGGATGCGCATGTGTTAGGTCGAAGAAGCGCTTATGCGTTAGGTCGCGTGGATGCTCATCTGTTAGGTCGTAGGGTTTTAGGTCGAAGGGTTTTAGGTCATAGGGTTTTTAGGTCGTGGACGACCTAACTCCGAGTGAGCGACCTAAGGGGGATTTCAGCCTATAAATAGGATGGTTTTTCTTCATTTTTGGGATCCGGATTTCAAAGCGACGAAGTGCTGCCATTTTGAGAGCTCGAGTTCTACACTTCTTCACTTCTTTTCTCCACTCTAATCTTGTGATTCCTTCCATCCAAATCGAAGATCAAATTGAAGATTCAAGAGCTTAGATTGAAGATCTACATCCTTTGAAGAGAGATTTCATCGTTTGAAGCGGATTGATGATAGATCGAGTTAGATCCTTCGTTGTCCAGATCTGAAGTGGGTTTCTTTTAAGGTGTTTAGGTGATTTGGTGAGTGGTGATTATCTCTCACACGGATCCAAAGGAGTATATCGGATCGTTGGCTTGATTTTGTGCTAAAGTAGTGATTTCCATGCATTTTCCTAATCCTAAGTATAGATCCATTGTTCATAATGATTTGGCATCCATTTTACTACATGTTAACCTATGCAAGTTCATTCATCAAGATTATAGAGATATTGCTCATGTTTTCATGCTTGTTAGACTTTTGACTCTTTAATTACGAAATTGCCATTATTGTTATAATTGTCTATTTAGATCATATTTGAATGCTTGTTTACTTGGATTAATGTTTGATTTGATTGATTGCTATGAATTAGATGATTGATGATTTGATTTAGACAAGATGGTAAAAGATGATTCAAAAGCTAAGGGAAAGGCTCTTGAATTGGAAAAGCTGCTCGTGGCATATGTAGCGGATGATGAAGCTCATATGAATAAATTTGATGATGATGTTGAGATGAAGCTTTGCTATGATGATGATGAGGCGAAGCATGATATGAGATAGTCTTGGTCTAATCCAGATGGGATCATTCCAAGCAGATTGATAACTCGGTGAAGTGGTTCGAGTTTGAGGATAATGGTTTGCTCGAGAGGCGCTTGAGCTAGTATGGAAATAGTCGTCGAGGAGGATGACTAGAAGGCTGAGATCTCATCGTTGTTGAAGGTTCTAACATGCTCAAAGCAAGAGTACGTTGGGCAGATTCGATAGTCCCTAAAGGCTACTGATTGGTAGTCAAGTACTCTGGGCAGATTCGATAGTCCTAGGCACGGGTCACGATGACGTGCGGAGTTATGTCTAGAACCGGGGTTTCCATTAGCCCTTGACGGACGGATGAAATAAAGAGCCGGTCATTCAATTAACGGTGATATCGAAGCAATGATAACAGTGATATCCAGAGTCATGGATGTTTGGTTGTATCGTCATTCGGTCTCAAGAGCGGTATTTTCTGGGTGCTTATCTGATCTTGGTTTAGGCCTTGGGGTTTGTACTTGGAAAACATCGCCCTTGACTCGAGTGATAATTGCTTTACTTTAAATTGTATGCTTTGCTATGTTTGCTTCTGCTTAGTGTGTGTCTGGGGGCTATCACTGTAGAAAGACGTGGAGTGGGAGGGTTGTATTCCTATTCCTTTTCCTTTATGCTCTTTTGGTATGTTGTTAGTTAATTTACCGCTCACTAAGACTGTTGTCTGCCTCAAGGCTTTATGTTTTAACTCTTATTGCCTTGGGCTGTTCGTCCATTTTTGGACGGGCAGACTAGGTAGCAGGTGACAAGTGGTGTTCTTGCTTTCCACGGTGCTGATGTCGAAGACGAGCTGGAGGGTTGCATATTATCTTCTTACTATATGTACTGGATGTTCCGCTGCTTGTATATTCTTTGAGTGTTATGTAGTGAGGCTTGATGTATTGACTGTTCAGATGTTTGTATTCAACTATTATGAAGTTTTATTGATGAGACTCTATTATGTGAAGCTTCACTATATATATATTCTATTGTATTTTGTCCATGCGCTGTGAGTAATACGATAGATTCTGTTGTTTTAATTTACCCTGGCAATCGTCCATGGTCGCCTGGCACACTTTACAGCGCACTATCTCTAGGTTTGGTGCAGGGGTCATGGGCGGTCGTCACAATGCTATAACCTGGCCTTCTCCTATAATCAACGAGTCAATCCAACTAATATAACATGACTGCCTCGTAACAATACACTGGGATAAGGGAAATCGCATTATACAAGTATGGAAGTGATAAATGTATAATAATATAAGTCTACCTTATGCTATACACAGTGATAATATAAATCAACTAATATAACACAAGCACAACATAACCTATGGAAGAAACTAAGGAATACCAGTTAATACCCATCATTTCTGATGGGTGGAGTCAACTACGGATCTCCAATGCGATCCAACGATTCATATAAGTAGAGACAATACACTAACGTACCTAGACCTTTAACATGATCAAATGATCCTGTTCAAGAGTTCAAGATATATAGAGTCAGTATCTGAATATACCATAACCCCAAGCCTCAGGTCTCATGTAGATCTCACCGTACCCCTATAATGAGTATATGTTATGATCTACTCTGTATACTCGAAACCTAGTCCCAATAGTAAATAGAATCATTGTACCTATATAATGAGCATAAGTGTTATATGATATAGTCTAAATACCTAGGACCTTTGCGGATTCCACCATACCCCTATAGTGAGCATAAGTGTTCTAGGATCTCGTAGTAGATGATTTTCATCACCCCCTTTAGGCCATCAAGGACTTCAAATAACAAATGTACGCCTCTCATTAAAAAAAGAACGAAGGTCGTGTCTCGTGTAATATGCTATAAGGGCTATGAAGGAACACCGGTGTCGTTATGTATGCACACATCAATTATAACATTATGCAATTAAATACGCCTCTCACAAACGAAGACCGATATCTGGTCATCGTCTATCCATATATATGTTCCATAATATAAGGCCAATACAAATGCCTAATTGCTAATATAAGATCAATACAGGGTACGGTCATAATCATAAGACCGACACCATTCATCAAACTATACGTATCATAAGGTCAACCATTAAAGGTACATATTCACTTCAATTAATCGTACACGCTCGTCGAACGTGATCATGTGACCAATCGTAGTACCGACTCCATCCGTGATCATTATCGATTCTAAAGGAATCACTTAACATTTGAATCTGAATCATGAGCTTCGCTTTGCACTCTACCTCTCTAAGTAGCCCATAGCCTTCCTGAAATCAAGCCAAGACACCATGAAGAATTGAACTTGAATGGGGTAGGAATTTCCCGAGGATGTTCACTGCCCAGTTGAATGGGGATTATTTCAGTCGACTGGACTCGGTCGATTGAGATTTATCCCCCACTCTTCTGTTTTTTGGGCTTTCCTCTCGATAATCAATTTATTAACGTTCAATCGATTGAACCCTATTGTTCCCAAGCAGTGAACTTGGGACAGGGAGAAAAATCCCTTCTGACTGCTGAATTGCATACCATTTCTTTCGACGCTTCACCCGATGAGTCGCCTTGCTTCAAAAGCCTGGCTCTACCTCATCAGACTTCTATCAGGGTTCATTAGTTAATACTTTGAAACTGGATTCCATAAGTATTCAAAAATCAATTTCGACACCAAAATCCACTCTTTTCACGAGTAAAGTTCAACGGGCAATTATAGCAATCCGGCTTCCTCTAACATGCCAAAACGACATACCCGCCTCCTTGTCTTTTGCATAGCTTATACATGTGTCGATGCACTCATTCATGCATGCTTATGCACACATGATCACTCAAACACACAACTTCTCAAGTCACATTCCATACTTCACCGGAACAATTGTTCGGCCTGGTATGCTCTCATGCATCTTAACGCACACGATGGTCGTTATGGCTACGTGAAATGCCTGCAAGGAACTTGCATTCAATAATATTTGCATATAACCAAACAATTATAAATATATATAAGTAAACAATCACTCAACAATTCTAACTATGACACACACATCGTTTTAATTGTTATATATCTTTAAATAAACATATATGTATACTTGCCCATACTTATATACATACCTGTATAATTAAATAAGTAATTCATTTATTACTTTATTAATTATTCCTTTTACTTACTAATATTTTCAATGTTATCCCGCCTTTTGGCAAGACCGTGACACCAAGGACTTGACTAGATACCGGTAACAGATTGTCTCGGAAGTCGGTTACACTTGAGGATCACTACGGATATCGATGGATTTTGTCCGAGTCCAGTTCGGGCTGCAATTGATAAGACGCGTCAAGCAGAGCCTTGGGAACCAACGATCCAAGTTTCAAGTCAATCCGAGTTCGTATGCTCGAAATATCGTCGACGAAAGATGGAGTAGGGCACCTTTAGTTCGAATCCATAGGTTTCGCCTATGTTCGAATCCATTAGCCAGGAAACAGTTCGAATCCATCGAACTACCATTGCCTCGACTCCAGCAGCTCTCCCTTGCTTCGACTCCATCAGCTTAGAAGCTCTCGTTCGAATCCAGCCGGACCAAGTAGTTAGCTGTACTTCGAATCGATTCGAACGATACCTTGAGTTCGAATCGATTGGAGTTTTCTACAATTCGAATCCATCAAGAGAGGGAACTTCGAATCCAGAAGACATTGCTTCACTTCGAATCCATCGTGGAAGCTTACCTTCGAATCGATAAGACAAAGCTTACCTTCGAATCGATAAGACAAAGCTTCACTTCGAATCGATAAGAGATAGCTTCACTTCGAATCCGGGAGACGCAGCTTGCCCTCGACTCCACCATCTTCGAATCCATGTCGTGGATTCGACCCAGTCAAAGCGGAGTGCAAAGCGGACCGATTCGAAGAAAGCGCACCACGTCACCATCCTCACAAGCAGGAAGATCGATTCGAACGAATCGATTCGAGCATATCGATTCGAACGACTCCAGAATACGAAAAACACCAACTTGAATCGATCATAACTCGAGTTCTACAAGTCCAAATCCCATGAAATTTTCACAGAAGCTCAAATACATGATGAAGAATGTACACACCAAATTTCAGCTCGATTGGATGATTTCTTGATCGATTCGAACCAAGGGTCGAATCGATCCCAAAGTGGGCCCGGGTCTCTAAATTTCGGCCATGTGGGCCCCCTGACGTACCAGAACTGGTCTCCCCACATTTTGGGCGAAATACCAGCCTCCTACACCTATAAATAGACCCCCTGGTCATTCAGAAAAGGGGTCGGAGAATTCTAAGTACTGAAGAGCGTCCAGATTCTGCCAGATTTACTCCAGAACACCGTCGCTGCTTTAGATTAACACTTAGCATTTGAATTCAGTCGTATTACATTATCAACTACTGTAATCTTCAAGTAATCGAGCAATAAAATCATCAAACTTCATAGTGGACGTAGGCGAAACGCCGAACCACTCTAAATCGCTTGTCTTTGCAATTTATTTTCTGTTATTTGGAGTTTTTGTTAGATAATCCACAGTTTTAATTTTTGTTCTTCACTTTTATCTCTTCAAAAACTTCCGAAGAGTGTTGTGCCCAATTTTGGTACAAACACTTTGGTGCTTTCACTGAGAAAAAACCAGCTTTTTTCTCCTGCTCCTTGGATCTACCGTCGATACCGGATTGCACAAATCCAAGAGGAAGATCCAAATCTTCGATTCACAGTCCTTCCATTCTACTCAGATTTGCATAAAATCTAGGAAAAGGATTCATCGTTCAAAATGGTTAGCACGAGAACCACTTCTGCAGCTCCAGGACAAGAAGGTAGGGATGGACAAAATCCTGCTCAACAGCAGCCACCCAACCAAGACAACACTGCCCACTCGGATCCATCTGGGGCAGTCACTAGACAAGAATTTCAGATGTTACTCCAAGAATTGACTCAGAGTCGGCAACAGTTAGCCGAACAGTTGCGAGCTAATATTGAGTTGACAAATCAACTGAATCGCCAGGGCCGTAGGAGGTCCAGAAGGGAAGATGTTTCCCGCTCACCCACTGAAAGTTCTGCCTCGTCTGATTATCATCGTAGATCTACCCGTCCCCGATTAGACGGAGATTATGCTCAGACTACGGGATATCAGCCCGCCCTGACTGTCGGGCAATTGAGGGTAGGACCATCAACCAGCTTCCAGGCTGGGCCATCAGCACGGGGTGGCCGCACTTCACAATATACTACGGACAATCATGTCACAGCTGCGACAGCGGAAACAAGGGTCGATACCCGATATCTTCCAGATTCGGGTAATCAACAGCAAGGGCGTACTTCTGAACCATACGTCCAGGAAGACGCTGAGCCAAGGAGGCGAAACTTGGACCGTCGACAGCGCCCGGTCCAAACTCGCATTGTGGAACCCGACCACACCTTAGCTCAGCAGGCTCAAAATGTAGCAATGCCAGACATCTCGACTATGATACGTCAGATGATCCGTGAAAGCCAAGGACTTACCAATGACGATTGGGGAATTTCTCGAAGCCATACTCCTTTCACGGACGAAATACTATACGCTGAACCTCCTCGGCGATTCAGAATGCCAACTCTCCCTATGTACGAAGGAAGTTCTGATCCCAATCAGCACATACTGAAATACGAATGGTCAATGAGCGCCGCAAGGGCCGACGATGCAGTGAAATGCCGCAGCTTCCCCATTTCACTGGGAGGAATTGCGACAATGTGGTTTACAAGGCTACCCCCAAGATCTATCTCTTCATTTGACCAATTAGCTAAGAAGTTTGTTGAACAGTTCCGTATGCATGTTGCCAGACCCAAAGATGTTAACACCCTGTCCAATGTTACCCAGGCTCGTGGGGAAACATTAAGGCGTTACTTGGAAAGATTCCATGCGGCATGCGTGGAAATTAGTAATCCCAACGACAACTCAATTTTAATGGCATTGACAAAGGGAATTGATCCCGATTCTGAATTTGGAAACTGGTTAGCCGGAAAACCCCCCGCATCGTTGGACCGTTTCTACTCCAAAGCCGCTCAATTCTTACGGCAAGAGGACGCAAAACAGTCTAGGAAGCAGGACGATGCAAAACCCGGAAGTGAGGGAATACAAAGCAATGTCGCAGTTAAACAGTCCGGTGACAATTCCGGAAAAGTCCAGTTAAACATACAGAACAAACAAACCCAGCCAAGAGGTGGCAATGGTCAGAATAAGAAGAGAGACCCGAATCCGGGCCCACGGCGAAGGGCTCCGATGTTTGAAAGTTATACACCGTTAAACACATCACTGGAAAATGTGTATTTGCAAACTTGCAACACAGAACAGTATAAGAAACCCGCTCCGAAGCGGTCGTCAGAAAGGCAGATTCAGACGGGAAAGTTTTGTAGGTTTCATGAGAGCTATGGCCACAATACTAATGACTGTCGCCATTTGCAAGATCTGATAGAAAAATTGATCAGGGAGAGGAAGTTAGATCAATTCGTACGGGCGCCGCAATCTGGTGGTGCGGGCCCATCGAATCCAAACCGTGCGCAAGATCAGGAAAGACAAGAGGAACCCGCTCGTACAGGCGGGAGGCTAGTTATCAATACCATAAGTGGTGGTCCTCATCCAGCGGACAGGAGCTGGAGGGAAATGGAGTCGTATGCTAGCTCTATCCGGCATGCGAGCTTCGAATGTTGCAGTAATTGTGAGGATGGAGCCCCGGCTAAGCAACAAAAAACGATGTCTGACGATATCATATTCAGAAGCAGAGATGCTGACAAAATCGAAGCTCCAACGATTGATCCACTGGTCATATCTGCCCAGGTCGGTCCTGCTTGGATGAAGAGGATCCTGGTTGACAGTGGAAGTTCTGTAAACATTCTATTCAAGCGAGCTTACGATTTAATGAAGATGGAAGCAAAGGACCTGAAACCCTGCCAATCCCGGGTTCATGGCTTCAATGGCAGTGCAACGATACCTACTGGGATAGTAGAACTACCAGTGGAACTGGGGATCGGAGAGCGCAGGAGAGTCCAACTACTGCAATTTGTTGTTCTTGACATTGCTTCACCGTACAATGCATTCCTGGGTCGACCAGCTCTCGCTGAATTCAGGGCAGCCATTGCCCCGTGGTGTTTGACTTTAAAATTCCCAACCGATCATGGTATAGGAATCGTTCAAGGAGATCAGGCAGCAGGAAGAGCCTGTTATGTTGCTGAATTGCGAGAAGCACAGAAGAAGGAGAAAGGAAAGGGCGTGGAGGAATCTCTCTGCGTCCGTTTTTCTGATAATTGACAGCTAACGCCTGGGCCCCGGCCCGGGCACCACTATCAATTCCTTAGAGATCTTGACCCTAGAGATAGCGAAGATAAAGCTGAAGTAGAAGAGAATCAAGCATCTCCAGCCGAACTGACTGTGGACGTCCCGGTCAGTGAGGATGACAACTCGAAAGTACTGAAAGTTGGATCTCAACTGGGAAAACAGATACAACAAGAATTGGTTGAATTTCTTCAGGCGAATCTTGATGTCTTTGCCTGGACGCACTCCGACATGTGCGGAATCTCACCAAACATTGCAAGTCACTCTTTAAATATTGATCCGCGACATGTTCCGGTCAAGCAAAAGAGGCGTGGTATGGATCCAGAGAGATCTGCCGCCCTTAAAGAAGAAATTGACAAACTACATTCGAATGGTTTCATCCGAGATGCTCTATACCCAGAGTGGGTGTCAAATCCGGTAATGGTTCGGAAACCGAACGGGAAATGGAGAACTTGCGTCGATTACTCTGATTTAAACAAAGCCTGTCCAAAAGATAGTTTTCCACTTCCCCGAATAGACCAACTCGTTGACTCAACTGCAGGTCACGAATTGTTATCCTTTATGGATGCTTATTCAGGTTATAATCAGATACCCATGCATCTACCCGATCAAGAACATACTAGTTTCGTAACCGATCTGGGACTCTACTGTTACAGGGTCATGCCCTTTGGTTTAAAAAATGCCGGAGCAACTTACCAACGCTTGGTTAATCGAATGTTCGCTGGTCAGATTGGGAAGACCATGGAAGTCTATGTGGATGACATGTTAGTTAAGTCCCGATTTTCCACAGATCACGTCAAGGATTTAAATTCAATGTTCTGTATCTTGCGTGAGTATGGAATGAAGCTTAACCCGCTAAAATGCCACTTCGGCGTCGCATCCGGAAAGTTTCTAGGGTTCATTGTTAACGCTCGTGGGATAGAGGCAAACCCCGAGAAGATCTGGGCAATAAGGAATTTGCAAACTCCAAAGACCATCAAGCAAGTCCAGAGTCTCAACGGGAAGGTAGCAGCGCTAAGCAGGTTCATCTCGAAATCCACTGATAAATGTATTCCTTTCTTTGATCTAATCCGGAAAGGGAAACGAAACTTTGAATGGACCACGGAATGTGAAGGCGCATTCCGATCGCTGGTTCTACACCTCTCTACGCCACCGATTTTGTCGAAACCAATTGATCACGAACAGTTATACCTTTATCTGGCGGTATCCGAGCATGCGATCAGTGCTGCTTTGGTCCGGGAAGAAGATCGAGTGCAGAAACCGGTCTATTATGTCAGTAAACGATTAACCGGAGCTGAGAGAAATTACCCCAGGTTGGAAAAACTGGCTTACTGCTTGGTCATTGCCTCGAGAAAGCTTCGTCCTTATTTCCAAGCACATCCGCTTACTGTGTATACCGATCAGCCGTTACGACAGGTCCTCACGCGGCCTGAGACGTCTGGAAGGTTACTCAAGTGGAATATTGAACTGAGCCAATTTGACATTACTTATGCTCCGCGGAGAGCCATTCAAGGGCAAGTCCTAGCTGACTTCATAGCTGAATTTACTGTTCCTGACGAATTACCTGAAACCAGCGAGTCTCCTGAATATATATGGAAACTTTATACAGATGGTGCATCAAACGATCGATGTTCGGGCGCTGGAGTTGTACTAGAAACCCCCGAAGGTCGATCCATATGCTATGCTTTGAAGTTTGATTTTCACGCAACCAACAATGAGGCCGAGTATGAAGCCCTGTTGGCTGGGTTAAAGCTTGCCAGAGATCTGAAAATTATCGCTATAGAAGTGTATTGTGATTCACAGTTGGTTGTCTGTCAGGTACGAGGAGAATATCAAGCGAGAGATCGAAGGTTAGCTGCTTATCTAGCCCGAGTTCAGGAAGCGCTGGATCAATTTGATTATTATGCTATTTACTACATACCACGAGATCGCAATCAAAAGGCCGATTCATTGGCAAAGTTGGCCAGCACAGGTGAAGCACAGCAAATGGGACTCGTCCCGGTCGAAACTTTGCCTTCCCCGAGCATCGACCAAATCAAAACAACTGATGTGTTAGAGACCTTTCCCAGCAGAGAATCATGGATGACTCCGTATCGAAATTATATTGAGAATGGAATACTGCCTGAACACCGAAATGAGAAAAGGCAAATTCTACGAAAAGCTTCGCGGTTTATCATTCAGGACGGGATCATGTATAGAAAAGGTTATTCTGTTCCACTCCTCCGGTGTATCGCTCACGACGAAGTCAAACGAGTGTTACATGATGTGCATGAGGGAGAATGCGGCGATCACACCGGTGGACAAGCGCTTGCTAAGAAGATACTCAGATATGGATATTACTGGCCGACCGTAAATCGAGATGCTGCCAATTACGCCAGGAAGTGCGACAAGTGCCAAAAACACGCTCGAATTCCAAGAGCCCCGCCTACCGAGTTAACTCAAATGGTCAGTCCCTGGCCGTTCGCTATGTGGGGTATCGATATCATTGGCGCTTTGCCTCTGGCAAAAGGTGGTGCGAAGTATGCCATCGTTGCAGTTGATTACTTCACGAAATGGGCTGAAGCCGAAGCTCTCGCAACGATTACGTCAAAGAAAGTGATAAACTTTGTGGTCCGCAATATCATTTGCCGATTTGGACTCCCGCACACCATCATCACCGATAACGGGACCCAATTCGAAAGTTCAGAGTTCAAGAGTTTCTGCCAACGATTTCATATTCATAAAAAGTTCTCTGCAGTCGCACATCCACAAGCAAATGGTCAGGTCGAAGCTGTTAACAAAGTTATCAAATCCATCTTAAAGAAGCGACTGGAAAAGGCTGGGGGCAAATGGGTCGATGAACTTCCTATGGCGTTATGGGCCTATCGAACAACTCACAAGACCGCAACTGGACACACCCCATTTTCCTTATCCTATGGCTCGGAGGCCGTCATTCCAGTGGAGACAGAAGTATTTTCTCACCGCGTAACTTATTACGATCCGAAAACAAATGCTATATTACTCGCTGAGTCTTTGGATCTGTTGGACGAGAAACGAGAAGAAGCTGATTTAAGAGCGGCCGCTTACCGAAGTCGGGTCGCCCGATTATATAACACCAAAGTTCGCCCCCGAACCTTTGATCTCGGCGATCTGGTCCTCAAGAGAGTATACCCGGTTCCTTCACACATGAAACCAAATTGGGAAGGACCGTACGTGATTACGCAACGACTTGGAGATGGCACATTCAAACTAGCAACCGTGGACGGTCTAGTTTTGCCAAGAGCCTGGAACAGCGAGAGTCTCCGCCGCTATTACATATGACAGGCTTTATTCATTTCATTATGTTTTTTATTCAGCAATTTACTTTTGCATTTCGAAATTAGAATTTGTAATAAGGCAACTGATTTGCCATATTTTCTTATTTCAGCAATAAAATGCCATCTCTTCGAGCCAGAGCTGTGATTCATTAAATACAATGTACAACATCACGATGCACGAAGAGCTAAGTTCCATCACACCGTGGAATTTATTCAAGTAGGGAGTGGCTGTGAAGCAATCAACCACTCGCTAAATGAAACCCGAGCTCGGGGGCAAGCCATCACTTCAGGCCACGAAAATGGGTTGATACACGACAACCCTTCATTCAACTCCGTACTCCCAGAGTGCGAGGCGGAGTATAAACATTTTACTAACTCCGTACTCCCAGAGTGCGAGGCGGAGTATAAACATTTTACTAAACTCCGTGCTCCCAGAGCGCGAGGCGGAGTATAAACTCTCATTTAACTCCGTACTCCCAGAGTGCGAGGCGGAGTATAAACATTTTACTAAACTCCGTGCTCCCAGAGCGCGAGGCGGAGTATAAACTCTCATTTAACTTCGTACTCCCAGAGTGCGAGGCGGAGTATAAACATTTTACTAACTCCGTACTCCCAGAGTGCGAGGCGGAGTATAAACATTTTACTAACTCCGTACTCCCAGAGTGCGAGGCGGAGTATAAACATTTTACTAAACTCCGTACTCCCAGAGTGCGAGGCGGAGTATAAACATTTTACTAAACTCCGTGCTCCCAGAGCGCGAGGCGGAGTATAAACTCTCATTTAAACTCCGTGCTCCCAGAGCGCGAGGCGGAGTATAAACTCTCATTTAACTCCGTACTCCCAGAGTGCGAGGCGGAGTATAAACATTCTCCTAAAAACCCCAGATTACTCCGAGAGCGCGAGCTGGGTATAAACACTAACAAACTCCAGCTTCCGAGAGCGCGAACTGGAGTATAAACATTAACGAACTCCAGCTTCCGAGAACGCGAACTGGAGTGTAAACATTAACTAACTCCGTGCTTCCAGTACGCAAGGCAGAGTATAAACATACGTCAACTCCACACTTCTCCCCAATACAGGGGGCAGAACCATAACACATAACAAGTTGAAGACAGAAAGGGAATAGATTTTCATTTCCATTATCAACAAAAAGAATCTGATTACAAAGTGTTTATGAAAAATTCTGCTAGTGGGAGCCGAATCCACATCTATACACGGCTATAGAAAAATCGACAAAATGCTACCCTACGCAACAAAGATTTAGGGAAAGAAGTTCATTCTTTCTTCTTCCTTATCTTCTTCTTTGGAGTAGCTCCACCTGATCCGCCGCCCGACTTCTTCCTCAATCGCTTGCTCTTTTCAGGCTTGCCCTCCGGCAGCGATATGATGTCGACATCTTCCTCAGAGCTGGAGGCGACGGAAGTTCTTCTAGGAGGACGAGCTGGGGGCATAGGAGTAGTAGCAGGAGGAGGGACAGGAGCGGTCTCGATCAATACAGTACCACCCGGCGAAATCACCATTAACGGGGCAGGCCCGGGCGGACTAGAACCTACGTTCCCTGACGCCATCTCGGCAGCAATCTCAGCTAAAACGTCGTCCTCACGAGATGCTTGGGCCGCATCAGATGTGCCAATAGCTGGCATAGGTAAACTAACGGCCGGAGCAGCCTCACTCACAGCATCAGACGGATTGGCAGAGGGATCGATGGGTTCGTTGAGAAGCTCCTCAATCATTTGAGCGCTGAAAGAAAACATATTTGCATCTCCCTCCTCGCCAATTAAAGTAGAAGTCGTGATGGCTTCAGAAAAAACAACCCCTTGTGTTTGATGAGGAACCGATAAAGCGAGGGGCGCAGAAACAATAACCTCGGTCACTGAAATACGACAAAACGGAGATTGTTAGACAAGTGTGTTGCTTAAGGTCCTTCACAACTAAACTACGAGAAGCGTTCAAATACCTTCCTTAGTCTGGACCGAAACATGGGTGGAATCATCGGCGGAAGATAATAACGGTTGGTCAGGATTATATGCAGGAACAGATTGGGGGTCTACCGCACCAGTGGTTTCGGGCAGTGTTGGGATTACGGCTCCAACACTTGCCTCGTGATGCACGGTCCCCGAACCTTCGCCTGTCTCTAATGATTGGACGCCGAGTTTTTCTTTCGCCATAGAGATTACCACCTCATGAAGGGTCTTCCTCTCATCCTCAGTAAGCAGACGCATCTCCAGTTCAAAGTCGTCAAGTGCTCCGTCTGGATGCGCTGCTCTCTTCTCATTCACCAGCCGGGTCCAGGCATTATACAAGATCATGGAGTCATCTCCCAGCCACGCTAGATTTCTATGTTCCAACACATTAGCGTTATACGTGACTAAGAGATCGTCAAACTCAGCATCTAGCCTGGACCTCTCCTCCAAGATTTTTTCCTGAATCTCCGCTTCCACAGACTTAGCCTTGACCGCCGCCGCAGCAAGTTCGGCTCTGAGGGATACTGCTTGGTCGCAAGCCTCTTGAGCAGTAGCATTCGCATCGTCCTTCTCCTTCACCATTTCAGCGAATTTGGCTTTGAGCTCGTTCAGCTCTTTAACGGCTAAGTCTCGCTCAGCTGCAACGGTGGTATTGCGATGGCCCATCTCTTCCACTGTGGCACAGTGTTCTTGTTGCATCCTCGCTAATTTGGCCACGACACCCTCGTGTTTCTTAAGTGTATCAAGCTCTGACTTTCGGGACGTTTCCACTTCGAACTGAAGAACTTGAATGATGCGTTTCTGCTTCGCAATGTCAACGTCGCGTTCGGCAATGACTTTCGCCCTGTCAAAAGCTACTCTAGAAGCCTTCACGGTTGCCTTATACCACTCCTTGTACTGAGCGTAGAAGTCGTGGATGTAGTTATGAGCAGTGGTCTCAGCCTCTGGTGGAATTCTTTTGAAGTTAGGTGGGAAGATGTAGCCGTCCATGCAAATCTCCGGGTAGTCGTTTTTCATTTGGGCGAGTTTGGCAGCTCCCTCGCTTGTCAGCTCGGCCGGAGCTTGTTCGATTATAGCAGCTGCCGTTGGTTCCACTCTTGGCCGTTGAGCATCAGGCCGAGAAGACTGAGAAGGCAACTGTTGCTGATGAGATGGCCCTGGGAGGTCTACTGGAGCCCTGGGAGGCGGAGGAGAGCGAGATCGGGGTCGGTGTTGGTATCCCCGATCTCTGTCAGAGTAATCATAGCCAGAACGGTTACGCGAGTAATCTCTGTCTCTATCGTAACGTTCTTGACTCGAGTAGCCTCGCCCATGGTCCCTATCCGTCTCTCTCCTACGGGAATCATAAAATGGAGAAGATTGGCGCACATTCCTAAGCCTATCTAGAGTGGAGCCACGTCCTGACATCTCACCTGCGATAAGAAAGAATTACGGATTAAAGTCCCATAAAGCAATGTTTACTATGCAGAAGTCATGAAGTGCCGTGAAAGTGTGTGTAAATGTGTAAACCCCCAAACCGACCGGAAGTGTTCACCGCACTTAAAGGAAAGGGCTCGTTCATATTTAAGACATCTTGTAATTCCTCCAACCCAGGATTATGAGAGATTGATATATAATCTGGGATAGGAATATCGTCAAGCCCTTTGAGAGAATCTCTCGAATGAGAAGGGGCGGCCTCAGAAATCATAACTCCGGAAGCGGGAAGGAACACATCTACAGATTTTTCCCCTTTTGACTTAAGTTTTTTGGAAACGGCGGCCTTGCCTTTCCGTTTTTCTCCCGATTCGTCCAAGTTTCTCGAAAGGTCAGCCATCGGCTCTGAATCCGTCTGAGTTCTTTCTTCGTCACTCGCCTCGACTATTCTGATCCCGAGTGACCTCTTCGCTTTTCTCTCCTTGGGTTTCTTCTTATTTTCCTTCTTGGAGACGGACTTTGAAAATCCCTCAACAACTATGCTTTGGTTAATGTCAATCAAACCCAGAACTCTTAAGTTATAGTCGTTCAGCACCGAGTCAATATGCCTCAGCTCGCTCGGAACTTCTTGAAGACTCCGGACGGCACCCTTGAAACGCCCTCCATCGGGCCTAGAGATAATAGCTGTAAAAGGAATGGAATGTCAATTTTAATACCGAAGAGATATTGGTCAAAGAAACAGGTTAAGGCGCTTACGTCTAGACAACCATCGCCTAGCAAAACCCGGAGGACACCGAACGTAGAACCATTCGTTCTTGAAATAGCTCAGACGCGTCCAAGCTCCAACTACAACTTGGCAATTTCTAACTGCCTCCAAAAATGTAAACGACGGGCTATCACCCCTGCTCTTGAAGTTAAATATATGTCTGATTTCAGAGGGCCTCGGCGGGCGAAAAAGACAGTCCATAAATATTACGAAGACACTATTCAGCAGCGCGTGCCCGTTGGGATGAAGTTGTGAAGGAGCGATCCCTAAGTATGATAGCATCCTTCGGATATATTGATTGAAGGGAGGAAGAGTTCCAGCCGCACAAGCATGACGGTAAAATGCTGTATATCCTTCAGGCGGATTGTGCGGTCTATCGGTGGTGCTGGGCAATAGAACGTCACCAAGAGATATGTTATGCTTTAAGCATATTCGTCCCAATAAAGATTCAGAAATGTTGGACTGGACCGAGTCGACAGGGTCCTCAATAAATATCGCCTCCGGCAATTCATCTGGAGCCGGATCGATTACGTCGGCAGGGATGTCAGGAATCTCAAGCATGGGAGGAGTCGAGCTCTGCACCTCTTGTTGTTGGGAGCTCGAAGATTCCATAATTAGCTAACTCATTAGAAAGCAACATTAAGTTTATGAACAAGCCCGTGCATGCCCCAGTGTAGTGTGTGTGAACATGTCGTGCAGTGCAAGTATTATACATCACTCGAGCAAATTTAACAGAATGAAGCGAGATGTTCGTACAACATAACTTGGGAATTTAAGAAAGAAAGTGACCGTCATCGCTGACCGTCATTTCCGCACCATCCAAACGCTACGGACCGACTTCAAGTATAAGTCAGTTGTATTATTGGTTAAGTCATGGTTCCATCGACGAGCTTCAAAGGAAATTCAGGTTCAAGTCTGTTAATCAAGTTCGATTATGCAAGGCCGAAGCTCGTCGGAGTCAATTATGCCAAAGTTCATTAAGTTCATCAGAGAAAAACTTAAAACTGGTCGTAGTTCATATGATGGAGCAAGTCAGGAAGCAATGGTATCAGAGGATGAAGACGCTCGAATCCATCGACTTCGAATCGATAAGGGTCGAATCGATGGAGTTCGATTCCAGGTACTTCGAATCCGTGTGGTTCGACTCGATGTAACTGAGTGATAGAGGAGCGCTTCGAATCCGTAGGCTCCGCATTGCTTCGAATCGATAAGGGTCGAATCGATGGAGTTCGATTCCAGGTACTTCGAATCCGTATGGTTCGACTCGAAGTAACTGAGTGATAGAGGAGCGCTTCGAATCCGTAGGCTCCGCATTGCTTCGAATCGATCAGTATTCAATCCCTTCGAATCGATTTAAATGACATCACTTCGAATCGATCAAATCCCTCCAAGTCATCGATTCGAAATCTTGCCCTCGAAATCGATTCGAACCGGTCATTCCTGGATCGATGCGAAGCAACGGGAGGCGACCCAATCCATTCAGATCTCATCGCTCCTCGACTCCATCGAGTCAACCCATTTCATTCAGACCTCGTCACTTCTCAGAATTTTCTAAGGCGAAGATGGTTCTATTTTCCTCATCTCGAATCGATCCATTGAATACCTGTTTGGATTTCGAGTAAAAGCGTGGAAGAGATCGATTGTTTTGAAGAGAGCACGTTTGTCTTGGCCTAGGAGAATTCGATTCGAAGAAGAAGCTCTCGTAACAGTAAAAAGTGAAAAGTGAGAAATGAATAGGAGCCCGGTATATATAGGGGAGATGTGGCGATTCGCCTCCCGGTATATCTGACCGGCTTCTATAGGTGGGATAATCGACTCGAATCGATTCGTTGCGACATCTTCGAATCCATTATAACCTTTAGTTCGAATCCATCACAACGCAGCGTCGTTCCACCAGTTCGAATCCCTCCTTTAGTTCGAATCCATCCGGTTTCAAATCCTTTGCCACATCGAATCCATTCCAGTAGCATCGAAACAAAGCAACATTGATTCGAGCACTCACAACTTCGGCTCCATCAACTCAGAGAACATCGAATCCACGCCATATCGATTCAAAGAGGCACACCCTCGAATCCATCGCCAACCACTAATGAAAATGGACGAATAGTCTCAATGTTTAAAATTGTTTGTCTACTCTTGTACTGATTCAGGAGAGGATCAGTACGAGAGGGTGATCGTAGACAATCATAAGAGCAGTGTTCTAACTCAAATCTCAAATCGGTCCAGGAGAGGACCAATGCAGATTTCGATAGTAAACCGAACTGACAACGACTTGCGATCACGCAACGTTAATCAAAGCCAAGGTAATACACGTGTGCACGTATTTCTGACTAATGTTTGATCTCTATCATTTACAGGGATCGAATGTTCATCTCGTCATGACTCAAAAAACTGACGGCCAGTCACTATTGTACGACGGTCGATTACAGCGATACAGAATGCAACTTTCGGTAAAGCATGTCATAGCTGTCCAGTGAGAGACTGCGACTTTTCAAAGCACGTCATGTTTACACAAGACGTACTTTGGGGGGCAAATGTTATCCCGCCTTTTGGCAAGACCGTGACACCAAGGACTTGACTAGATACCGGTAACAGATTGTCTCGGAAGTCGGTTACACTTGAGGATCACTACGGATATCGATGGATTTTGTCCGAGTCCAGTTCGGGCTGCAATTGATAAGACGCGTCAAGCAGAGCCTTGGGAACCAACGATCCAAGTTTCAAGTCAATCCGAGTTCGTATGCTCGAAATATCGTCGACGAAAGATGGAGTAGGGCACCTTTAGTTCGAATCCATAGGTTTCGCCTATGTTCGAATCCATTAGCCAGGAAACAGTTCGAATCCATCGAACTACCATTGCCTCGACTCCAGCAGCTCTCCCTTGCTTCGACTCCATCAGCTTAGAAGCTCTCGTTCGAATCCAGCCGGACCAAGTAGTTAGCTGTACTTCGAATCGATTCGAACGATACCTTGAGTTCGAATCGATTGGAGTTTTCTACAATTCGAATCCATCAAGAGAGGGAACTTCGAATCCAGAAGACATTGCTTCACTTCGAATCCATCGTGGAAGCTTACCTTCGAATCGATAAGACAAAGCTTACCTTCGAATCGATAAGACAAAGCTTCACTTCGAATCGATAAGAGATAGCTTCACTTCGAATCCGGGAGACGCAGCTTGCCCTCGACTCCACCATCTTCGAATCCATGTCGTGGATTCGACCCAGTCAAAGCGGAGTGCAAAGCGGACCGATTCGAAGAAAGCGCACCACGTCACCATCCTCACAAGCAGGAAGATCGATTCGAACGAATCGATTCGAGCATATCGATTCGAACGACTCCAGAATACGAAAAACACCAACTTGAATCGATCATAACTCGAGTTCTACAAGTCCAAATCCCATGAAATTTTCACAGAAGCTCAAATACATGATGAAGAATGTACACACCAAATTTCAGCTCGATTGGATGATTTCTTGATCGATTCGAACCAAGGGTCGAATCGATCCCAAAGTGGGCCCGGGTCTCTAAATTTCGGCCATGTGGGCCCCCTGACGTACCAGAACTGGTCTCCCCACATTTTGGGCGAAATACCAGCCTCCTACACCTATAAATAGACCCCCTGGTCATTCAGAAAAGGGGTCGGAGAATTCTAAGTACTGAAGAGCGTCCAGATTCTGCCAGATTTACTCCAGAACACCGTCGCTGCTTTAGATTAACACTTAGCATTTGAATTCAGTCGTATTACATTATCAACTACTGTAATCTTCAAGTAATCGAGCAATAAAATCATCAAACTTCATAGTGGACGTAGGCGAAACGCCGAACCACTCTAAATCGCTTGTCTTTGCAATTTATTTTCTGTTATTTGGAGTTTTTGTTAGATAATCCACAGTTTTAATTTTTGTTCTTCACTTTTATCTCTTCAAAAACTTCCGAAGAGTGTTGTGCCCAATTTTGGTACAAACATTCAATAAAAGTAAAGATCTCTTTATACTATTTTACAAAAGCCTCAAACCATTTATAAAATACAATACTTGCTTATAAATCAATTTAGCCATTTAAAACACTTAATTTGCTTTACTGAAAATCAAGTATTCATCAATTTACTGTTTTATAAAATCTTATATCCATTTTATAAAATGTATTCTTCATGTATAAAATATTCAAACCATTTTATAAATACTAATTAAGCTTCATTTGTTAATTTTATAAAATATCATATTATTTTATAGTATATTTTTATTACTTATAAAAATCATTCTTCTATTTAAACATTATTTATAAATACTAATTTAGCTTCATTAACCCTCTAATCGCTTTGGAAATAAGTGTAGAGTTCAAAACTTGCAAAATTAGCTTACTAACTAATTTCAAAATCATTTGAATTAGTTTAATTATGGTTAACTAATGACATGCACTTAGTTATAACATGTAATTAGTCTCTAATCTATCACTATATCACTTATTAACATTCAATCAGAAATCAATTTCTTAGGTTACTAAATATTTTCAAAAATAGTTATTAAGGTCTTAAACTAATAATGAGCTATTGTAATCATGTTTATAACATAAATATATGTCCAAATCAACTTAAACAATCTCTAAATCTCTTCATATAATTCTATAATCATCAATAATAATAAATATGAAGTACAGTACATAAATTAGTAAGGAGAATCATCTCGCTCACCTTGCTTAAACCCAAGCCAAGTTCTAATCACTAAAAACACAATTCTTGCTTACTTTAAATTTTGAAATGCACACCAATACTTCGATTCAAGCCAATTCCTTCGTGGATTTTGTAGAGAATTGGAAGAGAGGAATCATGGTGATTTTTATATGAATTTAGGGAATTCATTTAATGGGTTTAGGGTTTGGGAATTAAAGAAGGATTAAGAGGAGATTGGTGGAGGACTAGAGATAGTGTACAAGAATGAAACGTGAATGAAGAGTGAATGATAATAATAAAGAGGAGTTCGCCTATTATAGACAACTAATTGGCTAAGCCCCAATTCTCTCTATCCAGCATTACTCATCTCGAAAAATCATCGACTCCAAACATAGTCAAGTTTATACTCATTTTACTCATATTGGAAAACCAAACTCAACTATGGGTGTATTGAGTCCCGATTTGCTTGTTTGTAGAAGTCGAGTATAAGAGGCGTTTTGTTGCTTAACGATTAAATATTTTAATTAACCATTTAAATATTCGATCGTTAAAATTGCGGGGTGTTATAGTGGCTGACCGTAAAATAAGATTTGAGGTTACCATGGTGTAGTCACTTCCAAGAAGGGTGAATGTTACACGTGGTATCGGATCTTAGGTTGAGCGTATACCTAGGCCTTGACGGGATAGGCTCATTATAGATAGGGTTAGCAACACCCTAGAATGAATTTGAGTGTAACATATATGAGAGCGCATATTTGTTAGTGCTATAAAAATGTTTTATATTGTGTTGATTGGTTTATTGAGTGGTTTATGAATTCTAGTCGATACAGAAGGTACAATTGTGTTGATAGGGGTTTCTAAATACTTGGACAAGGAAAAATGACATGGTATTGTTTTTTAAATTGGTAAATGAAATAATTTGGCCTAGGACTATATTTTATATATAAAATAATAATTTTTAAAAATTGATATAGTTACTTATAATGTGTTTGTTTGTTAGAAAATGATAGTATTCAATTATTATCATTTATTGTTTGATTTGTCGTGCTCATTCAGTTAGGAGCATTGGCTATTGTTTGTTGATTATTTATGCTTGGCCAATTTATTAGCATTTATGGGTTTGAAATAGATTAAATTGAACACCTTGTGAATTAAGTTTCACAATTTGACTATAAGGTGTTCGGTAGTAATGTTGTTATAAAGTTTATGTTGTTATAAGAAGGAATGATTTTATATAAACATGATTTTATAAATTAGGTTTATAAAGTATGTTTTCAGAATAAAGAGGATTTCTGAGAATTTAAATCACGGTGTCTTTGAAAAATATTTCAAATGAGTTTTGGAAGAAGTAATAATAGTATTACTTGAGAGTATTTATAAGTATAAATATTTTAGGAAGAGAATTTTAAGTAAGATACATTTCCTTTGGATAGTTCGAGGAAAACGTCTCGATTAGTTTTGTGATAATCTAAATAATCTTCTAAATGACAATCAAATGTTTGCTTAGACGAACGTTGTACTGCACTTAGTAAACTATTCCCTTTTTCATTGTACGATCAATACAAGTTCGAATATGAACGAATCCAAAGCAAGTTGGTAATAGATATTTTATTAAAACTATTTATATGGAAATATATCTGGTATTGTTTCAAAAGTGGGATTCAAAAAGAGAAGAAGTATTTTTATGTTAACTAGTTTGAATGGCTCGAAAGTGACTAAAATAGACAAGGGATGTGTTCGGATGGTAAGCATTTCTCTTAAGCATTGCCTTTTTTGGTAAGGGGATGTATGATACTACTTGGTAAGACCTAGTTCTTTTGTATCATTTTGGGGTTACTCAATCTATATGTATAATTTCTATGGATTAAAGTATATAGTGTCATTTTAAAAAGCCTTTGAAATAAAACCCGAGTATTAGGATCTTAAATTTCCTTTAAGGAGATTTAATATAAAATAGAAGTTATTTTATAAATAAGTTTATATAACTCTAGGATAGAGGTGAAATAATTTAATACAAGTTTAATGGGTTAAATTTGATAGGAATGTTTTAATAAGTTTTGTTTTATTAAAACTATATCTTTTGTTTTGACATTTAAGTTATGTAAACTGTTTGATGTTATTAGACCGACTAATAAATTTTTTTACCTTGGAGGTGTCTAAGAAAAGTAGACTCTAGGACTGAGTTGGTACCAACATCCTACTCTTTTTAGCTACTTACTAGATCGAACGGGTAAAGAGGTCATGGAGGTCGTCTCAATTTAAGACCTAGATTATTTATCTGGGTCCGCATCTGAATTTAAGGAGGAAAAAAAGATAAAATATGAAATTAGATGGTTGTATATACTCTTAGGATATAGTAGAGTACTATACAAGTTTAAAACTTAAGTTATGTTTCTGAAATGTTTTCATAAATAATTTTAGGAGGTAAAAAGAATTGGTGTAGTTAAGAAACAAATGGAATAAATACATAAGTTGTATGTAGATCATACTATTCGCATAACTTTTCTTGATCCAGATTCGAGTACAAGATTTTGAAGTGAGTTACACCGATCCGAACAACGATTTTTCACTCGATTCTTATAGGTGAACACTTGATATAGATTCTTGATATGACTCTGAAGGGTTCTATTATAGTATATGGCTATGTAAGGAGAGCAAGGTTTTACAATCAAGGAACCTTATTGGAGTCTGCACTAGGGAAATCGAGCGAGCGATACTAGTTCGGAAGAGAAGTTTATGTGATCGAGCAAGTGATCAGATTTGAATTGTGTATGAATGACATATATACAACATATAGACTTTAATATAATTGTGTGCTTCTTACATTAGAAATGCAAGTTACATGTTTGATATGGCATGTTTATGTAGATGATTGCTATATATGATTTAATAGACTTGGATTCATGATATGATAAATGAGTTGTTGTATTGTTTCATTTGTCATATTTAACTCTCTTTTGGGTTATGTAAGTGAAATACAGGTACATGGAAGTAAAGGCTTGCTTGTTGCTTTTAGTTTCATGAGTAGAGTTTGATTTCTTGCAACACGGTACGTGTTTATGCTTAACGCGTGTGTTTGCAATGTGACATACACACTCTATAAGCTATATCATACGTATATATTGTTGTTGTTTTTTCCCCAAATATAGGAGGTTCCAGATATGGGCTTATATTGATATTGTTATTTTTTGGACCTAGCCGCGCAAAGGAAGTGTTGTCAAAATTTTCTGTAACATAAGGGGCTTTAAAGCCTAAGGGTGAGAAGACATTATCTTCCTTTGGGAATTTCAAGGACGAAATTCTTTTAAGGGGGAAGAATGCAAAGATCCACAATTTTATCGTTTTGATAGTGAATATTTAATTAATTTTAAATATTTAAATAGTTGATTTTAAATGCTTAACAAATCCTTTTAATAAATAAATAATAATGGTGAACTTACTATAGAAAAATATTTAAAAAAATAAATAGCTTACATAAGTATTGATAATAAGACCGAAAATCCATTTTTCGATAAACGATTTTGAAACATGTGAAATCATCATTCTGAAGCGTTGTCTCGGATTTTGACGAAATTAGCTCCATCAAAACTGAAATAATGAGGTGATGTATGTCGACGAGTTTCGTAGCGACCAGATGTCTCATGTGATCATACGAGCTCGAAATGTGAAACAATTAAAAAGAGAAAATTAAAATATAATTTTATTATAAATAACACCTACCCTCCCTCTTCCTCTTCACTCCTCTCCCTCTCTTCTTATTTTTTTTCTTTTCATGTAACCAAATAAAGTAGTCGACTAACAAAATGAATTGTCGCCGGAGCCACAGGCTACGAAATCTATCAACGTCGGATCCGTTGAGCTCAGGGAGGAAGGGGCTTCAAATTCGAAGTCTCAGAATTTGGTACGGTGGTGTTTGGGGATATGCGACATGGTGGTGACCGAACTAGGGTTTGGTTGTGTCAAGGCTAGAGGCGACGATGGGCCATGGCGATGGTTGCATCGTGTTGCTTGTGCGGAGGCAAGTTAGGGATGATAGTATGGAGTGGTGCAGCTATCCATGAAAGAACGTGACATTATACTATCGCACTGGATCATGTCAAGTCGCAACTTGGGGGAGGTGACTGAGCTACAAATTTTTGGGTTAATGGCGAAGCTCTTGCAAAGGAAAGCGCAGTGGCAATGACGGTGGCCGATTTCGTCGAGTAACGAGGGAGAAAGGAGGAGAGGGGATCGTGGTGATGGGTTTCTTGTGCACGATTCTGTGTACTATGCATGATATTGATTTTGGGGAGGATAGGATTTGAAAAGGTAATAAAAAAGTTAATTAAGTTATTAAGTAAATTAATTAAATTAGTTAATCAAAATTCTTACAAAATCAATAACTCTTGCATACGAGGTCCAAATCGAATGCGGTCTTTTGCTTTGCACTTGTAGGAGTGTTATTTACGCACCAGATCTAATTTTGTTAAGTTGGAGCAAGTAGGATTTTGAACTAAAATCGAATGTCGTTCGATTTTAGATCAAGTAGGAATGCAAAAGCATTGGCTGGGATTTTGGTCAGTTAACTCACCTTTGAATGAACACTATATGATATATGTATTGATATTAATTATTATTTGTGTGCTCGAATGATTTCTTTGGTTGGTTTGGTTGAATTCCCACTTTGGAAAGCGGATGACACATAAAATAAAATACAGGGAACTCAGGAAATTTTGTAAGGGGATCCTAAGGGATTCCTCGCCACTGTTGATTTAAATTTTATTTATATGCTTATTGTATAAATTATTAAATGCTAAAAGCTTGGTAGCTTAGCCTTTTTGGATGTGACTTTGTTATGTCGCAAAAGTCGATCTCTTCTAGTTTAGATCAATAAAACACTTGTTAAGTGCTATGGTAGCTCTACGCCTCATTTTTGTATTTTGGAAATAATATTATTTACTGTTTTTGACTTGAAAATTGTTTTGATTTAGTGGATGATTTTAAATGTGACTTTTGGAATTTTCTATGGCATTTTAGTTAAAAAAAGTTTTTTTTAATCCTGTATTTCACTCCAACCTTTATGTTAGTCTCTACTAATTTACATGGAAATGTTTTAAAAGTATTTCGGGAAGTATTCGTTTTATAGAAAAGTTGATATAATAGCTGATGTTTATGATAAAGAAAAATGGGTTTTATCTTTCATAATAAAGTGATTCTTTAGATAGAAATATTTTGGTATAAATATTGGTTAAACATTTTATATAAAATGTTGTATAGAAAGATAGATTCTAAATCGGTATTTTAGAAAAAAGGAAAATGGTATTATTTTGATAAACTGGAATAATAAATCACATTTGTGAATGTATAGTGATATATGAAATGATCATTTTATGGAAAGTATTTAGTCATATCTTAAAACCGAAGATTAGTAATAAGTATATTTGGTCTAATTTCCATACAATCCATTTACTTACACCAAAAAGGGAAGTGGTTCGAGGTTTATAGCAAATAATGTTTTTAAATGACATTTGTTTGTGGCCGATTTAAGTATGCTTTTGAAATATGAAATATTTCATAATGTTTTTTGAATTTACTTATACTGTTGAGAAAGTATATGGTTACATTTTATAAGTATTGAAAGTGTAGTGTTTTGTGAATATACTTATACCGATGAGATAAGTATATGGATATTTTTCTGGTATAAATTAATAGTGAATGAGCAGTATACTTATGTATATCTTTTGTAAAAGTATTTTAAACAAGTATTTACAAAGTGGTATTAATTAATGAAAGGATTAATAAAGAGGCTTAATGGTTGCTTATGTGCTTAATCATGCTTGGTTTCCATATGAAATTAAATCTCTGATTGGATTGTTTGCTTATTTGATAGTTAAATAACTAACTATCTAATCTTGGCCTGTTTTGAAACTATTGATTATTGGTTCGGGGAGATCAGGATCAGATATGTTAAATGAAAACCATATATGAAAACCACTTCGAACAGGCATCAGCGTTCGAATTAAAGATATCTTGAAGATGATGGAAATCGAAGATGAAGTTTTTTGAAGTGCAAGGACTACTTGCTACTAATCCTGAGGATGATTCCCAAAAGGATGTAGTAGAAGTAGTGCTTTTGGTTTGTTCAGTCCTAAAACAACTTATGCGGATGAATGATGACATTGCATTATTTCCTGGAAGACAGTGTTAGCATTCCAAGTGGGATTTGTTAAAGAGGTAAAACATTGCCTCACGCCTCTTACCCAGTAATGACTAAAACAGGGAATATGTCGTAAGGTTATGTGGTTCGCTACCATTAGGGTATGATCATCACTTGTATCTAGATCGATATTTAAGGTTTATGTATGTTGTGGGACCAAAAATGGTTGTTAAGTTGGCAACCGGGGTATTCGATACTATCCAGTAGAGGGGTAGGTTGGTCTTGCCATGCAGGGGTTGCAAGTCATTTTATCTAGAGGTGTATTATGACGGGCGATACCTCAATAGCCTTGTCATTGGTGTAATCCATTTTTCAATACATGCCTTATAGACTTAGTTGTATACCAAATATGATGGAATAGGAGATGCAAGCATTTCTGTTGTGTTATATATTTATTTCAAACCCTAGATATTATTATAATATAACTGGATTTTCTAATAAAATGGTTTGGTTACCGTCAGGTAAAAACTCATCCGTGTTTATGTGCGGCGTGGTCTTATGACATACCTTTATTTTTAAAAGGTTTTCTAACATTAAAAATCCATATGATTTGAGTTTCTTACGCTAGTTTGCCAGACTGATCCGGTTGTTATTTTATTATAATGCTCGAGTCAGCCCCGAGTATATTTCCAAATTTAGTGATGGATACTTTGGAGCTTCAGGAGACGAAATGGATGCCTCCAAGACGTATTCACATATTTTATTTTCCACTGCATTTCTTGTTTTTTATTTATCAGCATTTTTTAGGACAAGTTGTTATAACTGTCCAAGATGATGATAGGTTAGTATACTCTGATTAATGTATGTATTTTATAGTTTTCTTTTGTAAAGATCATGTGTATATTATATATTACTCGTCACGATGTGAGATTTTGTTCCATCTTTTATTTTCTTTCTCCCTAACAATATGTCTTTCCGACACTCGGATGCTCGACATGTTAAAACCATGGATGTATTAGTGTATACTTTTGAAGGTCAAAAAGGTTGGTCTTTACAAATGAACTGAATTGAAGACTAACAAATAGAAATATATAATATACTTACAAAAAATGATTATTGCATGTTAATGTTTCGACCCATGCAAAGGCTTGATTTTACAACTATTAAATACATTCGTAATTTGGTTGCTCACATGTTTATTTGGTCAAGACCGTCTTGCATTCTATGTATTCTGAACTCAAAAGTAATACAAGACTATGGATATTTGATCCATATATGATCACATATAAGTGTTATATGGTGAATGGTCACTGTTCGTAATGTACGATACTTGGATGAAATTATTTTGTTCGAAGTAAACAAATAAACCATACTATGAGATCGATTATTTAATTTGATTATAACAATAAAGATCATATTGTGTAATGCAAGATCAAAACTACAATATAAAACTAAGAACTTAATCGCTGAAATATCGGTTTGATCAGTTTATGAAAAGTGCAACATATTTGATGTCCTTAAATGTTAAGGATTATTGAGTGCGCTCTTATAAATATTTTGTTATGATATTGTAGTAAAGGGTATTCTTTTGAATGGTTTGACCATTTAGAAAGAAAAACAATACGAGTAGATGTGACTTAAGGTACAGTTGAGATAAAGAAAGCGAATAGTCACTTCTGCTTTATAAAGAAACGTTGAAAACGAGAATTGTAATAATAGTAATTGGTACTTCACATTGGAATGAGAAATATGATTTCTATTACGAAATGTATTTCAATATAGAAAATTGTTTTCTATGAAATTTATTTCTTTGAGTTCAAGTTATTTGATTAAAGAACTCTTCACTGCAAACTAGTTGCAATATATATGAAATAAATAGTCTATATTAAGTGAACGATGGACCTTCGAATTTAGTATGCTATTATAGTAATGGTGGAAATAGTATGAGCATGGCATATAGCACTTATTGATTGCATCAAATTACGAAAATTGCTTTCATAAAACATACTGAACATTGTTTATAAAATAAGGACTATTATTCGGTGTCGATGAAAAATAGACATAGTTATTTTTCAATATGAATATTTGCTGTGAATTAAAACTATAATATGGTATTTATTTTCACAATAAAAGTGATGCACTGAAAATATTGAAGTATCTAAAATTATTTACAATTATTTTGGAATTATAGATTAAGTCGTAGTTTTGAGAAATAATTTTTATGATTATGAATCATATGATGCTGGTTAATTATATCTCAAACAATTAAGGGTTATGCACCTATTTAGTGGAAATATCATAAGAGTTGATGAACTCTTCGGATTGATACATATTGATGTATGCAATCACAAGTCTATTAATACCAAATCGGTTCCACGTACTTGGTTATATTCGTTGATTATTTATTACGGACATGGATATGTGTATTTGATACACATGTAGTATGTCTATGATAAGATCATAGAATATAAAAAATGTAAATAAAATTATTCAATTTAATCGAATAGGTGAGTATATTGGAAAAAGTTCCGAGCATACCTAAATATAAATAAAAATTCAATCTCAAAAGTCACTCCTCCTTATAATACATAATGATGTATCGATAAGGAGTAATCGTACTTTGTTGAAGTCGATTAATTGTGAACAAAGTACGATTAATTGTGAGTGATGTCGAGGTTTACTTCTTTCTATAAGGTTGTGTACTTAAGGTTTGTACACAAGGTTAAAATTAATTTTATCTAAAGAATGATTTACAAAATAATACAAGATAAGGGTTTATAAGAAACCCTATCATATCTTAGAGTTAGTAGTTGGCAGGTTGTACGAGCCGAAAGACTACACGTAATAATGGTTCATGAGGGATCTTGTATGAATCTCCCTAAAAGGAGTTTGGGAAAGACTGTCATTGGATGACATATTTATGTTTGATATAAGTTTTGTAAACTAAAACCAAATCAACTTTACATAAGGAAATTCATAAAATGTTTATGAATACCTATTCCATTGTACTTAGAAACAACTATTGTTTCAAGAAATACCAACTTCGCAGCGAAGGATTTTCTCTAAGAACTTATTGGTATAAAATGGATTTGGATATGATCCAAGGATAAAAATGATTGCAAGGGATGAAATGAAATTAACCAAACCTAAATGAACACAACACATTAAAATGTATAATAAGTATTCTTATACATTGAAGAGAAACTATTAGTTTCTTATCAATTGAGAATAGATAATCCTCAACAGTCAATTAAACCATTAAGAGTATTGACACTACAATATGGTATGATACATAAATCTAAAATAGATTCCAATTACGTTATCAAAATATGATTTTGAAAGTTTTACCTAAAGGGATATGATCTCTTTCCCACAAATATGACTTTAAGAGAAATACAAATGCAGTTGGAATATAGTGAGCTACATTGATATAAATAATACAGTAATGTTGAAACCAACGTAACACATTCAACATTCGATATGCTCAAGTAATAGAATGACTTTCTGTTTTGGTATGTATGTGTTGAAATGGAAAATTCTAAATAATGATTTATAGTAAACTGTTTACACATAATAACCAAAGTGTCTCGAAGTCGGTAGAAGCGATATTGAGTTTGTGAGTTTTCAGATACGATCCGAGAATGGATACGAAAGTATCATTCAGAAAAGCATCAAAATTGAAAAATTGTTTTGATATAAATATCACATAGTTTGATTATCAATCAAAATGCAGAGGAAGTGTGTGTTCATAAGAAAGAATGTTAAAAGGTACAGTGATATTTCTAAACTATAAATAAACAAAACATTTCTAATTTTTCAACGGTGTACTTATGTTAAAATCAGCCTTAGTTGTTGTGATACTCGACGTTGGATTTGTAAATGATGTCTTTTATAGTAAGTATAAGGAATATTAGGAATGTCCCAAAACGGTATGCACCAAAAATGTTCAATACGGAACATGTAAGAATGATTCCTTATGTATTGGCAATAATAATTATCAAACATGTTATGTTGTTTATGATATCGTGATTTGTTTGTGTATTTGATACATGAACCAAATATCAAATCCAAATAGATGTCACTAAATGGTTGTTTGAGATATCCTTGTGTATTTATGAAATATTAGAGAATTATTTATAGAAACAACGAACTCCTTATGAAGGAGCGTTCAGATTCAAAATTCATAAGTGATATTGAGTATAATATGTCAATAATAAATTCAATTTAAGAATCTATATGTTGGAGATGTTCTAAACGAAAGACTGTGGCCGATTCAATGGAAAAGGCTGAGTACATTGCCTTGAATAGCATCACAATGAAAGCAATGTATATAAATATATAAATGCACAAATATATAACTGAGCCGAGGGTGATTCCAAATGTTGAGAATCTCATAACATTTTTATATGATAACACTATCGCGATATAGTTCGTAACAGAGCTTAGAGCTCACTAAAAGTGGAGAAACATATGCCGAATTATTCCATATAATAAAATAGTTTATCAGTGTTGAGAGGGTTGATTGATCGAGTAGATAATTGAAACATAATAGCATACCCATTCACTAAGAGACTAACCTAATTGGTTTTAAGAAAATCAATTGGAGAAATTGGACTAAGATTCCATAATAGACCCTAAGTGCAAGTGGGAGATTGATAGAGTTAGGGGTATGCCCTAGGGGCAATTATGTAATTTGTTACATATATCTAACTTGATAACCAATTTTATTCAAAATAAAATGTGTTTTCTTTCTATTACATACTTAATATAATGTGTTATATTAATTAATTAATTTAACTGTAACGACTAGAAATTTTGAACATTTGAAATAGAATATTTAATTGAATTTAAATATTTGAAAGTTGATTTAACCTGAATTTCAAATGTCTCTGTTTATTTGGCGATTTAAATAATTGAATTTAATAATTGAAAATTGAATAAATTGCTGAACTGTTAATGTCGGACCTGTTAAAAATATTTTCAAGGCTTAGAAAAATCTATATTGATAATTCTGAAGGTACTGGAACTTTCAGAATTGAATTTGGAAGTGGTTTGTTCAATTTTGAAATTTTATCGTTTAAATCGATATTTAAAAATAGCGTTCCGGAGCACAGTCTCAGAATTCGACAAAACTAGTTCCATTGGATCCGTAATAATGTATTATTATCGGATTTCAATTTTTGTAATATTTGGAGTTGTTTTGTGAGCGTACGATATATAAACGCGTTGGAATTTAGATCGAAATTTTTAATTGTGAAACCAAGACAATTTGAATTTTAGTTACGTAACTTGAACACGTTGCTTCTATCTTCAACACTTGTCCTTTATTTTAAACACACGCGTCACTCTCTAAAATAAATAACTCAACACGTATAACAGACATATACCTTCTCAAAATCTATCTCGTCCCAATTAAAACAAAATTTAAATCGAATTTCCTCATTCGAAAAAAAAAGCGAGAGCAGAAATATTCACGCAAGCAATGGCGTGATTTCCTCCCTTCCAAATATCCTCAAAAATCTCGAATCAAATTCGTATTCGAATCATTTGTTCGTCGTGGTTCATGCTGGGCATCGTGGAAAGGCAGGGGGTGTTCGACTACCTGACGCAGTGGATCGTGGTTAGGCTTTGGACGCGATGGTCGAAGCGACATCACGACTTGAAGTTGCGATACTAGGAGGGGTTTCAAAGCGGTGAACTCGAGGCTCGACGGCAGCAGTTTTAGGATCGTGAAGTGGTGGAGCCGAGACTAGGGCGTTTGCTTTCGAGTAGATTTTGTGCAGTGAGTCGTGATTCGTGGGGAAGTCGCGATCGATTTAAGAAGGGGCTACTTCAGTCCGGGTTGAAGGCTTCGGATGTCGAGGAGGTCGAGTTCAAGCCGTGTTCTGGCGACGAGATGAGTTCGAGCTGTAGCCTTTCGGTCTCGATAAACTCGTCAGTTAGGTAATCAATTTATTAATTTATTTTCGATAAACCTAGGTCAATTTCTTTTGGATGAAGATTCGATAGTAAATTACTGCTAGTATTTACAGTAAAACAGAAAGGTTTTGAAAGTCAGAGAAAAATATATATATGTAGTTTATAGTAGAAGGAAAGTTATTTTAAAATTGAAATACTTAGTTAAATAAATTTATTTAAAAGAAATTTGTTAAAAATAAAACTCGTTGGATAATTAAAATTACCAAGTGAAAATTTGTGTTATTTGATTTATTCAAATATTAATAGAATTGTATAAAATTATTTATACAAGGTCAAAAAAATGGAGAAACAAGCTGAAATTGGAAAATGGGATTACAAAATAAAAGCAAAGGTGAGATCTTCTCACTCAGATTTAAATTTGAATTGCAGTTATTGATTGATGTTTGGTTGTGATATTAGATACAGTAGGATATATCTATATATATAGCAATATATGCATATTGGTATATGTATATATTGGAGTTGATTGATTTCCCGCCTTGTATAGCGGATGAGACCCTATTGTGCCGTTAGTAAGCGAATGATATTTTATAAATCCCATATACCGCGATATTCCACCTCGAAGTGGAATTGGTATTGTGCTAACACCTGTGGATGCAGGGAAACAGGTTGGAGGGATCCAACTGGATTCCTCAAATTGTTTGAATATTGTTTCATATGTGAATGATGTGATTTATTGATAATCTGTGAATGATTTATTGATAATTGAAACTGTTGAAGGCTAAAATTTAGTCGAATGTATTTTTGGTATCGTTGGATACCAGAAATGAATATAAATTGGATTTTGAAATTAAAGTGGAAAATTTAAGTGAATTTATCTTTAAGAATTGAATTTATTGAAAGAAGAAATTTTAAAGTATTAAAATTTGATTTTCGAAATCTTACCGAATAAATTCCAAAATATGGAAAATTTTGAGTTTTGAATAATATTGTTCAAAAGTTGAAGAATTCATTTAAAAAGGGAATTTTGAATAATTGGAAAGAATAAAGGAATTTATTTAAAAGTGATAAGCTTTAAGAAATCAATTTGAAATTGATTTGGTATTGGAAAATGAACCTTTGAGAAATCGATTTGGAAATTTATTTGAAGTTGAAATAAATTTAGAAATCAAGTTTGTAATTAATTTGGTAATGGAAAATAAATCATTGGAAAATTTATTTGAAATTGATTTAGTGTTTGAGAAATAAATCTGAAAGTCGATTTGCAAATGATTTGTTATTTGGAATTAAACTTAGAAATAAATTGGCAATGTTTTGTTCTATTGAAATAAAACTTATGTTTGCATTTGTAATCGATTTGTATTGAAATAAAACTTAGAAATCAAATTTGTAATTGATTTGGTGTTTTGAAATAAATGATTGGAAATGTAAATTCAAAATGGAATTTATGAAATGAAAGGGGAATTTGTTTAAAAAAATAAACGCTGATTTATTTTTAAAGTGTGAAAATAAATTTACGAATTTGGAATGTAAATTTGAAATAAATCGATAAGGATTTATTAAATGGGTTTAAATGGACCATTTTGAAATGGAAGTGTATTTGCCTTGAAAACCGAGTATATTCCAAAGTAACTTTTAAAAATATAATTTGAAAGTTCTAAACGGATTTTTAAAAGATATATTTGGAAATATATTCCGTGTAAGGAAATTGATTTGAAATTGATTTTCAAAAGTTGAAAGATGAAAAGTGATTTAAAATTGGTTTTCAAATGTGAAGTGTGGGAAAATATATATATCTTATGAAGATATTTTGGAAATAAATAATTTGGGAATATTATTTAAATCTGATGATTGTTATGAATATGGTTGATAGTTAAATCACCGACTATCAATATTTGCCTTTGAAATGGCATTTGAATTTGTTTTAAAAACAAACGCTTATTATTCGGTTTAGCCGGGAAAGGTTGTAAAGACCCGCAAATCCGTCTTTCGAAAACTCGACACCGATACATCCACTGTACCAAATTGTCGAATAATCGAATGGCGGAAACGCGAAACTTTAGGGTTAAAAGAAGAGGTAGAAGAAGACAGAAGAAAAGAAAGAACAGAAATAGAAACAATATCAGAATCTCACATTTCGCAGCGGAACAATATATAATAGATAATCACTAGTCTTTTAAACAAAGAACTATATCAGTTTATACATATATCAATCAGAGTCAATATACAACTCAATACAACAATGGACAGTTATATAAACCTATCCTCATACAGAATACACAGCGGAATAAAATAACAAGTACGGAAGTACGTCTCATCATCCAGCTTATCCCCAAAGCTCCAGAATATCCTGATAAAAATAACTCTAGGCTGCCCGTGTGGAAAATTATGGGCATCCAGAGTTTAGAAGGGAACAATAAACTCCGAGTCAGTCATGGTGACTGGTGTGAGATCGTAAAACAGTTATTTTCACAAAGAGAATAAAACAATTTCGCAATGCTTTTGGAAAATGAAACTACCATAAGACCTCCCGCCACACACACAATGCAAACGCAGAATTGGAGGAGATTTCTTCTTATGATAGTCAAAGATGCTTACTACGCCAATCATTGGATATTATTAATGTCTAGTGTAGAAAACATTTCGAAAGTATAATATTAATCTTAGCCAGCATAGGTACCATTATACTATGCCTATTATAGTTGCTATATTAGATAGCAGATTCTACAACTAAAACCGTACAAATTTCGTATTTGGGAAATGGATTTCCAACAAATGGTCAGGCTAAGGAACTTCCTTTCCTACTGCCGAATGGGATCGTCTCTGGCTGGACGTCCCGAGAGACAAACTTCTCTCTGCCAAACAAGGCTGGGTTACCCCTGTAACTAGGTAACTCACGAATATGTCATCACCCGATCCTTTGGGACCTTTATCCGAGCGCTCGGTAGCATCATCACACATAATAAATAAGGTGTGTCCACATGAGTAAGTATCTGGGCTCCATACCATGATACCACCCCTTTCCAGAAGGAAATGACATACCCTAAAGGGCGCGACCCTCATAACCTTGCCGCAACATTCCTGTTTCGACCATTTCCGGGTTGTTGAGGCCCTGACGAAGTCTCGTCCACAAAGCTACGCTTTTTCACAAAGCCGTGCTTTGATCACAAATGATCAATAAATGATCATCGTCACAGCAACAGTCAGCATGCCACATTACCAAATTAGGAATATATTGCTGATAAATTTCAACTACATAACTTCCGAGCTCGTACGTCTCAGAGAAGGGTGTTAAGCTAAGAGAATAAATTCTCCGCCACCAACAGAAATGTATTTGAAAGAAATCAGCTCTATATCTCAAAATGTAATGTCAGACACGTAACCATACAAGTCTGTTCCAGGTTCGAACAGAACCGAAGGCACTTCCAAAAGAAGTCCTTGCAAATCCGGATATTCATAATCCCGATAAAACTTCCCATCACAAAGGAAATCTCAATACCGTAGCTAACGGTGCAGAGACAATCGATAGGTCATCCTACCGTTTTCACAAATACTCGGTCTTCATCACCGGTCTTCAATATGACCTATATCGTCGTATTATTATTCGGAATGGGTTATCTGACACAAAGGTCCTTTCCCGGCTAAACCGAATAATAAGCGTTTGTTTTTAAAACAAATTCAAATGCCATTTCAAAGGCAAATATCGATAGTCGGTGATTTAACTATCAACCATATTCATAACAATCATCAGATTTAAATAATTTTCCCAAATTATTTATTTCCAAAATATCTTCATAAGATATATATTTAATTGAAAATTCATAAATGGTATGTTTTGTGATAGTAGTTACAAAGTATTGTAACTGTGAGTATATCACAATGAAAATCATATGCCATTTTAAATATTCCTAGTCAAGATGTATTGAGATTGGATATCTATACATCTGTTGAGACTATAGTATGTAACACTCTTCAAATTCTGTGCAGTGTATTATTCATGGCTGCTGGGGACACCAAGGGGTTACATACTAATGGTTGTTGGATAACTATGGAATAACTCACTCGATAGTTTCTAGTTGGTTAATATTACTAAGGTCAAGAAAAAATATCAATGTGACTAATTTACATAGTTCTCTCAACTTGAGAATACCATTGATCTTCAATATGGAAGCTCGGCTCTGATTATAGTTAAATCATGGCACGGCATCCATCGAATGACTATAGTTGGATCAAGTGGAAGCATTGGAAGTGAAACACTATAAGGATTCTTCTCCTCAGTTATATAAGGTTATTATCATGATCAAATCAAAGTCAAAGTCTTTGGCAGAGCATTTCACTTAATAATAATTGTTATTATTGAACCAAGGATTTTGTGTTTAGACTATAAAGTTAAAATATGGACGATATTGGAATTTTGACCATTACCAAATTCCATAAGTCCAAAATGATATACTTTAGACGAAGTGAATTTGTGTAAATAAAAGTCAACCGGGTAACACTTAACAAAGTGAAATTAGATTTTACCGAAACCAAGTAAGTAATAAATTTAGCCAAAATGCCACACCACCTACTAAGTGACGTGTGAACAATAATATTCGAATAGTTGGGTATTAATCGCTGACCAAATTTACACCTGACTAATCACACAACCAAAACAATAAATTCTCCTTTGACCAAACGATTTAATTATTTTATAATTATTATAAATTAATAAACTATGAAATATTAGTTATAAATTTGATTATGATTTGATAAATATATATTACCAGATATGTTTATAATAGTTATAAATATATCAATCGATATACGATATTAGTAAGCGATTAAATTGGATTAAATTGTGTAATATTTTACATGAGCTTAAATGAGTTTATGGCCCATCATGAGTGCTGTTATTTTCGGCTACACACATGGGTATAGGTGGATATGATTTTGGAATTAAGGGGCTTGATTTTGGATGACTCAGATTGAAGGAAAAAGATATAAGATTAGATCCACCTTTCTCTCCTTTCTATCCACTATATAAGCATCCTTAACCCTAATTTAAAATAACTTTCTCCCTCCTCCCCCATTATTTTGCTGTCGAAATTAAATTCATCTTTCCTCCATCACTATATACTCAAATCAACTCAAATCCAATCATTATTTGACAGCAAAAGCTCAACGGTTCAAAGACGTACTCTTTTGAATAGGAAAGAGTTTCAAAGGGGAGAATTTATTTTTCGGGCTTACTTCATGGCTTTAGAATTAAGGTATGATTTTATTATAGCTAATGATTTTTTTATCATGTTTTAATGTATAAAAATGATTATCATAGTTTGTATGTATATAATATTGTCTCATTTGATTTGGAAATTTTTTATGTAATTTGAATTGTTTGTTGAATGAATTGATTGGGGTTTTATTTTAGATAAATCAAAATGAAACTTGTATATGATTAAACAGTATTTTAATTATAGATCTATGTTTGTTTATGTGATTTGAATTGTTTGTCGAATGAATTGATTGAAGTTTTATTTTTGATAAATCAAAATGAAATTTGTATATGATCAAATAATGTTTTAAATATAGATCTATGTGTTAAAACCCAAATCAAAGAGTAATTCTTTAGATCTGAAATTTTATATGTTCATATTAATTGATTCGATTTTATTTTGATAAATCAAAACTAAAATTTGTGTATGATTAGTATAATGTTTTTAACTATAGATCTATGTTTTAATCACTCATATCAAAGTGTAATTTTTAAATCTGAAAGTTTATACATACACATTATTTGCATTTGTATTGTAGTAGAAACTTACATATGATTAAAAGGATGTTTTGATAATGAATCTAAATTTAAAATTAATTACATTAATTTTCTAAATTTGTTACCCAATTTATTATCACAAATATCCTTATTTAAGTATTTAAAGGATTGTTAATATATTGCTTAGTTTAGTATGTTTCGCTTTTGTTTTATAAAAAAACTATTCATATAGGTTGAATCTCTTAACTTAATTGTATGCATATATATTTTGTTAGCTAATTTAAGTTTACATAAGTTCACAAATACATCATAAAATATTAATGTAGTAGGAAAGTTTATTTTGAATTGATTAAGAAGTTTTGGTTTAATCTTTAAATGCATATAATTATATATGTGTGTTTGTGTGTACATATATTAATGTTTGTATTTCAAATTGTATAATTTAAATGCTTTATTATTATCAAACAATTTAAAATGGGTAATAGTATATACAATTTAAAATGTGGTTGAAAATGTGGGTCGTCACAGTTGGTATCATAGCTTAGGTTGAGCGAACACCTGAGCCTGATAAGGGTAAAGTCTCATAAGAGATAGGGCTAGTAATACCCTAGGATGAGTAATTAGAGATAGGGTAAGTGACACCCTAGAATAAGTTGAGGGTATTATATATGATCGCGTATTTGTTAATGCTATATAAAATGATTTTGTTTTGGAAAATTGGTAATGAAATAATTTCACCTAGGATTATATTTTGAATATAAAGGAATATCTTTCAAATGATTTAGTTATTTGTGCAGTGTTTGGTTGTTAAGGAAATGATAATATTCGGTTATTATCATTTATTAATTGGTTGTTTGATTTAAAAGATTAACTGCGAACACCTTGTGAATTTAGTTTCACAATATGACTATGTGGTGTTTGATAAATAATAATGTTGGTTTAAGATTAAAGGAATTTATTTAAGATAAATAAATTTTATGAATGTGTTTTATATAAATGATTTTATAAATTGGATTTATAAAATGAGTTTTAGAATTTAAAACTCGACATTTCGAAAAGAATCTTAAGATTAACTAGTTCGAGTGGCTCGAAAGTAACTAAAAATGGGTAGGAGCTATGTTCGAATGGTAAACCCTTGTCTTAAGTATACCCCTTTTTATTAAGGGAATATGTTATACTATTGGTAGTACCCAGTTCCTTGGTATCATTTTTGAGTTACTCGATCTATATAATTTTCTAAAGTTAAAAAGATATTGTGAATCATTAATTGATAGATTAATTAGTGATTGCTAATTTTTATCAAAGTGTTTGCATTTAATATTGGTTAAAGGAAATATATTATAATATAAAGAGTTTATTATAATTTTAGAAATAAAAGATAATTTATCTTTTAGATTGAAATGGTTTCTTTGGAAAGAAGATAGATATTTTTGGTGAATAAATATTTCAAAGTGATTATATATAAAGAAGAATCATTATAAAAATGTTTGAAGATAAAAAAATTATGAAATGTTTTCATAAATTTTTTAGAAAGGTTAATAAGTACGTATGAGGTATGTGGATCATTTCATCGCACGATTTTGATCTAAGATTCGAGTATGGAACTTTGAAGTATTTACACTAGTCTGAATAAGGATTTATTACTCGACTCTTGACGACGAACATTGATGATGGTTTGTGGTTGGGTACTTGCGTTTTCTATCATAGTTAAGAGCTATGTAAGCGAAATGAAGGTTTTTGATTAAGAAGCCTAATTAGAGTCCGCACTAGAGGATCGAATGATCGATACTACTTTGGAAGTAAAGTTATGGATTCGAATACGAGATTAAATCAGATATTGCGTACGGATGATCTGTATATGTCATACAGGTTTAAATTTATAAAATAATGTTTTGGGCAAACTTTTTTGGAGTTGGGTTTGAAATTTCAGGGTCATGGGTGATGTTTATTTTTAGGTACACTTAATTGTTTGGTTTCGTTATATTTTTCCATCCTTGGAATTTCGGGGATAAAAATTTTTTAAGGAGGAAGAATGTATCAACCCATAATTTTATCACTTTAATTTGGTTTATTCAATTAATTTTAAATATTCGAATATAGGTTTATTAAACATAAATAATCATGTTTTATGTGAAACAATAATGGTGATTTTGTTTTGAAGAAATGTTTACAAAAATATATTCTTTGGAAAAATATCGATAATATGATCGAAAATTGTTTTATCGATAAATAGCTCTTTAACCATCAAAAGTTGCACACGATTTTTTTTACACTTATATAACTATTTAAACAAAAATAAGTAATAAATTTTTTTCCATTTTTGAAAATAAAATAGTTATGATGTTATTGATGATGTCATAATTTGAGCATTTAAGAAAAGTTTTTGTTTTGGGGATTTAAATATTCAAGCAATTATTTTGAATGATAAATAATTAATTTTAATTATTATATAATGATAATAATTGATTTATAATAATTTTATAAATATATATACTCGTTTTATAACGATATATAAAATTTGTCGCATTTTGGCAGATTGACGTCATATTCATTTAAATGGATTTTAATATTATTAAATATGGTTTCATAGCTTAGATAATCTTGTTTAATTATTTGTAGATAATAAGAAATTTATTTTAAGTTTTTTTACATAAATAAATAGTTTGATCAAAAACTGAAAATATGACCGGAATTTGAATCCCGGATTCACAACGGTTTGACGAATAGAAGTTGTATCGAAACGTTGCAACCTGGTTTGCCAAAAGTACCATATAGACACCTATATACTGCACATGTATACACATACAGTTACATATATAAGTACCATTCACATTTACAAATTTACTTAAGGTAAATAAATAAAAATCTAGATATTTTCTTAAGCAAATAAAAACAAAACTCATCATCACTCAAGAGAAGACAAGTGCACATGGAGGTGCACATGCAGGGGCACATGGAGGGGGTGGCATGTGTACTAGGTGATGGGAGGGGAGATATTTTGGGTGTATGCTTAAGGGTTAAGGGTTCCATCCCTATAAATACACCTCCATATGTAAACAAAGTCAATCCACTTCAAAACCAAGTCAGAAACATTCCCCTCCTCTCTATAAGAGCATGACCACCACCTCCTCCCTCAAATAGGCCGAGCACCACCCTTATAAGGGTCATGGTCGAGCTTCCCTATAGTCAAGGTGGAGATCCAAAGGCTCCGGGTTAAAAAAGGAGAGAAGGAAATGCTGCTAGAGTGTTGCCGGAATCAATTATGTAAGCTTCAAAAAAAGTTTGGCGGGGTGGGAATCGATTGTGAGTACTTGATTAAAAATATCTTCTTATAACTATAAATTAATTATGAAAGGGTTTTAAATAAGTTAGCATGACTATTAAAATTGGTTATGATGTTTGGTTGGTTAATTAATGTTGTTAGATGGTTGCTTAAGAAGTAAATAGTGATATATAGTTAAATATGTCATATGAAAGTGAGAAACCCTACTAGTTTATTTTATAAATCATGTGATGATATGATATGTATTTCTATGAGTGTTTTCTATGTTTAATCGTCATGTTTTGGATGCGATGATACGTATGCTTGGTTATGGAAATAATTCACGGTAAATACACGTCGATTTTACACAAAGAAAACACTTTCTCTTATGAATTATAAAAGTGTCACGGCATAGTTTAACCTCTTTAAACATGAATAAAAATAGTTTAAAATGGTTTATAAATGTTTTATAAACATTTAAACTCATATCGGAAAAGTTTTGAAAAGATATGAAATTAGAGTCAAAATAGGCGCGTTGCGTAACGGTAGTTCGTGATTTCGCACCATAAAAGTTAAATCAATGTGTAAAGTGGATTATAGTTCGAAAATATTCAAAATAAGAATTTTCCGGACTCTTGTAACTATAGTTTCCAAATTAAGGAGAAAAATCATGATTTCATTTTGTAAAATTTGAGATATGTCCAAATCAAAATTTTAAAATCAACTCGTTTTGGCAGTTCATAAAATATGGATTTCAACTCTTAAAAATAAATATCTTTAATTTTTTTAAAATATGAGATAAATTCTAAAAAATATTTTTAAATGGAAAATTTGGACATATAAAAGGTTTTAAATGTGATTTGTGATACGAAGCTCTTAAAAGCATCGTTCATCGACAATTTAACAAAGTAATTTGAAAATTTCTGAAATAAGATTTAAACTTGGGTTTTCTTCCCGAATCGTTTATAAATGTTTTTCAAATAGTAATTCGAGTATTTAAAAGGATTTAGAGTTGATCAAATAACTTGACCGCCTTATGGGTGACAAATAGATAGTCTCTAGGCTTGGGTTTGGAAAACCAATTTCCTACTCTCCCTAGCTATCCGAACTGACCTAATGGAGGGGGTAGTAAATTTGATTTACTCGGACCGCATCTTGCTAAGATAAAAGAAAAAGAGATTTGGAGTTTTCCAAAGGTTAAACTAGATTTTAAAATAATAATATGTTTGGTGATATATGAAATATTCTGGTTAAATTCTATTTTAAATTCCGAGGAGGAAACTCATACTATCCATGTGAATTTAAAAGGTGATTTCACCATTATTCGACGAATAGTACGGCTTGAATACAGAAACTAGTATTAAGTATAATTAGTATAATTTCTATAGATCTCCTTTTACTCAAAAGTGTTTTCCTATGTAATTAAGGAGAAATGATTTGGTATTTCCAAAATTAAAAAGAGATTTAACAATCCTATATATGCTAGAAAGGAAAATGGTTTAAATACATATGTCTCTAAGAAGATATTTTACTTGGATAAAAGACATTGAATAATTGAATAATAATCACCCACTTACTTGACAACTTTTTATCGTTGATTGGTCCGAAGAGACCGGGATGAGATTTGGATGATTCCTATCCGAAAACTACTTCGAACCAACATATGCGTTCGGAAGTGATGATATGTTGAAGACGATGATTTTTGAAGACAATGATTTTTGAAGGTGGAGATCTTTATAATGTAGGGCTACTTGCCACTAACCTCTGGGGTAATTCCCATATTATATATATGGTGGGAGTAGTGCCTTCATTCTGAAAATCTTCAACGTAAGGACTACTCGCTACTAATCCTAGAGGTGATTCCCAACAGGATGTAGTATGAGGAGTGTCTTTGGTTTGTCCTGTTACTGGACAACTTGTATGGACTAGTGTTTTAAATTGCATTTCTAAGACCACGTGCGTTGATTTTTACAAACGTACATCTATTTGGTGGTATAAGAGATAACCCCTCTTACGCTTAACACCCTTCCCCGAGGCGTATGAACTCGGGGGTTGTATTGTGGAAATCAATGGTGTGTTATTAAAAATAATTATGTAGCATTCAAAGTGGGATTTGTTTTGTAAAAGGTAATGCGTTACCTCATGCCTCACACCCGAAAATGGCTAAAACAGGGTATGCCGCAAGGCTATGTGGGTCTCACCCATTAGGGTATAGTCATCACCTTTCTAAATTACCCTTTATATATCGGGTTTGTTGTATATGCTGTGGCCACTGATAGGTCGGGAACAACTGGGGTGATGTCATATTCGGTACTATTCATCACTATTGTATTGGTCATCAAAAAGGGGTGGGTCGGTCTTGCCAGATGCAGAGGATCGTCTGTTAATCCTCGATACATTCCTCTAGAGATGTACTGTACGAAAGGTAGTCCCTTACCTGTCATTGTATGGAATTCATTCTCCAATAAGTGCCTTCGGACTTAGTTGTATACCTATTATACTGGAATTTAACCAATGTAACAATTTTGGCTATGATTAATATGTATTTGTAATTTAAACACTATTATAATATCACTGGATTTTACGTAGCAATATTTTGATTATCATAAGGTAAAAATATCTATGATTTGAGTTTTCTCACACTTGTCCCATAACTGACCTGGAGTTTATTTTCTTTTCCCTTAAATCCGGGTGCCCTATTTTTCCGGACAGCCAAGTAGTTCAGGTCTAGCTTGGAACATTTTGGAAGAGCTTGGAGTAGGATATGGAGTTTCCTTTGTAGATGGTTATCCATTTCAAGTTCTGCTACATTTGTTTACAGTTTATATTCAGCATTAGTATGGACAGAGATTTATAACTGTCCAGGATGAGATTAAGACTCTAATGCATGTATTTGAAATTTCTGCTGTAAAGATTATATATTGAAATAATATATATTATTCCATTCGTGTAAGATTATGTTCTATCTTTATTTTTATTTTTACCCTTGATCAATCTCTCTTTTTGGCATTTGCATATTTGACACGTGAATACCGTGGATGTATTAGTGTCGATTTTTGAGGGTCGAAAAGGTGGGTCGTCGTAAACCTTCTACAACGAAGGAGACGAATCCTTTTGTAACATCCCCCACTTAGAGGCCCAAAACTAATGGCTACAGATGCTGCAGTCATCAATAGTTATTAATCCTCGACAACCAAATGCGGTAATGTTAGATACATTGATATGGAAAAAATATAAAATCGTTAAACAGCTTTCACATTCCATTTCAAATTCATTATATAATCCCATATTCGAGAACCATGTTTAGAGAAATTATAATTACTACAACATACGCCAAGAGTGACATATGAAGATGCCCTCTTGGATGATCAGAGGCTAAACATAGGCAATTAAACAACTTTGCCTTTATAACACAACACAGCGGAATCAAAATATAAAAGATCTCCTATTAGCTAGATTCCCTCCTGCTTGTCTCTGGAAGCTTATTCGTCTTAAGGAGAACCTGAAAACCTCAACTCTCAAACTACTCAAATTAATTGAGCACCTGAAAGTTTAAGGGGAAAATATAAACTTCGAGTCGAGCCTAGTATGAATAATAATAACCTACCATCTCGAACCATTCAGATATCTAGTGAGACCACGCCGCTTAGCGGAATGGGTTTTCCCCTCACTAGTATGTTATCCACAAATTTATAATAACCATATATTGTGCTCCTGCATCACAATGGTTAAAACATAGCAATTTAAAATACTATGGCGATAGCCAAACAAGCAAGTTATTCTGGATTTTCCATCCTCATTCGTTTGACTATCTGTCTCAGTTATAGTTTCTAGGATCACTATTAACCTATGAGTTTTCATGGGCTGACTAATAACCTGTTTAAAGTTATTGGACTATCTGTCCCAGTTATATTTTTTAGGATAAATATTAACTTATTAGTTTTCATGGGCTGCCTAATAACTTGTTTAGAGCTAATGGACTATCTGTCTGGTCTCATAGTTTTCATGGGATCACTAAGAACCTATTGGCCCCTGCCAATAACTTCATTCAATTATTTCATGGGTTCTCTCTGAACCTATTGGTATCTCCAATAACTCCCCCTATATCATAGTTTTCATGGGTTGACAATGAACCTATTGACTTCTATCAATAACTTAATCCGGACATAGCTTTTATGGGATCACTACGAACCTATTGGCCCCTACCAATAACTCTTTCCATAGTTTTCATAAGTTTACTATAAACCTATCTAATCTGACAACTTCTTTTTATTAGTCTTTGGGCATTCTATGTTCTGGTCTACAGGACCTTCTGGATGTAACTCTACTCATACAGGAGTTAACTCAATTTATATTCACTATTGGGTCAACCTAACTGGTTATTCTGCCCTTTCTCCCCAAAATACAGTTATAGGTCCATTTTACAGTGAATATGTATACTAGAAGAAGTAATCATAATAACATAATAACACCAATATCTATGGTTTAATATCCTTGAAATCATTTTCATATGAAACATGGTTAATCCCTTTAACCTATTACTTTATCAAGTAAAGCTTCTTTGAAAACTCCATACTTAAAAGCCATTTCAAAACTCATTTATTTTGCTATGGGTTTTTCCTTTAAAAATGAGACTGGGTTCTTTGTTTTGAAAACTAAGGCTTTCGAAACCTTAGACCTTTACTTTCAAAACCATTGGAAAACTTCTTTCGAAAGCATTCAAATCTTCTTTTCAAAACACTAAACATATGCCTTTCGAAGCACTTTTAAAACATATCTTTCAAAACTATCAAAACATACCTTTCAGAAGTATTAAAGCATCACTTGTTTATTTATAAAAGCATAGCTTTAAAACCAATTGAAAGTACCCCCTATCGAAACCATTGAGATTACCCCTTTCGAAACCATTGACCTTTAAGTAAAAGTGATTGGGGAAAATGATGGCTTCGGAACCATCCTTTCGAAAGCATTAATCATTAAGTAAAATATTTGGAAGGGTAGCTTCGAAACCCCTTTCGAAGCCATTGCCTTCGAAACCTTTATGTGACTACTGGAGACCTTTCGAAAGCTTTGGGAAGTGGCTTATTACATTTATAAAACAAAAGCTACCTTTTGAACTCGTTGATGACTTCAATCCCTTCGAAAGGCATAGAGACGGTAGCATGGTTTCGACTAGGTTCTCTACCCTTTCGAAAGCATTAATTTAAAAACAAGGCAACTCATTTGAAAGCTACCCTTCAAACAAAAAGGCGGCAACCTCTTCGAAAGCTATTTTAAACCCTTTCGAAAGCATTCCTCTAAAAACAAGGCAAACGGCATTTCTTTGGATGGTAAAACAAAAGTCCTTCGAAAGCTATTAAAAGTGGTCTCGACCTCTTTGAAAGCACCATTTCGACTCTATACCTTCTGCCTTTCTCCAATCCACTACATATCAAAATATTGATACCATGTGTATTGGTTTTGACTTAGATGGGGGCGGAAGTATGTGGTCGAAAGGTAGCTATTGGAAGTGGCGAAACATACTTATGTACAAAAACTGTTTTATTGCCTTTTTAGGTAAATGCTTTTCAACTAACTTGCCTATTTGTAAAACCTTAATGGTTGCCATAAACTTTACAAAACTCTTTTCTTAAAATACTATCGAATTCAACTCAGATTTAATTAAAAACAATTAGCAAAGAAGCCCTTCCCTTGAGCAAAACAAATAAAACATTTAAGTCCTCAAACTAAATTAATTTAATTTCCATAGTAAATTACTTAGGAAAATCCCCCAAAAATCATAGAAATTCACATTTAATATGTTATCCAACATATATAAATCTCAGACCCAAATTCTTTCATATAATTACCGAAATTAATTTCCAAATCCAATTATTCATATTCTCCTTTGAAAATTCATAATAAATTCTCCATAGCTTGGAAAATTATAAAAATTAAAACCCATCTCCAAAATAATATTTTGCATAACATATCAATTCCTTATGGCATACAAAATCCAGTAAATATGATTTTTTACCTAAAATCCAATTAAATATTTATCAAACAATCTTGTTTGATTCAATCATATCATAAAATCCATGCATTTCATCATTAAAAATCATCATAAGGTTTAAACATAAAACCCGAAATCATATACTCTTTAAAAACAAAAATAGAGATGGTTTTGATTATTATTCACCTTGCTTTGGATAAGGAACTTGAGATTTGATCTTGATTGATTCCCCTTGCTTGATTCCTTAGCTTTTTAATTGATTTTTGCTTCTCTTTTCCCCTAAAGTTATGGTCGTCTTGAGCTCCCCCTTTCTTATGTTTTTTAGTTATGAAAGTATGAAATGGAAGTGAGGATAAGGGTTTAGGGGTTAAGGGTTATGGTGGATGGCTATTCCCCATAATACCCTTGCTTTATTCTCTTATTAGTTTAACTTATAAAACCATTTACATAAACCCATTCATTTAATCTTATTTAGTGAAGCACGACCTCTATTTAAATTCTCAAATCTCAATCTTCTTATCTCTTTAACCTTTACATTATTCTATTCAATTTATCTAATTAAATCTCCTGAATAATGTTATTTAAAATTAGAGGTGTTACACCTTTCTTGGGTAGTGTTTCACTTCAAGTAGTTCAACATGTACCCAACTATGGTCGTAAGATGATCGTTATGTCATGTGATTAACCATAATTAAACTATAGTTTAGTTACTTATCAATAGTATTTTCTGTTCTAAAGATGTCACAAGTCTTTACATGCGATCTTCTATTTTGATTTAGTTGTATTAACTTATAGAAGACTTTCGGTTAGTAGTTTTATGATTGTTTCAAACAACCACATGTATGTAATCTATTGGTGTCCTCAATGGGCATGAGTAATCCACCATTAATTGTATAAAGAGAATTACGTACATTAGTCTCAATGGATGTAATGATATCAATTTCACGATACGTTTTGAATAGGAACAATTTAAGAATAAGTATTTTTGGTCTTTTTTCAAAGCTCATTGTTACAAGCACATTCGCAACTAAAATCAATAAAATACTCTTCCTAAGGGTTTTCTGTGAAGACCCAAAATTTTTGAGAATAAAAATTACTTAAAAAAAACAAGAAATGGAAAATAAATACCAAGAATGAATGAAGTAAATAAGTGAGAGAATGATAGTTAGAGAAAATAAAAATGGGGAGAAAATTAGCTGAATAAAGAGTAGCGTTATATTCACATATTTTATGAATATATATATATATGTATTATATAAATAACCAAAGAATAAAAATAGCTTGAAAATGAATATCAGAAGTAAGTGAAGTAATTATGCAAGGGGGATAATTATTTTTATATACAGTGATGAGAGGAAAATGATTAAGTATAAAATGAATTCTAAAATTCACATGACTTGTATATATGTGAATATTGTATAGAAAGTATATACATATGATCAGAGAAGTATGGGATGATAAAATAAAAATCCTCTTGATAATTAAAATGCATAAAAATGAGTTAAGGAATATTTATGAGTGTGAATGCATTTTTTGAAATAAATCAAGAGAGAAATAAATAATAAAATAGGTCAACTGAAAATTAAACTTATAAAAAGAAACATGGAAAAATAGCTCGGGTACAATAAAAAAATTACATTGTCAAGATTGAGTCATAGGAAAACAATGTGCAGGCAAAAATCATGCAAATAGCATGCATTCAGAAAAGAGAGAAACAAACTGTTTAACCAGAAATAGAAATCAAAAGAAAATGGCATATTTAGCCACAACTGCACACACATAATTCTCTGAGTAATGCAAGGATAAAATGGGTTTTTCCTTTAGTAAAACCCTAGTAAAATGATTTAAATCAAAAGGGAAAGTAGAGGTTTTCTCTGGGGAGAAAAACAGAAACACATAAAAAAAAAAAGAGAAAGAGTTAACACTATTTTCAAGCTTAGGCATTCTCGGGGAAAAGAAGAGGAATGTGAGTGATTAATCAATCTCATGAGGCTAAGGCATTAAGACCCAAGTTAAGGGCAGCCATTTTATTTTTGTGCTTAATCAATTTGTTTTTCTGAATAAATGAATGCTGAGAATGGTTGGTGTTTTGATAAATCTCTAGTTGATGCTTTGATCTGTTTTGTTTGATTGTTTGATAAGAAAATACCATGATCTCTGATATGGATCCAGTACCTTAAAATATCAGTTTGTAAATATGTTTAGTAAGATAAATGCATTTTATTGTGAAGTAGGGTATTACTGGAAAATAAGCTAGGCAGTGTGAACAATGGAGGTTCATGCTTATGTCTAGATTGTTTTAAATTTGAGATGAACAATGCAATAAATTATTTATGTGCTGATTTGTTCAGATCTAAAGCTAAAATGTTTTATGGGTTTTTCTCAATAACCTTACCCTATGTTCACAATAGAATTGAGTATAAGAATTTTTGTATGATTCTACTGGATTTGTTTAAGTGATCATGATATTCTTGAATATAGGAGATATGTAAGTGTTAAACAAATTTTGAATAAAACAACTGGAAAAAAATGAGATATAGTATTATTTTCATGTATGATAGTATGGTCAGTTGAAATCCCTGAGTGAGTCTAACTCTCTCTGATTTATGGAAAAAAAGAAAGAAAGAATGTAAAAGCATTTCAAGGGTTAATAAATTTTTCTCAAAAAAAAAAAGAAATGAGACTGGTCACTAGATTATAAAACTAATCTAGGAGAAAAGCCTTGATCTATTCATCATAAGGGGTATGATGGGTATGTGCATGACTTGTTTAAGTCCTATAGGCCTCTGTGCAGGGGTTAACAGAATTGTGTCCCTTGCAATGCACACATGGTGTTCAATGGCAAAAAGATAAGACCAAATTAAATTGATAAATCAAGATTTAGAGCTGAACTATGGAATTAAAATGAGATAATTCCATAAGAGTATGTGTATATGTATACTGTATTGAATGAATGAATGACTGCTTGTGTGCATGAGTGTAGTAGGAGCTTAAATATATATATATATACCCAGTTTACATTATAAATCCAAATTGCATCTAGCATATGAATACTCTACACAATAATTAAAAATGACAAGTTATTATATTTTGATTTCACTCATACCATAATTTACTTCTGACCTTATTTGTTGCCTTTGCAATATTTGGGGTGTCTCATTTTATTGAGGCAGCTCAAAATGTTGTTGCAGGAAAAGAAGTATGAATAGCTTGCTTGCATGGATGTTTGAAGATCTGGTTGCTTTTAGAAATGTTTTTAGGAAATGCAATGGTTTCTTTGTAATAAATAAAGTTGGGCAAACTCTATGATGTCTTAAGCAATTCTCAGTATTAGAGATCTAAGGAGTTTTTAAAAGAACTTGTAAAAATTGAGGTATTATATGTGTTTGATGATAGTTGATTTAAGCAACAGATGTGTTTGTGAGTTAGGGATTTAATCCAATAGCTTTTGAAGTGATTTGATGGACTGAGATGGGAGAAAACATGCCATATAATTTAATATGTGGAAATGTTTCTCCTGAACATATTGGTTTAGCTTCAGTTATGGCATTGAAATTGTTCATGAATAAATAAGTGTCAAGTTTTTGAGAAATTGGGTAGTATCATGTCTTGGTTAACCAGTAGAACTTAACCGTGGCTTGTAACTGATACAAGCACATGCAAGAGTTTGAAAACATAACTTGAAATCCTATCTGGATAACTGATTTTCCAGTGAAAAACTTGTATTGTTTTGGGTAACAAGTTCATATGCATGTTTGGTATTGGGAAGCTACACTACAACTATGCTAAATTAAACCCCATTGTCTAGATACTTGATTCAAGTCTGGTTTCATTTGACTATAATCAGAGCTGCTGTAGATTGTAGGGTCATGTAACCTTATTAGTAATAAGCATGTCCATTATTCCATAGCACACTGACTACTATCACCTGTTATTTAAAGATTACCAGATGTGAGCACCATATGTTCATCTAGAAAATTGCATTGATCTGATTTTTGACATTACCTTGACCATGTATATGCTAAGTATTCATTTAGTATGTGTGTTTGCATATGCACTTTGCCTAAATATATTGTTTTCTCTGCTTGAACTTCAATCCAGTTTAGCACTTGATTTTTCATATGATCCTTGCATAACATATATATGTCAAAACATGAGTATCCTTATCTAAAACAAAAAATGTTTGAATATGATGTATGAACTCCGGGCTAAACTAAGGTGAATGAGTTATTTAAACACCCTTTAATTAGCATAGTATAATAAGTAGTAAATTACAAAATCCCAGAATTTAAATATATGGCTTGTAAATCCAGAAATCAAATAATCTGAGAAGTAAAACAAGAAAATAAGAAAAATGGTATTATTTGAGTTTATAATCAAACTTGAGTTAAAAAAAAGAATGAACAGAAAAGGCTATGACACCATATCTCTAGAATATGAGAAATAAGATGTGATTGAATTTCTTTGTCAATTTAAATTACTCTGATAGACAAAGAGTCATATATATATATATATATATATATATATATATATATATATATATCTTCATATATATATATGAATTAAATTAATTATATATACTAGTATTTTTATATTGGTAAAATAGGGAATCTTGGGAAAAATTATATTAAGAGAAGTGGTCCATTGAAGTATATATATATACATGGAAAAAAACTTAACAAAAAGTTCTCTAAAATAATTGAATATAAGTAGTGGGTCACTTTATTTTCTACTAATATATGTTTAGTGTATTTATATCATTACTTATATCACAATATATCAACACATATAGTTGAAAACAAAACCAAAAGCGTATTCTATTTCGAACAAGATTTTTATATGAGAGTTAAGATATGTAATAAGTTATATGATTTTCCCTATGACACATCCTTAACTCTATTAACATCTTTGAGGTCCTCCACCGACCTAATCTTTGTTCCCTCCCACTCAATGCATGGAACAACATTGTCAATAATTATCGATGCACTGATGAACCCAGATGCTTTCTTGGATTATGATTGCTACAAACTTGAAAATTTTAATGCAATAGTCCTGAACCACAACTTTCATATTCAAACTTCCTTTGGATCACGTTAGCAAAGGCAAATAACATTCCCTAGAAATTGTTCCCCTTTGATGACTCTAACGCAATTTGGAGTGGGAAACTCCATAGGCTTACTCCATATTGTGATCACCGCCCACAGGATAAAGCTGGATAATCCAAAATTTGTTGTATGCCAAGGGACTATCCAAAACAACAAATATCATTATTATCGTAGTACTCCTAAGTTCATTTCCAACGGTGATTGACAACTAAATAGCCCTAGTAACATCGCTACATTGGATAACCCATGTATCAGAATGTTGCATAGGCGCAGATGCTCTATAGATAATCTAATTGCATCAGAAGCTTTCTTGAACAAAATCTTGACTAAACTACCGTTGTCAACCAGAATTTGACAAATATGATCGTAGTTGGTAACAAGTGCATTAGTGAGGGGATAAATGATCTCTTTAAAATCTTTGTTGTTAAACACAACAACCTTGACATCCAAGCTAGGATGTTTACGGACCTTCCCTTCATCATAGAACATATAACTTTACCATTGCGACTTGACAGCTTTGCGGATTGAACCATGGATTGCTTACTCTTTTCGTCAGAACATGAAAGAGTTGATCGCTTGGAACATTAGCAAGCTACACTCGGTTTTTTGGTTTTTAGGAGGTTGATGATGAATTTGAAGCTGAGGGATAGGTTGAGGGTTGGGTTGTTGCATATAACCGAAGTTTGTAACTCTGAATTAAATCTTTTATTTCATTTATCAAGTGCTACAATCATTGGCCTCATGCTTTGTAGATTCATGGATGCAAAGTACTTCCCTGATTTCTTATCGTTCTCTATCCTTATTTGGCCTTTGACATTTATACAAAACTATGTGCTGAGTTACCTAGAAAACACTCTCAACCGAATAAGTGCTAGCGGTGTATGCACTCTACAGCCTCCAAAATCATTTCCATTTCTAAAATATTTTCTACTCCTATCAATCCTCGAGCCCTTCTCTTTCTGTTTTTCTTGTCGTTTCCATTTTCTCTTGAGATTTTGGCATGGGGTCCTCAACTGTATTAGTGGAAATTCCTTCCTCAACGATCTACCTTCTGAACAATACGATATCACTTTCGAAAACTCTTTTAGGTCTTAACTATTCTTCTTTTTCAAACTATTTTAAATTTTAGTTTGCTTTCTTACTCTCGCAATAATTGTTATGTCAATAAATTAGAGATTACCCCTTTTATCTCTAAAATAAGACCATTAAATATTCTGATACAACTTCTTATAGGCTTCCCACCCCATTGTTTTATATGAGTCAACTCGTTGTGTCTCTTAATTGTCCTATGTATGATCTAACTGCCACTTAAATGTCCCAGCCAGTTCGAACCATACATGAATGGACCATGTAAGAAGGCGTCAACATCATTTCACAACAATTTCGATTAAAGTAGGTCTGACAATGGATACCTGACATATCCGAAATTTGTCCGCATCTGTATTCGAAAAGCAGATAAATATCCGCTATCTCATAAACGGTCCGCATCCGAAAATTACCCGACCAGATTTTATTAAGATTATAGTTAATATTTTATGTATTTCAATACAACGATAGACATGTGTTTATTTTTTATAAAGCTAATAGTTTGTATTATATGAATTTAATGCATGTTAATTGTTCAAAACTATATAATATCATTCTATTTGTTTATTTTTCATACTTTCATAATCAATGGGGATGAAAAAATTTATGCTAAACCAAAATTTTATATTTATATTTCTTGATTTATCGATCGTTAGCAGATTGGATAATTATTTGATATTCATCTGTATTCGCGGATGCAGATATCCGATATCCTAAAATGATTTCCGATGTAGATGCAGATGCGAATATGGCACTATCTGTATCCGAAAGTATCCGTTTACAAGCTTAGGTTGAAGTGAGGAAAAAACACCTTAATTGAATGTCTTCAAGGGAATGGACCACGTCCATGTGTATCGCATAATGAACCGAGTGGATTGTTGGATCTAAGGTTCCATCGTATGCTTCCATTTGTGGCAGCTCACATTGTGCATAGTACGAAAATCCATATTATCGGGTGCAAAACGAATTTCTACTCGTCAAAAATCACTAGCTCAAATAACAAATTGTAAGATGCTCCAGCTTGAGATTCTAAAGGTGTGTTCGAATCTCGAGACATCAAAAATGAGTGCTTCGCGCTCTTATCCCAAACCAAAAAAAGGAATATTTACTCATGAATGTAGTTGATTTATTTCCATCAACTATATCTAGGCGCTCATAATTTCTTCCATGTTCAATTCAGGTGGTTGAGCATGGATTTCCACTATGGCTCACATGGCGATGGTGGTGAAGCTATGTTCCCCCGCAACATCTACCATCAAACAGTTGATAATTCAGTATTGCATTATTTTAGACATTTAGGATGTCACATGCTCCTATCTACTGCCATAGGGTGTGTTCTTGACGAACGGTAATGGAGCATTTGAGCGGGGTATTTGAACGGAGAACGCGTTTGGTGATGCGAACGGGGTATTTGAGCTGAGTATTTAAAATGTGATTTTTAATTTAATTAATTTGTAGTTAACTAATTATTTGTTTATTGTGTAATACGCATTTAATTAACGCAAATTAATTATACGATACTAATAAGTACAGATAAAATGATACAATGTTTCAGTGCAGCCCGATTGGAACAATGTCATTCTTCTGGTATTTCAAATTGTTAACAATTCATGGTATGTGTCGTTGTACCTATTAAGTTGCTCTGTTTGATGCAGTTCTCATACTATAATATTTCTCCTGGTATTCATTTGGAATAAGATCGGAATCATCGTCATAAGCCAAAAAATCTGGATCGTCATTATTGTATTTTCGTATGAAATTGTATATAGTCATTGTAGATACGACAATTTTTGCTTGAGTTTCAAATGAGTATGTTGGCTTATTCTTCAATATGACATTTGAAACTTTTCGCTCACTTGTCGATTTGCGAGCGTTGCAGCTATGGTGTATACGAATAGGACAACCGCTTCTCCGATACTAATTTCTTCCGTTGAAGCCATACCATAATTTTGCAGCCCATCGCACAACGAGAGAAAACATAGTCTTTCCATTCGAAATTTCTTTGACAACAATTTTGATGCTCATTTAATATGTCGTCCACCCACATTAAACCGGTATAGTCTTACATGTGAATTTCGATGATATCGCTCGTTCTTCTACGTAGATACGCTGATATAGAGACCAAATCATGTACATCTTCGTAGTTAGAGTCTGTTTCCGAATTAGACGTTGTTGGTATAAGAAAAAATATGTAAGTAGAGAGGAGTAGAGAGGAAAAGAATGGTGTGAAGAAGATGAAGGGGGAGGAGATAGTTTTGTAGCGTTTGGGTGGAAAAGACGTTCGACAAATGGAGCAGTGGAACGAGAATAGAACATTGGGGCGTCAGACGCATCACCAATGGTAACAGGGCAAAAAATGGCTGCGAACAGCCATAGTCATTCGAACTTTCCCTTGCACTATTTCCTCTTGTCACTTCTGATTTTGATTGACTCCTTGTCACGTGTCAATCAAAATTTTGGATGTCAATCAAATTTTTGAGTGACATTTCACTAAATCTATTACTAGTCCCTTGAAAGTCGAAAAGTCTTTCAGAAATTGCACTCCCATTGCTCAAAGTCACTTGTATTTCCCATATATATTTTTACTAGTACAAAACACACCTTCCATGGCAATTTCACTTCATTTAACCTAAGTTTTGTTGCTCATGATGAAGGATCCATAAATTTAGAGCATTGTTAAAGGAACTTCAAAAAATGGTTGAGAGATTCATAAATTTTAGACATTGTTAAAATGACTTCAAAAATGAATAAAAGAATCATTTTTTCATTTTTTGAAAAATTACCAGATGGTATAAAGAAATTGCTCCATAAAAAAAATATATGAAACCACCCTTTGTTTTTCGGTGACCATTCACCCTTTTTCATATTTTTTCAAACAAAACCCCACCAAAAATGTTTTCCTATGAACCAGCATCGATTTTTTCCTTATTTTTTAGTGGATGGTCGTAAAGTTGTCAATGAATATCCGAAAAATCTAAAATTCATTTACATCTATATCCGAAAAGTAAATAAATATCTGACATCTAACAAAAAGGATACGGATGCGAATACGAAGACATCTGTATCCAAAAATTATCAGTTCAGTTTTTGTTAAAATTATAGTTTATTTATTATATGTTTTAAAATGTGGAAATTAGCCACAATGGCCTCTTTAGCAAGTGCAATTAGTTTCTAGGACACACAACTAAAATAATTACTTTTAAGGACAAAATGCAAAATAATTATTTTCTAAGGTCTAAAAACCTATGAAATTATGTCCTTAAAAGTAATTGGACTGTTGACTTTGTCCTTAAAAGTAATTATTCTGCTGATTTTGGCCTTGAAATTAATTTCTATGGATGTGTGTCCTAAAAACTAATTGGACTGCAAAGTTTGTCCTTCTAGTGAAATGCCCCTTTTAAAATAAAATAAAAATATGTACTTATTGTTTTATTAACTTAGCAGTTTATATTATATGCATTTAATGCATATTAACTATTCAAAGCTATTTATTATTATCGTATTTATTGATTTTGCATACTTTTATAATCAATAGAATTAAAAAATAATCACATTAAACAAAAAAAATTATTTATATTCCTTAATTTATCGATCGTCGACGGATAGAATAATCATCTTATATCCGTCTATATCCACGAATGCGGATATCCAATATCCGAAAATGATTTCAAATGCAAATACAAACACAACATTATCTATATCTGAAAGCATCGTTAACAAACCTAAGTGGTTGTCGAATTTTGATTTGCACGAGAATAAAACTTGTAAACCGTTTTATTCGAATGGAATACTCATACCAGTTTCTTTTATTTAAGTGTAGTCCAGCTAAAAGTTGTTTAACCTTACCCAAAAATGACCCTTCTAACAATGTCCTGAATTTAGTACCAATAACACAAGTACTGATCAAAAGATCTTCCTTCTCTAAATGAACTGAAACTCTCCATTCGATTTTTGCATCCAATCTCTGTTTTTGATTTAATTCACTTTCCGTTACCATAACTCAATTAGCATATGGACTATATTTGCAAAGAAAAATGTACCACCAAATCTAAATTCAGCGTGAAGGCAGTATCACCAGATGCAGTTAGCAAGGTAGATACTATCAAAACTGAAGTTTGAGATAATTTCAAACCCCAGAATAAGGATAAAAGCAGAAAAATATAGTGAAAAATAATATATGGTTACAGTGCAAATGAAGTTGTACATTGCATGCCTATCCACTCAGCTTTCTCCCTCTCATACACAAAATACGCACAAAGAAAACCGCAACTCCTCGCTCAATAAATTGTCTACAGCTAGAGCTTGTTATATATATATATATATATATATATATATATATATATATATATATATACATACCATACCAGTAAAGCTGAAAATACCAGGTATTTTTGCATTCAATTTTTCGCAGTGACGCTTCCATTTTATTTTTTGGGTTGGACCACAAAATCAACAGCAGAATAGTATTCCGATATCAGCCGATACATGTAAGATGGGTTGTGCCCTCCTCTGTAAAATAATTATTCATATGAAAAATAAAGGAACTTAAGATGCATGGAAAATATAATACACGCGGAACAGATCGTGCTCAATGAGAACCATGTTTTACTGATGATTTCCTTGTAAAAAAAAACTAATTTACATAGCCAAAAAACATAAAATACTACTGATGTACATATCAAATATACTGCCCAACTATATCTTAAAAATATTACTGAAGTATAAAAATAAGAAAGGGCATCTTTTCCATTTCGAAGCTCCAATTGGGACATTTTACAGAGATCAACTTCTTTGATACATTCGAATTAATGCAAATATTCGAATTAATGCAAATGTAGTACTAGCATCGAATTTCAAGATGTTTACATATTCGAATTTATGCAGTTGGGACTCCATTTGGTATAAACATGTTTACATATTCGAATTTATGCAAATGTAGGACTTGCATTAGAGTTTCAAGAAATTCACCCAGTAGATAGAAAATATATATTGCCCCAATATGAAACATGTTTAAATAAGCTACTTTTTTATTTTTGAAAACCAAAACCAATTCATTTTGGCTTTCAAAAAGCCAAAAAGCAACTTATTTAAGTCGATCCAAACGCCGTAAAGCTGTAAAAGTCTATACTAGAAGATAGAGTGAAAAACAAAGAGATAATATTGTGGTGTTACCGGATAACAATTTACAAATACATGAATAGCCTTATGTAGATGACAATGAGCAGATAGCCGAAGGTGACCAACATAGAATTAGAACATGTTGGTACAATAAAAAGATAAAAATGTACAATCAAAGTTGGGTGTGAGAGTACAGTATAAAATTACAATGTATATTTATGTCCATATGACCAGCTTTGTGGTTAGCAATATGATACATAATAGGAGTATAGCATGTGTATGGAAAACATGCAAATACTGTGAAGAATGCAACTCTGTGAAAATGTAATATAGCTTTAATAAAGGTAGGCTGGAATGAACCACCAACTATGGACACATTCATCAAAAGCATGCAGCTACGGTTAAAATTACGAAAAAGAGACGGTGAAAACAAATATGTTAAACGGAGAGGATGCCGAACTTCTTGATAAAAACAAAGCAATAGTTTCATATCACAGAGCGTGAGAAACAAATATTCAGGATCAAGCTAGAATTTATAATAGTGTTCATAAGCCAGGTCATGGTTTTCATTGATTATACTAGCCAGGCCATGGTTTTCATTGATTATACTAAGGGTACAGTACATTTAGATCAAAATTCACATGGTAACATGAAAAGGAAACAAAACAAAAACATCATAAACTTGCAGCATAACATGGTACCAATTATTTGATAAATTGTAAGGAAACAGATAAAAAAAAGCTCATATGATATTAGTATCATATACAATGTTATGCACACAACTCAAGGCATATCCCTTTGTTGTATGTTGACACATGCATGCAATTAGCCAAATATGTACAGACAGACATAATACTGGGTAATTTTGGTAACACATGAAGAATTTAATGCAGAACCAGCATTTTTTAGCGTCCTTATAATAAAGGCTAAATGCAAAAGCATGGTAAAACTAGAGCTATAATCAAAATAGTACAAGAGCAAAAGACCAAAATGTAAAGTAGAAAGCTTACGTATCAGTTATGAAAAGGCTGACAAGGGTAGGTGGAATATAATCAAATGCAGGATTGACAACGTTAAGAAGAGGAGAACCACTGATAGTGCTGTAATCCATACAATCCGAGAAACTCCCAAAATCCAATAGTTCAGAAGGTGATCTGAGCTCATTTAGCAAAACCTCTGGGTTGTGTGGGTACAAAGGGCATAACTGTCAATCATACACCAGAAAACATCAACTACAGAACGAATTATGAAAATAAGGATAATAGTGCAACACAAATGATTCTTGGCATTGTACAGAGATTTATCAGTAACCAACATGAATCTTAGCTGGAATCTGGAATCTGCATCATCTAGCAATAAAATGCTACTATATTTTGCATGTTTTTTAATATGCTACATAGTACATATGTAGCCTAGGGGTAGCAATTAGAACAATCGGGTCGGACCTGGATCCGGCCCAGTAAGTCTCGGTTATAGGCGGGTCGGGTTTTGTCAGAACCAAATTATACATTTTAAAACCTAGGTCTGACCCAAAGTATAGGTCAGGCCGGTTCGGGTTCGGTTGGGTAATAACAATAAAAATACGTGTATTTTTATGTTTTTAGATCGGTTCTTTCGGTCGGGTTAGTTCAGGTCGGGTTTGATCGGACCTTTACAATATTTTTCATTACCTAGACCCAACCCAATTGGATGTGGTTCAAGTCTTCTCGGGTCGGTTCAATTGGGGCTTGCGGGTCTCGGTTCTACCAGCTGAATTCAAAAGAATGGATGATAATATGCAAACATAATGTAATAACTTTATCCAGCTAAGTTGTATTCAAAATAAATGTCCACATTCATTTTTATAAGAACCAATACAAAGGGACAAAAAACAAACCTTGTGATTACCAGCAACGACAACAAAGGGTACAGCATGTCTTTTGGCAGCAAGAGCAACCATATTTATCCCGACAGGTGCTATTACTCCACCATTAGCCATGATTGCATGGGCACCAACTATCACCTACAAATAATAAACCTAATCCTAGAATTTAGAAAGAAAAGAAAAAGTGGAAACAAAAAAATTTGTACCAACATACCATATTAACCCTAGAAATCATAGCAAAAACAGCAGATTCGGTAATAACAATCGTTTGCAAGCCTTTAGCAACTAGCTCTTTTGCTAGAACATGCCCCTGATACCTGAAATACAAAAGAAATCAAGCAATAATTGTATAAGAAAGATAAGTGGCTGTTTCACTTCACAGCAACCTCAAGTTTTTTGTTCTCAACAAATATATTTTGTTATTACTACTAATGGAAGTGAAAATTAAGAAAATAAAAAATAAAAACAAAAACCTTGGAGCGCCCTCTGCAACAAATACCCGAAATGACCGGTTCTTGTCCTTTGCTGCGCAAAGAAATTCCTTGACTGTTCTGGAACGTCCCAAAGTTAATATCACCTCGCTGGAAAGACAAATAAAGTAATCGGCAATAAATGACATATGAAATTGGACATTATGTGCAGGCATGGTTATGGAGGCCTTTGAAATAAAAACAATTTCACATGAATCGCAGATTGAGCAGAAGATAAAATAATAGCATATCTTCAACATAAATTTACAGAACCCATATAAAATATGTATGTTATATACAAACGGAAATACATTTTTCTCTGTGTGTGTGTGTGTGTCAAGCATAGCATCCAATCCAAAGTGCATATATCAAGGCTAAATAAGTGGCTATAGCTACATCTATGTACCAAATCCCTACACATATATCATGCACATAAAATGGCTATAGTAAACCATCGTCAAACACTTAACCTAATCAGCACAAAGATAGCCGCGTCACCTGCAATTCACATCAACACTAAGATCAACCAATCAAACTTCTAAAAATACAAAGGCAGACTTCGAAACAAACTTAATACTGAATTGTTTCCAACAATATATTGTAGAAAATGTCTATATATTAATAGCAAGAAAACATGCATACTTTTTAATTAATTAAACAACAATTACAGCAATAATTTATGTAATGATAAATAACTCTAGTAAAAATGTAAATACTACATAGTAAGCATGTAAAAATAGACTGTTGCTAACAACTATTAATGCATAGGTAAGCACTATTATCCTTTATTTACTCATTTCTAAGCCTAGAACTGACTGCATGAGTCAGGTCATGTTGACAGGTTGAATACATCATATAATGTTAACTCCTGAAGAAGCTATATACTGTATACCTTTTTTTCTTTTTGAAAATTGTTAATTGTTGTCTGAGGTTATGAATCCAAACCCTCTATATCCACATTCTGGAGTCTTACCATTATACTAGTGGTTCTGGACTATATATTGCATACCTGCTCCTATATGAAAAGGAACTACGATACAACAAATACTAATTACACTACACCAAACAACTAATTCCAAAAGATATTCTTACTTTGACACATAGATGTAACTCCTTACACTCTGCACTTCCATATTTACAAGGGAACCTGCCTCTTATCAGTGCACCCCATACAAAAAAATGCACATACCATTCTCAACTTACTGTTATGAATGGCTGATATCATTCGATGAACTGGTTACAGCAAACCATCCAACCAACTAAAACTTTTTCCTTAAGGATAAAGTTGCTGCCATGCAAATAAAAAACTAAAATAACAAGAAACTAGTCCACTTTTTGAATGCTATATGCAAAACATAACCATCTAATTTTTCGTAATTTGTGTTCCCGTCTTTTAATTTAACCACACATGCATGCTTTATAACACTGAAATTAAAAGAATACAATCTGATGAAGAAAATTTCCTTTAAAAAAATGTCAAGATTAAGAAGAAAAGATGTACTTTTGATGAATATGCTCAACTGCTTGTGCAGAAATTTCTTCATGGCAAATGTCAATATCTTGAATCAATTCATTGATAGCTACGATGATTTCATTTTTCAGCTTCTTGTTTCTCAAACCTTTGTCCGCTGCAGCAGATGAAAAACAATTTAAAAAAAAAAGAAATAACAAACTTTCATCTTGATTTGATCTGTTAAACAATCAACTTAGTTACTATTTCATAGACATCAGCAATACACAATAAATTGAAGAGAAAAAAGAAATAATTTGACATCAAGTTGATTAAAAGTTTTGTTACCATAGTGTTTTTTAAAGTAATGTGTATAGCATAGGTATCAAGTTTTTCAAATACTACAGATTGTATTACATTAGAAAATAAGGCTCTGTAAAAGTGAATGTTCAACCATTCAAAACAGCTTATGTATTAACCAAAGTAGTCAATTACATATAGCGCAAGGCTTGCGCTATGCGCTATTTTGTTCAAAATGTGAGATTTTACATTTTTTTTTCATATACAACAAAACGTATTAAAAAAATTAATTGCTCATTGCTCAACAAAATTAAGTGCTAATTCTATTATCAACTACTAATATGAGCATAAGAATCAATATTAAGTGCTCAGCTAAAATCCTATTAAATTGTTGGGCAACTTCACAGTAACTAATTCAGAGTTTGATATTATATTTTCACTATTTTGTAATTGTATTCTATGTTCATAGAGTTTGATATTATATATCTGCACAAAGTTGTTTCTATATTCTATTTTCACTATTCAAAGTTTGATATTATATTTGCACAGAGTATGATATTATATTTTCACATGTAACTACTAGACAGCTTCACAGGTAACTAAATCAAAACATATAAAAAAGAAGTGACATATGTAACTGTATTCTATTTCACTATTTTGTAAACCATCCATGTTAATTTTATTATGTACTCACTGCTCAATAAAAATCAAAATTAAGTTCAAAATTTTTTTGTCGACAACTAACTATGACCATAAAAAATTAATACTAAGAAATAAAAGAGCATAAAAATTCTGCTTAGCAACTAATTTTATACAGCTAGACCTAAATATTGAAGCTCATAAGCAGATTAGGAAAATCAAATCAAATCAAAATAGTTCAAATTGAAGAATAGAAGGAAAAATATACCTTTAAAATTGAAATTTTGTTCCGATAAAAGACTGATTCAGATTAAAAGAAAAAACAACCCAAAAAATAATTTAGATTAAGCTTCAATTTAAATTTTAACAGAAGTCGACTTCAAATTAGAGATGAAATAGAGCAATTTTTTGCCATAGATTGCACAAGATTGATAACTGAGGAAAAAAAGAGAAAATAAATGACATGCCAAAGAAAAAGAACGTAATACATTCCAATTTTAATCAGTTGGAAGTAACTGAATTGGACTTGGGCCTACAAATGGAAGAAAAAAAATAGCACGCTATTTTGCGCTATGGGTAAACTTTATGAAAATAACGCGTTTTTTTGCGCTATTGTTGACCGGTGCGCTGTTGTACGTTAAATAGCGCATAGCTTGCGCTATGGGCTATTTTGTGCTATAGCGTGCGCTTGGACAACTTTGGTATTAACCAATAAATCATATAATACATCGAGGAAAAAAGGTAATTTAACATGTACTCAAAAGATAATTTAGTTACCAATTACCCTGAGAATTCTATGTATCTTTTTGATGCAAATAATTTGTGATCGTTAACATGGGTGGCAATTGGACAAATGCAGTAGCTTAAATTATTTCGGGAAAAGGAATAGTTTAATCTAATTTAGAAAAAAAATCCAAACAAATGATCAGTTTATCATGGCATTCTTAACAAACTACTATAAAGATTAGACAAAATGAGACAATATAAGACTTACATATGCTCTTCCCTTCAGAATCACCTCCAGATGAACCAGTTTGAGGAGCAGCATGGTCAGGTAAATCTTCTAGAAGAGTTTGTAGAGATGGGGCCCGAAGTGTGTTCCTTGCCGCTGCTGCAAGAGCTGAAGCAGACAGTGTAGGGTGATCTTCATTTCTGGTCTCAGTGTCATCATCACTATCTAAACTAATCCCCCCTATTGCATTTGTTGTTGAAGAAAGATCCGCCTCTCTAACGATATGCAAAACACGCCTCACTATGTTACCAACGGCAAGCTCTGCATTCCAGATAATCATTCAATTGCTTAATAAATTTGCTGCCAGACTAGGATGCTATGTATTTGCAGGCTACCTTACCTAACCAAATGGTTAAATTTGCTTCAGACAGTTAATGGACTCAAACATACAATTTAGTAATTGCTTAATGCAACTAATATAGGCACGTGGATGTCCAAGTGCTATTACTCCTATACTGCATTGGAGTAATCAAGTATCTCAACTTTACATGTTAGATAAAACATGTGATGAATGCAGCTGGGATTGATTTTTTTTCGTTATTCACCAAGCTTTTGAAGAACTTTATGAACATTAAAGGATAGTAAAATAGCTAATTTACAAGCTCTAGAATATACATATGTATACATTATAATTTGTTTGCAACTTACTTAAAAGTTTACCAATTTTCAAAATAAAAGGACACACACTACATGGCCGACAAAATTAAATAAGCCAGGTATTATTGTGATTAAAAAAAGGGTAAGTTTGGCTCACATCCCTAATAAGTTTCAAAATAGAGAAAACATCCTTCCCAAACTAAACTTACATTTCTGGTCCCTATATTCAAATTCGCGCACGCAAAAAGACCCAAATACCCTTTTATGTTTTTAACATTTCAACCGCGTATAACTTTATGTAGAAAAATCGGATCAACATACCGTTTTCACCAAAAAAGCACAAATTTTATGATCTTTAAAATGAGATCCATTGTTGATACCAAAAATTCAAATTTGTAGTAAAGGTGTAATTATTTCATATATTTGCAGACAATTCAGCAAATTTTGAACACTTTCATTTTTTTTTCAAATTTACAACATTTGCAAAAATTCCTATAACTATATGGTATAGTTGCAGAAATGTCTGCAACTATTGCATATAGTTGCAGAAATGTCTGCAACTATTGTATATTTGCAGAAATGCAACTATTGCATATAGTTGCAGACATTTCCGCAACTATTGCATATTTGCAAAAATGCAACTATATAGTATAGTTGCAGAAATGTTTGCAACTATTGCATATAGTTGCAGACATTTCTGCAACTATTGTGTATAATTGCAGTTTTCCATTGAAATCGAGAAAGCTGAGCTCGCCATTGAAGAAGAAGATGAATCAAGAAACATAAGTTCGCCAATGAAGAAGAAGATGAAATCAAGAAAGATAAACTCATTATTAAAATCAATCGTGCAAGGAGCGGAGGGGTATTTTAGGGGAAAAAACAGTCGAAATGAAAAACAGGGACATGCAAAGTATGTTTTCTTGCGGGAGGAGTTTTAGTAAATTAAGTTTGCTTTTAGGGATGCGTGCCTAATATTCACTAAAAAAAGCCTTATTGAAAGAATAAAAAAATCAGTAATGAGTTATATTAAGCCATATGATGTATTGTTAACCTAAGAACATCTACATAATTTATTGTTATTTACGCTATTGGCATAATGTGCTAAAAGTATTCAATATTTTGTCACTGTTTTATAACCTAAGAAAAGTTTCCATCTTGCACTAGTGCTTTAATATTATTACAAATTCATAAAGCATCAAACTAAAGAATCAAAACAAAAACTAAACAAGTACCAACAGGATTAGCTGCAATAAGCTGTTCGCCAACAGTTCGTATAGCATCGGTCAAAATCGCAGCTTGATTAGTGTACGGCAATCTCTGCTGCGACACCACCGACCGTAGTAGCTCCGCTGTCTGCCTTGCGCTTGCGTGCGACCCTTCTATTTTACTGCAGAAACAAAGAAAAACGTAAATTTCACCAAATAGACAGGAAGCGTGCGAATTCGATTAGATTACCGTCTCCTGAGTTTGAGGACAAACTCGGCCACCAGAGATTGAACGTCCGGCATAGCAGAACGTCGGGATTTCAAGAGAAGGGTAAAACTACGGGAGTTATCAAAAATTAGGGTTTTTGAAAATGAAATTGGTAGTGAGTGGGGTTACGTGGGTTAGGGTCAGTCAGATTGGGCCGGGTGAAGATATTAGATGGATTAAAAAATTGCATTGTAAGCCTTTTTGCATGATAGACAAAGTCATTCAATCTTTCATTTTCAATCGTGATATTGATGGTACGTGCTGACAGTTTTTTTATTAGGCATTGCAAATATCTATACATTGTGTTTCACAAATATAAAATGGCAATCCTACTAAATTCTTACCACATAAGCAAATTTTAACATTTAAATATATTTGCATTTAGAGCAAATAAAATTATTTTATTGTAATATGCGATGATTCTTCATGTAGATATAATATAGTGATATACTTGTTACATTTGGGTTGTTTTGAATTAAGAAGCAAATATATATCTTTGTGTGTACACACACCTTTTGTTACATTAACAATTATGGTTGAATTTCACCTTGTACATTCCACCTTGTTATGTACTTATTGTCTCTTGTGAAGTTAAATTGTACTTTGTGTGTTACAACATAATCACCATCTTGCATTGTTATGGGTATACGTAGATTTGGTGGTGATGTTAAATTCACTAAATAGTGTTATGTAAATGATGAACCATAATTAAAAACCCTTCATAACATTGGGGTAAACGACAATCGAGTGGGGTGTTGCAGTTTGGTATAATTAAAATTTGACTCGATTTTTTTATATGTGTCCCATATTAAACTAGACATATATTTTCACAAATAAATTATCTAATGCTAATTATTATTAATGTTCTTCATAATGATTGCGACGTAAAAAACACAATGAACCGATCTTAGACTCAAAGAAGTCAAGATCGAAAGCACTAAACAATTTTTTGTTGGGGTCCCAAGCATATCGAATTCTCTCAGGTCATAAGATGTCAGCCTTACATAGTGAAGGTTGATGATGCTGTTAGTTTACCAACTCTTTCAGCAAAGGTGGACCCCATAGTAAAGCTTTTATGAGGTTTATTTCACTCTCTCTTGCAAGAAGGGGATTTACGTTAACTAATTCGTTTGCAAAATTACATAAACAACGACGAAATGAATTTACAACAAGATCAACAATCATATAAAACATGAAATCGTGTGTCAAAATGAGTTCAACTATTCAACACATGTAGCTTATTTATGTTTCTATATAAGAAAGATTAAAAAATTATATCAATAAATTAAAATCAGTTTAAAAATCAAAATTTTTGTTTAATCATTAATATTCAAATCAAAAACAAAATTAGATTGGACAACCCAAACATATATTAATTCATTATAAAAAAATTTGGGATCTAAACAATACATACAAGATGAGTGTTAGGAATTTTTCGAGATCACCACGCAATTAAATTTAGAAGAGAAAGTAGTGAAGAAAGCAAACAAAAATAATTCACCTAAAAACAAAAAAAATTATTGATTCAACCAAGAAAATACAAAAGAGACCTAAAATTGAGAAGAAATCTCAATCCTGAATACGCAACAAAATACACTTTTTTCACGCATCTCTTATGAACCCTAGAGATGTCTATTTATAATAGACTTGACAAAATATCTTCTTTAAGAAACTATTGAAACTTTCATAAATCTTTCCCATGTAGATAATTTGTTGTCTTCTCTAATGCAATAAAAGAGGCAACTAATCACTCTACCAAATACACAAAATCTCTGAAAAGTGCAACTAATCATACTCCAAAATCTACCAAATCTATAAAATAGGCAATTAATTTGAGTCATAATTCCACATAGACTCAAATATCTTCAAAATCTACTTAAATATGGAATATTGTATCACCAAATCTAACAATCTCCACCTTGATATAATATTTCATAAATGTCATCCAAGTTCCTCCTAAAACCTTAAACTCCAAACAATATATCTAAGGAAACAAATGTCTCCACCACAAAGCTAACCTCCCTCCAAATTATGCATGCCCGTCAATCGAACATGCACACCATCAACATATCAGAATTGCTTGTAATACCACAAAGACCTCCAAGTAGGCTTTGTGGTTTTCCGTTGTTGACTCCACCTTGAATCAGACAGACTTGTCTCTCCAACTCCACTAGTATAAGATCGCAATCTTTAAGGTTTTTCCCAACAATGAATAGATAGCATTGCTTTTTCTCTCTACACGCAGCATGTAACGACCCAGAATTTTAAACAAATTAAATTGAGAATATTTAATTAATTTTAAATATTTGAATGATGATTTAATTTAAATCCCGATATAATTTTGAATTTGACGATTAAATTATAAAATTTAATCGATTGGAAGTTGAATAAAAATTTGAATCTTCAATTTTAAGTTGAAGAAAAATATTTCGAAAGTTTCTAAAATTCGTATATATAATACTGAAGATAACAGGAGCTTCAGAATTGAATTTTAAACTGTTCTGTTCAGTTTTGAAATTTATATCGTTCAATCGATATTTAAAAATAGCGTTCCGAGGCACAGTCTCGAAATTCGACGAAACCAGTTCCATTGGGTCCATAATATTGAATTATTACCGGATTTCAAATTTCGTATTTAACGGAGTTGCCGTGTGACCGTACTACATGCAAACGCGTTAAAATAAAATGAAATTCAATTTTAACATTTAAATTTATAAACTTGCCGACATACACGTTCACTCCTTTATTCACGCCAAAAATCAAGGGAGAAAATCGTGTAGTTCATCACGCAGCCCATACCTCCTTCTAATTTTAAAATACTCCTCTCGTTCAAAAAAATCAAAGGGTTGAAGACAGAAATCAAAATCAAGTATCTCGTTTCAAAATCAAATTTAATGGCCGAGCTTTCCCCTTGTCTTCAAAGAAATCAACCGAACACCCTTCCTCTAAAATTCAAAAAAACAAATACATGGCCGCGGTCCTCAATTCGAAACGAATCAGTTCGTCTCGATAAAACGATGGGGGGAGGCAAATCGATTAATTGCGATCGATTTATCGCAAGGGCAGCCATCGCGATTCGAGTTGCGAGCAAGGGGGCGACTGGTGAATGAGTTGCTCGCGTGGACGACTTCGACAATACGGCAAGGAGGAGGACGCGAATAAATTCACGCGATAGCGCAGCGACGAGGGTTGTCGGGCATGGAGACGATTTCGAGAAGCGACCGGGGATTGGCTTTTGCTAGAACTCGAGTTATGGTTGAACGACATTGTGGAGTTCGCGAATTAGGGTGGCGTTCGAACTCTGGGCCGGCTCCTTGTGAGCGCGTGGAACGATGGTGGAAGCTTCGGCGAAGATGCCTGGTCACGTGCAGGCGATGGACGTAGGCAGAGAGGGAGTCTCGATCTGGGAGGCGATAAGGGTGGAGCAGCTAGGTTGTTCGACATCTATGGGTTTGCGATTTGGGGCGACTCGATGGTTCGCGATCGCGTTCTGTTGGTGGTCAGAGGAGAGTTTGTGGTCGGGGTGGCGTTGGTTGGAGTTGCGAGCGAGCGATGGGTTCGTTTATGTCAGTAAGGTGATTACCTTTTTATTTATTTATTTTTCTACTGAATAAATATATGTTTCCATATGTAGAAAAATAATAATGATAATGATATATATATATTAGATAGATATATATGGAATGATCAGTAAAGTTTAAAAAAATAGGATTTTTAAGTAATCAAAAGAAATATGCAGATTTTTATATAGACAGGGAATATATTACAGTAAATGTATATATAGATATATAGATAAGCAGGTGAATTGATTACGGCAAAGATTTATAAATAAATATATAGATTTGAAAAACAAAATGAATGAAATGGATGATAACAGTAAAAGAAATTTTTGTTTTGTATTTACAATAAGAAAATATATATACATATGTATTTGATTTTATAGATAAAGTTATAAATCTTGTTGTTAATTTTAGTTTCAAATGGAAGATATTTGGTTAAAAGAATTTTTCTATTTGAATTTAATGTGTAAGTTAAGATCAGAAAATTTATTTACTAGAAACTATATAGGGTTGAAACAGGAATTTAAAAATGAAATAATTATAAATCGTGAAGATATGAAATTTATCTAAAGGAAATTAAATCAAAGTAGTCAAATAAAAATTTATTATTCGATCTGTTCGAATATTAATAAATTGTATAATTTCTTATACAAGGTCAAAACTGTGACATCAAGTCAGAAATGGAAAATGGATTGCACAATAAAAGCTAAGGTGAGATCTTCTCACTCAAAAAATTGGAAAGTGGAATTTTCAGTTATTTATTTGATTGCTATTGGATGTGATATTAGATATGATAGGATAAATCTATATATATAGCAATATATACATATTGGCATATGTATATATTGGATTAATGATTTCCCGCCTCGTATAGCGGATGAGACCCTATTGCGCCGTTAGTAAGTGGATTTTTATAAAACCCATATACCGCGATAATTCCGTACTGGAGCGGAATTGGTATTGTGCTAACGTCTTTGGATGCAAGGAAACAGGTTGGAGGGATCCAACTGGACCCCTCACATTGATTGAATTTATTTCTACTATGATGTGATAATCTGTGAATGATTATTGATGTTATTGAATTGATATCTGGAAATTGTTTGAAAAGCTAAAATTTAGCTGAATGGATGTTGGACATCATTGGATTCCAAAGATAAACGAAATTGAATTTTTGAAATCCAAGTAGAAAATTTCTAAGTGAATCAATTTTTGAAATTGAAGAAATTTTGAAGAAAGGAATTTTTAAAGTATAAAAAGTTAATTTTTAAAATCTTATCGAATTTATTTCCAGAATAAAGTGAAAATGTTAAATAAATGAATTTCGTATAATAGTGATTTTAAATTGAGGAAATTAATTTAAAATCTGGATTTTTAAATAGATTGAAAGAAACAATTGAAATTTATCTTCTTAAAAAGGAATTTATTTAAAAGGAGATAAGTTGGAAATCCAATTAGAAATTTAATTGGTAAATTGAAACGATTTGGGAAATCAATGTAAAATGATTTCAATTTAAAGAATCCTTTTAAAAACAGGATATTGAATAATTTGAAGGAAAATAAGGAATTTATTTTAGTAGGGATAAATAAAATTAGAAATCAATCTGTAATTGATTTAATATTTGGAAAAGAACTTTTGAGAAATCAGTATGGAAATTTTATTTAAAGTTGAAAATAAATTTTGAAATCAATATCGAAATTGATTTGGGATTGAAGTTTTTATAAATAGAATTGGAATTTATAAAAGTTGTTTATAAATCCGAAATCACTTATTTTGATAAGTAAAAATATAGAAGTTGATAAAAAGAAGATTTATAAGTCGAGATTGTTATTAAAATAGAAATAGAATTTATAACTGTGTTTATAAATTCGAAATAGATTGAATTGGATAAATTTAATATAGAAGATTTCTAAAGAAGATATATCCGCGATTTTGGATAGCGAATCTCTATTGAAATAAAATGTGTAGAAAGGACTGAAATGTGGTTAGTGAAGTATATTCACGATTTTGGACAGTGAATATATATTTTTTAAATAAAATGGATAGGGTTTTGGGAAAGCGATATTATGAAATGAAGTTAATTGTTTTAAAAGATGTTTTAAAACGTGTGAACTATCGAAATCATAGATTTCAACATTTATTATTGAAATAGGCGTTTTCGAAAAATAAGGAAATGGTGGACTATAACACTGTTGTTATAGTAAATGATTTCCGAAAGGAAATGTTTTATATAGTATTGGGATTTATATATCTATCTAAATTTCGAATCCCTATACTAGTGATTTTGAGTCGTCGTAACGATGTTTTACGTAACATTCGTTTTGACTCAAACAAATGTTGATATAGTAAATGATTTCCTTAAAGAACGAAATATATACTTAATATTGATTTAAGTATATCGAATATTTTCAAATGTTGAAAATAAAAGATTTGTGAAACACTTATTATTAAATAAGTATGGAATGTTTTCCAAAATGAAACGAAACGTTTTGAGATTTTATCTTCTTAAAGATAAATCGAAAATGAATATTTGAAAACGATTGAAAATCGTATATCAGTAGATATTTTGAAAATATAAATTCACTATGGAATTTATAAAAGAAAGGGAAGTTATTTAAAAATAAATATTGATTTATTTTTGAAGTGTGGAAATTATATATCTAGTAAAGATATTTTTTGAAGATGAAATAATTTGGGAAACTATTTGGAATCTGATGATGTTGCGCATCTTTATTGATAGTTAAATAACCGACTATCAATAATTACCTTAGATAGGTATTTGTTGTGAATTGGATGAATTTGAATGCCACACTTATTTTTGAATAAGCGCTCACTATTCGGGTTAGCCGGGAAAGGACCATGGGGTCGTATAACCCATTCCGAATATGTGATACGTCGTTATGAATTGCATTCGAAGACCGGTGTTGAAGACCGGATATTTTTGAAAACGGAAGGATTACCGTCGAGTTACTCTACATCGGTTGATCTCCGGTTTAGAGGTTTTATCACCCTTAGTGACGGGAAGTCCGGACGTGATTAGAAATTTATCCGGATGTGCAAGGGCTTCGTGAGAAGTGCCTTCGGTTCTGTTCGATCCCGGAACAGACTTGTATGGATTGTGTGTCTGACGTTACAATTTGAGATATAAAGCTGATTTCTTTCAAATACATTTCTGTTGGTGGCGGAGAATTTATTCTCTTAGCTTAACACCCTTCTTTGAGACGTACGAGCTCAGAGGTTATGTAGTTGAAATTTATCAGCGATATATCCCAATTTGGTAACGTGGCATACTGAGTGTTGCTGTGAAATGATCAGTGTTTGATCATTTGCGATATGATCATTTATTTGATCTTATATCTTTGTGATCATAGGTTGATCATTTTGTTTGACCCGAAGCAGGGCTTTTTGAGAAAGCGTAGCTTTGTGGACGAGACTTCATCGAGCCTCACACCCCGGAAATGGTCGAAACAGGAAGGATGCGGCAAGGTTCTAGGGAGTAGCGCCCCTTAGTGTATGTCATTCCTTCTGGATAGAGGTGGTATCATGGTATGGAGCCCAGATACTTAACCTATGTGGTTGCTGCATTATTATCTATGTGGTTTGTTGGAAATCGGGGATCCTCGGGAAGATCGGTTACGATCGGGGGATGGCATACGCGTGTCAGTAGTTACCTATTTTTGCAGAGGTAACCCGGCCTTGTGTTGGCAGAGATCCGGTTAGGTTCTCGGGTCGTCTATTCCAGGGACGTACCCATCGTGGATAGGAAGTTCCTTAGCCTGACCATTTGTTGGAAATCCAAACTCCAATACGCACCTTGTACGGTATTAGTTGTAGAACCTGCCATTTACGTACGGTGGTCACCACTGTTTAGATGGTAGCTATAGTAGGCATACGATACTGGTCGTATGTTGGCTAAGATTAATATTATATTTTCGAAATGTTTTCTACACTATGCACTAATAATAATATCCAAAATGATTTGATTTTGCGTAGTAAGCATCTTTGACTATCATAAGAAGAAATCTCCTCCAATTCTGCGTTTGCATTGTGTGTGTGGTGGGAGGTCTTATGGTAGTTTCATTTTCCAAAAGCATTGCGAATTTGTTTTATTTTCTTTGTGAAAAATAACTGTTTTACGATCTCACACCAGTCACCATGACTGACTCGGAGTTTATTGTTCCCTTCTAAACTCTGGGTGCCCACAAATTTCCACACGGGCAGCCTAGAGTTATGTTATCAGGATATTCTGGATATTCTGGAGCTTTGGAGATAAGCTGGATGACGAGACGTAGTATTTGTATCTGAAATTATTTATTCCGCTGTGTATTTTGTATAAGGACAAGTTATATAACTGTCCATTGTTGTATATGACTCTGATGATTGATGTATGTATAAAATGATATAGTTCTTTGTTTTAAAAGATTAGTAATTATCTATTGTATATTGTTCCGCTGCGATGTGTAAGATTCTGATATGGTTTTCTGTTCTGATGTTGTTCTGTTGTTCTTCTTCTTCTCTTTTTCTTCTACTTCTTCTTTCTAAAACCATCACTATTCGAATTTTCCGGTGTTCGATTTCTCGGCAGTCGATAAAGTGAGTATCGATGTCGGATTTTCGGAAGTCGAAAATTTCGGTATGTGACACAGCACCTCCCTGTTACCCTTCCAAACCCTAATTACTCCACCACGAGTCGAGAAGTTACAACCTATCCCTTCCAACTGTCCAACAAAAAAAAGATTCCTTTTAATTTCTGGGATATGACTAACCCCTGTAAGCGTCACCAACCTTCCAGTATCCATCTTCAACCTGACAGAACCTTGGCGGACTCCACCTTGCATGCTTCCTCCTTATAATCAGTAAATGCTTCCCTTTGATTGCAAATGTAGAAATATGCACCAAAATCTAGCATCCACTTTCCTCCCCTACTCATATCAACAGAAAGAACATCATTGTTAATGCTAAAGTTTACATCCTCATCACTGTCTACCTTCAGCTTATTTTTGCTTCCTTCTTGAGTTTTCATCCCCTCTTTATCTTCTCTTAATTTATTGCAAAATTTTAGCTGATGACCTGGTTTTTCACAATAATAGCAAATGAAGCCTCGATCTGTATTTGGTTTGAAAGAGCGTCTTTCTCTCCTTGCAAGGTGGACCTATGCCAATGGATTTGTAGTTTTCTTTTCTTTAATAGAATTTCCTTCCGGTGAATTTATCATCCGCATCTCCTCATTAAGAAGGCTGCTAACCACAGTCTTCGTGGAAACAACACCACTAGAATTTGAATTGTTCAACGCGACTACAAGAGTTTGCCAACTTTCAGGCTATGAGCTCATTAATATCAAAGCTTGAGTTTCGTCATCAACTTTGAAGCTTACCGCCGCCAATTGATTCACAATTGCTTGAAAGTTGTTGAGATGTTCACCAATCGATTCGTCTTTCTTTAGTTTTAAATTGATCAACCTTCTCATCAGAAATGTCTTATTCGTCGCAGAATTTTTTGCATAAATCCCTTCCAATTTCTTCCATATTCCAAAAACAAATGTTTCACGCAACGATATGAAATACAGAATTCTCCATAAAACACCAAATAACCGCCACTGCCTTCCTATCCAAAATTTCCCACTTTGCTTCAGTTATGTCGTTTGGCTTTTCCTCTTTTTTTTCAAGGGTTGGTGAAGATCATTAAGATAAAGATAATCTTCCATATTCGCCTTCCACAACCCTCAGTTTCTTCCATTAAGCTTTTCAACACTTATCTTCTCCATAACCAAAGACCCTTCCAAAAAAATTGTGTAGTTGACTCTGATACTAATTGTTAGGAATTTTTCGGGATCACTACACAATTAGATTTAGAAGAGAAAACAGTGAATAAAGCAAACAAAAACGATTCCCCCAAAAACAAAACTTTTATTGTGTAACGACCCGCAATTTTTAAATAACTTTTATTTGTTTATTTATATATTTAATTGTAATTTTGTGGAATTTTAAACAATAAAATTTAGAAATAAAAATTTAATATTTGGAATACGTCTAATTAGACATAGCAACTGGTAAATTTTCATCAGATAATTTGCAAGTTTATTTTCTAGTGTAATTTTCAATTTTATCAGTTAAAATTTGATGATAACAAAATATTTTCCAAAGCTGAATATTTCTATAGGAAATTTGTAAATCATTTTCTGAGTGAGACGTCATAATTCGTTTCGTCAAATTTGGACTGTTATTGCAACGTCGATCTTATTTTCGGCGAAATAACAGCGTTTATCGGTATCGATTATCGAGTTTTGATAGAATGACCCTATCACTGGTATCTGTATACCGTTTTGATCGTCTCGTCGTGCTGATCTCTACGGTATATTCGATTGTAAAATTTCGGAGTTCGGTGTGCGGTGCAATCTGCCAAACGATTGGCTATCGGTTCCGTATTTAATTTTTGTTTGCTCTGTCCTTTCACTTGCCCTACCATTTATTCCAGCGGCCACTTCCTTTAATAATTTCCTGAAATCACGCGTGACCTTTCCTTTCCCATTCGATAAAATAATCTCTTCTGTCATTTCATTTTTTTCATGTGGTTCGAGTCTCTTTTCCTTCCTATATTCATATTTGTTCTGTCTTTCTAAAAATATAAAAACTCATACTACACTTTTCATTCGTTGCGTGAGACTTCATTTCTTCATTTATCCGCCCTGTCTCTTCACTTTTCCCTGCAAATCATTTTTGTAATTCATTCATCTTCTGCCAGAACTCTTAACCTTCCTTCCATCCTCCCAGTCGAGCAACAGCCTCCGAGCCCCATATCCATCACCTCGTTACTCAGATCTCACCACAGCCGACCCCACCACGTCCACGGCCGCATGAATAAGCCGGCCTGCAACCCTCCCATCAGCCGATCACGGCAGCCAACCTCCGTCTCTTCCACCCGATAGATGCGCAAGCGGTGGCTCCGACCTTCTTGATGCCGAGTTTCCCTCCGCCTTATCCTTTTGCAGACCGAGCCTTCACCATCAATCACCTTACCGCATGTTATCTGAGTAATAGGTTAGTATATATTATCATATTAGAGATGTGTATATTAATACTAGTGTACGGTTTTCATATTTGTAATATATATATATATATAGGTTTGTATATGATGCGTGGTTACAGTCAGTTTTTTTGTGTGTTTATATTTGTAGTAGACATTGTTGTTGTTTATATAAGAGGAAAGATATATTTATAAATATTTATATTTGAAGGTATTTATGTAAATTTATATTAACATTAAAAAAAACAGATCTTGGGAGTAACTTCAATATAAAACAAATTTGTTTTACAGTTTTAGTGTATATGTTATATATGCAGTTTGTTTGTTTCGTTGGATATATGCAAACAGCCTGCTAGTGTATATATATATTTTATTCGGTTTTATATTATATATGTATAGAATTTGAGAAATATGTATACCGACTGCTTTTATGTACTTAAACAAATATGTGTTTAAAGGTAGGTTGATATATGAAAAACTGTTAATATATAATTGGTTATATCTTAGCTTATTAAGTATGTATATAGGTATACTTTTCAAGTATTTAGTTAATGAAAATGTTTGGCCGTATGTATCTGGTCATTCAAATGATCAGTGAAACTGGGTTTATTATTTAGTCATATATATTTGTTTGTTAAACCATTGATTTAAAAAGGTATATATATATATGTATATTGTTTAAAAGTATTCTTATATACGTTTTAAATTGATTTAAGAATTTTTTATATAAGCTGCTGATCTTAATTGTCATTTTGTTTATTTTATATATAATGATTCCGAAAAATTTTATATACATATTTTAGTTATAATACGTGTTATATTCTAAGTATGGTTGTGTGTTACAGTTTATGGTAGTGTACGTTTTGAAATATGAACAGATTTGAAGGGAATACTTGTTTTTGTTTTCATATGTTTACAGTGACGTCAGTCTACACTTATATCTATTATATATTTGTAATATATTTTATGTGGGTTGAAATGAATATGATGTATAAGTATTGATTTTAAATATGGTATGTATATATATACATGTCGAGTTTAATATGTGTGTTAATATATATAAAAAATAAATGATTTTGAAACGTATATACATATTTAATTCAAAAATGTGTTTGTGTTTAGAATATGATAACATATATATATATATATATAGTTTTATACTGCTACATATATGTATTCATGTATACCAGTTTTCTTCATCGATCCAGATCTGATTTGATTTCGTCAATTCATATTTGTCAGCTTTGCCCGTCAAACTCACGTTCGATCTAGCTTTGCTTTGGATTCGTAACTCTTCTCATTCTCCTTCATCTCTAGCTTCGAAAGGTGAGCAATCACTCACGATTAACGTTCTTATATTTATTAAATTTGATTTCAATTGAAACGTAAATTGAAATTTACTGCTGCTAGTTATTTACATTGTTATATATATGCCATTATCTGTATCTGTTCACCTGTGACATCTGACACCATTATCTGTTATTTATATTGATGATATATGCATGTTACTGTTGTTATTTTATTATCATATCTGTTATCACTCTGTAAGTTCCCTGTTAGTATAGAATCACTATGGGTTGAAATGATACATACCCGAACGATCTGTAGAATAGGAGAAAATCGTTATGGGTTGAAATGATAAACCCAAGCGATTTTCATTGAATTGAATTTGGGATTTCGGGTTGAAAAGATATATACCCGAATATGTTTTAAATTGCGGATTGAAATGATAAATATCCGTATCACTTGACCATATGATAGAAAATTATATACAGACACCGTTGGTCTATTTATATATTTTTGAAATGGATTTCTATGGTTTTGGAAGGAAATATATGGTTTCAAATAAATATTGATTTTAAAGATTTATTAAAGTTGATTTAATAAAGTTGATATATATAATATGTGTATGTATTTATTTAATATCTATATTTTCAAATATAGGGTTTATATTGATTCGGGTTGGAAAGATAAATTTGAAATTGATTTGAAATTTTATTTATTTAAGAATTTTACTTAAATATGTTTGATTTGAAATTTATTAAATTTGAAATTTTAAAGATATGTTTTATAACTTGAATTTGATTAAAAGTGACTTAAATGAATATTTCAAATTTATATAAATTTAAACGGGATATTTTGTTTATTTAAATTTGTAAATTGAAGCTGTATTTATATATTATTGAAATGATTAAGTAAATATTTCAAAACTAATAATAGTAAAGTGAATTTGATATATATATATAAGTATCGAATTTAGTTTTGAAATGTTGAATATTTAAAGCTTTGAAATATATTGAAATTGAAATGGCTTATTTTATGGTTCAGATATGTATTTGAAATCGATAATTTGAAATGGTTTATTGAGAAGCTGAATCGAGTTGAAATTGATGATTTGAGATTTGATAAATTAAAATTTTGGAATTCGAGTTGATTTGAATCGATTTGTGAAATTTGAGGAAACTATTTTATTTTATAAAGTAATTTTAAATTATATTTAAAATTTTTGATATTTTACTTTATAAATTATTTTAATATAAATTATTTTAATATAAACTATTTTAATATAAATCATTTTTAATATAAATTATTTTATTTTAAACTATTTTAACTTATAACTATTTATATAAACTATTTTATTTATAAACTATTTTATTATATATACTAATTTTAATATCTAAACTGTTTAAAAGGAAAGTGTTATGATTTCTAAAATGCTATAATTTCAAAGTGTTATGATTTCCAAAATGCTATGATTTCCAAAATGCTATGATTTCAAAGCTGTGATTTCCAAAGTGTTTTGATTTTTAAAGACTATGATTTCGAAAGCGTTATAACTTTGGGAAGTGATATGATTTTGAAAATGGATATATTTGAAGTGAAAATGATATCGTATTAATTTGGGTTTTTAAATGAAAATGATATTTCGGTTTTGGTGTATAAACTATTTTGAAATGACCACGGTGTTATAATAACGATTGGTTGTTAAAGAAACCGGGATCGGATATGGACATACTCTCTGTCGATACCGAAAACCACTTTAACAACTGTGTACGCGGTGGAGTTTTCAGAATGAAGTAGGATGGTGGCGACGATCCTAAGGTATATACGTGGACCCAACTCCCGTGAGTTGGCATAAGGTGGCTAAAACAGGAGCGATCTCGGACCAGCGAGGTAGCACCTCTTATCGGACGCACTTCTTCGATACCATTCTATTACTTTGTGATTGTTTGGGTGCACCCCTTGATTTGGGAGTGTTGTTCGAGGTGGAGCAGTAGTGGCTGCTATGCATTTCCATCAGTCCGTGTGCGTAATTGGTATATCTACCCTGGCATTGCCTTGTATGCCATGTCACCTACCATATCGAGCTTTACTACGAGTTGTGATTTCTCCCGTAGCCTGTGGAGTATTGAGGGTAGCCCCCATTTTAGGAGTACGCTAATACTGGATAGACTACTGGAACTATTACGTGTTAAGGTGGAAAATGTAAAGCCTTAATGCTATTTAAAAGTATGTTTATTTTATATTAGACATTATTATAATAGCGAATATTACTACATAGTAGATAGTTTAACGGATCCTTAGAGGATGGTTATCCCAAACATCCTTTGAGTTCTTGTATTTCAGTGTATATTTCACTTGAGTTGGATTTATTTATATAAGAATGTTAATCCTGACTCGAGTGTTTTGTGTTTTGCTTTACGCTCGGGTCAGACTGAGTGATACAATATTTGAGACTCGCCTTTGGACTCGTAGGGGTGGGCATAAACTGCACCGCTATATGGAAACCGCCCGCACCGAACCGCAAAAACTGGGCGGAAACCCGCACCGAATCTTCTAACCAAAGCAAATATCCTAAACCGGACCGACCCGCATCAATACGGTTCGGTTGCGGGTTGGACGATTGAACCAACCATATTAAACCGGACCGAACCGAATATCTACACCAGTAATCTTATGATAAAAATATAAGCAACTCCAATCTTATTTTAGATTCCAACGATGTATATTCAATTTTTAGCGTATGTTATTATATTAATAATATTTGCTGTCATAAAGGAAGAAGTTATAGTTTTGGTATAATATTTTTCATCTCGTTTTTTTGGATAAATGTTAATTATAATCTTATTCTAGTCATTTTCTTTGATGATTATGCATTGATTAATGTTGATGTTTGGTTAATCTACCAAAAAACTCTCCCTTGTAGCTAAATGTCAAATTGAAATATTAATACAGTTAAGAACTAATCTTTCATTTCAGTATAATATTGTGTGTTTTAACCTTTAAGTATAAAAGCTTCACACAGTTGCCTTCGTAAATTGATTGTTGATGGAAGTAATTCTCTTATTGCATATGTAATATGGGTTCAAACCAGACCGGGCCGAAACCGAACCGTATTACATTCAAACCGAACCGAAATCGAACCGTTTAAAAGATTAGTATAATGGTTTGTATTTTTGAGTAACCGTTTGATGCGGTTTGGACTTCAAACCGCACCAAACCGACCCCCGCCCACCCTTACTTTGGAGTTGGAGCTTCGCTTGGAGATCCAGCTATCTATCGATTCTGCTATCAGTTATTCGGTTGATTCCAGTGATGTATTCAGATCTTGTATTTGACTATTGTATTGAGACATCTATGTATTCGAGACTTCTGTTGTATCCTGTTTAACTTTGTCATATATATATAGTAGCTTCATAAACTACTATTCTTTTGTTTCCGCTGCATTATTGTTATATTACTCTGTGTCTGCGATCTGTGATTATTTTATTTACTGTATATGCTGAGTTTTGCCAAATTTAAATTACAATCCATTGTTTTGAATTATTCCAGTCCGGCATGTGTTGATTTATTGTCGATTTGAATGGTCCAAAATACTGGGTCGTTGCATATTGATTCAACCAAGAAAATACAAAAGAGACCTAAAATTGAGAAGAAATCTCAATCCCGAACACCCAACAAAATACACTTTTTCCATACATCTGTAGGATCGTTTTCACCCTAGAGGGTGGGTGAATAGGGTGATACTAATAATAATAAAAATTAATGCGGAAATAAAAAACAACAACAGTAAATAATGCAGTAAAGATCACATACAAATTTACCCAGCTTCGGCAATAACCTGCCTACGTGCTACCCCCAAGGTTTCTACTAGAAATTAAGTAGTCAGACGCTTACAAACGTAAACCTGCGACACTCGCTGCTTAACTAACATAACTCTATGCTCAAAACTCTACCACAACTCAGCCACTGAGTTGCGAATTCTCAAACTACGCCCCGTACTTTATACCTAGTCACACGACTAGAAAGTTACACAATTTAAAATAGACAATTACAAATGAAAATAAAAAATTAAACAAAATCTAAACAAGACCCTATTTTAAACAATTTAAGCCCAAATAAAATAGAGCCGGCCTAATATAGTAAATAATAGAAGACGTTTCTCCTTTATTCGTATATGCTGGCCGTCTCGTTCCTTTTTCTCTTCGATTTGAAATTTAGGGTTCCTTCTCAATTGAAGTTGCTGATTCAATAAATCGATTTGGCGTGATGATATTACTTTGAATTGCTTCGTCAATTTATTCCTTGCTTTGATTGGATTGTGGCTGCTCCAATTTTGTCGAGCACGAATGATAAGAACGGTATGCAATTTTATCCCCTTTTCGATTTTGATTACACTTGACTTCGAGTTTCATGATTTTATTCAGTGCTTGCTCTCTGATTTGCTTGAACTCGAATACTTCCTATTACCGATGATGACGTGGGAATTTATAGGGATTGAAACCCTTAATTCTCGTTCGTATATTTCTCATTTGAATTCTTCACGCACTTGCTTGGCCGTTCGATTTTTTTCTTGAACGTCTGTGATAAATATGACTTGTTCATTAGTTGATACGTTTGAACATGACTTGAATTTTCTTCCGACCTTTTCTCGTGCGACTTTGGCGTTTTTGAATTTTTGAGATAATTTAATTTTCGATTTTCTTCTTTTATATGTTTTGACCGTTCATCGTGTGACCCTCTATGATTTTATTTGAACTTCTCCCTTATTTTGTTACTTCGACTGCATATTGCTTGTTTACCTGAACTGGTCTTCTCTTGTCTTGGGTAGCATTGTTTCTGCACTTGCTCATTTGAGCTGTTGTCATTTGAGGTCTGGTGTGTTCTTGTTATTGTGTTCTGACTTGAACTCTGTTTGGTTGTCAACTTTTGTGTTCATGCCTCTGTGTTCATGGCTTCATGTTCTTGTAGTTGAATTGCTTTGTTGGAGTCTGTAACTCGACCATTGTGTTGTGTGACCATATATATCACTGTCTGGTTCATTTTGTATGTGTGTCACCATGTATATACACATACATATATATGTATATGTATATATATGTGTTGTGATGTCTTGGCATTAATCTTGGTTTCATGTTGAATTGTCCACTATTCTTAAACAAATTTTGAGCTTCGTGTGTTTGTTGGTCTGGTATAAGTCTTGGTCTGGTCCACTTTAGTTTGAAACTGAATGTGGTATGTTGTATGCATGGTGGTCTGTTGAAGTTTTGTAGATTTGAGCATGTTTGGTTTCATGTTGTACTGGTTCACTTTCATGGGTCTGCACTGTGATTGCTTTGCATCTATTTAACGTAATTTGTTGTCATGTTGAGTTCATTCACATTCAAGTGTTTTCAACTGTGTTGTTGCAGTCTGAAGTCTTGTGTACACTTGTTTGCATGCTCCACTGCGCTCATGTGCATTGTTCTATTTGAGTCTGTCTAGTGTGGTTGCATGTTGTTGTTGTGAACTTGAACTGTAGCTCATTGATGTTGAAACACATGCACATATTCATGTATATACATGCATACATATGCATGTATGTATATGTGTAGTGAATGTTACTGCATATTTGTACATGTATACACATGTATGCATATACACATGTATGCTGGTCTGGATCATGTTGAACTAATATGGTCTCTTTGCTTTGAGTTGAATTCTCTATACATACCCATGCCGGTCTCTGTTTCCACATGTTAATACATTTTCCTTCAACTTGTCTGGTTTTTGGGTTATGATGATTTGGTTGAGACTCGTATGCACTTGAGTTGAATCCAGCTTTTGCATGGGTTTGACCTTGTGCTCACCTATCCCTGCAATTTTATCAAGCAAGTGTATATCAGTGTGCACGACCTTGTGACATGTACAGTGATACACTGTGCATGTTACAAGCTGTTCGTGTAAGATGAATTCAAAAGAAAATGATGACGAACAACCCAAATAACCAAGGCAAATAATATTTTCAAAACACACACTTTAATTTACACTGCAAAATATTCTCTTTTTCAATTTTACTGCGTCAGTGTTTATTTTGCAGATAGTTCAGATGTTGGATACAACTGGAATAGAGTTGATGATCAAATACGAGTGAGAGTGAATATGTAGTGAGGTGAAAATTGTAAATTGAAAATTATGTTGTAATCGAAACTGTATTGTAATTGAAAATGTATAAATGTAGTAAGAGCTCAAATTTGTACTATTTGAATTTGTAATAAAATATTTGTTGGAATAAAATATTTGTTGAATATGAATTCTGAGTTATTTATTTTATTCAACAAATATTTATTTAATTATTGGAAAAATAAAATAGTACAAAACATACATTTAAATGAATATATATATATGTTTATTATCATCAAACAAAAATCATAGGCTGTTGTATTCTACAATCTCCCCCTTTTGATGATAACAAACATATATTAAGATTTTGACTCTATTAAATGTATTTGATTTTGATGAATTCCATTTTCTCCCCCTACTTGAATGCTCCCCCTACAACAAGGCTCTCCCTTCATATATGCATGAAAAAATATGCAAATAAAATAAAATAAACAAATCTAGTGAGCCTATATGAGAATATGCTTGCCAAAATCTTAACTTCTCTCCCCCTTTTGTTATCAGCAAAAGAGTAATAGTATTAGAAAATAGAGATAAAGTGAAAGACATTAATACAACATTAATACCTAATTGAGTATAAATATTAAATTTCAATAAAAAATCATAAATACTCTGTTAGGCGCATATTCCACTTTAGAGTGATAGGGATGATGTCGCCATATAAAACCATATAGTTGTGTCTATTTGTGGTATATTTATGACAGGAATTTGAATACTTACTAACCATGCATAAACGTTAGGACTTTTAAATGAGATTAGTAGTATTCCCAATTTTAATTTAAAAAAAATGAATTTCAAGTATCTTCTAACCACGCATAACCGTGAGGACTTTTAAATGATATTAGAATCAACTCATCTATTTAATAATTAATTTTGATATGTGTTCCATACATGCATAACCGTGAGGACTTTTAAATGAGCATGAAAGCACATAATCAAAGGTTTCAAGTAATTCACCCATGCATAACCGTGAGGACTTTTAAATGAGAGTGAATACTTTGGATGTTTTTATTACTAATTAAATTAAAAAAAATGAATAATTTTCCGTTTAAAATACCACATTTTGACATACTATATTGAATTTTGATGAGTGATGGTCGTTAGAAATATGATAGAAATAGATATGGTCATGGAATTTTTACCAACCAAAGTTATTACAAATTTTGTTTAAATTTTTAGAGAAATTTACTATATATACCGTCTCAAGTCATAATATATGATTAATATCAACACTCATCACTTTTTCAGTCACTATTTTATCTTTTTGATAATTAGTAGGGAGTCGGATTAGTTAATGTAGTCATTTAAGATCAAATCCAAAAATATAAAATCAAATTTCTAAAATGCCTAATCTGAAACGAAGTCAACAAAAACTATTTCCTGGAAGGGGTTTTGAAAAAAATGTCTGTCAATTGAAAATCAGTTGAAATGAAATTTATGCAGATATTTTCTTTAAAAACGTGATGCAACATAAAACACGTTTCACTAGTACTTTTTCTATCAACTAGACAAATAGCATAATCTACATCTGAAAAACCCCTTTAACTCAAAGTTATGAGATAAAGACCAAACCGTGAGATGTGCAACAAATCCCTTATAATCCTTTTACAGCTTTTAAAATGTGATTCCTTTGGATTTTACTAAAACCGTGCACATAAACAAATGGGTGAACATAGTGTCAGGTCTAGAAGCAATAAGATAAACAAATATATCCACGTGTATCTAGAGTAATCATCAACCAATACAAAACAACATCTCTTACCACACAAACTTGCAATATTGTTAGTCCAAACAAATCTATATGAACTAGTTCAAGGACTCCATAGGTACTTACAGTGCTCTTGGTATAAAAAGATAATTGGTCAACAATTTTGCGTAAATCAGAATCAAAATCAACATTCATTTCCTTATCACATAACTGGCGGATTTAAATCAGATTATGGTGCATATTTTCAACATATAATATATCGTTCAAGATAACTGTACCGTTACCTATTTTACCTTTACCGATAATATTTCATTTATCATTGTTTCCCATTATGACTCTGCCACCATTGTACTAGGCTAAGGCACTTTGATTTGTCGCTCGTCATGTGCCTGGAATAGCCAGAATCCAGGTACCACTCTTGTTGTTCCTTAACCTGCCACCACACCTACACGAGGAAAGATTTTTGTGACCTATTTGTTTTTATAAGTCCATGGTTGTTATGACAAATGATTTTGAAAAATAAGTTTGTGTAGACCCAAGACAATCTATGTTAGTTCCTTTTGGTACCCAGATTTGTTTAATTCTAAGGGATTTTACATTCGTGCCTTTTGGAATCCAAATTGGTATGGTTTTTACGTGTTTGGGTCTATACCAGCAATTATTGTGATTGTGTCCAATTTTTCCACAAATCATGCACTCGGAGTTAACTTGATTAATTTCTTTTCTACCTTTTTCAAATTGAGTATACCCAAGTCCTTGTCTAATAGTATTAACAGTTTGGTTCCCTAATAGCATATTTAGCGATTTTTCTCCTTTGGAGAATTTCCCTAAAGTTGTAGACAATTGTTGGACTTGTGTTTTGAGAGATTCATTTTCATTCAATAATAAAGTGCACTTTTTAATAGAATTTTCTCTCCTAGTGTTTTTACTTTCAAAATTAGAATTTCAATTTCAAGTGATTTAATTTTAATTTCTGATTTTTTTATTTCCTCTTCAACTGATGGACACTTATCGCACTTAGGGCTCTTATTTCGATAGTTTTTAACCAATTGATCAAGCTGTTTATTTAGTTCTATCAAACTATATCTTTGTGATTCAATTTTAGCGTACTTCTCCCTAAGTCGTTCAAAACTGCCAATTACTTCGTGAAAATATATAAGTAATTATATATGAGTAAGTTTTGATACCTCGCTTGGCTCGTCATCATCGGTGTCACTTGTTTCTCCTCGAAGACACAGATCTGCTTTTTCACTCTCACTTTCAGTGCTTTTATTATCTTCATCACTTTCTTTCCAAGTTGCTGCAAAATTTCTCATTTTCGGTTTCTTTCCTTTGCCAAGTCGATTTTGAGGATAATTGGGCTTGATATGACCAGTTTTATTGCAGTTGTGACAAATGATTTCCTGCTCTTCTGAGTTGTCTGGAACTTTGACGATTCTATTCTTCAGTTGTTGATTCAGGGCAGGATTTCCATATTTGTGGTTCCACCTTTTGAATCTCTTTATTATCAGTGCCAATTCAGCTGCTCCTTCATCATCACCATCATCTTCACTTTCTGTTGTACCTTTCAGAGCTATTGATTTCTTTCGCGTATCTCCTCCTTCACGTTCTTCCTTGAATTTGATTTCTAGCTCACAAGTGGTGAGATTTCCGATGAGTTCTTTGACTTTAACCTGTTTCAAATCCTTCAATTCTTGAATGGCAATCACTTTTGCTTCAAATTTTTGTGGAAGAATTCTGAGGATTTTTCAGACTATTTCCAGCTTCGTGTATAGTTTTCCAAGGGATTTTGATATATATACTAGATTAGAAAGTCGTCCATACATTTCTTTGACACTTTCATCCTTTGCCATTGTGAAGTTCTCGTATTTGCTACTGAGCATGACAAGGGAAGATTCTTTGAGTTGGGAGGTTCCTTCATGGGCCACTTTGAGTGTGTGCCAAATTTCCTGCGCAGTTAGACAATGTGAGACACGATTAAATTCGGTTTGATCTAATGAACAAATAATAGAATTCATAGCTTTAGCATTAGCATTTTGTAATTTATTTTCAAGATCTGTCCATTAACCCATCAGTTTTTCAACTTCTTGATTATCTACCATTATTATTGCCGTCCTATATCTCGTTTCAATAATATTCCAAACATCTATGGTTTTCAAAAAAAATTCATTCTAGTTTTCCAATAAGTATATTCACCACTGAACATGGGTGGTCTAACTATGGACTGACCCTCGGCAAAAGCATTATTGAAAGAAGCCATTTAAAAAATCAAATTTTTAAAACAAAATTGGTTTTTGTTCTTAACTCTGATACAACTTGTAGGATCATTTTCACCCTGGGAAGGTGAATAAGATGATACTAATAATAATAAAAATTAATGCGGAAATAAAAAACAATAACAATAAATAATGCGGTAAAGATCAAACACAAATTTACCTAGCTTCGGCAATAACCTACCTACGTGCTAGCCCCAAGGTTTCTACTAGAAATAAAGTAGTCAGAGGCTTACACACGTAAACCTACGACACCCGCTACTTGACTAACCTAACTCTATGCTAAAAACCCTGCCACAAGTCAGCCACCGAGTTGCGAATTCTAAAACTACGCCCCGTAGTTTGTACCTAGTCACATGACTAGAATGTTACACAATTTAAAATAGACAATTACAAATGAAAATAAAAAATTAAACAAAACCCTATATTAAAAATTTTAAGCCCAAATAAAATAGAGCCGGCCCAATATAGTAAATGATAGAAGATGTTTCTCCTTTTTTCGTATATGCTGGCCGTCTCGTTCCTTTTTCTCTTCGATCTCAAATTTAGGGTTCCTTCTCAATTGAAGTTGCCGATTCAATAAATCGATTTGGCGTGATGATATTACTTTGAATTGCTTTGTTAATTGATTCCTTGCTTTGATTGGGTTGCGGCTGCTCCAATTTTATCGAGCACGAATGATAAGAACGGTATGCAATTTTATCCCCTTTTAGATTTTGATTACACTCGACTTCGATTCGAGTTTCGTGATTTTATTCAGTGCTTTCTCTCTGATTTGCTTGAACTCGAATAGTTCCTATTGCCGATGATGATGCGGGAATTTATAGGGATCGAAACCCTTAATTCTCGTTCGTATATTTCTCATTTGAATTCTTCACGCACTTGCTTGGCCGTTTGATTTTTTCTTAAACGTCTGTGATAAATATGACTTGTTCATTAGTTATTATGTTTGAATATGACTTGAATTTTGTTCCGACCTTTTCTGCTACGACTTTAGCATTTTTGAATTTCTGTGATAATTCAATTTTCGATTTTCTTCTTTTATATGTTTTGACCGGTTCATCATGTGACCCTCTATGACTTTATTTGAATTGCTCCCTTGTTTTGTTACATCGACTTCATATTGTTTGTTTACTTGAAGTGGTCTTCTCTTTTCTTGTGTTGCATTATTTCTGCACTTGCTCATTTGAGATGCTATCATTTGAGGTCTGGTGTATTCTTGTTATTGTGTTCTGACTTGAACTCTGTTTGGTTGTCAACTTTTGTGTTCATGCCTTTGTGTGTTCATGGCTTCATGTTCTTGTAGTTGAATTGCTTGGTTGGAGTCTGTAACTCGACCATTGTGTTGTGTGACCATATATATCACTGTCTGGTTCATTTTGTATGTGTGTCACCGTGTATATATACATACATATATATGTATATGTGTATATATGTGTTGTGATGCCTTGGCATTAATTCTGGTTTCATGTTGAATTGTCCACTATTCTCAAACAAATTTTGAGCTTCATGTGTTTGTTGGTCTAGTCTGAGTCTTGGTCTGGTTCACTTTAGTTTGAAACTGAATGTGGTATGTTGTATGCATGGTGGTCTGTTGAAGTTTTGCAGATTTGAGCATGTTTAGTTTCATGTTGTACTGGATCACTTTTATGGGTCTGCACTGTGATTGCTTTGCATCTATTTAACCTGATTTGTTGTCATGTTGAGTCATTCGCATTCAAGTGTTTTCAACTGTGTTGTTGCAGTCTGAAGTCTTGTGTACACTTGTTTGCATGCTCCACTACGCTCATGTGCATTGTTCTATTTGAGTCTGTCTAGTGTGGTTGCATGTTATTGTGGAATTGAACTGTAGCTCATTGATTTTGAAAAACATGCACATATTCATGTATATACATGCATACAGATGCATGTATATATATGTGTAGTGAATGCTACTGCATATTTGTACATGTATACACATGTATGCTGGTCTGGATCATGTTGAACTGATCTGGTCTCTTTGCTTTGAGTTGAATTCTCTGTACATACCCATGCTAGTCTCTAGTTCCACATGTTAATACATTTTCCTTGAACTTGTTTGGTTTTTGGGTTATGATGATTTGGTCGAGACTCATAGCACTTGAGTTGAATCCAGCTTTTGCTTAGGTTTGACCTTGTTCTCACCTATCCCTGCAATTTTATCAAGCAAGTGTATATCGGTGTGCACGACCTTGTGACATGTACAGTGATACACTGTGCATGTTACAAGCTGTTCGTGTAAGATGAATTCAAACGAAAATGATGACGAACAACCCAAATAACTGAGGCAAATAATATTTTCAAAACACACACTTTAATTTGCACTGCAAAATATTTTCTTTTTCAATTTTACTACGTCGGTGTTTATTTTGCAAATAGTTCAAATGCTGGATACAGTCTGGAATAGAGTTGAAGATCAAATACGAGTGAGAGTGAATATGTAGTGAGGTGAAAATTGTAAATTGAAAATTATGTTGTAATTGAAATTGTATTGTAATTGAAAATGTATAAATGTAGTGAGAGCTCAAATTTGTACTATTTGAATTTGTAATAAAATATTTGTTGGAATAAAATATTTGTTGGAATAAAATATTTGTTTGAATATGAATTCCGAGTTATTTATTTTATTCAACAAATATTTATTTAATTATGTGAAAAATAAAATAGTACAACAACAAATACATTTAAACGAATATATATATATATATGTATGTTTATTATCATCAAACAAAAATCATAGGCTATTGTATTCTACAACATCTCTTATGAACCCTAGACATGTCTATTTATGATTGACTTGACAAAATATCTTTTTTAAGAAACTATTGAATACTTCCATAAATCTTTCTCGTGTAGATAATTTATTGTCTTCTCTAATGCAATAAAAGAGCCAACTAATCACTCTACAAATACACAAAATCTCTAAAAAGTACAATTAATCACACTCCAAAATCTAGCAAATCTATAAAATAGGCAATGAATTTGAGTCATAATTCCACGGAGACTCAAATATCTCCAGGATCTACTTAAATATGGAATATTGTATCACCAAAATCTAGCAATGAGCATATAATTAAAAGAGAGATCTAAACTGTATTAACATCAACGAATTATATAATAAAATAAAATTAGAATATTACCTTAAAATGAAGCCAAAAAGCACCTTGAATGAAGAATAAAACTCCTAGATCTGATTGAATCATCTTTAGAAATTACCGTAATTCCCAACGGTTATAACCGTGACAAAATATGTATAAAAAAATATAACGTACCTGCTACCAACGGTTATAACCGTTGGGAATTTAATTACCAATGGTTATAACCGTTGGGAATTTAATTACCAACGGTTATAACCGTTACAAAATGACAAATCTAGTGTTGTGGATATGAAGCACCGCCATTGTATTTATTTTATTGACTGGATTTGATTTTGTTTCAGGAAATTTTTTATGGCTTAGAATCCATGAATTTTTGGCCTAAAGGAGAGAGAGAGGAGAGCAGAGGAAATGAATTGTTAGGAGAATCAACAAGTAAATGAAAGAAAATTTGTTTTAAAGGAAACATTGAAACATTTCCAATTCGCTTCTTTAAAACTATCCCACTTTAGTTCTTCACTGCATCTTAATTAAATCCTCTTCCCTCACCATGTGTGGTCGACTAAGAAAGTGCCTAGGAATGCCTTAAAATATTTTCAAATCCATTTATTAATTAATTGATTTAAATTAAATTTAAACGTTTAACGATATCGTATATTGATATGTACATATATAACTTTTATATATGCATTTTATTAAATACTAATGGTATTAAAACAAATCAAACATAATTTAATAATTAATATTTCATAAATATTAATTAATTTACAATAATTTATAGATTAATTAAATCATATGTTTTTTGGAGTATTCAAAATTATGGTTGTACGAATCAAAGGTGTAAATTCAATTAGCAATAAATATCGAACAATTCGAATATCAACGTTCGCACGTCACCTTAGCTTGTTGTATGATATTTTAGCTGAATTTATCACTTATACATATTTTTGGTAAAATCTAATTTTACTATTATAAATGGTACCCGGTAATAACGATTATTTACATCAATTATTTTTGTCAAAACTATATTAATTTAGCACCCGGTAAGTAGTACCCGGAAATCTGGTTTCAATGCATGTATCGATATCCTATCTCGAAACTTCTTCACTAGGAATATTTAAAATAATATGTTATTTTTAATGTGATAAATTTTTTATGATTATAACACGTTGTAATTACTATCACATAACAAATCATTTAAGAAAATATATTAAATATACTTAAATTAAATAATCAACTAATGTATCATAATATGACAAGTATATAATACAAATAAAAACATCTATTATTATGAACAAGATTGATTATCAAGTTAGATAAACGCAACAGATTATATAATTGCCATTAGAGTATACCCCTAATTCTATCGGTTTCCATATTATAGTCTTGGATTTTATCCAAGTCTATCATACTGCTACTAATTTATCTAGAAAGAAATTCATTCTCTAAGAAGGTGGCATGTCTTGAAATAATATCTTTATAACTCTATTTGATAATATAGGTATTCAAAGAATGACCAATAAACTTACATAAAACAAATCTAACCTTGAGTTCATTGGGCCTTATGTTCTTAACGTAAGTTAGAAAACATCGTATCTTAACATATTTAAGATGAGATTTCTTCTTAGTCGATGTATTACATGAATTCAGAGGCACAACTTTAGATGGTACCGTATTCAACATATGCGTTACAATCTTTAATGCTAGTCCCTTTGAGGAATGCGGTAAATCACCTCACTCATCATAGATTGAACAACGTCCAATAAATTCAATTTCTCCTTGTTGAAACACTATTTTATTTCCAAGTATAAAGAGGAGTTACTTGAGAGAGAATCTCATTCTCCTTTAGGTAATCTTGGAGTCATATCCACAATACTCAACTCCTTGACACATTCGAATTATTTTTATTCTTTTGCATTTTCAATTTTCTACTATTGTTTTGTATTCTACAAATCTATCATAGACCTCTGACTTATATTTCATAAGAAGAACATGTTTATAAATCGTCGATGAATGTAATGATTTTAATGGAACCATCACTAGTAGTTGTAGACATATGTCTATATACATTTGTATGTATCAATCCTACGAATTCGTTAACCCTTTCATCTCTGTAACGATCCGGGAATTTTAACGATTTTATAACGTAATTAACTGAAAATTTTCTTTCTTGAAAATAAATAATAAATGTTTGGAATGAAAATTTGATATTTGGAATGCATCTATTTAAACATAGCAAATGGCAGATTTTCATCAGAAAATATGAAAGTTAGTTTTGTTGTGTAATTTTAAATTTCAATTTAAAATTAGTTAAACTGATGAAAATAAAATATTTTCAAAATCTAAATATTTTTATATAATAAAAATGTTAAACATTTTCTGAGTAAGATGTCGTATTTCGTTTCGTCAAATTTGGACTGCTCTAGCTCCGTTTATCTTATTTTCGGCGTTTTAGCAGCATTTTCGGCAATGAAAATTCGAGTTTTGATAGTTTGGTTGTATCGCTAGTATCTGTGTACCATTCTATTCATCTCGTTGGGATGATCTCCGCAGTATATTTATTTGTGTGTTTCGATGTCCGGTACGCGGCGAAACCGGCGAACGGTTAGCTGTTTCGGTAATCGTTTTAACCTTTTGTTTCCCTTGTGTCTTTCCATTATCCACTGTGAAATGAATGGACACTAGACATTAATATTTCTTGAATTTCAACTGATGACTTTTTCCATCCCCCATATTCAATTTATAGTTACTGATTAATTTTCATTTTGGTTCGTTCAGTTTCCATGCTTTTTCCCCTTCTTCGTTTTAGTTTCTGGCTCATGCAAAAATATAATAATATAAAACAGTTTTGTATATTGTTTTCATGAGAAGTTGAACCATACTTTCATTTCTCCCTTCCATTCACCAACGCCACGCCGTTCGCCTCCCATACCTTCACTTCCGACCACTGCAACCTAACCTTCATCTACCTACTGCTCACACGAGATCCAGTCAGCCGCCACTTTGTGCTTTGACCTCCTGCTCGCCATTCTTTCCCACCGAACAACTCATCCCTCTCCACCTCCTCACATCAGCTCTTCGACCTCACGCCCAGACCATGACCACCTCTGCCGAGACCCGCTCCCACTCCAAAGCAACCACTCTCCACGCAAAAGCATCAATGGCAGAGCCCATAGTAGCAGCGACCACTAGACCCCGCCATTCCATCCTTTCGCACGCAACCATTTGCCTGTCCTTGTAACCGAGGCCTACCTCAAACCCACCTCCGCATGAGCGACAGTCACCACCTCAATCCACCAACACTCGAACACCACGTAACCTTCACAAGCTACCACCCTGTAGCCTACATGCAGAATCACCCTGCCGTGACTCAGCACAGCACCCACAAACCCACTGCCAGATCGACCCGCCACCTCTTCCTTTCCCTAACCCTTCACCAGCGAGCACCAAGCTACCGAACGCCCATACTCCTCCGGCGCTGAACTCATTTGCAGCCCATCCCCTCAAATGACAACCGAGCCCTCCTCTTTTCCGATGCCTACACACGTGGTAGTTTTCTACTCCTATTCTTTTATATAAAAGTTAATAATAATAATAATATTTTATATATGTGTGTGTAGCTTATACCTAAGTTTGTTTACATATTGACAGTTAGGTTTTGATTTTAAAAATAATGATATAGGTAAAGTGAGTTTACACTTCTCTGTTTAATATTCAAATTTATTTATATATATATGTTTGATAAATATATTTGTTTATTTAATATTGATTTTTAAATCGTATATATATATATATAAAGTTATTTATAATGTATAAGTTATATAAGTTGTATATAATCTGTTTGTTGTATATATAAGTTTATATATATGATCTATTTAAGTTTATATATATTATAATAAAGTTAGTTTATATTGATTTTAAAATATAATATGTATGTAAGTTTACATATATGTTTATATATTAGTTTATATATATAAGTATATATGAGTTTGGTTTTCAAATATATATGGATATTTTATTTTATATGTGTTTGAATTAAAAATTGATTTGAAAATATATGTTTTTAAATTGATTTTAGAGAAAAAAAAAATTATTATTATATATATATATAACATATATTTTGTTTCATCGATCTCTAGTCCATCTTGACTTACTTTCTCAATATCGAATTTTTCATAGCAATTCCTAGCTTGTCGCTGTCCCGCTTGTTCGTGTGTACCTGTGTGTGTGTCCATGTCATCTTTGTTTCTCTAACCTCGAAAGATGAGCAATCACTCAGGATTAACATTCTTATATTTAGTAAATTTAATTCACATGAAATAACGATTGAAATATGTTGTTAAATTTGAATTGTTAGTTATCTAATTGTTAAATATGATATGACATTATCTGCAATTGTTTACATATGACATATGACACCATAACCTATTGTATATATTATATTTTAAAATTTGTTACTGATGATATATGCCTATTGTTGATATGTTATATTATTATCATATTTGTTCTCACTCTGCAAGTTCCTGTTAGTTTAGAACTCCCTATGGGTTGAAACGATACATACCTGAACGATATTACAGTTTAGAGGAAAATCGTTTTGGGTTGAAATGATAAACCCAAGCGATTTTCATTGATTTTGAAATTTTGGGATTGCGGATCGAAATGATATATACCTATAGATATTTAATTTGCGGATTGAAATGATAAATATCTGTATCACTTGACCATAGGATAGAGAATTATATACGGACACTGTTGGTCTATATTTTGAAAATGATTTCCAAACTTTTAAAAGGAAATATATGGGTTTTAATAAATATTGATTTTTTTTAAAATATAATATATAAATGTTATTTTTATATATGTGTAAATTTAGATTTTTAAAATTATAAGTTTTGGAAATTTTAAATTTATAAGTTAGTTTTGAAATTTTAATTTTTAGGAATTTTCTTATAACTTTATTATTTTAAAAAAATATATAAAATAGGATTTAATTTAATAAAATTTAATTTAATTAATATATATGTTATGTTTAAGTATTTATTTAAAATTATATTTTAGAAATAGATTTTGTAATAACTTTAATAAATTAAGGCTGGGAAGATAAATTGAAATTGATTTGAAATTGTATTTGTTTAAGAATTGTATTTAAATAAAAAAATTGATTTGAAACTTATCAAATTTGAGATTTAAAGATATGATTTTTATAACTTGATAACTGGATTTTGATTCAAGGTGATTAAATGAATATTTTCAAATTTAAATAAAACTAAATTGAATATTTAATTTTGATTTAAATTTGTAATTTGAGATTTTATTTAAATGCTTATAGAAAGTGATTAGGTGAATATTTTAGAATTAAATATAATTGAAGTTAGATATTTAATTATTGATTTTATTTAAATTTGTAATTTGAAATTTTATTTAAATGTTATTAAAAATGATTATTTTCAAATTGAAATAAGATTTAAGTTGAATTTTGAAATATAAGTGAAATTTATCAAATTGAGTTATTGTAAATGTTTGAATATTTAAACTTTGAAACTTATTGAATTTGAAGTGATAGTTCCAACCTGGATTTGAAATTGATATAAATTAAAAATGATTTTATTAAGAATTTGAATTGAATTGTAATTGATGAACTAAGATTGATTTAAATTGAATTTTTTTAAACGAAAGTTGATTTGAATTGATTGGGAAATTGGGAGAAACAATTCTAAATTGAAACTATTTTTGATATAAACTATTTTTAATATATAAACTATTTTTAACATATAAACTATTTTTTATATATAAACTATTTTTAATATATAAACTATTTTAGTATATAAACTATTTTAATATATAACCTATTTTTAAATATAAACTATTTTAAATTATAACTATTTCAATATATAAACTATTTTCAACATTTAAACTGTTTAAGTTGGAATTTTTATGATTTAGGTTTAATGGATTTAAATGCGAATATTTTGATACGAGGGTTTAACCTATTTTGTGATTAAGATTTTGGAAATAAATATGATTTTAAAGTGAATACTAATTTCGAAAGTGATATGATTTTAAAGTTAATACTGATTTCAAAATAGGTATGATTTTTAAATGAATATGATATTTTGATATGAAGTATAAACTGTTTGAAATATAAATGACCATGGTGTGAAATAAGCGTTTGGTTGTTAAAGAGACCGGGATCGGATATTGTCATACTCTCTGCCAATACCAAAAACCACTTTAACAACTGTGTACGTGGTGGAGATTGCAGAATGAAGTAGGATGGTTTGGCGAACGATTATGTATAAGGTATTTACGTAGCCCTGACTCCTGCGAGTCAGCTTGATGTGGCTAAAACAGGAGCCACGCCGGGCCAAGTGAGGTCGCTCCTACTATCGGGCACATTTCTTCAATACCATTCTATTACTCTGTAATTTGATTTGGTGCACCTTTGATTTGGGAGTGTGTCTCAAGGTGGGTGGTAGTAGCTGCTATGCGTTACCACCAGTCCGGATCCGCAAAATGGTAGAATCCTACCGTGGGCATTGCCTCGTGTGCCTTGTCACATGCCTTATCGCGCCCACTACAAGTTTGGTTTGTGTCGTACTTATGGAGTGCTCCCTGATAGCCCACCAGTTTGGTAGAGTTTACAGTACTGTATATACTACAACATTATATAAAATGTGTTAAGAGGGATATGAGCAACGCCTTAACGCTATTTTAATAGTTTACTTTACTATAGACATTATATATGTAGCATATTGTACTATGTATGTAGATAGTTTAACGGATCCTTAGCGGATGGGTATCCCAAACATCCTTTGAGTTACTTTGTATTTCAGTTGACATTTCACTTGAGTTGAATTTATTAGTATAAGAATGTTAATCCCGACTCGAGTATTTTGTGTTTTGCTTTATGCTCGGGTCAGACTGAGTGTTACAGCATTTGAGACTCGCCTTTGGAGCTTGGAGCTTTGCTTGAAGATCTGTCTTATATCTATTCAGCTTTCAGTTATTCTAGTTGTTTCCAGTTTATGTTCAGTCTTGTCAGTTACCTTTGTATTTGAGACTACTTTGTATTTGAGTTTTCAGTTGTATTTTGTTTTTAACTTTGATGTTTATATAGTAGCGTCATGAACTACTATTATTTTATTCCGCTTCTTATTATTGTATTACTCTGTGTCTGTGATTCTGTGATTGATTTATTTACTGTATATGTTAAGTTTTGCCAAATATAAATTAACAATCTGTTGTTTTGAGCAATTCAAATCTGACATGATGGATGATTGTCGATTCGAATGGTTCAAAATAGAAGGTCGTTACAATCTCTCCCATGGTGCTTTGCTATTTTCCCTTTGAAACTCAATTCACAAGCATCATGTGATTCCAAATCAAATGAAAGGAGATAACATTCATTTCCCAACTTGTGCAATCGTTTCTCCTTGGAATAGCTTAATCCATAGTGACAAAATTAACTATCATTTATTTTGTAATTTCTATCGTTGACACATTATTATTATTTCGATTAAAAGTGTTATCATTTAAAAGTACCAAAATAATTTTATTTCTAATATGAATATTCATAATATTCTTATTAACATAAGAATATATCTGGTTCTAATCAGAAGCGGATTAGGTATTAATTTACAAATAATTTTTACTGCACAATGGCAATTTTTTCAAAATTTAACATTTACTCATTATCAAGTGTTTTGCGGAACTCTTCTACTATTATGGCTAATACAGTAACACTATGTGCAATAAAGTTTTAATAAACCTCTTGCCATAGGTGTTCTACTTCTAAGCTTCTGTAAAGATTCACGTATGTGTGTTATAAATCAAGTATCTAAAGCTTAAGAAGTAGAAATCATAGAAAGAAAATCTTCTATAAGAAAATACTTTTAGAAGATGAATCTAATTTTTTTTATCCTTAAGCATCTTTCAATAATTTTATTTTGAGTGTCCCTTCTTCGAGCATTGGTGACATCTACCTTTCTCTTATTTCTCATCCCTGCCTTTGTAACTAAAACCCTTATATTTCACTTCCTCTCCCTAGAGGCCGTAACTTTAAAAGAAAAGGAGCCCTTCACTATATATCTGGATCGAATTCCTTCACAAAAGTGCTTTTGAGAATCTTAATATATTAAAGAGATCGACTACATTGCACTTGAGTGCGCTCTTCGATATAAAGGGATCAAACTAAGATCGTCAACATTCCAACAGCGAAGACTATTTATAGCTCTTGATCTTGAGTTTTTTTCTAACTCGGCAAGTTTCTCAATGTTCCTAATTATATTGATAACATATCTTACCATATGGTTCCCTTACCTAATTTTGAATAAACTAATTTATTATAAACCGTGTACCTTGTGAAATAAGATTATCCACCATGCAAATTATATAGGAGATCAAATATGGAATGAAAACCCATATTCTCGCATTGACAGACAGTACAAGATATATGACATTAGGCAAGTTTTAATTTAAGTGACCAAGACTTGAAATCTTTAATCTTATTAACGATGGTAGTGTTATTTGGCTCTTGCATGGGATTTGAAATTGGTGAGTAGTATTTTACGTTTCTTAGTCATTCGTTATGATAGAGTTATGGGTATACAGTAGGATAAATTATGTAAATCTAATTCTTATATTGAATATTATTTGCAATAAAAATACGATTTTGGTCTTTTATTACTGTTATGTGTGTAATGTTCTAAATATGTTATAATATACAAGAAGGAATCCCTAGGACAAAGTATTCGGATGACCACATTATGAAAGAGTTTCTAACCGTGAGTACTAGATCTTATGAATGAACACATATCCTTTAATTTCCTATTCATAGGTTTATTGAGAATGAGACATCGATATACCAACTAGACTAGTATACGTAACACTATGTATAATATGGATAAGATATGCTCATGGTCATTGGAAGCACAAATAGGTTACATACTTGTAGTCGTTTGGTGCAATTACAAAAAGACTCACCAAGAGTCCTCTATAGATTATTGTATCGAAGTCAAATATAAGATCTCATGTGATGATGTGTGGTAGTCTTTCAATTTGAGAGCAATGTGAACCTTATGTGTGAAGACCTTACTTTAATTATGGTTAGTTTCATGATATTGGTACACGTTATTGTTGGATATGCCTCGAAATACATGATGTGAAACACTACTTAAGAGAGAATTTGTCTCACTTGATACAAAAAGATTGTTCCATCGTGACTGGAACTTGACCGAAAGTCATAAATCTCTACCTAAAGTAATAATTAATCGGTAAATATTATCAAACTGAATCAAGTAACTTAAAATTTTAATCTTCACAATTAATACATATGTTATTAGTGTGTTGACTTTTGACTGAGCTCTAGATGTCTAAGTGATGTGGTATTGATAAAGAGACATAACGTGCACAACATATCTTTGTTTAAGGGTGTAGTGTAAAAGTTCGTCATTCGTAACACCCAAAATTCATGGAAAAAAGGGCACTCGGATCCATAAGTGTCATGGATAGTGACTCTTGAAGGTAAGATATAACTAAATAGAGCATATCAATCACAGATTTACAAAAATCTCACGGTGGAAGGAATACAATATAATATCAACATGTACATGTGCAAGACTAAGTGTACACCGTATGAACAAATGAGATGTATGACTATCATGGTACAAATTTTAAAAACTAATAGAGTTCAAATAGTACGTCAAGTCTTATATGCATGAATAAGTCTAACTATACGCAAAGTGATAAAGACTATTGTTCTAAAGCTCGCCTTTATCTAGCAATGTCCCCTCCTCTAGGTCAACCAACTCAAAGAATAGATAACAAAAGCGTAACATGGAGAGGACTAAACATAAAGTCTAGTGAAAGAGAAATATAACTAACTGCATGATTACTAATATGCTAGTATGATGTGTACAGTATCAAGTGATATCTTACGAGGCAATGAAACCATAACTCAACCTGTATCTTCTCCTATATACAACTATTAGCACATTTATACTATAGTGTTATTCAATATGTGATAATCCTATTGAACTACTTAAATCACAACGATAGCCTAGATGTAAAGAAAACTTTACACTCTAAGCTATTGGGCCAGGACCCCTAACGAGGTCAAGGCCTATCAAGTACATTAGCTAATATAATACCAAGGTGATGGTGCACTAAGGCATCTGTACCACTACCTTTGGTTGGATCAACATGAATTGGTATGTCATGTGCCTCACTGTTACCCATTGAGTTACATATAAGGACAAAATACTAGTACCATGAGGCTCGAAGCCTTCTATCGAGGTAGGACATCTCCAAATCTCTGACTTTTTATCGCATGAACGTTCTCGACTAATATAACACCACCTCCCATAACTAATGATCTAATAATTTAAGTCTCAAGGCTAAAATTAAGAACACAGACTCATTGCATATACATAATATGTCGTATAGAACTGTATCTCAAATAACCTAGCCATCTCATCCCAAAAGCCACTAAACGATTCAATCAAAAATCATCATATGAATTAAAATGCATCACAAGCATCTCCATGGTCCTCTTGTCATCAAACATCATGGACACACCATCCCAAACTTCTTCGCGTCATTTGAAGCTTCCTAAACCTCATCCAAAAACCCACTTCCCTCTGAAATAAATCTTTAGCCCACCGGTCGACTATTAGGATCAACCAGTTGACTGACTATTTAGTCGACAGGTTGTTTTCCACTTGTAACGACCCGGAAATTCATCACTTTGAAATTTAAAAATATTCAAATATAAGATTTTTAAACATAAATAATGATGTTTTGAACAATAAATAATATTGTTAATCTTATTTGAATGAATATTTACAAAAACATACACTTTCGAAGATATATCGATAAAATAACTGAAAATTGTTTCATTGATAAACAGCTCTCTGTCCATCCAAAATCATGCACGAAGCGGGATACATACACTCATTTATATATATGAGTGAGAATATGTAATAATTTTTTTTAAATAAAATGTCTTTATGACATCATCAATGATATCAATATTTTTGAATAATTGATTTTTGAATCTAAATTGAGTTTAAATGATTTAATAATTATTTTAAAAGTCAAATGAAGCACTTTTAATTATTATATAATGATAGAAATATTATTTTAAAACTTTGTTTACATTGATATGTATATTAACTAAAAAGTGAAAATTTAACCAGAAATCAGAATCAGATTTCGTAATGATTCAACGTAGAAAAGTTGTATAACGTTATGAATCATTGTGACATACATATGCACATATACATGTGCACATACATATACGCATGCACATGCACATGAAAATACATACATATATATATATATATATAAACAAATCAAAAAATAATAGATAAAAGAAAATATCATGATATTATTTATAAATATCATGATATTTTCCAATCAAAGTCAACCATCAACTTACCATCACACACATACACTTGAGTAGGCATATAGGGGAGTGGGTACTTTCGGCTGACATGGTGATGGAGGAGGAGGGTGTGGTGGTGATGAAATGATGCTGTGTTTGCACTTAAATATCATGATATTTTATCACTTTCAATTGCCTATAAATACCCACCATCCATCTTCACTTCCATTCACATTTCCTCCTTCATTTTCCTAAGCTTCTTCACCTATTTATACTCCTCATTAATGGCTTATTATCTTAAGAAATTTATGGAGAAAAATATTGCAAAAAGTAATTAAGTTTATATAGTAAATATATATTATCCAAACACCTCAAAACCTAAGCTAAACTCTATCTTTCGCCCCTTGAAACCCACGGCCACCACATCCTACCACCCAAGGCCGAGCCTTCCCTCTCTTCCAAGGTAGGCCGAGAGCATCCAAGCACTAAAGGCCAAGGCTAAATCCCCTAGGAAGCATTAGTGCAAGCTTCGTAAGCTCCGATTTTGGAATAGCGAAGCTATAGTCATTTTAAAGTTAGTTCGATAGAATCTAAGGTGAGAAAACTCTATTTATATTATGATGATATGGATGATGATATGATATGTTTGGAATGGTTGGTTGTTATGCTTTGATCATTATGTTTTAGTTGTGAAAAATATGGTTGTTTGGATGTGTAAACAATTCACGTTTAATACACATCAAAATTACACAACGGAAATCACTTACCGAAATGAATTATAAAAGTGTCACAAGATGATTAAACCTCTTTAAATTGGTTTATAAATGGTTTATAATCACTAAAACTCAATTTGGTGAAGTTCTAAAAATAATTGAAATTGGAGTCAAAAAAATAGGCGCGTCGTGTAACGATGGTTTGCGATTCTTTGGAATAAGAATTTTCCAAACTCTTATAATCATAGTTTTCAAACAAAAGAAAATGATTGAGATTTCATTTAGTAGATTTTGAAATATGAGCAAAACAAGTTTTCGAAATAGTCGCGCTTCGGCAATTAGAAAACCAAAGCGATAAATTCTTTAAATGGATATTTTTAATTCTTTAAAATTATAAAATAATTTCTATAAATATATTAAAATGTTGTAAAAGAGATTTGAGTTATAAAATATACTTTTAAATGATAGAAAGTTGTTTGATCAAAAAAGCCTTAAAAACATTATTTGCAGTATTTTTTCGCAGCACTTTCTAGTAACTTTTGCAAACAACAGTTTTAACTTAATTATCCTTTCTTGAATTTTTTAGGAACATTTTCAAATAAATAATTAATTATTTTAAAAATAATTTGGAAGTTTTAAAATTACTTGTAAAGAAATTTAAATAAATGGTTAAAAGAAAAGCTGTTATAAATAAATGATTTAATCTTGCCTCTAAAAACCGATGAGTGAACCGAATTTTTCTATTCGTGAGATCCGGATGTAGGGTGCTTAAACTAAGGAGATGTCCAGAAGCAACCAGTACCCTGGCTCACCAGACCTCTTTCCTAGATGAGGAATATATAAGGTCCTAATGTCGAAAACGAGGCAAATATAATAGATTCAAATCAACAAATTTAATACAACCTGGATTATGTAGAAATAATCTTCTTATACTTGGTATTAAATTCCAATAAGGGAACCCATACTATCCATGTGAATTTAAAAGGCGATTCCACAGTTATTCGATGGATAGTAAGTGTGGAATACAAAATTGATATTCAGTAGAATTAGTATAATTTCTATCGACCCATTTTACTAAATAAGGTTTTGCAATGTGATTTATGAGAGATGATTTTGATTTGGTATTTCCAAAGTTAAAGAAAGTTTTGATAATTCCGTATATACTGGAAAATGATATGATTTAAAGATTTATATCTCTAAAAGTGATATTTTATTTGATAAAAGATATTGATAAATGAAATAATAATCACCCTCAAACTTAACATCATTTATCGATGATTGGTTTGAAGGAACTGGGATCAAATTTGAGTGATTCCTATTCGAAAACCCATTCGAACCAATATATGTGTTCGAAGCGAAGACATGGAATGATAATAAATTAGAAGATGGAATGTAGGGCAGCTTGTCATGGACCCTCGGGGGAAATTTTCCATGTCATATATATGTGGCAGTATTATGTTTATTTGATCTTCGATGCAAATATTGTTCGCTACTAATCCTAGGAGTGATTTCCGACAGAATGTAGTAGGAGGGTTCCTTCGGTTTGTCCTGTTCCTGGACAACTTGTATGGATGAATGTTTGGCATTGCATTTCTAAAATGCACGTACATTGATTTTTACAAACGTACATCTGTTTGGTAGTGTAGAAGGTAACTCTCCTATACTTAACACCCTTCTCTAAGACATACGAGCTTAGAGGTTGTACATTTGTGGAAATCAATAGTGTATGATGGAATTGGCAATGTGACATTCAAGTGAAATGTATGCTATGAGCAAGGTAACGTTACTTAAAGCCTCATCATGCGGAAATGGCTTAAACAGGGCATGCCGTAAGGCTATGTGGTTCACAACCATTAAGGTATAGTCACCACCTTTCTAGATTACTCTTTAGATGTCAAATATGTTATGTATGCTATGAGATCCCGGATGGGTCGATTATGGCCGGGGTGATGTCATATTCGGTTCTATTTCTAACACCAGACGGGTCTTCGGGTAGGCCGGTCTTGCCAGGTGCAGAGGTTTCAAAGGTGTTGATCCTCGATGCATCCCTTTAGAGATGTACTGTACGGAAGGTAGTCCCTCACATGCCATTGTATGGAAATACATTCTCCAATAAGTGCCTTCAAACTTGATTGTAGAACCTATTATGCTAGAATTTAATCAATGTAACAATTTCGGCTAAGATGATATAAGTTTACTTGAAAAGCGTTTTCAAAAGAATGTCATTAAAAATAATATTCCCAGAATTTGCATAGCAAATATTTTAGTTATCATAAAGTAAAAACCCGTTCCGTGTTTATGTGCGACGTGGTCTTATGAGATACCCTTTGTTTCAAAATATATGTATTTGAGTTTCTCACAACAGTCCCATGACTAACCCGGAGTTTATTTTTCTTTTCCATTAAACTCTGGGTGCCCTACTTTTCGAGAAGCCAAGTAGTTAGGTAACATGGAGCATTTTGGGAGAAGCATGGAGCATTTTGAGAGAAGCATGGAGCATTTTGGTTCTTATGATGATAGTTATCCATTGTTAGTTTCCGCTGTATTTTGTGTTGGGTATCCACCAGCCCCAGTAAGAGATAGGAAGTTATAACTGTCCCTGGCTGGGTTAGTACCTACCGACTCTGATGAATCACTTAGCAATGTTTGTATGTACTTTCCATACGTATAACCATAAGTTGTTTTAAATGCGATGTGAGATGTTGTTTTATTTTGTCTTCTATCTTTATTTCTTTTATAACCCCTGATAATCCGTCTCTCCAGCACTTGGATTTGTGACATGTGAATACCGAGGATGTATTAGTGTCGATTTCTGAGGGTCGATGAGGTGGGTCGTCACATTTAGTATCGGAGCTTAGGTTGCGGGAACACCTAAGCCTTGATGGTGTCGACTCATTAGAGATAGGGTTAGTAATGCCCTAGAATGAGTTTAGTCAATGAGAGTGCGTATTTGTAATTTTTATTCGAATAAAAATGTTCGAGTATTTTATACCCATTCCCTAAGATAGTCTTGTCTATGGATTCCAAAATTGTTTCCTTGTTATATGCAGATAGTAGGAAATGAGTAACCGAAGGGGACGTAGAGGGGGAAATAACAACACAACGGTCACTAGTGGTCGAACTCCAAATGCTGCGGTAATTGAAGAAGTAGTAGTTCTTGTGCTACCTCAGGTTAACTTTGCTGCACTATGCAAAGATTATACCAGCTTGGAAGAAAGCCATTTACAGGCACAAAATCTATTATTGAAGTTCAGGATTGGCTTTGATCATATGAGAAAATCTTTAGAGGGTTAAGTATCGATGATGATCGAAAAAGGTTCTCAGCCTCCTGGCAATTGAAGGATGGGGCTTTAGCTTGGTGGGAGTCCATCACTCTAATTAATTCAAAAGATAATTTCTCATGGGCAAGGTTCAAAGAAGTCTTCGAAGAACAATACATGCCCGCTGCTGGAAGATCCCACCTCTATAGAAGTTTTATTGATCTAAAGCAAGGAAAAATGTCCATAGAAGAATATTCAAACAAGTTAGTTATCCCGCTTTGGGCCGGGACTGATGAATACTCCTTTAAAGAAAAATGAGATGTTTATTTCTGGAATGAAGGGGCAATATCAAGACAGGATGACCACGCATGTAAAAGGAACCATTGTAGATTTGGTAGATATGGGTTTCTGATATGAAATCTTGGACAAGAAGAATCCGCCCACAACTCAAAGCAACAACAATTGAAAGAAGAGAAAGTTCAATCACCCGGGGAAGAAGCCATGGCAAGGCAAGTCAGGAGGAGGATCTTAGGAAAACCGTTTGAAAGATATTACTTATTATAATTGCCAACAGAAGGGTCATTTTTCTACCACCTGTGAGAATCCTAAGGCTCATGATAGGACCTGTTACAATTGTCACAAACTAGGGCACCAGAAGAAGGATTGCCTGCTGATAAAGAAAGGAGAACAGCTCAGAGTTTTTGCCATCAAAGATGAACCTCAACTTCGGTCGATACGAAGGGGAAGAGAGTTCTAAAAGGTAATATCTACATTAATGAAAATCTAGTTAGAGTATTATTTGATAATGTGGCTTCCCACAGCTTTATTTCTAAAGAATTGGTTGATAAATTGAAACTTACCACAAAAATATTAGATACTCCTATCCGTGTCTCTAACTCATAGGTGGTAAAACTAATCTTGGTATAGTTTGTGAAAAAGTACAAGTTGCCTACCTATCCTAAAAAATTTCATGTAACCTAATCGTCCTCAATTTTATTGGATTTGAGATTATACTCGGTATGGATTGGTTGTTTGAATATGAAGTTGTACTTGATTATGTCAAAAGGACGGTACGATTACGAAATAAAAGAGGTGAACTTATTAACACAACGTGTGAAGAACCGAGTCCAGTAATGGATAGTTTTATGTATGCCCTAAATTCATTTCAAAAACGTCTAGAAGAAATACCAATTGTTAAGGAATTTTCGTATGTTTTTTAGGAAGTTAAAAGTTTACCTCTACATAGGGAAACTAAGTTTCAAACCGACTTGATTTTTGTTGCGAGACCCGTTTTTCACTCTTCTTGAAAAATGGCCCCAAAGGAAGCGAACAAATTAAAAGTTCAAACGGATGAGCTGTTGAAGAAGGGTTGATTAGACTAAGTCGCTCAAGTTGGAGTGCAATAGTAGTTTTCATTGCAAAGTCAGATGGCTCCCTAAGACTTTATGTAGACCATTGAGATCTAAATATGCAAATGATTAAAAACAAGTATCCTCTGCCATGTACTGATGACTTGTTTGATTGACTTTATGATGCTCGAATATTCTCCAAAATGGACCTAGGTACAAGATTCCGTCAATTAAGGATAGCAGAATTGCTATGGGAAAAAACTCATCAAATGACAGATATGCTCCATTGTCTGATTGCATATCTATCTATCGTTAAATTTTGTGCTGTCTCATTTCACATCAGGCTACAGGTATGCCCCATCGTTTGATATGCGCTAACATAATAATAAAAAACCATATGTTGTCTGATGTTATAGTATCATTTCTAGAATTTTCTATTAGACAGCATTTATATATTGACTAATATGCATACCAATTACCCTTATATTATATTTGCATAATAATGATGAATGAATCACAATTTTATTTAAACAAATATTTTATTTCAAATCAAATTCAAATATAATACAACTTTCATATACTTACATTTTCAAATACAATACAGCTTTCACTATCACTCTCATATATACATCTTTTCTCTACACTCGCACTCACTCATACTCACTCACACTTACTCGCACTCACTTGCACTCACTCGGGTTTATTTTTGATATTGATCTTGATTTGCTCACGCTAGCTTGCATCCAGCCATCTCCTATACCTGTCAAATAAATAGCGCAGAAAATGAAAAAGGAAAGAAACCTAAATTGCAAAAATAAAATTGAATTTGAATATTAATATTGCCTCAGTTTATGGGTTTGTTTACTCTTCATATTTTAGACAGGGACAAATCTCATGGACTGTTGCAAAGGTCAAGCTCAAAGGTTCAATAAAGTGCAAATGTGCACAAGGTCAAGCCCAAGCCTCCTCGGGCTTAACTCAGGTGCATATATACAAGTACAAACCAGGCAACAAAACAATCAAAGTATCTCAACACTGCCTTGAACCAAGCAGCATAACAATCAATATAAACCAGTGTGCACACAACAATGAGAACACAAAAGTCATGGGAAACAATAAGAACGGTGTGCATACAATAGTGAGAACAAAAAAGTAATAGGTAGCAAAACAATCAATCAAAAATTTCAAGATAAAAGAGATGCACACAAGAGTGTGCACACAAAAGTCATGGGGAAACAATGGCAACTTGAGTTTTAACAAAACAGCAAGCTTCAGGGGATAAGAACACATCAGTGATTTAAGCATCAACATTGAAATTTTACAAGTCAATCAGAACAAGTTCTGAAAATCGAACACATCAGTGATTCAAGCACATATACATATATGTATATATGTGTATACATACATGTGCAAATTCTGAAAATTGAACAAGTTGTCCATCAGAAAATTAAACCAGTTGTCCATCAGAAAATCGGACAAGAAACCAAAGCACATGGAAGTAATCAAACAGAACAACATGAAAGTAATTAAACATGTACATATACAAAGCCAAAAGTAAAACTAAAACACTGCCTTGAACCAGGCAATAAAACAGTCGAAACAAACCAATACAGCAAAACAAAATGGTTCAGCTCAAAATGGTTCAGCTCAAAGCATATCCAGGAATCAGTTCAAAATGGTTCAGCTCAAAATGTTTTAGCTCAAAGCACATCCAAAAAATGCAAACAAGACCGCATATCAATGGCAACACATATATTGGTGGACATAAACAAAGTAGTGTGCAAGTGCAAGTGCACGGATATGGACATGAACAAGGCAGTGTGCAAGTAAAAGAATATTCACACACACACATATGTATGTATGTATATACATGGAAGTTCAAGCAAAACAAAAGGTGCCGAATTGAAACAAGATTTACAACTGAAAGCGTAACAAGAAATCACAGTGCATATAAACAAGCTCAGGCAAAACAACAAGTGCTGTAGTAAGTATCAAAGTGCACAAACAAGGTATCACTAATGTGCACTACCTTGACAATGTAGTGTTATGCACTGCCATGTCAAGGCAGTGCACTGGCTTGTCACAACTTGAACAGCAAGTGCCACAAATTGAAACAGCAACCATAAATTAAAACAACAAGTGCCATAAATTAAAACAGAAAATGCCACAAATTGAATAAGGTATGAAGCAGCAGCAACAACATTCATACATATATACATACATATATGTATGTATATACATGGAAGTCCAAATTCATTTTATTCATAAATTCAAGAATCTGAAAGGCAATCAAGCTATGGACAAGAAACCAAAGCACATGAAAGTAATCAAACACTTAAGCAAGTTTAAGCCCAACTCAGTTCAAGAAATTAAAAGTAACCAAACCACATGAAAGTAATCAAACATGAAAATGTGCACTGCCTTGAACACTTAAGCAACAAGTTGATCAGGAATTAGCAGACATTCACACATATATACATACATATGTATGCATGTATATAGGTATGTACATGGAAGTTCAAAGCAAAAACAAAGTGCATCTGGGCATCAAGGATCACATGTGCAGCTACGGAGAAATGAAGCATCAAAATGGTCAACACTTCATTCACTAACTTAGACATGAAGGATATATTTTAGACACAAAGGTTATATGCACATATGTACATATATGTGTATATATACACATATATACTCATATATCTCAAAAGAGAAATCTCAAAACAGCCAACATATATACAAGCACACTAATATACATATATACACATATGTATATACATGTACATATGCACACAATGAGTAGAAAGGTAATAAGTATATCATTCGGTGTCAAACATCAGGCAAAACATTTCATTTCAATTCAAGAAAAACACTAACAGATAAGTGAAAGAATCACAAGTGCAAGGGGCAAGAAAACAAGCAAGGGGCAACATGTATATGCAGTAAACAAGTGCAAGTGCTAAGATGTAACATGGATATACATGTATATGCAGTAAACAATTCAAGTGCAAGTGCTCAGGCGCAACAAGTGCAAGTTCAAAGCATACATGTATATACATATATATGCAGTAAGCACAGAAATGAACTCAAATAGCCAGAAACCAAGACAAGCACATGTACATACATACATACATATATGTATAAATATATACGCATACGTGCACAGAAGATCCATGGCCAAACTTAGAAACCAAGTCAAGCACATGTACACGAAAATTCAAATTAGAGATCATCAGAACCATTCAACAGAAGATCCATGGCTAAACTTAAAAACTAGAAATCAAAATAAATTCTCAAATCGAAAATATAGGAAATCAATTCCTATATAAAATCAAATCATCACTGGCAAATAGTGGAAGTCAAGAATGATAAAAAATTAAAAGGGTCAAAAATCATGCCGAACAATCAGAATCACTCGACAAATAAAAACAGTCGCAATATCAATCACTAGTATCGAAGTGTGAAAGCATTAGAGAAGAAGGAGTACTGTTCTCACTTCGAATTCTAAGTGACAACTTTCGATCTACAAACCGTAAATTGGAATGAAGACAAAAACCCTAAATCAAAATGAGACCAAAACCCTAAATCAGAACGAAGGCTAGTTTCGGCAGCAAGCAATGGGTAGGAGAAGGCATCGACGATAGCGGTAAGGAGGGAGAAGATTTTTTGGGCTACCATTTTTTTAGCAACGAACGAAAGAGAGGGAAATAAACGAAAAACACACGACCAAGAAATATTAAGATAATTTTGAGAGGGGGAAACCAAAATATTGGTATAGAGGGAAAACCAAATTTTTAATAATATCAATCAAACAACAGATAAATATTGTCTGAAAACAAATGTTGCCTGATCGCTATTGTGTCACACAACAGATGATTTTTCCATGTGTAGTATGAAAATGTGGGATAACAGAAAATATACCTTATGTTGTGCAATCGCTGTTGTCTGATTCACTTTGTGGCATAGTGAATTGCATTCCTTTAATCGCATCCAAATGATTTCTACGAGTGGTTAGTTAGGCCTTTTGGGCTAGCCAATGCGCCCGCTATTTATGAACCTTATGAATAGTGTATTCAGAGACGTGCTCCACAAATTCGTGTTGGTTTTTATTGATGATATTCTTATATATTCAAAGGTCGAAGAAGAACATGGAAGACATTTAGAGATTGTACCAGAAATATTGAGAAGGAATGTGCTTAAGGCTAATTTTTCAAAATGCCACTTCTAGGAAGAAGGACCTTCATAGCTTCTTAGGGTTAGCAGGGTATTACAGGAGATTTATTCAGGACTTCTCCAAAAAAATTATCAGTTAATAAAGTTGACTATGAAGGATGTTAAATTTGAATGGACCCCGAAATGTGAAGAAGGATTCCAGGAGGTCAAGAAAAAGTTGACCACAGCTCCAGTCCTAACCATTATTGATGAAAGTGGAGGATTAACCATATACACCGATACTTGTGGAGATGGTGTAGGTGCGGTACTAATGCAGCATGGAAAGGTTATCGCTTATGTTAGTAGGCATTTAAAGACCGATGAGAGAAATTATGCAACACATGACTTAGAACTATTAGCCGTTCTGTTCGCACTAAAGATATGGAGACATTATTTACTAGGTAAGAATTCCTCATGGTTTATTTTAATAAACTTTAATTGACCTTAGTAAATAATATTCCTTCTTTAAATAGGTGAAAAGTTCGAACTCTTCACAGATCACAAATCTTTGAAGTATCTTTCCACATAGAAGGACATAAATATGAGACAACAACGTTGGCTAGAATTTCTCGCATCATATGATCTAGATATTATATATACACTCGGGAAAGCCAATGTGGTAGTATATGCATTAAGCAGAAAGCATGTCGTTATTGCTTATTTGGTAGTGACTCCGACTCTTCTAGAGAGAATCGCCAACAAACAAAGAGAAGATCGGCGTCCAAGGAAGACTATTAAGGATATAAGCAGAGTGCAGAATTCAAGCTTTGAAGTAGATAACCATGGGATGTTATGGTTAAATGGAAGAATTTGTGTTCCAAATATTGACAACTTAAGATAAGAAGTGTTGACTGAATGCCATCAATCCAAGCTAAATATCCACCCTGGAGTTAACAAAATGTACAAAGAGGTGAAACGAACATTTTGGTGGGAAAGTGAAGAGGGACATCTCTATCCATGTTAGTAGATGTGCAAATTGCCAGCAAATTAAAAGAGATCAGTAAAAGACTACTGGATTACTTCAACCTCTTGAAATTTCGACTTGGAAACGGGACCAAATATTGATGGATTTCATCGACGGCTTACCTCGATCAAGAAAAGGAAATGAAGGCATTTGGGTTACCATAGATCGATTGACCAAAAGCACACAGTTTATCCTAGTAAAGCCAACAAGAACTGCTGCAAGTCTTGTAGAGATGTACATAAGGAAACTTGTTTGATTGCATTCAGTGATCGAGACCCAATCTTTACCGGTAAATTCTGGGAGGCATTACAAACAGCTTTGGGAACGAAGCTGAGTATAAGCACCATATACCATCCCCAGACCGATAGGCAAACTGAAAGGGTAAATCGAATGTTGGAAGATCTTCTAAGAGCTTGTATCTTAGATTTTGTAGGTTCATGTGAAAACTATCTTCATTTGGTGGAATTCTCTTATAACAACAATTATCTGGCAAGTATTGGTATGGCACCGTACAGAGCTTTATATAGTCGTCTATGTAGATCCCCAGCATGTTGGATCAAAACCAGAGATTGGTTAGTACCGAGTCCTGATATGATTCGAGAAGCCTCAGTAAAGGTAGATTTGATTAGAAAGAAGATGAAAGAAGCTCAGAGTAGGCAAAAGAGTTATGCCGAACAAAGGCGTAGAAATTTGGAATTTTCAGTTGGAGATTTTGTATTTTTGAAAGTCTCTCCAATGAGAGGAGTAGTAAGATTTGGAAGGGTAGGAAAGTTAGTACCTCGGTTTATTGGACATTTTCCCATTCTTGTGCAGATCGGCCCATTAGCTTATCGAGTGGAATTGCCCGAGAGATTGTCTGGTATGCACAATGTCTTTTACGTATCTCATCTACGAAAATATGTGCATGATCCGGAGGAAATTATAGAAACAGCTGCCCAGGAAGATTTAGAAATAGAACCCAACCCGGCAGTTATCAGACGACCAATTCGAATCGTAGATCATGATGAGAAACGATTGAGAATAAAGGTTGTGAGATTGGTTAAAGTTCAATGGAGTGGCAATGCAGAAGACTGCACCTAGGAAAAGGAAGATAAAATGAGGAAAGCATATTCTGAATTTAGGATGAATGGATAGTCTGTATGTGTGTGTGTGTGTATAGTATCAATATAGTGTACTCACTGCCTGTGGTATAGTCACTTATTATATCTTGTATACATTTCATCTTCTCAAATATATATATATATATATTTGTTTTTGAGTTATCTTCTCTTATTCTTAATTTTAAGGACGAAATTTTTTTAAGACGGGAAGTATGCAACGACTTGAAAATTCATTACTTCGAAATTTATTTTTAAAATATATTCAAATATAAGTATTTTAAACATAAATAATGACGTTTTGAACAATAAATAATATTGGTAATCTTATTGGAACTAGTATTTACAAAAACATATACTTTGGAAGATATATTAATAAAATAATCGAAAATCGTTTTATCGATAAACAGCTCTTTGGCCATCCAAAATCATACATGGAGCTAGATACATACACTCATTTATATATGAGTGAGAGTATGAAATAAAATTATTTATTTTATTTTTGAACATAAAATGTCTATATGACATCATCAATGATATCAGTATTTTTGAATAATTGATTTTTGAATTTAAATTAAGTTTAAATGATTTAATAATTATTTTAAAAGTCAAATGAAGCCCTTTTAATTATTATATAATGATAAATATTATATTCAAACTTTGTTTACAAAGATATGTATATTAACTAAAAAGTGAAAATATGATCGGAAATCAAAATCAAATTTCGTAATGATTCAACGTAGAAAAGTTGTATAACATTATGAATCATTGTGACATACATATGCACATATACATGTGCACATACATATATATATACACATGCACATGAAAACACACACAGATATATATATACACACACATAAATAAAAAAATAAAAGATAAAAGAAAATATCGTGATATTATTTATAAATATCATGATATTTTCCAACCAAAGTCAACCATCAACTTACCATCACACATACACTTGAGTAGGCATATGGGAGGGGGTACTTTCGGCCAAAATAGTGATGGAGAGTGTGGTGGTGATGAAATGATGATGTGTTTGCACTTAAATATCATGATATTGTATAACTTTCATTTGCTTATAAATACCCACCATCCATCTTCACTTCCATTCACATTTCGTCCTTCATTTTCCTAAGCTTCTTCACCTCTATATACTTCACGTTAATGACTTCTTACCTTAGGAAATTTACAGAGAAAAATATTGCAAAAAGTAATTAAATTTATATAGTAAATATATATTATCCAAACACCTTTAAACTAAAGCAGAGCTCCTCCTTCCTCCCCTTGAAACCCACGACGACCACCTCCTACCACCCAAGGCCGAGCCTTCCCTCGCTTCTAAGCTAGTCCGAGAGCATCCAAGCACCAAAGGCCAAGGCCGAACAACCTAGGAAGCACTAGTTCAAGCTTCGTGAGCTCCAATTCTTGAATAGCGAAGCTATAGTCATTTTAAAGTTAGTTCGATTGAATCTAAGGTGAGAAAACTCTATTTATATTATGATTATGATTGGAGAATGCTATGATATGTTTGAAATACTTGGTTGTTATGTTTTGATCATCATGTTTTGGTTATGAAAAATATGGTTGTTTGGATGTGTAAATAATTCACGTTTAATACACGTCGAAATTACACAACAGAAATCACTTTCCAAAATGAATAATAAAAGTGTTATGAGATGATTAAACCTCTTTAAATTGGTTTATAAATTCTTTATAATTTCTAAAACTCAATTTGGTGAATTTTTGAAAAGAATTGAACTTGGAGTCAAAAAAATAGGCACGTCGCGTAACGGCAGTTCGCGATTTCACGCCGTAATAGTTTAAATCCATTTATACAATGGAATCGGAGTCGAAATTCTTTGGAATAAAAATAACTCTTATAATCATAGTTTTCAAACTAAAGAAAATGATCGAGATTTCATTTAGTAGAGTTTGAACTATGAGCAAAACAAGTTTTTGAAAAAGTCGCGCTTTCGCAGTTCGAAAACCAAAGCGATAAATTCTTTAAATGGATATTTTTAATTCTTTAAAAATATGAAATAATTTCTATAAATATATTAAAATGTTATAAAAGAGATTTGAGTTATAAAAATATACTTTCAATTGACATAAAGTTGTTTTGATCAAAGAAGCCTTAAAAACATTATTTGCAGCATTTTTTCGCAGCACTTTCTAGTAACTTTTGCAAACAACGGTTTTGACCTAGTTATCCTTTCCCGAATCTTTTAGAAAATTTTCAAATACATAAATTAAGTATTTTAAAGATGATTTGGATGTTTTAAAATTTCTTTTAAAGAAGTTTAAATAAATGGTTAAAAGAAAAGCTGTTATAAATAAATGATTTAATCTTAGCTCTAAAAGCCGATAAGTAGACTGGATTTTTCTTTTCATGAGATCCAGATGTGGGATGCTTAAACTAAGGAGATGTTCAAAAGCAACCAATTTTTTGGCTCACCTGGCCTCTTTCTTGGGCGAGGAATAGATAAGGGCGAAATGTCGGAAACGAGGCAAGCATAAAAGATTCAAATTGACAAATTTAATACAACTTGGACTGTATAGAAATAATCTTCTTATACTTGGTATTAAATTTCGAGGAGGGAACCCGTACTATCCTTGTGAATATAAAAGCTAATTCCACCATTATTCGATGCATAGTAAAGGTTGAATATAGAAATTGATATTAAGTAGAATCAATATAATTACTATCATCCTTTTTTACTAAATAAGGTTTTGCAATGTGATGTATGAGAGATGATTTTGATTTGGTATTTCTAAAGTTAAAGAGAGGTTTAATGATTCCATATATACTGAAAAAGGATATGATTTAAAGATTTATTTCTATAAAAGAGATATTTTATTTGATAAAAGATATTGATAAATGAAATGATAATTACCCTCAAACTTAACATATTTTATGGATGATTGATTCGAAGGAACCAAGATTGGATTTGAGTGATTCCTATCTGAAAACCCCTTCGAACTAATATACGCGTTCTAAGTGAAGACATGGAATGATAATAAATTAGAAGATGGAATGTAGGGCTGCTTGCCACTGACCCTCGGGGGAAATTTCCCATATCATATATGCGACTGTAGTATCTTCATTTGATCTTCGATGCAAGGACTTCTCGCTACTAATCCTAGGGTGATTCCCGAAAGAATGTAGTAGGAGAGCTCCTTTGGTTTGTCTTGTTCCTGGACAATTTGTATGGACAAATGCCTGACATTGCATTTCTAAAATGCACGTACATTAATGTTTACAAACGTACATCTGTTTGGTGGTGTAGGAGGTAACTCTCTTATACTTAATAATCTTCTCTGAGATGTACGAGCACAGAGGTTGTACATTTGTGGAAATCAATAGTGTGTGGTGGAATTGGCAATGTAGCATTCAAGTGAAACGTGTGTTATGAGAAAGGTAATCGTTACCTCGAGCTTCATCGTCCGGAAATGGCTTAAACAGGACATGTCGTAAGGCTAAGTGGTTCGCAACCATTAGGGTATGGTCATCACCTTTCTAGATTACTCTCTATATGTCGAGTATGCTGTGTATGCTATGGGATCCCAGATAGGTCGGTTACGACCGGGGTTATGTCATATTCGGTTCTATTTTCGACACCAGATGGGTCTTCGGGTAGGCCAGTCTTGCCAGGTGCAGAGGTTTCAAAAGTGTTGATCCTCGATACATCCCCCTAGAGATGTACTCTACGGAAGGTAGTCCCTTACTAGCCATTGTATGGAAATTCATTCTCCAATAAATGCCTTCAGACTTGATTATAGAACCTATTATGCTGGAATTTAATCAATGTAAAAATTTCGGCTAATATGATATAAGTTTAATTGAAAAGTGTTTTCAAAAGAATGTCATTAAAAATAATATTCCCAGAATTGCGTAGCAAATGTTTTGGTTATCATAAAGTAAAAACTCGTTTCGTGTTTATGTGCGGCGTGGTCTTATGAGATACCCTTTGTTTCAAAATATCCGTATATGAGTTTCTCACACCAGTCTCATGACTAATCCAGAGTTTATTTTTCTTTTCCCTTAAACTCTAGGTGCCCTATTTTTTGGGCAGCCAAGTAATTAGGTTGCATGGAGCATTTTAGGAGAAGCACGGAGCATTTTGGGTTAAACATGAAGCATGGAGGTTCTTATGATGATAGTTATCTATTGTTAGTTTCCGCTGTATTTTGTATTTTGTATTGGGTATTTACCAGCCTCGATAAGCGATAGGTAGTTATAATTGTCCCTAGCTGGGTTAGTACCTACCGTAACTCTGATGAATCACTTAGGAGTGATTTTATGTACTTTCCACATGTATAACTATAAGTTGTTTCAATTACAATATGAGATTCTATTTTGTTCTGTCTTCTATCTTTATTTCTTTTAAAACCCTTGATAATCCGCCTCTCCGACACTTGGATTTGTGGCACATGAATATCGAGGATGTATTAGTATCGATTTCTGAGGGTCGAGGAGGTGGGTCATCACACCACTAATCTACTAAACATAGGCCAAAATGGCTAGTTTGTGTTCAGCCTTGGATTGAACCTCAACCAATCGACTAATCTTGACTAGTTCATCTAGCCAGTCGACTAGTCAGCTATGTTCGACCCAAGTAGACTGTGAGTGGAGTTTAAGTATATTTATTGGTTTCTCCTCTTCATTTACGCCACCATTTTGCTCCCACATGATTCCTTCGTGACCATTTGCTTTGAAACTTAGCTCTATGTCAATGCAACACTTCACATGTGTCTAGCTACTCATATTCAAGCCATTACAATAAGTTATTCACCTTTTGGACGAGTGCCTCTTCTCTGTGGAAACTTGACATATAACCGTAAAACTTTGAATATTGATCAACTACGTAGGAGTACAATAAGTTAACCATAATCCAAACTCAAAAAGTAATCAACCAAATCCATTCCCTATCGTCTTAACATAGTTTCTACCCATCCAAACATAATAAAAACAATAGCACATAATTAGATCCAATATATAGGCTATCACATTTTTTTCATCCATTATACGATCGAGGCATTTACTAACACAATTATCATTCCAAAATCCTACCTTGAACTCCTAAGTCAAGCCCTAACCCACCTGATATTGGACATGAAACAAGAGTATAAAAGTGATCGCAGAGTATTGCAAGCCTTTATCTCCCACCAAATAGAAAAGGAAATGACTATTTAAGCTAATCAACTCTTGAAGCTCTTAAATTCCATAAACTCGAAGCCAATTCTTGCCAAGTTGTCAATTTCAGAAGATGGGTCTACGAAGAATCTTTTAACTTGAATTTAGAATATTTATTTGCATATTTTGTTGAGGTTTAAGGGCGTTAGTGAAGTTTGAAGTTGTCGATTTTAATTTTTAAGGAAGAAGAGAAATGAATGAGAGATCATAGCTTGTTTCAGAAATTAAAAACCAAAACTTTTTATTTTATTTATGATTATGCCTCTAACTCCTTTTGTCCTTTTCATCCTATTATCTGATTTTGACAAAGTATATAAGTTTTTATATGTAAACGTAATTACGAACGCAATGGAAAATATCTCAAGCACTAATTCATTTACCTTCAAAAATTAACTTCTTAAGGCATTGGTTTAAATGTGACTAATGGTTACTGATTAGTTAATTATACTGATTAACTATCCTAATCATTGTGTGAAAAAAGTCCAAGTTGTTATATGTAACTTAATATGAATATGAACTAGAACTCGCTTAGATGACCTGTAAGCAATCGAATTCATATCCACTACCGTGCTAAAAATGACAATGGCCTTAAAAAATAAATCTTTGATCGAATACAATCATTCATATATATTAGGAAATTTTAAATACTCAATAAATGTCTTTGTTTTCGTAACGACCCACCTTTTTGGACGGTTTAAATCGACAATGGCCTTAAAAAAAACCACACGTGTCAACTCAAATCATTCAAAAGGGAGGATTGTTAATGGGGTAAATAAGAAAATAAGAGAAAAGAAGGAAAAAAACATAGAATCTCACAGCGGAATAAAAAAATATAATATTCAAATAAACAGTTCATGAAGCTGTTTTAAAAATAAAATTTGATCACACTTTTACAATATATTAGAGTTATACATACAGCAGGAATAATAATAAAATAAGGCAGCGGAACAACATGATGTAGTGGGATAAAATAATAATATAATACTAAACTCCATCTTCGTCCTCTAGAATAATGTCTTCAACACTGAAAAGCTCAGGATGACCCGAGCATAATGAAAAACAATACACTTGAGTTAGAACTAAAAAAATTCCTATGTAAGTCAAATCAATCTCAAATAAAATAATAGTGCAATGGCTTCAAAGATGTTATGGGATTTTCCATCCCCTATCAGGTGTACAACGTGACTATAATTATTTAAGAGATTTCAAATAATTCGAAGTACTAATTTTAATCACTTTAATTAAAATAAATCCGAAGTTTAAATTTAAACTTAAACCTTTCAATTAATTCAATTCCAATACATAATCCAAATTCAAGAAATTATAGAGGCATACATCATTTCAACCCATAATTTAAATGTCTTAGTTATCCAATTCTAAAATGATTTAGATGACCATTTAAATGATGTCGATAATATACACGGTGATGATAGGAACATATTAAAATAAATAAACAACCATACATCCAACATATCAATCAACAAGCATCCATTTCAGACAACATCCAAATCAACCAATATATTACAACAGTTAATAGTTATCAATATCGAGGTTTTAACTATCAGTTAAATTCCAATATAAAATTAAATGTCAATTCAGATTTAATATCAATTTAAATGTCAATTTAAACCAACAAACAAAAATCAAATATATATATATATATATCTCATTATAAATTTTATTTAACTTGTAATGGAAATTTTAGTATTGCATGAGTGGGTTAAATCACTCACCTTTTTAGCTTTCCTTCTTCTAATTAGGTTTGGATCCACCACTGCTTTCTTTCTTTTAACTTTGATTTTCTTTCTTGTTTTTTTTATATTTAAAGGTTTTGGAGGAGACAGAGAAGTTTGTATAATCTAAATTTGAAGGAGAAATTTTGAAAAGGAAAAGAAGAAAAAAATGTAGATTTGAAGAAATTTTTGTTTGGAAAAGAGAATAAAATGAAGAAGAAGGAGGAAGGAAAAGGGAGGTGAAGAAAGGTTAAACAAAAATTATATATATAATATAAAATGAAACTCAAGTTTGAAAAAATGTAGCTTCAGAGAAAAGAAGAAGGAAAAACGGAAAATGAAGAAACAAACAAAAATGAGGAAAGAAATGAGGCAGGTATTAAATAAAGAATAAAAGATACACATTTGAATTTTAAAAGACATGTTTACAAAGCAATCAAAACTTTTGGTATAAAATTTCAAAACATGTGCTACCTCAATTAATTTCATTAACAGAAAACGTTTCAAGGCAAGGCTCACGTGTAAATAAATGAAACTTACAGAAAAACCAAAAGAGGCATGTATTAATAATAGAAATAAATAAATGAAAGGGGCGGTTGAAATCTGAGAAGATAAAAAAATAAAAAAATTAATGAACGTGAATAGTGGAATATGAAATTCTAACATATTTAAGACTATTCATTACATAAAGAAAGAACAGAGCATTTAATTCAGTTTAGACTGACCTGCTAGGTGGAAAGTTTTTTTGGAAGGGAAATGAATGCATGCATGAGTGAATAGTGTATGTAAATGAATTCATGAATTAATGCACATACACATTTCATTTCAAATGCAAAGCAACATCTCATTAATAATTCAATTTATGGCAAGAAGTGAAAGATCAAACGGAATGAAATAAGCAAAAGAGAGGGGTCAACGAAAACATGGGATGGTAGCAGAATAAAGTAAGGTAATAAATTAATGAGAATGGAAGAATTTGTATACTGCAAACAACCTTTGAAATTAAAATTTAAAACATATATTCCCTTCAATACATTTCATTAACTCCAAATATACATATAAATATATGTTAATTTAACCGTTATTTTTTTTTTTTTACACTCAATTAATAATAATGAACACACCAATTAACTTAATATTTCTCATTAAAATACTTATTATATTTTTAACACAAAACGTAAGTTGCACATATCACTAATTAATTACAATTCACTTCTATTTCTTATTAATGGAAAGATTTTAATTGCTATTAATTCCAATAATTAAATTTCAAAACATACGCTGATTACTGGGAATATAGTTAATCCAATTGCTTTCCTTTAAATTGTAATTCAAACATATCTATTAAATTATTGGTTACAAACATTAGTTAGAAATTTACTTATGAATAATTAATTTCTTACTCTATGCTAAAACACGTTTCAAATAAATAATCATATATTTTCTCCTTTAATAAATTATTCATTTTATTCTTCATTAACATTTATTATTACAATCACCGTTATTAATTACATTCAAACAATGTTATTAAATACACCTAATGTATGTTATCATTTTTTTAATCTTATTGTAATACATGTTATTAGTAGAAATTCAAATTAATATCATAAATGTATCTCCTAACATACGTTAACACAATTAAAATCATAAACTTTTATTTTTCTACCACTTATATTCCCGAATTATACTCCTTATTACAATTAGCCTTTGGTATTCCCATCCATTAATTACATTTGAAACAATGTCATTAAAATACACATTAATATACGTTCTAGATTCCAACCTATGTTAACCAATTTCAATTAATTACATAAAATCTCACCATTAGATACAATATTTAATTTATTGCCTTATTTACAAATTATAGCCAAATTAACTTTACAATTATTTTAATTGATTGAGATTACATTAAAATAGTTGTTAATAACATTCAAACAATAATATTAAATCATATTCTAATTATATATCTCATTAATAAATCATAAATTTTAATTTCTTCCATTATTAAATTCCAAAAATCTTATTTAATTTAATATTTTTAATTATAAAAAATTACAGGTCATTACACTCTCCCCCACTCAAAACTTTTCGTCCTCAAAAAGGAATAAGAAGGGATTAAGGAACTAATATATTTTATTTAGAATAATAAATTTATAAACACTTTAAACTTACATAATTAAGTATTTTAAATAAAATATATCAACTTATAAACAATTAAATCTTTCATATTCAAGTTTAATAAAAGTTTGAAAATATTTTTACTTTCACAAAAATTTTCTAAGTCCTAGATTTACGAAAAATTTCGGCAGATTCTGCTTTGTAAGGATAGGTCCAAAAAATAATAATATCAATAATTACAATATATATATATATCATATTTCAAAAATAAAATATCCCAAACTAAGGGAAAAACAATAAAATATCGTTGCAAAACCGTAATATGGAATCATACCTATTTGTCGGGCAAACAACTTTATTTATGAAAACTAAAGTAGTAGCTATTGCTTCCATAAACCTGTATTTCACTTATATAATCCAAAAGAGTTAAAATTATGTAAAAGATTATATATTAGTTGTTTCAATTAATAGTGCAAGCAACATACAATATATATAATAATCATATGCAAACAAAAGAAGTTCTACCATTATCTATGCAATAAAGGAAACTATCAAACATCCGTAGCAATCAAACTCATGGTTTGTTCTGGTTCAAACACTTTTCATCATCCAAGAGTGCTAAAGAAACTACCAAGTGTACCTTACGCTCAACAGTCTTTGGTAATTACTTAATAGATTATTCATACAACTTTAAACAATTTAACGTATCATTCCCTAAACATCCCATAAGCCAAACACATAGGATTTTAAATATTACTTAAGTTTATTCGATTGATTTTTTTCATCATTTATGTGACAACCCGCATATTTTACGATTGTATATTTAAATGTTTTATTTAAATATAGCATCGTAATCGGATTAAAGTCTGAAATGTTACTTTTTGTAAATAGTCGAATTGGGACTCGAGACCACTCCTATTGAGTCTAAAATGGTGTTTACAACTTTTTTGAGTATAAACATCGATATGTTTGGAGTTGATTATAATTTTGATGTTTTCATTTGGGACTTTAGGTTTGGGTTTCAGCCCACTAACCCAATAAGTGAACCCAACTCCTTTATCAAACACTCTAATTTAACTCCTCTTCATTCATTTCATTCCTCATTTCCTAACACTCAAGCTCAAGAGAAAAATAGGGGAAAAGATTGGAAATTTAAATTCCTAAGCCCTAGTTCACTTAGGAAATTCAAGTTTTTGCTCTAAAATCATAGAGAGCTTAGGTAAGCATTCTCTTATTCTTCTCCATCTCAATATCTCTTCAATTCTCAGAAATTCCTAACCCTAACTTAGGAAAAACTTCACCTTTGATAATAGATTGAAGATTCTAGAGGTTTATTGAAGAGGAATTGGTCTTGCCTTGTTTTAAAACTTCTCATTCGTTGTTTTTGGGTTTAAAGGTGAGTTCTTTAACTCACATCTACGTCTATAACTTTCATTGTTGTTAGGTATGAATTCCTAACGTTTGTGCATGTTCATTTACTTTTGATTTGAATTGATTTGGTGAATTTTCCAAATTTTGGTGTTTTGGTCCAATTTTATGAAAATCTTACTATGGATGTTTGGACGTGACATTTGGGGTGTATCGAAGAGCGTATAAGGCTGGGTTGTCGCTTGGCATAAATCCCTAGTCATCGTTGCTCGTCCGATCGCTTCCGAAACGTTTTGGCCATCTTGGCCTAAGCAAACTGTTGCCCAGGCCAGGTGACCAGACGCTTGGATATCAAGTCCAGACGTCTGATTATAGACCTGAAGGAAAAGAAAATAAGCACGTAGAAAATAAAATGGCAGAGACTAATTCTAGACGTCTGAAATATAGGTTCAGACGTTTGGATTGGGTCTCGACGTCTGCCTTGAAATTTCAGACGTCTGGGAGGTTTTCTGAAAATTTCCAGTAAACAAATCCAGACGTCTGGATTCTAAACCAGACGTCTGGAACTGTGCATTTTGCCTATTTTCCTATTTTTTGAGTGGATTTCCAAATTTTAATCGATTTTGTTGATCCAGTTAGTTGTTATCACTTATTATCGACTTTGATGACTTGTGACGCCCCACCTCTATGCTCATAATAGCAAAGAGTATTAAAAGAAATACTGTATATTATTACGAAGAATAAGGCTGGATAGGAGCGGCCATCCGTAGTTGGCCTTACACTAATATTGGTTACCTCGATAGGAGTGGTATATACTTTTCATTTTTCATCTTGTTTATTTACTCCCATCGACATACCCAATTATCAGTATAAAACAAACTACGATGGTTCATAATAGTTTAGGACATTAGATATAATAATAACACAGATAATATAAATGCGGAACACAGATAAACAAAAGCCTCATATATATATATATATAACTGATGTCAGTTACAATACAATTGACACAATACATATGATACAACTACAACTGTCGACTCAAGAAGTTATATATACAAGTACATTATCGACTAATATACATGAATACATATCATCTTAAAACAGACACACTGACTACTACAACAAGACGAAGACCACTTCAAAGATACAAAAAGTCTTCATAGCTCAAACAGCAACTCAAAGCAGGAAATCTACAACCTGAAATAACTCGGGTCTGACCAGAGTATTGAATCCAAAAGAAAATAATACACGGGCCAGTCTAATTCAAACTCAGTTATTAATGCACAGAAGCAATAATACTCAAATATCAAAAGACGACAGTCACAGAAATCTCGTATATCCGACTCCTCGATAAAGAATCGGATAATGGCAGATATAACACTAAACAGTGTTAAACAACAAATCAGCAATCCAAAGCAATTTAAACAATTGAAATGTCAGTTTAAAAACATCAATGCTGATTGGCTGCAGTACACGCTAACGTGTACTACCTCGCCAATACAACCTAAGAAATACTCAGAAGATCAATGAATCCAAACAGCAAACGGATCCAACTCAAATCAAAATGAACCATCTCAAAATACACTTCAAAATATTGAATTTAACCAACGAAACCATTTAACAATCGAAATATCAACTAAATCTGTCAGTCCTGCTAGGGCTGCAGTACACGCACGCGTGTACAGCCTTGCCAATACGACATATGAAATATACAAGCTACCGAAGACTAACAGTAAGCTGTGCCAAAAGAACAACAAACCTAAATGTACATGTGAATGTAACAGTGGATCAAGAGATCAATGAGTAAGGCTGCATAGTGAAAATTGTATGCAAACCAATTGCCACCATGTGAATATGATAACACTGCAAAAAAACCAAGATGGATAGCAGCTACAACCCCTCAAATGGAACGGTCCAACATATGTAAGTGAACTGCAACTGCCGGAGTGGCAACATAGTATGCAGTGATACTTGAGAACTAAGGTCAGGGCTAGTAAACTATAAAATACAAGTGCACTAACAATGAAGACTGCATGAAAAGAACTCAAGCCTGGTAACATGATACTACATAGTGCCAACTACCCTACCATGAAAAAGGCAACAAGTGCAATAGTGAATGAAGCGGGTAGCTATCTCAAGCAATAGCAAGTCTACACATACATGAAGACAACAATACAGGTACAACTACAAGGGAGTAACAACAGGTGATGCATTAGTGAAATAATTCTACAATTTCATATAACATCAATGTGCACATATGTACACAATGACACTACAATGAGGAACAGATCTACAGACCGACTAGTGAACAGCTAGAGATGATAGCAGCCTCAACACATGAATATACAAATCTGGTGATACAGCAACTAAAATGTATGTTCTGCCAAGGCCATATTGAACAAAGAATTTAAAGTAGCAATCTCAAATCAAAAATCAAACTATGGTGAGTTCAACCAAATCGCAATGCAGTTCAAAATTAAGTCAGAGGCGAAGTCAATGCATATGTCTACTGAGTTAAGTGCACCAACAAGTGTGCAGATATGAATTCACATGGAATCAGAAAAATGTGCACCGTACTAACACATATATATGCAATGCGAACACAAATCTAGGTGGGACAAGTCAAAGACAGTTTTCTTTATTCCAAAAATAAATTTTAAAGTATTAGAAATACAATTGTACTAACGGTTTTGAATAAAGCATCAGGTATTAGTTTCAAATGATATCAACCGCAGTGTCAAAGCCGATATTGGACAAGTTAGTGTCAATAATCGAACCAGCAAAAATCGAAATCGTGAAGAGCAAGACAATTCAAAGCCGCGCGAGTCAAGGAAACAAAAATTTCATCGCATAAACAAGTCATCAAAATATACAAATCGAAGAAGCCAGAAATCATCAACGAAATCGATAAAACCAGTGAAATCACCAACAACGAAATAAATCGATCAGCCGAAGCACTTTGCTAAGTTAGAATTACAGATGTGAGTGAGAGTCGTTCACTCAAGTTCGAAGCAGTAGTAACCAGAAGGCAACCAACAAAATTCACAAATACGAGATTTAATCAGATGTGAGTGAGAGTCGTTCACTCACCTTTGCCAATGAATAGCACGACTCCCCAGTTCGAACGGTCGCGAGTTGAAGCCGTGGAAATCGAAGAGTTGCACGAGGTCACAGACAAACTCAAACCAAGCATCAGAAATTGACATCATCGAATTACAGAGAACCCTAGTTTTTTGAAGGAGGACGAGCCGCCATTATCGTTCGTATGTTTTGATTAGGGTTCGAATGAAAATGATCAAAGAAAGAAAGGGGAATGGGTTATGATAAATATCACGGCAACACAATTATGGGCCACAATACTATTTTTCTTTAAGGCCCGCTTCAATATTTTACAAAGTTTACAAAAGAATTTCAGAATTTATAAAGCCCGTATAAATTTTACAAATTCAAAAAGAATTTCAATCCGATTTTAAAGGAATATCGATTGGTTAAACGCCAAAAGCAATTAGCAACCAAATTAAATCGTCAAATGACGATAATAATATAATTGTGAAATCCCGGGTTGTTACAGACTCCCCTCCTTATAAAAATTGCGTCCCCGCAATTATCATACTTAAATTTGTCTATAACAATTATTTTTCTACCATAAACTGGTTATGCTAGAAAAGTAAGAATCGAGAACACAAATACCAAAGAATCTTTTAATTTCAATAAAAGAAATTTACAAATTCTCAACACAATCTAATTATCAAGTAGATAATCAGAAAACAATCAAAACTGAATAAATGCAATCATCAGCAATATCCAATTACCAATTAGATATTCAGAAATACAGAAATCTCAAAACAGCAATATCTAATTATCGATACGATAATTAGAAAACAACAAATCTAATTATCAACAAAGATAATTATGAAACACAAATCACAATTTGCAAACTGCAAATATCTAGTTATCCAACAAATAACTAGAAAACACAAATTCCATAATCAACAAACTCTAACTATTACAGAAATAGATAGAAAATAGCAATTCAATAAAATCAGCATACTCTAGAATCAATTAGGGACTAGAGAATCTCATATCAATAAAATCAGCAAACATCCAATTATCCAAACGATAGTCAGAAAACAAATCAACAAATATTTAATTACCACAAACAGTAATCAAATTTCAAATCAATAATTATTCAATTATCAAAGCGATAATTAAATCTCAAATCAGCAAATATTTGATTATCAAAAGCGATAATTAAATCTCAAATCACAAATATTTAATTATCAAAAGCGATAATTAAATCTCAAATCAGCAAATATTTAATTATCAAAAGCGATAATTAAATCTCAAATCACAAATATTTAATTATCAAAAGCGATAATTAAATCTCAAATCAGCAAATATTTAATTATCAAAAGCGATAATTAAATCTCAAATCACAAATATTTAATTATCAAAAGCAATAATTAAATCTCAAATCAGCAATAATTTAATTATCAAAAGCGATAATTAAATCTCAAATCACAAATATTTAATTATCAAAAGCGATAATTAAATCTCAAATCAACAAATATTTAATTATCAAAAGCGATAATTAAATCTCAAATCAAAAATATTTAATTATCAAAAGCGATAATTAAATCTCAAATCAGCAAATATTTGATTATCAAAAGCGATAATTAAATCTCAAATCACAAATATTTAATTATCAAAAGCGATAATTAAATCTCAAATCAGCAAATATTTAATTATCAAAAGCAATAATTAAATCTCAAATCACAAATATTTAATTATCAAAAGCGATAATTAAATCTCAAATCAACAAATATTTAATTATCAAAAGCGATAATTAAATCTCAAATCAGCAAATATTTAATTATCAAAAGCGATAATTAAATCTCAAATCAACAAATATTTAATTATCAAGAGCGATAATTAAATCTCAAATCACAAATATTTAATTATCAAAAGCGATAATTAAATCTCAAATCAGCAAATATTTAATTATCAAAAGCGATAATTAAATCTCAAATCACAAATATTTAATTATCAAAAGCGATAATTAATTCTCAAATCACAAATATTCGATTATCTAAAACGATAATCCGAATCAACAAATATCTAATTATCACAAGCGATAATTAGAAACAACAAATATCCGATTATCAAAACGATAATCAGAACTCATATCAACAAATATTTAATTACCGATACGATAATTAAACCTCATAACATCAGATATCTAATTACCTGCAGATAATTAGAAACAACAAATATCTAGAAATCAATTAAGAAGACTAGAAAATCAACATAAAAACTTGGATCGATCCCATCAGATGGCGAGTTTTTAGTTCGCCGCACGTGCATCTCATATGGCCGAAGCCTACCAAGTACTCAACATAATTTTGGCGCCCATCAGATTGACCCGAAGGTCCGCAGAGTGACCCGAAGGTCTAGTACTGGTATTTGACCCGAAGGTCCTCATATGACCCGAAGGTCCATCATAATGGCTCGAAAGCACACAAAAGCATCAAAATCATCAAAACATCAGAAGTTTCAATTTACGAGTCCGGAATTAACCGAAATGGCAAACGCACATGTCCCATACCACGTGTTTTACTAAATCGTTTGATTCTCTTCATCGTTTCCTTGAAAGTGCAAAATTGTGTATTTTGTAAAAATACATTTTACATTCTCAAACGGACAAGTCCGGAATTAAGCGAATCAGTAAAAGAAAGGGGTCATAGTCCTCGATTTTGCTGAAACGTTTAAATCGCTTCCTCATTCTTTTGAAAGCGCAAACTGTAAAATCTATGAAATTTTATTTATTTATTTTATAAAAATAACAATTCACATTCTCAACTGGACAAGTTCAGAGTTAAGCGAATCAGTAAAAGAAAGGGGTCATACTCCTCGATTTTGCTGAAACGTTTAAATCGCTTCCTCATCCTTTTGAAAGCGCAAACTGTTAAGAATTTTATAAAACAATTTTCAATTTTAAAACGATTTTCCAATCACGTGATTAAAGTAGCAACATCAGTAGCAATTTCGAAAAGGAAATTGCACTTCTCAAAACATCGTAAAATGAATCTCAAAATTAACATTGCGGAATAACCGCTTGAAAATCCACTTTTAAAAATTTGACTGTTACTGAAGTCAAAGCGACCGAAATTTTCAAACATCAAAATCTCATCAAAATAATTTACATTAAAATGTAATACCAGTGAATTTTCATTCATCAAAATTGCCACAAAACACCGTGCTTTAAAAATTTAGCATTGGTGTAAAAATCCCGTTATAAAAATAACGGCAACAAAATACGTTTCATAACCAAGCATCGGTTCAACGTAAAATTAATGCAGTAAAGTGCAACTCAAATTTGCACGTACTACAAAATGAACAAAGAAATCATTCGAATGTATCTTCAATGAAGATAATTCAAAACAGCTAAATCTAATCAATATATGACTAGCATAAAAGATAATCAACAAAAATCTCAACAAGAATCACATAGCTGTAATCGTTTCGAATCCTCAATTCGGATTCGAAATTCTCAAAGAAACAAAATAAACACAGCTATGTAAACAGCAAATGAAATTTATTTCAATTTCATATTTTGATTTTTAAATCAAAAGGATTATCAGTTGTATTCAGCGAAGACAGTCTCACTGTTTCCGCTGCGCACTCTGATAACAGAACACCAGTTAATCAATCAATAAAACACAGTTTCACTTTTTATTTTTAAATAAAGATATTTAAAAATTTCATCCAAATTTCAAAACTTTAGTTTTGACTCAAAGCACAAATAAAACATCGACCAATAGTTGTAACACACGTTCCATCTAAGTTATGTTTTATATTATGTCCATAAACCCCAAGCTCTGATACCAACTGTGACGCCCCATCTCTATGCTCATAATAACAAAGAGTATTAAAAGAAATACTGTCTATTATTACGAAGAATAAGGCTGGATAGGAGCGGCCATCCGTAGTTGGCCTTACACTAATATTGGTTACCTCGATAGGAGTGGTATATACTTTTCATTTTTCATCTTGTTTATTTACTCCCATCGACATACCCAATTACCAGTATTAGACAAACTACGATGGTTCATAATAGTTTAGGACATTAGATATAATAATAACACAGATAATATAAATGCGGAACACAGATAAACAAAAGCCTCATATATATATATATATAACTGATGTCAGTTACAATACAATTGACACAATACATATGATACAACTACAACTGTCAACTCAAGAAGTTATATATACAAGTACATTATCGACTAATATACATGAATACATATCATCTTAAACAAACACACTGACTACTACAACAAGACGAAGACCACTTCAAAGATACGAAAAGTCTTCATAGCTCAAACAGCAACTCAAAGCAGGAAATCTACAACCTGAAATAACTCGGGTCTGACCCGAGTATTAAATTCAAAAGAAAATAATACACGGGTCAGTCTAATTCAAACTCAGTTATTAATGCACAGAAGCAATAATACTCAAATATTAAAAGACGACAGTCACAGAAATCTCGTATATCCGACTCCCCGATAAAGAATCGGATAACGGCGGATATAACACTAAACAGTGTTAAACAACAAATCAGCAATCCAAAGCAATTTAAACAATTGAAATGACAGTTTAAAAACATCAATGCTGATTGGCTGCAGTACACGATAACGTGTACTACCTCGCCAATACAGCCTAAGAAATACTCAGAAGATCAATGAATCCAAATAGCAAACGGATCCAACTCAAATCAAAATGAACCATCTCAAAATACACTTCAAAATATTGAATTTAACCAACGAAACCATTTAACAATCGAAATATCAACTAAATCTGTCAGTCCTGCTAGGGCTGCAGTACACGCACGCGTGTACGGCCTCGCCAATACGGCATATGAAATATACAAGCTACCGAAGACTAACAGTAAGCTGTGCCAAAAGAACAACAAACCTAAATGTACATGTGAATGTAACAGTGGATCAAGAGATCAATGAGTAAGGCTGCATAGTGAAAATTGTATGCAAACCAATTGCCACCATGTGAATATGATAACACTGCAAAAAAACCAAGATGGATAGCAGCTACAACCCCTCAAATGGAACGGTCCAGCATATGTAAGTGAACTGCAACTGCCGGAGTGGAAACATAGTATGCAGTGATACTTGAGAACTAAGGCCAGGGCTAGTAAACTATAAAATACAAGTGCACTAACAATGAAGACTGCATGAAAAGAACTCAAGCCTGGTAACATGATACTACATAGTGCCAACTACCCTACTATGAAAAAGGCAACAAGTGCAATAGTGAATGAAGCGGGTAGCTATCTCAAGCAATAGCAAGTCTACACATACATGAAGACAACAATAGAGGTACAACTACAAGGGAGTAACAACAAGTGATGCATCAGTGAAACAATTCTACAATTTCATATAACATCAATGTGCACATATGTACACAATGACACTACAATGAGGAACAGATCTACAGACCGACTAGTGAACAGCTAGAGATGATAGCAGCCTTAACACATGAATATACAAATCTGGTGATACAGCAACTAAAATGTATGTTCTGCCAAGGCCATATTGAACAAAGAATTTAAAGTAGCAATCTCAAATCAAAAATCAAACTATGGTGAGTTCAACCAAATCACAATGCAGTTCAAAATTAAGTCAGAGACGAAGTCAATGCATATGTCTATTGAGTTCAGTGCACCAACAAGTGTGCAGATATGAATTCATATGGAATCATAAAAATGTGCACCATACTAACACATATATATGCAATGCGAACACAAATCTAGGTGGGACAAGTCAAAGACAGTTTTCTTTATTCCAAAAATAAATTTTAAACTATTAGAAATACAATTGTACTAACGGTTTTGAATAAAGCATCAGGTATTAGTTTCAAATGATATCAACCGCAGTGTCAAAGCCGATATTGGACAAGTTAGTGTCAATAATCGAACCAGCAAAAATCGAAATCGTGAAGAGCAAGACAATTCAAAGCCGTGCGAGTCAAGGAAACAAAAATTTCGTCGCATAAACAAGTCATCAAAATATACAAATCGAAGAAGCCAGAAATCATCAAAATATACGAAATCGATAAAACCAGTGAAATCACCAACAACGAAATAAATCGATCAGCCGAAGCACTTTGATAAGTTAGAATTACAGATGTGAGTGAGAGTCGTTCACTCAAGTTCGAAGCAGTAGTAACCAGAAGGCAACCAACAAAATTCACAAATACGAGATTTAATCAGATGTGAGTGAGAGTCGTTCACTCACCTTTGCCAACGAATAGCACGACTCCCCAGTTTGAATGGTCGCGAGTTGAAGCCGTGGAAATCGAAGAGTTGCACGAGGTCACAGACAAACTCAAACCAAGCATCAGAAATTGACATCATCGAATTACAGAGAACCCTAGTTTTTTGAAGGAGGACGAGCCGCCATTATCGTTCGTATGTTTTGATTAGGGTTCGAATGAAAATGATCAAAGAAAGAAAGGGGAATGGGTTATGATAAATATCACAGCAACACAATTATGGGCCACAATACTATTTTTCTTTAAGGCCCGCTTCAATATTTACAAAGTTTACAAAAGAATTTCAGAATTTATAAAGCCCGTATAAAATTTTACAAATTCAAAAAGAATTTCAATCCGATTTTAAAAGAATATCGATTGGTTAAACGCCAAAACCAATTAGCAACCAAATTAAATCGTCAAATGACGATAATAATATAATTGTGAAATCCCGGGTTGTTACAGACTCCCCTCCTTATAAAAATTGCGTCCCCGCAATTATCATACTTAAATTTGTCTATAACAATTATTTTTCTACCATAAACTGGTTATGCTAGAAAAGTAAGAATCGAGAACACAAATACCAAAGAATCTTTTAATTTCAATAAAAGAAATTTACAAATTCTCAACACAATCTAATTATCAAGTAGATAATCAGAAAACAATCAAAACTGAATAAATGCAATCATCAGCAATATCCAATTACCAATTAGATATTCAGAAATACAGAAATCTCAAAACAGCAATATCTAATTATCGATACGATAATTAGAAAACAACAAATCTAATTATCAACAAAGATAATTATGAAACACAAATCACAATTTGCAAACTGCAAATATCTAGTTATCCAACAAATAACTAGAAAACACAAATTCCATAATCAACAAACTCTAACTATTACAGAAATAGATAGAAAATAGCAATTCAATAAAATCAGCATACTCTAGAATCAATTAGGGACTAGAGAATCTCATATCAATAAAATCAGCAAACATCCAATTATCCAAACGATAGTCGGAAAAAAAATCAACAAATATTTAATTACCACAAACGGTAATCAAATTTCAAATCAACAATTATTCAATTATCAAAACGATAATCAAATTTCAAATCAACAAATATTCGATTATCAAAAACGATAATCAAATCTCAAATCAGCAAATATTTAATTATCAAAAGCGATAATTAAATCTCAAATCAGCAAATATTTAATTATCAAAAGCGATAATTAAATCTCAAATCACAAATATTTAATTATCAAAAGCGATAATTAAATCTCAAATCAGCAAATATTTAATTATCAAAAGCGATAATTAAATCTCAAATCACAAATATTTAATTATCAAAAGCGATAATTAAATCTCAAATTAGCAAATATTTGATTATCAAAAGCGATAATTAAATATCAAATCACAAATATTTAATTATCAAAAGCGATAATTAAATCTCAAATCAACAAATATTTAATTATCAAAAGCGATAATTAAATCTCAAATCACAAATATTTAATTATCAAAAGCGATAATTAAATCTCAAATCAGCAAATATTTGATTATCAAAAGCGATAATTAAATCTCAAATCACAAATATTTAATTATCAAAAGCGATAATTAAATCTCAAATCAGCAAATATTTAATTATCAAAAGCGATAATTAAATCTCAAATCACAAATATTTAATTATCAAAAGCGATAATTAAATCTCAAATCAACAAATATTTAATTATCAAAAGCGATAATTAAATCTCAAATCAGCAAATATTTAATTATCAAAAGCGATAATTAAATCTCAAATCAACAAATATTTAATTATCAAGAGCGATAATTAAATCTCAAATCACAAATATTTAATTATCAAAAGCGATAATTAAATCTCAAATCACAAATATTTAATTATCAAAAAGCGATAATTAAATCTCAAATCACAAATATTTAATTATCAAAAGCGATAATTAAATCTCAAATCAGCAAATATTTAATTATCAAAAGCGATAATTAAATCTCAAATCACAAATATTTAATTATCAAAAGCGATAATTAAATCTCAAATCACAAATATTCGATTATCTAAAACGATAATCCGAATCAACAAATATCTAATTATCACAAGCGATAATTATAAACAACAAATATCCGATTATCAAAACGATAATCAGAACTCATATCAACAAATATTTAATTACCGATACGATAATTAAACCTCATAACATCATATATCTAATTACCTGCAGATAATTAGAAACAACAAATATCTAGAAATCAATTAAGAAGACTAGAAAATCAACATAAAAACTTGGATCGATCCCATCAGATGGCGAGTTTTTAGTTCGCCGCACGTGCATCTCATATGGCCGAAGCCTACCAAGTACTCAACATAATTTTGGCGCCCATCAGATTGACCCGAAGGTCCGCAGAGTGACCCGAAGGTCTAGTACTGGTATTTGACCCGAAGGTCCTCATATGACCCGAAGGTCCTCATATGACCCGAAGGTCCATCATAATGGCTCGAAAGCACACAAAAGCATCAAAATCATCAAAACATCAGAAGTTCCAATTTACGAGTCCGGAATTAACCGAAATGGCAAACGCACATGTCCCATACCACGTGTTTTACTAAATCGTTTGATTCTCTTCATCGTTTCCTTGAAAGTGCAAAATTGTGTATTTTGTAAAAATACATTTTACATTCTCAAACGGACAAGTCCGGAATTAAGCGAATCAGTAAAAGAAAGGGGTCATAGTCCTCGATTTTGCTGAAAAGTTTAAATCGCTTCCTCATTTTTTGAAAGCGCAAACTGTAAAATCTATGAATTTTTTTTTTTATAAAAATAACAATTCACATTCTCAACTGGACAAGTTCAGAGTTAAGCGAATCAGTAAAAGAAAGGGGTCATAGTCCTCGATTTTGCTGAAACGTTTAAATCGCTTCCTCGTCCTTTTGAAAGCGCAAACTGTTAAGAATTTTATAAAACAATTTTCAATTTTAAAACGATTTTCCAATCACGTGATTAAAGTAGCAACATCAGTAGCAATTTCGAAAAGGAAATTGCACTTCTCAAAACATCGTAAAATGAATCTCAAAATTAACATTGCGGAATAACCGCTTGAAAATCCACTTTTAAAAATTTGACTGTTACTGAAGTCAAAGCAACAGAAATTTTCAAACATCAAAATCTCATCAAAATAATTTACATTAAAATGTAATACCAGTGAATTTTCATTCATCAAAATTGCCACAAAACACCGTGCTTTAAAAATTTAGCATCGGTGTAAAAATCCCGTTATAAAAATAACGGCAACAAAATACGTTTCATAACCAAGCATCGGTTCAACGTAAAATTAATGCAGTAACGTGCAACTCAAATTTGCACGTACTACAAAATGAACAAAGAAATCATTTGAATGTATCTTCAATGAAGATAATTCAAAACAGCTAAATCTAATCAATATATGACTAGCATAAAAGATAATCAACAAAAATCTCAACAAGAATCACATAGCTGCAATCGTTTTGAATCCTCAATTCGGATTCGAAATTCTCAAAGAAACAAAATAAACACAGCTATGTAAACAGCAAATGAAATTTATTTCAATTTCATATTTTGATTTTTAAATCAAAAGGATTATCAGTTGTATTCAGCGAAGACAGTCTCACTGTTTCCGCTGCGCACTCTGATAATAGAACACCAGTTAATCAATCAATAAAACACAGTTTCACTTTTTATTTTTAAATAAAGATATTTAAAAATTTCATCCAAATTTCAAAACTTTAGTTTTGACTCAAAGCACAAATAAAACATCGACCAATAGTTGTAACACACGTTCCATCTAAGTTATGTTTTATATTATGTCCATAAACCCCAAGCTCTGATACCAACTGTGACGCCCCATCTCTATGCTCATAATAACAAAGAGTATTAAAAGAAATACTGTCTATTATTACGAAGAATAAGGCTGGATAGAAGCGGCCATCCGTAGTTGGCCTTACACTAATATTGGTTACCTCGATAGGAGTGGTATATACTTTTCATTTTTCATCTTGTTTATTTACTCCCATCGACATACCCAATTACCAGTATAAAACAAACTACGATGGTTCATAATAGTTTAGGACATTAGATATAATAATAACACAGATAATATAAATGCGGAACACAGATAAACAAAAGCCTCATATATATATATATAACTGATGTCAGTTACAATACAATTGACACAATACATATGATACAACTACAACTGTCGACTCAAGAAGTTATATATACAAGTACATTATCGACTAATATACATGAATACATATCATCTTAAAACAAACACACTGACTACTACAACAAGACGAAGACCACTTCAAAGATACGAAAAGTCTTCATAGCTCAAACAGCAACTCAAAGCAGGAAATCTACAACCTGAAATAACTCGGGTCTGACCCGAGTATTAAATTCAAAAGAAAATAATACACGGGTCAGTCTAATTCAAACTCAGTTATTAATGCACAGAAGCAATAATACTCAAATATCAAAAGATGACAGTCACAGAAATCTCGTATATCCGACTCCCCGATAAAGAATCGGATAACGGCGGATATAACACTAAACAGTGTTAAACAACAAATCAGCAATCCAAAGCAATTTAAACAATTGAAATGACAGTTTAAAAACATCAATGCTGATTGGCTGCAGTACACGCTAACGTGTACTACCTCGCCAATACAGCCTAAGAAATACTCAGAAGATCAATGAATCTAAATAGCAAACGGATCCAACTCAAATCAAAATGAACCATCTCAAAATACACTTCAAAATATTGAATTTAACCAACGAAACCATTTAACAATCGAAATATCAACTAAATCTGTCAGTCCTGCTAGGGCTGCAGTACACGCACGCGTGTACGGCCTCGCCAATACGGCATATGAAATATACAAGCTACCGAAGACTAACAGTAAGCTGTGCCAAAAGAACAACAAACCTAAATGTACATGTGAATGTAACAGTGGATCAAGAGATCAATGAGTAAGGCTGCACAGTGAAAATTGTATGCAAACCAATTGCCACCATGTGAATATGATAACACTGCAAAAAAACCAAGATGGATAGCAGCTACAACCCCTCAAATGGAACGGTCCAGCATATGTAAGTGAACTGCAACTGCCGGAGTGGCAACATAGTATGCAGTGATACTTGAGAACTAAGGCCAGGGCTAGTAAACTATAAAATACAAGTGCACTAACAATGAAGACTGCATGAAAAGAACTCAAGCCTGGTAACATGATACTACATAGTGCCAACTACCCTACCATGAAAAAGGCAACAAGTGCAACAGTGAATGAAGCGGGTAGCTATCTCAAGCAATAGCAAGTCTACACATACATGAAGACAACAATACAGGTACAACTACAAGGGAGTAACAACAAGTGATGCATCAGTGAAACAATTCTACAATTTCATATAACATCAATGTGCACATATGTACATAATGACACTACAATGAGGAACAGATCTACAGACCGACTAGTGAACAGCTAGAGATGATAGCAGCCTCAACACATGAATATACAAATCTGGTGATACAGCAACTAAAATGTATGTTCTGCCAAGGCCATATTGAACAAAGAATTTAAAGTAGCAATCTCAAATCAAAAATCAAACTATGGTGAGTTCAACCAAATCGCAATGCAGTTCAAAATTAAGTCAGAGACGAAGTCAATGCATATGTCTACTGAGTTCAGTGCACCAACAAGTGTGCAGATATGAATTCATATGGAATCAGAAAAATGTGCACCGTACTAACACATATATATGCAATGCGAACACAAATCTAGGTGGGACAAGTCAAAGACAGTTTTCTTTATTCCAAAAATAAATTTTAAACTATTAGAAATACAATTGTACTAATGGTTTTGAATAAAGCATCAGGTATTAGTTTCAAATGATATCAACCGCAGTGTCAAAGCCGATATTGGACAAGTTAGTGTCAATAATCGAACCAGCAAAAATAGAAATCTTGAAGAGCAAGACAATTCAAAGCCGTGCGAGTCAAGGAAACAAAAATTTCGTCGCATAAACAAGTCATCAAAATATACAAATCGAAGAAGCCAGAAATCATCAAAATATACGAAATTGATAAAACCAGTGAAATCACCAACAACGAAATAAATCGATCAGCCGAAGCACTTTGCTAAGTTAGAATTACAGATGTGAGTGAGAGTCGTTCACTCAAGTTCGAAGCAGTAGTAACCAGAAGGCAACCAACAAAATTCACAAATACGAGATTTAATCAGATGTGAGTGAGAGTCGTTCACTCACCTTTGCCACCATATGGGAATATCCATTTGATGGATTTGATATCGATTTTTATGGTTTTGATTCACATTGTCAAATGTGAATTTTTGGTTGATCGATTGTTTCTACAATCGTTTTCTGTGATTTGTCACTTTTGAAAATACAAAGGTTTCTATACTAGTAGTAAATATTCAAACGCTTCCACAAAGACGATTTCAATACCATTTTTAATACAAAACTCGTTTTAAAATCCGTTTTCCAATCTATTAGTATATACGAACCTTTACCTCATTCATACGAGAAATCCAATTAAACGACTTAGCAAAACAAGTGGTATGAAACGCTTGCGTTTACTTCGTCGGTTAATTCTTAGACTTGTTCGATTGAAATCTTGTGACAATTTTCGAGTGGAAATCTACAATTTGTTCGTAAATATTTAAGTTAAGCTTGTGGTTATGGGACATGAAGCTAAACTCTTATATTTACTAGCTTAGTGTGATCCACACTTCTTATTGATCAAAGGTGATCATTTTGTGATTTAGACTAGCGATGTGCGATGTCTCTTTGTTTGTGTGGCGGACTAAAAACCCATTTTGTGGAGCTTCGGTTCTAATTGGTGGGGTAGCGACCCATGGCCTTTGGGCCGTTTGTGGAGCTTCGGCTCAAACCTGATGGTTAGCGACCATGGAATAGCGTTCCGTTTGTGACACACATGTTGGTGAGTTTTCATGCTCCCGTTTGTGATAGGCCTCCCTCTTTGTGTTTTCTGGATTTCTGGTTGTTGATTTCTAGAATTTGTGTTTCACCAAGTTTCGTGGTTTGCATTTATAAGCTTTATCAATAATTTTGGTTTGGTGAATAAGTTAAAGAATATGACATTCTTTTTGGTGTTTGAGTAGATTTGAGATATTGTATGATTTTTATTGATATTGAATGTATACTTGTCATAGTATGGCATTATTGTTATCATACGTTTTTGTGATATCTCCTATCCTATCTCATTTTATTTGATATTTATAGCTAGACCGATCCGTTTATTATTTTCTTCTTAAATAATACTCGGGTCAGACTGAGGTATTTCAGGTGCTTCTGCTTGACTTCTTATCAGGGTTCATCACCAGACTTTTGGCTAACTACTTTAGATTAGTAGTTTTTGTTATTATACATTTGAGATAGAGACTCCTTGATGTATAATTATTCTTTTGTCTAGCACTTGTACCTATTCTTTTGTGATGTAGTGGATCTTGTTTGACCACTACTCTGATGTACACCTTTATGTGATATATTCATATCTGTTTCCGCCTTTGTGATATGAATATCTGTGACTGATTTGTGTTATGTTTATTTCTATATTTGTTTCCGAAGGCCACATAGCCACTGTGTGGTAGCTTTGAGTTTGTATTTGATATGTCGGATTTCCTCTTGAAATGAAATGCAAGTCATATTATCTGACATATCGGTACTCGCACAAAGCAATTACACAGATGGTCGCTCCTCAACAGCCTTATTCTTCGTGCTAGTCGACGGCATTACCCCGTAGTGTCCTTGGCTAGTGTGAGTATAGAGATAGGGCGTCACAGCTTGGTATCGGAGCCAAACTTTGGAACAATGTAGAATAATCTAGCAAGGATCATTGTCCTAAGTCTTTCTTAGGAATCGTGCCATAGGATTTAATTCGAGTCTTCGTACCGTTCTATCCTATTTCTTTTTTTATGATGCCTTGTTTTATCAATCAAGTTTGTTTGATATTCATTCTGAGAATAACCTTTTTCCTCTTCTTTCTTTCTTTCTTAAAGAAGAGAAATGGTTAGACCAGGCCGACCCAGCGCCGGTCAATCCAGTGCTACTCCTCAGGATGGAGTATTTATGTCTGCCCAGCAGCTTTTAGATCTTGTGAAGAATGCTCAAGCTATCGGACCCATTCCAGAGCCTACTCATCCTAAATCTGGATTTGCATGCTTGTGCAGTGATTACACCAACTTGGGTGGAAGGCCTTTCAAGGGTTCCGAAAGCGTTATAGAAGTCCAAGCTTGGCTTAGAACATGCGATCGCATCTTTTCCCGCATGAATCTTATTGATCTACATCGAGTCCAAGTGGCTTCTAGTATGCTCCATGAGAGAGCATTAGATTGGTATGAGCTTCTAATTTCGGAAATTATTGAAGTGGATCTTACTTGGGAGCAATTCCGGGAAAGGTTCGAGTTGAAATTTGTACCGGAAGCTGAAAAAGTATCTTAGCTCGACGCTTTATCGACCTTGTTCAAGGTGAATCTTCTGTGACTGACTATGTCGCATCTTTTGAATCTATTTCTAAATATGGGGTCGAGTATATTAATACCCCATTGAAGAAAAATTAATACCCCATTGAAGAAAAATCAGAGGTTTGTCTATGGGTTGAATAAGAACCTCAAAAAGCCATTACTTCTGAAACTCGAAGTTTCTTTTAATCAGCTTGTTGATATCGCTCTTCGACTCGAAGAGGCCGATAAAGAAAGTGATGTTGAAGTTGTGGGGGCCAAATAAAACAACAATAAGAAGAGGCCTTTTAAGTTCAAGCCTTATCCCAACAAGAAAGGGAAGCAAGCAACTTCGGTAGCAAAGACTCCTACCTCTAGTCGTGGAGAATGTTACAATTGTGGTTCTAAGGACCATTATGCAAACAAGTGTCCGAAGCCCCTTACTTGTCGCTATTGCAAAAGTTCGGGTCATACTATATCTTCATGTCCCAAACTTCAAAGCAAGAAGGAAGGGAAGCTAAATGTTGTGCAAGCCCATGGTAACACTTCTCTTGGTCAAGGTATTTCTCATTCTATCCTTGATGGTATTATTATATTTCATGATCTTCCTATTCGAGTTCTTTTTAATATGGGTGCATCTCACTCTTTTATATCAAAAGAACTTGTTGATGCTTTGTCTTTGAATGTTATTGGCTGTGACGACCCGACTTTCCACTCCCGGAAAATCGCATCGACAGTAAGAAAGAAAGGGGTGAGAAATAGAAAAGAGAAGAAGAGAAAAGAAAACAACAACAGATACTCACAGCGGAAACGAAACGAAATATAATATATCTCATAAATATTACATAGTATCATATACATCATCTATCAGAGTTACACAGAGTACACATCACATACTAGACAGTTATAAACATCTGTCTAGTTATTACATCTCAACACAATACAGATCAATACAAAGATCAACACAGCGGAAAACTACTATCTATATCTACAACGCCGAAGCCTCCTGCTCCATTGCTCCTCCAGATTACTCGTCAAAGCTAAACCTGAATCCCTTGGCTACTCGTAAAAATTTGAGTACCCAAGAGTTTATAAAACAGAAATAAACAACTTGGGTCAGACATGGGTCTGGTGTGAGTAATAGGTTAAACTTGTTTAACTTCAAAACCTTTTGAAAGAAAAGGTATCACGTAAGACTTCCCACAAATAAACATGGGTAAGTTTTTACCTTACGCTAACCAAAACATTTGATAGGAAATTCGATTGTATTATAATAGGGTCTAGGGTTTTCAAGTAAAATACAGAAATAGCTGGAATGCTTACATCTCACGTTCCAACATAGTTGGGCACAACTAAAACGTACGGCACTTATTGGAGTTTGGATTCCATCAATGGCAGGGCTACCGGGGTACCGCCCGTCACAGTACGTGGCCTAGATCACCGTACCGAGGATCACTCCCAATCCCCTGCAACACAAGGCCGGAACATCCCTTACTGGATAATTCCTGCACAAGATACCCCACGGTTGTCATGATTCAACCGCACACACTAAGTCGAAAATAGAAAGGGACATCTAGACAGAGGTAATCTTGTCCTACTTGGGTGCTACCCACTAACCTTGCTGCACCTCCCCTGTTTTAGCCATTCCCGGTTTGTGAGGCTTGAGGTCACGATTACCTTAGAAAAGAACACATCTATCTTAGAATGCTCATCGTCCACCTGACGATGTTCTGAAAGCATTCAATCCATACAAGTTCGTTCCGGGTTCGAACGAAACCGAAGGCATTATCTCGTTACACTCGTTTTGGAATCACCCTCAGAGTTAACGACAATAACCCTTGCACTCTGAATCTTCATCTTCACTTGATTCACGACCTATCGTTAATTTGGATCGATGTGGTATTCGGGTCTCCAGACCTGGAAATCCGGTATACGGAAACCCGATCCCGGTCTCATCGAAATCCAAAACGTATCTTTTAAGGCCAAGTTGTTTTAAAGGTTAAAACAATTTAATTCAATTATCTTTATACACTTAGAAAGAAAATTCACAATAGATAATCAACATTATCATTATCATCAGATAATCCATATTATCACAATTCAACTAAACATCCATATCACATAGCATATATCTCATCAGAGATATCAATCAAATGCAAAGCATTCAGTATTATCATCCATCCATAAGTAATGATCTATATCATCTCTAATTAATTTAAAGTTAATTAAATTAATTACTTTTATTTTATAAATCCTTCTTACTTAAACATTAATTAATTATAAATTAATTAATTATCCTCTAATTACCTTTTTCAATTAATCATCTTTGATTAATTATCTTTTAATTACCTTCAAGTAATTTATCTTTAATTAATTACTCAAATTAATTAACCTTAACCACTTATAGTAATTAACCTTTAATTACTTCATTAATTAATTAACTATAATTAATTAAATTAATCACTGTAATTAATTATATTAAACCTTAATTAATTACATTAATTAATCACTTCATTTATTAATTATACTTAATTAATCAATCTTAATTACATCATTAATTATATTAATTAATGATCCTTAATTACAAATTAATTATTAATTACTTAAATTAAATTAATTACATTAAGTAATTAACTTTAAATTAAACAACATTTATTAATCACCTTGATTAATCTTCAATCAGTAATTAACTACCCTTAATTACTTTCATTTACTAAATTAATTCTCCTTAATTAATTTCTTAATTAATCCCTTGATTAATTATTCAAAGTAATTAAACTTAAATTACTTCCATTAATAAAATCATTATTCACTTAATTACTTCCAGTAATTATTTATTACTAACTTCCCTAAATAATATACCTTAATAATTACAATTTAGTAATTATTATCAAATCATCTCTTGATTATTCTAAATTAATTAAACCTAATTAATTAACTTAACTAATCAAATTAACTTCAATTAATTACAATAATAATTAATTCTTAATTACTTCCATTAAGTAATTTATTTAAATCAAATTCTAAAATGATTATCTTTAAATTAATTAATCTAATTAACTATTAAAATTAATTACATTAATTAATTATTAAATAATCCATAGTTAATGATCTTCATTAACTATTAATAACTCTATAATTACTTTTCTTAAGTAATTAACTTAGATTAAGTATTTATTAATTTTAAATTAATAAATCTTTATAACCAATTAATTAATCTTTAAATTATTTAATTAATTAAGTGTTAACCATAACTTAATTAATATTTAATTATTCATCTAATTAATTCTTAACCATTTATTAATACTCTAATTTATAATCCTTAATTATAAATTAATTATTCCTAATTAATTAATCTTAATTATTAATTAATTTGTTTAAACCTTTAAGTATCTATTAATTAATCCAAATGATTAATTAATCAAATAAATAAATTATCCATTAAATTCCTTATAAATTTAATGAATATAAACTTCTAATTTTCTTAAGATAAAACTTTGTTTTATTAATAATCAAGTTATTCATTTACAAAGTATTCTAAATCTTTAATAATAAATTAATTAATTCAAAACATTAGTTTATTAAATTTATTAAACCATTTTTAATTACCTTTAAGTTTAATGATTTCAACTTTAAGATAAAACATTTTTCTTATCCATAGATAAATTATCATTCTTACCTACATTTGAAAATATCCATTTCAAATTTACACCTAAATTTCATTTTAAATTTGAGACTTAAAATGAATAACAATTTGTCTTTATCAAAGTTTAAATCTAATTCAAAAACTTTTACATGTTAAAGAAATCTTATATCTTTTAAAAATTCAACTTCCTGTTTTTAAATGTTTCTTTACAGTCTTTAAATTTAGATTTAAATTTAAACAGACAGCCTGTTTGAAAAACCTGGTAACACACAAAAATACTCGAGACTCCCTTAAATCACTTCGAGTCGTGCCCTCTAAAAACCCGAGCATCTCACGAAATAACTCGAGTACGAACTCGAGAAAACCCAGACCTCTACACTGCTACCATTCCAGACTTCACCCAGACATGTACCATCGCGTGCACGTGCACATCCACCAGCGGCGTCTCCGTCCATCGCCGAGTATCTCCACACATTGACGATCATCCACCTACCAGAAAACGACCATCACCTCTTCGAACATCACGCAAAATCGAAATCGAGCCTAAAAATCAAAGCCTGGAACAGGAACCATCGTACAGATCAAAACCTGTCAACATCGTTCGTGCTCACGATTCCGACCACCTGAACTCCTGTAACTTCGATCATGTCATCGTTATCGAACAAACTTCACTCTCTCAAACGCCTGTAGCACTCGATCCATCATGGAAGTCGCGATGATCATTTTACCCAAACTAGCAAAAACTAGGGTTCTAACAAAGAAACCACTACTGCTACCTCCTCCATGAATTAAACATCTTCCAGACAATTTTCCAACCATCTCCGATCACTCCTCTGTCATTACCCAAAACCCCAGCTACCACAAATCAAAAGATCACCATAATTTTCCAAAACTCCATATTTAGTTCATCCCAGAACTGCTCCTTAAATACTAAGTTAAAAATCATGATTTTAATGTTAAAAATCATATTATAGTTTAGATATTCGATTTATAATCCTGGATTTATGAATTACCTATTTTGAATTTTCACTTATATATACATGCACTGATTTTTCTTATGTTTCCAGAGACAACAAACTAATATTTTAACTTACTTACAATTTTAAATATTAACTTAAGAAAATCAACAGCTTCATTTTTATAAATTTCATTCTATCAGAAACTTATGATAAGTATTTTAATGAAGTTTTGTGCCTGGAAAATCAAAACAGAACAGGCAAATAGAAAGAAACAGCATACACACATATATATTTACATATGCACACAATACATCCATTGTTCACAGCAGCTTTCAGTTATACATACAAACATTACATATTTATTCACTTCAAACATGATTATCACATGAAGAAATCAAGCAATTTACTTAAGTTAGTTTTAAATAAAAAGTGTTACTCACCTGTTCAAAGATGAAACAGAGACAGTTTTACTTTTGAAAACAGTAGACTTGCAAGCTTCTTTTGAAACTGAGAACTGTGTTTGAACTTTACTTGTTGGATTTAAAACTGCATGCATGTTGCTTCCAAGTTGAACAAATGAAGGCAGATAGACTTGAGGTGGTTCCAGATTGCAAAATGAATGCAGACAGTTTTCTTAAGTTGATTCCAGATTGAAAAAGGCAGGTAGGCTTTAATGTTGAAAAGAATTGCAGACTGATTGTTTTGATTTAATCTCAGGATCGAAGAGTATAGGTTTTGAAATTGATTTGAGATTGTGGTTTTATGAAGAGTTTAGAATATTGAAAATCATATTTACAGGGTATTGATTTTTGGTTTGAGGCAATTTGATTTGTATAAGTTCAAATCTGAAAGCTATATTGATTTCAGATTTTTATTAGAGAAAGAGTTTTGAATTCATCTTGTTTTTAAATAGAAAATAGAAAAAGAAATGGAAAAGGGAAGATGTTTGTTTATATAATGTAAATTAGGATTTAATAAAATTTAAATAAAATGAAAATAAAAAGATGACACTTGTCTTTTGCCTTATCTAATTACTTAACACCTATGCTTAGATGGTTTAATATGTTAACACTTGTCATTTTGAATGCTAATTATCTTACACATGTTATTCTATTATTAAAAGTATTTCTTATTTATTAACTTGTTTTTATGTTAACTTCAATTTAGCTTTAATGTTTCCATTTTAGCTTATTGTTTTTATATATACAATTTACATACCTTTATGTTTTATATAATTTAAAAGTAAATAAAAATCCTTTTTCTTATTTATTAATACTTATCTATATATAAATTACTTTTTTAAAGAAACAAAACTAACTATATTTATAAATAAAAGTTTATACAAATATTCTAAAATCCAAAACAATTTAAATATCTATTCTTTTGAATTTCAAAGATTAAATTCAAATTCAATTTAAATTAAATCCTAAGATTCAATTTAAAAGTTAAGTTATATATATACATATATAATTATTCATTCAATTAAATAAAAATTCCATATTCTATAAAATCCATTCATCTTAATAAAAATAATACATTATACTTATTATCTGAAATTAACATATTTGATATTTAAATAATTTATATAAGAGATTATATTATCAAGTGATATTTAAATAAAGAAACAAAACAAGCCTTTTTGTTAACTCTTATATAATTTTAAACTTAAGTAAAAATATCTTAAGCAATTAAAGTATTTTAAAACTATAAATTTACTAATTTAAATAACTTTGAAAAGTCATATTAAATTAAATCTAAATTCCCAATTTACCCAAAGCTTCTATTTACAATATATATATATAAATAAATATATATATTCAAATAGAAAATATCTTATTAACTTTTAAAAGATAAAATCACCAATTAGTACTAATTTAATCAGATTATTAAATTAAATTCAAATTTTATTATCAAAGATCATCAATATCAATTTAATTATTTAACAGATTATTAAATTGATATTGTTAAAATTTCCGGGATATTACATTCCTTCCCCCTTAAAATAATTTCGTCCCCGAAATTTAAACAAAGGTAATTTAATAATCTTATTAAAGATTTTAAATTTTAAAACACAAGCATATTCTATCATCCATATGCTAACAACCATAGCAACCAATTCATCCAATCAATCAAATCTAACTATCCAGACAAAATTCTAGATAGAATTCCTCGAGTTTCCCCAAGTATATATATACCGGGATACTCGCTCTACAACAATCTAAACTACTAAGCTATAGATCTCCTACTCATCTAGATCTACAGAACTAAACAGAATATCAGACTACAGACGAGTCTGACTCAACTACCCAATCCTCAGAACTGCTGATTCCAAAACCAAAGATAGATCAAACACGTACTCCCTCAGAGATACGTAAAAGACAATGAATTCCAATTATCCAAACTGACAATTCAATCCTGAAAACCCAATACTTATCCAAATCAGAACACAGAAGAGATCCAAACATAACTTTACTTCACAACATCAGTAGATTCCAAACTTACTTCTCCTATCCAGAGATATACTCCAAACTGCTTTCGCTGCTCAATTCTGATCTGAGGTAGAACACAAGCACAGACTGGACAACTCATTCCAGAAATAAGGTTCACTGATCCATAAATAAAATTCAGATACTTCATCAAAACTTGAGTTGCTGCTCCAACTCCATCTCTAGGAAACATCCTTCAACTAGACTGAACTACCGGTACTACTCCTGGAATCCAGTCGATAAGAAAACTCAACCTTCAGATGCGGACAACTCCTGACTTCTCTGAAGACACTCAGAAAAATTCTGATAACCCAAGAGAACCCTCAAACTATCGCAAGTCACTTTTGCGATCAACCCAGCCTACTTCCAAAGAAAACTGTTCCTCTTAACAAATCAGAACAGCCCATACTTAACTATCCAATCTATCGAAGAAATGGATCCTCTTTGCTGCTTCTGAATTTCACCTCCAGAAAAACTGCTCATCCAGAAAACTTCCTGCCATCACAGAATACTCCGAGCTGCACTGCTGACACTGATGCTCTTATCCAAAACTCTTCGAGAAACTCGGACTCCAAACCAAAGCAGAAACTTCATGCTGAACTCAGCCACAACACCGAAGCATTCACACTTCCTTAATCTTGTTCCAAAGAAAACATCTTCGGGAACATCAATCGTCACTGTATCTCATCATACAGCTACTATTACCTAAGGTATCAAGATACCATCACTCGCTTCTGCCTCATCGACAGATCCAACTCTACTCATCCAAATTTTCACTTCAAAGATAAACTCCGAACCATTACAGTTTCCTTCGGAGATTGGTGAAAACCTTTATCACAGCAAAACTTACTCGAGACAGTATTGGGTCTACAGTCTCGATAAATATACTTCCAACCTCAACATTCAAATTCCAACCATTGGTAGTCGTGTTTTACACACCACCACCCTATCTACCTTTATAACTTATATTGGAGAACCTGAACAGGTAACCCAACAATAGGTAGAATATATATATAGTTATATAAAAATTACAAATACGCTCTCTCAAGATAGACATCACTCCAGAGCTAGGTATTCACTCAACCAATAGCTCTGATATTCACTTAACCAAAAGCTTAGGCATTCGCTCAACCTAAGCTCTGATACCACGTGTGACGACCCGACTTTCCACTCCCGGAAAATCGCATCGACAGTAAGAAAGAAAGGGGTGAGAAATAGAAAAGAGAAGAAGAGAAAAGAAAACAACAACAGATACTCACAGCGGAAACGAAACGAAATATAATATATCTCATAAATATTACATAGTATCATATACATCATCTATCAGAGTTACACAGAGTACACATCACATACTAGACAGTTATAAACATCTGTCTAGTTATTACATCTCAACACAATACAGATCAATACAAAGATCAACACAGCGGAAAACTACTATCTATATCTACAACGCCGAAGCCTCCTGCTCCATTGCTCCTCCAGATTACTCGTCAAAGCTAAACCTGAATCCCTTGGCTACTCGTAAAAATTTGAGTACCCAAGAGTTTATAAAACAGAAATAAACAACTTGGGTCAGACATGGGTCTGGTGTGAGTAATAGGTTAAACTTGTTTAACTTCAAAACCTTTTGAAAGAAAAGGTATCACGTAAGACTTCCCACAAATAAACATGGGTAAGTTTTTACCTTACGCTAACCAAAACATTTGATAGGAAATTCGATTGTATTATAATAGGGTCTAGGGTTTTCAAGTAAAATACAGAAATAGCTGGAATGCTTACATCTCACGTTCCAACATAGTTGGGCACAACTAAAACGTACGGCACTTATTGGAGTTTGGATTCCATCAATGGCAGGGCTACCGGGGTACCGCCCGTCACAGTACGTGGCCTAGATCACCGTACCGAGGATCACTCCCAATCCCCTGCAACACAAGGCCGGAACATCCCTTACTGGATAATTCCCGCACAAGATACCCCACGGTTGTCATGATTCAACCGCACACACTAAGTCGAAAATAGAAAGGGACATCTAGACAGAGGTAATCTTGTCCTACTTGGGTGCTACCCACTAACCTTGCTGCACCTCCCCTGTTTTAGCCATTCCCGGTTTGTGAGGCTTGAGGTCACGATTACCTTAGAAAAGAACACATCTATCTTAGAATGCTCATCGTCCACCTGACGATGTTCTGAAAGCATTCAATCCATACAAGTTCGTTCCGGGTTCGAACGAAACCGAAGGCATTATCTCGTTACACTCGTTTTGGAATCACCCTCAGAGTTAACGACAATAACCCTTGCACTCTGAATCTTCATCTTCACTTGATTCACGACCTATCGTTAATTTGGATCGATGTGGTATTCGGGTCTCCAGACCTGGAAATCCGGTATACGGAAACCCGATCCCGGTCTCATCGAAATCCAAAACGTATCTTTTAAGGCCAAGTTGTTTTAAAGGTTAAAACAATTTAATTCAATTATCTTTATACACTTAGAAAGAAAATTCACAATAGATAATCAACATTATCATTATCATCAGATAATCCATATTATCACAATTCAACTAAACATCCATATCACATAGCATATATCTCATCAGAGATATCAATCAAATGCAAAGCATTCAGTATTATCATCCATCCATAAGTAATGATCTATATCATCTCTAATTAATTTAAAGTTAATTAAATTAATTACTTTTATTTTATAAATCCTTCTTACTTAAACATTAATTAATTATAAATTAATTAATTATCCTCTAATTACCTTTTTCAATTAATCATCTTTGATTAATTATCTTTTAATTACCTTCAAGTAATTTATCTTTAATTAATTACTCAAATTAATTAACCTTAACCACTTATAGTAATTAACCTTTAATTACTTCATTAATTAATTAACTATAATTAATTAAATTAATCACTGTAATTAATTATATTAAACCTTAATTAATTACATTAATTAATCACTTCATTTATTAATTATACTTAATTAATCAATCTTAATTACATCATTAATTATATTAATTAATGATCCTTAATTACAAATTAATTATTAATTACTTAAATTAAATTAATTACATTAAGTAATTAACTTTAAATTAAACAACATTTATTAATCACCTTGATTAATCTTCAATCAGTAATTAACTACCCTTAATTACTTTCATTTACTAAATTAATTCTCCTTAATTAATTTCTTAATTAATCCCTTGATTAATTATTCAAAGTAATTAAACTTAAATTACTTCCATTAATAAAATCATTATTCACTTAATTACTTCCAGTAATTATTTATTACTAACTTCCCTAAATAATATACCTTAATAATTACAATTTAGTAATTATTATCAAATCATCTCTTGATTATTCTAAATTAATTAAACCTAATTAATTAACTTAACTAATCAAATTAACTTCAATTAATTACAATAATAATTAATTCTTAATTACTTCCATTAAGTAATTTATTTAAATCAAATTCTAAAATGATTATCTTTAAATTAATTAATCTAATTAACTATTAAAATTAATTACATTAATTAATTATTAAATAATCCATAGTTAATGATCTTCATTAACTATTAATAACTCTATAATTACTTTTCTTAAGTAATTAACTTAGATTAAGTATTTATTAATTTTAAATTAATAAATCTTTATAACCAATTAATTAATCTTTAAATTATTTAATTAATTAAGTGTTAACCATAACTTAATTAATATTTAATTATTCATCTAATTAATTCTTAACCATTTATTAATACTCTAATTTATAATCCTTAATTATAAATTAATTATTCCTAATTAATTAATCTTAATTATTAATTAATTTGTTTAAACCTTTAAGTATCTATTAATTAATCCAAATGATTAATTAATCAAATAAATAAATTATCCATTAAATTCCTTATAAATTTAATGAATATAAACTTCTAATTTTCTTAAGATAAAACTTTGTTTTATTAATAATCAAGTTATTCATTTACAAAGTATTCTAAATCTTTAATAATAAATTAATTAATTCAAAACATTAGTTTATTAAATTTATTAAACCATTTTTAATTACCTTTAAGTTTAATGATTTCAACTTTAAGATAAAACATTTTTCTTATCCATAGATAAATTATCATTCTTACCTACATTTGAAAATATCCATTTCAAATTTACACCTAAATTTCATTTTAAATTTGAGACTTAAAATGAATAACAATTTGTCTTTATCAAAGTTTAAATCTAATTCAAAAACTTTTACATGTTAAAGAAATCTTATATCTTTTAAAAATTCAACTTCCTGTTTTTAAATGTTTCTTTACAGTCTTTAAATTTAGATTTAAATTTAAACAGACAGCCTGTTTGAAAAACCTGGTAACACACAAAAATACTCGAGACTCCCTTAAATCACTTCGAGTCGTGCCCTCTAAAAACCCGAGCATCTCACGAAATAACTCGAGTACGAACTCGAGAAAACCCAGACCTCTACACTGCTACCATTCCAGACTTCACCCAGACATGTACCATCGCGTGCACGTGCACATCCACCAGCGGCGTCTCCGTCCATCGCCGAGTATCTCCACACATTGACGATCATCCACCTACCAGAAAACGACCATCACCTCTTCGAACATCACGCAAAATCGAAATCGAGCCTAAAAATCAAAGCCTGGAACAGGAACCATCGTACAGATCAAAACCTGTCAACATCGTTCGTGCTCACGATTCCGACCACCTGAACTCCTGTAACTTCGATCATGTCATCGTTATCGAACAAACTTCACTCTCTCAAACGCCTGTAGCACTCGATCCATCATGGAAGTCGCGATGATCATTTTACCCAAACTAGCAAAAACTAGGGTTCTAACAAAGAAACCACTACTGCTACCTCCTCCATGAATTAAACATCTTCCAGACAATTTTCCAACCATCTCCGATCACTCCTCTGTCATTACCCAAAACCCCAGCTACCACAAATCAAAAGATCACCATAATTTTCCAAAACTCCATATTTAGTTCATCCCAGAACTGCTCCTTAAATACTAAGTTAAAAATCATGATTTTAATGTTAAAAATCATATTATAGTTTAGATATTCGATTTATAATCCTGGATTTATGAATTACCTATTTTGAATTTTCACTTATATATACATGCACTGATTTTTCTTATGTTTCCAGAGACAACAAACTAATATTTTAACTTACTTACAATTTTAAATATTAACTTAAGAAAATCAACAGCTTCATTTTTATAAATTTCATTCTATCAGAAACTTATGATAAGTATTTTAATGAAGTTTTGTGCCTGGAAAATCAAAACAGAACAGGCAAATAGAAAGAAACAGCATACACACATATATATTTACATATGCACACAATACATCCATTGTTCACAGCAGCTTTCAGTTATACATACAAACATTACATATTTATTCACTTCAAACATGATTATCACATGAAGAAATCAAGCAATTTACTTAAGTTAGTTTTAAATAAAAAGTGTTACTCACCTGTTCAAAGATGAAACAGAGACAGTTTTACTTTTGAAAACAGTAGACTTGCAAGCTTCTTTTGAAACTGAGAACTGTGTTTGAACTTTACTTGTTGGATTTAAAACTGCATGCATGTTGCTTCCAAGTTGAACAAATGAAGGCAGATAGACTTGAGGTGGTTCCAGATTGCAAAATGAATGCAGACAGTTTTCTTAAGTTGATTCCAGATTGAAAAAGGCAGGTAGGCTTTAATGTTGAAAAGAATTGCAGACTGATTGTTTTGATTTAATCTCAGGATCGAAGAGTATAGGTTTTGAAATTGATTTGAGATTGTGGTTTTATGAAGAGTTTAGAATATTGAAAATCATATTTACAGGGTATTGATTTTTGGTTTGAGGCAATTTGATTTGTATAAGTTCAAATCTGAAAGCTATATTGATTTCAGATTTTTATTAGAGAAAGAGTTTTGAATTCATCTTGTTTTTAAATAGAAAATAGAAAAAGAAATGGAAAAGGGAAGATGTTTGTTTATATAATGTAAATTAGGATTTAATAAAATTTAAATAAAATGAAAATAAAAAGATGACACTTGTCTTTTGCCTTATCTAATTACTTAACACCTATGCTTAGATGGTTTAATATGTTAACACTTGTCATTTTGAATGCTAATTATCTTACACATGTTATTCTATTATTAAAAGTATTTCTTATTTATTAACTTGTTTTTATGTTAACTTCAATTTAGCTTTAATGTTTCCATTTTAGCTTATTGTTTTTATATATACAATTTACATACCTTTATGTTTTATATAATTTAAAAGTAAATAAAAATCCTTTTTCTTATTTATTAATACTTATCTATATATAAATTACTTTTTTAAAGAAACAAAACTAACTATATTTATAAATAAAAGTTTATACAAATATTCTAAAATCCAAAACAATTTAAATATCTATTCTTTTGAATTTCAAAGATTAAATTCAAATTCAATTTAAATTAAATCCTAAGATTCAATTTAAAAGTTAAGTTATATATATACATATATAATTATTCATTCAATTAAATAAAAATTCCATATTCTATAAAATCCATTCATCTTAATAAAAATAATACATTATACTTATTATCTGAAATTAACATATTTGATATTTAAATAATTTATATAAGAGATTATATTATCAAGTGATATTTAAATAAAGAAACAAAACAAGCCTTTTTGTTAACTCTTATATAATTTTAAACTTAAGTAAAAATATCTTAAGCAATTAAAGTATTTTAAAACTATAAATTTACTAATTTAAATAACTTTGAAAAGTCATATTAAATTAAATCTAAATTCCCAATTTACCCAAAGCTTCTATTTACAATATATATATATAAATAAATATATATATTCAAATAGAAAATATCTTATTAACTTTTAAAAGATAAAATCACCAATTAGTACTAATTTAATCAGATTATTAAATTAAATTCAAATTTTATTATCAAAGATCATCAATATCAATTTAATTATTTAACAGATTATTAAATTGATATTGTTAAAATTTCCGGGATATTACATTGGCTTGATGACTTCATTGAGAATTGCGAATCCGGTTGGTGGATCCGCAACACTCAGTTTATTTTGTAAAGATGTCGAGATTATTTTATGTGATTATTCTTTCCAAGTTGATTTGCATGTTATGCGCTACTTAGGTTTCAGAATGATTTTGGGAATGGATTGGCTTAATCGATATGAAGCCCATATCCTATATCCCGAGCGGACTATTCATCTTCGACATCCTCAATCTGTTAAGCAGATTTCAATTGTTCTTAAAGATTCAGATTCCAGTTCGGGAGCATTCTTGTATTCTCTAAATCCTCATGATGACAATAATGATGATGCGGAAGATGTCATTTCCCTCATTCACATTGTTCGTGAATTTCCCGACAAATTTGAGCCCGTTTTAGGATTACCACCTAAGCGATCAATTGAGTTCAGAATTAATGTAATCCCTGGAGCTCTACCTATTACTCGTCCTCCTTATCGTATGTCCAATAAGGAAAATGAGGAGATGCGTAAACAATTTTCCGAATTGGAAGGAAACAGTTTATTCGTTCTAGTTCCTCTCCATGGGGAGCTTCGGCTATTTTTGTGAAGAAGTCCGATGGTACACTTAGGCTTTGCATTGACTACCACAAGCTTAATGATCTCACCATCAAGAATAAATATCCCTCACCTCGGATTGATGATCTATTCGATCAACTTAGCGGTGCTAGAGTCTTTTCACGATTAGACTTAGCAACCGGTTTTCATCAGCTTCGTATTGTAAAGGATAGTATTCCTTTGACAACGTTCCGTACTCGTTATGGATCTTATGAATGGCTTGTTATGCCATTTGGTTTGACAAATGCTCCAGCTTATTTTGTTGACCTTATGAATCGAGTTTTCAAAGACTTCCTCGATCGATTTGTTCTCATCTTTATCGATGATATTCTTGTTTATTCTAAAACCGAGGAAGAGCATGAAAAACATCTTCGGATTGTGTTGGAAACTCTTAGGAGCAATCAATTGAAAGCAAAATTTTCTAAGTGCCACTTTTGGCAATCTCGTGTGAAATTTTTAGGACATATTATTTCTGAATCCGGAATTTCCGTGGATCCTTCAAAGATTGAAGCGATTCAAAATTGGAAAAGACCGGAGAGTGTGATGGAAATCGTAGCTTTCTCGGATTGGCGGGTTATTATCGTCATTTCATAAAAGAATTTTCTAAAATTTCCGTACCTCTTACTAGTTTGACAAAGAAGGGAGTTAAATACATTTGGTCAGACAAATGTGAAGCTACTTTTCAAAAATTAAAAGAACTCCTTTCCGATGCTCCTATTCTTGTGATTCCCGAAGGGAACCAAGACTTTATTGTTTATACCGATGCTAGTCGTGTTGGTTTGGGAGTCGTTCTCATGCAAAGGGAACGTGTTATCGCTTATGATTCTAGGCAATTGAAGCCTGCCGAGACTAGATATGCCACTCATGATTTAGAGCTCGTGGCTATTATTTTCGCCCTTAGAATTTGGCATCATTATCTTTTAGGAGAGAAATTTGTTCTCAACACCGATCATAAATCTTTGAAGTATTTATTTTCTCAAAAGGAACTTAATTTGCGTCAACAACGTTGGCTCGAGCTCCTTGCATCTTATGATCATGCTATTCTTTATACTCCCGGAAAGGGAAATCGTGTTACCGATGCCCTTAGTCGTAAGCAACAAGCGGTTGTTTCAATCATGATATCCGAATGGAATGATCTCGAGACTTTATCCACTTGTGAGATTCGAGATCGCGAATCCGATTCATGTTCATCTCTTGTTTTATGTAGCCTTGAGGCTCATCCTTCTCTTTTAGACCGCATTCTTAAAGCTCAAAAGCATGATCCAGAATTGGCTCTTCTTAGCCAAAGATGTAGGGATAAAATTGTTATCGAAGGTTTGAATGGCTTTGATATTGATGCTCGTGGCAGTATTCGAAGGTTTGGTAGACTTATTGTGCCAAACATTTGTGATCTTCGTAAAGACATTTTAAAAGATTCTCATCGTTCTAAATTTACCATTCATCCCAGTAGTAGTAAAATATATGCGAACATGAAGCGACTATATTATTGGGATGGAATGAAATATGATATTGCTAACTTTATTAAGCGTTGTATGACTTGCCAACTCGTAAAGGCCGAGCATCAAAGGCCCGGTGGGTTATTACAACCTTGGACATTCCAATATGGAAGTGGGATCAAGTCTCCATGGACTTTATTGACGGTCTTCCCCGTTCTCGTTCGGGTCATGATAGTCTATGGGTGATAGAAGATAGACTTACAAAATCCGCCCATTTTCTTCCCGTTCGTTCCAATCGGACCGCACCTCTTTTGGCTAAACTCTATGTCAAAGAAATTATTAAATTGCATGGAGTTCCTACTTCTATTGTTAGTGATCGTGATCCATTATTTACTAGTGGATTTTGGAAAGGTCTTCAAAAAGCTTTGGGAAGAAAGCTTAATTTTAGCACCACTTATCATCCTCAGTCCGATGGACAAACCAAGCGTGTGAATCAAACTCTTGAAGATCTTCTTCGTGCATGTGTTCTGGATTTTGGTGGAAGTTGGGAAGATCATATTTCCCTTGTTGAGTTTTCTTATAATAATAGCTTCCAATCTAGTATTGGTATGGCACCTTTTGAGGCACTCTATGGGAGGCCATGCCGATCTCCTTCGTGTTGGCTTGAAGCCGGTGAGAAGCTGGTTTTAGCTCTAGATTTTATTCGTGATTCCATAGAAAAGGTTGACCTTATTCGTCATAGGATGAAAGAAGCTCAGAGTAGATAAAAATCCTATGCCGATAATCGAAGAAGGAAATTAGAATTTTCTGTGGGAGATTTAGTGTTTATTCGTGTTTCACCTATGAAGGGTGTTGTGCGTTTCAGTCGATCGGAAAAGTTAGCACCTCGATATATTAGCCCTTTTCCCATCACCGAACGCATTGGTTTCGTGGCTTATCGCCTTTTATTACCGGCTCAATTTTCTACTATTCATGATGTATTCCACGTCTCTCAACTACGGAAATGCCTTAGAGATTCCGATCTTGTTCTTGAGCCCGGTGCTATTGAAGAAATTGAAGTTTCACCAAATTTAACTTATGAGCAACATCCTATTCGTATCATTGCTACGGAGGTTAAACGCCTTCATAATAAAGATGTCCCGCTTGTGAAAGTTCAATGGTCCTCAAATCCTAAGGATTGCTCTTGGGAATCTAGAGAATTCATCGAGCGAACACATCCAGACTTACTCTCTCGTGCTCCTTAAGGTGAACTTCTCATTTCAAAATTTCTCCTTTTATGTTGATTATGCCTTAGTATGGTTGTTACTTTTTATTTTTTCTTCTTAAGTATTGCGAGGACGCAATTTCTTTAAGGAGAGGAGTCTGTAACAACCCACATATTTTACGATTGTATATTTAAATGTTTTATTTAAATATAGCATCGTTAATCGAATTAAAGTCCGAAATGTTACCTTTTGTAAACAGTCGAATTGGGACGCGAGACCACTCTTATTGAGTCTAAAATGGCGTTTACAACTTTTTTGAGTATAAACATCGATATGTTTGGAGTTGATTAGAATTTTGATGTTTTCATTTGGGACTTTGGGTTTGGGTTTCAGCCCACTAACCCAATAAGTGAACCCAACTCCTTTATCAAACACTCTAATTCAACTCCTCTTCATTCATTTCATTCCTCATTTCCTAACACTCAAGCTCAAGAGAAAAATGGGGGAAAAGATTGGAAATTAAAATTCCTAAGCCCTAGTTCACTTAGGAAATTGAAGTTTTTGCTCTAAAATCAAAGAGAAGCTTAGGTAAGCATCCTCTTCTTCTTCTCCATCTCAATCTCTCTTCAATTCTCAGAAATTCCTAACCCTAACTTAGGAAAAACTTCACCTTTGATAATAGATTGAAGATTATAGAGGTTTATTGAAGAGGAATTGGTCTTGCCTTGTTTTAAAACTTCTCATTCGTTGTTTTTGGGTTTAAAGGTGAGTTCTTTAACTCACATCTACATCTATAACTTTCATTGTTGTTAGGTATGAATTCCTAACATTTGTGCATGTTCATTTGCTTTTGATTTGAATTGATTTGGTGAATTTTCCAAATTTTGGTGTTTTGGTCCAATTTTATGAAAATCTTACTATGGATGTTTGGACGTGATATTTGGGGTGTATCGAAGAGCCTATAAGGCTGGGTTGTCGCTTGGCATAAATCCCTAGTCGTTGTTGCTCGTCCAATCGCTTTCGAAATGTTTTGGCCATCTTGGCCTAGGCAAACTGTTGCCCAGGCCAGGTGACCGGACGTCTGGATATCAAGTCCAGACGTCTGGTTATAGACCTGGAGGAAAAGAAAATAAGCACACAGAAAATAAAATGGCAGAGAATAATTCCAGACGTCTGAAATATAGGTTCAGATGTCTGGATTAGGTCTCAGACGTCTGCCTTGAAATTTCAGACGTCTGGGAGGTTTTCTGAAAATTTCCAGAAAACAAATCCAGACGTCTGGATTCTAAACCAGACGTTTGGAACTGTGCATTTTGCCTATTTGCCTATTTTTTTGAGTGGATTTCCAAATTTTAATCGATTTTGTTGGTCCGGTTAATTGTTATCACTTATTATCGACTTTGATGACTTCTTTCTTTGGGTTTTTTTGGGAATATCCATTTGATGGATTTGATATCGATTTTTATGGTTTTGATTCACGTCGTCGAATGTGAATTTTTGGTTGATCGATTGTTTCTACAATTGTTTTCTGTGATTTGTCACTTTTAAAAATACAAAGGTTTCTATACTAGTAGTAAATATTCAAACGCTTCCACAAAGATGATTTCAATACCATTTTTAATACAAAACTCGTTTTTAAATCCGTTTTCCAATCTATTAGTATATATGAACCTTTGCCTCATTCGTACGAGAAATTCAATTAAACGACTTAGCAAAACAAGTGGTATGAAACGCTTGCATTTACTTCGTCGGTTAATTCTTAGACTTGTTCGATTGAAATCTTGTGACAATTTTCGAGTGGAAATCTACAATTTGTTCGTAAATATTTAAGTTAAGCTAGTGGTTATGGGACATGAAGCTAAACTCTTATATTTACTAGCTTAGTGTGATTCACACTTCTTATTGATCAATGGTGATCATTTTGTGATTTAGACTAGCGATGTGCGATGTCTCTTTGTTTGTGTGGGGGACTAAAAACCCCGTTTGTGGAGCTTCGGTTCAAATTGGTGGGGTAGCAACCCATGGTCTTCGGGCCATTTGTGGAGCTTCGGCTCAAACCTGATGGTTAGCGACCATGGAATAGCGTTCCGTTTGTGACACACGTGTTGGTGATTTTTCATGCTCCCGTTTGTGATAGGCCTCCCCCTTTGTGATTTCTGGATTTCTAGTTGTTGATTTCTAGAATTTGTGTTTCACCAAGTTTCGTGGTTTGCATTGATAAGATTTATCAATATCTTTGGTTTGGTGAATAAGTTAAAGAATATGACATTCTTTTTGGTGTTTGAGTAGATTTGAGATATTGTATGATTTTTATTGATATTGAATGTATACTTGTCACAGTATGGCATTATTGTTATCATACGTTTTTGTGATATCTCTTATCCTATCTCATTTTATCTGATATTTATAGCTAGACTGATCTGTTTATTATTTTCTTCTTAAATAATACTCGGGTCAGACCGAGGTATTTCAGGTGCTTCTGCTTGACTTCTTATCAGGGTCCGTCACCTGATTTTTGGCTAACTACTTTAGCTTAGTAGTTTTTGTTATTATACATTTGAGATAGAGACTCCTTGATGTATAATTATTCTTTTGTCTAGCACTTGTACCTATTCTTTTGTGATGTAGTGGATCTTGTATGACCATTACTCTGATGTACACCTTTATGTCATATATTCATATCTGTTTCCACCTTTGTGATATGAATATCTGTGACTGATTTGTGTTACGTTTATTTCTATACTTGTTTCCGAAGGCCACATAGCCACTGTGTGGTAGCTTTGAGTTTGTATTTGATATGTTGGATTTCCTATTGAAATGAAATGCAAGTCATATTATCTGACATATCGGTACTCGCAAAAGCAATTACACAGATGGTCGCTCCTCAACAGCCTTATTCTTCGTGTTAGTCGACGACATTATCCCGTAGTGTCCTTGGCTAGTGTGAGTATAGAGGTGGGGCATCCCAATTTACTTTTAATTCATTTATTTATATAAAGATCAATCACTTACATAATTTGTTTTCCATTAAAGATTTAAGTCAATAATGAATCATTTCAAAAAAATATTACTTAAGCTTCTACTGCCTTACTTAAGTTTATAACTTAATTCAGTTATAGAATAAAAATTTAAGTTTTTGGTATGCACCCTTGAAGAGAAAAGAAATATTTCAATATATCTAAAAATTCAATTAAAACATTTAACCTCGTTCACTTAGTAATAATATAAGATATGTTTAAAACATCCTCATAGCATTATGCAAAGATTTTTCGAAAGTCTAAAACAATGTTAGAAATTTATATCAAAACATTATAATAAGCTTTAAAATAAAGTTCCTTAAATCCGATAATTTATTAGACTCATTATTTTTAAAATAAGTATAAACTCAAGATTATTAAACTAAAACTAATAGTATACTCAAATCTTACATTAAATTTCTAAATCAAAGTATAAAATTTCATATCTTCATAATTAATTTTACACACTTGTTTTAAAATGAATATTCAAATCATGGAAAACATTGTTTCAGTTTAATACAAGATTCAAATGGTAAATAAACCTTTAAATTTACTATTAGTACTTCGAAATCAAGTAATATTCAAACCATACTTTCAAAAATAGCGATTCCAATTTATTTTTCAAGCATATTACTATAAATAAATTTCCCAAATCATTTTTTTATAAAATTGTAAAACATTTTTTTATATAGTCCATTTATATAATATCTTTGAATTATACATTCAAAGAAACTTATATAAATTTTACTTGAAATATTCATTTGAAAACTTCATTTGCAAATCAATCATCTTTAATACTTTAATACTTTACAAAAATTCATTTGTAAAATTTCTTGCTTCATTTATAAATACCATTTAAATATTTTAAACAAGATCTTTATAAATATATGTAAACTATTTGAAAATAATTATTTACATCATTACTTATATTTAAAAAGGAGTTATTGAAAACCTTAAATCCATTATTTATAAATTTATTAGTATAATCTCAAAGTACTTTTCAAACATTATTAATAAATCAATAATCATTAACTTTAAATATGTTTTATTGAATTAATAATTTCTCACGATATTTACAACACTAATAATTAACTATTAAACCATGTTGTACATAAATAAACAATATTTTAAACATTTAAAAGTATTTAGAAAGGAAAAAAATAACCAAAATATCCTTTATATAATACTTTATCAAAATACTTTTATAACTCGATGTCTTAACAAGTTTATCCTCGTTCTTACAGACTCTAGCCATGCGTTGATTAGGCGTAAGACTAGAATTCTCTAAGTACTTAGTAGACCTGTTTAAACATCCAGTGAAAATACTTAAAAATAGATATGAAAAGTACCGCTCAAAATCTAATGTCGAATGATGATGTTACGATAGCAGTGGCCCGCTGCTGATCCAATGTTTACGCAATGGACACAAAACTTTCCAAAAGATCCTTCCACCTTCCGGATTCCAGAAAAATATCATAGCCATTTCGTAAACAAGGAACCATTGACCCATGCTGCAGTGGTACACTACTGATTCAATGATTTACGCAATGGATGCACTTCCTTCCCGGAAGATCCATAAACAACAGATCCCAGGATTGAAAGCGCCTCCATTAGGTAAACTAAAGAACCATCTACCCTAAAAAAATCGAGGAACTCATGACTTTAAGTCCGGACAACCATATCGGTTTGAATCCATTTCTGAATTCACCTAAGTATATTAGGTTTTTTTTCGGTCGAATCCATTCCTGAATTCCCCAAGTCCATCTGGGTCGAAGCATATCATACTATACTTCTTCGCGGAGGTACTTCTCCGTACCTTTTACTTCAAAATATATCATACCATATATAGTACCCTTCCAAAATCATAACTTCAAATATCACACTTATATAAGTTCCATTATATACAAGATTTCATTTTCAGATCGAGTACTATCCAAAATCAATAGTTTCGAATATATCAAATCATTCTTATATAAATTCCCTTGTATATAAGATTTATCTCTTCAGATCAAATACCTTCCAAAATCAATAGTCTTCAAAATCACCTTATACTTATATAAAGTCCATCTTATATAAGAATCAAAAAATTTCCAAAATCAATTACGCTACATAAAAAAAGCCACATGGGATTGAACATCTTTGCTTTATAAAAGGTTTTGAATTTAAAATAGTTTTGAGTCTAAAAGAGTGTTTTTTATTTAAAATATTTTTGTAAAATAGTGATGAATTAAAAATAGTTTTGGACTGAAGTAGTTATTTAGTTTGAATAAAAAAATAGTTTTGTAAAATGGTTTTGAATTAATAGTGGTTCTGCATAAAAAAATTTCCAATTTAAATTACAAAGGATATCCAACCCAACAACTTTCATTTTCAGTGTCAAAGCGTATCAATTATATTAGAACATAAGATGTACATATGTGATCATCACACAATATCACATTCGATCGCTCGCTCGATCACACAATTTTGCTTTCGAACTAGTATTGTTCATTCGACTTCCCTAGTGCGGACTTTGATAAGGTTTCTTGACTAGAAATCATCATTCTCCGTGCATAGCCATATACTATGATAGAGAATTTTAGAATCAAACCAAAAATCCATATCAAATATTCGCTATCAAGAATTGAATGAACAATCCTAACATGAAATGGTGTAATTCACCTCGAACTTATGTGCTCAAATCCGGATCAAATTAGTTATGCGAATAAAACAATATACATACAACTTACATATTTATTCCAATTTGTTTCATCACAATTACGTTTTCAATTCACATTATAAATCTTGTTCATTTATACACATTTTTTCTCTTATCAATTTATATATAAAAAAAATTCTCCATTTAATGACAAAACCATTAATGAATAACATTACTACATCTCGCTTCATTTTAAATCACATTCATTTTCACATATAGTATTTCTCATTTAATACTACATTTATTTGCGAATCATTTCATAAGAAATTTCCTTAAGTTTATAACAAATTTATAAAGCTTAACTTCTTTTATAAGACATTATTCGAGTTTAAAGTTATCACAACTTTAATTATAACCATTTCTTGCAATATGCATTTATTTCATAAACAATTTACAGGTCATGAATTTATTTATAATTATTTCCTTTTAAGTTCATATTTGTTTATCCAATTAGTTTTCACTTTTACTTTTCAAATTATTATGACACATTTCATAAATTTTAACCAAGTTTATAAACACTTTTGCAACCATTTAGCTTTATTTATAACACGTTTTTTTTTTCAATTTCAACTCAACACTTCAATACTTAAATTCACACTTATAGTACCATATTTCATCTTAAAAGTACATACAAACTTTCAGAATCATTTTCTTAACATAAATTTAACAATTCAAATCTTGTTTTACTCATTTTGCCTTTTCCAATTAAGGTTATAAAATTCAACTTTTATAATTTTACAAAATTACTAAGTTTTAAGACTAAAATTAATTTCAAAATTTTGGACTGTCCAGAATTTCATAACATTCCATTTTATTTCAATAGTTGAAACTACCAATCAACAAAACAACAAGATTCACAACAAAACATTTCAATTTCATAAACAAATATCCTAATTATTCACTTTTGAATAATACTACTATTATTTACAAAATATTTGAAAACCAATTTCTAAAACATCAGAATTTTAGTTCTCAAATTTTCAGTTTAAATTCTCTTTATTAAGGCTAAACTTAGAAATCATGTTTATATAATCATTCACTTTATTTTCTTTAATACACCATTATTAAACTAGTGTTTATTTCATAAATTGCAAATCAACAATAAATGATAATAATTAAATATTATCATTTCCTTAAACAAACACATTACAAATAACTATATTAGTTATAAAAAAAGTTATTCCCTTATATATAACATATAATATTAGGAAAAATTATTTCATTTCAAAACTATATAAAACATTTTATAACACAAACAAATATGCACTCTCGTATATATATACACACTAACTCATTCTAGAGTATTACTAACCTTATCTCTAATGAGTTAACCCCAACAGGCTAAGGTTTCTCTAAACCTAAGCTCCGATATCGCCACTGTAACGACCCACCTTTTTGGACGGTTTAAACCGACAATAAACCACACGTGTCAAATCAAACCATTCAAAAGGGAGGATTGTTAATGGGGTAAATAAGAAAATAAGAGAAAAGAAGGAAAAAACAAAACACAAAATCTCAAAGCGGAATGACAAAATATAATAATTAAATAAACAGTTCATGAAGTTGTTTTACAAATAAAATTTGATTACACTTTTACAATATATCAGAGTTATTCATACAACAGGAATAATAATAAAATAAGGCAGCGGAACAACATGATGAAGTGGGATAAAATAACAATATAATACTAAACTCCATCTTCGTCCTCCAGAATAATGTCTTCAACACTGAAAAGCTCAGGCTGACCTGAGCATAATGAAAAACAATACACTCGAGTCAGAACTAAAAAAAATTCCTATGTAAGTCAAATCAATCTCAAATAAAATATGGGTGCAATGGCTTCAGAGATGTTACGGGATTTCCCATCTCCTATCAGGTGTGCAACGTGAATATAATTATTTTAGAGATTTCAAATAATTCGAAGTAATAATTTTAGTCACTTTAATTAAAATAAATCTGAAGTTTAAATTTAAACTTAAACCTTTCAAATAATTCAATTCCAACACATAATCCAAATTCAAGAAATTGTTTGGGCATACATCATTTCAACCCATAATTTAAATGTCTTAGTTATCCAATTCTAAAATGATTTAGATGACCATTTAAGTGATGTCGATAATATACACGGTGATAACAGGGACATATTAAAATAAATAAACAACCATACATCCAACATATCAATCAATAAACATCCATTTCAGACAACATCCAAATCAACCAGTATATTACAACAGTTAATAGTTATCAATATCGAGGTTTTAACTATCAGTTAAATTCCAATATAAAATTAAATGTCAATTTAATTTTATGTCAATTCAGATTCAATATCAATATAAATGTCAATTTAAACCAATAAACAACAATCAAATATATATATATATATATATATATCATTATAAATTTTATTTAACTCGCAATGGAAATTTTAGTATTGCGTGAGTGGGTTGAAGCACTCACCTTTTTAGCTTTCCTTCCTCTAATTAGGTTTAGATCTGCCACTGCTTTCTTTCTTTTAACTTTGATTTTCTTTCTTGTTTTTTCTTATATTTGAAGGTTTTGGAGGAGATAGAGATGTAACGACCCGTATTTTTAACTATTTAAAAAAATTTGAATTTAATATGGTTATTGGATCAAAATAGTTAGAAATAAATGTTTAATGATTATTAATGTAATTTATTGGAGGATTAAATTGTTTAAATTTAATAGTGGAAATTATTTGAATAATCGAATTTTGGATTTAATATGATTAAGAATGATATCAAAAGTTGAATTGTTTTTAAACAACGATGAAGACTGTTAACGTTTGAAATTGGATTTAAAAGTGAATAATTAGAAATTGGAAATTTTATACTTTAATTAACGTGTAAAAAATAGCCATTTTGGCCACTGTCTCAGAATTCGACGAAACCAGTTTCATCGGATCCGTAATAGTGATTTATTATAGGATTTCAAGTTTCGTAGCGATCGGACTTGTCGTTTGGCCGTGCGAGTTTGAAACACGTAGAAATTTATTTTAGAATTTAATTAAATAAGTCGATTTGAAAAGCTATCTTCTACATACGATCGAATTAGGCTTTGGGACTAGTTCCATTGTGTTCGGAATGCGGGTAAAATATTAGGAATGCCAAGCGGCACGCTTCGTTTGGAACTCGAGAATTTCAGACGTTTAAGGGCGAGATATTTCTAATTAATAATATTATTGTCGTTTCCATTCAAATATTTTATACGTGCACGCTGCTCTAATCTGGTCAAACCCCTACTTCCTATTCCTTTTCTTCTCAATCATTCCAATTAAAGGAACTACCGATCGACTCTTAAAAAAAATTTAGAACGATAAAAATGGTGATCGAGAAAATTCCTGGTCAAACATGAAGACGACGCGCGCCGAGGGAGGAGCGCGATGGATGTCGACTATGATTTAGGGTTCTTGAGCACGAGTGGAAATTGAAGGCTCGATGCTAATTCGATCGGCATTTGGGCTAGGGTGGAGGCGAGCGAGCGATGAAGCTCGATCGCGTAGAAAAAAAGGGGAAAAAGTATGTCATGACCCGAGGCGACGAACGGAGGCACGACTAGGTGCGAGACCGGCGGGGAGCAGGAGCTGGTGTGGGCGGCTGCGCGTGGCAGGCGAGTGGCATGCTCAGATGAATGGAATCGCGACAGGGAGATGATGGAGCAGGCGTGCATGTTTAGGTTAGTTTTTTATTATTTAATTTTAATTTTTGTTAATTAGTATATTAATTATATCGATATTAATAAAATTGTAAATCTCTCGTACGAGGCTCATTTCGCGTGAAACGAGTTGTTGAGATTTCATTTCGATATCGTCTACAATTTGGATCGAGCTGGAATTTTATTTGATGCTGAAGATATTTTCAGTTTCAAATAGAAAGGTGAGTATTTATACGCTCACAAGTACTAAAATATTTTTTTATGTAGTTGAATTATATCGTGAAGTGAATTGAATTTATTGTTTGATAAATTTAATTGACATTTAAATTGACATCTGAATTAAATAATAGAATTTGAATTGACAGTTAAATTTAATTAGAATTAAACTGTTAGTAAAATTCTCGATTTTTGATAATTGGTTGATTGTCATGATTTTTGACTGTTTGGATGATCGATTGAGATGGATGCTATTAGTTGATATTTTGGATGATTTGGATGTTTATTTATATTTAATATATCCTGTTATCATCCTGTATATTATTTACAACATATAAAACTGTAAATTGAATTATTTCGAATAAATTAAGAAATAGGTTGAAATGATATATACCTATGGCATTTATTTTGGATTGAAATGATATATATCCATCCCTGAATTAAATTGGAATAACTGATTCACTAGGCCATATGATAGAAAATTATATACGGACACCGGATTGGTTAAATTAAATGATTTTAAATTTTTTGTTTTGAAATTATTTAAAGGATATTATTTTAAGAAGTAAAAGTTGAATTTATGGAAATCGAACTATTTTCAAACTTGAGCTCGAAGTGTTGAAATTTAAATTTGATAACATAAATTGTTTAAATAATCGAAGTTGAGATTTTTAAGTTATAAGCGAAATATGATTTGAATTTCAGAAATTGATTTGTTTTAAAAGATTGGATTTTTATTCGAACTTTGAATATTGCTAAGTAAAAGTGATATAAAACGATATTTCGAAATCGAGCTCAGAATTGAATTATATTTGAAGATTTGAATTTTAAATTGGATATTGAAGGTAAATTTGATTTAAGTGTTTTAAATCGATATTTTAGAAATCGAACTAGGAATTGATATAAATTGAAATGGTTTAAATTTGAGAATTAAATTGAAATTAATTTGGAATTGGATTCGAAATTAATTTGAAATTGAAATTGAATTTGAATTTGACTTGAAATCGGAATTGAACCGATTAAATCGAAGTGGAAATTGGAATTGATTTGAATTGGGAAATTTGGAATTGAATCGGTTTGACTTTGAAACTATTTTCAAATGAATTATTTTAGTATAAACGGTTTAAAATCTATATTCTTTAAATATTTAAATTATTTTGATTTTCCAAACTATTTTACTATATAAACCATTTTTAATATTCATACTTTTTTCTATTAAATTATTTTAACTATTTAACTACTTTAAAACTTTTTAAACTATTTCTAAAAATTCAAACTAGTCAAAGGGTGGAATGTTTATATTTAAATTTAGGATTTAAATGCGAATTGGGTTAAAGTGAATTATAACCAAAATTGTAAATTCGAATCAAGTTTTGAACTGAAATCGATATATCAAACTGAATTGACATTTTGAAGTAACAATATGATTTTTGAGGCGAATATGGTAATTTTGAAATGAAATTAATTTTGAAGCGAATATGATATTTTGATATCAAGGATGAATTGTTTTTGAAATGTAAAAAAACCAACTAGTGTGTAAAACGACGTTTGGTTGTTAAAGAGACCGGGGCCTCTTATTGGCATACTCTCTGTCAATATTGGAACCACTTTAACAACTGTGTACGCGGTGGATGATACCCAGAATGTAGTGGTTGAATTGGCGAACGTTTACTGGAATGAAGTAAGAGAACGATGATGTATAGTTTTGACACTCGTGTCACAATTAAATTGACTAAAACAGGAGCCTATGTCTGCCCACTGAGGTTAGCTATCTCTGGCGACGTCGATCCCTCATATTACTATTGTGATTTCGTATTCGATGGCTGCACCTTTTTGTTCGGATTGATTGTCGCGGTCGGCCACGGATGGGTTACGACCAGCCAGAAAGGGTAAACTGGTAGATTCCTACCTTGGGCAGTGCCTCACATGCCTTGTCATGTTTATCCTTATACGAGCCCATTATGACTTTGGTTTAGTACTGTACCTATAGGGGACTCACTGGCTACCGGCGTTACTGGTTGTGTTACAGGACCTGCATAGACTACATGCTATAAAAATGTGTTAAGGGGGATAAATGTAAAGCCATAACGCTATTTTGATATTTATTTTACTGATAGCCATTATCTATTATAGCCTACACTATTACATATAGATAGTTTGACGGATCCTTAAGAGATGGAAAACCCCGTAACATCTCTTAAGTTATTGCACTCATATTTCGTGATATTGATTTGACTTACATAAGAGTATTTTAGTCCTGACTCGAGTGTTTTGTCTTTTCATTACGCTCGGGTCAGCCCTGAGTTTATCAATGTATTGAAGATCATTTTCTGAAGGATGAAGACGAAGATTTGGTATATTACTATTGTTATTCTCTGCATCATGCTATTCTGCTGCATTGACTATTTATCCCTGATGTATATACATAACTCTGATAAATGCTGTATAGATTATAATCAAATGTATAGTAAACAGCTTCATGAACTGTTATTTGATTATTATATTTTATCATTCCGCTATGAGATTTTGTGATTGTTTTCTTCTTCTTTTCTTCTTTTTCTTAATTAACCCTATTGATTATCTACGTTTCGGATTATTTAAGTTGGACATGTGTGGATTATTGTCGATTTAAACCTTCCGAAATGTGGGTCATCACACAGAAAAGTTTGTATAATCTAAATTTGAAGGAGAAATTTTAAAAAAGAGAAGAAGAAAAAAATGTAGATTTGAAGAAATTTTTGTTTGGAAAAGAGAAGAAAATGAAGAAGGAGGAGGGAGGAAAAGAGAGGTGAAGAAAGGTTAAACAAAAATTATATATATAATATAAAATGAAACTCAGGTTTGAAAAATGTAGCTTCAGAGAAAAGAAGAAGGAACAACCGAAAATGAAGAAACAAACAAAAATGAGGAAAGAAATGAAGCAGATATTAAATAAAGAATGAAAGGTACACATTTGAATTTTAAAAGACATGTTTACAAAGTAAGCAAAACTTTTGGTATAAAATTTCAAAACGTGTGCTACCTCAATTAATTTCATTAATAGGAAATGTTTCAAGGCAAAGCTCACGTGTAAATAAATGAAACTTACAGGAAAACCAAAAGTGGCATGTATTAATAGAAGTAAATAATAATAGAAATAAATAAATGAAAGGGACGATTGAAATCTGAGACGATAAATAAATGAAAAGATTAATGAACGTGAATAGTGGAATATGAAATTCTAACATATTTAAGACTATTCATTACACAAAGAAAGGACGGAGCATTTAATTCGGTTTAAACCCACGTGCTAGGTGAAAAGTTTCTTTTTTCTGAAGGGAAATGAATGCATGCATGAGTGAATAGTGTATGTAAATGAATTCATGAATTAATGCACATACACATTTCATTTCAAATGCAAAGTAACGCCTCATTAATAATTCAATTTATGGCAAGAAGTGAAAGAACAGAATGAAATATGCAAAAGAGAGGGGTCAACGAAAACGTGAGATGGCAGCAAAATGCCAAAATGAAGTAAGGTAATAAATTAATGAGAATGGAAGAATTAGTATAGTGCAAACAACTTTTGAAATTAAATTTTAAAATATATATTCCCTTCAATACATTTCATTAACTTCAAATATACACATAAATATATGTTAATTTAATCATTATTATATTTTTTTTACACACAATTAATAATATTGAACACACCAGTTAACTTAATATTTCTCATTAAAATACTTATTATATTTTTAACACAAAACGTAAGTTGCGCATATCACTAATTAATTACAATTCACTTCTATTTCTTATTAATGGAAAGATTTTAATTGCTATTAATTCCAATAATTAAATTTCAAAACATACGCTGATTACTGAGAAGATAGTTAATCCAATTGTTTTCCTTTAAATTGTAATTCAAACATATCTATTAACATTATTGGTTACAAACATGAGTTAGAAATTTACCGATGAATAATTAATTTCTCACTCTATGCTAAAACACGTTTCAAATAAATAATCATATGATTTTCTCCTTTAATAAATTATTCATTTTATTCTTCATTAACATTTATTATTACAATCACCGTTATTAATTACATTCAAACAATGTTATTAAATACACCTAACGTATTTAATCATTTTTTTTATCTTACTGTAATACATGTTATTAGTGGAAATTCAAATTAATATCATAAATATATCTCCTAACATATATTAACACAAATAAAATCATAATTTTTTTATTTTTCTACCACTTATATTCCCAAATTATACTCCTTATTACAATTAGCCTTTGGTATTCCCATCCATTAATTACATTTGAAATAATGTCATTAAAATACACATTAATATACGTTCTAGATTCCAACCTATGTTAACCAATTTCAATTAATTACATAAAACCTCACCATTAGATACAATATTTAATTTATTTTCTTATTTATAAATTATAGCCAAATTAACTTTACAATTATTTCAATTGATTGAGATTACATTAAAATAGTTGTTAATAACATTCAAACAATAATATTAAATCATATTCTAATTATTTTTCTCATTAATAAATCATAAATTTTAATTTCCTCAGATATTAAATTCCAAAAACCTTATTTAATTTAATATTTTTAATTATAAAAAATTACGAGTCATTACAGTTTTGGTTTCTAGTTTATATATACATAAAAAAGAAAAGGAACAACTCCTTTTATACATGGCCTAATGTATATAGTTATAGACATACATACATACACAAGTATGTTTGTATATACATATGTGTGTATGTATACACATGTGATATGCATTTGTATTAAATACCAAATATATATATATATATGCATATAATGCATGTTATTAACACATAGATACATGCGCACACGCGCACACACAAACACACACACACAAATATATGCATGAATGCATGTATGAGAGAGAGCAAGGATTCGTAGCCTTTCTTATTTAGCACCATCACCTACTCCCCTGATATCGACCACATGTTTATATTTAAATAATTGGTCCATGTGATAAGAGAAAGGAAAATTATTTAAATATAAATATGTGGTAGTTAGAAAAGTGAATTGATAAGATAATATTTTATAACAGAGTATTTTATTATTTGATTCAGAAAGATACAAGATACAAAGTTTAACAGAGAGCAATTTATATACATATGAGTATTGGGCCTAAATGTACAGGTCCATAATCCAAAGTAGATCTGAAGAGTGATGTAGCCATTGGGTAGAATGAACGGCTATGATGCCAAGAAGAAAGATATGCGGATTGATAACCAGTTAAGCGAAAGCACACTTCATTTTAACTCCCCCCTTCAAACCCGAGCTAGGGTTTGCCAACGAAAGAAAAACAATGGCGGCTCCTTTCTTCTTTTTATCTCTAGATGGAAATTCGACATGAAAAAGATAGTACCCATCTGCAGACTTCATAATCATTCAGGAATAAAGATAGCCCTTTGAGATCTCTGGCCAGGATTAGCTTCGTCGACATTAAGCTCCTCTCTTAATTTTGTGAAGCTTGGTTTTAACAGCGGCTTTGTAAGTATATCTGCTTTTTGATGCTGCGATGGTATGTATCCAATCCTTAATTTCTCATTTATTACTTGTTCTCTGATAAAATAGAGGTCTAATTCGATATGCTTGGTCTTAGAATGAAGAACTGGATTAGAAGTTAGGGATATAGCACTAACGTTATCACACCAAATTATTGTCTTTTTGTCTGACTCGACATTAAGTTCACTTAACAGTGACTCTAACCACATAACTTCAGCTGCTGCACTTGCCACACACCTAAATTCTGCTTCTGTACTTGATCTTGACACTGTGCTTTGTTTTCTTGCACTCCATGATACAGGATTTTTCCCTAAATAGATACAATATCCTGATGTTGATTTCCTATCATCAGTATCTGTCCCCCAGTCAGCATCTGCATAAGCATTTATATTGAGTGTATGACTGGATTTAAAGATAAGACCATGATTTATAGTTCCTTTGAGATATCTGAGTATTCTCTTGACAGCTTTCCAATGATTATCTAGTGGATTTTGCATATACTGGCTGACTTTATTGACACAAAATGATATGTCTGGCCTTGTTATAGTCACATATTGAAGTGCACCCACTATACTCCTGTATTGCCTTTGATTTTGAATTGCTTCACCCTTATATCTTGATAGTTGATGATTTGTAATTATTGGAGTTGGTAAGGGATTTGCTTTGTCCATTTTAGCTCTTGCTAATATTTCTGAGATGTACTTCCTTTGATTAAGATGTATTTCTGATTTTGAGGTTCTCTGAACTTCAATTCCTAGGAAGTAATTTAGATCACCCAGATCTTTAATTGAGAATTCTGAGTTGAGCATTGCAGTGACTTTTTCAATTTCTTGCACACTGCTTCCTGTAATCACAAAATCATCAACATAAATTAGGATATAAGTGGTAGCAATATCATTAATCTTAGTAAATATGGAGTTGTCAGATTTTAATGATTTGTAGCCAAATTTCATCAGAGTTGACTTGAGCTTATCAAACCAAACTCTTGGAGCTTGTTTTAAGCCATAGATAGCTTTATTGAGTTTGCACACTTGTTGTTTGTCTGATTTCTGTGTGAACCCTTCTGGTTGTTCCATAAATACTTCTTCCTGCAAAGTACCATTGAGAAAAGCATTATTAACATCTAGTTGTTTGATGCTCCAATTTCTACTTAAAGCAATGGTTAGAATAACTCTAATTGAGGATGGTTTCACAACAGGAGAAAAAGTTTCTGAAAAATCAAACCCATGCTGTTGTGAATACCCCTTAGCAACTAACCTTGCTTTATATTTAGAAATTGAGCCATCTGCATTTTTCTTTAATTTAAAAGTCCATCTGCACCCAATTATATTTTTATTTGCTGGTTTCTCAACCAGATCCCAAGTTTTTTTGTTGATTAGAGCATTGTATTCTTCCTGCATAGCAGCTCTCCAATTATTATTTTGAGCAGCTTCTATGTAGGAAGAGGGTTCTTCCTGAACAACTATGTTGTTCATAATTTTTGGTTTATAGATACCACACTTTGCTCTAGTTAACATTGGGTGAACATTGATGTTATCTCTGACAATGCTGTCAGAGTTGTTGTTACTGCAGCTCATAGTATCATCACTGATGACTTGATCATGATTTGGGCTGTAAGTTCCTTGATTTTGAGCATTCTGATTGTTGCTAATATCTTCATTTGCAGCTTGCTCTTGACTTGATTCTCTGCCAGCCATGGTGTGTTGAGAACTTGTGATGATCTCATCCCTTAGGGGCTGAACTGAGGGCTGTATCTCAATCTCTTCAGGTAGATCAGGAATCATGAATCTTGGATTCATTACTTTTTCAGTAGTTTTAATTTCTGTACTACTGAATGGGAATATCTACTCATTGATATATTTTTCCTTTGTTGTCTAAGCACCTATACCCCTTCTGTTTGTTACTATATCCTAAGAATGTGCAGGGGATAGATCTGAAATCTAACTTGTGTTTGTTATAAGGCCTTAAACAAGGAAAACATTGGCACCCAAATATTTTTAAATGCTCGTAATCTAGTTTAACTTTAGTTAGCACTTCTTGAGGACACTTGAATTGAAGAATTTTTGTGGGTAGTATATTTATCAAGTGCACAGCAGTGTTAAATGCTTCTGGCCAAAACTTTAGAGGCATAGAAGCTTGTGCTAGTAAAGTTAACCCAGTTTCTACACTATGTCTATGTTTTCTCTCAATAATTCCATTTTGTTCAGAGGTGTATGGACATGTGGTCCTATGATTAATACCTTTCTTTTCAAAATAAGTTTTTAGAGGTAAGAATTCTTTTCCACCATCTGACTGAAATGTACACACCTTATTTCCAGTCATGTTTTCAACTTTGTTGATAAATTGTATTGTTATACTACTAGTTTCAGACTTAGACTTTAGCATATATATCCAAACAAATCTGGAATAAGCATCTATAAAAGATATGTAATATTTGTAACCATAATCAGAACTGATAGGTGCTGGCCCCCATAGATCACTAGCAATTAATTCAAGGGGTCTTGTGTAATATGTGTGAGAGTTTGGAAATGCTAATTTATGACTCTTTCCCAATTGGCAAGAGGTGCAAAAATAAGTATCATGATTATTACTAAAAGAAACTTTATTACTACTCATGACTTGTTTTACAATTTTTATGCTGGGATGTCCCAGTTTGCGATGCCACAATTCAAACTTACCACAGTCTTTAGTATTACTAGCAACATTCAATACATGAGCATTTTCCCTATTCTCAGAATTTGAGAAATCAAATCTGTATAACCCATTGTTTTCTTTACCCTGCAAGATAATTTCTTGTGTTAGTATATCTTTAACTATGCATGTGTCAGGATAAAATTCAAAGTAGACTTTATTATCCTTTGCGAATTGGGAAACACTCATTAGATTTTTTTTAATAGAGGGAACCCTTAGCAAGTTTTTCAAAAGAAGTTGTTTGGGTCCATGTAAACTAGCATTTCCAATGTGTGTAATGTGTACTGTTTTACCATTACCAACAAAAAGATTTTGTGTACCTTTGTACTCTTTGTTTCCCAAGTTCAGGTTGTTGAGATTGTTGGTTACATGATTAGTAGCCCCTGAGTCTGGGTACCAGCAGTCATCATCAGCATCATTATTTGTTGTAGTTTCAGTATTTAGAATTTCTATTTGAGTTGAGCTGCTGTCTTTTGGTACAGTGACAAGATTTATGTTTGAGTTGCTGCCTTGTTGTGAGGGAGTGTAGTTTTTGTTGAATCTAAAGTAGCATTTATTTGCCCCATGACCATACTTCTCACATATTTGGCACCTTATTTTGTTGTTGTTGTTGCTTCTGCCTCCTCTTCTTCCTCTACCTGTTGATCCACCTCTTTGAAAGTTATTGTGTTGTCCTTTGGTATTTGAATTTTGTTTACCTTTGTTGAAAGTGTAGTTAACAGAGATATCTGAATTCAAACTTCTGTTGTGTTCTATCCTTCCTTCATGAGAGAGAAGGGTAGAGTATACAAATTGTAAGGGTGGTGTTGGCTCCATAGTGGAGATGATAGCAACAACAGCTTCATATTCATTGTCTAAACCACTGATTATATGCAGTACTTGTTCAGATTCAGGAACTTTATGCCCAGTAGAAGCTAGTTGATCACATAAGTTTTTGATATAAGCAGATATTCATTCATTGTCATGTCATTCTTTCTGATACTCTGCAATTGTCTTTTGTGATGCATGATCCTTGCAGATGATTGCGAAGTGAAATTTCTTTCAATTGTTGTCCAAACTTCTTGGGCAGTTTTGCATCCAATGAGTTGAGGCAGAATAGATGCACTTATGGATGACATCATCCATGCACATACAAGGCTATCTTGCCTTTGGTGTGCAGTATATTCTTGATTGTGCACCAGTTTGTCTTGATTATCTTTAACAAATTTCGGTGGTGTAATTCTTGTACCAAGAATGTAATCTTCTAACCCATATCCTCTAATTGATGTTTCTACTTGTAATTTCCAGAGCAGGAAATTTGATTCATCCAACTGAATGGAGATCATCTGGCTCTGGGGTTTGATGATTGCCTTTATCAGATCATTCACTGGATCAGATTGTGGTTGGCTTTGAGAAACTCTTGAGCTAGAGAATTGTGGGCTTGTAGCATCGTCTTGATTGGCCATGATGAACTCACAGATTGCAAAATCTGAAGAAAAGGGTATGTAAATTCCTAACTGGAGCTTTCTTTAATTGAGAATTTTTAAGAAGTTTTTCTGTGTTGAATCTTGATGGTATTCTGAGAACTTGAATGATGATTTCTTGTGACTGAATTGCTTTCTGATGAGTTTTTACTGTACCCTTGATTCAACTGAAAATTTTCTTGATGATCTTGATCGGTTTGCTCTTTAAAGTATGGAATTTTGCTTTCTTTGATAAACTGAGGCAGCCAGTCTATGATTCTGGCGAGGCCCTATTTATTAGAGAATAGCTACAACTCTCAAATGAAGGAATTCTGAATTCTTGATGAGAGGAGTCCACGTGATGAAGCTTTTCTGATGGATTCACTAATATGATCGATGCATTTAGCAAATATAACTGCTCTGATATCAAGTTAGAAAAGTGAATTGATAAGATAATATTTTGTAACAGAGTATTTTATTATTTGATTCAGAAAGATACAAGATACAATGTTTAACAAAGAGCAATTTATATACATATGAGTATTGGGCCTAAATGTACAGGTCCATAATCCAAAGTAGATCTGAAGAGTGATGTAGCCATTGGATAGAATGAACGGCTATGATGCCAAGAAGAAATATATGCATATTGATAACCAGTTAAGCGAAAGCACACTTCATTTTAACTGTGATCGATATCAAAGCGCTAGTGATGGTGCTAAACAAGGGGACTGTGTATCCTAGCTCTATGCGTGTGTGGGGGGATTATATAAAAAGTTAATAACTGATTTCATGGTGGAAAGACAAGGACCATTAACTGCTGCCGAGGCTCTTCTTCCTTGGGTCCTCCAAATCTAGAAAAGATATGCGTGAAAATCTAAGATCTAAAGATGAAAATTTGTTCGAAGGTTTCGGGGCCACTCACCACGAGGAGGGACTTCAACTATCAAACGGGGTAGTGGGAAGACATGGGCTCAGTTATTCTTTATCTAGGCAGATAATTCTGAAGATTTGAAACCACTACAGTACTATCCTCCTAAATTAAAGAATCGAGTTTTCATTCTTCAACACATTTATAACAGATCTGAATATAAATAGGGGGATTCTCTTGTAATCTATGTATTTGGTAGGCGTACTTAGTATCTTCATTTCAAAAGGCATGTAGAATTGGTTTCAAAACCAGTTGGGGATTTTGAAATTTATAATAGATCAATGTATTATTTTTTATTAGATTTGAAAATAAAAAGGATATTTGCATGATTTTGCATGCTGGACCTTATATGTTCAAATTCTCAAACTATGATCATCAAAAAATGGTAGGTTGGAATGAAGTTTACAGAAGAATATCCAACTTCAATTCCAATATGGGTTAAACTATTCAATTTAGAAATTGAATTAAGGCGCACACAGGCTTTCATTCATCTAGCAAGTGATTGTTGAAAGCTTGTTGGTCTCGACAAAATAACATCAACAAAAAAGTATAGCCTACGCCAAAGTATTGGTTGAAACTGATATGGGCAATAGATTCTTAGATGAATAAGAGGTTGAGATATATATACCGATGAAGTGGTTAAAGTTGTAGAAAATGTTGGTTACATACCACCAAAATGTCAGTTCTATGTTTTTGGCAGTGTTATCATAACTGAACCCAACCGCGGTCTGACCTTGAAAAACCCCAACCACGGAACACTGCGGTCCAAAATTCAATTAGACCTCAACTGTACATGAGTTGAAGGTCAGATCGTTAAACCAATGGTCCAACTGTGAATTTGACCTGGTTGAACCATGGTTTTCTTATTTTCTTCTTACTTTTTTCGTCATGTATCATTTTCATTCTCTCTATCGTATCAAGGAAAAAAAATTAAATCTACATTTAAAAAAAATCACCATCCTAATATCTATATAGCAAACTCCACCACTCCGTTCTTTGATGTTGCAAGCATCTCCATGCCACTATAAGTTTCGTCAAGTTTACCGCTACTAAGCTTCTGCTATTATGCACTACTACTGCATGCGCAACCGCAGTTGTATTGGCGTAGTTGTGCAACTACAGCTGTGTGCAACTGCTGTAGTTGTGCATTGTTGCAATACATAATTTCAGTTGTGCAATTTCTGTTGTAGACATTAAAAACCATTTATAACTCGTCTACCCATCATTTTTCTTTTAATATTTTTGCATAAACATTATTTAAATTTTTGAAAAATAAAAAATGCACAGTTCCGATGGTTCATCATATTGAACCATCAAAACCTTAAACTTTAAGTCATTCGACTCAAGGTCCAGATAATCATGCTTAGGTCAAAACCATGGTTATCGATCCTTGGTCCAACAGTGAAATCCATGGGCCATGACCTCTGCCTGCCCGAAGAGTAAAACAACATCCATCTGCAGGAAGCCACATATAATCGTGGTTCAACCTTGGTAAAATCATATGCAATCACGATTTTAAGGGTTTGAATAAGCATTCACAACAATCTAAGAGGAGAAGATAAAAGAAGAGGAGAAAATTTGGCGTTTTGGGAAGAAGACGACGAGAAAATCGAAAGCTTTGGGAAGGAAACAAATGAAAAGTAAACGGTGCTAAGTTCAATGTAGTAGGCACGGTACAAATTATTTTAGCTATAAAATAAACAAAAATTGATTTTAATGTGATGGTAAGTTGATTCCAAGGATGAATCATATTTTCTTAAACTAATTTAGCAGTTTTGATGTCATAACTACATGCAGAACACTAAAGAAATAACGAGCATATAAATTTAGATTTAATAAATGAAAAATCAATAGAGTACCCTAACTATCTATCATCTTCATCACTACAGAATCAATGTCTGAGTTCAACTGCAGCGGCAACTAACATATCAGACCAAACAATTGACACGTTCAATAAATATGAGGTTTTAACTAAAGAAACTGTAAATCAAGGCATAACGCAAGAGTGTTCTGGACCATACCAAACACAACAAAAGTAGGTTTCAATTTCGAAGTCTGCTCACAATCACAAAGATGGTAAGGTGCCTGACCTTACTAGTGATGCAGAACAGACTTAGAAGCCACAGTGCAGTGGGACTTCTCATGCTCCAAAGCCCAGTGTCGTGCCATCTAGTTCCGCTGAACTATTCTACCCTGCAAATGAAGAATTGTTTGAAGACATAGAGTAATTTACTAATACTATAACAAATCACTTCTACGAGAAAAATGCCGAACTAGAGCAGGTGAATGATGTTACTAGTTTTGTCAATAATAATCCTGACTCCATTGCAAAAGTAGTTGAACAAACTGTGAGTAATAAAACTAATCCCCTACGTCAAGCTCCACCTAATAGAACTACAAGGAGCTCGTAGAATTATAAATGACGTTGTTAGCATGGAATGTTCGGCGGTTGAACACAGACTTCAAAATGAAGCATGTGTTAAATCTCCTAAATTTCAATAAAGGTACACTAATAGCCTTAGTAGATAATAGACTAACATATGATAGAATTTCTAGAGTAAATAATGGAGATTTGTTTCTAATGATGATATACAAGTTAAAGGGCAGAATTCTAGTTTTTATTGATCCAAACATGTGGGACTTTTCTGATATTAGCAAAAGCACATAATATGTAACTTTACAACTTGTCAATAATGTGGTAAACTTACTATCACTACCATGTATGCTCATAACTTATACAAAGATAAGTGAAACTCTAGATTATATTGCAACGGCTTCCAACAGTATCAATCAACCGTGGATGTTCTTTGGATATTTCAACAATGTGTTGGATCCAACCTAGAAAAAAGGATGTTTGCTGATTCCATTTTCACGTTTAATTGGATTCAAAAAATGTGTTATGCAAGATGGTTTAATTCAACCTTTGTTGTAGGGTTTTAAATACACATGGAGGAAGAAAGGAATGGCTAATAGTAGTGATAGGGTTCTGATTAACTTGGAACTTCTTAATTTATTTGCGGATCTTTCTACTATTGCTCTTGCGCCTATCGAAAGTGTTCACTCACTCATTTTGATTAAGCTTCAAGTTGATCATAAAGTAGACAAAGGGATGCCTTTCCGTTATAGTAATACTTGGCATTCTGTGGATGGTTATCTTAACCAAGGTTCAAGATTCCGACCGGCCCGATGGAATTCCGACAGTACCATTCTGTTTCCGACGTTGACCGGTTCGAAATTCTCTCAAAATCCCTATTTTGGTCAAAACAGTGATTAAAATCATCATATAAAGAATGAAATTGAAAATAAACAGCAAGGATTCTAAGATAAATGTAACGACCCAGTTTATCAATCGTCTGAATTTAAAATATTTAATTTAAATATTGAAAAATGAATATTATAAGTTAAATCAGTTTATTAATTGAATTTGGAATATAATATGAATAAAAATGATTTCTAATGTTGTTTTGAATGCTATTTGAATTTGAATGGAGTTAGTGAAGTTCTAAAATTAATTAAAAGCGACTCGGCAGAAATTGGAAATTTTAATATTTAATTAACGTGTAAAAATAGTCATTTTTGACACTGTCTTAGATTTTGATGAAATTAGTTTCATTAGATCCGTAATAGTGAGTTATTGTAGGATTCCAAATTTCGTGGCGATTGGAATTACGGTTTGGTCGTACGAAGCTGAAACGCATAGAAATTTATTTAAGTAATTTAAATTTATATAAATCGATTTTAAAATTCTATCTTCCAAATACGATGGAATTGGCCTCCGATATATATTCCACTATGTTCGGAATAGGGGTAAAACATTATGAACGCCAGACGGCACGCTTCGTTTGGAGTTCGGAATTTTTTTGGACGAATAGTGTTTTGTAGTTGTCTATATAAGGACCTTCATTTGCTAAAACTCTAGAACAATTAGGACTAGCCGCTACTAACAATTTCAACGGCCAAGAAAGCTCGAAACTTCTTCCAATCCAGCCATTAATTCAAAACTCTTTCAACTAGAAAATTGTAGAGCGCATCGAGATCTCTCAGATCAATGGTGATAATCGAAATCAGGGCAGTGGATCGACGTGAATCTAGCCATGAACGTCGCGCATTTAGGGGGCGTTATCTCGGAGCTGGGGGGTCGAGCTCGTCGTGGTCGTGGGCGGTGGTGCATGGGGCCATGGGCTTCGATGTGGTTGTCTCGGATCAACTTCTAGTGGCACGATGGTGGAGCAGCATTCGAAGATTGAAGGCGCGTGATGGGTTCGATGTCAGCCTGGAAAACATGAACGAGAGGGAAAAGAGGGAGAAGGTTTTAAATTTTACATTTATTTAATTAATTAAGTTAATGTTAATTTAATTATCGAAAGTTCATTAATCCATAACTTATTCGTACGAGGTCCGTTTCGCACGAAACGAATTGCGTTAGGTTCGTATCTGAAAATACTACGCTATGGAGCTGGTTTGGATAGATTTGGAGCTGTTGGAAATTTTGGGTTAAATTAAATGCTCGTTTAATTTTAATCCAAACGAATCGCTATTGCGACGACTGCAACCAAAATAAGTAAAACTCACTCTTTCTGGCCCGCTTATATTTTTATATAAGTGGAAATAAATTTATTTTATGTTATGTGATGATTGTTTGGATGTTACGCTATATTATTAGTAGTTGGATATATTTCTGCCTATTGGAGCAGATGAGACCCTACGTTCCCGTGTATGAGTGGATGACCCTTTGTACGCATGTCTGCCTCGAAGCAGACATTGTACGTATGCTCATAGGCATATTTGTTGCAGGTTACAGGTTGGAAGGATCCAACCGGATTCCTCACCACTATTGATTTTTATTTACAGATATTGATATATATGTTGTATCATGTGATTTTTGTTGTGTTGGATGCCATTATTGTTATTATCCATATGAATCACCTTACTTAGTGCTGTTGCAGCATTATGCCATATTTTGGAATTTCAAAATAATAAAACGATGTTTTTGTTTAAAAATGGATTTCAAAGTGATTTTGGAATTATATACGTTTTAATAATTTGAATGGATTTAAATGTGAAAGGATTTTATTTAAATAAATAAAGGTATGATTTTCGATGTTATTAAATTATAGTTTTGTGAAATACTTTAAATAGAGATTTCGAACGGTTTTATAAAAGTATATTTTATAAATAGCATAATAGCTTTTAAACGATGATATATATATATATATATATATATAAATGGATTTGAAATTGAATTAGGATGAATAGTTTATAATTGGATTTGAAACCAATATTTTATATTGGATTTGAAGCCAATATTTTATGAATGGATTTATATAATTAGATTAGATTTTTTGTGAAAAGAATTATAATTGGATTTTCATAGCAAATGAAATTTAGAAAAGAATCGATTTATAAAATAGAATTTTGTAAATATATAAGTGTTGTACAAAATAGAAGTTTTATAAAAATAGAAGCAAGATTATAACATTGTTTTATAAAGGCGATGATAAGCTAAGTATGGAATTTTGTAAAGGAATTATATTCACGTTTTTAAAGTGAATAACTGGAAAGTGAATTGATTTATAAATGATTTAATAAAATCAGGCCCAATAACTACTTATGTGCTAGATTTTGTTTGTTGCTTTGATAGTTAAATAACCGACTATCAAATTTGGCCATTTTAGTTTCTCAACTTGATGTAGAAACTAATTTATCGTACACATAGTATGTAATTGACTGTGTAGGCTTGATTATCGTTTGTGTTGAGAATGTTGGTTCGTGTAGTGCAGAGTGATTACTCCACCGAGCTTCCTTCTTGGCCGAAGGATAACAAGTTGAAAGTTGGAGACGTGATAAGTCTATGAGACTTGGTTTCTGTGTGAGGTTTTGCGCTTTTGCGTTGTTCGTGTGAAGAGATCGGGATCAGATTTATTTGAAAACCACTTCGGACCAACATATATGCGATGATTGTGCAGGTTGGTCGATGATATTGTTATTTTGGATTTTCATAGTGAAGGACTGCTTGTTGATCATTTGGGGTTAAAATCCCAATATACATATAGTAGTAGTAGTCTCTTCGTTATGAAATATCCATTGCAAAGGCTGCCGCTACTAATCCTATAGGATGTGGTAGGAGAGTATCTTTGGTTTGTCCTATTCCTGGACAACTTGTATGTATGAGTGTCTGACATTGCATTTCTAAGATTACGTACATTGGTTTTTACAAACGTACATCATGTGGTGGCGGAGATGTCAACTTCTTTTAGCTTAACACCCTCCTAGAGACATACGAGCTCAAGGGTTGTACTTTTGTAGAAGGCAATTAGTAGTCAACAGAAATGACAATGTGGCATTCAAAGATGATGATGATGATGATATGTGATATGTGAAAGGTAATCGATACCTCTTTTGGCCTCACTCCTCGAAAATGACTGAAACAGGGATAGAAGCAGCAAGGCTAAGTGGGTCGCTCCCATTAGGAGATGTCATCACTTTTCTAGATGTATCTTTACATGCTACGACGTCGTGTATCTGATTATTGTTGATGTATGCTTATGGCCACAGATTTAGGTCGGTAACGACCGGAGTGATGACATATTCGGTACTATCCAAGAAGGGGTAGGCTGGTCTTGTGTTCGTTTAGGCACCGAGTATCTTGACCCTAGGTATATCCCTCTAGAGGTGTACCGAGTTTAGTTCGGAAAGGTAGTCCCTTCACCTTGTCATTTGTATGAAAATCCAAAATTCACTGCGTGCCTGCCATTTTGTTTGTAGAGCCTAGTATTGCTGGAATTTAATAGTGTAACAATTTCAGCTATGTTGATTATTATTTGTATAATAGACACTATTATAATATAACATGATTTGTTATGAAATGGTTTGGTTATCGTAAGGGAAAAACCCGTCTGTGTTTATGTGTGGACGTGGTCTTACGAGATACCTTTTGTTTTGATAAAGGAAAAGTTTTGGTAACTTTATAATTTCAGTCGAGGTGTGTTTTTCTCACGCTGGTTTACCAGACTGATCCGGACGTTCTTCCTTTTTAATGCTCGGGTCAGACCGAGTATATTTATATGTTCATATTTGGTGCTTTTGGAGCTTCAACAGGCGAGCTAGAGATCTTCATGTCGTATACACGTATCTGTTTATTTTTCCGCTGCTTTGCATTGTTGTTGTTGTAAATTATCAGCATTTGTGAGGATAGGTTATTATAACTGTCCAAGCTGATGATTACTTATTGTGTACTCCGATTTTGATTTATGTATATTATAGTTTCTCTTTGTAAAGATTATCGATCTATATTATATGTTATTGCACTGCGATGTGAGATTCTGTATTGTTTTGGTTCTGCTTCTCTCTCTCTCTCTTCTTCTTCTTCTCTTCTTTCTTCTCTCTTTCTTCTCACCCTCCCTTTTCTTTCTCATGATCATCTGCATTTCTATGCGCTCTGGGTTGACATGTGTGGTTTATTGTCGGTTTAGAGGGTAGGATTTGCGGGTCGTCAGAGTTGGTACCAGAGCTTAGATTTAGTATACTCCTAGGCTTTGATGTGTATCCATTATAGATATGGTTAGTAATACTATAGAATGAGTTGAGTGTGTATATATATATGAGCACGTACTTGTTAGTGATATAAACATGTTTTATATTGTTTTAAATTGGGTAAACGAAATAATTTTACCTTGATTATATTTTATATAATTGTATATGATTTGTTGGTTGTTAATGAATGGTAAAACTTGATTATTATCATTTGTTATTTGTTGTTATGTTTAAATAAAAGCTATTATTATAAACCTTAACAAAGATAAGCAAAGAAGTAAAGTGAAATTATATAAGTATAAATTTGTGAAAGTGATTTATAAATAAAAAGAATTTAAAAGAAATAATAAAAAGCACTGAATTCACTACAGTTGCTGGGAAATAATAAGTGTGATGACGGCTGCATCATCAGTATTCATTTTCGAGTTTCTAAGTGATGGATTTGCTACCAACAGTGATTTTGTTAATGAAGTTTTGATTTGATAAACAAGTTTGATTCTAAAAATCCAAAGTATGATTTGGTTTAAGATATATGGAAAATGAGTTTTGAACTTGTAAATTGAAAATGGTATACATGTAAGTAAAAGAAAATTTGAAATTGGAACATGAAATAAAATTTAACTCAAGTAAAGTTAAATAAATTGAATTAGTAAAATGAATTATATGAATTGAAGTTTAACTAAGCTAAGTTAAATAAATTGAAATGAATTTGCAATGTATCAATTAAAAATGAATCAAATAAAAATAAATCTAAACTTGAATGAGAAAGTGATTATATAACCATGAATTGAAATATTAGAATGTGAATAAACTTAAGTATATATTTATGGAATCTTAAATAAATAAGTTTTATAACTTATAAATTTGAAACAAACGGGTGTTTGAATTCTGAAATTGTTATCTAAATGTTTTGTGAAATAAATGAAATTAAGTTTTAAACTTATAATTTAGAAAATGGAATAGATAAGTAAAGCAAACTTGAAATTAAGCTATGCAATTAAAATTAATTTAAGGAAAGAGGTTAATTGGAATAAGCTAATAAGCTAAGTAAATGAAATGTGTATAAACATAATTCATAAGTGATTATATAACAAATTGGAATTATAAAATGTGAATAAACTTAAGGTAAGTTTAATGAAATTATTATTGAAATTTAAAATTTAACTCGAAGATTAATGAAATGAGAAAATTAAATGAGTTAAATGATGTAAATAAATGAAGATTAACTTAAGTTAAATAAAATGAATTGAATGAGCTAAGTAAAATAATTAGAATAAATATGAACTTGAGTTAATAAATGAAATTAAACTTAAGTATATAAATAAGTTCTATATAAGTCGAATTGTTGTTTGATAAAATTGGAAATAAACTTAAATAAGGAAGTGAAAATAAACATAAGTGTTGTATAAAATGTCTAAGCAAACTTAATCAAATTTAGGAATGAAATGAAATAGTTGTTATGTGTTATTAGTATTAAAAGAATTATACTAAGTGAATAATGAAATGTTGTTAAACATGAATTGGAAGTAAAGTTAACAAAATTTAAGTGAATGTTAATAAATTAAAAGTTAGTATATGTTAACAAATGAATGTTAAAAAATGAATCGGAATGAACGTAAATTAGTTGTGAACTAATTGAATATGAAGGAATGAATGCAAACTAAATTGATAGGAATGAATGCAAACTAAATTGATGAGAATCAAATAAATGTAAAATGAGAATGAATGTAATAAAATGATTGTTAGTTAAATTGAATGCAAATTAGTTGGATGAAAACTAAATAGTAAACGAATGAATTGATTAGTTGGATGTTAGTTGTTTGATGATTGCTTATATTGCATGTATTTCATTTGCATATGATTATTGTATAGTTATGTTATATGTTGACATTATTTCTATATACATGTTTCTCATTGATTGTTGAGTGTTTTAGTAGGTGCGGACGGTGTATGCTTCGCATTTGGAGCTCGCTTTCGCGCTATATTGCTTATATATGCTCGCTAATAATATAAGGTACATATCTCAGATTACAGATCGTACTTTTACATTTTTTTTCTACGGGATGCCTCATCATTGAGATGAGACGTATATTTGTGATTATATATATATTGTGATTTTTTCGGATCGAACCGCGCAAAGGAGACTTTGGCGAAATTTTCTTAAAATTTAAGGAGTTAGAAATTTTTTGATAACTAAAAGTTTTGATTTTTGAGTTATAAATTGAAATGATAATAGTTGATTTTTTAAAATGGCATCAGTTAATAACTATAAATGAATTTGGAAACTTAGAAAAGTTTTTATTAAAAAAAGAAGCTGCAACTAAATGATTTAGAAAAGTTAAACACTTAAAAGAATTTGATAATCTATTTCAACTAATTGGTTTTGAAAGTTAATGGAGTTTTAGCATCTTTCTTACTTAGTAATTTCGGGAACGAAATTCTTTTAAGGAGGGAAGAATGTAACGACCCAGTTTTCCAGTCGTCTGAATTTAGAATATTTAGTTTAATTTAAATATTGAAAAATGAATCTTATAAGTTAAATCAGTTAATTAACCGAATTTGGAATCTAATATGAATAAAAATGATTTCCAATGTTGATTTAAATGATATTTGAATTTGAATGGAGTTAGTGAAGTTTTAAAATTGAATTAAAAGCGATTCAGTAGAAATTGGAAATTTTAATATTTAATTAACGTGTAAAAATTTATTTTTGACACTATCTTGGATTTCGACGAAACTAGTTTCATTGGATCCGTAGTAGTGAGTTATTATAGGATTCCAAATTTTGTGGCGATCGGACTTACGGTTTGGTCGTGTGAAGCTGAAACGCATAGAAATTTATTTAAGTAATTTAAATTTATATAAATCGATTTTGAAACTCTATCTTCCAAATACGATGGAATTGGCCTCCGATATATATTCCATTGTGTTCAGAATAGGGGTAAAACATTATGAACGCTAGGCGGCACGCTTCGTTTGGAGTTCAGAATTTTTTTGGATGAATAGTGTTTTGTAGTTGTCTATATAAGGACCTTCATTTGCTAAAACCCTAGAACAATTAGGGCTAGCCGCCACTAACAATTTTAATGGCCAAGAAAGCTCGAATCTTCTTTTGCAAATTTCTTCCAATCCAGCCGTTAATTCAAAAATCTTTCAACTAGAAATTTGTAGAGCGCATCGAGATCTCTCAGATCAATGGTGATGATCGAAATCAGGGTAGTGGATCAACATGAATCTAGCCATGAACATCGCGCGTTTGGGGGGCGTTATCTCGAAGCTGGGTGGGCCGAGCTCGTCGTGGTCGTGGGCAGTGGTGAATGGGGCCATGGGCTTCGATGTGGTGGTCTCTGATCAACTTCTAGTTGCACGATGGTGGAGCGGCGTTCGAAGATTGAAGGCGCGTGATGGGTTCGATGTCGGCCTGGAAAACATGAAGAGAGGGAAAAGTGGGAGAAGGTTTTAAATTTTAAATTTATTTAATTAATTAAGTTAATGTTAATTTAATTATCGAATGTTCATTAATCCATAACTTATTCGTACAAGGTCTGTTTCGCACGAAACGAATTGCGTTGGGTTCGTATCTAAAAATACTACGCTATGGAGCTGGTTTGAATGAATTTAGAGCTATTGGAAATTTTGGGTTAAATTAAACGCTTGTTTAATTTTAATCCAAACGTATCGCTATTGCGACGACTGCAGCCAAAGTGAGTAAAACTCGCTCTCTCTGGCCCGCTTATATTTTTATATAAGTGGGAATAAATTTATTTTATGCTATGTGATGATTGTTTGGATGTTATGCTATATTATTAGTAGTTGGATATATTCCTTCCTATTGGAGCAAATGAGACGCTATACGTTTCCGTGTATGAGCGGATGACCCTTTGTACGCGCGTCTGCCTCAAACCAGACATTGTACATATTCTCATATGCATATTTGTTGCAGGTTACAGGTTGTAGGGATCCAACCGGATTCCTCACCACTATTGATTTTATTTACAGATATTGATATATATGATGTATCATGTGATTTTTGTTATGTTGGATGCCATGATTTATTATCCATGTGAATCACCTTATTTAGTGCTGTTGCAGCATTGGCCATATTTTGGAATTTCAAATTAATAAAATGATGTTTTTGTTTAAAAATGGATTTCAAAATGATTTGCGAATTATATACGTTTTAATAATTTGAATGGATTTAAAAGAGAAAGGATTTTATTTAAATAAATAAAGGTATGATTTTTGATGTTATTAAATTATAGTTTTGTGAAATACTTTAAATAGAGATTTCGAATGGTTTTATAAAAGTATATTTTATAAATAGCATAATAGCTTTTAAACGATGTTATATATATATATATATATATAAATGGATTTGAAATTGAAGTAGGATGAACAGTTTATAATTGGATTTGAAACCAATATTTTATATTGGATTTGAAGTCAATATTTTATGAATGGATTTATATAATTAAATTAGATTATTTTATGAAAAGATTTATAATTGGATTTTCATAGCAAATGAAATTTAGAAAAGAATGGATATATAAATATATAAGTGTTGTACAAAATAGAAGTTTTATAAAAATATAAGCAAGATTATAACATTGTTTTATAAAGGCAAAATCAATTTAATTTGATAAGCTAAGTATGAATTTTTGTAAAGGAATTATATTTACGTTTTTAAAGTGAATAATTGGAAAGTGATTTGATTTATAAACGATTAATAAAATCAGGCCCAGTAACTACTTATGTGCTAGATTTTGTTTGTTGCTTTGATAGTTAAATAACCGACTATCAAATTTGGCCATTTTAGTTTCTCAACTTGATGTAGAAACTAATTAGTCGTACACTTAGTATGTAATTGACTATGTAGGTTTGATTTTTGTTTGTGTTGAGAATGTTGATTCGTGTAGTGCGGAGTGATTACTCCAATCTATCGAGCTTCCTTCTTGGCCGAAGGATAGCAAGTTGAAAGTTGGAGACGTTATAAGTCTATGAGACTTGGTTTCTGTGTGAGGTTGAGAAAAGCTTTTGCGTTGTTGGTGCGAAGTGGCCGAGATCAGATTTATCTAAAAACCACTTCGCACCAACATATATGCGACGATTGTGTGGGTTGGTCGATGATATTGATATTTACGATTTTCATAGCGAAGAACTGCTTGTTGATCATTTGGTGTTAAAATCTTAATATACATATAGTAGCATTAGTCTCTTCGTTATGAAATATCCATTGCAAGGGCTGTCACTGCTAATCCTATAGGATGTGGTAGGAGAGTACCTTCGGTTTGTCCTGTTCCTGGACAACTTGTGTGGATGAGTGTCTGACATTGCATTTCTAAGATTACGTATATTGGTTTTTACAAACGTACATAATGTGGTGGTGGAGAAGGCAACTTCTTTTAGCTTAAAACCCTCCTTGAGACATACGAGCTCAAGGGTTGTATTTTTGTGGAAGGCAATTAGTAGTCAACGAGAATGGCAATGTGGCATTCAAAGATGATGATGCTGATATGTGATATGTGAAAGGTAATCGATACCTATTTTGGCCTCACTCCCCGGAAAATGATTGAAACATGGATTGAAGCAGCAAGGCTAAGTGTGTCGCTCCCATTAGGAGATGTCATCACTCTTCTAGATGTATCTTTACATGCTATGACATTGTGTATCTGATTACTGTTGATGTATGCTTGTGGCCACAGATTTAGGTCGGTAACGACCAGAGTGATGACATATTCGGTGCTATCCAGGAAGGGGTAGGCCGATCTTGTGTTGGTTTAGGCGCCGAGTATCTCGACCCTAGGTACATCCCTGTAGAGGTGTACCGAGTTTGGTTTGGAAAGGTAGCCTCATCACCTAGTCATTTGTATGGAAATCCAAAATCCACTACGTGCCTGCCATTTTGTTTGTAAAGCCTAGTATTGCTGGAATTTAATACTGTAACAATTTCAGCTATGTTGATTATTATTTGTATAATAGACACTATTATAATATAACATGATTTGATATGAAATGGTTTGGTTATCGTAAGGGAAAAACCCGTCTGTGTTTATGTGTGGACATGGTCTTACGAGATACCTTTTGTTTTGATAAAGAAAAAGTTTTGGTAACTTTATAAATTCAGTTGAGGTGTGTTTTTCCCATGCTAGTTTACCAGACTGATCTGGGCGTTCTTCCCTTTCAATGCTCGGGTCAGACCGAGTATATTTACAGGTTAAGATTTGGTGCTTCAATAGGCGAGCTGGAGATCTTAATGTCGTATACACGTATCTGTTTATTTTTCCACTGCTTTGCATTGTTGTTGTTGTTGTTGTTGTAAATTATCAGTATTTGTGAGGACATGTTATTATAACTGTCCAAGCTGATGATTACTATTGTGTACTCTGATATTGATTTACGTATATTATAGTTTCTCTTTGTAAACATTATGGATCTATATTATATGTTATTACGCTGCGATGTGAGATTCTGTATTGTTTTGGTTCTGCTTCTCTCTCCTCTTCTTCTCTTCTTCTTTCTTCTCTCTTTCTTCTCACCCTCTCTTTTCTTTCTCATGGTCATTTGCAATTCTATGTGCTCTGGGACGACATGTGTGGTTTATTGTCGGTTTAGAGGGTACAGATTTGCGAGTCGTCACAATAAATATAGAAGCTTTATAAAAGATAAAAAGATTCGATTTCAAAGATGCAAATTGAACAGAAATATAAAAGAACCTTAAAATTAACCTAGGGCACATGGCTACATCGATGTTTTGATTGATTAAGGCTTCTCATGTTTTGATTTTCATATATTCGGCTTTTAGCTATTCTAAAGCAGTTTAAGTTAGATTTAGTTAGTTTGAGTTGTGGCTGGACTAAGAAGAAAGGAAGAAGGGAAGAATGGATGATAATTTAGGGCTGGATATGATTTGCGTGTTTATTAAATTTGTTGATTAGGCTTTAGGCATAGTGTGTTTGGACTGTTGGACTGCAAGGTTTAGCAAATTTATTGGGGTTATGACATTTAAAATTTAGATGATAATGAGATGTTAATTGGGCTTTAGGGCTTTGACACGTAAATAGGTTACTCAAAATGCATATTGTCATCTTTACTATAATAATTTTATAGATAAAAAGCGGTGGAAATCTGAATCGAAAATACAACATAATATCCGGAATTTTCGAAACAGAACCGAAAATTCCAAAATTTAAACGACCGAAACGGAATCGAAAATCGAAATTTTAAACCTTGATCTTTAACTATGTATTAGATGGTCTATCTCAAAGTATTCGGGAGAGATTTTAAGCAAAATTTAGTGTCCAAATTAAAACTAAAGGAGAACTCAATTTATGGAATAAAATAGGTTTGAAAACGATGGTATGGTGGCGGATTTGGAAGGAAAGCTGTGATAGATTTTGACTCTTATTGATGAAAATCCAACAAGCAACGGATCATATAATCAACTCTATCATATTAGTTTAATGCTTAAAAAAGAGCTTCAATCCCAATACGAAGCAAATAAACAAAAAAGTAAAGTAAATTGGTTGTTGGAAGGTGATCCAATAAATAATCTTTTAATGACAAGATTAATTTGAAGAGGCACAAAATTAGAATTCATGCCATTATCGATCTTGACGGGATGGTTTTCATGATAGTGATAGGATAACAAATGTGGGCATTAAATTTTATTATCATATGTTTAGTTCGGATGAAGATATCACTTATGTTTTTCCTCGTGTCAATTGTAAACAGGTGATAAATAATGCGGGCAGGAGGTATTTATCTTGTACTGTTGACATGGACGAGATAAAGACAGCAATTATTTCAGTTCATGACTCTCAAAGCCTTGGCCCGTATGGTTTTTCAGTGAAAGTTTTCAAGTTACATTATGAGGATATTAAATATAATATGTATGAGGCAATTCATGAAATCTTTGAAGGGGTAGGCTTGCTAAGGGCCCGTATGATTCCAAATATTTCTACTGTTTTGCTGTTTTAACATCAGAAATTAAGAGTGTATTACAGATGGAGGAAGGAAAATTACCTATTTAGTATTTGGAAGTTCCACTTTCTACTGATTATTGAATTACGAGGAGTGTGCTCCTTTGCTACAAAAAATAAACAATAATTTGGATAGTTATGAAAATAATTTATTATCTACTACAAGTAGAGCAAAATTAATCTATTTTGTTATACTCATATGGTTTTATATTGGATCCTGATATATCAGCTACCATCTACAGCTATTCCTAAAATCGATAAAATGAGCTCTGATTTTTCAGCAGTGGAGGAAAGCATAAGATAGCTCGGGATATTTAATGCAAGTCTAAGAACGAAGGGGTGATTGGTTTAAGAAATCTATAGTGTTAGTCAATGGTAGAACTTGTATTTCAGTATTTTGTTGGTGAGAGCTCAAGTCCTACCAACTCTAGTTTTATTAAGTTATGTTGAAACAAAGTTGTAGCTAGCTTTTTTCCAAAAAAACCAATGCTCAAAGCCCATTCTTATAACTATAAATTTTGTACAATCGCCCAGAGCCTAAATTTACCTTGGATCGAGCCTGTATGGCGATAAATAATAACTTTTCTTTTACTATGATCAAATTAAACGATGTATTATGGATGGTAAAATTACATCGCTATGGTTAGATCCTTGGATTAACCACAAAAGTGTAGTGAACATTCCGGGTTGGGACAGATTTTATATTCAAGCGCATTAGGCTTATAACATGGACAAGATTATTACTAATGGCGTGCTATATCCTGAGTTACTACTAGAAACTATAGAGGTGCAACAATTAATTTCTATGGCGCCTATTATTAATGATGATAAAAATGATTACTGGAGATGGGTTGATGGTAATTTCGATTTCAAGTCTATATGGAACAATACCAAACAAAAAATTCCTATCGTGATATGGTATAAAGTAATATGGATCTCTTAAAATTCAAGGAAAACATCCATATGTGCATACAAGACGGTTCTTAAAATTTCCCTTCTATTTTTCTTCAGTAGCCACTCATTCTTTTCCCTCCTCTTTCCTGCTTCGACCTCTTCTATCCATTTACTTCCCTCTTCCTCGGTTCCAATCAGCCCTACCTTTCTCCATTGTTTGCAAGTCAATCTTTAATTTATTTTTACAACACCGTGCCTTCACTCATTTTTGTACCCTATCCCTCCCACCTTATCCTACACAGATCCGACATAGCTAGCGATAAATCAACCCATCTTTCACTTAGAAGATCTAAACCTACTGGTTTTACTATCGGGGTTGGGAGGGATCAAAGGGTTTTTCCACACAAGAAAACAAAAAATACAGAGATTGAAATTGATAAAGATCGACGTCAGAATACTTATCTCAGTGTTGAGAGGACGAGCTATAGATAGCGGTGGATCGGAAATATTTCATTACTGGGGGTATTGGGGGTTGAAATTACGTATGCAGGATGATTTTCATCATTTAGTGAAGTAGAGGAGTGGAGGCGTAACTGCTTTTGTGAATTGGAAGCATTCTAAACCCCGGTTTTTCAGAGATGATATTGGGTCGGGTGACTTGTTAATGCGGGTCTTCTATTTGGGCTTCATTTTATTTATTTTTTATATTGGTATTGGACTCGTTCATGTGCTGAATAGTTTTATTTTTCAATATATATTGGGCTGATGTGTTATCTCATTAGCCGGCGTTCCACTCTTTTTCCTTCTTGTATTGGCAATGTTTTTAAGGAGGCAAATCAACTAATGGTTCTTTCACACTATCAATAAAGAACCAATTTTCAAAATAAAAATAAGAATAAATGGGTTTGAATATTAGGACACAAAATAAAACACAAAATGAGGACACAATTAACGTTGATCATTTGATCTCATTAGAGGGTTGAATTCAGAGGGAGATATAGCGGTTGATGTTACTACAAATACGTATATCGAGCATCTAAAAAGAGCATGTCGAGTTTGGGGTTAATAAGGGATGCCGAGCCTAAAGAAAGTAAAGTCATCAAGCATTCAATATTTAAGAAAGGACAACGAGCTTCAACCAATCACAAGAAGGTGTCGAATATCTAGTAGCAGGAGTGTTGAGCCTCTATATAAAAAGCGGATGTCAAATGATCAAGTAGTTAACAGGCATAGAAGAGGTGTCGAATCTCTAAGGATGTCGAACCCCAAGCGATTAGCAAACAGTGAAGATGTGTCGATTCTTTAAAGGGTAATGAGCCTTTACAATAGTAAGTGTTGTCGAGGATTTAACAAACATAACAGATATCGAACATTAGCAATGAAGAAGGGTATCGAGCTTGTAAGAGGATTAAGATACCGATCTAGTAAATGCTTAGAGATATCGAGGTATAGCAAACTTGGAAGGAATAAAGATGTCAAACCTCTACAACACAAAGTGTTATAGAGCATTCAACAAAGAAGGGATGCCGCAACACTATAGGATGTCGAGCGTTCAAGTGGAGGATATCGAGTTTCTAGGAATAACAAGCCTATGATGCATCAACTATTATCGAGCCTCTACAATAATAATTGTGTAGAGCATCTACTGATAAATGATATCGAGCTTCAACACTAGCAAAGAGTTTCGAGCTTTTACAAGCGGCAAAGAGATATTGAAGCTTTGAAGATGGAAAATATATTGAGTTTCTTCAAGGAAGGTTATGATCGAACTTATGTAAGTAAATGATGTCGAATTTCAACAATGAGATGCCAAGATCTCATCATGATGGTGCCATCGGAACCCTTGGATTCAAAGTTGTGCCAAATTTCAATCATCCCGCATGATTGACATCCCTATAAATAGGCTCCCATCGACACCAAGTGGTAGGTGATTCATTCATACACTATTTTCACTATTTTAAAAGATATAAACCCTAAACCGAATTAGGGATTATTAGAGCCAATCGTATTCTTATGACTTTTTGCAAATAAGGACTTGAACATTCAACTTTGCTAGCATACTTCTTTTGTACTTGCCTAATTAGTTATTTGTGACAATGGCCATGCATACAACTTATTTCTGACTTGGACTTAGATAATGGACATGCATATGACTTACCTTTGGACTTGGTCTCAAACTTGAACTTGAACTTGCATATACTCCTAAGCTTGCATAAGGACACTTAAGTCCTTATTCAAACCAGCCTTGTCTTGTCTTGTCTTGCATATTTGGTTAGCGAAGAAATTTGCTAACATTTGGTGCTAGAATGAGAGGTCGAACCTCCTAACTCCCTGCATATTCCTACAGAGGACTTTCCATATCCGGCATATCCATATAAAGGACTTTCCATATCCAACATATTCCTATAGAGGACTTTCGCTACTTTACCTAACCTACTAGACTACATAATGACCATCTTTGAAAAAGGATCTTCCGAACCTTAATTATCAAACTAGCTTATCAAGTCACACATAATTTTCAATTCTATGAAGAACAAGTATTAAGAAACTTGGCATTCATAACTCTAGCTAAAAAGAGTCGAGTAGCTCCTTACGATCTGGATAACTGGAGCATAAATCCCTTCCATATGAGATTTACCCCAATCTTTGCTTACTATCGTATTTCGGGTGGGGAGAACAAAAGAAGGAGTGACCTATTCATAGAAATTAGAAAGGCTGTACAGCTTCAAGCTAAAGGAACAGTCTTTGAACATGAAATAACAAAGGAGTTTAATAAATTTACTCAAAAATGGCAAAGGGTAATTGATCGCTCCTCCGTTCCAAACTGGACTCAAGAATCTTCAAAGAGAAAGTTTACTGTTAGAGCTAATGAACCAATCCAATGTTACAAAAAAGCCAAATAGGGACCAAAAACACAATTTCCTATATACTTTCGTTCTGTTGGAGCCCGTTCCCTTACCACCTCTTATGAAACATCTATCTCCTAACTAAAGAAAGGTTGGACTATTGACCTTCAAAGAAGAAGCAACCGGAAAAGGAAAAAAATCTTAGAGGTGCATATTGTCAGTATCACCAAATGAATGGACATGATATCAATCAATGTCGAGCCCTTAAAGGGATTATTGAGAATTTTCTAGTAAAGGTAGAACTCCAAGAGTTTATCAACAAAACTTGAGCGAAAAACCAATGTATCCTCAAAGATCAAGTGCTTAATAAAGGGAAGTACTTCATGAAAAGGATTTACAAAATAAAGGAAAAGCCTTTGATCCTACTACAAGGGCCTGGTCAAAGCATTATGAGCCTTTAGTTCTACCTATAAGGCCTAACCGTAGCACCTTTAAAAGGGAGGCCAGCGTAAGCCTTTAGTCCTACCTATAAGGCCTGGCCAGAGCACTATAAGCCTTCGGTCCCACCTACGTGGCCTGGCCGGAGTGCCTCCTAGAGAGAGGATGAAGTAAGCCTTTGGTCCCATCTAAAATGGCCTGGGCAAAGCATCGACCAGCCTTCGGTTTCGCCTATAAGGCCTAATTGGAGCGCCTCCTAGTAGGAGGATTGGTAAGACTTTGGTTTTGCCTAAAATGGCTAACCAAACACACCAACCAGCCTAAATCCTTACCTAAAAGGTAAAAAAAGGGACAGAAGAAATCAACCAAATCCTAAATCCTTACCTAAAAGGTAAGAAGGGGCAGAAGAAATCAATCCAGCAGTCCAATTCCATCTTAGAGATAGGCCAAAGCAATCTTCCAGAGGAAGAGCAATCAAACATGTTCAATCTTTTGCAACCTCCAAAGGAAAGGTCGGACCGTCGCTACGGCGGAATATTTTTAAAGACAATGCTTGCGAAGGAAATTCTAAATCTTCCTTATCAAAAGCATAAATTATTATCAAATCCTGGAATTTCTGGCCTTCCATTAAGCTAGAATGGGAATCATACCAATAAAATGAAAGTTTCCAGATGGATTTCTGGCCTTCTTATAGATGGATTTATGGCCTTCTTATAAATGGATTTCTGGCCTTCTTATAAATGAACTTCTAACTTTCTAACCAAATGGATTTCTGATCTCCTTATCAGATGGATTTTTGGTCTTCTTACTAAATGAATCTCTGGTTTTCTTACCGGTTAAGTTTCTGGATGAATTTTTGGACTTCTTATTAAACGGGTTTCTAAATTGCCCTCGAAATGAAGTTTGTGGAATCCTTACTCTTATTGAAAAATCCTCAATCTCAAGGCATGAGTTTGGACTCACCTCTATGAGGCAAAAAATACTGCAAGGCCCGACAGATATCTCTTAGATTAAGTCCTACCTGAATGCATTTTTCAAAGAAGCAAAGAGTAAACAAATTTATGCTTAATCAAAGACCACAGATCATATTGAATAAAATTAAAGCCCTAAAGTGAATTGCAAATCTCAAGATAGCTCAGCGAGTTCAAATACAAGACAAGAATAGGGAAGAAAATACAAGATCTATTCAGAATACCAACTATTCAGGTATAAAAGTTATTTACTAATTTACATACAATAAGTTACAAATATCAAGAAAAGCCATCCTAGTCTTCTCGAGGAGGAGGTTGAGGGAGAGGATAATGTTGGTATACTTTTTCTTTCCCCATCCCTTCAACCTCAAGAAGACAGAGATGAATTTTGCTTAAAGCAGGGGCATCTCTAAGAAAAAAAAGGAGGGCCTCTAATATTCTTGAGATGGTCAGCACACCCATATAAAAGAAGTGTTGATAACGTCTGTATCCTACCTCTACTACTTTGCTCAACCTCTGGTTCATTTCTGGACCTTAGAAGGAATATTTGATTTTTAAACCAAAAGTAATTATTATTTTGAGCAAGTAATCCATAAGGGAATCCAATTGGGAGTTCTCAAGTGACATCACCTCGATTATCTTCAATTGAGACTCAAGGTCCTGCACTTGCCCCTTTAAAACTTCAACAACAGAGAGGGTTCGGTAGTATGATGAATCACCACATCTAGAAGCTCTTTAAGTTTCCTATCCTTCTTCCGGATACTATCTGTATCATCCACAGAGCCAATTTGAATCTTTAATGTATATTCGAGCATTATATTAGCCCCTTTTATATTTTTAACTTTATGCTCAATAGCGAATTTTTTGCGTCCTAATTCTTCGGCCCGACTTTAATAGTTATTAAGATATTTCAAAACTGGTTCATCCCATTTTTCTTATAGAAACTAGGTGCATTCATATTTATACTATCGGCACAATGTGGAAAACTCTCCATTATACAAACATGGAGGTGGATTTTCTAAGGATTTTTTTTCTTTTTACTAGTTGAGGATTGGGACTTAGTTGTCCTTGTGGGAGTAGGAGTGGGAAGGCTGGATTTGCTCCCACTAGCAATAAGCTCTAAAGATTGGCATGATACTTGACTTTTCAATAGATCAACTTCAAGGTCCTCAATTTTCTAGTGCAATCGGACAATTTCTACATCAACATCAATCCTTTGGTCTGGGATTCTGGGCTAACCAACTGTGACAACGCTCTCTTTCAACTCTTTGATCTCCTTGTCTTTTCCTTTGGTTTTCTCCTATAAACTCAAGATTGTTCATTCATACTGCTTATGTTGACCTCAACTTATAGTATTTATGAAACCATTTACATGCTTCTGGGTTGTCCAAAAATGGTATAACCGAGTCACCTTGAGAAGAGCGCTTCCCAGTCTCTAACATCAATCTGGCCTTAAGTTTATCCAATCGAGAAGAGAGGTGGGGATCATTGGATGCAAGCATTAGTTGACTTTCCTAGTAAAAAAATAAAAGAAAAACCAACACATGGGAAATATATATTCTTTCATTTACAACAACAAAGTATTGCAAATATGAACAAGTTCAAAATTACATCAACTACTCGAGTCCTATACATTCAGTCTTCAATTCTGAAAATAGCAGTTTAAGCCTTTTTAAGTGAACCCGCTGACATAGGGAAAAAAGAGTAAAAAAGAACATTAAATCAGAAGGAGTATGAACTGGGGGAAACTGGCGATAATTCCATTTCTTGACAGCAGAGCAAGTTTCTCCATATAACATTTTGACATAGTTAGATAGGATCACTTTGAGTAAACTGTCTTTTTTATCACCTAAGAAGTCAAAATATATATGGGGGAGTTGCGTGTATACTTCTTGAAGATCCTTAAAAAAGCAGTATTTTAGTAATCGAGAGGTTTTGAGAATTAATGTTTTATCTTTAAAATCTCTTTTTAACTTGACAAATTTACTTAAAAGTTCTTTTGAAACAGAAGTGCTCAATGGTCCCTTAACCTATGCATTTAAAGAAAAATAAACTAAGCCACAAAGGAATAATAACGCTTAATTCATAAAGATGATAGGATTACATGATACAACAATGAAAGCATTCAAGTTCATACAATATGGACCCTATGTAAAATTCGAAGATAAATTTCTCTTTGTTGAACTTGACCTTCTCTGGAGGAAGATTACAGGAAGAAAGTGGAACGGTCCTGATCCTGGGAAGATTCCAGCATTCCCTAGGATAAGGAAAAGTCCTATGATAATTCAAAAACCTATTATGAAGATGCCTAAGTAAACCCTCACTCTCCTTCCTTAGGAAGGAAAAGTCGGCAAAAAGATTCCTAGTATGGACTTTATAGAGGAATTCCACTAAAGTATCCCTATCTTCAATAAACATTCAAAAAAATGTGGTCGACTCCGCGTTCTCCTTTAAAAATCTATCTCGATGAAGGCGTGATCTTTTTAAGAGCAAGGCTACTCATTTCTCTTTAAAATATTTTAATCGTTTGGCATAAATGAGAAGGCTCCTATACTTTTCAGATAGGGTGTTGTGGTCTTCAACCAATTTCTCGATTTCTCTATTTAATTATAGCACCTCCTTCTCACTCTTTGCATGTAAAATTTCAAAGCAATATTTGTTTCTTTTCATCAGCTAAAATAGTATATTTATTAACCAAGGATAGTAGACAATTATAAGCATTTAAACATAGTAAACTTTGTACCTGTACTGCGGGAACTTGTAAGGCAGAAACCCGAATTTTCTCCTTGCCTAATTCGTTGCCAGCAGTCTGGGCTTCTTTTTGCTGAGGTGTCTTTTTGAGAAATATTACGAGGCTCGGGAAGATCGGGATTGTCCATATCATGAGCATAAGGGCCCAAGTCATAGTCACCTGACCCATTATCGCCACTTCCCGGTCCCTCAGGATCTTTGTTATCATCACCCCTATCCTTACCTAAATCATTACCATCATCGTTGTCATCTTCATCTCCATCGTTGTCATCTTTATCACCATCCCCTCCATCATCCTTATCCTTGTCTTCATCGGATAGAGGATCATCAAAAGATAGTAATTCTTGAGGATTGATGGCTTCCTCTTCTGGGAATTAATCTTGCAATGACTCATGAACTCTCCCCAGTTTAAGGCTAAACTTCCTCTTGAATTTGTCATTTAATGTTGGCAGTGAAGGGAAATCCAACTTTGGATAGCCGAAAAGTTATCAAAATTCACGATGAAAAGGGCCTCCTTGTAGCACTACTCTTTTATCTAAGGAAGGGCTTTGTCCATAAAGAAAGAAACCTTCTTTTTGGCATCCTTATTGATGTTATTTGTATAGATAAGAGCAACCTCCTTGCTTTCCAAATCATCCTTCAAAGTTGTAACTTGAGCAGCCATTTGAGTAATTTTAGTTTTTGCCCACTCAAGCTCCTTTTCCAGTAATTTCACTCTTTCTTCAGCCGCCAGTTTCATTTTTCTTTCTTTATCTAAAGCAGAGGCAAGTTTATTCTTTTTAATGGCAATATCATCCCTCTTTACGGCGGCTTCAAGAATTTGGTCCTCAATGGACCTAACTTTATCCGTCAACGATGGAATCTGCTCTTTGGAATTTGGAATATGATCAACAGATTCATAAGAGGCTTGTTGCAGAAAGACATGTGCTTAACCACCTAAAATATATAAAAAAATATATAATAAATAACTATATATGGAGCTAAAATTTGTGTTAGCCAGGCACATAGAGATGCGTACCACAAAAAGTTGTCGAAAGAGAATGTGTAGATGGTCCTTAGAAAAGACAGAAGGTTGTAGTGACATTAGAGAGCCATAGACGGGGACTGGATGACTGAGCGAATAAAATCATTGAAATCTAAAGGGATGGATTGAGCCGAAGCTTCATGATTCAGAGATTCAGGAGGAGGAGGAGTCAGGCCCAAGCCCTGGTACAAACGTTGAAAAATAGTTGCGGATGAGGGATTCATGATGTCTATAACAGGGCGCGGGGTGTGAGCGACTTCTGTTTGGTCTTGAAGATTCTGGTCTGGCAGGCCTAAATCAATAAAGCTGGAGTCTTGGTTGATTGCGGCCATAGCTGCATTTGGTTCCACAACAATAATAACAAGTGACTGATCTTCTCCAAGTTTGGCCTTTTAACTGGAGGAGGAATTGAAACAATAGAAAAATTATCAGAATTCTTTTTCCTTTTATGACTCTCAGTATCCTTAAGGGTGTTAGTGATAGAGTTAGCAATGGGAGAAGCTTTGGTAGTCATATTTGAGAAGGAGGTAGGAGCTTTAGTTTTCTTGGACTTAGCAGTTGAAACGATAGGAGTTGAACCTAAGTCAAAGAAAGAACCATAAAATGACAGTATAGGAAATTCAATCAAATCATAGAAAAAGTTTACCGGAAGAATCACGTTGAATGGGAGAATATGGAGAAAAGGCACTTTGATTGCCAACAACCAAAGCTTGATTTCCATGAGCATCTTTCTTGATCATTGGAGGCTCCCCGAGCACTTTATGTTTCTCCATAATCAAGGAATTCTTTCGAAGGTTAGTTTTAGTAAGGAATTTAAACCTATCCCCAATAGTTTGAGAAGCCAGGCTTGAGGCAACAATTGTACTAGCGACAAAAGGATTCATCCTCTTAGAAGTAGGTTTTGAAAAAGAATAGCTATTATAAGGGAATGAGAAAATGTAGTATAAACAAGAGAGAGAAAGCAACAAGACTTAGTGGTATGTCTCTTAATACAGAAGAACTGGTTTTCCCAGTCCTTAGTTCTGTTGATCAAATTAGTGATCAAACTCTTTGGATGAGAAAGAAGGCGATCTATGGTACCCGCTGGTTGTTTTCCCACCCCGACAATATTTACTAATGAATGAAGAGTTTCAGCATCGAGAGAGGGGAGGTCAGCTTCCCTAGCCAATAACTCAAGGCAGCTTAGATATGTATAAGAGTTAGGCAACAGTTGTATTGTAGCAATCCCTAAATGATCCATGAATTGAGTGAAGAATTCTGAGAGGGAGAGGTATCCCAAATGCCAGATATGAATTGGGGTGAAAGCAAAGGAACCTTCCGGAGGATTATCCATCTTTCTAGATGGGCCTGCTACCTTAGCTTCTACGTTGGTAATCCTGAATTGCTGAAGAATAACATCAACTTCATCTTGAGTGGTTATAGAAGATTGGATAAGTCTATAGTCTTCTTACTCTGAAGCAGGAGAGGATTTAGAGCCCTTCTTGCCAGTTATTTTTTTGTCAAGAAATATCATGTAGGAATCATTGAAGTATCGTATGTTTTATAAAAGTCTAAAGTTCTTAAGAAGATGTCAAATAAAATTTAATTCTTTAAATATAGATCAAATAAATATGTAACCAGATGACAAACTCAAAAATAGTTAGTGATTTCATAGCTAGTTGATAATGAAAGAACCATATATATGGTGTATTGATGATAACAACCATACAACAATGCTACTAATACGTTTATTAAGTTATTTCAGGTCAAAACGATGATGGAAAAGATGAAAAACAAATTGGCTAAAAATATGCAAAGCTAGGACTCAAACACGGGTGGGCTGAGAGATAAGCATACGCCTTTACCACTGAACTAAGCAAGCTTTTGGAAATTATACTTATTCAGTCGACTGAAATTATTGCTCAGTCGACTGAACTAGCCTAAGTCGACTAACTTATAAAAAATAGCCTACTGAATCAAGCCTTGCTCTCTGGACCAAAATTGGCCACTTTGAGTCGACCGAGCTAGTACAAAAATGGCTATTTTTTTAAATTGGTGCTTCTTGTCTCTTCGCTCCTACAACCACTTCTCTTCATCAATGGAGAATTTGGAAGGTTGCACCCCTACATTGGCATCCCTACAACAACTATATAATCCCTTAACCATTCTTGAATCACTACAGATTGAAACAACTCTATGCTTTGATTTCAACTCCTAAGCAATACTCCAAATTTCAAGAAATTCATGTGATATAAAGATTTCGACTAGTGTGCTTCATCTCCACATCCTATATTTTAGTCGAATAAATCCTTATCCTCTACAACTCCACTCAATATCATTTGGTTTGGTTATAAGAGTCATTGTACATCAAAGTGACATTCTGTATATCAAGATACGCTATGTCAGAAAGTAACATTTGTTACACCACTTGTAATTGTCATTGAAGTCATGTTCAGTTGTTCAGGCGGATTTTGTAAACCTGTTCCTCTAGGTGAAGTGAGGGTAATTAGTTAAAGGAAATTCCAAAGAGGGGCTTCTAGACTGGACGTAGGACGGGAGGTCTGAACCAGTATAAAATCGAGTATGTGATCTACTTTACTATTTCCACTGCATTTACATTGTTTATTACTGGTCATCTTCGATCTTGTGCATAGCGACTAACAAGTGGTATCGGAGCCTGGAATTCTATCGATCGTCACGACATCATAGAGTAATGGCCAGAGAAGATCCATTCAAAGCTCAAAGATAGTCGAGAAGATGCATATTTCTAGAAGCGAGCAACAATCTATAGAATCAAAGTACATGTGCCATGTGGCTAATCTCAGATTATAATCGGTACGCTTAGATTATATATATAGTGATCTTTTACAAATGCATGAGAAATTATTAAAAGATTTTAAAGCATCACAAAAGGTCAATTCTATTGCTTTAGCTAAATTAGATGATTGTGAGCGTAAAATTAGTATTTTAACGGAAGAAAATAAGTTTTTAGTAAAACAAATTGAAGTTTTTGAAAATACATTAAAAGAACTTGTTTTACAAAAAGATTTTCTATTAAAAGAAAATGAGCGCTTAAACGATAAAAATACTGATCTTTTAAAAGAAACTGAAGTTTTGCAAAATGAAAAAATATTTTTGGAATTCTTTAAATGATTCGAATTCTAAACTTTTGTCTCTTGAAAAAGAGAATAGGACTTTAAATGATAAAAATCTAGAATTAATTAAAGAATGTGAATTTTTAAAAAATAATAATATTGTTTTGCAAAATGAAATTTGTGATTCGAAAGCTGTTTTTGAGAAAGTAACCGAGAAAATCACAAATTTTAATAGAGAAAAAGATGATTTACCTTATTTAACTACTAAGAGCAAAGCTCATAATAATAGAACTGGTTTGGACTATAAACAAGATAATTGTAGAAAAAGCACTGGATATGCATTCATGTATACATATTTTAATGCTAGTACTAAAAGCAGATATAGTTCTAAAACCAATCCATGTCATGATAGTATTATGCTTAGAAATAGAAAAATTTCTTTAAGTACTAAATCAAAGACGATTAATATTGATATATGGGTTTCTGCTAATCTAATCGATCATGATAGGCAACCATACATTAGCAATTATTATGACACCGTGATTAATAATGAAAATTATATTTTTAAGGGATCAACCACATCTAACTTGATATGGTTTCCTAAGTCATAAACCCTATATATATATATATATATATATATATATTTGAAATGAGTATCATTTTGCTTACATTTCACATATATATTAGGTACTCATCACCTTGCATTAATGGTAAATTATTTAACTTATCTATGATACTTCCTATCTTGTTTCATAAATAGGGAGAAAAAGTATACACATTTATAGGAAAAATACTTAGAATCATTTCTTAAGTGAAATATCATATTTATGGGGAGTTTTTAAAATATAATATGCTTATGCATTTATTCCTTTTTGTTGATGACAAAGGGGGAGAAGAACCTGTGCTTTACATATTTTATATTGGCATTTATATAAAGTTGAGGAAAATAATTTTATTATATAGAACTGTAACGACCTTAATTTTTGGTAACATTATTTAGTAACATTTAATTAGGTAAATTAAATTAAATAATGTAAAATGATTAGGGGATTGAGATTTTTGATTAAACTACGGGGTAGCCGAGCCATGTAAATGAATGAACTGAATAAAATAAGTTAGGCAAATAGGTGAGGGGCAAATTTGGAATAAGAGTATTCTAATACCCTAAACCTTTGGGAAATTCATTCCATACGTTCATTTGCAAAATTAAACAATAGAGGCCGGTCACCATTAGCAAGAAAGAGGAAGATAAACAAGAAAAGCTAAGGAAGAAGATTAATCAAATCAAAGCTATTCAAATCTCAAACTCCTTAATCTCAAAGCTAAGGTGAATAATGACTACATCTCGTTTTTTCTATTGTTTTCGGTTTTAAGATGAATCCGTAGTGTTTTGCATGATTATGCCATGTTTTTGAAGGATAAAATGTTTATCTATGCTTGTTGATGATATATACTTATTCATATAGGTTTTATAATATGTTTTACTGTGAAAACCCAATTAAATTACATCCAAATGCCTTGCGATTTTAGATATATATCAGAAATGATATCTTAGAGATGGGTTTCAATTTTCATAATTTTTTGAATTTATGTAGATTTTATATTAATTTTGTAGTGAAGAAAATGATTATTCGGGTTTAAAATTATTTACGGTTAAATAATATATGATTTGGGTCTAAAATTAATATATGTTAGAAAACATATTAAAAATGATTTTTTAGATTTTTTTAGAATTTTCCTAAGTGTTTTGATGAATACATAAAATTATTTTAAGTTATGGGACTTAAATGTTTCATATATTTATAAAAGGAGAAGGGGTATTTTGTAAATAAATTAAATTGTTTATTTCTGAAATATTGGTAGCACTTTTAGAATAGAAAATTAGCAACCAATTAGACTTTGACAAATAAGGCAGTTAGTTGAAAAGATTACTTTAAAAAGATAAAAATCAGTTTAAACTTGCATTTTACATGTTTCGCCACTTTCGGTACCTCGCCTCCGACTTAGGTGGCTTTCGACTAAGTTCCTCCACCTCCATCACCTTCGAAACCAATGTGCCTGGTATTAAGACTTGGTACGTAGCGTATTGGAGTAGGTGGAAGGTATGACGTCGAAACCAGGGGTTCCGAAGGAGGTCAAAGCGTTGTTTTGTTTTAAATGAAAAGATGCGCCTGTTATGTTTTCGACTTGGTTGGCTTTCGACTAGGTCTAATTGTTTTAAAGGAAAGGTTTCAAAATGGGTTTAGCCTTTTATTTAAGTAATGCTTTCGAAGGGGTCAAAGCCCCTAGCTGCCGCTTTACGCCCCACCTCTATACCCACGCTAGCCAAGAACACTACGGTGTAATGCTGTCAACTAGCACGAAGAATAAGGCTGTTGAGGAGCGACCATCCATGTAACTTCTTTGTGCGAGCACCGATATGTCAGATAGTATAGCATGTACTTCATTTAAGGAGGAAATCCGACATACCGATACAAACTCAAAGCTATCACACAGTGGCTATATATAATCTTCGGAAACAAACATAGAAATAAACATAACACAAATCAGTCACAGACATCCATATCACAAAGGCGGAAAAAGATATGAATATATATATAACACATGAAAGTGTACATAAGAGTAGTGGTCAGAAAGATCTACGATAATATAAAAGAATAGCAACACGTGCTATACAAAAGAATAAGTACACCACATAGAGTCTATATCTCAAATGTGTACATCCAAAAACTACTAATCTAAGTAGTTAGCCAAAAGTCAGAATAATCCCAGAAGAGAAGTCAAGCAGAAGCACCTGTAACATCTCGGTCTGACCCGAGTATTATTTATAAGAAAATAATAAACGGACCAGTCTAGCTATAAATATCAGATGATAAGGTATAGAATAAATGATATGGCATGAACATATAACAACCATAACGGCATACTACTATAAGTATGTAAATGATAATCAACAAGAGATTAATCAATATCACAAGAATCTTCTCAGAGATAAAACAGGGTATCATACCCTAAACTTGTATTCATAACAAGTCAATGACACACAAATTCACCAATGCACAAAAATTGATAAAACTTATCAATGGAAATCACGAAAATTGGTGAAGCACAAAATTCCAGAAATCATCACAAGAAATCCAGAAATCACAAGTAGGGGGAGGCCTATCACAAAACGGGAGTATGAAAACTCACCAACACGTGTAACACAAGACGAGACGCTATCTCATGGTAGTTAACCATTAATATTTGAGCCGAAACTCCACAAGAATGGCCCGAAGACCGTGGGGCGCTACCCCACGTATGTGATGGTGAAACATCACACAAACGGGGTTTAGTCTCCCTCGTAGACAAAGAGACATCGCACAATTGCTAGTCTAAATCAAATCACAAAAATGATCGTCATGATCATCAAGAAGTGTCAATCACACCAAGCTAGTAAATATATGAGTTTAGCTTCATGTCCCATAACCACTTGCTTAACTTAAATATTTACGAACAAGCTGTAGATCTTCAATAGAAAATTGTCACAAGTAGTTCAATCGAACAAGTCCAAGAATTAACCGACGAAGTGAACGCAAGCGTTTCATACCACTCGTTTTACTAAGTCGTTTAATTAGATTTCTCGTGCGAGTGAGGTAAAGGTTTGTATATACTAGTAGATTGGAAAACGGTTTCAGAAAAAGAGTTTTTCAATAAAATAGTGTAGAAATCGAGTTGGTAAAAGAGTTTTGATATTTACTACTAGTATTGAAATCTTCATATTTTTAAAGTGACAAACCACAAAATGATTGTAGAACAATCTTTCACAAAAATTCACATTCGAAGACGTGACTGAAATCCAAGGAAATCAAGTCAAAATGCATCAAAGTAGAAAATAGGAGGTGCGGCCTAACATGCCGAGCGACCTAAGGAAATATAGGTCAAACGACCTATAAGTGATGCGACCTAAGCTGCTGCGCGACCTAACAGTGTCGAGCTAAGGAGTGCAAGCAGGTCAAGCGACCTAGCGACCTAAGCAGTAATGAGGCCATGCAACCTAAGGAATAACGACCTAAAGAGGTTGTGAGGTCGAGCGACCTAAGGGATATAAGGTCCAGCGACCTAAGTGATTATGAGATCGAACGACCTAAAGGGGTTGTGAGGTCGAGCGACCTAAGGGATATAAGGTCCAGCGACCTAAGTGATTCGCGACCTAAGTGGTACGCGACCTAAGGTGGTACGCGACCTAAGATGGTACACGACCTAAGTTGGTACGCGACCTAATGTGTGCGCGACTTAATAGGGCGAACGACCTAAAGTACAAATGACCTAAAGTGGTGGACGAGCTAAGGTAAGGCGCGACCTAACAAGGTGCGACCTAAAGGCTTATGACCTAGCAATATAATGGTCATGCGACCTACGACCTAAGCACGCGAGCGACTTAAGATGATCGAGCGACCTACGACCTAGGGACGAACGACCTAAGTCCAGAACGAGCTAAATGCAGACAGAGTCTTCTCCACGCCAGAGCGACCTATGGCCCAGCGACCTAAGTGGGACGAGCCAGTTCTGAGGCAGAACGACCTAACTCTAGGAAATTCACCAAAACACTAAAATTTGGAGTTTTTCGCCAATCCAATCCAAACCAAAAGCAAATATACATGCTAAAGTGATAGGAATTCATCCTCAGCAGTCCAAGATAGTTATAGGCAAGAATGTGAGATAAAAATCTCACCTTTTCACGGAAATTGATGAAGATGAGGCTTGAGAGCAAAGCAAGAATCACAACAAGCTTGAATCTATGTTCTTCACTAGAATTAGGAGTAGATGTTGGATTAGCAATGAAGACTTGAGCTTGAAATTTTAATTTTGCATTCCCTCCACCATTTTTGAAGAAGCTTTGATGTTTTAGAAATGAAGAATGAAGTTGTGAAGAGAAGGAAGGGGTTGGGCTGAGTTAACAAGTGGTTCAGCCCGAACTAAAGGTCCAAAGCAAAAAGTGACGAAAATTCCACTATCTCCAAACATATCGAAGTTTACACTTAAAAAGATCGCAAACGTCATTTTGAACTCAATGGAAGTGGTCTCGAGTCCTAATTTGACCGTATGCAAAAAGTAGCTTTTCAGACCAAAATTCGATTAACGATAAAATATTTAAATAAAATATTTAAATATAAAATCGATAAATATGCGGGTTGTTACAGACTCCCCTCCTTAAAGAAATTGCGTCCTCGCAATATATAAGATGGAAATAAAAAGTAACAACCATAAAAGCATATTAACACAAAACATTTGAAATAAGAAGTTTACCTCAAAGAGCATGAGAAAGTAAGTCCGGATGTGTTCGCTCAATGAATTCTCTAGTTTCCCAAGAGCAATCCTTAGGATTTGAGGACCATTGAACTTTTACAAGCGGAACATCTTTATTTTGGAGTCGTTTAACCTCTGAAGCAATAATTCTAATAGGATGCTGCTCATAAGTTAAATTAGGTGAAACTTCAATCTCTTCCACAACACCGGGCTCAAGAATAAAATCGGAATCCCGAAGGCACTTCCGTAATTGAGAAACGTGAAACACGTCATGCATGGAAGAAAACTGAGCTGGTAATGAAAGGCGATAAGCCATGGAACCAATACGTTCAATGATAGGAAATGGCCCAATATATCGAGGCGCTAACTTTCCCGATCGACTGAAGCGTACAACACCCTTCATAGGTGAAACATGAACAAATACAAGATCTCCAACAGAAAATTCTAATTTCCTTCTTCGATTATCGGCATAGGATTTTTGTCTACTCTGGGCTTCTTTCATCCTATGAGGAATAAGATCAATCTTTTCTGTGGAATCTCGAATATAATCTGGACCTAAAACCAGCTTCTCACCGGCCTCAAGCCAACAAGAAGGAGATCGGCATGGCCTTCCATAGAGTGCCTCGAAAGGAGCCGTACCAATACTAGATTGGAAGCTGTTATTATAGGAAAATTCAACAAGTGAAATATGATCTTCCCAACTTCCACCAAAGTCAAGAACACAAGAACGAAGAAGATCTTCAAGAGTTTGATTCACACGCTCGGTTTGTCCATCAAACTGGGGGTGATAAGCGGTGCTAAAATTAAGCTTCGTTTCCAAAGCTTTTTGAAGACTCTTCCAGAATCCACTAGTAAATAATGGATCACGATCACTTACAATGGAAGTAGGGACTCCATGCAGTTTAACAATTTCTTTGATAAAGAGTTTGGCCAGAAGAGGAACGGTTCGGTTCGACCGAACGGGAATAAAATGGGCGGATTTGGTAAGTCTATCAACAATCACCCACAAACTATTATTACCCGAACGAGAACGGGGAAGGCCATCAATAAAATCCATGGAAATTTGATCCCACTTCCAAACTGGAATTTCCAACGGTTGCAATAACCCACCGGGCCTTTGATGTTCAGCCTTAACAAGTTGGCAAGTCATGCAACACTTAACAAAGTTAGCAATATTAGATTTCATTCCCTCCTAGTAATAAAGTCGCTTCATATCTGCGTACATTTTACTACTACCGGGATGAATGGAAAATTTGGAACGATGAGAATCTTCAAGAATGTCTTTACGAAGATCTCCAATGTTTGGCACTATAAGTCTACCAAATTTTCGAATGCCGCCACGAGAATCAATATCGAAGTCTTTCGAACCTTCAATATCGGTTTTATCCCTAACGTTCTGGCTAAGAAGAGCCAGTTCAGGATCTAGCTGTTGAGCTTCAAGAATGCAGTCTAAAAGAGAAGGATGAGCCTCAAGGCTACATAAAACAAGAGATGAACATAAATCGAAGACACGATCTCGAATTTCACAAGTGGATAAAACCTCGAGATCCTTCCATTCGGATATCATCATAGAAACAACCGCTTGTTGCTTGCGACTAAGTGCATCGGCAACTCGATTTCCCTTTCCAAGAGTATAAAGGATATCAAGATCATAAGAGGTAAGGAACTCGAGCCAACGCTGTTGACGCAAATTAAGTTCCTTTTGAGAAAATAAATATTTCAAAGACTTATGATCAGTAGAAAGTATAAATTTCTCTCCCAAAAGATAGTGTCGCCAAATTCGAAGGGCGAAAATGATAGCCGCGAGTTCTAAATATGTGTGGCATATCTAGTCTCAGCCGGCTTCAATTGCCTAAAAGCATAAGCAATAACACGTTCTTTTTGCATAAGAACGGCACCCAAACCAACGCGACTAGCATCGGTATAGACAACAAAATCTTGATTCCCTTCGGGAATAAAAAGAATGGGAGCATCAGAAAGGAGTTCTTTTAATTTCTGAAAAGAAGTTTCACATTTGTCCGACCAAATGTATTTAACACCTTTCTTCGTTAAGCCAGTAAGAGGCACGACAATCTTAGAAAAGTCTTTTATAAAACAGCGGTAATAACCTGCCAATCCGAGAAAGCTACGGATTTCAGTCACGCTCTCCGGTCTCTTCCAATTTTGAATCGCTTCAATCTTTGAAGGATCCACTAATATTCCGGATTTGGAAATAATATGACTGAGAAACTTCACACTAGATTGCCAAAAATGGCATTTAGAAAATTTTGCCTTTAATTGATTGCTCCTAAGGGTTTCCAAAACAATCCGAAGATGCTTTTCATGTTCCTCTTCGGTTTTAGAATACACAAGAATATCATCAATAAAGATGAGAACAAACTGATCGAGAAATACTTTGAAAACTCGATTCATGAGGTCAACGAAATAAGCCGGAGCATTCGTTAAACCGAATGGCATAACTAGCCATTCATAAGATCCATAACGAGTACGGAATGAAGTCAAAGGAATACTATCCTCTGCAATACGAAGTTGATGGAAACCGGTAGCCAAGTCCAATTGTGAGAAGACTCTAGCACCACTAAGCTGATCGAATAGATCATCAATCCGAGGCAAAGGATATTTATTCTTAATAGTAAGATAATTAAGCTTGCGGTAGTCGACGCAAAGCCTAAGTGTACCATCAGACTTATTTACGAAAATAGCTGAAGCTCCCCAAGTCGAGGAACTAGAGCGAATTAGTTGCTTCGTCTCCAACTCGGATAATTGTTTGCGCATCTTTTCATTCTCCTTATTGGACATGCGATAAGGAGGACATGTAATAGGTTGAGCTCCAGGTATAAGATTAATTTTGAACTCAATTGCTCGCTTAGGTGGTAATCCTAAGACGGGCTCAAAGATGTCGGAAAATTCACGAACAACGCGAATAAGAGAAATTACATCTTCCTCATCATCATTATCATCATCACGGGGATTTAAAGAATATAAAGATGCAACCAAAGCGGAATCCGAATCTTTAAGAATAATAGAAATCTGATTAACAGATCGCGGATGTCGGAGATAAATAGTCCGCTCAGGACATAGGATATGAGCTTCATAACGGTTAAGCCAATCCATACCCAAAATCATTCCAAAGCCTAAGTAACGCATGACATGCAAATCGGCTAGGAAAGTAAAATCACACAAAATAATCTCCACATCTTTACAAAGAAAACTAAGAGTTGCGGATCCACCAACCGGATTCGCAATTCTTAAAGAAGTCATTAAAGCAACAACACTTAAAGAAAGAGTGTCTACAAGTTCCTTTGATATAAAAGAATGGGATGCACCCGTATCAAAGAGAACTCTAATAGGTTGATCATGAAATATAATAATGCCATCAAGGACAGAATGAGACATACCTTGACCGCGAGATGTGTTTCCAGGAGCTTGAGCTACATTAAGCTTTCCTTCCTTCTTGCCCTGAAGTCTGGGGCATAAATGTATATAATGATCCGGGCTCTTGCAATAGCAACAAGAACGGGGCTTTGAACACTTGTTCGCAAAATGGTCCTTAGAACCACAGTTAAAGCATTGCCCGCTACTAGGGGTAGAAGTCTTTGCTGCCGGAGGTGCAGGTTTCCCCTTTTTGTTGGGATAAGGACCTTTGAATTTGTTTGGTCTCTTCTTGTTGTTGAAGTTTAGTTTGGAAGCCACCACTTCAACATCACTATCCTTATCAGCCTCTTCAAGACGAAGAGCGATATCAATGAGTTGGTCGAAAGAAACTTCTAACTTTAGAAGTAATGGCTTCTTGAGATTCTTGTTTAAGCCATAGACGAATCTCTGGTTCTTCTTCAATGGGGTGTTGATGTATTCAACCCCATATTTGGACAGTGACTCGAAGGATGCGACATAATCTATCACCGAGGATTCACCTTGAACAAGGTCTATAAAACGTCGAGCCAATGTCACTTTCTCTGCTTCTGGTACGAATTTTAATTCGAAGCGTTCCCAGAATTGCTCCTAGGTGAGATCTGCTTCATTAATTTCAGAAACAAGAAGTTCATACCAATCCAATGCTCTCTCTTGGAGCATACTGGAAGCCACCTGAACACGGTGAAGATCGATAAGATTCATGCGAGAAAAGATTCGATCGCATGTTCTTAACCAAGCCTGGACTTCAATAATAGTTTCAGAACCCTTGAATGGTTTCCCACCCAAGTTAGTATAATCGTTGCATAAACGTGCAAATCCAGACTTAGGATGAGTAGGCTCCTGATTAGGACCGGCTGCCTGAGCATTCTTTACTAAATCAAGAAGCTGTTGAGCAGTCATAAAAACTCCATCCTGGGGAGTGACAGTAGATGGTCCGGCTCTAGGACGACCTGGTCTAGACATTTTCTCCTTTAAGAAAGGGAGAAGAAGAAAAGTTATTCTCCAAATAAATATCAAGCAAATCTTGATAGATAAAACAAGGATTCGTAAAAGGAAATAGGATAAATCGGTACGAAGACTCGAATTAAATCCTTAGGCACGACTCCTAAGTTGGACTTAGGACGATGATTGTGATAACCCGTATTTCTAAACATCTGATAATTGGTAATTAACTGATTGTTACTATTGAGATATTGATTTTATTTGGTTAAACAAATAAAACTTGATAAATAAAAATATTTGAATATATATATAAGTGGATTTGAAACTATAATAAATATCTGGATAATTATTTGTTTGATAATCTCCTGATATAATTGTTGAATTTGACAATATTAGTTTAATGACCTTCTTTTATAAATATTCAATTTGGCAAAATTTATACATGTTTTAATTATGATTTTATATAAAGAAATATATATCATCATAGATTAATAAAAACAAATATTTAGTAGTTCAAAATATAATAGCCTAAAATAAGATTTAACAAGGGTTTAAATACACTTTCTTTTATATTTGAAATTTATGCACTTTGTATATATATATATATATATAGATAATACATATTAATATAAATACACGTAAGAGATATTTAAAATAAATTTTTAATATTTGTAAATATATAAAGCATGTAAAATACAAGTGGAAGCTAAGGATAATATATGTTAAGACATTTGTAAGCTAAGATAGCATGCAAAATAACAAGTGGCACCAATTTATTTTTACTTTTCTTTTATTTTTATAAAAATCATAATTAAAGCTACAAATGCATCTATACTCGACTCTCTCATTTTCTTTTCTAACTTCAGTTTCAAAACCCAAGCAAAAAAAATCTGTATCATAAATCTGGAAAATAAGAAGAAGAAAAAAAGAAGAGCCTGTAATTTTCTTCAAACTTGAAATCATCAGATAAAAACAAACTTCAACTTGTAATCTAGCAAGATCATCTATGTTTCAAGCCTTAATCATCTCAGCTTTTAAAGTCCAAGTTTTCCCAGCAACAAATCTGCAACTTGTATCATCAAAACATTTCAGTTTTTCAAATTAAAGCTTTCCAGTTCAAATCCAGGCATTTTCAAGTCTGTCTGTTCATCTTTTAAACTCAGGTGAGTAACTTCACTCTTTTTCAAGCCTAATTTTCTTATTTAACTGATGCAAGGGATAAATAATGATAGCAATGTTGTGTTATGGTTTTGCAAGTTTGGGAATTGAATTTCTGTCCGGGTATACAAGTTGGGTATACTGCATATATACATACAGGTCTCTGGTAGTTATCACTGGAAAAGAAAATGTTGCATGTGATAAATCAATCTGGAAATTGTTGTATGATGGTTTGCATGATTGTTTTGGGTATATATATGCTTTGATCTGTTATGTTAAATGTGAATATATCAGTATGTTTGCAGACTGTCTCTGTTATCTTCACCTGGGTTAAATTACTTTCAAAAAAATCTAAATCTCTTTATACAATTCAATATATGCTTTGATCTCAGAAAAAAAAATGATCATTACAATGTAATTTAAATTTTAAAAATTGTTTCGAGATTTTATATTAAGTAAATTTTTACAGAGATATAAAAACACAGTGATGATCAGTAAATAAGGAAAAATTAAAACATGTCAATTTCAATTATTGATTTCAAGATCAGATTTGTAATGTTTAATCATGAATTTAGGTAGAGAAATCTTGATTTTTAGATAAGGGATTGATGGGATTATCTGAGATGAGTGATTTTGGGATTTTCGGAAATTGGTGATGATCTAGGTCGAATTGGAGTTTGGGGTTGATGTCGAGGATGGCTGGGGGGTTGATGACCCATGGAAAAATGGCAAACTGTTTTATCAATGACCGTGGTGACCGGAGTACGGTGAACTAGGGCTTAGAGTGCTGTTTGGTTGTGTTGGATAATCGAGATGTTTCTGATGTAGATGGCTCATCGGGAAGGATCGCGTAGGGGGGTTACGTCGTATGGCCTGTGATGCTACTGTGGTCAGAGAAACAGATGCTCCGGTGGTCGCATTCGTCGACGGCGAGTGTTTTGGATGGTCGAGTTCTTGATCCCTGTGGGTTCGATTGCTCGTTCGTGTTCCTATGGCGATTTGGACGATCTGAGTGGTGGTGAGGGACGGTGGGGACGTGGGCGACTTGGCGAGGATCGTATCGATGGTCGGAGTAGGGTGGCCGCGGCGTACACGAGCACATGTACACGTTTAAATGTGGGTTCGTGGTGATGTTTGGGAAGAAAGGTTCTTCTCGAGTTTTGCTCGAAGTAAACGAGGGTTTGTCTCGAGGAAGAGAAGAAAATGATGTTGCACGGAGATTTTGCTTGTTGGCTCGGGAAATTTAGCTATGGGCTCGGTTTCTTTTGTTTAATAACAAGTTTTAAAGTATATTAAAATGAATCAAGATTTTTTTTTATTTTAAATAAATCAAGTTTTAAACTATTTTCTTAAATAAAATTTCTTTTAAATAATAAATGTTTATTTAAATGTTTGGATAGACAAAAGTTGTATAATTTATTTTAACTAGAATTAATTAAGTTAATTCTTAAGTTTATTTAAAATAAATTAAAGGGTAATTAATTAAGAAAGTAAAATGTTTTTATCATTAATTAAACTTAAGATCTTCCGTTAATTCATATGTTAATAATAAATTTATTTCCAAGGTTTATTAAATAAGATTTAAATAATAATTAAGTAATTAATTAAGATAATGGTTTATCTTAGATTAATTAAGGACTTTAGTAATTAAAGGTTAATTAATTTATGGTTAAAAGATAATTAATTAAGGGTTGATTAATTAATGGTTAATTAATTTATGTGGTTAATTAAGGAATAATTAATTAATATAAGTAATTGAGGATAATTACTTAAGATGGATAATTAAGGATGATTAATTAATTTCATTAATTAATAACTAATTGGTTGTAATTAATTAATATTAATCAAGCAGGGTTAGGTAATTAATTTACATATAATTAATCTATTTTGAGATTAATTAAATGAATTATAAATTATGTGATTGATTGATCTTGCTTATGGATGATTTAATTATTGGATGTTTGGAGTGATTAATATCTCTAGTCTGATAAATTATGATGTACTATGATATGATATGTTGGGTTGAACTGTGATAATGTGGGTTATTTATCGATGATGAATTGTTGTGAAATGTGGCATCCAGTTTGTTTTTACTTAATTGTATTCACTTAAAACAATTTGGATTAAAGATGGTATTGAATTCGAAGAGACCGGGGTCGGGTATCAGTAAATACCCGAAACCACTTCGATCTGAAATCTTCTATAATTCTTTATAGATTGATATGTGAAATCAATGGGCTGGATTAGGATAATATGGACCATTTAAACTAAGTTGGATACTTAGATATTGTTTTGTGAAAATAAGTGTTGACTATATAAGTTGTTTACTTAGTAAAGTACGAGTTACCCCAGGTTTATATAAGTTCTATGAATTGAAATTTCATGTTAGATGAGTTTACTCACGCTGGTTTCCAGCCTGACCCGGGTGTTACTTTGATGTAATGCTCGGGTCAGACCGAGTATTACAGATTTCCAGGTAAGGACGTTCTGGAGCTCAGGAGACGAGCTGGATGGCAGGAACGTATGGAGTATATTCCGTTGTGTATTTGAGAGTTGTATTGATAGTTGTCAAAGACATGTTAATTCTAACTGTCTAGTATATTTGTGAATGTTGTAACTCTGATATATTAAAATGTAATTAACAAATACAGTTTTCTTTGTATAACCGATATTATTTGATATTATACTTTATCCGCTGCGAATGTGAGAGGTCGTGTTTCTGTTCTTCTTTCTTCTTTCTGTTCTTCCTTCTATCTCTTTCCTTTTTCTCCTAATTATCTGGAATTTTCGGGTTCGAAAATTCCGGGTCGTTACACTTGGTATCAGAGCGGAAGGTTAAGCGAGAACCTTGGCTCTGTTGGGATTACTCATTAAGGATAGGGTCAATGGTACCCTAAAATGAGTTGAGAGTATTATATATGAGAGCGTATTTGTTATTTTCTTATATAAAGGTTTTAAAATGGTTTTAAAAATGAATAATTTTTATATAAGTTTACCTTTTGATATATATATATATAGAAATAATTTTCTAATTATTAAATAAAATAATAAGAATTAAGTGATAATACAACCAAATTTGAAATTGAATGAAGATAAGTTTGAAATGAATCCAAACTGAAATTAAAATCTTGAATTTGTAGAAATGTTATCAAGAATAAAGATAACAATGAATTGGTTTCCAGATATGATAATCTTGGTTATTATCATAAAAGGTAATTGTGTTTAATAATGAATGTTGTTAATGATTTAGCAAAATGAAATGTTTAGGGAAGTAAACATTTAAGTGAGTATAACTTATAAATTGGAATTGAAGATAATTTTAAACTGTGAAATTTTAAATCTAATTCCAGAAAACTTGAAATTGTTTTAAAGAAGTTTGTTGTGAATTAAAACCAAAGGTGGTTTAAAAATTTAAGGTATAACTTGGTATGTAAAGAAAATGTATATATGAGGATATACATAATATCAAAGATGATTCGAAATAACTCTTAGTGTTGAATTTTAAATTGGAATATGATATGAAAACCCAAAGTGATAAGTTTTTGAACTTATAAGTGGGAATATTATTAATATAAGGTTTAAAATTTGAATGGGAATTCAAATTGGGTCTAGTTGACTAAATTAAATTGAATTTAACTTAAGGTAAGTTAAATGAGTTTAGAATGAACAACTTGAATTGGGAATTTCAAGATGAAATTGAAAATTTAACTTGGAAAGTTAAAAATGGTAAATTTGATTAGTTTAAATGAATGAAGAAATGGATTGTGATAATATATCCATTATAGAGATAAATGAAAATTAAACCTTAATTTGAAATTAAGGATATGGAATCCCTTTTAAACTTAAGATTTGAATATTAAGAATTGAATTTGTAACTTAAAATTGTTTAAGAATCAGTTTCAAAGTTGGAAGATAAAATTGGGCAATAAATTGAATTTTGAAGATAAAATTTCTTTGAACTTTAAAATAAGTTAAGTAATGATAATTTAAAAAGTAATTTTGGATTTTGGATCCAGAATTAATTGGTTTAAAGGTTGATTTGATTTAAAGGTAAGGGTTAATTTGACTTAAGTAATTAAATCAATATTTAAAATATTTAACTCAAATTTATATAATTCGAGATGGTTTTAAGTTGAGATTTAAATTTAATTAGTTCAAATTGGATTTAATTTGAATTAATTTGGAATTTGATTAAAGTTGAATAAGTTTAAAAATCAAATGAAAATTGATTTGAATTTGGAAAGGAATTAAGGTTAATTCAACTTGAATTGGGATTAAATCAATTTCAATGGAAATTGAAGTATTGAGTCAATTTAAATGGAAGTAGAAATTTAAATTGAATTGATGGGGAATTGAACGGTTTGACTCTGGACTATTTTCAAAGTAATTTGTTTTAATATAAACCTATTTTTCCAAACTATTTACTATACAAATCCTTCTTCTTAAACCCCAAACTCTCTTATACTTATTTTACAATTATTTTGGAACTATTTAACTATTTTGAAACTGTCTTATAAACTAATTACTATTTTTCAGTTACTTATATCTAATCACTATTTTAAAAACTATTTTGCAATTATCTAACTATTTTATATCTACTTAACTATTTTACAGATATTTTACAAACTAATAACTATTTTTCAACTACTTATCTATTTTAAATTTTTTTTCAAGTTATTTTTAAATTTAAATAGGTCAGAGTTCAGACTGTAGTAATTGAAGTAATAACTCAATTGGAAATGGAAGCAATTGAGATTAAGTGAATGAAATTAAAGGAAATATGAATAGAAATGGAAACTGATTTGGCTAATAACCAATAAAGATAAATACGTAGGATATACGTATATTATTCTATTCGCATAGTGATTTGATCCAGATTCGAGCACAGAATTTCGAGATAGTATTATCGATCCGAGTTGGGATTTTTCGCTCGATTTTCGACGGCGAACCTGGATATGGATTGTTGATTGGTTCTGGATATTCTCTATCATGGCTACGACTATGCAAGGAGAATGACGGTTTCTGATCAAGAAACCAGATCTGAGTCCGCACTAGGAAGTCGGGTGGACGATACTAGTTCGGAAATGAAATTGTGTGATCAATTGAGTGATCAGATTGATATTGTGTACGGATGATATGTGTGCATCGTACGGATTTGAATGAAATTGATATTGAAGATTGGGGATAAGAACTGTAAAATGGTTTTTGAAAAGAAATATGGTTAATAACTTTATAAAAGATTTATCAAATGTGAATATTTGATTTAGAATAAAACAAAGTTATATATCTTTGTTATATAAGATAAATTTTCCCTTATTGAATCTATAGCTAGAATAGAAAAGGGTGTTGAAAATATTTGAAGTATAAAAGAGGTTTTATACAAGTTTGAAATAATCCAAAGATTTTCAAAGATATATATATCTATATATGTATAAAGGATTTTTTTGAGAATGATTTTGGAAAAAGGTTTTGGAACCTATGGATTTTGGAAAGGCTTTTGATTTTTGGGAAAATCAATTTTGGATTTTGAAAAAGCCTAGTTTGAGAATTATCGATTTTGGTAATCGATTTTGTGTAAAGGAGATTTTGATATAAATCATAAAGGATATGATTTGAAGATACTATAAGTATAGTATAAAGTGTTTGTGAATAGCTCTGGGGAAAAAGGCGCTTCCTTGAAATGAACTTCTCAGGAGTACCACTGGGTGGTACTGCCTTGAACCCCAAGGGGGGATTCTAAAGTTGATCCTATGAGGAGTCCGGACAAAACTAGTTCCTGAGGATTATTTGTGTAGCGAAAGTCGAGGGGCTGGTGCCCACAGAGGCATTTGAGTTATGCTGTGACAACAATTTAACTCGATGTCACTGCGATCTACTGCAGACCATAGCAGAAGTCATGTGTGCCGCTGAGAGCCAACTGTCTACGTTTGATTTTATATCGGTAGACTGTGACACTATGGTAACATAGCGAAAGTCGTTTGAGCCGCTGAGAGCCAACAGTCTGCGTTTGATTTTATATCGGTAGACTGCGACCTATGTGGAGGAGTTTCATTTTGACAGCGAAATCGTGTGTGCCGCTGAGAGCCAACAGTTACATGGACTTTTGCTGTGACGGCAACGTAACCCTGGAATGTAACTGCGATCTGTTGTGGGTTCCATGCTGTTATCAGTTACATGGACTTTTGCTGCGATGGCAACGTAACCCGTGATGTAACTGTGACCATGGATGGGGGTGATGATTTCCAGAGCATTCTCACCAAAGATATTTCCTCTATTTTCAAATAAAGTATTTTCCAAATATTTTCACTGGGTGTTGAAAATGGGTCTGCTAAGTACTTATAGATTTTCAGTCTTACGCCTGATCAACGTATGACCGAATTTATGTGAGAACGAGAATGGACTTGTTGAAACACCGAGTTATAAAAAAAAATATTTTTTATAAAAACTAATTTAGTAATATTATATATAGATTTTAAAAGTATAATAAAAGTGTTCCAAGAGTAATTTAACTGATATTAAGTATTTTAATAAAATTCTGGCTTCGTTCCTTTTCGAGGACGAAAAGATTTAAAGGGGGAAGGAATGTGATAACCCGTATTTCTAAACATCTGATAATTGGTAATTAACTGATTGTTACTATTGAGATATTGATTTTATTTGGTTAAACAAATAAAACTTGATAAATAAAAATATTTGAATATATATATAAGTGGATTTGAAACTATAATAAATATCTGGATAATTATTTGTTTGATAATCTCCTGATATAATTGTTGAATTTGACAATATTAGTTTAATGACCTTCTTTTATAAATATTCAATTTGGCAAAATTTATACATGTTTTAATTATGATTTTATATAAAGAAATATATATCATCATAGATTAATAAAAACAAATATTTAGTAGTTCAAAATATAATAGCCTAAAATAAGATTTAACAAGGGTTTAAATACACTTTCTTTTATATTTGAAATTTATGCACTTTGTATATATATATATAGATAATACATATTAATATAAATACACGTAAGAGATATTTAAAATAAATTTTTAATATTTGTAAATATATAAAGCATGTAAAATACAAGTGGAAGGTAAGGATAATATATGTTAAGACATTTGTAAGCTAAGATAGCATGCAAAATAACAAGTGGCACCAATTTATTTTTACTTTTCTTTTATTTTTATAAAAATCATAATTAAAGCTACAAATGCATCTATACTCGACTCTCTCATTTTCTTTTCTAACTTCAGTTTCAAAACCCAAGCAAAAAAAATCTGTATCATAAATCTGGAAAATAAGAAGAAGAAAAAAAGAAGAGCCTGTAATTTTCTTCAAACTTGAAATCATCAGATAAAAACAAACTTCAACTTGTAATCTAGCAAGATCATCTATGTTTCAAGCCTTAATCATCTCAGCTTTTAAAGTCCAAGTTTTCCCAGCAACAAATCTGCAACTTGTATCATCAAAACATTTCAGTTTTTCAAATTAAAGCTTTCCAGTTCAAATCCAGGCATTTTCAAGTCTGTCTGTTCATCTTTTAAACTCAGGTGAGTAACTTCACTCTTTTTCAAGCCTAATTTTCTTATTTAACTGATGCAAGGGATAAATAATGATAGCAATGTTGTGTTATGGTTTTGCAAGTTTGGGAATTGAATTTCTGTCCGGGTATACAAGTTGGGTATACTGCATATATACATACAGGTCTCTGGTAGTTATCACTGGAAAAGAAAATGTTGCATGTGATAAATCAATCTGGAAATTGTTGTATGATGGTTTGCATGATTGTTTTGGGTATATATATGCTTTGATCTGTTATGTTAAATGTGAATATATCAGTATGTTTGCAGACTGTCTCTGTTATCTTCACCTGGGTTAAATTACTTTCAAAAAAATCTAAATCTCTTTATACAATTCAATATATGCTTTGATCTCAGAAAAAAAAATGATCATTACAATGTAATTTAAATTTTAAAAATTGTTTCGAGATTTTATATTAAGTAAATTTTTACAGAGATATAAAAACACAGTGATGATCAGTAAATAAGGAAAAATTAAAACATGTCAATTTCAATTATTGATTTCAAGATCAGATTTGTAATGTTTAATCATGAATTTAGGTAGAGAAATCTTGATTTTTAGATAAGGGATTGATGGGATTATCTGAGATGAGTGATTTTGGGATTTTCGGAAATTGGTGATGATCTAGGTCGAATTGGAGTTTGGGGTTGATGTCGAGGATGGCTGGGGGGTTGATGACCCATGGAAAAATGGCAAACTGTTTTATCAATGACCGTGGTGACCGGAGTACGGTGAACTAGGGCTTAGAGTGCTGTTTGGTTGTGTTGGATAATCGAGATGTTTCTGACGTAGATGGCTCATCGGGAAGGATCGCGTAGGGGGGTTACGTCGTATGGCCGGTGATGCTACTGTGGTCAGAGAAACAGATGCTCCGGTGGTCGCATTCGTCGACGGCGAGTGTTTTGGATGGTCGAGTTCTTGATCCCTGTGGGTTCGATTGCTCGTTCGTGTTCCTATGGCGATTTGGACGATCTGAGTGGTGGTGAGGGACGGTGGGGACGTGGGCGACTTGGCGAGGATCGTATCGATGGTCGGAGTAGGGTGGCCGCGGCGTACACGAGCACATGTACACGTTTAAATGTGGGTTCGTGGTGATGTTTGGGAAGAAAGGTTCTTCTCGAGTTTTGCTCGAAGTAAACGAGGGTTTGTCTCGAGGAAGAGAAGAAAATGATGTTGCACGGAGATTTTGCTTGTTGGCTCGGGAAATTTAGCTATGGGCTCGGTTTCTTTTGTTTAATAACAAGTTTTAAAGTATATTAAAATGAATCAAGATTTTTTTTTATTTTAAATAAATCGTTTTAAACTATTTTCTTAAATAAAATTTCTTTTAAATAATAAATGTTTATTTAAATGTTTGGATAGACAAAAGTTGTATAATTTATTTTAACTAGAATTAATTAAGTTAATTCTTAAGTTTATTTAAAATAAATTAAAGGGTAATTAATTAAGAAAGTAAAATGTTTTTATCATTAATTAAACTTAAGATCTTCCGTTAATTCATATGTTAATAATAAATTTATTTCCAAGGTTTATTAAATAAGATTTAAATAATAATTAAGTAATTAATTAAGATAATGGTTTATCTTAGATTAATTAAGGACTTTAGTAATTAAAGGTTAATTAATTTATGGTTAAAAGATAATTAATTAAGGGTTGATTAATTAATGGTTAATTAATTTATGTGGTTAATTAAGGAATAATTAATTAATATAAGTAATTGAGGATAATTACTTAAGATGGATAATTAAGGATGATTAATTAATTTCATTAATTAATAACTAATGGGTTGTAATTAATTAATATTAATCAAGCAGGGTTAGGTAATTAATTTACATATAATTAATCTATTTTGAGATTAATTAAATGAATTATAAATTATGTGATTGATTGATCTTGCTTATGGATGATTTAATTATTGGATGTTTGGAGTGATTAATATCTCTAGTCTGATAAATTATGATGTACTATGATATGATATGTTGGGTTGAACTGTGATAATGTGGGTTATTTATCGATGATGAATTGTTGTGAAATGTGGCATCCAGTTTGTTTTTACTTAATTGTATTCACTTAAAACAATTTGGATTAAAGATGGTATTGAATTCGAAGAGACCGGGGTCGGGTATCAGTAAATACCCGAAACCACTTCGATCTGAAATCTTCTATAATTCTTTATAGATTGATATGTGAAATCAATGGGCTGGATTAGGATAATATGGACCATTTAAACTAAGTTGGATACTTAGATATTGTTTTGTGAAAATAAGTGTTGACTATATAAGTTGTTTACTTAGTAAAGTACGAGTTACCCCAGGTTTATATAAGTTCTATGAATTGAAATTTCATGTTAGATGAGTTTACTCACGCTGGTTTCCAGCCTGACCCGGGTGTTACTTTGATGTAATGCTCGGGTCAGACCGAGTATTACAGATTTCCAGGTAAGGACGTTCTGGAGCTCAGGAGACGAGCTGGATGGCAGGAACGTATGGAGTATATTCCGTTGTGTATTTGAGAGTTGTATTGATAGTTGTCAAAGACATGTTAATTCTAACTGTCTAGTATATTTGTGAATGTTGTAACTCTGATATATTAAAATGTAATTAACAAATACAGTTTTCTTTGTATAACTGATATTATTTGATATTATACTTTATCCGCTGCGAATGTGAGAGGTCGTGTTTCTGTTCTTCTTTCTTCTTTCTGTTCTTCCTTCTATCTCTTTCCTTTTTCTCCTAATTATCTGGAATTTTCGGGTTCGAAAATTCCGGGTCGTTACAATGATCCTTGTTAAGTTATTCTACATTGTTCCGAAGTTTGGCTCTGATACCAAGCTGTGACGCCCCACCTCTATACCCACACTAGCCAAGAACACTACGGTGTAATGCTGTCAACTAGCACGGAGAATAAGGCTGTTGAGGAGCGACCATCCATGTAACTTCTTTGTGCGAGCACCGATATGTCAGATAGTATAGCATGTACTTCATTTAAGGAGGAAATCCGACATACCGATACAAACTCAAAGCTATCACACAGTGGCTATATATAATCTTCGGAAACAAACATAGAAATAAACATAACACAAATCAGTCACAGACATCCATATCACAAAGGCGGAAAAAGATATGAATATATATATACATATAACACATGAAAGTGTACATAAGAGTAGTGGTCAGAAAGATCCACGATAATACAAAAGAATAGCAACACGTGCTATACAAAAGAATAAGTACACCACATAGAGTCTATATCTCAAATGTGTACATCCAAAAACTACTAATCTAAGTAGTTAGCCAAAAGTCAGAATAATCCCAGAAGAGAAGTCAAGCAGAAGCACCTATAACATCTCAGTCTGACCCGAGTATTATTTATAAGAAAATAATAAACGGATCAGTCTAGCTATAAATATCAGATGATAAGGTATAGAATAAATGACATGGCATGAACATATAACAACCATAACGGCATACTACTATAAGTATGTAAATGATAATCAACAAGAGATTAATCAATATCACAAGAATCTTCTCAGAGATAAAACAGGGTATCATACCCTAAACTTGTATTCATAACAAGTCAATGACACACAAATTCACCAATGCACAAAAATTGATAAAACTTATCAATGGAAATCACGAAAATTGGTGAAGCACAAAATTCCAGAAATCATCACAAGAAATCCAGAAATCACAAGAAGGGGGAGGCCTATCACAAAACAGGAGTATGAAAACTCACCAACACGTGTAACACAAGACGAGATGCTATCTCATGGTAGCTAACCATTAATATTTGAGCCGAAGCTCCACAAGAATGGCCCGAGGACCGTGGGGCACTACCCCACATATGTGATGGTGAAACATCACACAAACGGGGTTTAGTCTCCCTCGTAGACAAAGAGACATCGCACAATTGCTAGTCTAAATCAAATCACAAAAATGATCGTCATGATCATCAAGAAGTGTCAATCACACCAAGCTAGTAAATATATGAGTTTAGCTTCATGTCCCATAACCACTTGCTTAACTAAAATATTTACGAACAAGCTATAGATCTTCACTAGAAAATTGTCACAAGTGGTTCAATCGAACAAGTCCAAGAATTAACCGACGAAGTGAACGCAAGCGTTTCATACCACTCGTTTTACTAAGTCGTTTAATTAGATTTCTCGTGCGAGTGAGGTAAAGGTTTGTATATACTTTCAATGGTTTCGAATGTGATATTTTCAATGGTTTAAATGGTTTCATCAACAAAGATTTGAGTAAAGTACATATAACATGGCAAGGTGATTTTGAGTAAAGCATAGAGTATATGTATTTTCCTTGTTTAAGTTTGATTTAAAGGTTCTTAATCAGTTTAAGAAGAAAAAGTTTTCAAGGAAAATTTAAGGGAAGGTTCTCTAAGTAAAATGACTTAGATATTAGAATACCGGATGAGACTGGTATAGGGTCGTGCCCTATACATTAGCTATTAGCCCCGACTAATTTAGTCCAAAATACCAGTGTGTAGGGCTTTGTCATAGGTAAGACTAAAATGATGATTACACACAGAAGGGAATATATATTTGTATACAGATAGGTTATTGGTGAGCCCGCAAAACCACTAGGATCAGGTGACCCTGGGAGAAGATAAGTTAGGGACAAACCGTCCAGAAGAGGAGTATCTAATAGATAAGTCAGGGACAAACCATCCAGAAGATAGTGCCTAATAGGTGTTAGATTATTATTTTTATATTGTCTGGTAGGCCCGAGTCTGCCAAAGGTTAGTAGTTAGCCAAAAAAAATATAATGTCCGAACAGATAGTTCATTTGTTACCTGATATGTATGTTTACATGATAATGCTTTACAGTATTAACTAGTTTTGGTTGTAGGAAATGGATATGCAAAAGATATGTTTCAAAAGGATATTAGTGAGGGGAAACCCGTTCCGCTAAACGGCGTGGTCTCACTTAATATCAATTAACCGAGATGTATAGTATTATTCATACCATGCTTTATCTGACCCGAAGTTTATGTTCTTCCCCTTAAACTCTTAGGTGCTCAAAATTGATTTGAGTAGGCTGAGGGTTGAGGTTTACAGGTTTTAGTAGGTTGGCGAATAAAGCTTCTGGAGATGAGCAGATGACTAACAGATAGCTATTTAGGAGTTGTTGTTTTATTTTGTTTGATTCCGCTGTGTTGTATTTTGTCAGTTATGACAATATAACACTCTGGTCATCCAAGGGGACATCTTCATATGTTGCTTTTGGCATATTTATGTAATAATTATATTTATCTGAACCTGGGAAACGATTATGGGATTATGTAGTTTGAATGTGAAACATGTGTTTTGAAATGTAATCAGAAAAATGTTGTTTTTGAAATCTGTGATTTTGTTTCATAATCAAGTGCTCTGATATTATGGATACCATTAACATTATCGTATTTGGTCATCGAAAGTTAATACTATGGATGACTGCATCATCTGTAGCGCTTAGCTTCGGCCCTCTAGATAGGGATGTTACAATAACATATATTTAGGGGGAGCTATTATTTTAAATTATAAAGTTGTGTGGTTGTCATCATTAAAAATGGGGAGAAAGAAAGAACCATATATATGTTGTTTTGATGATAACAACCATAAAACAATGCTACCAATATGTTTATTAAGTTATTTCAGGTCAAAACGATGATGGAAAAAACGAAAAACAAATTGGCTAAAAATATGCAAAGCTGGGACTCGAACCCAGGTGGGCTAAGAGATAAGCATATGTCTTTACCACTGAACTATGCAAACTTTTGAAAATTATACTTATTTAGTCGACTGAAATTCTTGCTCAGTCGACTGAACCGGCCTAAGTCGACTAAATTATAAAAAACAACCTATTGAATCAAGCCCTGCTCTCTGGACCAAAATTGGCCACTTTCAGTCGACTGAATTTGGTCCTTAGTCGACTGAGCTAGTACAAAAATGACAATTTTTTGAATTGGTGCTTTGTGTCTCTTCGCTCTAGGAGTTGCATGTCTTTGCTCCTACACCCACTTCTCTTCATCAATGGCGAATTTGGAAGGTTGCACCCCTACATTGGCTTCCCTACAACAACTATATAATCCTATAACTATTCACAAATCACTACAGATTGAAACACAACTCTATGCTTTGATTTCAACTCCTAAACTCTCAACTCCTACGCAATACTCCGAATTTCAAGAAATTCATGTGATTTAGAGATTTCGACTAGTGTGCTTCGTCTCCATATCCTATATTCTAGTCGAATAAACTCTTTATCCTCTACACCTCAACTTAATATCATTTGGTTTGGTTATAGGAGTCATTGTACATCAAAGTGACATTCTGTATATCAAAACACGTTGCATTAGATAGTAACATTTGTTACACTACTTGTAATTATCGTTGAAGTCTAGTTCAGTTGTTCAGGCGGAGTTTGTAAACCTGTTACTCCAGGTGAAGTAAGGGTAACTAGTTAAAGGAAATTCCGAAGAGGAGCTTCGGGACTAGACGTAGGACGAGAGGTCTGAACCAGCATAAAATCGACCGTGTGATCTACTTTACTATTTCCACTGCATTTACATTATTTATTACTATTGGTCATCTTCGATCCCATGCATAGCGACTAACATATAATCTTCAATTAGTAAGTTTATAATAAGATATTGAGCTTATAACTAGTTATTGAGCTTATGATAATGTGTCGAACTCACAAATAGTCAGTGAGTTCATATATAATTAAAGATCCTTTAACCAATTATTGAGTTTATAACGAGATGTCGAACTCGTAAATGGTTAGCAAGTTCGTAACTACATAGAGACTCCTTAATTAGTTATCAAGTTTACAAAAAAATGCCGAATTCTTAACTAGTTATCGAGTTCATGACAAGGTGTCGAACTCATAAATATTTAATAAGTTCATAATTAGTTGAAGATTCTTTAGTTATCGAGTTTATAATAGGATATCAAACTTGTAACTAGTTATTGGGTTTATACCAGGACGTCGAACTCATAAATAGCTAGTGAGCACATAACAAGTTAAAGAATCTTTTTCATGACTAGATGTCAAATTTATAAAAGATATCAAATTTGTAACTAGCTAACTACCCTATAAGTAGTTGTTGAGTTTAGTACTAGTTAATAACTTTCTAAAGGGTTGTCGAGTTTGAAACTAGATAATAATTCTCTTGCAAGTTGTCGAGTTTGTAACTAGTTAATGATTCATTAAGTAATTGTTGGATTCATAGCTAGTTATCGAGTTACTAGCTAGTTGACGAACTTACAACTAATTGACGAACTCAAAACTAGTTATCGAATCTTAAATAAGTTGTCGAGTCTCTAACCAATTATTGAATTTATAATTAGTTAGTGAACCTATAACCAATTAGCAAACTTTTAGTTGGCTATCGAGTCTCTAAGTAGATGTCGAGTTCATGATAATTACAAAAACCCCAATTAATTGTCGAATTTCTAAAAAAAATCGTATCTATGATGATTAACAGAACTCTATTTACCATCAAATTTCTGTTAAGTCATTAGGGATACGAAATTGTAAACAACCTTTGGATTCAAGCACTAAAATTCCCAAATCACGATAGTATTTGGATTCAAACTCAAGCAATTCTTGAAAACCTAATCCAAAAACCCTAGTTTTCAAATCAAAAACCCCTTGATTGAAATAGAAATCGAACCTTAAATCTAGTTTGAATACGGTGGAAATCAGAAATTTCTTTTTAAAATTGTGAAGTCGAAAATAAAGAATTACAATTGCAATTTGAGTTTTAAGCTTGCGGGTAAAGCTTTGGGAGAAAGAGAGACATGTATTTATAGAAGAAGGGAGAAACAGCAAGAACCAATGATTCCTATTCAAATGAACGAGCAAGATTGAAAGCATCGGGATACCAATAGGCGGTAATCTGAAATGTAAAATTATACTAAAGTATAATATGCTTCTTCCACACTAGGGGTAAATGTTACTACAAATAAGTATATCGAGCATTTGAAAAGAACATGTAAAGTTTAGGGCTGACAAGGAATGCCGAGCCTAAAGAAAGTAAAGTCATCAAGCATTTAATATTTAACAAAGGATAGCAAGCTTCAAGAAATCACAAGAAGGTGTCGAATATTTAGTAGCAAGGAGTGTCGAGCCTCTATATAAAAAGTGGATGTCAAATGATCAAGTAGTTAATAGGAATAGAAGAGGTGCTGAATCTCAGGATGTCGAACCCCAAACGGTTAGCAAAAAGTGAAGAGGTGTCGAGCCTTTAAAGAGTAACGAGCCTTTACAATAGCAAGGTCATAAAGGATTTGACAAGCAGAATAGATATCGAACATTAGCAATGAAGAAGGTTATCAAGCTTATAAGAGGATGAAGATACTGAACTAGTAAATGCTTAGAGATATCAAGCTTCAACAAACTTGGAAGGACAAGATATGTCGAACATCTACAACACAGAGAGTTATAGAGTATATAACAAAGGAAGGATAACGCACCACTATAGGATGTCCATCGTCTAATCACAAGTGGAGGATATCGAGTTTCTATGAATAACAAGCCTATGATGCATCAACTATTATCGAGCCTCTACAATAGTAACTGTAGTAGAGCATCTACTATGAATGATATCGAGCTTCAACACTATCAAATGGTTTCAAGATTTTACAAGTGGCAAGAGATATCGAAGCCTTAATGATGCAAAAGAAGCCAGTTTCTACAAGGAAGGTTATGGTATCGAACTTATATAAGTAAATGATGTCGAATCTCAACAATAAGATGCTGAGATCTCATGATGATGGTGCCATTGGAACCCTTGGATTCAAAGCCGTGCCACATGTCAATCATCCCATATGATTGACATCCCTATAAATAAGCCTCCATCGACACCAAGTGGTGGGCGATTCATTCTTACACTATTTTCACTATTTTAAAAGTTGTAAACCCTAAATCTAATTGGGGATTATTAGAGTCGATTGTAATCTTGTGACTTTTGGCAAATAAAGACTTGAACATTCAACTTTGCATAACATACTTCTCTTTTACTTGCCTAATTAGTTATTTGTGACAATGGACATGCATGCAACTTATTTTTGACTTGGACTTGGATAATGGACATGCATATGACTTACCTTTGGACTTGGTCTCGAACTTGAACTAGCATATACTCCTAAGCTTGCATAAGGCCACTTAAGCCCTTATTCAAACCAGCCTTTCTTTCCTTGCATATTTGGTTAGTGAAGAAATTTGCTAACTGTTGACTTCTCTTGTATCACCACCTATGTCATTTATTTATGTCCAAATAGATTTTCGTTATGTATGTATGTATGTATGTCCCTATGTGTGTGTCACCTAGACATTAATGTAATAATTGTATGCATACCACTTTCTTTATAACATAAGCATATATTCACGATAATAATAACATTTTTGAACAGGTACTTTATATACTAATATGAATATTGTTTGCATTGTTTGGGTAGTAGAGGAACAAACGGTGGTAGGAGTGGTAAACAAATAAGCATACTAAAAGACCCTCGTAAGTTCCCCTTATGCCCAAATAAAAAGTTAAAAAACCTTTGCACAAACGAGAGATAAAAAGACAAAAATAGATAAACACGCCAAGTCCTTTCACCAGTCAAAGTCCCATACAGTCAATGTATTGCTTCCATCATTTACTAATTCATTTATTAACTTTCTTTAATGAAACATTCATGTTCGATCTACTATATGGCTTTAGGAAAGATTACACTTCAAAATTTTCTTACAGATGGCCTTGGGGATTCATGGTCTTTTCGGTCTATATCTTCACCAGATCTATCGGCTGCCATTGCTAGCTATTGCAAAGTTGCCAGTCTTTGTATCTCTGAGTTCCAGCACGATAATAGTAGCAAGATGTGGCTCAAAGCCAATATCGCCTCTTTTCCCTTTAAATGTTATGAGTTAATGTTTGCATGTTTCAATAGATGCCTACACTCTGAGATGATTTACACCATTCAAATGTTCACCAATGTTTCTGAAATTTGGAATACTCTACTATTGTGTTAAGTCCAAATGTGTTGGATTAATACCGTATGTGCTATGTCTTTTAATTACTGAAATGATTTGTTGCTAGTATAGAAGCATAAGACTCGGTCAACAACGTCCTCTATGTCGTTTCTACTTACATTTGGAATTTGCATTTTGTTATTCATCATTTGTAATAACATGATAGAATACTGACATTGAAAAGAATAAGTGATTTCGTGATTCAACCTCCAAATTACATAAACTGCATCTTGCATCGATGTTGTGATTCCATTTTCTGATGTTTTCCATTGTGTTAAGTTTGTCTAGTTTAGCAAATAGTGCACATACTGACATCTTCGGTGAACAAACATCATTTCAGTTCATTATATTTATCCCAAACCTGATTCTAAGCCGATTTGAATTATAATTCTCAACCATTTTATGACATCCAAACCCACTAGTCGTCGTCCTCATTTTGTTGTAAAGGGATTTTATTAATTTTTAGGTGACATGGATATCTTCCCTCTATTGTTCATTGGACATGACAGAAGATACCATCTTGTTGGGATCTCCGATGACCAAGATGGCTTGCCATCCCAACAAATCCTTCAGTGATTGTCCATCAATCCAAGTATCAAACCATAAATTTGTACCATGTCCATGTTGGAGATTTTGTGGTTCGAGACAAATTTGATGGCGATAGTGAAGAAGATAATGCTGTACTTCCGACTTCAAAGATCTATGGAATAGATTCTTTCAGACAATAGTTCAACCCACCAGGTACAAATGGGTTATCGAACTATCAACTTTCAGGATTCAATGATGCCCTATAACAGCGAAATCAGATTCAAAGTTTGTACGCCTTTGATCCGACCAATAACACTTTAGTAATGGTTTCTGATGATGCAATTTTTATAGAATAAAATGAAGAGGAAGAAGAAACAAATCTGCAACGATTCAGCGTTTGCAACACCTAGCAAATGTTACAAAATATAGAGTAATGGAAGTGCATCGATTAGCAACACTTCCCTGGCGTCGCAGGTCTGTGCAAGAAGAAGAAGAAGAAGAGGAGCGCAAGAAATTTTTTTTTCAACGTTTTCTGGGTGTAGCTATTTATAGATGTGAAGAGGTGCCTATTCGCCAAGCGTCACAACCGTTTGCAACGGTTCACAACTGTTACGAACGGATTCAATTTAAACATCGCGTCTATTCATATTTTGCAACGTTCAGAAAAACGTTGCAATTTCCCGCCCTTTATTCAATTTCTGAAATTCGGTTTGGCCCGTTACTGTTCACATACGATCCAAAAAATATTTTCGGATCCGAACGCGAAACTCGTACCCGATCCGGCCCGGTTCGGTTCGGTCGGACGGACGGCGGCGACGCGCGTGTGGTGTTGCATGACTTCTCTCCTTACAACAAAGCAAACATGTGTGAGCCCCAAGGCCCCAACATCCACATGAGAAAACTATATTTATACAAATATAGTTCTTGATTTTCTAGCATGTGGGACTTATCTCTTCTTTCTTCTTTTCTTCTTCTCTTCCAAACAAAAAAACCCAAACCCCAAAGCTATTTGAAAATTTACAACAATCTCCCCCAATTTTCAAAATATAAGAAAAATTAATAAATAGGATGGCTATATCACTAGAGTGACTTCCTACATACCCAAATGGGATCAAGCCTATGTAGTTCTAAGATCAAGTTTTGCATCATCGTGAAAACCAACACATAAATAAAAGGTATCTTTTGGATTTGAACCTTTACTTAGTGTAAACCATTCAAAGCCTTATCTAGATTCTATGGTGAACGAATCTTGAACCAAGTATCCATAATGATAAAACCGGAACAATCACACATGTTGATTTCCTTAGGTAAAGTGTTATGTATTGCTCAGCACGTTAATGGCCATGTGCTTAAATCCTAGTTCATGAGTCTACTTAGAAAGCGGTCTTACTTTCCTAGGAAACAGCCTGATTTCCATACTCATATATGTAAGTCTCTTAAGGTGTTTCTGTGATTCACCTTTTAAGGTTTCTAGACTCATTAAGGATATATATCCATCCTTTGTTCTTGCAGAATCCAACACTAAATAATATGGGATTATCGATTTAGTGTTCCATAATCATTCTCTTAACTTGTTGGTACCCATTGAACTTTGTCTATCCTTTTCAAGACATAAGTTGGGTTTCTGTTAAGGATGATCAACCTTCATTCACAGACCTTACTCCCATTTCTTATGACTTTATAGAAACCATTGCCTTTGGAAGACTCTTTGTAAGTGGATCAGCCATGTTTTTCTTCGTTTCTATGTAGTCAACAGTTATAACTCCTCGTTTGAGTAACTGTCTCACCATTTGATGTCTTAGACTCACATGTCTAGACTTTCCATTATATGTCTTATTAGACACATTGTATATCGTTGCTTGATTATCAAAGTTAATCAAGGCTGCTGGAGATGGCTTCTTCCATAAAGGGATTTCCATTAATAAATTCCTAAGCCATTCCGCTTCTTTACATGCATCTGCTAATGCAATCAATTCTGACAACATTGTTGAGTCATAAATACAGGTCTGCTTCTTGGAAGCCCAAGACACAGCAGCGCCTCCTAATGTAAAGATCCATCCAGTAGTAGACTTGGATTTGGATTCTACATTGTTCCAGGTTGCATCACTATATCCTTTTATTACAGCAGGATATCCTTTATAAGATAAACCATATTCAATGGTTCCTTTCAAATAAGCTAAAACTCTGGAAATAGCTTTCCAATGTTCGAAACCTAGATTGCTCATAAATCGACATAATACACTTATAGCATGTGCGATGTCTGGTCTAGTGCAATGCATAGCATACATAAGACTCCCAATAACACTGGAATACTCTAGTTGAGAGATAGTACGTCCAGTGTTCTTTTCTAATTTAATACTAGGATCTAAAGGAGTTGGTGCTGGTTTGTCATCGTAATGACCATACTTTTGTAGGAATTTCTCTATGTAATGAGATTGCGTTAGTAATAACTCCCCCTCTTTCCTAATAATTTTAATTCCCAAAATTACATCAGCCTCTCCTAGATCTTTCATATCGAATTTAGAAGACATAAACTTTTTAGTTTCATTCACACATGATATATTGGAACCAAATATTAGCATGTCATCAACGTATAAACATATTATAACACTACCGTTGTTATCTGATTTGCTATAAATACATTTATCAGAATCATTAACAATGAATCCATATGACAGTGCAACTTTATCAAATTTCTCATGCCATTGCATGGGAGCTTGCTTCAGGCCATAAAGAGATTTCACTAATTTGCAAACTTTCTTTTCTTGACCTGGGGTTTTGAAACCTTCAGGTTGTTCCATATATATCTCTTCTTCTAAATCTCCATTTAGAAAAGCAGTCTTTACATCCATTTGATGTATGACTAATTTATGAATTGATGCAAGTGCAATTAAACAGCGTATTGAAGATATCCCTTAGCAACTAATCTGGCTTTAAACTTATCAATGGATCCATTTGTATTCAACTTTTTCTTGAATATCCATTTACATCCTATAGGTTTAGCACCAGGAGGTAAATCACTTAAAACGCAAGTTTGGTTTAACAGTATGGAATTCATTTCATCATTGATAGCTTCTTTCCAGAAATTGGAATCTCTGGAACTCATAGCCTCAGAATAAGTTTTGGGATCGTCATCGACGTTCATTACATATTTAGTCACATTAAGGACTTCGTCCTTACTGCCTTCTACAAGATATGTAATGAAGTCAGGACCATATTCCTTCTCTATTCTCGCTCTTTTACTTCTCCGTTGTTCAGTATTATTATCTGGTACTGATACTTCCTTGTGTTTTGAGCAGGAGCATAATCATCGTCATTGATATCATTAGCCATACTAGGTTCTGGACTAGATGATCTCAATGGGATCTCAACAGTTTGATTTTCAAAAAATTCTACATCTACAGATTCTATAACTTCTAGGGTGTCAAGAATAAGGAATCTATAAGTTATACTATTAAGTGAATATCCTATGAAAACACATTTAAATGCTCTATTTCCTAACTTTGGTCGTTTAGGGTCTAGTTTTCTAACATATGCTAAGCAACCCCAAACTTTAAGTTTAGTTAGGTTAGGTTTTCTATTAAACCATAATTCATAAGGGGAAATATTATTCTTTTTAAGTGGTACTCTATTTAAAATATAACATGCAGATAACATAGCATCACCCCATAGGTTATAAGGTAAATTAGAACTTATGAGCATGGCATTAACCATTTCTACTAAGGTTCTATTCTTCCTTTCAGAAACACTATTTTGTTGTGGTGTATATGGGGCAGTACATTGGTGAACTATACCTTGTTGTTTACAAAACAAGGTGAATTCATTTGAGAAATATTCACCACCATGATCTGAATGTAATATTTTAATTTTAACTCCTAATTGTGTTTCGACCTCTGGTTTGTAAATTTTGAATTTATCAAAAGCCTCATCTTTAGTTTTCATTAGATATATATATGCATATCTAGTATAATCATCAATGAATGTTATATAGTATTAGTTACCACCATAGGTGATATGACTTTTTAAGTCACCCACATCACTATATACCAAATCAAGCAAACCAGTTTTCCTTTCTACGGATTTAAAGGATTTTCGGTGTATTTTTGCTTGAACACATATTTCACATTTAGAGATGGTATCGAAATCACAATAAAAAATTAATCCTAATTTATGTATATTTCTAATGGAATTATAATTAACATGTCCTAATCTACCATGCCATAAATTAATAGAATCAATAATATAAACAGAAGATTTCTTTATTAGATTCAACTTAATCATGCCGTTACAAGAGTATCCCTGTCCAATGAATCTACCATTCTTAGACAACACTAGCTTATCAGACTCATACACCATCTTGAATCCTCCTTTGTTAAGAAGGTATCCAGAGACCAAATCCTTACACATATCAGGTACATAAAATACATTTACTAATGTAAGAACTTTTCCAGAGGTGAAAGTAAGTTCTATAGTGCCTTTTCCCAGAACTTTGCTTGGAACCTTATTTGCTCCAGTAACTTCGTCGGCTACTCCTTTATTTTCTTCGTAACTCTTGAACAGATTACGGTCTTTGAAAATGTGAATGGTTGCTCCAGTATCGAACCACCAATCATTATCATTGCCGCTAACGGAGTTCGCCTCTTGCACTACAGCCACAAGCGAATCTTCGACCACATTTACTTTTTGTTGTTTCTTCCGCAGACGGCAGTCTCGGGCATAGTGGTCGGGCTTGTTACAAAAATAACAAGCACCTTTCTTTTTGTTGTTGGTTTTGGAATGATTTTTCTTCTTAAACTGTGTCTCATTCTTTGGCTTTAACTTATCAGTAATTTCAATATTATTTGCCTTCGAATGGGACTCAGTTTGCGGATTATCATCTAGATCGCGTTTGCGAGAGTCTTCTTCAATATGAAGACGACGCTGTAAACTATCTAAATTATAATCCGTTTTCGCATGCTTCATCTTTTTCTTATAATCATTCCAACTATGCGGAAGTCTAGAAATTATAACTCCAACAACAAAAGATTCAAGGAGATCAATTCCAACATCTTTAAGTGGATTCACTATCAGTAAGATTTCGCTTACTTGTCCAATTATGGACTTATTGGTGACCATTTTGAAATCCATAAAATTAAGAAACTTTTTATTACTTGCCTTGGATATGCGGTACTTATTCTCCAGTGCAGTCCAGAGTGCCGTCGCTGTTTCTAAGGTCCTATGAGCATTGTAGACTGGGGTAGATAGCGCATTCAGAATACGGCCTCTGCATAGAAAATCATCCTCTTTGCGCTTTGCACGACTAGCCTTTAGAGCAGCATCATCCTTATCAGTTTCCTCCGGGATTTATTCTAAGTCATCTTCCAAAATGTAGAACAACTTGACGTTGACCAAGAAAAATTTCATCGTCTCTTGCCAACGAGTTGTCGCCATCAAAATGCTCTAATCGAGTTAGATGCTGATTCATAACTTGTAGAGCACTCGAACCTTCCATGGTTGAAAACTATTGTCTGAAATTTGTTGGGGATTTTGCGGTTCGAGACAAATTTGATGGCGATAGTGAAGAAGATAATGCTGTACTTCCGATTTCAAGGATCTATGGAATAGATTCTTTCAGACAATAGTTCAACCCACCGGGTACAAATTGGTTATCGAACTATCGACTTTCAGGATTCAATGAAGCCCTATAACAGCGAAATCGGATTCAAAGTTTGTACGCCTTTGATCCGACCAAGAACACTTTAGTAATGGTTTATGATGATGCAATTTCAATAGAATAGAATGAAGAGAAAGAAGAAACAAATCTGCAACGATTCAGCGTTTGCAACACCTAGCAGATGTTACAAAATATAGAGTAATGGAAGTGCAGCGATTAGGAACACTTCCCTGGCGTCGCAGATCTGTGCAAGAAGAAGAAGAGGAGCGCAAGAAAAAAAATTTCAACGTTTTCTGGGCGTAGCTATTTATAGATGTGAAGCGGTGCCTATTCGCCAAGCGTCACAACCGTTTGCAACGGTTCACAACTGTTACGAACAGATTCAATTTAAACGTTGCGTCTATTCATATTTTGCAACGTTCAGAAAAACGTTGCAATTTCCTGCCCTTTATTCAATTTCAGAAATCCGGTTTGGCCCGTTACTGTTCACATACGATCCAAAAAATATTTTCGGATCCGAACCCGAAACCCGTACCCGACCCGGCCCGGTTCGGTCGGACAGACGGCGGTGTCGTGCGTGTGGTGTTGCATGACTTCTCTCCTCACAACAAAGCAAACATGTGGGAGCCCCAAGGCCCCAACATCCACATGAGAAAACTATATTTATACAAATATAGTTCTTGATTTTCTAGCATGTGGGACTTATCTCTTCTTTCTTCTTTTCTTCTTCTCTTCCAAACAAAAAAAAACCCAAACCCCAAAGCTATTTGAAAATTTACAACAGTCTATTGACGATTCTCTTTTCCATTAATCCTTTTGCATGCTCTCTTAACTTAAGAAGCATTTTCCACGTATACGATGCATTGTTGTCTTTCATTACTATCCAAAAAAATTTCCTTTTGTAGTATCTATTTTGCATTCGTGATCCCAAAAGCAGTCGTTTTGCAAAAACCTCCAATGAGCTTTAAAGCAATTGCCTTCACGATATCCACTAATTTCCGTAAGCTCATCTCCTTTGGCTTTTGGTCGACAGAGGTTGCTCCAACTCATATTATGATGTTTGTTTTTCCACACAAATTAGAGCAAATTAAATTTATTTTGGTAGTAATTGATGTTGGTAGTTAGTTAAATTGAGCCCAAAACATGAACATTGGGTAAATCATTGTTTTGATAACTTCAATCCTACCAGCTACATTCAACACCCTAGTTTTCCAACTATTGAACTTTTTGTTTATTTTATCTATCAGTATTCCAAAATATCTAGATTTTAGTTTACTGTGAGATAAAGGTGTTTCAAAATATGTAATTAGGAGATTCCCATATTGCACATTTAAAATATTGACGATCCGTTCCCTTTCTTTGGCTCCTTTGCTAAAAAACAAGGTAGTTTTATGTTCATTCATTTCTATATCCATAGAATCCTTAATGAATAATAAAATTATTAGCAATGTTAATCAAATAAAATATTTTAACTTAATCTTCAAAGTTAATTACCTATAGTATTAAATGTGATTAATATATATAAAAGAAATGTTGTTCATATAACCCAAAATAATCATGTTTTTTATTTAAAAAAATTGAAATTGCCCATTTATACCTCATTATATAAGGCACTAAATACAATAACTGTATAAGAGCCTATTGCATGTTATTGTGAATAATTGACCAATATTAAGGGAAATCAACTTAAATATTCTAATAGGTTGGTCTCTAAGGCAAGTGTATCTAAGGATATAAGATTATTTCATTAAGAAACGTTCTTATAAACGGAAAACCATCCTTCTACCTAGAAATTCCTTGGAAAATCTGATGGTCTAAATTAATTTATGTGATCTATATGCGAGGCCTAAAATGTTTACTCCTTGGGTTGGTTAAAAAGGATACCTTTAAGATTATTTAAATTCTTAATGTTATAAACATAATTTTTTTTCTAGTTTAAACTAAGAACTATGAATGTTATAATTAAAATTCATAATATTTGGATTTTAAATAAAAAATTTAAATATCTATAAATTTGAAATTAAATTATAGATATTATAATTATAAAATGCAAAACTGTTTTGAACTCAAATTATAATTATAAAAGACTATAATTAAATTCAAAATAGTTCGAATATAAATTAAAAGTTATAGTTGTTATTACTATAATAATAAAGTTTAACTAAAATAAAAGATATATATGAGGTACATAAATAAAAAATATTTTAAAGGTTAAACTAAAAGAAATAAAACCCAAATAGACATGAGGAATGAATACGTTATATTATATAACGACATTTGATGTTAGCGAATGTTTTGTATACTTTTCCCTTATTATTTTCCAAGGCAAGAGGGATTGAATTGTCTCTACTATATTGTATTAACAAATCAAAATGGGTGTGAGGCACAAATACCTCGGTGGCTACAGCACATTACAGTCACACAAACTAGCTCACTCGACAACTTTACTAACGATGCTTGTACAAAAGGATAGAACAATAGTGTAATGACCTACCTTTTATATTGTCGTAGATAAATGTTGATTAACCCATATGCTTCAAAATACCATGGTAGGCATACCATCGGTCAAATTTAAACATAATTAAACTTTAAATTTTAGCATGACCTCAACCAATAACTCACAATAGAAAGAATAATATATAATGTGATAAATATACTAGTGCACGAACGATCAATGCACAAAGGTATAATAGTCAAATGCTTGAAAGCATGACAAATATCAGATATGTATAGAACATGATATGGATATCAAATTGATTAAGTCATAACAAAAATAAATCAGTTTATAAAGACTAAATATAGAATAGATACATCAAGTACAATACATAGTCACATACACGAATAAGATATTTGATACACATAGTCATACATGGGCATAATATATGTAAATATGCAACACCTCCATATCTCCCAAAAGTCCAGCTATCCAGCTAGTGACCCCAAAATAAACCTATCGCCCAGACTACTCGTAGGAATAACTGAAATATTTCTATATAGGAAATAAAAGTGTGAAAACTAGGGTTAGATAGAAGTCAAACAAGGGGAATTACCGTTGTAATATTATAGTTAAATACTGATATACACATCCTAACATGTAATGGATCTATACAAAAAATTTACAAGTTAAAACAATACATGTCTTAACAATATAGAGTATAACAATTTGATAGGTGAGTTGTAATAACCCATATTTTTACGCATAGTAATTAAATATAATTAATTGTTTACTTGAATTTAATGACTAAGGCAAACTAATGGCTTAAAAGATGAATTTTTAAAGATGAATGAATTATGACTCAAAGCATTTGTAATTGTGTTCATGAGATCGTTTGCATATAAAAAACATATAAAGTTTGTTTAAATGGGATAAGACTGATAAAATGAGAAGAAAAGAGAAGCTAGGGCAAAATAGTCATTTGGCCAAAATTGGCCTTATATTTATGTAGTGAAACCCCCTCCTTTATTCAATTCATTTCCTCTTCTCGAAGAAATAGAAAACAAGGGTTACCAACTTCAAATTAACAAAACTCCTTTATTTATTCAATAAAAATTACGAAATAAATATCTAAATTCAAGTTGAGAGATTCTTTATTAATATATCTCTTCAAGTTATCATTTTGGAGAAGTGCAAAACTAAATTTTCATAAATCAAGAGAGATCTTCAAAGTTGGCTTCATTAAAACTTAAATTTCATAGTAATTGGCGAGTAGGATTTATATTCTATGATATATATAATTACTAAATATGCTAGAAATCATAATAATATTCAATATTGGTTATGGGTTGAATGATGAACCTAAATTGAAATTTCAAAGATGAGAATCATTTTTTAATGTATGTTTAAAAGAGCTTAATTATAGAAAGTGTTAAAATGCTTGATAATGAATGATGATATGTTTGTTTGATTGTTGGTTTGGGTATTGATATGGTGACTAGGGGATGATTCATGAAATTAGTAAATGTCATTATGGAAGGAATGTAGAGTTGGAATGATAATCGAGTGGTTAGACTTGAATAGCAGTTGAAAGATTTCATTTCCTTAAAGTCGTTCGTCGAGTGCAAAGTAGTACTCATCCGAATGTTGAACAACTTATAACAAGAGCGTGAGTCTATGTTGAACGATGCTATTGCGATGTGTCTCGATGAAATGGAGTCGAACATTGAAGATCGGAGAAAGAAAGACAAATGAGAAAGGTTGGGAAGAATTTCCATATGGGAAATTCCCCTATCCAGGTTTAAACCCATGAGAAACAAATGTTTAGGTGCCTGAATTGCAAATTAAGACGTCTGAAATTCAAGGATTTTATCTGGCAGTATTCATTTGTTAAACCAAGGTTTTCAGACATCTAATATAAGGGATTTTACTTTTGAAATCAAGCTCGGACATCTAAATCCCTAAGTTAGACGTCTGAAGTGTTGTTAGTTGGACACTGGGCTTTGTGTTTTGAAATTCGATATTTTGGGGGTTTGGTTTCATTTCGAGGACCCGCATGGCGCTTGTCTCAGGAAATGTGCGGTTGATGTTAGATGAGATAGAGACTATGAAGATGGTTCGAGAAGTGATTCAATTCCTATGGTGGTTTCATAGATTCGTCTAGTCGTTTTGATACATGATGAATAGGGTATTGCAATATATGGTTCCATAAGATATCGCGGATATGGAGTAAGTCTACATCCCTTTTCTATGACTTTAGGGTTTGATATTTATACACCATTTGTAGAACGATGTATGGTTGTTTTGGTTGTGCATGTTAGGCGATACCAACTTGGAAACATGGATATTCTATCTCGGTAGCAAGGCAACAGACCTCAAGCCACTTTGTAGTAAAGGGTGATTGGCCTTGAGTAACTATTCATAACTCATCTTGTTAAACAAATGGTAGCGGTTAAGTACATGTATATCAATTCATGTTTGATACGATTATAAGCGGTGGACAATATGGTGAAGTGTTGTGGTATCGTTGGTTGTATAATTCAAAAATCTAAAGCTATGAACAAAAAGGGAAAAACTAACAATGGAATTACACATCAATATATAAATTATCTCAGCAATATAAATATTTATCTATTCCATACATTGACCATTATTCAATCCACCAACAATATAATTACGATGCATGAGAAATACAAAATAAATAACATATAGGAGTAACTTGCATCCAATCTTCATTTCTTCCCTCTTCTTTGACCTGCAAACTTTACAAATCCATAGATATATATAATAAATGGAAAAGGTGATCAACTATATTTGGACTGTGCCAATTTCTATGCACTCCAGCCTAACGTAAGGGATTCGTTAGCTATTACATAGGAAAAAACTTATGTACCTTTCAAGGTCAAGCCCACTTAGTAATTTTCCTTCACTGCATCAAATACTTGTTAGTGCATAACTTTATCCAACAATAGCAACCAAGCATTAAAAATAAGCTGAAAACATCTTATTCTACCATGTAATCACAATCAGTCCCCATAAATAAATATAGGGTAGTAATAATAATTGCAACATGTGGCCATCAAACATCAAAAAAATTTGACTTCACTCAATATCAACCCCAAAAATCAAATAAACCAACATCAACAAGTCCCGTTAAATATGTACTAACTACTTAATATTAGAACACAACATCATGCTCATTAAATGTGTACTAACTACTCAATATTAGTAACACAAAATATAAAACTCATCAAATGTACACTAACCACTCAATATTAGCAACACAACATCAAACTTATCAAATGTGTACTAATTACTTAATATTAATACACAACATAGACATCATTTTCACGTTGATCTAAGTATTTTTATAACAAACGACCACTTGTCGTTGATTCTCTTTGTCGAAATGATCGATTTGATATATAATTTGATGAGTATTAGACATTTTTGAATTTAAAATAATTTTAGATTAAAGGTAATTATCCGCCATTAAATAAGGATTAAGAAGAGTTTTTGGGATTAACAAGCAGAAAGTGGACTGGTGGCAGTTAAGGTTAGATAAGAGTCAAATTTATGACAAAAAATTTAGGTATTTTGGGTCTATGGTGATTCTAGACCCAAAATACCCATTTCGGTCAATGTGTCTGAACCATAATATATTATGTATCAAAATTCATTTCTTAAACATTCTGAATGCAATGGAATTCCCATAGTTCATAAAAAGACAACTCTATGATAAATTGTCATTTGTCGTTAATTTATTAAACAGTTGTTTTAAAATTAATTAATGCGTCAAATTTATGGGTCACTATATTCTTCCGTCCTCAAAGAATTGCATCCCTGCAATACCCTAAAGAATAAAATCCCCCCACAACGCATAAAAACACCATACCATATCATATGCTTAACTATAGAAAATATAGGGAAACATACTAATCACAACTAACTACCTTTAAAGTAGCACACAACAACCGCACAACACAATCGATCATGACACAACTCATCCACAATAATGAATGCAACTTTTTACCCATATATACTATCATAACACATACATTTTCATAATCATGTAATCAAAATTATAGCATGTAAAATTAATACTCCAACAACAAAGAGTGGGACAATCTCAATTATAGATCAACTCCATTCACAAGTCATACCATGCGTGTGACGAACGGGGATTTTTGACCCTCGAAAATTGACACTAATACATCCTCGGTATTCACGTGCCACAAATCCAAGTGCCGGAAACCCGATCGTTAAGGGTATGAAAGAAAATAAAGACAGAACAGAATCTAGAATCTCACACGAATGAAATAACATATATTATTTCAACATATAATCTTTATGGTGGAAAATTTAAATACATTTATCAGAGTTAGACATGGATAGTTATAAATACATGTCCTTACAATTGCGGAATACAATAATACATGAGTGTGGTGGAAATGGATAAAAATTCTTCAGAAGAATCTTCTAACTCCATGCTCCAAGCTCTTCCAGATTTCTTCTAACTAAACCTGACTACTAGACTGCCCGAGAAAATTTGGGCACCCAGAGTTTAAGGAAAAAAGAAAATAAACTCTGGGTCAGTCATGGGACTGGTGTGAGAAACTCAAAATACGTGTTTTGAAAAGAAAAGGTATCTCATAAGACCACGCTACACATAAACACGGAACTGGTTTTCACTTTATGATAACCAAACACTTTTATACCAAAATAATTTGATATTATTTTTAATGACATTCTTTTGAAAACATTTGCAAGTAAACTTATGAACCTTAGCCGAAATTGTTACCATTATTAAATTCCGGATATGTTAGGCTCTATAAACAAAACTCTTACAAGGCTCATTCGGATGGATTCCATACAAATGATAAGGTCAGGGACTACCTTTCGTACAGTACACCTCTAGAGGGATGTACCTAGGGTCCAAATACTGAATTCCTATACCAACATAGAACCGCCCTACCCCTTCACTGGATAGTACCGAATATGACATCACCCCGGTCGTTACCGACCTATCCGAGAAGTCTCATAGCATACACAACATACCCGATATATAGAAGGTTATCTAGAAAGGTGATGACCATATCCTAATGGGAGTGACCTACTTAGCCCTGCCGCATCTACCCTGTTTTTGCCATTTCCGGTTGATGAGGCCTGATGTAACATTTTACCATTCATATATCATATTCCACTTTGAATGCCACACTACCATTTCATGATCTCACAACTGATTTCTACAAATGTATAACTTCTAAGCTCGTACGTCTTAGGAAAGGGTGTTAAGCTAAGAGAAGTTGCCTTCTCCGCCACCAAACAGATGATACGTTCATAGAGGTCAATTAATATAATTAGAAAGCCAACATCAGACATTCATCCATACAAGTTGTCCAGGAATAAGACAAACCAAAGGTACTCTCCTAACACATCCTGTCGGGAGTTACCCCTAGGATTAGTAGCGAGAAGTCCTTGCATCGAAGATCTTAAATGAAGAACTACTGCCACATAATATGATATGGGAATTTTACCCTGAGTGTCAGTGACAAGCAGCCCTACACTCCATCTTCTAAATCATATCCATATCTTCACTTCGAATACGTAAATTTTTTCGAAGTGGTCTTCGGATAGGAATCCGAGCCCGGTTCCTTCGAACCATTCATCGATAAAAAGATGTTCTGTGAATAGGAAATCATTCTTTAATTGATTTAGTTCTTTTTATCAAAATCTCCTTTGGAGATGTATATTTCTAAAACATTTCTTCTGGTATATATGGAATCATTAAACCTCTCTTATCAAATTATTTGATTACTTAAACCTTTTTTTAAAACTTGGAATAATTTGAAATCATTTTATTTTCTGCTTAGGAAAATATTTCCAAATCATTTCATTTAAATTTTAACAAAGATTTCTTAATCCAAAACTCAAATTTTTGATTTAGTTAAAACCATGTTATCTAGGATGTTAATCCCAAAACCAGTAAATATTAAGTGAGCCGAATCTATGGAAATTATCTAATTCTACTTAATATCAATTCCCGTATTCAACAAATACTATGGGCGGAATAACGGTGAAATCATCTTTTAAATTCCATGAATAGTACGAGTTCCCTCTTCGGGCTTTAACATCGAGTACAAGAAGATCATCTCTATAACATCCAAGTTGTTTAAATCTTGAAGAATATTTTGCTTTATCTTTTTGAAATTTCGATCTGAGTAAATCAAATTTACCATCCCCTCCGTCGGACCAGTCCGAATAGCCAGGGAGAGCAGGAAACTGGTTTTCCAAACCCAAGCCTAGACACCATCTCTCCGACACCCATAAGGCGGTCAAGTTATTTGATCGACTCTAAATCATTAAACATTTAATAAATTCATAAATCCTTCAAATTACCTTTAAAAAACTTTATTAATCATTTCAAAACATTTACAATAAGTTTAAAACCATATTTCAAATGTAATAGAAAAGTGCTGCGAAAAAGTGCCGCGGAAAATGTTTTTTTAAGCTATATTAATCAAAACGACTTTTTATTATTTTAAAATCCATTTTTATTACTCAAATCACTTTTAAAACATTTAAAAAGATTTATAAGATTTATTCCACATTTTTAAACAATTTTAAAACATCATTTCCAAAGAAATCCAGTTTTGGATTTCGAACTACAAAAATTGGGATTTTTCAAAAACTTGTTTTACTCATATTTCAAAATCTACTTATCGAAATATCAATTTTCTTTCTTCCTTGGAAAACTATGGATATAATAGTTTGGAAAATTCTTATCTCGAAGAATTCCGAGCTATATTCCATCTTTTACACTTGTTTGACTTTTATAGCGCGAAATCACGAACTACCGTTACGCGACGCACTTATTTTTGACTAAATTTTCTATTCTCATTCAAACTTCACCAAAACACTTTTAAATGTTTATAAAACATTTCAAACATATTTTAAACCATTTTTAAGGTGGTTTAACATTCCATATACACCATTTCATTAAATATAAAGGAAAGTGATTTCTTTTGTGCTTATCGATGTGTATTTTCGTGACTTGCATATATATTCAACATTCATATGAAAACAACCAAACTTGATGATAAAAGCATATTGAACATCCATTTCAAGCATCATATCATCATCCAAAAATATAATAATAATAGTTTAGGAGTTCTCACATTGATTTCCTATCGGAAAATGGCTATAGCTTCACTAACTCGCGATCCGAGCTCACGAATCCCAACACCTTGCCTCCTAGTGTGCTCAGCCATTCCATGAAAAAAGTGGTGCTCGGCTAAGCATGGGAAATGAGGTGTAGGACTTTGGATTATTATTGAATTTACCGAAAACTGGACCTAAAATAGGTCATTTTCTCTCAGATTTTTGGACACGGCTCTCTAAATTTGGAAATATGGTCAACATGAAAGTTGTAGGAAATTATTTTCTCTATGGTTTAAAATAAATACCATCTAATTTGGATTAGTTATGAGGAAGTTATGGCCAAGAGAAGAAGAGGTATTCTCGGATTCATAAAAACGAAACCCGAAAATGCACTGTAAAAAAGTGGAATTTTGACATAGTTAGACTCAAAACTGGAAGAAGTTCTAAACATGAAAGTTGTAGCCACTGAAATTTTACATGGTTTGAAAAAAATAATTACCTCATTTGGATTTATTTTGGAGGAGTTATACTCGAATGAAAACGATGTATTTTCGACCATCAAAACTGGGCTCGAAAATGCTTTGGAGAAAATGGAGTTTTGAGCATAGCTAATTTTAAAATGGGAAGAAGTGGTCAACTAGAAAGTTGTAGCCACTAAAATTTTAAAAAAATTCCTCATTTTGGTCTGACATGAGGAAGTTAGGCTAGAGTGAAGAAAGTGAAAATATGTGATGAGAGGGTGGGCTATTTATAGCCAAAGGAAGAGTGTAACAGAATCCTTACACACATCATCACTTCATGGCTTCTCCAATACACCTTCCCTCTTTCTAGGCCAGCAAAAGCCTTCCCCCCATGTGTCCATCATTTCCATCCACTTCATGTATGCACAAGTTGACTTATGTAGGCTTAAGGAGGAAGCTTTCTTAAAATATCTTTGATTTTTGTATTATGTGTATATTTATAAGTGTATAAGTATATGTGTATGTATACACATGTTCATGTGCATGTTAGTGGATGCACTTATGTTATATATGTGTACATGACACATAAACAACGTTGCATTGATTTTGAACAACTTTTGTTCGATAAACCGTTGCCAATCGAAGAACCGATTCCCGATCATATTTTCACTTATACTTTAACGTACACATATTTATAAACAAAATTTGAAATCATTTTCTTATCATTTTAGATGAATTAAAATGATCATATTTGAATTATAAAACCATATAAATTCATATTAACAATTATTTACAATAATTGCTATTATACCGATAAAGCGATATCGATTTTTACTTATATTTTCAAATCAAATATATGTCTTTATAAAACTATTATAAATGATTTATTATCACTTTATAACTATTCAAAATGAATTAAATCATTTAAATTAATTATTTGAATAACTAAAATAATTATTAAAACATTAAATCTCAATTTAATTTAATAAATCAATTATCATATTTAAGGGCATTATTAACAATGTCAAAAACACATTTTATTTTCAAAAACAAATCAATTGATTTTATTTCATATTCTTGTTTAATTATAAAAATAAGTGTATGTATCCAGCTCTGTACGCGACGTTTCATGATTATTGAACTGGTTGATAAAACGATTTTCGCCCATTTTATCGATTTAAATTCCGAGGAGAATATTTTTTGTAAAATTTTATTCAAAATAAGATTACTATTACTTATTTTCACTCAAAAAAATATTATTTGTATCATCAACCTTTTATTTGAATAAATTTAAAAATAAATAAAATTTATTAAACCGATAAATATTGCAGGTCGTTACAATGCGTCTTAGTAATCCAACCACAATAGCTAATAACAACAGTTCACAACAAAACTCAGGTCGGTCCAAACATACATGCACAAATAAATATATAAATCAACAATCATTATAGCTCATCAAAATAAACATATGTGTTAATCTATATATCGACTACGCATATCATAATACGTGTATCCTCTAAAATTTTTGATGGACTTACTCGTAGTCTTAAGCTCAAAATAAATTGTGTACCATCTCATACTTACACCCTCTAAAATATCTTATGCGCCTACTAATGGTTACACTCTCAAAATGATGTATACACCCACTCATAGTTACATCCTCAGAAATATATATGCCTACTCATGCCATCCTCAAAACATATGCGCTTACTCAAGGATACATCCTCATAATAATATGTGCATACTCATGGCTACATCAATCCTCGATAACTAGATCCACTTGGATGGTTGGGAAGTATAGACCCACTTAGAAGGTCTTGTACCAAACGCTCTTGGATATATGATAACTCATTTGACCCTCTCAGATGGTCAATGACTATTCAACGTTTTGGATAAAAAGTGCTCGAATTCATGCCACACTCAGACGACTAGGAACTGGATACACTCAGATGTGCAAAAATACGGATACACTTATATTACCCCAAGTACATTCGAGCTACCCTGGGTTAGCATTCACATTATTCTTGTTTTACGATCACACGTCACAACTCAGAGTTATCCAACGATCCTTTAGTACTCATCCATATCAGAACCCACCATGTTCCAACCTACAAATATTTGATTCCATAATCGTCTTATGGTAACTCTTTCATTTAATGATAGAGATTACTCGCCCAAAATACCAAAGAGGGACCTACTAGCCCTCGTTAGAGAGTGTATCTTCAAATCAAAACAATTATACTAAAATAACTTCATTTTCAGATCAAAGCTTCGAAAGTTTTCTTTCTTAAAATATCATCACCGTTTATAAAATAATTTTTCAAAATATTATCGCCATCATTTTTTTTTCAAAATTAACTTAAATAATTTTTGAAAACATCATTTAATAGAAAATTCAAACAGTATAAGCTACTTTAATAATAAAAATAGAAGACCTTGTTAGAATCAAAATACTTATGAAAGCCGGTAATTGTTTGTATAAAAAAATATTTTGAAACTAGCATTTGTTAAAACTCCATACTTAAGTAAACATGTAATGAACCTCACATCCGTAGCTTTGATTCCTCTGTGGTACTCCCTAAGTCCTTAGCCACCAAAATTCTCTCGTCACTATTACTCATCTTCAGGAACATCATCACTTCTCTTAGTTGATCCAAATACATAATCTTCCTCTACTTAGAAACTACATTATCCCACTATGACTAAACTAAACCTGCTCCTTAATACCCCACTAGTCTCTCCAATGTACACTCCATTAAAATTCAACACTGATTAACTACTTCACATGTAATTATCATATAATAACAAGCATTCTAACATGACATATAAGCGAAATAATAATAACAAGGTAAATAAACAACTAAGCAATAAAAAAAAGACAAGATTAGACAAACATAATAGTACCATGTGAGCAGAAGAAATTGATTCAAACAAACATGGTATAAATTATAAAGCAAACATAGTCAAACATGCACTACAATTTATCCTAATATAACTAATAACTTAACAAACATAATAACAATACGATCAATTCAACCGAATTAGGCAAGTACTAAGAAAAATGTCTCTAACCCATATGTTGAAATGGGAAATCACAACATCACATCCCAACTCTCTCTCAGAAAGGGAATAACTAGCCATCCCGACAACTCATTAGGTAAAATTACACATAATATGAATAAGGTTACATCATCATAATGGACGTTGTGCAAACTCGAAACTCATATCATCTAGTTATCTCATAACCTATGCCACTTAGTATAGTCTTATAGTTCCTAAAATGTTTTCAGTAAAGGTTTCCAATTGAAACATCTTTTCAATAAAATATTTTTTTAATACACCCCTAAAGTTTGTTTCTCAAATCAAATATTTTACCTTTTCAACTACATACTTAGGAATCAAATTATCTCATCTTTATAAAATATTTTACCAAATATTTTAAAGCTAGATATTTAATAACTCATCCTTTATCAACAAAATATTTTTAAATATATTTTCAACAAAACATTTTTTCCAAATTGGGTATTTTTCAACTAAAGTCCTTTAACCAAAAAGGTTTTCCTTCCAAACCACCGTTTACAAAAAAGTGTTCTTTAAGTAAAAAAAATACTTACAACCAAAATTAAATTCCAATAAAAAAATTTCCAAACTCAAATACACTTTGAATAAAAAATTTCTCTCAAACACAGATGTTCCACCCATACTTTACTGAAAGAGATATTTCTCAAATTGAAATATTTCCAACAATATATTTTCAAATATTTCTTAAATAAAATAATTTCTCAAAATGTTCTTCCAAAATCAAATAACATTTTTATCAAATTAGTTTTTCCATAAAACATCCTTGAGATAAATACTTCTTAAATCATATAATATTTATTATAAAGTCCCCTTCAACAAAACATTTTTTTTAATCAAAGTGTTTTATGCCAATATATTTCTCCAAAGACTTCAAACTAAATCCTTTCAGAAATGATTTTAAATAAAATACTTTACAATAATTATTTTTCCTTACAAAAATATACTCATGAAAATATATTTTAGTTCTAAAATCAAATGCATTATTTTTACCCTTGCAAATTTTTTAACAAATCATTTTAAACCCAAAAACATACATTCTCCCTTCTTAATAAAAAATCTTTAAAACCAAAAACGTATATTTTAATATCTTTATAGCAAATACTTTTTAGTTAAAACTTCACAAAAACTAAACATAAGCCTGTTTGTTTAGGCTATGTTTAAATTACAATTTAATATCATGTGTGCGCACTTGGGTTATAACCATCACTTAATCCTATAAGTGCTCATCCTAGCCCACACCTACTATATCTATTTCCCATACAAAAGTCATCATAAATAAACATTGTTTTAGGGTAGGTAATGGTGGTTACACATACCATATACACACAAGGCATACAATCGTTAATAAGAATCCTTTCTCATCTTATATTTAAACCAACCTAACGTATAAATTTGTTGGAACTGGCCTGGTCAATAACGCGTGAAAGAGGTGAATTTCAAAACAATATTCCGTAATTGGATCTCGATGGGCCTATGAAGTCTAATATTTACACTAGATCTAATCTAGTTGTTTTAAATTAAAACCATATTTTATTTCATTATTTTGGTTTAATAATTAATATATATTAATCAAAATTAATATATGTATAATCAAGATATACATTATATATTCAAGGATGTATAAGATCTGATAAATGTGTGTGATGTGCAACATACCAAAAGTGTATATAGTCAAATATAGTAGATATTGTGATTTATATCTACCATCTATATACTTAGCATTTACATATATGTCTATTGCTTGTATTGCACAAAAGTTTGACCAAATCTTTATTTTTAAATTTGAATTTGAAATATTTGATTTGACTTAGTAAACAAAATTTAAATTCAAACTAGATCTAAGTTATAAATTCAAAATTTTAAAATATAATAATTTGACTTAGTAATATTTTAAAATAAATGTATATATTAATCTAAATATAACAATAGTAGAAAATAAGTTTTTAAATATATATATGTGTATTTATATATTTATTACTAAGGAATTTGATACATAAATAATATTTAATATACATATATAATATATGTTTTGGCTAAAAGAAAATTTGTTTTATAAAAAAAATTGGAAGTAATATATATATATATATAAACTAATATGTATATAATATAAAATTAACTTTTGCAAACTAAATATGATTCAACCGTAATAAAAATAGTTTTTTTATTATCGAAAGCATATTCCAACAAATAATATATGTAAACATACACACACATACACATAATTTTAACTTGAATTTAATCTAGAAATAAATGATTTAATTAATGAATATTGTTGTAAAATTGATTAAAATAACATTTTGGATTTAAAAATTAATTTAAATTTTTATAAAATTACCATAGCCTAAGTATTTTTTATAAATCAAGTACATATTATAATATTAAGGAAATGCATAGATATTAAATATTGAATGTAAAGTTGACATATAAAATAACAAGGATTGATATATATGAAGGTGATTTATATATAACATACATTGATCATCATATAAAATAAAATATATTTTACTTTGTGAGATGTTGCCATAGATTCACAAGTCGATTTAATTTGTCACTTGGATCTCCCAGATCTATACCCACTATAGCAAGCAAATGGCTTGCCAATACCAGATTTGATCATATCTACTGCGTACTAGCGTGAATGGAGTTTGATAATAAGGGGTTTATGTGAGGAAGGTGGTCGGCCAAGACAAAGTAGAGAAGCAAAAGTGAAGCAAAAAAGTGGAGGCACCCAAAGGCCTTCCTCTGCTCCTTATTTGGCTGAAGATAAACTAGGTCCTTGATGGACCAGATTACCCAAAAATCCATTAGTAATTTATACAATTTAAACATATGTATATCGATATGTACATATATAACTTTTATATACACACCTAATTAATCACCAATAGTACCCTGAACACTTCTAAAAGCTACTCCATTTTACTAGATACACCACATACAAGAAATATAATAATAATTAATATTTCTCAAATATTAATTAATTTATAACTATTGCAAATCAATTAAATCAAGTAGTCTTTGGAGACTGGATATATTTAGTTGTGCAACTTACATGTGTGAATTTAGCCAGCGATTAATATTTGAATATTTCAAGGATTAATGTTCACATGTAACCTTTTAGTAATGATTATTTACACATGTTATGTACATCAAGATTATGTCACTTTAGGATATACGAAATTTGGTATTGGTCAAAATTCCAATATTATCTACAGTCAGCTCGATTAGTCCATAACAAAGTCCTTGGCTCAATAATAACATTTACTATTAATCGTACCACTCTAGCAAGAGATTTTGATTTTGAGTTAATTACAATTGACAATCATACTAACCCCATATTACCGAGGGGACGAATTCTTTGTTGAATAGTGTTCCACTTTCAATGCTTCATCTCAGATCCAACTATAGTGGCTCGATGGTTGTCATGCCATGATTCAACTATAATCAAAGTGGAGTGTACATATTGAAGTTCAACAATATTCTCAAGTCGAGAGAACCATATAACATCATCACTTTGACATTTCTATTCGACCTAGTTGTTATTAACTAACATGAAACTCTTGGACGAGTCATTCCATAGTTATCCAATAACTATGAGTACGTAGCCTTTTAGTGCCCTCAACAGCCATGAGTAATATACTGTCCAACATTTAGAGAGCGTTACGTACCCTGGTCTCAACGGATGCTACGATATCCTTTCTCGAAACATCTTGACCAGTAATATTTAAAATAATCTGTTATTCTTTATTACGATAACTTTCTCGTGATTATAACTATTTGTAACTATTATCGTATAACATATTATTTAAGAATTTTCTATATAATATGCTTTGAATTGATTGCATAATTAATTTTATCATAATACAACAAAGTGCATAATAGAAAATTCAAGTACCTTTATTACGAATGAGATTTTTTATAGAGTTAGATAATTTACGGTAAATTACAAAAGTGCTCTTAGGGCATACCCCTAACTCTTTCAAAATTATCCCACTCTAAATGGTTTAAACTCACCCAAGACTTAGATAATCGCTAAAGCTAAGCTTCGGTATCCCTCATTATTCAACATTAGTAACACAACATTGAACTCAACAAATGTGTACTAACTACTCAATATTAGTGATACAACATCAAATTCCTCAAATCCGTACTAACTACTCAATATTAGAAACAAAAGCATCAATGTCATCAGCACAACAAAACCATAATCAACTACACAACGTCTTGTAGTAATAATGGTAAAATATCGCATTACTAGTCCTATTGTGATTCCATCTTCACACAACAAACATATACGATAATTCCAAACAGCAATTAATAACATATGTTACAATGGTCCAAAATAATGTACCCTTGGGTATAAATCATTTTATTATTGTTTATTATAAAAACACATTTATTTATTTGGCCTCAAAACAATAGTAATTTCTTAAAATGATAATATACTTCAAAAATCCTTCATTTTCAAAATATTACTTTGAATATCTCAAACATCATTATTTAACTAAATATAATAATTTACATCGAATTACTTTCAAGAACAATAATATTGTTGCATGTCAAAATAATAATACATATACTTAAATTCCTTTTCTTTTCTTTTGCAACCAGTTTACGGCTATTTAACCCAAAAATAATAATATTCCACTTTAAATCTCAAACTCCTTTTATTGCTATTTACCTTAAAATAGTAATAACTTATCCTTAAATGCCTTTGAAAACATGTCTATATTATTATTATCCCTAGAATATCTCTTATTTTTTTACTCAAATAATAATAGTAGTAATAATAATATATTTTTTCCATAAACTCTATAAAAATAATTATATTTTTATTTACTCAAGACAACACAGTCTTTACAAAAATCATATTTTTTTCAATAAAACCCTACTATATTTTATAAATAAAAATAAATTCTCCAAATTCACTCTAAAAATAGTTTTTTGTTATTATTTATGAATTTCCTCATAGATTTATAAATAATAACCTTATCAAAAATTTCGCATCAACTTCTATATAGATTGTCATTGTTAGAACTGTATGTATGGTGTTTTGATGATAACAACCATACAACAATGCTACTAATATGTTTATTAAGTTATTTCAGGTCAAAACGATGATGGAAAAGGTAAAAAATAAATTGGCTAAAAATATACGAAGCTGAGACCCGAACCTGGGTGGGCTGATAGATGAGCGCATGCTTTTACCACTGAACTAAATAGGCTTTTGGAAATTATGCTTATTCAATCGACTAAAATCCTTGCTCAGTCGACTGAATTAGCCTAAGTTGACTAACTTATAAAAAACAGTCGATTGAATCAAGCATGAAGTTCTGGACCAAAATTGGCCACTTTCAGTCGACTGAATTTGATCCTCAGTCGACCGAGCTAGTACAAAAACGACTATTTTTTGAATTAGTGCCTTCATGTCTCTTCACTGATGAAGTCGCATCTCTTCACTCCTATAGCCACTTCTCTTCATCAATGGAGAATTTGGAAGTTTGCACCCCCTATATTGGCATCCCTACAACCACTATATAATCTCCTAACCATTCCTGAATCAATATAGATTGAAACACAAATCTACGCTTTAATTTCAACTCCTAAACTCTCAACTCCCAAGTAATACTCTGAATTTCAAGAAATTCATGTGATTTAGAGATTTCGACTAGTGTGCTTCATCTCTACATCCTATATTCTAGTTGAATAAACCCCTTATCCTCTACACCTCCACTCAATATCATTTTGTTTGATTATAGGAGTCATTGTACATCAAAGTGACATTTTGTATATCAAGATACGCTGTGTCAGAAAGTAACATTTGTTACACTACTTGTGATTGTCATTGAAGTCCTACTCAGTTATTCAGGTGGAGTTTGTAAACCTATTCCTCCAGGTGAAGTGAGGGTAATTAGTTAAATAAAATTCCGAAAAGGAGCTTTGGGACTGGACATAGGATGGGAGGTCCGAGCCAGTAAAAAATCGATCGTGTGATCTACTTTATTATTTCCGCTGCATTTACATTTTTTATTACTATTAGTCATCTTCGATACTGTGCATAGCGACTAACAAGTGGTATCATAGTTTGGAATTCTATCGATCGTCACAACATCATAGAGTAATGGCCAGAAGAAGAAAATTCAGTCAAAGCTCAAAGATAGTCGAGAACAAGCAAATTTCTAAAAGCGAGCAACAATTTATAAATCGAGGTACATATGTTGTGTGGCTAATCTCAGATTAAAATCAGCACGCTTAGATTCTATATATAGTGATCTTTTACAAACGCATGAGAAGTTATTAAAAGATTTTAAAGCATCACAAAATGTCAATCTATTTCTTTAGCTAAATTAGATGATTGTGAGCGTAAAATTAGTATTCTAACGGAAGATAATAAGATTTTAGTAAAACAAACTGAAAATTTTGAAAATACATTGGAAGAACTTATTTTACAAAAAGATTTTGTATTAAAAGATAATGAGCACTTAAACGATAAAAATACTGATCTTTTAAAGAAAATCGATGTTTTGCAAAATAAATATATATTTTTGGAAAATTCTTTAAATGATTTTAATTCTAAACTTTTGTCTCTTGAAAAAGAGAATATGGCTTTAAATGATAAGAACCTAGAATTAATTAAAGAATGTGAATTTTTAAAAGATAATAATATTATGTTGCAAATAGAAATTTGTGATTCCAAAGCTGTTTTTGATAAATTAAATGAGAAAATCACAAATTTTAATAGAGAAAAAATGATTTATCTTCCTTAACTACTAATAGCAAAACTCGCAATAATAGAACCGGTTCAGACTATAAACAAGATAATTGTAGAAAAAGTACTAGATATGCATTCCTTTATACACATTTTAATGCTAGTGCTAAAAGTAGAGATAGTTCTAAAACTAATCCATGTCATGATAGTATTATGCTTAAAAATAGAAAAAATCCTTTGAATACTAAATTAATGACAATTAATGTTGATATATGGTTTCCTACTAGTCTAACTGATTATAATAGACAATCATACATTAACAATTATTATGACACTGTGATTAATAGTGGAAATTGGATTTTTAAGAGATCAACCACATCCAACAAAATATGGTTTCCTAAGTCATAAACCTTATATCCATTGTAAAATGAGTATCATTTTGCTTATATTTGACATATCTATTGGATACTCATCACATTACAATAATGTTTTAAAAAATTATTATTTATGACTTCTCTGTGATATTCTCCATTATTTTTAATTTTCTCATTCTTTTTGTTAATTACAAATAGGGAGAAATAATGAGCATATTGATAGGGGGAGGAGTACACAATTAAAAGTTAAAGAGAAATATTATATTTAGAGGGAGTTTTTTTTATCATATAGTTCGCCAATGCTTTTATCCATTTTTGTTGATGACAAAGGGGGAGAAGAAAGTGTGCTTTAAATATTTTATATTAGCATCTATATAAAGTTGAGGAAAATAAACTTATTATACACAACATAATTTTAGGAGGAGCTATTATTTTATATTATAAGGTTGTGTGGTTGTCATTATCAAAAAGAGGGAGATTGTTAGAACTATATATATGGTGTTTTGATGATAACAACCATACAACAATGCTACTAATATGTTTATTAAGTTATTTCGGGTCAAAACGATGATTGAAAAGGTGAAAAATAAATTGGCTAAAAATATACGAAGCTGGGACTCAAACCCGGGTGGGCTGAGAGATGAGCGCATGCTTTTACCACTAAACTAAGCAAGCTTTTGGAAATTATGCTTATTCAGTCGACTAAAATCCTTGCTCAGTCGACTGAACTAGCCTAAGTTGACTAACTTATAAAAAAACAACTGACTGAATCAAGCCCAAAGTTCTGGACCAAAATTGGCCACTTTCAGTCGACTGAATTTGATCCTCAGTCGACTAAGCTAGTACAAAAACAGCTTTTTTTTTGAATTGGTGCCTTCGTGTCTCTTCGCTCCAGAAGTTGCATCTCTTCGCTTCTGTAGTCACTTCTCTTCATCAATGGCGAATGTAACAACCCGCATATCTATCGATTTTATATTTAAATATTTTATCGTTAGTCGGATGTTAGTCCAAAAAGCTACTTTTTGCATACGGTCAAATTAGGACTCGAGACCACCCCCATTGAGTTCAAAATGACGTTTGCGATCTTTTTGAGTGTAAACTTCGATATGTTTGGAGATAGTGAAACTTTCATCACTTTTCCCGCTTGTGACTTTGGTTTGGACTGCACCTTCCTTAGTTCAGCCCAACCCTCTTCCTCACTTGATTCACCATTTGTTTTAACATTCAAGCTTCATCAAAAATGGTGGTGGGAAGTGGAAATTAAAACTCCAAACTCAAATTCTATTGCAAATCCGAGATTCAACTCCAAATTCAAGTAGAAGATAGTGGATTCAAGCTTTGGATTGCTTCTCCTTACTTTCAATCTCCATCTTCATCAAATTCCGTGAAAAGGTGAGATTTTTGATCTCACATCTTGCCTATAATCGTCATTGGACTGTTGGGAATGATTCCTCATCACTTTAGCATGTTGGTTTGTATTGGATTTGGATTGGATTAGCGAAAAACCCAATTTTTAGCATTTTTGGTGAATTCCAGCCTTAGGTCGTTCTTCCCAGGTTAGGTCATCCAGGCTGCTAGCTCGCGCGTTGAAAAGTCCCCACTTTCTTAGGTAGTTCACGAGTTAACACTTAGGTCGCTTGCGTGCTTAGGTCGTTCTGGCTTAGGTCGCAGGGAAATAGGTCGTAGGTCGAAGCAGCTTTAGGTTATAGGTCATTGCCGACCTAAAGTTCCTAGGCAAACCACTAAGTCGCTCGACTTTTGTTAAGTCGTAGGTCGTTGCCGACCTATAATCTCCAGGCAAAATGTTAGGTCGTTCGCCCTTAAGTCGTAGGTCGTTGCCGACCTATAATTCCCCAGGCAAACTTTAAGTCGCGAGTCTTAGGTCGCGAACCATGTTAGGTCGCGTACCCTTAGGTCGCGAATCACCTTAAGTCGCGTAACTCTGTTAGGTCGTAAGGCCTTTACTTCTAAGGTCGTATGGACTTAACTCCGTTAGGTCGCAAGATCTTGTTTCCCTTAGGTCGTAAGGCCTTAGGTCGCGCCTCACTGATAGGTCGCGCACATCCTTAGGTCGCGCCTCACTGTTAGGTCGCTCGCGAGTTAGCACTTAGGTCGTTTGACCTGTTTTCCCCTAGGTCGTTCGACCTGTTCTTCTGTTAGGTCGTATGACCTACTTTTCCTTAGGTGAAATGACCCTCCTATTTCTACCTTAATTTCATAGGGATTTTTTTTCCATAGATATAATATGTGTACATGCATATACACATTTAATTTATATGTATTTGAATGTCCACATATATTCATTTGCACTTTTAAGTTTGATTTAAATTTCCTTTGAATTATCAGAGTCATTTTCTTTCAAACAATTCAAACCAGGATTCAAACTCATTACCAATATAAATATATCAGTGTATTTCTAATAATATACACATACATATGAAGATGTATGTGTTCCTCTTGTTTAAATTCAGAGTATATACTTTATTTTTATTTGTTGTACAAGAGCATTCTGTTTGATTTGGATTTTAGCAATTCTGCCTAAAGTTTATTACTATATACTTTTGAATATTTGTAATAAGTCAGTAAATCCTATGCGTATTTAATTTATATGAACTTGCTCATTCTATTTGATAGTTTTTAATATCAATTTACCTTGACAGTTAAATCTCAAGATTCTTGAGATTTTTATTTCAGATCATGGATCAAAGGTATTGATATTTGGCTAAGGCCAGAAATGATATATTCACTTATCATTTTCCACTTATGTATTTTCTAAAAACTTTCTTATTTAAGATTCAATCTATGTGACTTGTTTGCCTTAATCTTAGCCCACATGACACATAGTGAGTTGTGTATTTGCATAAGATTTGCTATGTCAAGAATTTGAACTTACAAACATTCATAAGAATAATTCCAGGTTTGTTTGTGCAAACCTGTCCAGATTGCATATCTGTTATGACTTTGAAAAATTGGTTATGGTAAAACAATGACTTAAGGATTTTGAAAGGCATTTTTACTAACAAAACACAACCAGACATAATCAACCAAAACTTCACTCATTTGAAGCTGGTTAACTCATGTGCCTTGTATCATGCCAGGTACCTGATCATGGCAATTGAAATGCCAGTCATTTGCATCATACCTGTAGCCTTCCCATACAATTACTTTTTTCAAAACAATTTAGGAAGTAGATTTGAACCATTTGTAGACATATTTCAGAGGAAAAACCATTAGATACTTAAAGGTATACTCCAAAACTCAGTGTTTTAAAATGACTCAAGGTTGACTAATACATAATATAATTTATGCTAAGAAATTGCTCACATACCTATATATTTATTTACTAGGTTTTCATGGCTAACACTTGAGCATATTTTACTTGTTCATGTTCCAGACACTACTTCAAAAACAAATCAAACCTTAACACACAACAATTTCGACAGAACAACTGATTTAATCTAACACTTTACAGAACATAAGAGCAGCTTGATCACTAACCATAGAATATTCATTACATGACTGGAAATCTTAGAAACATAATTTTTCCTGAATACATGCAGATATAATCATTTTAAGCTCTTATTGAAACTAGCTAGCATGTTCATTCACTCCTCCACAATAGCCATAACTTCATTTTCTACTTAGTGCCTGCATTCCCTGAAAGAGCATGAGTGGCTGCCTCATTTTTAAAATGAGACACCCCCATATGCCATGAGCAAACAAGGGTCAGATCTAAGATCTGGTATGAGCAATATCAAAATATTCAAAACATTAAGCTCTAGGTGATGAGCCTTAATACTTATTTTGTATGCATGTAATTTCTTTAATCCACTGCTTTATTATGTTACATACACTTTGATACAAGAATGATATCTTTATCTATCATTTATTCACACAAATTTATTTATTCAATCATGAATATCAATCTACAATGTGTATATTCAATGGAATAACCAGGGTTCCATTCCACCCAACCTAGGAAATACTCATTTTCCTATTTTTTTCATTTACAGGTTGTTTTCATTAATTTAAATCCCTAGCCTCATCTGCTAGTAAGGAATCACAGGGACACATTGCAATGAACTAATTCACATCATTGCACAAAGATCTCAGGGCTTAAACAAACCATGTGCCAACTTGTATACTTCAAATATGACAAGCATTCCAGCAGCCTTCTTGGCTCATAACCCTAGTATATTTACTAGTAGTGTTGGTTAAAATCCTATCATCAGATAGCTATGTGGACATGTCACAGTGTATAAAAAAAACACCTCCCTATATCTTACAAGTAAACTGTTCAAAACAAATAGATAATCATTTCATAAATATTGTTATAAGATGTCTTAACTTCAAATCATACAAAAGAACAACTACAACTGAGTGTGGAGCCATGGCATGCTATGTTATTATGATTTACAAGTAACTGTGATTGAACTGGATTCAAGATCTAGCTGAATCACAATTTTTATCTTGTGAATTTTGTTATTTCATGAGGGAATCAGCACACAGAAATTTCTATTGCATCCCTTACTCTTTCTTTTCTTAAGCCTCAGCACTTATATAAAATATAATGCAGCTCATAATATATATTTTTTTATTTTTTTTAAAGAATAATTTCCTGCCATAGATCCCCATCAGTAGTGAGTATTCCTTCCTTGATTTTAAGGTATTGTTGCCTTAGTTTTTTTTTTCAAAATGTAGTAAATAGTAGTATGCACATCCATAGCAACCATTCTAACAGATCAAAGGAATTCATCCAAAGAGCATCCATAATAAACATTATATCAGCTCAAGAAAATAAAATCCATTCGACAACATTAATATAACAGTGATTAACAAAAAATCAGAAAACATCAATAGCAACATAAGAACTTGGCTGCCTCATATCAGGTCTTAATGCCATGAATCTAGTGAGATTACTCACCTAAATATTTCTTCTTATTGATCCAGAAAATCCCTGAGTATATTTTCTCTTCCTTTAAAATGTTTTCTTCCTTTCCTATTATAAGTAGCTCGGGTAAAACAATTTCTCTGGCCATAACTACTTATTTATAAGCATATTTTTACTAGGGTTTTTCTCAAGACAAAATTCCATTTCTGTCCTGGCTGGCATCATGCATAGTTTGCATTTTCTCATTTTTATCCCTAATTACCCCCGGCCATATTAACCAATTAAAGGCTGCATTTTCTTTTCTTTACTTTTTCAGAAAATGGCCACTCACTCAAGTCATGTTAAAAGTGTGTGACTATATTTATTCATTTGCTCATTTTTGGAAATCCCCCTTCTTTCTATTTCTGCCTATACATAACATACATACCTGTTTTATGCTTTATACCTATTTAATGTTACTCTTTTGCTTAGCTTTGACATTTTTCTGCTCACAGAATATACATGTGTAAAAATATTTATTTATTTAATCTCCCCTTGTTTCACAGAAAATACATTTAAGCATATACTTCATTTTTAACTTATGCTTAAATTACAATCCAATGCTTTAAATAAGGAATTTACTTTCTTATATATATATATATATTTCAGAAATTTTTAAATCTCTTCCTTGTGCTATTTCCAGTGTACATGTGCACACATATCTCTGCACATCATTTAATTTAAAATTCCATCAATATTTGATCCAAATATTTTTAAACTGAATCATTTTATTAAAAATCATTTTCCTCAAAATTTTGGGGCATTACATTCACCCCTCCTTTTAGCAATTGTGTCCTCACAATTTTTTTCTAGTATTTGTAACAAGCATTCACTGACCTTAAGAAAATCTATCAAGCATATGCATAAACAAACATATTCAATCATATCAACCATGCATAACAAATTTTTCTAGAAAAAGAGAAAAAAAAATTACCTTTTAATTTGCAAAAAGCTTAGGATAATCCATCCTAATCTTATCCTCTAACTCCCATGTGCAGTCATTAGGATCACTACTCCACTGGACCTTTACTAGTTTCAAAGTTTTGCTCCTTAATTTCTTTTCTTCTTTGGCTATAATCCCCACTGGCTCTTTTTCATAGACCAAGTTAGGATTTATTTGAATTTTGGTAGGCTTTTCCAAAATGTCTTCTTTATCATGTACCCATCTTCTAAGTTGGGACACATGAAAAACATTATGCATTGCTTTCATTTCCTCTGGTAATTCTAATTTGTAAGCCAATGAACCAATTCTTTCCAGAATTTTATAGGGTCCAACATACCTTGGTGTGAGCTTACCTTGCTTGCCAAATCTCAAGACTTTCTTCATAGGTGAAATCCTGATGAAAACAAAGTCTCCCACTTCATATTCCACCTGTTTTCTCTTCCTGTCTGCAAATTTATTTTGCCTATCTTGAGCTGCTGCTATTCTTTTTCTTATTAACCCAATTTTCTCTATATTTTCTTTAACATATTCAGGTCCTAGAACAGGCCTTTCTCCAGTCTCTACCCAGCATATAGGTGATAAACATGGCTTGCCATATAAGGCTTCAAATGGTGCCATCCCTATGGTGCTTTGGTAACTGTTATTGTATGTGAATTCAGCTAGATGGAGGTGGTCTTCCCAGTTGCCTCCAAAGTCCAGTGTACATGCTCTCAACAAATCCTCTAAGACTTTGTTCACCACCTCAGTTTGACCATCTGATTGTGGATGGTAGGCAGTGCTTAAGCATAATTCACTCCCCATGGCCTCTTGAAAACTTTTCCAAAACCTTGAGGTGAAGATGGTATCCCTATCACTCACAATGGTTTTGGGTATGCCATGCAACCTTACTACCTCTTTCATGAATATTTGAGCCAATTTTGGAGCATTTCTCTCTGTTTTAACTGGGATAAAATGTGCTACCTTAGTTAGCCTATCCACTATTACCCATATACTTGTGTTTCCCCTCTTAGATCTAGGCAGACCATCTATGAAATCCATAGATATATCCTCCCACTTCCACTGTGGTATACTAAGGGGTTGCAATAGTCCTGATGGCCTTTGTGTCTCTGCCTTGACTTGTTGGCAAGTCATGCACCTTGCAACATGTCTGGCCACATCTGACTTCATCCCCTTTCACCAAAGATTTCTTTTCAAATTTTGATACATCTTGGTGCTACCTAGGTGTATGGAGTACTTACTCCTATGGTACTCATTTAATATTTCCTCCTTTAATTCTATATTTTCTGAAACACATATCCTATTTTTATTCCTTAAATAACCATTTTTATCAACTTGATAATTTATTACTTCTTCCCCTTTTGATATGAGCATTTTCTTTTCCACCATGTTTAGGTCTTGTTTCTGCATTTTCCCAATCTTAAGAAGTAAATCTGATTGCAGAGATATCATACTTAATTTCCCTTTTCCTTCATCTTCTTCAATGGGCATCATTTGTACTCCACTGTTTTCCTCAATTTCCAAATCAGTAAGTATAGACAAATCCTTAAATTCTTCCATCATCAACATGGCTACTTTGGCATGTTGTCTACTCAAGGCATCTGCAACTTTATTTTCCTTGCCTGGTGTATAAAGTATATCTAAATCATAGGCAGCTAGGAACTCTACCCATCTATGTTGCCTCATGTTCAAATCTTTTTGTGAGAATAAATATTTCAATGCCTTATGATCAGTGTACAAAATGAATTTGGCACCTAACAAATAATGTCTCCAAAGTTTCAAAGCATATACAACTGCTGCTAGTTCAAGATCATGGGTTGCATATCTTGTTTCATGTGGCTTTAATTGCCTAGATGCATAGGCTACCACCTGGTCTTGCTGCATCAACACAGCCCCTAACCCAGAGCCACTTGCATCAGTGTACACAACTAAATTTTCATTTCCTTCTGGCACTCTCAATACTGGTGCATTAATCAGAGCTTCTTTTATTTTGATAAAAGCTTGCTCACATTTTTCTGTCCATACAAAGGCTTGGTTCTTTCTAGTTAAATTGGTAAGTGGTGATGATATTTTTGAGAAATCTTTTATAAATCTCCTATAATATCCTGCCATCCCCATAAATGATCTAATCTCACTGATGGTACTAGGCCTTTTCCATGCTTGGATTGCCACTACCTTATTAGGGTTTACTGATATTCCTTTGGCAGAGATAACATGCCCAAGAAAATGTACTTCTTCTTTCCAAAATGCACATTTTAAATTTTTTGCCTTTAAATCATTTTCCCTTAATCTTGATAAAACTAAATGCAAATGATTTTTATGCTCTTCCACTGTCTTGGAATAAATCAAAATGTCATCAATAAAAATCAGTACAAACTTGTCTAAATAATCTCTAAATATTCTATTCATTAAATCAACAAAATATGAAGGAGCATTTGTCAAACCAAATGGCATAACCATAAATTCATATAAGCCATATCTTGTGTTAAATGCAGTATACTTAACACTTGAGTCTTCAACCTTCATTTGATGGAATCCTGAGGCTAAGTCTAATCTAGAAAATATTTTAGCTTCACTGAGTTGGTCAAAGAGATCATCTATTCTAGGCAATGGGTATTTTTTCTTGATGGTTACTTTATTTAGTTCTCTGTAATCTATGCACATTCTCAAAGTACCATCATGTTTTCTTACAAACACTACTGGAGAACCCCAGCAGGAATTGCTTGGCCTTATAAATCCCTTGCCTTCTAATTCTTCCAACTGATTTTTCAATTCTTTCAGTTCACTTGGCCCCATTCTATAGGGTTTCTTGATTATTGGACTTGCTCCTGGAATGAGATTAATTTGGAACTCAACTGGTCTGTGGTGTGGAACACCCTTAACTTCCCCAAACACATCCAAGTATTCATTAATTATGGGAATTTCTTCAATGGTTAGTTCACTGAGATCTTTTTCTAAGTCAACTAAATGATATAATTTCCCTTCCTTAGCTACTTCACATAGAACTGTGATCCTCTGGCCTCTAGAATTTTGCAATGATATGGTGGATGAGTCTAAATTAATTATGGCTTTAAATTGCCTTAACCAATCTACCCCCAATATAACTCCTATATTTGGGTAATTTAAAACATATAAATTGGAAATAAAAATATTTCCTCCTATGTTTAACTCCACATCCACACAATTCATGTTCAAAACACTAGAACTCCCTAGGGGACTTTGTACAAGCAATGGGATTTCAACCAATATGCAGTTTAATTTTAACACTTTAACTATTTCATAAGAAATCAAAGAGTGTGTTGCTCCAGTATCATATACTACTGGTATGGGTATGGCACAAATGAGTAATGTACCTTCCACTTGGCCATGATTTTCAGCATCAATTTTCACTGCAGATTTGCCTTTACCTTCCAAAGTTGCCAATTTCCCTTGCTGTTTATTCTCAGGACAGTTCCTCTTCATATGCCCCTCTTTCCCACATAGGTAGCATTTGAAGGCTCCTCCTTTTAACTCTGGGCACCTTGGTTTGATGTGTCCTTCTTTACCACAATGGTGGCAAACCAATTTCTTCTTAGCATCATTGGCTTTTGTGTCTTTGTCCTTCTTGTTGTCTGCCTCCTCCTTCTTTTTATTATAAGGGTGATATCTTCCCTTATTCTTCTTATTGTTGTTGCTCTTAAAATTCCTATATTTCTCTCTTTCTTTGTCATGTTGTTCCAGTTTCAATGCCAGATCAATTACTTGATCAAAAGTTCTATCTGCATATGGTAGCATAGCTCTGCTAAGTCCTGGGTTCAGACCTTTTATATACCTATCATTTTTGGATGCTTCATCTGCCACTAGCATTGCTCCATAATTAGATAGCCCCTCAAACTTTTGAGTGTATTCAGTGACATTCAAAGTTCCCTGCCTAAGTTTGATAAATTCTTCAAGCAAAGTGGTCTTGGCTGATGCTGGTACAAATCTTGCCTCCAACATCTCCTTGAACTGATTCTAAGTGATTTCATTTTCATTTCTTCCAGCTATGATCACCTCCCACCAGCTTAAAGCTACCCCTTTCAGTTGTCTTGAAGCTACTTGCCTCTTCCTTTGATCATCTAACTGCATGTCATTGAAAATCCTATCAAGTGTTCTCAACCATGCTTGAATTTCTATCACATTCTCAGTTCCTTCAAAACTCCTGCCTCCCAAATTGGAATAAGTCTTCAGTAGTTTTGAAAGCTCTTCATGTGGGTTCTCAGGCCTATGCCCAATTCCATCTCTTAAAACCCTCACAAATTCTTGCATATCAAGCATTTGAGGTGCACTGGTCCTGCATTGTGATGAGATCCTCTTCCTACCATGGTCTGCTAACTAAATTCTGGGCAAATGGTATTAGTATATTATGAGTACTTCTATAATTACTATTTTCTTATCTAAATTATTTCATCCAAAACAAACAGACATAATACATTTCTATAATACTTAGCAATCAATGCAACCAAGAGCTCTGATACCAACTGAAATGACCCTCCTATTTCTACCTTAATTTCATAGGGATTTTTTTTCCATAGATATAATATGTGTACATGCATATACACATTTAATTTATATGTATTTGAATGTCCACATATATTCATTTGCACTTTTAAGTTTGATTTAAATTTCCTTTGAATTATCAGAGTTATTTTCTTTCAAACAATTCAAACCAGGATTCAAACTCATTACCAATATAAATATATCAGTGTATTTCTAATAATATACACATACATATGAAGATGTATGTGTTCCTCTTGTTTAAATTCAGAGTATATACTTTATTTTTATTTGTTGTACAAGAGTATTCTGTTTGATTTGGATTTTAGCAATTCTGCCTAAAGTTTATTACTATATACTTTTGAATATTTGTAATAAGTCAGTAAATCCTATGCGTATTTAATTTATATGAACTTGCTCATTCTATTTGATAGTTTTTAATATCAATTTACCTTGACAGTTAAATCTCAAGATTCTTGAGATTTTTATTTCAGATCATGGATCAAAGGTATTGATATTTGGCTAAGGCCAGAAATGATATATTCACTTATCATTTTCCACTTATGTATTTTCTAAAAAATTTCTTATTTAAGATTCAATCTATGTGACTTGTTTGCCTTAATCTTAGCCCACATGACACATAGTGAGTTGTGTATTTGCATAAGATTTGCTATGTCAAGAATTTGAACTTACAAACATTCATAAGAATAATTCCAGGTTTGTTTGTGCAAACCTGTCCAGATTGCATATCTGTTATGACTTTGAAAAATTGGTTATGGTAAAACAATGACTTAAGGATTTTGAAAGGCATTTTTACTAACAAAACACAACCAGACATAATCAACCAAAACTTCACTCATTTGAAGCTGGTTAACTCATGTGCCTTGTATCATGCCAGGTACCTGATCATGGCAATTGAAATGCCAGTCATTTGCATCATACCTGTAGCCTTCCCATACAATTACTTTTTTCAAAACAATTTAGAAAGTAGATTTGAACCATTTATAGACATATTTCAGAGGAAAAACCATTAGATACTTAAAGGTATACTCCAAAACTCAGTGTTTTAAAATGACTCAAGGTTGACTAATACATAATATAATTTATGCTAAGCAATTGCTCACATACCTATATATTTCTTTACCAGGTTTTCATGGCTAACACTTGAGCATATTTTACTTGTTCATGTTCCAGACACTACTTCAAAAACAAATCAAACCTTAACACACAAAAATTTCGACAGAACAACTGATTTAATCTAACACTTTACAGAACATAAGAGCAGCTTGATCACTAACCATAGAATATTCATTACATGACTGGAAATCTTAGAAACATAATTTTTCCTGAATACATGCAGATATAATCATTTTAAGCTCTTATTGAAACTAGCTAGCATGTTCATTCACTCCTCCACAATAGCCATAACTTCATTTTCTACTTAGTGCCTGCATTCCCTGAAAGAGCATGAGTGGCTGCCTCATTTTTAAAATGAGACACCCCCATATGCCATGAGCAAACAAGGGTCAGATCTAAGATCTGGTATGAGCAATATCAAAATATTCAAAACATTAAGCTCTGGGTGATGAGCCTTAATACTTATTTTGTATGCATGTAATTTCTTTAATCCACTGCTTTATTATGTTACATACACTTTGATACAAGAATGATATCTTTATCTATCATTTATTCACACAAATTTATTTATTCAATCATGAATATCAATCTACAGTGTGTATATTCAATGGAATAACCAGGGTTCCATTCCACCCAACCTAGGAAATACTCATTTTCCTATTTTTTTTCATTTACAGGTTGTTTTCATTAATTTAAATCCCTAGCCTCATCTGCTAGTAAGGAATCACAGGGACACATTGCAATGAACTAATTCACATCATTGCACAAAGATCTCAGGGCTTAAATAAACCATGTGCCAACTTGCATACTTCAAATATGACAAGCATTCCAGCAGCCTTCTTGGCTCATAACCCTAGTATATTTACTAGTAGTGTTGGTTAAAATCCTATCATCAGATAGCTATGTGGACATGTCACAGTGTACAAAAAAACACCTCCCTATATCTTACAAGTAAACTGTTCAAAACAAACAGATAATCATTTCATAAATATTGCTATAAGATGTCTTAACTTCAAATCATACAAAAGAACAACTACAACTGAGTGTGGAGCCATGGCATGCTATGTTATTATGATTTACAAGTAACTGTGATTGAACTGGATTCAAGATCTAGCTGAATCACAATTTTTATCTTGTGAATTTTGTTATTTCATGAGGGAATCAGCACACAGAAATTTCTATTGCATCCCTTACTCTTTCTTTTCTTAAGCCTCAGCACTTATATAAAATATAATGCAGCTCATAATATATTTATTTTTATTTTTTTTAAAGAATAATTTCCTGCAATAGATCCCCATCAGTAGTGAGTATTCCTTCCTTGATTTTAAGGTATTGTTGCCTTAGTTTTTTTTTCAAAATGTAGTAAATAGTAGTATGCACATCCATAGCAACCATTCAAACAGATCAAAGGAATTCATCCAAAGAGCATCCATAATAAACATTATATCAGCTCAAGAAAATAAAATCCATTCAACAACATTAATATAACAGTGATTAACAAAAAATCAGAAAACATCAATAGCAACACAAGAACTTGGCTGCCTCATATCAGGTCTTAATGCCATGAATCTAGTGAGATTACTCACCTAAATATTTCTTCTTATTGATCCAGAAAATCCCTGAGTATATTTTCTCTTCCTTTAAAATGTTTTCTTCCTTTCCTATTATAAGTAGCTCGGGTAAAACAATTTCTCTGGCCATAACTACTTATTTATAAGCATATTTTTACTAGGGTTTTTCTCAAGACAAAATTCCATTTCTGTCCTGGCTGGCATCATGCATAGTTTGCATTTTCTCATTTTTATCCCTAATTACCCCCGGCCATATTAACCAATTAAAGGCTGCATTTTCTTTTCTTTACTTTTTCAGAAAATGGCCACTCACTCAAGTCATGTTAAAAATGTGTGACTATATTTATTCATTTGCTCATTTTTGGAAATCCCCCTTCTTTCTATTTCTGCCTATACATAACATACATACCTGTTTTATGCTTTATACCTATTTAATGTTACTCTTTTGCTTAGCTTTGACATTTTTCTGCTCACAGAATATACATGTGTAAAAATATTTATTTATTTAATCTCCCCTTGTTTCACAGAAAATACATTTAAGCATATACTTCATTTTTAACTTATGCTTAAATTACAATCCAATGCTTTAAATAAGGAATTTACTTTCTTATATATATATATTTCAGAAATGTTTAAATCTCTTCCTTGTGCTATTTCCAGTGTACATGTGCACACATATCTCTACACATCATTTAATTTAAAATTCCATCAATATTTGATCCAAATATTTTTAAACTGAATCATTTTATTAAAAATCATTTTCCTCAAAATTTTGGGGCATTACATTAGGTCGCTTGACCAGCCTTCCTTCATTAGGTCGAACCCCGTACAGTTCTGCGTAGGCAATCTTATCTGAAAAGCATTCAACAGAACTTCCACTTTGACGCATTTTGAGCTGATTTCCTTGGATTTTGTTCACGTCTTCGAATGTGAATTTTTTGTGATAGATTGTTTCAACAATCGCTTTATGACTTGTCACTTTAAAGATATATGAAGGTTTCAATACTAGTAGTAAATATCAAAACTCTTTCATCAAAGCGATTTCAACACTATTTTAAATATCAAAAGTTCATTTTCTCAAACCGATTTCCAATCTACTAGTATATACAAGCCTTTACTTCACTCGAATGAGAAATCGACTTAAACGACTTAGTAAAACGAGTGGTATGAAACGCTTGCGTTCACTTCGTCGGTTAGCTCTTGGACTTGTTCGATTGAACCCTTTTTGTGACAATTTCCTAGTGAAGATCTACAGTTTGTTCGTAAATATTTAAGTTAAGCAAGTGGTTATGGGACATGAAGCTAAACTCATATATTTACTAGCTTGGTGTGATTGACACTACCTTATGATCATGACGATCATTCTTATGATTTAGACTAGCGATTGAGCGATGTCTCTTTGTCTGCGTGGGAGACTATACCCCGTTTATGTGATGTTTCGCCATCACATATGTAGGGTAGCACCCTACGGTCTTCGGGCCATTCCTGTGTGAAAATTTAATGGATAGCTTCCATGAGATAGCTTCTCGTCATGTATTTTATGCGTAGGTGAGTTTTCTTGCTCCCATTCATGTGTTAGGCCTCCCCCTTTTTATGTGTTTTCTGGATTTCTTGTGATGATTTCTGGAATTTATGCGTCACCAATTTTCATGATTTTCATTGCTATGATATCAGTTTTTTGTGCATTGGTGAATTTATGTGTTATTGACTTGTTATGAATACAAGTTTAGGGTATGATACCCTACTTTATCTTTGAGAAGATTCTTGTGATATTGATTAATCTCTTGTTGATTATCATTTACATGCTTATAGTAGTATGCCATTATAGTTATTACATGTTCATGCCATGTCTATTACTTTATACCATATCATCTGATATTTATAGCTAGACCGATCCGTTTATTATTTTCTTATAAATAATACTCGGGTCAGACCGAGATGTTGCAGGTGCTTCTGCTTGACTTCCCTTCAGGATTATTCTGACTTTTGGCTAACTACTTAGATTAGTAGTTTTTTTTGGATGTACACATTTGAGATATAGACTCTATGTAGTGTACTTATTCTTTTGTATAGCATGTGATGCTATTCTTTTGTATTATCGTGGATCTTTCTGACCACTACTCTGATGTACACTTTCATGTGTTATATATATTTATTCATATCTTCTTCCGCCTTTGTGATATGGATGTCTGTGACTGATTTATGTTATGATTACTTCTATGTTTGTTTCCGAAGATTATATATAGCCACCGTGTGATAGCTTTGTGTTTGTATCGGTATGTCGGATTTCCTCCTTAAAAGATATGCATTCTATTCTATCTGACATATCGGTGCTCGCACAAAGAAGTTACATGGATGGTCGCTCCTCCACAGCCTTATTCTCCGCGCTAATTGACAGCACTACACCGTAGTGTTCTTGGTTAGCGTGGGTATAGAGGTGGGGCGTCACAGCGAATTTGGATGGTTGCACCCCTACATTGGCTTCCCTATAACAACTATACAATTCCCTAACCATTCCTTAATCAATATAGATTGAAATACAACTCTATGCTTTGATTTCAACTCCTAAACTCTCAACTCCTAAGCAATACTCCGAATTTCAAGAAATTCATGTAATGTAGAGATTTCGACTAGTGTGCTTCATCTCTATATCCTATATTCCAGTCGAATAAAATCCTTATCCTCTACACCTCCATTCAATATCATTTGGTTTGGTATTTTGTATAGGAGTCATTGTATATCAAATTGACATTTTGTATATCAAGATACGCTGTGTCAGAAAGTAACATTTGTTACACTGCTTGTAATTGTCATTGAAATCCTGTTCAGTTGTTCAGGCGGAGTTTGTAAACATGTTCCTCCTGGTGAAGTGGGGGTAATTAGTTAAAGGAAATTCCGAAGAGGAGCTTTGGGACTGGACATAGGACGGGAGGTCCGAACCAGTATAAAATCGACTGTGTGATCTACTTTACTATTTCTACTGCATTTACATTGTTTATTACTATTGGTCATCTTCGATCCTGTGCATAGCGACTAACAGTCAAATCACTATTGGTTACAGATATCACCTAAAATTTGTAAATAATCTTTTTTTCCATTAATTCATCTATTTTTCTCAAAATCATGTAATTTTACTTATTCTCTTAATTAATTATTTTCCTAATTCTGCAATCAAATACTGTAAAATATCATCAACCAATAATGTAATAATTAAATAAATAAACAACTGAATTATATCAAAACATCACAATAATCAAACAATCATAAAATGTCATAACACATATCAATGGGTGTAAACTTTATTAAAGAATATCCATTTAATATATTTTTTGAAAGGCAAACTAGTTTTTATAGTGGATCGTCCATTGATTATTATTCCAAAACAAAATTATAAGCTGCCAAAGCAAATACAACTCATGCGGTGAGTTACATAGCCAAACACGATTACGTAGCTTGTTAATAAGAAGCAAAAGCGCAATGACCAAAGTAAGTTACAATCAAAAGTCAACAAATAACACTGCACCAGTGACATAGATGGGTTGCAACCCTAAATTTCAGAACAAATTCCAATGGCGCAAATTACACAAGCACTATGACCGAGAGGCATAACAAGGAGGAGCATAGCAATACAATAGATGTCAGAGCAAAGCAGGTTACATGAAGGCATAGCTACCCATTATACCTGTTAGTCCCTGAGGAGTTGGTTTTGATGACAATAACCTTAGAATAGATTATAAAATATAAATACTAACATTACAAGTTTAGATATATATATATATATATATATATGTAGGATCTAACCATGCAGGTATCAAGAATGAAGACTGTACAGTATAGAGATTCAAGATATAGAGGTAGAAGACTCATGAGTATCAAGATTATCAAGAGTTCAAGATTTCAAGGTTAAGTTTGTTTTATTAGGAATATTTGTTAAAACTCGTAGAAAAGCACTGGCATCTTAATATCCAATTTATTCGTGGAATGGAATCCACTTCGAGCCCGTTAAAGGGATGGAACCCTAAGTAGGATGGAACCTACGAAAATCTAGTAGGACATTGTTTTGTATCCACTAATTTTAATTCAAATGATTTTACAAAATTATCTTGTTTTCAAAATGATTTCAAAACTTTCCTTTTAAAAGATTCAAAACTCTCTGTCCTGATTTTAAATAATTTTAGCATCAAAAACATCTTTAATTTCAAAGTCAAATTACTCCTGATTTTAAACTATCTTTTCAAATAATATATTTAACTTTTAAATATTTATACTTAGATTTAAATATAAAATTATAGTTAAATTATGTATATATTGTTCTTTATATTTACTTATGTATTTTAACTATAGTTAAGTATATCTATAAAGTTTAAAATAATTTTAATCTAAAATAGAGGTTATTTTCAAAGAAAATCAAAACACCAAAAATTCCTTTGGGATGTCGACATGCCCATATACCCCATGTCGACATAGTGTCAGTTGGTTTCAAAATTCAAATTTCAAAAGAAGTGTCTATTCGACATAACTCTTCATGAATGGTCATGGCTGTTGCTCTTCTATAAATAGGGGTCAGTTTCAACGAATTTTCAAACACTTTTTTCTGGTTTTCACTCCTCTTCTTCTTCCACATTTCTTAATACAAAATCGTACCATTACTCTGCCGAAATCAACATCGAATCATACTCGATTACTTCTAGTGTGATTCTCCATCATTATCTCTACAAGATCCAATTGCTATTCAGAGTTATAGACTTCTTTGTAATCAACCGAGCGAGAAAAGGTGTAATTGTAGCCTTGAAAATCAATTGAGCGAGAGAAGGTGTGATTGTAGCCTTGGAAATCAATTGGGTGAACTTGTTTCCCCGGAAATCAAGTATCTCTACCCATAGGATTGTTATTCTGGAGGGTGTACCTCGTAGCCTTGAAACCGAGGTTTGTAATTGTTGAATTGGCTTTGAAAGGAAATCCGTACTTAGTTGTGCGGGACTGGATGTAGGGTAACTCCGAACCAGTATAAAATCCGGTGTGTTCTTTCCTTTACTGCTTTTACTTTATATTTGCATCTTTATTTGATTCTGTGTTCATATCTGTGTCTGATTAGTGCATACATTGTTAACAAATTAAGATAAACTCAAAAAGATTAACAGATTTCTTAAAACACTATTCACCCCCCCCTCCAGTGTTAATTCTAGCCTTAAGATCCTTAATCCGCATTTCTCACATTTGGTATCAGAGCTTTGTTTTCAAAAGTTTCATAATCTGAATTTTGAAAAGTTTTAAAATGGCTACTAACACTAGTACTGCTATTTCCACCAACACTAGTTCATTTGTAGAAGGTCAGTCTACTGCCAGACCACCACTTTTTAATGGCAGTAACTATGCATATTGGGCATGTAGGATGAAAATATATTTACAGTCTGTAGGATTAGAAACATGTAATATCACACAAACTGAATATTCTGAACCCATAACTAATTTTGCACAGTGGACCACTGAGCAAAAGACTGTTGCACAAAATAATTTAAAGTAATGAATATTCTGTTTTGTTATCTTGAAAGAAATGAATTTAATAGAGTGTCAGTTTGTAAGTCTGCATATGAAATCTGGAAAACTTTGCAAGTAACTCACGAAGGAACAAGCAAAGTTAAACAGACCAAAGTTTCCATGCTCACAAATCAGTTTCAGTTATTTAAAATGAATACTAATGAGTCTATTTCAGATATGTATAGTCGATTTCAAGATATTGTGCATTCTTTAGTATCTTTGGGAAAGGAATTTTCGGAAGAAGATCAAGTCAGAAAATTTTTGAATTCTCTCACTCCAGAATGGGATCAAAAGACACTTGCAATTGAAGAGGCAAATGACATCACTACTTTAAAGATAGAAGAATTGATTGGAAATCTAATGTCGTTTGAAGTTCAAATGATCGGGAGAAGAGAAAGCAAAACATCTGAAAAGAAATCAATGGCATTCAATGCATTAACCGACGGATCAGATTCAAACAGTGATAATGATGAAGAGATAGCATTTATGACCAGGAAATTTCGGAAATTTCTGAAATACAGAAAGATGAATAATCTCAAGAGAAACAACTTTAAGAATTCCGGTAATCAGACTACAGTACCAAACTTTATCAAATGCTTCAACTGTGACGAACCATGCCATATCAAAAGAGACTATCCGCCTCCAGATAAGCAAAACTCTCCTACAAACAATGATTTTGCAAAGAAACAAAAACATGCATTCACTGCTACTCTAGATGACTCTGACTCATCCTCCAGCGACGATGAACAGAAGAAAGATAATTCAAATCTATGCTTCACAGCAATTCTCGATTTAGTCGATATCAAAGACACGGACTCTGAAAAAGGTACACGTTTACAATACATTGGCTGAAATTGCATGCTTGAATTGATTGATTGATTGGTTGTTTTTGAATTGATTGATTGATTGATTTTGAATTGATATGTTGTTTGAATTTTAAAATTTATTTTCTATTTTTTAATATTATTTTATTATTTTTATTATTTTTTGACACATTCTGAAATATATTATAAGTACAGTAATATTTCAGAAATATAGACATTAATAATAATATTTATTTATATGTATGTATTAGATAACTTAGGAAAAATCATGTCATGAAAATTCAAAGCTACATGTCGACATGGCCCCTACCATGATGTCGACATGATTACCTGAATTTGAATTTCAAATTTTGAATTCAAATGTTTGAATTTCCCTCCACCTTTTCACTTCATTTATTTCTCTGAAAAGATACCTTTTGACCAGAGAATATGTCCTTTGAATGTCTATTTATTCACTATCTTTTATCATATCTTTTCACCTTCATTTTCAAATTCAAACTCTCTCTTCATATCCTCAAGCTCTCTACTCTCTACTCTAATGGCTTCCTCAAGCAACCCCTCAACCATGAGAATTTCCAGAAAAATCAAAGAGCAATTACTCAATGATCCGGAGGCAATTAAAGCATACATCAATTATGCTAATTATGCCAAAGTCCATCCCGGAAAATTTGCTATTTTTCAAGATTTTTCTTCTTATGAAATTGATTCTCTTTTTGCAAACAATGGTGTTTTAAATCTTATTGACTCTTCTCAAAATGATTTTTTTGCTATCCTAATCTTGTCAAAATCTTCTATGCTAATTTAAACCGTGATTTTTATATTGGAAATGAGAATGAAATTTGGAGTAATGTCAAAGGCACTCAAATTGTTTTGAATTGTGACCTTTTGGGTACCATTCTCAATTGCAAAAGCACGGGAATGGTTCTTTCTAGTTTTCAAATCGATGAACATGATCGTGAGAAATTTCATCATATTTTTGAAGGAGATGAAAACTTTGAATTTAAGAATCGAAACTTTTGTCCTAAAGAAAGAATTGTCAATCTTCTCTTACAACATACTTTGACCCCAAGATCGGGAAATTTTAACAATCCTACTTCAAAAGTGTGCAAAGCACTTTTTGCTATTTTCGGAAATTATGATATCAATTGGGCGCAAGTTATTTTGGATGAACTTCGTCCTAAAAATTTTGAAATGGGAGAAAACACTTTATATCATGGTACCTTACTCGGATTTTCAACTATTTTGGAGTAAATTTCAAAGGAGAAGAATTTATTTCAAGAAAAGTTTTTAATATCTCAAATATTTCTCTCATGAAAATCCCATATGTTTTTCAACCTTATGAAACCCTTACCGAAAAGGAAGAGCGTTTGACTCATGAGGAAATGGAAGAGGAAGAAGAAGAAGAAGAAAGGGATGAAATGGAAATAGAAGAAGAAGAAGGTGAAACATCTCTAGAAAGTATTGAATATCCATCCAACCCTTCCAACAAAACCCTTCTCAAAAACCAAAAGATAATTGTGGAGAATCAACGGATTTTAAAACGATCCGTTAGTAAGAAGTTGGATAACATTTCTTCGAAGATGAACAAGTTCTTTTCAAAAGTTAGCAAGAAACTTGGACTATCTTCATCATCTTCATCTTCTAACTAGTTTTATCTTTTAGTACCTTATTGTATTTGTCTTAGTTTGTTTTTCTTTCGAATGTTCATGTAGTTCATTATGCTTAATCTTTGTATTATCGTAATTGAATTGAATTTCCTTTCTGATATCTAGCTTATCTTATCTCCTGAATAAATGTTAGTATATTATACATTTATATATATACACAATTATTCACAAAATCAAAGTTGTCATAAATTTTCACTAACCCATGTCGACATCCCCTAGTAGACCATGTCGACATATACTGGTCAGAAGTGACTATTGATTTTGAATTTGAAATATGAATAAATACAAATGTCTATTCATTTCAAATAAATTTCTACACGTATATATACCCTTTTCTTCCAGAAATCTTCACTGAAATTTATTTCTCATTATCTTATCCTTCATTTCTTTCTCTAATTCAATTATGGCCAATCCTATTCACAATCTATCTGAAAATCTTGAAGAAACACTCAATTCTTTCAATAATCTTCTCTCTTTTATTCTACGAAACCAGCGTCACTTAGAGTTGAGTCAAATGCAGATGATCAAGGAGCAAGAAAGGCATTTCGATGCCATTCGATGGATGATCTCCTCTCTACATAAGGATGATAATGAAGTACATCCTCCCGTCTCTCTCACCAATGACAATGAGAATTGGGATGCAATTAAAGCAGACCTTATATTTGGAGAAGATGGATGGGTAGATGTCCCTCGAAACGTTTAATTTTCTTTCTTTGTTTGATTTGTTTGAATTAATTTGTTTGATTTGGTTTGATTTGATACTTTGTGTGGATTGATTTTATTTGGTTTGAAGTTTGATGTGTGATACATATATATATATACACTGAAATGAATATAGTTTTTAATTAAGTTATTATGCTCATAAGTATCATTATTTCTTAATCTATATAGTATATATTCCGTTGTATAGTTTATCAATGCAGGTATTGAAGTCCAAGAATAAGGGGGAGTAAGTTTTTGTTGATGACAAAGGGGGAGAAATATAAAATAGGATAGTTAGGCATAAATTAAGGGGGAGTTGTTAGTTTTAGGGGGAGTTATTAGGTAGAAGTGATATGTTATAAACAAAGGTTGTCATCATCAAAAAGGGGGAGATTGTTAGTCCCCGAGGAGTTAATTTTGATGACAACAACCTTAGAATAGATTATAAAATATAAATACTAACATTACAAGTTTAGATATATATGTATATGCAGGATCTAACCATGAAGGTATCAAGAATGAAGACTGTACAATATAGAGATTCAAGATATAGATGTAGAAGACTCATGAGTATCAAGATTATCAAGATTATCAAGAGTTCAAGATTTCAAGGTTAAGTTTGGTTTATTAGGAATATTTGTTAAAACTCGTAGAAAAGCACTGGCATCTTAATATCCAATTTATTCGTGGAATGGAATCCACTTCGAGCCCGTTAAAGGGATGGCACCCTAAGTAGGATGGAACCTACGAAAATCTAGTGGGACATTGTTTTGTATCCACTAATTTTAATTCAAATGATTTTACAAAATTATCTTGTTTTCAAAATGATTTCAAAACTTTCCTTTTAAAAGATTCAAAACTCTCTGTCCTGATTTTAAATAATTTTAGCCTCAAAAACATCTTTAATTTCAAAGTCAAATTACTCCTGATTTTAAACTATCTTTTCAAATAATATATTTAACTTTTAAATATTTATACTTAGATTTAAATATAAAATTATAGTTAAATTATGTATATATTGTTCTTTATATTTACTTATGTATTTTAACTATAGTTAAGTATATCTATAAAGTTTAAAATAATTTTAATATAAAATAGAGGTTATTTTCAAAGAAAATCAAAACACCAAAAATTCCTTTGGGATGTCGACATGCCCATATACCCCATGTCGACATAGTGTCAGTTGGTTTCAAAATTCAAATTTCAAAAGAAGTGTCTATTCGCCATAACTCTTCATGAATGGTCATGGCTGTTGCTCTTCTATAAATAGGGGTCAGTTTCAACGAATTTTCAATCACTTTTTTCTGGTTTTCACTCCTCTTCTTCTTCCACATTTCTTAATACAAAATCATACCATTACTCTGCCGAAATCAACATCGAATCATACTCGATTACTTCTAGTGTGATTCTCCATCATTATCTCTACAAGATCCAAGTGCTATTCAGAGTTATAGACTTCTTTGTAATTAATCGAGCGAGAAAAGGTGTAATTGTAGCCTTGGAAATCAATTGAGTGAGAGAAGGTGTGATTGTAGCCTTGGAAATCAATTGGGTGAACTTGTTTCCCCGGAAATCAAGCATCTCTATCCAGAGGATTGTTATTCTGGAGGGTGTACCTCGTAGCCTTGAAACCGAGGGTTGTAATTGTTGAATTGGCTTTGAAAGGAAATCCGTACTTAGTTGTGCGGGACTGGATGTAGGGTAACTCCGAACCAGTATAAAATCCGGTGTGTTCTTTCCTTTACTGCTTTTACTTTATATTTGCATCTGTGTTTGATTCTGTGTTCATATCTGTGTCTGATTAGTGCATACATTGTTAACAAATTAAGATAAACTCAAAAAGATTAACAGATTTCTTAAAACACTATTCACCCCCCTCTAGTGTTAATTCTAGCCTTAAGATCCTTAATCCGCATTTCTCACAATACCAACTTGCACAGTTTCATAGCAGCATCAAGAATTGACAAACAGAGAGCACATGCCTGTTCGCCTAGCACGACAACCATCCACAACAGCATATCCTACGTTGCAAAGCAATCATTGAACAAGAATAGCCGGGGAGGTGAGAAATCGGCACGGCGCATTACTGACTGCAAGTCGAAGAACTGGCACCAAAAATGAAAATAGGACTTCCCACAAAAGCCAACACACATCATCCAGAATTAAATCCAACTAGAAATCCAACATCACCACGTCAAAGAGAATAACCATACCTCATACCAGAAGCACACACCAACCACCTGAAACCAAAATCTAGAAGTGCCACAAAAGTGTAAGTCCGCAAGTCAACAACCAAAACCCGACAGTGAAGCACGACAATCTAGATCAAGCAAACCACTTCTGTTGCAAGCAATCACCATATGCGAGATAACTAGATGTGAATGCAGGGAGGAAATAACACAAGCAAAGACCAGGACTCTTACATCTAGAAATTGGGCAAAAGGCAAAACTGGGTCGCCAAATCGATCACGGGATGTGGATTGAAATGTAGCAAACGGTGGGAGAGACGGATCTAAATGAAAAAAGTCAAAAGAGGGGATTTTGTGTGAGGTGAATGTAACAAGCAACTGCAATAGGAAAAGCTAAGGTTGGAGGGATGCGAGCATAGAAGAGAGGAGGAAAAAGAAAGAAAGAATCGTAGGAAAATGAAAATGATAATGGCGGCTGGGTAGAAAACCCCCTTGGGACCCCATCCTCATTGATGAAAGCTTGACTACCTATTGTCCATTTAATATTTTTAAAATATAAATAATCAAACTATATCAATGACCTTTTACAAACATATCCAAAGGCTATGAAACCACATGCTAAATTGTCTTGAATTTCAACACGAATCAAATAGAACAAATCGTTTGTGAATGGAGTTTGTATGCAAAAGATACGAGGATTAGAAGATATAGAGTTTACTTTGTAATTAATTGGAGATTTTGCTACTTTCGGCCAGTTGTCAGAAAAAATAACAAAATTAGACTCCATTCAAACTTATTTATGGATATAGGCCTGTTTTGGCCACGAGGGATTACGTGTTGGCGAATTTTGGAAAATTGTCAATTGCCAATTTTTTAGAAATCGCCAAAACTTATCAGTAGTTGATTTTTCGAAAATCGCCAACGGGCGAATTTTGAAAAATCACTTTGGCTGCAATAAATCCAGTCAGCAAGCTCTCCTTCTCCCTCACTTCTACCTTTACCAAAACTAAACCCAAAAGATTGTAAATTCCTCCAATGCGTTGAAATTTTTGTATCTTTAAACTGTTGATTTAGTAAACTTATAGATCTTGACGACGGTGTTCAACAAAGTTCAACAATTTGAAGGTACAATCATAAAACTCTAGTTTTTATTTGTAATTTTTGAAATTTCCATTTGTTAGTAAATGTAGATGAAGTAAATAAGGGGTTTGAGTAAGTTAATTATTTTCTACTTACGTATGTAGTGATAAAGTTGTATACCGATTTGTAGAATGGCGAAAAATCTAATTCCTACAATTTGCTACTACGATAGCGAACTGAATGTCCATGATCAGAGAAATGGTAAATATGTTGGTGGTATGTGTAAACCAGGAAGAGTGCGGAAAGGTTGCAAATTAACGGAATTAAAAGAATCTATTTACAAAACAAAGAAAATTAATCCAGAAGAATTTGAAATTGCATTAGTGGTTAATTGGCCAACGGACTCGGGTTCTAAAGCAATAGCATTAGCGGACGATGATGATGTAAAAGTAATGTTTTCTGCTGTTTCAAAATTGATTGAGTTATACGTAGGGAAAGTTACAAAACGACAACCAGAATAGCAGGTGGCATCTCCTGTGGTAAGTACTGAAATTGGATACTATACACAGATGTTGGAGACATCGAATCCATCTGCTGGCTACGTATCTCCGAGCTACAGTAATCCGTACATAAATGATGGAAGATACTGTCCTCCGTCTATGCAGTATGGGTTCATGTCGTACACAAACTCACAACCGTCTACGCAACAAAGCTTTCCTTATTACACACCGCTTATGGATGCAATTAAAAATCTGAGGTAACATTATTACGATGAATAGTTGGATATAATGGTATTTATTTATATTTTCTTACGCTTTGGTGTAATGTAATTAGTTTCCAGCAATAAGTCAGTCAACAGAACAAAAGTGCTGAACAATCAAATGCTCATATGTCGCAGTTAACAAATCCCAATTCATCTGAATTATATGATATGATTCAGAGGTATGTTTATAGATATATCGTTGTTTTGGTCTCTTCTGTATTGATTGTTAGTTAGTTAACTCCTATATTGTTAATAGGTATATGATTTACTATACTATTCAATCATCAACATAATCTTCTGGTCTCTTCGGGTCTACCGAACCGGGCTTCGACTCAACATACTCTACAACACAAGTAGTAATGATTTAAACCCTAGTTTTCATAACAAGCAAATCTTCAAAAAAAATATTTTGATCAATCTATAGTAATTTCTTCATAACCGAATGAACAAAATCTAGCTGCAAAGCCTTACTTTAGTCTACAACATCTTACTTTAACAATATTTTATAAACATAGCAAACCAACAAAAACCTAATTTTGCCCAAAAAAACCAAATTAGAGAAGAAATCAATACCTATATCCTCCATGATGCCGGATGTACTAGCCATGTTTCGAATAGAGGTTGAATTTGATACAAAACTAAGGAAATTAAATATTTTTGAGGGCTTGAAACTAATGGGTGAAATGGATTGTTTTTTAAAGGAGGGGGTTGTTTTGTTTATAAGGGGGAATAGAGGGTTGTTGTTTGTTTTGTTGCAGGCTAGCGCATTGGCGATTTTTCGAAAATCGCCAACATGCTAGCCTAAAACAAAACAAACAGCACTCATCCCCTATCCACGCCATACATGTTCAATAACTACCTTCGCACATCTCTAATAAACCAAACAAATACATTCATTATACAGTACACACCAGACTAACTACCAAGCAACTTATTCTGAGTACCATTTATAGCGAAATTGTAGAGAACAGATAACATAAATTCAATGAACAATGCAAATATCCTTCAATTACATGAAAATAACCAAACTACAGCATACAAGCTTCAAAAGTAGAAACGGTTACATAAACATACATATACTATGAACAAAACATATCACACAAACTAACGCAGACATTTCTTCTCTCTCAACCATTTCTATTCATTTCTTCAACCACCTTTTTCAGACACCTAACTTCGGCTTGCATCTCGAGGGCATATTCAAGTCCCCGAGTACACAATGGATGATCAATCCACATCATAAAATTACAACACTCAACTACACCGGGGTTCATCCTGTGATCTTCATACAAAACACAACCATAAAATCCACGTCCAACATTAGTTTCAGTTTTAGCAACGACAACCACACATCCATCTCCACATCGGCAAACTGGATATGCACCGGATGGTAGCGTTGGACCAACATGATGTAGAGGCTTAAGTATGTTCCCATCAATGTAAATTTGTGTAACACCCCATATTTTTGGTGACATTATTTAGGATGTTTAATTAGTTAAATAAAATAAAATAATATGTTGACTATGGATTGAGATTTGTGATTAAAGACTAAGGGTAGCCGAGCCATGCCAATGAATAAGTAAATGAACTAATAAGGGGTTAAGTGTTAGGAAATAAGGAAGGGCAAAATGGGAAATATGAGGGACTTATACCCTAAAACCTTATGAAATGGAAACATACGTTCATTTCATTTAATCTCAAACAAAATACACTAAGCCCGACCACCATTTTCATTCTCAAGAGAAGATAAAGCTAGGTTTTTCAAGAGGAAGAATCAAACCAATTAATCAAGGTCAAATCTCACATCCTAATCACAAAGCTAAGGTGAATAATGACTACATCTCACTTTTCTATATGTTTTCGGTTTTAAGATGAAATTCGAGTTTATCTTGCATGATTTAGCCATGATTTTGAAGAGCAAAAAATGTTTATATATACATGTTGATGATTTATGCTTGTTCATATAGATTTTATGATTTGTTTTGATGTGAAAACCCTATTTAATGACATCGAAATGCCTTGCGATTTTAGACATAGAACAGAAATTTTTTTAGAGATGGGTTTCAATTTCCATAATTTTCTGAATTAATGTGGATTTTATATTAATTTTCTAGTGAAGAAAATGATTTATTGGGTTATAAATTATTTATAGTTAAATGAATAATCATTTGGGTCTGAAATCTATATATGTTAGAAAACATATTTAATTAGATTTTCTGGAATTTTTATAGAATTTTCCAAAGAGTTTCGATGAATATATAAAATTATTTAAGGTATGGGACTTAAATGTTTTATATATTTAATTAAGGAGAAGGGGTATATTGCAAATGATTTAAATAAATAAATTCTAGAATTATAGCAGTACCATTAGAAAAGAAAAATTTGCAACCAATAAGAATTTGACAAACAAGGCAGGTTAGTTAAAAAAATTACTTAAAAAGGTTTAAAATCAGAAATACACCTTAAAAGCATGTTTCGCCTGTTTTGGTTTTGCCCAAGTAGCTTTCGACTAAGACCCTCCGCCACCATCCCCAAACCAATGCACATAGTATCAACCTGTTGGTACATAGTGAATTGGACAAAGGCGGAAGGTAGGAGTCGAAACCAAGATAAGGGATGTTACAACTTGGTATTAGAGCATAGGTTTATGAAATACTTTAACTAAAAATAATTTTTGAAAACATAATCCTTAGGAGTTAGATTTAAGATCGGGGTATGGGATAACGCTATAGTAATGTACTTGTATTTTCTATATATAAGTATACGCTTTATCTCTAGTCTCCTATCTTTAGTAGGATATTCTTCTGTATCTCACGAGGGTTGAATACAGATTATGGGCGGAAGAAGAGGCAGAGTTAACCTTGGAGGGGAAAGCACCACCACAAATGGAAATGCCAGACCAAATGCTAGAAAAAGTCATGGTCAGGCTCAGGCTGAGAATGTTGGTGCTGGGGTCCCACAAGTGGATATAGGAGCCATGTATCAGTTTTTCGTAAACATGATGCAAGCTGGGATTGCTACAGGGGTTGTTGGAGGAAATGTCGTGCGAGGAGTTCAGGAAGCTCTAGTGGTCAATCAGTATGATAACTTGAGCAGGGATTATACTAGGCTTGGGGGGAAGCTGTTCATTGGAACCGAAGATGCTACCAAAGTGGAGAACTGGCTGCTACACTATGAAAGGATATTTGCTGATTTAGGGCTCAATGGCGAGCAGAAAAGAAGACTTGCTTCAAGACAGCTTCAAGGAGCTGCTTTGTTTTGGTGGAATAGTGTGACAGCTGGGGTGAAGGAAGAGGAGATGACATGGGCTAAGTTTAGAAGGAGGTTCTAGGAAAGGTTCATGTCAGTAATGGCGCAGTCTGTTCTGATTAGGAAGTTCGTCGAGTTGGAACAAGGAGAAATGTCTGTGTTGGAATATGCTAGCAGGTTTGAAGAATTGTCTAGGTATGGGTATGCCATTGTTGACACAGTGATGAAAAGGAATGAAAAGTTTATTAGAGGTTTGAAGCCAGAATTGGCAAGCGCTACTTTTCCGCACATCAAAGATCCATGTGATGTGGTTGTGGAGATGGCGTTGAGGCAAGAGGAAATGTTAGCTTGTTTGGAGAAAAAGAAAGAGAAGGAGGTCCAGGTTGGACAGGGCCAGAAGAGAAATTTTTTCCATATGAAGAACGGTCAGAAAAGGGAGGCTGCCAAGAAGGCAAAAGCTGATTTGGTGTGCTTCAAGTGAGATAAGAAAGGCCATTATGCTCATGAGTGCCGGACAGGCAAAGGAAAGAAGGCTGCTGAGAAGGAAGGAGTTAGATGCTTTAATTGTTATCGGATCGGGCACTACAAGAACCAGTGCAAAGAGCCGGCAAAGGAAGGGCCAAGTGTTTGCATTGGAGCCTGCTACTTCAAGGCCGATAGTGTAGGAGAAAGGAAAAGCGGTATTGGGAGGTACACTTCAGATCCATGATATGTCTGTTAGCATTTTGTTTGAGACTGGTGCATCACACTCTTTTATATCTCAATGTTTGGTAGATAAGCTTAACCTAGAACTCTCATATTTAGTTACGTCCTTAAGGGTTTCAAATTCGATAGGAGGGTATGCGACGCTTGGGATGAAGTGTGACCATGTAGAGTTTGATTTGCTAAGTTACACCTTTGTTTGCAGTTTGCATGTATTTGACTTTGTAGGGTTCGGTATTATATTGGGTATGGGTTGGCTAAGTGAGTATGATGCAAGGATATTTTGCCAGGATAGGAAAATATCTCTTAGACACCCTGATTGTAGTGAACAAATAGTTTATACCATAGAAAATCCTAGTTGTGAGGTGATAGCTTTGTTGGGTGTTATGGAGTTAGAAGATGAGTTGAGTCGCGTTTTCATGGTTAGAGAATTCGCGGATGTCTTCGAGCCGGTAGTTGGATTGCCGCCGAAATGAGCCATTGAGTTTCAGATAGACTTGGTTCCTGGAGCAGAACCGATAAGTAGGCCGCCAAGCAGGATGACACGTACAGAAATGAGGGATTTGAAGGTGCAGTTGGTGGACTTGGAAGGCAAGAGTTTATTAGACCAAGTAGCTCACCTTGAGGAGCAGCCGTAGTATTTGCTAAGAAGGCGAACGGATCGTTAAAGTTATGTATTGATTATCGTAAGCTGAATGAAAAGACGATAAAGAATCGATATCCATTGTCGAGAATTGATGATTTGTTCGATAAATTGAGTGGAGCCAAGGTATTTTCTCAGTTGGATTTGGCTACAGGTTTCCATCAGCTTAGGGTGGCAGAAGATAGTATAACTTTGATGGCGTTTAGGACCAGGTAAGGATCGTGCGAATGGTTAGTTATGTCATTCAGACTAACTAACGCGTCGACATTCTTTGTAGACTTGATGAACCGAATTTTCAGGGAACACTTGGATAGTTTCATGTTGCTGTTCATAGATGATATTTTGGTATACTCTAAGGATGAGAAAGAGCATGAAGTTCATCTTAGAGTGGTTCTTGAGATTTTGAGATAACATCAGCTGAAGGCGAAATTTTCGAAGTGTCATTTCTGGAAGAAGGAAGTGAAGTTTATTGGTCATGTAGTTTTAGAAAGAGGACTGGCAGTAGATCCAACTAAGATTGAAGCAGTGAATAGTTGGAAGAGGCCAGAAACCGTGACTGAGATAAGAAGTTTTCTTGGATTGGCTGGATATTATAGGAGATTCATAAAGGATTTTTCACGAATAGCAGCGCCGATGACTAAGCTAACGCGAAAGGATGTGAAGACTATGTGGACAGATAAGTGTGAGGAAGCATTCCAGAGCTTGAAACACTTATTGACCCATGCACCTGTGTTAGTGGTTCTGGAGGGGAATCAAGGTTTAGTTGTTTATACTGATACGTGTGGAACAAGATTGGGAGTTGTGCTAATGCCGAGGGGTAAAGTGAATGCCTACGCTTCTAGAAAACTTAGACCACATGAGGTTAGATACCCAACGCATGACTTGGAGTTAGCTGCAGTTATTTTTGTTTTGAAGGTGTGGAGGCATTGTCCTTTAGGAGAAAGATTTGAGATTTATACAGATCATAAGTCATTGAGGTACTTGTTCTCTCAGAAGGAGCTGAACATGAGGCAACAAAGGTGGTTAGAGTTTTCAGCCGCTTATGATTTTGGAATAGAGTACACACCAGGGAAAGGCAACAAGGTTGCAGAAGCACTTAGCAAGAAGCATCAGAATGCAGTGTTAGCGATGATTGCTGAGTGGAAAGATTTGGAAGCATTAGCAGATTGCAGGGTGCAAAGGAGATCCGAGGCTGGGTCTAGTGGAGGATCTGCTGTGTTATCTTTATTAGAAGTCTGATCGGTATTGATTGAGAAGATTGCTTCTAAATAGGAAGAGGATCCAGTGATAGCTGAAAGGATCAGGAAATTAAAAGATGGAACGGAGAGCGATGACTTGAAGGATTTTAGTCTTGACCAGAATGGGTGGTTGAGAAAGAAGGGTAGATTATGTGTTCCAAATATGGGAGACATAAGGAAAGAAGTTTTGGAGGAATGCCCTCGTTCGAAGTTCACTATTCATCCAGGAGGAATGAAGATGTATCAAGATATGAAGAGAAGTTTCTTCTGGGAAGGCATGAAAAGGGATGTTGGCTTATGGATGAAACAACGTTTGAACTGTCGGCAAGTAAAAGCCGAACATCAGAAGCCGAGTGGATTACTTCAGCCATTGGATATTCTAGTATGGAAGTGGGATTCTATTTCTATGGATTTCATAGACGGGTTGCCGAGATCTAATAGAGGGAATGAAAGTATATGGGTCATAATGGACAGGTTGACCAAGAGTGCCCATTTCATCCCAGTTAAGTCAAATAGGACGGCACCTATTTTGGTGAAGCTATTTATGAAAAATGTGGTTAGACTGCATGGAATTCCTAGTAGTATAGTAAGCAATAGAGATTCATTATTCACTAGTGAGTTCTGGAAGAGTCTACAGGAAATTTTAAGAACCAAGCTTAAGATGAGTACCGCTTACCATCCATAGACTGATGGGCAAACGGAAAGGGTTAACAAGATCTTGGAGGACTTGTTAAGAGAATGTGTATTGGATTTCAGAGGATCATGGGAAGACCATCTTCATCTAGTCGAGTTTGCGTATAACAACAGTTATCAAACTAGTATTGGGATGGCACCGTTTGAGGCTTTATATGGAAAACATGTAAATCTCTAGTTTGTTGGTTAGAGACCGGATATAGATTAGTACTTGGTCTAGATTTAGTTAGAGATGCCGCAGAAAAGATTGAGTTGATAAGGGCGAGAATGAAGGAAGCTTAATCTAGGCAAAAGAGCTATGTGGATAGAAGATGGAAAGATTTAGAGTTCTCGGTTGGAGATCATGTTTTCGTCAAAGTATCACTAACGAAAGGTGTTATCAGGTTTGGGAAGACAGGGAAGTTAGCACCGAGGTTCGCAGTACCATTTCCTATTTTGGAAAGGATCGGGAAACTCACCTATAGAGTTGAGTTACCGAGCAGTTTGGCAGGTGTCCACGATGTATTCCATGTATCTCATCTAAGGAAGTCTGTTAGGGATCCAGACACTACTATAGCACCGACTGTGTTAGAGGTTTTAGTAGTGGAACCAGACATGACTATAGCTAGAAAGCCTATCCAGATAGTTATGAGAGATGAGAAGAAGTTGAGGAATAAGACAGTTAGATTAGTGAAAATCCAGTGGAGTGATGATGCTAGAGACTATACTTGGGAGACTGAGAGCAGGATTAGAGACGCTTATCCTGATATGTTTGATGATATGTTTTACCTTTGATTGTTTGTGTGTTTCTTATCGTAATTTTGAAGACAAAATTATTTAAGGAAGGGAAATTTTAACACCCCATATTTTTGGTGACATTATTTAGGATATTTAATTAATTAAATTAAATAAAATAATGTGTTGATTATGGATTGAGATTTGTGATTAAAGACTAAGGGTAGCCGAGCCATGCTAATGAATAAATAAATGAACTAATTTGGGATTAAGTGTTAGGAAATAAGGACGGGCAAAATGGAAAATAGGAGGGACTTATATCCTAAAACCTTAGGAAATGGAAACATACGTTTATTTCATTAACTCTCAAACAAAATACACTAGGGTCGGCCACCATTTTCAATCTCAAGAGAAGATAAAGCTAGGTTTTTCAAGAGGAAGAATCAAACCAATTAATCAAGATCAAATCTCACATCCTAATCACAAAGCTAAGGTGAATAATGACTACATCTCATTTTTCTATATGTTTTCGATTTTAAGATGAAATCCGAGTTTATCTTGCATGATTTAGCCATGATTTTGAAGAGCAAAATGTTTATATATACACGTTGATGATCTATGCTTGTTCATATAGATTTTATGACTTGTTTTGATGTGAAAACCCTATTTAATGACTTCCAAATGCCTTGCGATTTTAGACATAGACCAAAAATGTTATTTTAGAGATGGGTTTCGATTTTCATAATTTTCTGAATTAATGTGGATTTTATATTAATTTTCTAGTAAAGAAAATGATTTATTGTGTTATAAATTATTTATAGTTAAATGAATAATCGTTTGGGTCTGAAATCTATATATGTTAGAAAAGATATTTAATTAGATTTTCTGGAATTTTTATAGAATTTTCCAAAGAGTTTCGATGAATATATAAAATTATTTAAGGTATGGGACTTAAATGTTTTATATATTTAATTAAGGAGAAGGGGTATTTTGCAAATGATTTAAATAAATAAATTCTAGAATTACAGCAGTACTATTAGAAGAGAAAATTTTGCAACCAATAAGAATTTGACAAACAAGACAGGTTAGTTAAAAAGTTTACATAAAAAGGTTTAAAATTAGAAATACATCTTAAAATCGATACCTATATCCTCCACGATGCCGGATGTACTAGCCATGTTCCGAATAGAGGTTGAATTTGATACAAAACTAAGGAAATTAAATATTCTTGAGGGCTTGAAACTAATGGGCGAAATGGATTGTTTTTTAAAGAAGGGGGTTGTTTTGTTTATAAGGGGGAATAGAGGGTTGTTGTTTGTTTTGTTTCAGGCTAGCGCGTTGGTGATTTTTCGAAAATCGCCAATTAGTAATTTTCGAAAAATCGCCAACGTGCTAGCCTAAAACAAAACAGACAGCACTTATCCCATATCCACGCCATACATGTTCGATAAATACCTTCGCACATCTCTAATAAACCAAACAAATACATTCAATATATAGTACACACCATACTAACTACCAAGCAACTTATTCTGAGTACCATTTATAGCGAAATTGTAGAGAACAGATAACATAAATTCAACGAACAATGCAAATATCCTTCAATTACATGAAAATAACCAAACTACAGCATACAAGCTTCAAAAGTAGAAACGGTTACATAAACATACATATACTACGAACAAAACATATCACACAAACTAACGCAGACATTTCTTCTCTCAACCATTTCTATTCATTTCTTCAACCACCTTTTTCGGACGCCTAACTTCGGCTTGCATCTCGAGGGCATATTCAAGTCCCCGAGCACACAATGGAGGATCAATCCACATCATAAAATTACAGCACTCAACTACACCGGGATTCAACCTGTGATCTTCATACGAAACACAACCATAAAATATACGCCCAGCATTAATTTCAGTTTTAGCAACGACAACCACACATCCATCTCCACATCGGCAAATTGGATATGCACCGGATGGTAGCGTTGGACCAACATGATGTAGAGGCTTAAGTATGTTCCCATCAATGTAAATTTGTGTAACACCCTATATTTTTGGTGACATTATTTAGGATGTTTAATTAGTTAAATAAAATAAAATAATGTGTTGATTATGGATTGAGATTTGTGATTAAAGACTAAGGGTAGCCGAGCCATGCCAATGAATAAATAAATGAACTAATAAGGGGTTAAGTGTTAGAAAATAAGGAAGGGCAAAATGGGAAATATGAGGGACTTATACCCTAAAACCTTAGGAAATGGAAACATACGTTCATTTCATTTAATCTCAAACAAAATACACTAAGGCCGGTCACCATTTTCATTCTCAAGAGAAGATAAAGCTAGGTTTTTCAAGAGGAAGAATCAAACCAATTAATCAAGGTCAAATCTCACATCCTAATCACAAAGCTAAGGTGAATAATGACTACATCTCACTTTTCTATATGTGTTCGGTTTTAAGATGAAATCCGAGTTTATCTTGCATGATTTGCCATGATTTTGAAGAGCAAAATGTTTATAAATACATGTTGATGATTTATGCTTATTCATATAGATTTTATGATTTGTTTTGATGTGAAAACCCTATTTATTGACATCCAAATGCCTTGCGATTTTAGACATAGACCAGAAATGTTATTTTAGAGATGGGTTTCAATTTTCATAATTTTCTGAATTAATGTGGATTTTATATTAATTTTCTAGTGAAGAAAATGATTTATTGGGTTATAAATTATTTACGGTTAAATAAATAATTATTTGGGTTTGAAATCTATATATGTTAGAAAACATATTTAATTAGATTTTCTTGAATTTTTATAGAATTTTCCAAAGAGTTTTGATGAATATATAATATTATTTAAGGCATGGGACTTAAATGTTTTATATTTTTAATTAAGGAGAAGAGGTATATTGCAAATGATTTAAATAAATAAATTATAGAATTATAGCAGTACCATTAGAAAAGAAAATTTTGCAACCAATAAGAATTTGACAAACAAGGCAGGTTAGTTAAAAAGTTTACTTAAAAAGGTTTAAAATCAGAAATACACCTTAAAAGCATGTTTCGCCTGTTTTGGTTTTGCCCAAGTAGCTTTCGACTAAGACCCTCCGCTACCATCCCCAAACCAATGCACATAGTATCAACCTGTTGGTACATAGTGAATTGGACAAAGGCGGAAGGTAGGAGTCGAAACTAAGGGATTCTGAAGAGGTTGAAGCGCCTTTGTTTTAAAAGAGAAAAGCGCCTGGTTTGCTTTCGACTAAAACGCTTTCGACTTAGTTGGCTTCCGACTAGGTCAATTGATTTAAAGAAATGTTTTAAGGTTGCACCCGTGTTCTAAGTAATAGCTTTCGACTTAGTGCTCTCGACTACGTTAATGGTTTTGAAATAGTTGTACCTTTGTTTTAAATGATAGCTTCCGACTATGTCGAAGCCTATACCATCGATTCCTACCTTTCGAAACAGAGCTATCGAAGGGGACAGTTTTGTTTTATAAAAACTCTGCCACTTCTCTAATGCTTTCGAAAGGGGGTGGTTTCGACACCATCACTTTCTTATTTACGTTATATCATTCGAAAGAGATAGCTTTCGACTCTGTTGCTTGTGATCCTTAGTGATTTTTAAAGAATAACCCAATGGTTTCGAAAGAGAATAGTTTCGACTTAAATGATTTCGAAAGGTGTTTTTCCACATGTTTTAAATTGGACCCAAGTGCTTTCGAAAGGTTTGAGTTTCAAAAAGGTTAATGCTTTTGGAAGGTTTTGAAAGTGGTTTTGAAGGGGTGGTTCTCCAAAGGGTTTCGAAGAGGATGAAAGGAAGTGTTTTCCAATGATTGCGAAAGGTCTAATGGAAAGGTTTTCCAATGGCTTTGAATAAGTTTAAAGGAAAGGTTTTTCTTTTGGTTTCGAAAGGCAATGTTTAATGGTTTTAAAGAGAGACGTCTAAGGTTTTTAGCTTTCGAAGGAAAAGGGATTTCAATGGTTTCGAAAGGTTATACGAATGGTTTCGAAAGGAAGGTTTGGCCTTTCGACCTAGATAAAAGAAAGGGTTTTACATGTTTTTGAAAGGGGTACTTTCAATAGGATCGAAAGGGGTGCTTTCAATTGTTTAAAGGTTTTCATCAACAAAGATTTGAGTAAAGTATATATATATAGCATGGCAAGGTGATTTTGAGTAAAGCATAGAGTATAATGTTTTACTTGTTTAAGTTTGGTTTAAAAGGGGCTTTAAATCAATTTCAGATGAAAAAGTTTTCAAGAAAAATTATGGGAAGGTATCCCTAAGCGAAATGACTCAGATATTAGAATACAAGATAGGACTGGTATAGGGTCGTGCCTTATACATTAGCTATTAGTTCCAGCAAATTATAGTCCAAAATTACAGTGTGTAGGGCTTTCTCATAGGTAAGGCTAAAATTATGGTTACACATAGAAAGGAATATATGATGTATACAGATAGGTTATTGGTGAGCCCGTAAAACCATTAGGATCAGGTGACCCTGGGAGATGTTAAGTTAAGGACAGACCGTCTAGAAGAGAAATATTTAACAGATAGTTAAGGGTAGACCGCCCAAAAGAGATGTCTAACAATTGTTAGATTATTTTGTTATTTTGTCTAGTAGGCCCGAGTCAGCCAAATGTTAATATAAGCCAAACAAAACTATAGTGTTCGAACAGATAGTCCTTTGTTACCTGATATATATATATATATGTATGTATGTTTACATAATGATGCTTTACATTTTTAACCAGTTTTGGTTGCAGGATAAAGGTTTGTAAAAGATATGTTTTAAAAGGATGTTAGTGAGGGAAAACCCGTTCCGCTAAGCGGCGTGGTCTCACTTAACATTAATAACCGAGATGTATAGTATTATTCACACCAGACTTTATGTCTGACTCGAAGTTTATATTTTCCCCTTAAACTCTCGGGTGCTCAAAATTGATTCGAATAGGTTGAGGGTTAAGGCTTTACAGGTTTTAGTAGGATGACGAATAAAGCTACCGTATGCGAGCAAGAGGCTAATGGATAACTATTAGGAGTTACAGTTCTTTGTTTTGTTGTTTATTTCCGCCGTGTATTTATGAATTTAGTTATGACTATATGACTCTGATCATTCAAGGGGACATCTTCATATGTCGTTCTTGGCGTATTTTGTAATAAGTATATTTTATCATTGCTTGGGAAACGTTTGGGATTATGTAAATCTGAATATTGAACATCTGTTTTGAAATGTAATGGAAAAATATTATTTTAAAGCCTGTGATTTGTTTCATATTCAAGTGCTTCTGATATTATGGTTACCATTAACATAGCCGTACTTAATCGTCGGAAGTTAATACTATAGATGACTGCAACATCTGTAGCGCTTAGCTTTGAGCCTCTAGATATGGGATGTTACAATTTGTTTGCTCGGTCTTTGGTTCGCTACAACTTCGCATAAACGTGCATTGAATTGAGTCTTCGGAACAAAATCAACATTTCGTCATCTCCTCATCGTCAATCTCCCAATCCATCCATGCATACTTCAACAAGAAGTTCGTCAACAGAATGCACACAACAAAGCTAATACACGGTTTAGGTTAAACAAACAAATTAAAAATCGCCAACCAACAACATTACCTTACAATGAAGAATACACCTAGTAGTTGAAAAATATGGATTATATTTAGAGAGAATTGAGCTAGTTTGGAGTATTATATGAGGAAGAAGAGTTTTAAAGCCTTTTGAAATCGTTTGGGATTAGTTTTGATAAAGTATAAAGTGAAGGAGGAAGAGTGAAACTTGCTGGTTTTGTTGCAGCCATACGGGCGATTTTTCAAAAATCGCAAACTAATAAATTCATTATTTGTCTGGGCGATTTTTGAAAAATCGCCATCAAACGAATAATTCAACATGATCAAAACATGCCTATATGTGTAATTAAGTTTGAAAGGGGACTACTGTTTTTTTTTTATAAGTGGACCAGAATTGCAAAATTTTCTAATTAATTAAAAAGGACTTAGCAGTAAAATTTCCCTACCACCCTCAATCACGCACGACCGCCTGCGGCAAATTTTGACCGCCGATTTCAGATATCTCCGTTCACCGTTCGACAAATCGACACCACCGTTCATCTCCTGACGCCGCCGCCGTCCTATTGCTATCCTCAATTCCTCCCCCGGTTACCTAAATCGACGGCGACCAGAACCCTTAATACGAGAAACATTCTTGAAACAAGCATCAACAATAACATTATCGAGTGCTGCATCAACTTTCTGACACAACAGATCCCAATTTACTATCTTTTTGCATCAAATCCACATATAATATCACTATTAAAAATCGAAACTGGATGATGAATGATTCCAAGGAATGTCGTTTAAGATTGCCGCCACTGCATAGACTTTAGTAAGTCCTATCTTCGTTATAATACATGCTCGTTTTAGCTAATAGTATCTTTTTATAGTAAAAATAGCTAGGTGTTAGCTAATAATATCTAATAGAATTATAGAAACCATTAACTAATTGACATATTATTAGTTGTTTGTTAGCAAAATGCATGATGTAATACCATATAAGGAACACCAGAACAGATCTTGAAGATAGATACATATCAAAATGAAAGTTAATAACAACAACAATAATAATTTGCAAATTGGTTTAGTTCATTCTTAACACTTCTTTTATATTTAGTGAAATGGGTGGAATTTTAATATTGTTATTGTTCTCTTTATTCTTAAGTAACATTTAAAATTGCACAAGTGGTGATTTAGTGTAGTTTCAATATAACATTTTGCATGGCACAGTGATGATCATACAATTTATATAGTTATCTTTTTCATTAATCACCCCTAACACATCATATAATCATGCTACTAAACCTATCTTAAACCAATCTATAATCACGGAATAATAACAGGCAATTGCATCGCCAAAGATTTAAATGCTTCGCTCTCATTCAAACTCATCGGAGGCAGTGAGAACCGACCATAAGTTGAGCTCCCTTTTCTCAACTCCTGCATAGTCACTATAGCCGCAACAGTACTCTTCAAAATGCTTTGCTCTTCACCCAAAAAATGCACTCGTCTTTCCCCATTTTGTACGAAAGTCCCTGGAGAAGTAACAGCGAATACTAGGTCCATCGTTCTTTCGCATTGTTTCACGAGGGTGGATACCATGTCTGTTGTGAAGAAGGGTTGTTTCAGAACTTTTTCTATGAACGGCAGTCTCAGTAGTTTGCCTGTTCTCTTGTCGTATTTCTTCAGTATCTTTGCCAAACCTATGTAAGTTATTTCAAATGCAGTATCAAATTGATGAGTTCTATATATGCTAAGTACAATTTTGCATTGCAGATATATAGTTTATGGAGTTAGACAGTTTTCTCATTGTGAATATTATATTTCCTAACGTCAATGCATAGCGTTTAAGGAGGACACATGTGTCATCAAAAAAGCATATCTGAAAGAAAAAGCTATGAAAGTGAATATTGACTTTTTGCACTTTCTCACACACGCTTATAATCAGGAAAAAAAGGAGAAGAAAATTGAAAAAAAGAATATGAAAATTTTAAAGTTAGAACATTTAGATGATATAAATGGACAACTGATCTAACCTGTATAATTCACACTGCTATAGTTAACAAGAAGCACCATTTCGCCGTGCAAATCCACGATGTCCTTCCTAATCCTTGCCATTTCTTCATCTCTATTCTCTTTAGCCATCATTATTTGCCTAAACCTCTCTTGCAAATACTATAAATTCAAATTTAAACTTTTTTGAATAAGATTTAAATGGATATTCGGAAGTAATAATTACAAATGAATAAGTTATATAAAGTACATACCATTTGCTTGATAATATACCACTCTTCTTGTTCTTGGAAGAAGTAGTTAAGCTTATTAAGTTCATGATCCAGCAAACTCACAAAATCTGCTTCGACTTTTGAGGAGGAAGCATTACTTATGGAGATGTCATTAACAAGCTTTTTAAGTTCTTTGTAAGAAAGAAAACTGTCCCTCCATTGTGGAAGTGTTTCTTCAATTTGCTTCTTTAGCATCTTTCCATACTTCATTTCTTGCAATTTGAAATGGTTATGATATGATATGATAATGAAATTTATATTTTGGAAGACGATGGATGATAACCGAGCATTGTTTAGTTATATTATATATATGAGGAAAAGGAGCTAGAAGAGGACAGAGTGAGGTAATGAAGGAGGAATATGTGAGGGTATATGCTATTGTTATTATGGGTTAGATAGAGAAATTTCGTGCTCGGCATTGAAATCTTTGCCTCATTCTGAGCATATTCTTTTTTAGTCATGCATGCAACATTCAATTATATTTGGGTTGCTATTCATACCTTCTATGGCCCCCTTTTCTTTTCTTTTTTTAGGACAAATTTTCGAAATAATTACAGGTAAAAACTTATTATTATAAAATATGTAAGTTTAAACATATTATTAGACACTTTATGCATGAATTATTTTTCTATAAATTAAATATGTTTAATTTATTCAAAAGAAATGATTAGCACAAAAATTAAGTCATATTTTTGCAATGAAATCATATGTAGTTAGTTTGAATTTTTATTTCTTTGTTGCAACATCTAATTTTTTTCATTAGTTTCAATTTTTATTCCTATTAATTTGTTATAAAGTTTATTTGTTGAATCTTATTTTTACATGATATTAAGATTTATTAATATTTGTAGGTAGTAAGTTTTGAATTCATAAAGAAAGTTTACTTGTTATATCCTATGTTTTTGTTTAAGTGACACTAAGGTTTAATAGTATTTGTAGAGGTTTATTTGTTAGATCACTACTAGAAAATACTGGAATACCGACAGAGCATAGCGACGGCTCATTGCCGTCGGAAGTCGTCGGAAATTCGCGATATATATACATGCTTCAGCCGAGCCTCTTCTTCCCCATTCTGCAACACGAAAACCTTAATAAAAAATCTCCAAATTCCCAGTTCAAGCTTCCAATCACTAATTTCAAACTTCCGGATCCTCCACGGCTGTCTAATCACACTCTATTGCTTTGAATCTTAGGTATAATTTCTTATTTTCGCGAAAAATCTAACTTTTACCCTAAATCTAGATTTGCATAAGTTGATAAATTAGGGCTAATTGGTTATTGCAATTGTTTTCAATAGCGTAATAATGGTTTGTAGTATCTCATGGTATACCTATCTATTTCATATGTTATCGTGAAATTTTAAAGAGTATGTATAATTTGTGATTTTGTGTGTATGTGTAAACCATTGTATCGTGTTAATTGGAATAAGACATGGGTTGTATAACATTTTGACTTGTATAACAATAATGAATGCACGAGTCTAAAAAAATATTTGACTGTATTGGAAAATGACAACAATATTAAAGTAGCCTTATTCAATAAAATATGCGGAATAAATGTGGTAAATTAATAATTTTTTGAAATGTATAAAATTAGTAAATATTCTTTTTTATAAACTACTTTTTTTACGTCTCTTAGAGAGTTTTTGGCCCCGTCCGACGGGTGTTGTACATGATCGTTATATATATAGCCATTTTTGTCACAAAACGACCATTTATATTCATCTGATACAATACTTGTTGGATTTGTTCCTGTATTGGACAAGTTATAAATACAGTAAACAATTATATTTCACATATTATTTCATTTCAAACGGTTCACAAAATTCGCCGTCATTTTTCTTTTTTGTTTCCTGCGTACACGCATTTGTGTACAATGCAGGAAATAAAAGGGAAGTGCTGCCGAAATTTTGTTGAATCGTTTAAAACAAAATAATGTACGAAATGTAAGTGTTTACTGTGTTTGTAATGGAAAGTAGGATGACTAACCAGGAAAAAAGATAACCATTAACCAACATTTCTATATTGTATTCTTAAGTGGGGTAAAATTGATGTGTATAAGTTTTTGTATCGATACATTGAAAAATAAAATGTGAATTCGTAATCTGACCAATATTTAATTTTGAATTTGTGACATTTTTTCAAATAGGAAAAATGATCGATTATTTTGTTGATCGGAGGAGATGGATGTATCAAAGAAGGGGATTGAGAGGTTCAATAAAAAATATTTTTATAATGGTATAAATGTATTTATTGAATTTGCTTTAAGTAATAACGGAAATGATGTAGAAATTCGTTGTACGTGTAGTATGTGTAAACATTTGAAGTATTTGTTACCCGATATTGTGAAAGTCCATTTGTGCAAAAACGATTTTGTGCTGGAGTATTATGTTTGGGATCGTCATGGAGAAGTTGTAGCAAATACTTATGCAGAGTCTGAATTAGACATTGCTGGTAATGAAATTGTTATGATGAACCGTATAGAAAATATGATTGAAGATGCAACACGATCAATGTTCCATACGGTTGAAGTTAACGACGATGATGAAAAATGTTGAAGAACCAAATACTGAAACAATTTTTTTTATGATTTACTGGATGCTGCTAAGAAACCTCTTTGAGATGGTTGTAAAAGTGGCACCGACCTATTAGTAACCGCAGAATACATTGCGATGAAGTCAAAATACAACATCACCGAAGTTGGATTTACAGCCGTTGTACAAGCTGCAAAATGACATATGCCGCCCGATAATTTAATGTGCGAAAATCACTATGAAGTTAAAAAAAACTTATGTCGGCTTTTGGTTTACCTTATCAGAAAATAGATATATTTTTAAATGGCTGCATGTTATTTTGGAAAGAGGACATCACTCTTAGAAAGTGTAGAATATGCAACGAAGAAAAATACAAATCAAGAAAAAAGAAGGAAAATGAAGTTCCATACAAACGTATGCATTATTTGCCCATCATTCATAGGCTTCAAAGATTATGTGCATCTTCTATAACTGCATCTCATATGAGATGACATAGTGTGAGAACATAGGAAGATGGTATGTTGACACATCCAGCCAATGGAGAAGCATGTAAGTATTTCGACAAAATTTAATCCAATTTTGCAGCGGAGAGTCGTAATGTTAAACTTGGATTATGTACGGATGGTTTTTTATACCATTTTCTCAATTTGGTGCTAAATATTCATTTTGTTTCATTATCATCACACCTTATAATTTACCTCCGTGGATGTGCATGAAAACGCAATATATGTTTCTTACTGTAGTCGTTCCTGACCCCGACGATCCGACACAAGGAATCGATGTTTATTTACAACCATTGATTGAGGTGTTAAAATCACTGTGGAACGAAGGAGTAGAAACATATATACGACGTTTCAAAGAAATTTTTTCGTATGTTTGCTTCTTTGTTGTGGACTATAAGTGATTTTCCTGCCTATGCAATGCTTTTAGGATGGAGTACATTCGGTCGTCTAGCATGTCCATATTGCATGGAAGAAACACGGGCGTTTTCTCTACCGAATGGTAAGAAAATTTCATGGTTTGACTACCATCGATGTTTTCTCCATGTCAATTATCCCTTCAGCGGAGATAGAAAAAACTTTTTAGCTAATAGAGTAGAAACCAGACAACCACCAACGATATGGTCAAGCAAAGACATATACGAACTTGTAAGGGACTCTATCCAAAGATATATGAAACTGGAGTGCAAACAGAAATTGCAGGCAAATCGACTATTCATAATTGGTGCAAACAAAGTATATTTTAGGAGTTTCCTTATTGGAAAGATCTTCTGCTTCGTCATAATATTGATGTGATGCACAACGAGAAAAATGTATTTGATATTGTTTTTAACACAATTTTGAATATCAAGGGGAAGACTAAGGACGATTTGAAATATAGACGCGATATAAAAGAATTATGAAAACGTCCTGAGCTTCATGTGAAACCAAATGACAGTAAAAAACCCAAAGCATGTTACGAGTTAGATAATAATCAAGTTAAAGTTGTGTTAAAATGGGTGGAAGGATTAAGATTTCTTGATGGGATTTCATCAAATCTTCGTAGATGTGTTGACTTTAAAAACGGTAGATTAAGCGGAATGAAAAGCCACGACTATCACATAATGATGGAAAATTTATTACCCGTTCTATTCAAAGAACTATTGCCGTTAAAAGTTTGGAAGGTAATAACGAAGCTTTGTCTGTTTTACAAAGAGCTTTGTTCGACTACTTTAAAGGTGCAACATTTACGTAAACTTGAAGAAAATATATTGCTCTACAAATTGGAGAAAATATTTCCACCGGGTTTTTTTAATATAATGGAACATTTACCTATTCATCTCCCATCTGAAACATGACTTCGAGGTCCTATGCAATATGGATGGATGTATCCATTTGAGAGGTATGTAATATGTTACCTATTAATTTAATTACATTCGAAAGTTAAAGTTAATGTAAATTAATTTTGCATAGATACTTGAATCATCTGAAGAAAAAAGTGAGGCAAAAAGCACGAGTTGAAGGTTCGATGTGTAAATCTTACATCGAAGAAGAAGCTTCGTTCTTTCTCTTTCACTATTTAGTGACCATGTTAACATATCATTTGAAAGTGTTCCTCATAATGACGAAGGCGACGAATAAGAGTCCTCTCAAACAATGTTATCTATTTTTAGACAACATGATCAACCTTTTGGAAAATGTGTAGAAGTATGGTTAGACGATAAAGATCTTCATGTAACACACACTTATATTCTTCTTAATTGTGCTGAGGTTGCACCATTTGTTAGGTAATCTGAAATAATAATTTATGATTTATTCATTTCCATAATGCATGCGCGTGTAGAATTTAATGTAATATTTTATTCATATATGCAGAATTTATGAAAGTGAACATCCACATAGAGATCTCGGTAAAAAAAATTCTAATTGGTTTTCAAAGTACGTTTATGAACCGAGAAATTGAGTGGTTGATGAAGGTTTGAAACATCTTGCATTGAGACCAAAAAGAAATGTCAAGACATATCCAATATATTTCGTCAATGGATATAAATTTAACACCAATGAATATGATGCAAAAAAATTAATAATAATACAGGTGCCAGAAAATCACATAAATGATTTTTATGGCATTCTAAAACAAATTTTGCAACTGACATATTTTTCACGACCCCCAGAGGAGGTTTAGATGCAATTGGTTTAGCAATGTTTCAGGTTCTGGAATTAATGTGCACAAGGATTATAATCTTATTGAAATAAAGCACACATCGCATTATCACAAGTACGATCCTTTTGTACTAGCCAAACAAGTATTGCAAGTTTATTACGCTCTTTATCCGTCTCTAAAAAGAGATAAAGCAGATTGGCCAGCAGTTTTTAAAACAAATGCAAGATTTACATTTGATGGGAAGAATATTCCAAACGAACAAGCTTATCAGGCAGATCTTGAACAAAGCAATGAAATAATAATAACAGACGATCATACTGATTTTGGACCTCTGAACGATGAATCAAACGTTTTGGTAGAAGCATTCGAGAGTGGTGAGGAAAATAACGTAGAACATGAGATCGAATCTGAATTAGAAGATGATGAGGATTGATATAAATACTATGTTGAATTCTTAATGTATTATGCAATTGATGTAATTGATGAGATTTATTTTTCTAGTTACGTAATTTATTACATTTATGAAACCGAATCAGCTTATCGTCATTTACATCATTTATGTCATTACCATTTCTGTCCTTTATTTAGCAATTTATGTTAAATATGCAATGTATTCTGCTTATCGTCGGAATATGAGGCCCAATTTGAATCGAGTATACTTTGCACTTTATGTACTTTATATCATTTATGTCATTTAACTATAAAATATATTTCATTATCATGTTATTGTTCTCATTTAAAATGATGTGTCTGTGATATGTATCATGTCGTCCAAAAGGAGGAGTTCTTCCCATTCTTCAGGAGGCGATGGCAGCGGTCCATCGCAACCGCCACAATGACCGGTTGTGTCTCTAGTACCTAGAGCGGAGGGGTAAGTATTAAACTTTTTTCAGCATCTTAAATATTTTGTGTACGATATACTAATCTGTATCATATTTAACACAGGGGGTTTGAACTACAACCTTCAGCTGTAGTTCTATCAGTTTCGAGAGATTCGTACAAGAGTAGGATGTTGGCTTGTTGGCCGAAGTGGGATAATATCTCTCCCTACATCCTGGAGTGTATTTGGTAGGATTTCATTGTAAGTATAATCTTCTGTTTTCCATTCTTAATTTTTTTTGTCGCTAATTTATTGTTCACCTTTTATTGTTTAATTTTTGGTTGCTTGCTTATCATGAAATGCAGGCCGTAGTGGCCATACAATCAGATGACCTATAGCTGGTACGACATTACTGGCTATAGAAGATGAGGAAGAACTACAAGGATTCCATGTCGGTAGTGAAGCATAAAGGGTAGAAGCCGAACTGGATGGAGACGAGTGTGTGGGAAGGGTGGTGGCACATTGGGATAGTGACGAGGCGAAGGTAAGTGTACTAAACTTTTATTAATTATTTGATTGATACATAAATATAAAAAAATATTTGGTAAGTAAATAACGTATTAAATTTGAATGTACATGCGGAGTCGGAAAGAAACTCTGCAAATAGGAACAAAAATCCCGTCACTCATCGAGGAGGGTCAAAGTTGTTCCAGCAATATCGTCAGGAGTTGGTAAATTTATTAAATGTGAATTGTAAATAGTTATCGTGCTATATAATTTTGAATATACAATAACAGTACATAATAATCAATTTCAAGAAGCTGAGGCGCAGTGTCCCGTGTCATATATGGATGTGTTTACCCGTACTCATGTCGTCGAGCATGTAAATCCGAACGGGACAGTTGCATATACATGGCATGACGATAAATCGAGAAAGAGCCATGTAAGCATATTTTAGTTTATGTACTATTAGTAATTGTTTTAATTATTAAAGTATAATGAATTAAGATATCATGCTATTAATTTTAACTGCATTTTTATTTGTTCATGCAGGCAAGGTTTATAAAACAATGCCAGAAACTCCTGGAGGGTACCGGTCGGGAGCAGCTGACGACGGATGAGGAGGACGTTATTTTGAGTCAGTCATGGATCCACCGTCACGGAACAGGCGCTACTGCTTTGGCAATCAAGTGGTAATGAATAATATATTAAGATATAACAATTTAATAATCTTTTAGTTCTAATGAACTTCACATCGCTTTAGTTTTAGTAATAAATTTATAGATATAACAATTAACACATTATTTGTAGCTTTGATAGTAAGATTATAGACTAAATTAAATAAGTGTTGCAGGCCAGTAGACTGAGGAGAGCCAGCCAAATGGCTAGAGCTGATATCGATCTAGCAGAGATCGAAAAGTTAAGAGCTAGAGTGGCGCAGTTGGAAGAGCGGAACCGTCGCCAGGCCATCGAAATGACACAGCTGCTGGGTCAGCGTATTGCTCAGTACATGCAGCAGTATGGTGGCCGCTTTCCATCCTCAGCTGGTTCGAGAGGTTCTGGAGCTGATTGCCGGAGTGATAGGTATGTTTTTTTTGTTTTGTGTCATTGTTTAGTAAGTTTTGATGATACATTGAGTTGGTGGAGTTGGATTTGAAATGTTGTATATATTGTTTGATGATACATTAAGTTGGTGGAGTTGGATTTGAAATGTTGTGTGTATTGTTTGATGATACATTTGGTAGTAGTAATTCTGATATTTGGGAGTTAATGGTGAGGAGTAGGTGAAGGATTGATGTATATATTATACAATTAGATGTATGTAAATTATGGTAGTGAAGTTTGGTTTGATTTTATATGAATTATGCTTGATTTATTTCTTTATGATATTTGATTATGTTTGTATGGTTTGATTTCATATTGAACATCTGAGTTTGATATATGCTTGTTGGGTGGAATAGATTGTGTTTATGGATTGTGGATGGAAGGCGAAAATGCAACAGAAATACTAAAAAACAGCAGTAGAATTTCAGACGGCTCCCGACAGCCTGGAGGATGAAAAAATCCCAACGGCTTAGGACGGAAAATTTCCGACGGCTCCCAACGGATTTCGGCACATATCGTGATCGTTCACGTGTCTTCCAACGGCCTTCAGAAGCCGTCGGACGACCGTCTGCAGCCGTCGAAAAATCGACGACGGGCTGTGACGGGATCCGTCGAAAATTCTGTTCAGCGATGGATTTTTTTGCAGCGGAATTTTCCGATGGCTCCCGACGGCCGCCGACGGTCATGAGCCATCGAAAATTGATCTGATTCTTGTAGTGGATCTTATGTTTAAGTGATATTAAGATTTAATAATATTTGTAGAGGAAAATATTAAATTTGTAAAAGAAGTTAGATCCTTATTTTAAGTGATATTAAATAGAGGGATGTTACGGTATGCGCTTCATGCGTGAATTGTTTTTCGACAAATTGTATATGTTCAATCATATTTTTGTGTTGAAATTAAGTGTAGTTAGTTTTATTTTTTATTTCCAAGTTGTGAGGTTTTATTTTTTGTTTGTTTCAATTTTTATTTCTATTATTAATTAATGAAGAATGAATTTCTAAAAGAAATTTATGTGTTGGATCCTATTTTTAAGTGATATGACTTGATTTAGTAATATTGATAGAGGAGTGTTTTGAATTTGTGAAATTTTTTTATTTGTTAGATCCTATTTATAAGTGATATTAAGATTTGATTTGACGATATTTACAGAGGGCATTTGAATTGATCATATTTTTAAGAGATATTATGATTTATTTTGTAATATTTGTAGAGAGTTGTTTTTGAATTGGTTAAATAAGTTTATTTGTTAGATCCTATTTTAAATAATGGTGAGATTTTAATAATATCTGTAGAGGGGTATTTTTGGTAGTTCATGCTGATACCAAAAAGGTGTGACACTAAAGGTATTACAACTATTATTAAAGATATATTCGTTTTTAACTCAGTTAATAGCCTAACTCAGTGTATCAGTAAATACCTATTACTGTTGCAAGTATGAGTTCGTCGGCCATGACAAGCATAGTATACAACTTTAACTTTTAAGTTATGCATGTTGTACAACTATAACTTTTAAGTTGTGCATTACAGCCAGATACATTCACATAAAGGACATAAACATACGCAGTTAATTACTGAGTGAACTGAAACTATTTTAGTTTGATAATAATTTTGCAAAACAAGCTCTCTCGGTAATAAAACCAAAGAATGCAACAGCGATAAATGAATAATAATATAACATGTTATAAAGATAAACCTACATATTAACCTCCATGTAACATCATCACAAGGAAACCTATCAATCACAAAGAAAAGAAGCTAACTGAAAAAAGGATTCAGAACATGGCAGATTATAAGGAATATGAACATCACAACTGCTCACACAGTTTCATTTTCCAAGGCTCAACACGAAAGCAAAATAACATATAATTAGAGTAAAAAAAAAATTAATTTCTAACTTTTTTTATTTTTTATTTTAAGATACAAAATATGTTGTACAAGCATTGTGCTATATAATGTAAAATTGGTAAAGATATGGCAGTCCAAATACTAGAAGGAGTTTCATAATAAAATTAGTCATCATTTCACTGGACTGAATGACATAATGTAGCAACAAGACATTCTCAGTAGTGTCTTCAAGTTTATGGACACAGATATTCAATCACAACAAGCTCAACCACTGTTAGATCGTTATCAACAACGAACATGTTCAGTTTACACCTCTCTTCAGCTTTTGCACTGAACGAACTAGCTACGCAATCAGATAAGCTCAAAACCAACCACTGGACTAGTTTTGAAAAAAATAGAAGGAAAATAAAACGACGAAGACTACGTCGTTTTAAATTTAAAGCGGCGAGAGCTTCGCCGTTTCAAATTCCCCTTATACAAGCCACCGTAAGCCATTTTCCTTCTTCCTCCTCCTCATTTCCACTTCAAACCCAAAAATCATAAACCCTACATTCATTTTTCACCAAAATTTCATCCAAACGCGTAAATCGAAACAAAGCGCATTTAAAGCTTGTTTTTGCGATCTACAAGTCTTGAAATGTCTAGGTTGGTAAAAAAAATTGTGAAAAAGTTCATGCATAGAGAAAGAAGTAGTGGCGGCGACGACCATGGAGAAGAGAATGTATTTGTTTTGTTTGAATACGAGCATAACAAAGAGGATTTACTTGAAGCCTTCGAGAATGACAGCGAGGAGGGCGGATTTGGTCGCAAAGGTCGAAGGGGCAGTGGAGGTCGTCGACGTGGTTCGACAGGCATGAGTCGTAGGGAAGTGGTATAGGCTTCTGCTAGTGTTGCTGAGTTGAGTGGTTTTAAGGATCCGAACTTAGAGTGCAGAGAAGGTCCTTATAGATTTTCGGTTACTTCCAGAAGGGGAGAAGCATGTCACCATACAAACCAGTTTGGCTGTAAATATTTTTTTTAGCTATTACCTTTAAAGAAAATTATCATTTTATTACCTATATTTAAGATTTCATTTAACTAAAACAGTCACAGAATATTCGTTTCTAGTATTTATTGACTAATACCTTAAAATATTTTCACAAGCATTTAACAAATATTCCTAGAGTTATAACGTTTCCACATGAGCTTGGATTCCATCATTTCTCATGTAATTTAATCATTCGTTTAATTTAAAAAATATTCACCCTATTTACTATGGTTTAGTTTAGATTAACTTGTTGTGTAGTTTAACATTTTAGGCATCCTTAATATTATCAAAGATGATATTCAATTGTGTACTGCTATTGCTCTTCAATGGTAAATAAAACCATCCATACATTTCGTTTTCCTTGAGGTGAGCCAGAGATTACACCGTTAGACTTTGTTATGCTCACTGGTATTAGCATGGGAGTAACTGGTTTTTCATCGCTTTCATATGATGATAGGTGGGGTGATCCCATGCTTGTTCATGACTTTTTACTACAATTACACACTTTACAGACATCTTATCATACCACCACGACTATCAAAGTCGGTGCGCTTACAGCTTCCATGGACAACATACTGACGGATTATACACCGGAGCATGATTTGAAACTTGTTTACTGGTCTGTACTATATATTATTGGCAACTTGTCTTTCAGTATCACTAGCAGCAGTATGTGGGTCGTCTATATTGAGACCTTTGTTAGTTTGGACTTTGACTGCACGGTCGTGTACAATTGGGGTATTCCCATACTTGCATACCCATACAGATATTTGGACGTACAGTGCATTGTTTATGATTTACATGTTTAATTGTTTGGTTTCTAGGAGTTGATACAGTATTGGTATTTGGATATTTCAAAAACTTTCATTTCATCGTAGTGACTTCGGATGCTTCTAGTTTCTTTTCTCGTTTATTATTTTGGTGTACGGATAATAGGAGGACTGGGGATAATGAATCCCGTCATGTATACTCGGTTGTACATACCAAGATTGACTTAGATGCATAGTGAGCAGTTAATATGACATCCATTTGATTGTAGCGACTCGATCAAGCTTGAGTTTGTTCAATTAACTAGGATGCTCAACATATGGAGATGTCGTCTAGTATTGTATCATATAGTATTCGCTTCTTACTGGTATTGTAACGACCCAGAATTTTGAACGAATTAAATTGAAAATATTTAATTAATTTTAAATATTTGAACGATAATTTAATTTGAATCCCCGATATAACTTTGAATTTGACGATTAAATTATAAAATTTAATCCATTGAAACTGGATAAAAATTCGAATATTCAATTTAAAGTTGAAGAAAAATATTTCGAAAGCTTTTAAAATTCATTTTGATAATACTGAAGATAATAGAAGCTTCAGAATCGAATTTGAAATTGAATTGTTCAGTTTGAAATTAAATCGCTCGAATCGATATTTAAAAATAGCCGTCCGAGGCACGGTCTCGGAATTCGACGAAACCAGTTCCATTGGGTCCGTAATATTGAATTATTACCGGATTTCAATTTTCGTAGCAATCGGAGTTGCCGTGTGAGCGTACGTTAAATAAACGCGTTGAATGTTTATATCGAAAAAATTAAAAATTAAAATTTTATATATATTCACGTACTGGTCAATATCAGCTACTTTCTTTCCATAAATTACGCCCAAAAATCACGCAGAAGATCATGGGGAGAAATCGTGTGCAACCTGCTTCGTTCAATTTTAAATAACGCGACATTACCTTTTCTCCTCCTAGAAATTGAAATCAAAAGAAAGAAACAAATATCGAGCCTATCTTCTTCAGTTCATTATCAAAACAAAATTTCTCGTCTTCATTTCAAAATAATGCTGAGAGTCTCGACTGGCAACAAGCGATGAAATCACGTACGCCAATTCGTGAACGCGAGCAGATGGCCAGAGTCGAGGCCGATGGTGGTTCGGGGAGGCGAGCACGAGCAGGGACGAGGGTTTCACGGTGAGGAGTTTCTCGCGAGCGCGATGTCGAGGTAGCAGCCGGGGGGGGGCTCGCGTAGGGCTTGGTCGCGATCTCGATTTGGGGCGAGATGGGGTTGGGGCTTTCTGCCGCGATTCGTTAGTGAAGTCGGGCGAATAAGGGAGATAGGCGAACGCTCGAACTCGAGCTGGGAAGGTTCGCGATCGACACTCGCGACATTCGTCGCCGTAGTTGAGTGGTGGTGGTGGGTCCTCGAGCAGATTTGGGCGAGGTGTATTGCGATTTGTTATTTGATTTTGAGAGGGCTCGCAGAATCGATCAAGGCAATGCTGGGTGGTGCGCCTTTGAGGGTCGTGTTATCGACTGGAGGCGAGCACGTCGTCGTTCCAGGTGTTTAGGGGTCGGTTTTCGTGGCACGTTAGCTGCAGAAGGGAGTGATTCGAATCGAGCTAGGGGTTTCGTTCAAAGGGCATCTCGGCAGTAAGTATAAATTTCTGATTGATTGGAAAATAATGTATATGTACATGAAACAGAAGATGAAAAAAAGAAATTATTTCAGTTGGAACTTAAAAGTAGCAAAGAGTTTGAATTCATATAGATTTTTGTTTTGATATATATATATAGTTTCAAATGAAAAAGGAAATTCTGTTTTTCATGTAAAAAGTTCAAAGGTGTTGAAGTTATATTTATAAACTTGATTTCTATAAAAATCGATATAAATTCTTCTATATGCAGTTTTGAAAATGTATATGTAAAGAAATTTACAGTTTTGATTTTTGGAAAGAAAATAAATATAGGTTAGAAATTTAAAACAGTAAAGGAAATTTAAAATCATTGTATAATTAAAACTTATCACATTAGAAAATTGTTATTCGATTGATTCAAATGTTAATAAATTGTGTAAATGTTTATACAAGGTTCGAAACCGTGAGGAAATGGAGAAAATTGGAAATGGATGGCAAATTAAAAGCTAAGGTGAGATTTTCTCACTCGAAGGAAAAATTTATTTTGCAGTTATTTATTGACTGATATGATTGCTATTTGGATGTGATATTAGATATAGTAGGATATATCTATATATATATATATATATATAGCAATATATACATATTGGCATATGTATATATTGGATTGATGATTTCCCGCCTCGTATAGCGGATGAGACCCTATTGCGCCGTTAGTAAGCGGATTTTTATAAAACCCATATACCGCGATATTCCACCTCGAAGTGGAATTGGTATTGTGCTAACGTCTTTGGATGCAGGGAAACAGGTTGGAGGGATCCAACTGGATTCCTCAACAGTATTTATTTATTTACAGATATTGATGTATATTCTGTTATCATATGTTGATATATGATGTTTGATGTTGTGATTGACTAATTGGTGCTGTTGCATCATCGGATTCAAGTTTTAAAAATAACGACTTTACTTTAAAAGGATTTTTAAAGTGATTTTTGAAAATATACGTTTTATGGGATTTTTGAATTGATTTATAAACGTTAGAATTTTAAAGTTATAAAAGTTATAATTTTTAGTGAAATATAACCCACGTGTCGTTTTTGAAATAAATAGTTGATTTATTTATAAAATGGTTTAAGTTGGGATTTTTGAATAACTATAAACGATTTGTATAGAAAGATTTATAAAATTGATATTTTTTTTGTAAATCAGAATATTGGACTTATAAAACGAATTTTATAAGTGTTAAAAAGGAGTATAAATGGATTTCATAAGTGAATGAAATTAATAGATTTATATTGTGAAGTTAAAAATGAATGAAGTTGTAGAATAAAGGATTTATAAGTGATTTGCTTATAAATTGGATTTTTGCCTTTAAATGGAATATTGATCGAATTTGTTCATAAATGATTCTTTTTAAAAGTTGAAATTGTTATAAAGTACAAATGCGATTTATAAACGTTGTTTATAAATCCGAAATCACTTATTTTTATAAGTGAATTATAGAAGCTAATAAAATGAGGTTTATAAACCGGAGTTGTTATAGAAAATAGAAAATGGAATTTATAAACGTTGTCTTAGGAATTTATAAACGTTGTTTTATAAATTCGAAATCAATCAAATTTGATGAATTTAATATAGAAGTTATTAAAGGAATTATATCCACGATTTTGGACAGTGGATAAGTTTTTAAATAAAATGTGTAGAAAATATTGAAATGTGGTTAGTGAAGTATATTCACGATTTTGGACAGTGAATATATTATTAAATAAAATGGATATGTTTTGGGAAAGCGATATTATTAAATGAAGTAATTGTTTTAAAAGATGTTTTAAAACGTGTGAATTATCGAAATCATAGATTTCAACATTTATTGTTGAAATAGACGTTTTCGAAATATAAGGAAATGGTGGACTATAACACTGTTGTTATAGTAAATGATTTCCGAAAGGAAATGTTTTTATATAGTATTGGGATTTATATATCTATCTAAATTTCGAATCCCTATACTAGTGATTTTGAGTCGTCGTAACGATGTTTTACGTAACATTCGTTTTGACTCAAATAAATGTTGTTATAGTAATGTTTTCCTTAAAGAATGAATTTATACTTGAATTTTGATTTAAGTATATCGAATATTTTCAAATGTTGAAAATAAAAGATTTGTGAAACACTTATTATTAAATAAGTATGGAATGTTTTCCAAAATTGAAATGAAACGTTTTGGAGATTTTATCTTCTTAAAGATAAAATGAAGTGGAATATTTGAAATCGATTTGAGAATCGTATATCAGTAGATATTTGAAAATATAAATTCACTATGGAATTTATAAAGGAAAGGGAAGTTGTTTAAAAATAAACGTTGATTTATTTTTGAAGTGTGGAAATTTTATATCTAGTAAAGATATTTTGGAAAATAAATAATTGGGAAAATTATTTGGAATCTGATGATGTTGCGCATCTTTATTGATAGTTAAATAACCGACTATCAATAATTACCTTGGATAGGTATTTGTTGTGAATTGGATGAATTTGAATGCCACACTTATTTTTAAATAAGCGCTCACTATTCGGGTTAGCCGGGAAAGGACCATGGGGTCGTATAACCCATTCCGAATATGTGATACGTCGTAATGAACTGCATTCGAAGACCGGTGTTGAAGACCATATATTTTTGAAAACGGAAGGATTACCGTCGAGTTACTCTACATCGGCTGATCTCCGATTTAGAGGTTTTTATCACCCTTAGTGACGGGAAGTCCTGACGTGATTAGAAATTTATCCGGAATTGCAAGGGCTTCGTGAGAATTGCCTTCGGTTCTGTTCGATCCCGGAACAGACTTGTATGGATTGTGTGTCTGACGTTACAATTTGAGATATAAAGCTGATTTCTTTCAAATACATTTCTGTTGGTGGCGGAGAATTTATTCTCTTAGCTTAACACCCTTCTCTGAGACGTACGAGCTCAGAGGTTATGTAGTTGAAATTTATCAGCGATATATCCCAATTTGGTAACGTGGCATACTGAGTGTTGCTGTGAAATGATCAGTGTTTGATCATTTGCGATATGATCATTTGTTTGATCTTATATCTTTGTGATCATAGGTTGATCATTTTGTTTGACCCGAAGCAGGGCTTTTTGAGAAAGCGTAGCTTTGTGGACGAGACTTCGTCGAGCCTCACACCCCGGAAATGGTCGAAACAGGAAGGATGCGGCAAGGTTCTAGGGAGTAGCGCCCCTTAGTGTATGTCATTCCTTCTGGATAGAGGTGGTATCATGGTATGGAGCCCAGATACTTAACCTATGTGGTTGTTGCATTATTATCTATGTGGTTTGTTGGAAATCGGGGATCCTCGGGAAGATCGGTTACGATCGGGGGATGGCATACGCGTGTCAGTAGTTACCTATTTTTGCAGAGGTAACCCGGCCTTGTGTTGGCAGAGATCCGGTTAGGTTCTCGGGTCGTCTATTCCAGGGACGTACCCATCGTGGATAGGAAGTTCCTTAGCCTGACCATTTGTTGGAAATCCAAACTCAAATACGCACCTTGTACGGTATTAGTTGTAGAACCTGCCATTTACGTACGGTGGTCACCACTGTTTAGATGGTAGCTATAGTAGGCATACGATACTGGTCGTATGTTGGCTAAGATTAATATTATACTTTCGAAATGTTTTCTACACTATGCACTAATAATAATATCAAAAATGATTTGATTTTGCGTAGTAAGCATCTTTGACTATCATAAGAAGAAATCTCCTCCAATTCTGCGTTTGCATTGTGTGTGTGGTGGGAGGTCTTATGGTAGTTTCATTTTCCAAAAGCATTGCGAATTGACTCTAAAAATATTCCCTTGTTGTTTTTAAAGATATAACTGTTTTACGATCTCACACCAGTCACCATGACTGACTCGGAGTTTATTGTTCCCTTCTAAACTCTGGGTGCCCACCAATTTCCACACGGGCAGTCTAGAGTTAGGTTATCAGGATATTCTGGATATTCTGGAGCTTTGGAAGTAAGCTGGAGGACGAGACGTAGTATTTGTATCTGATAGTATTTATTCCGCTGTGTATTCTGTATGAGGACAGGTTATATAACTGTCCATGGTTGTATTGAGTTGTATATTGACTCTGATGATTGATGTATGTATAAAATGATATAGTTCTTTGTTTAAAGACTAGTAATTACCTATTATATATTGTTCCGCTGCGATGTGTAAGATTCTGATATTGTTTCTGTTCTGATGTTGTTCGGTTGTTCTTCTTTCTTTCTTCTCTTTTTCTTCTATCTTCTTCTTCTTCTGCCTTTTTCTTCTTCTTAAACCATCATAGTTCGTATTCCCGTTCATTTTGAGTTAATCGATGGAGATTAGTGGTTAATCAAGAGGTACGGATTTGCGGGCCTTGACATTTGGTATCAGAGCATACACTACACCACAAAGCTGTTTTAGCCACACCCCTATCCGCCTTATTTGATACGGCTCAAAGCCGTATCAAATTTGATACGGCTAATAACCGTATCAAAACGTTTAGATATGGTTTTTAGCCGTATCAAATTTGATACGGCTTTGAGCCGTATCAAATTCGTGCCTATTTTGGCTGGAAAATCATACACCCTGCAAAGCACGATCTCCCCCAACTTTCATTCCTTCCCTCGTTTTTTTCGTTCTCCCTCCGAAACATAAATATCGTTCTCCCAAGTCTCTTTTTCCCAAATTCGCGTCCGTTAACATCCAAAATCACGCAAACGCAATCCCTAATTTAGGGTTTTTCATCGGCACGATCTCTCCCAGCTTCTGCTTCTGCTACAGCTTCAGATTGTTGAGGTATTGAAAAACTAAATTATATTGTTGAGGTATTGATAATCGTTTGCTAATTATTTGTTTAATTATCTGTTTAATTTACACTGAAGCATTAGCAGTGATGCATGAAGTACTGTGGCACTAATTATCTATTTAATTCTTTACGGTACTGCTTCTTAAATTTTTGGGCATTTTATATATTATGTGTATAATTGTGTTAGCCAGTAGATAAAGGAATAATCATTGCAGTTAAAATATAATTTCTAGGAGAGTTGTTTCCTAGTAAAAAGAATACACGGAACTGATGGAATCGTATAAAGTGTATGTTATTGGACAGAAAATTTTCCCTAAATTACTCAACTGATAGAGTAAAGAAACTAGAAATTTACATTGTCATTTGTTAGCTTTATGCTGCTGCCTAAGAGGCATAAACTTGGGGCTGAATGATGTGAACCATGTGTTATGTTTGTGTTTTGGGGAATAATCAAATTCAATTTGGGAGTTATGTTGTATATGGTTCTGGCATTATATATGGTTTTGATATTGTTGTATAAGTGGATAAAAGTATTGTTAATGGCGCAAGCCAAGTATCAGGAGAGGGGTAATGCGTAGACATTACTCCGGTGCTATAAAATAGCGCCGTTGTAATGGCAAATTTTTTGGAAACAGTTTGGTGTAGCAAAAAAAATTAATTTCTACATAAATTTTGTAAGTATAGCAAGAAACAGATATATATATATAAATAATAGAATATAAATTACAATACACTTCATCATTTTGATAATTTTGAGAATAAGTTTAAATTTTACTCTAATATTAAATCAAAAAGTGTTAAATGTTTATCTGGCTTAGTTACACTTCTACAATTAGCATAATTTTCTGGCTCAGAATATATTGCATGAGAAGATGTACCAACTGCAAATTATCTCAACATGTATAGCATCCATTTATAACAATTTGCACCAACGGGAGCCTGTCTACAATTCATCTATTATTGTTATTTCTGGCATAATCACCAGTCAGTCTATATACAATGCTATCTTACAATATAAACGTCTAATGTTCTACTATATATGATATAGGAGGGCAATATGTCTTCCAGTATAGACAAAAAGTGGATAAATGAATCTGATCAAAGATCTACATACTATATAGACGGGGTGAAGAAGTTTATTAGTTTTGTTGATGAAAATGGTGGTAAGAAAGGAGTGTATTTATGCCCTTGCACTCGGTGCGAAAATATGAAGACGATCAAATTAGATGACATTCATTTTCATTTGCTTAGATGGGGTTTTATCCAATCATATACCGTATGGTATTTTCATGGGGAAAAAAGGGTAGAGAAGGAAAAACAACAACCAGTTAGTCATGCCACAAGTACCGACGAGTCCGAACCTATTATGATGGAAGATCTAGTCAATGATGTAGATAGATTTCATCATTTTCAACCTGAAAATCCGTTGTCTGATCATGCTAATGTTGGAGAGCCGTCTACGGTTAATGGCAGTTGGCAGGCCAATGAAAGTAAGAAGTATAAATCACTTTTTGGTAGCGCAAAAGAGCCACTGTATCCTTCATGTTCAAAAGGTTTGACGAAGCTGTATGCCATTGTGAAACTGAATAGCTTGAAGACCCAATACGGCTTTTCAAATAATGGTGTGACTGCACTCCTCGAACTAATAAAGGAGTTACTCCCAGAAGGTAACACGCTGCCGACAAAGTACTCTGACGTGAAGAAGTTAATTAAGCAAGTTGGGATGAATTACAAAACTTATGATGCATGCATCAATGATTGCATATTATACTGGAAAGATGATGCGAATAGAGTTTCGTGTACAAATTGCAACGAACCAAGATATATGACATCATTCAACGAAGAAAGAAAATGCATCAAAGTACCTCGAAAGACATTAAGACATTTTCCTTTAATTTCTAGATTGAAGAGATTGTATAGTGTACCATGGATAGCAGATGCGATGACCTGGCATGGTCGTGCCAAGTCTGATCCAACCGTAATGCGTCATCCATGTGACACTTCTCAATGGAAAGCCGCAGATTATTTTGACCAAACGTTTGCTGTCGAGCCACGAAATGTCACACTTGGAATAGCAACAGATGGTTTCTGTCCACATGCTTCTCTATCTAACCCTTACAGTTGTTGGCCAGTAATTGTAGTACCATATAATCTTCCACCGTCTATGTGCATGAAACGAGAGTTTTCAATGTTAACACTGTTGATTTCTGGACCAAAACAACCAGGGAAGGATATTGATGTTTATTTACAGCCGTTGATAGACGAGTTAAAGCAGCTATGGGAAGGAGTCGTTACATATGATTCATTAAATAAATCCGAATTCATAATGAGAGCTAGGGTGTTGTGGGCAATCCATGATCACCCTGCTCTTGGGACTTTATCGGGATGTACAACTCACGGTTATTTTGCATGTCCGGTTTGTGGGGAAAACACTTGTTCTTATCATCTTCCTGAAAGTAAGAAAGTGTGTTACATGGGACATCGAATGTTTCTTCCTAAAGAACACAAGTTTCGATACGACAAGACAAATTTCAATAACGAACAAGAATTTCAACGTCCTAAATGGACATTGACCGGTTTTGAAGTTGAAAAGAAAGTAGCAAATATCAAAATGAAAGTTGGTAAACACAAAGAAGAAATTAGTCGAAAACGGAAAAAGTCAATTTATGAAGAAGTTGACAATGTTTCTGCATGGTACAGGAGGTCTATCTTTTTTGATTTACCATATTGGAAAGCAAATATGATTCGCCATAATATTGATGTTATGCATACGGAGAAAAATGTCACAGAGCATCTCATCAGCACCGTTATGGACCATAAAGATAAGTCAAAAGATGGCATCAATGCACGCAAGGATTTGAAAATCATGGGTATAAAACAAAAGTTGTGGGTGATGGAAGATCCTGAAACAAATAAAATAATCATACCAAAGGCAACTTTCACTTTGAGCAAAGAGGAAAAGATACGGTTTTGCACCGTTTTGAAAAACCTAAAAGTGCCCAACAAATTCTCTTCAAACTTCCACAACAATGTGAGCATCAATCCTCCCGAACTAAGAAATATGAAGTCACATGATTACCACGTCATAATGCAACATTTGCTTCCGGTATTGCTTCAACATTCTTATCCACAACATAAGGATCTGCGAAATGCTATTCATCGTATTAGTCTATTCTTTAACATTTTGTGCTCAAAGGTGATCAATAGGGAACACCTTATAAAAGCAAAGGCTAGTTTGGTAGAAGCAATGTGTGTTTTTGAAAAACATTTTCCACCTGCATTTTTTGATATCAGTATCCATCTTATGGTTCATTTAGCCGATGAAGCATTAATTTGTGGTCCTGTCAGATATAGATGGATGTATCCCTTTGAACGGTAAATAACTAATTTCAGTTATGTACATTAGTATTCGATAGAAATAGCTATTATGCACAATATATAATTGATCACATTCACAGGTTGATGAAAACATATAAAGGATATGTGCGCAACAAAAGATACATTGAAGGTTGTATTGCAGAAGGATATATTGTACAAGAAGCTAGCCTTTACTGCATGGAATATATGCCAAACGGAGGTGATGGCAATCATAAACATACCCGCGAAGCGTTTTTAGACGAGGACGATGAGTTTGCTGGTGAGATACCTTTAGATAATGGTAAAGATATAACGTTAACCCAAGTGCAGTTTGAACAAGTACGTAGATGGGTCCTTAATAAGTATGATGGATTGGATGAATGGAAGAAGTAAGTTCACACCTTTGTTTTGAATTTCCATTTTTTAATTCAATTTATGTATTTGGTTTGATATGTGTTTTCCGTAGGAGGTATAACTCCTATGCGAAAAGTACTAGATTTCAATCACGAGGCAGAGGTACAACTGTCGAAGTCGTTCAAAGTTTTACTCTATGGTTACGCAACGAGGTATTACAGCATCTTTAGTAGTTCACGTTATAAGTTGGCAATACACCTTCGTGACCATGTTTTGTTTTATTTATTGTATTTTATGTAGTTGTTGAAGTGCATCGATGTTGATCCAACTCTCTGGCGGCTAGTGCATGGGCCGAAGTTCACGGCGCTTAGTTATACTAAGTACCAAGTGAATGGTTTTTTATTTTCCACGAAAATGTACGAAAATCGTATGGTAACACAAGATAGCGGTGTATGCATGAAAGCAATTACAAAATTTAGAGCGAGTGGTAAAGATAAAAATTATAAGGAAGCAGAAACAACGTATTACGGAGTCATTCAGCAGATTCTTGAGTTGGATTACACTGACTTCAAACAAACAGTTTTTTATTGTGATTGGGTAAAGGTCGAGGATAAGATCAATGGTTGCAAAATAGATCCTGTTTCAAATTTGATCATGGTTAATTTAGGGAAATTGAAGAGCAAAGATAACGTGAATGATGAGCCATTTATTCTTGCATCAGAAGCGAGTCAAGTGTTCTACTCAAGAGATTTAAAAAGTAATGGTTGGTCTGTGGTTTTGCATACACCAAAACGGTTGACTACAAATGTGGATGACATTGAGTTTCCTACCGTCTATCAATCGGCTTTTGAAGATAATGAAAAATTAGAAGACCTTACCAAAACCATTTGTTAACTGATGAATTGTTAATGTGATTGGGTAAATGCTTCATTTCTCGTTTGAATTCCTATTCCTTGGGGTAGTAGGGGATTTATTTTTAAAACTAAACATGGAATCGAAATTACAAATGTAAACCATTTTCATTAGTTGATTGTAGTCAAATTTAAAATCCAAGTAGTTCTTCCGTTGTTATTGCTTTTTTACATTTGTTATTGCCATGACTTGATGGTTGATGAGAACGCTTTTATTGGCCAAACAACAAATTTTACATTGATGTTGATTTCATTTTTATTTTAGGACAGCTGAGGTGGTCAAAACTTATTGGGTATTCAGAAATTCCAGCATTTTACAGTTATGACACAAAATCCAGCATCATCACATTCATCATGTTCAGAAGAAAAAATAGTTGATCAAAACTTATTTGGTATTCCAGTCTCAGAAAATGCTGGAAAAATCGCCACTATGCTGGGTAAACTAGTAAGAGCTCATGTGCCGATATCATACATAAGTTGGAACAAAGTACCCGACGCATATAAGGATGATGTTTGGAACCAATTGGTGGTAAGTTTTTACTTTGATTCATTTATGACGATATTTAAAAAATATTTATGGTCAGTGACTCTATTTGCAATGTATATGCACTACCTGTTACAGTTGGTTTCTGAAACCTGTTTTAAGTCTGATAGAATTGATTAACTTGTTTATGTATTTTACTTTTTGCAGAAAATGTATGCGCTCGACCCGCTTTCAAAGGAAATATTTTTAAAAAGAATGTTCGAGGTGTTTAGGAGACACAAAAAAACTTGAGAGCAAGTTTTTATGACACTTTCGACAATGACGAAGAACGAATGAAGAATTGTCCACCTACAATTGCTCAAGAAGATTGGAACGAGTTCATAAAAAATGAAGCAACGCCTGAAGCGAGCGGAAGAAGGGAGTTAGCCAAAAAAAATAGATCATTGCCCAGTTATGCTCACCATACAGGCCGTAAAAGTCACGCTAGAATAGAACACGAAATGGTAATTTATATTCATTTTTTTTTCCAAAATGATAAAAATCACAACTAACATATTTTATATATTACAGATCGTTGCAAATCCGTCTGCAAATATCAACCGTCGTCTTGTATGGGAGAAGACACACACGAAAAAAGATGGTAGCATATCAGATGCCAATTCTTCGTACTTCGTAAGTTTTTTTGCTCCTAAGGTTAAACATGAGCAATTTTCTTTCTTTTATGCACTATGTGTCCATATAAGTATTATGCAATCTCAGGATCAAATTGCAAAATTGAAGGAAAAGATTACTGATAGTGATGAAGAAAAATTGACAGTGGATGAAGATATCGTATCACAAGTGATGGGAAAGGATACAAGGGGTAGGAGCCGCGGTGTTGGGACCGTCATACCAAAGACTAATATTAAGGCTTCTGCTATTGCACATAAACGATTGAAACATGTTTGTGGAGACAATGCTGAGTTGAAAATGAGGATGGGAAGTTTGGAGGGTACGGTGGGAAATTTGGAGAGTACAGTAGGAAATTTGTCTGGGAAAATGGAGCTTCTGATCAACATGGTGGGAAACATAGAAAAAGGAGAATGCAACACACAACCCGATGCTTCTAAATTCGTTGTTTCTCAATCCCAGGATACGACCAATGTGGTGAACAATCAAAAATGTGAAATCCTCAACTCTGATCTAGACATAATAGCAATAGGTATTTATTAGTTGTTTTTTATTCTTACTTGTTTTCGATGCAATTATTTTGTTGGATAGATGTAGACAATAAATTTTATTGCAATAGGTACTGTATGTCGAGATTCTACATCGTCCAAAATCCATGGGAAATCTGTACCATCCACACATGAAAAATTGGTTTTGAATAATATACTGCTACCAGATGAGAGAACAAACAAAATAAATCATCAATTTGCAGAGACCTTTGTTGATGTTGGAGTGGGTGGGTATGTGTGCCATCCGAAGATTATGATTCGATATCTTTAGCAGGTAATTCAGTATTTCATTTCGTGTAGATATCATTATATTGCATATCACAAGAATTATACAAGTACGATTCACTACATATTTAGCGTACACCCAACATTTGCCCACATCGGATAGATTGGCAAATTGGGGGCATGAGTGTAAAGCCATAGTGTGTACTTCGCAATAACTACAAAGAAAATCATGACATTTATTACGGATTGTGAATATAGTACTTATCTATGGAGAAGGCTACTCCTTAATTTAGATCTACAGCATGACACTGCGGCAACGTATCTCGAATTTGAAGCGGAGTTTTCCATCCAAATTAATTATGATTGGATTCTTGTTAATGTGAATGTTGACACTACATACACATAAACTATCATTGTTAAGACCGCTTTCTTCTTTGTTTCTTGTCTCCTTCTGATGGATCATCTTGATCTTCTGGCTTTCGCGAACCTGGCGATTTCCCATTATATAATTAAATAATTCCCACAAAAGGTTTTTAATTATACATATGTAATGTATTTAAAACTCTTTCGTAACATTGTATACATTTGAAATGAAACCAAAATCTTAAAGTAGCTATAAGTCATTTCATACATCTTTCTAACGTCCTTCGCATTCCTGATTCTTTCAAATCAAATAAAGTAATTATAACGAACTATTTATAACAACAAACATCTAGCAATTTTTTTTATTTTTTGTAACAAAAAGGAGAACTACTTCTACTCCGATTGTGAAAAGCAGAGGATTGCAGAGAGCTGAGATGAGTGGTTGCATGCTTTTATAAAATGTATTTTCATACAAAAATCCATTATAATGGATGATTCAATTCTTTCTTCCAAAATAGAAGGTTGGATCTCTTAATTAGACTAGACTAAAAGATGACACTTCTAAACCTCATTATTAGACAAGGACCTACGTTTGGTAACAAAATCTTATCACCACATTGACTATGCAAAGATGAACTATTTCTTTTCTAATGAGTACCATCATAATCTGAAAGAGCTATGCTTTGAACTTCATTATTAAATAGTAATTCATTTCTAATAAAAGAATCCAAGAATTCATAAAGTCCTCTTTAACATTTCTGGCAGTTTGCCTGAAATAGGAGGACGTATCAATGTATTGTTTTAGAAATATTGTTATCTTCACGTTAAGAGGTATGCATTTTGATAGTAGGAGCTTTACCATACAAGGTATAATAAATAAGACCAGAAACCCATTCAATAAAGAAATTCATCATTAATTAATAGGAAACTCGAGCTCATTTCAAAAATTGTGGTCAGGGACCTATTGTTTAACAGAGTCCAGTTAAATCGAGGTTGCTTCTTTCGAAAATCATCAAAAATATCCTTTTTACACCCACAAATGCAGAGAAATATCACAGATATTTTTTGAATTGACACCATTGATCATATCACTCAATGGACCTATTGTTTTTTTCTTCATCACAACAGATGCCATCACATTTTCAAACTTCAACCTTCTTAAAACTACTGCAACCATCCTTCATCAACCACCACCCCCTGCCTTGGCCATGATCCGCTACCTCAAATCAACTCCTAACCACCTTTGCCTCTATACATTTCTACCACAACAACCTATAACTTCACTGTTTCATCCATACAACAATCCATTCCCCCTGCATACGTTCCTTCCCTGTTCAATCTTTGTCATCCCTGCACATATCGCAATAGACATATCACAACCTCTCCAATCACCTAAATACTTCACCTACCAACAACCAACCACACATTAAATCAACAACTATAATACTATCATCAGTGTGCTTTTACCTCTACTTACAACCTCTGTGCACATAATAAAAGCTACTGTGCCACTACTTCACTCAACTTCATACATAAACCACTGTTGCAAAAGCACTTCTCAGTCATTAGTACACTTCACTAGAGCTTCATTACAGTGCCACTAGTTCACATTACTACCCTGTCACCCCATACAACCAGACTTCACTGCCTTCCATCACCATATAGTCATCACCACTGCATTGCAACAAACCAAGTTACGGCCTCAATCCCTGACCATCCTTCAACTATCAACTACCCTCTGCTGTTCAACCTAGTGCACATAAGCAACAACAGCCTCTGCTTTGCCATACCAGATCATCAGTTCACCTCCTATCCCCATGCCACATGTCATCTTACCGCTGCAACAAACCTACCTTGCCATATTACATCACTCCACCTCCTATCACCTATCCGCTCAAACCATACCACCTATCTGCTCAACTTCATCAAGGCACAACCCTATTTTCGGTGAATGCCGTTATATTTTTTTAATCTGGGAACTTTCTAAAACAGTTTAAACGTATGACAATGTGTTTGGAGTTTATCTATGGATAATATTATATACTGGGTTCATCAAGTTACCATTTTCATCACTGTATCTTTTATCCATTTGTCTTATGTTCAAGTGCTATGAAGTATGAATAAACAAGTGCCTTTTAAGTCTATAAACAAATATACCTACAGTGTCCACTGCATCACATACCATGTTGTTACATTATTCATAGCAGTGTATTGACATTTCATGTATTAAAAATACAATTCAATTGGTATTATGTTTGCTCTATTTATTTATTAGACATATATTACTGCATAGTTTAAAATAATGATATATGAAATTCAATTTGTAGAGTTTGAGCTGTGCACATGGCTTCATGGCGTGCTCCAAGAAAATGCTGGGAAATCAGTTCAACTCAATCAACATTGGCATGCCTAAATATATGAGGAGAAGCTTGAAAGAAGTGCAAAATTAAGTTGGGCACTTCACATGGCATTAACTATATTAGTTTCATTTGTGTTTGGACATGTAGTAATTTGTGTTTGCAACTTGTGTCACTTGTGTTTGGATCTTGAGTACTTCATTTAATTTTTGTTTGATAGTTGTGGAACAAGCTTTTTTTTAACATTTTGATGCTGTTACGTTGTTTGGTTTGATGTTCGTTTGACTATGTCGTTCGGTGTTGTCCCCTTTGCTTCCTACCATGTTAGTTTGATGTTGCTTTGTTTTGACTATGTTATATAGATTTTCCTACCGTGCTGAATGGAATACTATATACTGAATTGAAGTATTAAATCTCTAAGATACGGTTCGTGGCCGTATCTAAATCTCTAATTAGATACGGCCTATGGCCGTATCTAATGGGAGAAATAGATACGGCCCAAGGCCGTATCTACCTGTCGAAATAGATACGGTCCATGGCCGTATCTATTGGGAGAAATAGATACGGCCCAAGACCGTATCTATTTGGACAAGTAGATACGGCCTTGGGCCGTATCTAATTGGAGAAATAGATACGGTCTTGGGCCGTATCTAAATATTAAACACGCTTATTTTTGATACGGCTTTTGGCCGTGCCTAATGACTTTTGATACGGCCCTAAGCACTGCCTAATTAGCCTTTGTGGTGTAGTGATATGGTTAAGCGACAACCCTGCTCTGTTGGGTGTTATTCATTAGAGATAGAGTCAGTAGTACTCTAGAATGAGTTGAGTGTAATAATAGATATGAGCGCGTATTTGTTATTTGAATATAAAATTGTTTTGTATTGTGTTGACTTATCGGTTGATTGTTTATAGATTCTGGTCGGTGCAGTCTAGCTAACTGTAATCGATAGGGGTTTCTAAACTCTTAAACAAGATAAACCGACACAGTATTGTTTTAAATAGGGTAAATGAAATAATTTTACCCAAAACTATTTTTGTATATAAAAGAAATGATTTTCTGTAAATTATTATGATATGGATGCATGGTTGTTAGGGAGTGATGATGTTAATTATCATCATTGATATATATATGTGAAAAATTATATATTAAAATTTAAATCAAAAATAAAGAATTAAGAAATGAATCCATATACAAGTAGAATTTGAGAATATAAGTTATAAATGTGATTTATAATTTGAAACGGAATTCCAGAGAAGTTTTGGAAATGTTTTGAAAGGAGTTTGAAAATTTTGGTGATTTGGAAAGTTTAAATCTTTTTGATTTGAAAATGAATTTCAAGGGTTTGAAAAGTATTTTTAGAGAGATAAAAGCTCTAAACTCTTTTCGGTCGCTGGAAAATAACTTCGATGATGACCGCGACATCATTGGTGTTCATTTTCGGGTTTCCAAAAGAGGAATTGCTGCCAAATTGTTTTAAATGGAAGTTGTTTGGGAAAATGGGGTTTTGTTTTAGAAATTCAAAGAATGATTTGAATTGTTTTCAAAATGGCTTTGAAATGTTGGTAAACCCTGGAATGCTATATAAAGACATTTATGAAATATTACTAAGTTGATAACTTATACCATTTGAATTTTGATAAAATAAATTTAACTTAAAGGATGAAGTTAAATTAATGTAGTACAAGTGAATCAATTTAATGAAAGTGAAATTGAAAGTTGAGATTCATTTCAAATTTGTAAACAATAGAATGGAATTGAATAATTATAAATGAAAGATGAATTAAAATTCATATGGAATTTGAAATCCAGTTTAATATAAGTGGTTATAAACCAAAAATAGTGAATTGAAAATAAAATTTTGGGAATGAAAAAAAGGAAGATAAAACTGGAATTGAAACTGAATGTTGAAAACAAATTTGAATAAGTGAATTGGAATTTGTAATGAATTAGTAATTGGAACTAATCTAAAATAGTGTAGTTATGAACTAAAGATAATTGATAAATTTAATATTCAGAATATAAACTGAATCCAAATTGAATTAAATGTTGGAATTGAATTCAAATGAATTTGGAATGTAAAATTGAATGAAAAGAATCTATAACTTCAATAGTGAAGGAAAGAATATATAAGAAGCAGTTTATATTGAAAATTTTGTAATAGAATTTGCAAATGGTTTGAATGTGTAACTAGATATTATGGCTAGTAGGATATACAGGTGTTATAAAGGAATTAGAATTTTAATTTTGAAGATGAATTTGAATTGCTCGAAAAAGGTATGTATTTAAATTTGAATATGAGTTTTTGATGATTTCTTGTCTAGCCGCTTGGCTTTTTCTTTTTCTTTTTGAAATCTGAGAGTCCGTAGGGACGGTTTGTAGTCGTGCCGTATTAGCCGCGCAAAGGAGACGCTGGCGAAATTTTTCGGAAATTTAGGGCGTTAGAAAATTTTTGAGAAAATTTTGGAAGTTTAAATTTGAATTTGAATTGAATTTAAATTTTGAAGGAAAACAATGATGTTTGAAAACTATGAAAGGTTTAGAAAGTTAGTTGAATTGATAACAAATCTTTAGTAGAGAGATTTGTTTTGATGAATTGATAAAACTATTTAGATTGTGAAAAATAGTAGACGAGTTAAGGGTCATTTTTCCTAACTTGTAATTTCGAGGACGAAATTCTTTTAAGGAGGGAAGTCTGTAACGACCCAGAATTTTGAACGAATTAAATTGAAAATATTTAATTAATTTTAAATATTTGAACGATAATTTAATTTGAATCCCCGATATAACTTTGAATTTGACGATTAAATTATAAAATTTAATCTATTGAAACTGGATAAAAATTTGAATATTCAATTTAAAGTTGAAGAAAAATATTTCGAAAGCTTTTAAAATTCATTTTGATAATACTGAAGATAATAGAAGCTTCAGAATCGAATTTGAAATTGAATTGTTCAGTTTGAAATTACATCGCTCGAATCGATATTTAAAAATAGCCGTCCGAGGCACGGTCTCGGAATTCGACGAAACCAGTTCCATTGGGTCCGTAATATTGAATTATTACCGGATTTCAATTTTCGTAGCAATCGGAGTTGCCGTGTGAGCGTACGTTAAATAAACGCGTTGAATGTTTATATCGAAAAAATTAAAAATTAAAATTTTATATATATTCACGTACTGGTCAATATCAGCTACTTTCTTTCCATAAATTACGCCCAAAAATCACGCAGAAGATCATGGGGAGAAATCGTGTGCAACCTGCTTCGTTCAATTTTAAATAACGCGACATTACCTTTTCTCCTCCTAGAAATTGAAATCAAAAGAAAGAAACAAATATCGAGCCTATCTTCTTCAGTTCATTATCAAAACAAAATTTCTCGTCTTCATTTCAAAATAATGCTGAGAGTCTCGACTGGCAACAAGCGATGAAATCACGTACGCCAATTCGTGAACGCGAGCAGATGGCCAGAGTCGAGGCCGATGGTGGTTCGGGGAGGCGAGCACGAGCAGGGACGAGGGTTTCACGGTGAGGAGTTTCTCGCGAGCGCGATGTCGAGGTAGCAGCCGGGGGGGGGGCTCGCGTAGGGCTTGGTCGCGATCTCGATTTGGGGCGAGATGGGGTTGGGGCTTTCTGCCGCGATTCGTTAGTGAAGTCGGGCGAATAAGGGAGATAGGCGAACGCTCGAACTCGAGCTGGGAAGGTTCGCGATCGACACTCGCGACATTCGTCGCCGTAGTTGAGTGGTGGTGGTGGGTCCTCGAGCAGATTTGGGCGAGGTGTATTGCGATTTGTTATTTGATTTTGAGAGGGCTCGCAGAATCGATCAAGGCAATGCTGGGTGGTGCGCCTTTGAGGGTCGTGTTATCGACTGGAGGCGAGCACGTCGTCGTTCCAGGTGTTTAGGGGTCGGTTTTCGTGGCACGTTAGCTGCAGAAGGGAGTGATTCGAATCGAGCTAGGGGTTTCGTTCAAAGGGCATCTCGGCAGTAAGTATAAATTTCTGATTGATTGGAAAATAATGTATATGTACATGAAATAGAAGATGAAAAAAAGAAATTATTTCAGTTGGAACTTAAAAGTAGCAAAGAGTTTGAATTCATATAGATTTTTGTTTTGATATATATATATAGTTTCAAATGAAAAAGGAAATTCTGTTTTTCATGTAAAAAGTTCAAAGGTGTTGAAGTTATATTTATAAACTTGATTTCTATAAAAATCGATATAAATTCTTCTATATGCAGTTTTGAAAATGTATATGTAAAGAAATTTACAGTTTTGATTTTTGGAAAGAAAATAAATATAGGTTAGAAATTTAAAACAGTAAAGGAAATTTAAAATCATTGTATAATTAAAACTTATCACATTAGAAAATTGTTATTCGATTGATTCAAATGTTAATAAATTGTGTAAATGTTTATACAAGGTTCGAAACCGTGAGGAAATGGAGAAAATTGGAAATGGATGGCAAATTAAAAGCTAAGGTGAGATTTTCTCACTCGAAGGAAAAATTTATTTTGCAGTTATTTATTGACTGATATGATTGCTATTTGGATGTGATATTAGATATAGTAGGATATATCTATATATATATATATAGCAATATATACATATTGGCATATGTATATATTGGATTGATGATTTCCCGCCTCGTATAGCGGATGAGACCCTATTGCGCCGTTAGTAAGCGGATTTTTATAAAACCCATATACCGCGATATTCCACCTCGAAGTGGAATTGGTATTGTGCTAACGTCTTTGGATGCAGGGAAACAGGTTGGAGGGATCCAACTGGATTCCTCAACAGTATTTATTTATTTACAGATATTGATGTATATTCTGTTATCATATGTTGATATATGATGTTTGATGTTGTGATTGACTAATTGGTGCTGTTGCATCATCGGATTCAAGTTTTAAAAATAACGACTTTACTTTAAAAGGATTTTTAAAGTGATTTTTGAAAATATACGTTTTATGGGATTTTTGAATTGATTTATAAACGTTAGAATTTTAAAGTTATAAAAGTTATAATTTTTAGTGAAATATAACCCACGTGTCGTTTTTGAAATAAATAGTTGATTTATTTATAAAATGGTTTAAGTTGGGATTTTTGAATAACTATAAACGATTTGTATAGAAAGATTTATAAAATTGATATTTTTTTTGTAAATCAGAATATTGGACTTATAAAACGAATTTTATAAGTGTTAAAAAGGAGTATAAATGGATTTCATAAGTGAATGAAATTAATAGATTTATATTGTGAAGTTAAAAATGAATGAAGTTGTAGAATAAAGGATTTATAAGTGATTTGCTTATAAATTGGATTTTTGCCTTTAAATGGAATATTGATCGAATTTGTTCATAAATGATTCTTTTTAAAAGTTGAAATTGTTATAAAGTACAAATGCGATTTATAAACGTTGTTTATAAATCCGAAATCACTTATTTTTATAAGTGAATTATAGAAGCTAATAAAATGAGGTTTATAAACCGGAGTTGTTATAGAAAATAGAAAATGGAATTTATAAACGTTGTCTTAGGAATTTATAAACGTTGTTTTATAAATTCGAAATCAATCAAATTTGATGAATTTAATATAGAAGTTATTAAAGGAATTATATCCACGATTTTGGACAGTGGATAAGTTTTTAAATAAAATGTGTAGAAAATATTGAAATGTGGTTAGTGAAGTATATTCACGATTTTGGACAGTGAATATATTATTAAATAAAATGGATATGTTTTGGGAAAGCGATATTATTAAATGAAGTAATTGTTTTAAAAGATGTTTTAAAACGTGTGAATTATCGAAATCATAGATTTCAACATTTATTGTTGAAATAGACGTTTTCGAAATATAAGGAAATGGTGGACTATAACACTGTTGTTATAGTAAATGATTTCCGAAAGGAAATGTTTTTATATAGTATTGGGATTTATATATCTATCTAAATTTCGAATCCCTATACTAGTGATTTTGAGTCGTCGTAACGATGTTTTACGTAACATTCGTTTTGACTCAAATAAATGTTGTTATAGTAATGTTTTCCTTAAAGAATGAATTTATACTTGAATTTTGATTTAAGTATATCGAATATTTTCAAATGTTGAAAATAAAAGATTTGTGAAACACTTATTATTAAATAAGTATGGAATGTTTTCCAAAATTGAAATGAAACGTTTTGGAGATTTTATCTTCTTAAAGATAAAATGAAGTGGAATATTTGAAATCGATTTGAGAATCGTATATCAGTAGATATTTGAAAATATAAATTCACTATGGAATTTATAAAGGAAAGGGAAGTTGTTTAAAAATAAACGTTGATTTATTTTTGAAGTGTGGAAATTTTATATCTAGTAAAGATATTTTGGAAAATAAATAATTGGGAAAATTATTTGGAATCTGATGATGTTGCGCATCTTTATTGATAGTTAAATAACCGACTATCAATAATTACCTTGGATAGGTATTTGTTGTGAATTGGATGAATTTGAATGCCACACTTATTTTTAAATAAGCGCTCACTATTCGGGTTAGCCGGGAAAGGACCATGGGGTCGTATAACCCATTCCGAATATGTGATACGTCGTAATGAACTGCATTCGAAGACCGGTGTTGAAGACCATATATTTTTGAAAACGGAAGGATTACCGTCGAGTTACTCTACATCGGCTGATCTCCGATTTAGAGGTTTTTATCACCCTTAGTGACGGGAAGTCCTGACGTGATTAGAAATTTATCCGGAATTGCAAGGGCTTCGTGAGAAGTGCCTTCGGTTCTGTTCGATCCCGGAACAGACTTGTATGGATTGTGTGTCTGACGTTACAATTTGAGATATAAAGCTGATTTCTTTCAAATACATTTCTGTTGGTGGCGGAGAATTTATTCTCTTAGCTTAACACCCTTCTCTGAGACGTACGAGCTCAGAGGTTATGTAGTTGAAATTTATCAGCGATATATCCCAATTTGGTAACGTGGCATACTGAGTGTTGCTGTGAAATGATCAGTGTTTGATCATTTGCGATATGATCATTTGTTTGATCTTATATCTTTGTGATCATAGGTTGATCATTTTGTTTGACCCGAAGCAGGGCTTTTTGAGAAAGCGTAGCTTTGTGGACGAGACTTCGTCGAGCCTCACACCCCGGAAATGGTCGAAACAGGAAGGATGCGGCAAGGTTCTAGGGAGTAGCGCCCCTTAGTGTATGTCATTCCTTCTGGATAGAGGTGGTATCATGGTATGGAGCCCAGATACTTAACCTATGTGGTTGCTGCATTATTATCTATGTGGTTTGTTGGAAATCGGGGATCCTCGGGAAGATCGGTTACGATCAGGGGATGGCATACGCGTGTCAGTAGTTACCTATTTTTGCAGAGGTAACCCGGCCTTGTGTTGGCAGAGATCCGGTTAGGTTCTCGGGTCGTCTATTCCAGGGACGTACCCATCGTGGATAGGAAGTTCCTTAGCCTGACCATTTGTTGGAAATCCAAACTCAAATACGCACCTTGTACGGTATTAGTTGTAGAACCTGCCATTTACGTACGGTGGTCACCACTGTTTAGATGGTAGCTATAGTAGGCATACGATACTGGTCGTATGTTGGCTAAGATTAATATTATACTTTCGAAATGTTTTCTACACTATGCACTAATAATAATATCAAAAATGATTTGATTTTGCGTAGTAAGCATCTTTGACTATCATAAGAAGAAATCTCCTCCAATTCTGCGTTTGCATTGTGTGTGTGGTGGGAGGTCTTATGGTAGTTTCATTTTCCAAAAGCATTGCGAATTGACTCTAAAAATATTCCCTTGTTGTTTTTAAAGATATAACTGTTTTACGATCTCACACCAGTCACCATGACTGACTCGGAGTTTATTGTTCCCTTCTAAACTCTGGGTGCCCACCAATTTCCACACGGGCAGTCTAGAGTTAGGTTATCAGGATATTCTGGATATTCTGGAGCTTTGGAAGTAAGCTGGAGGACGAGACGTAGTATTTGTATCTGATAGTATTTATTCCGCTGTGTATTCTGTATGAGGACAGGTTATATAACTGTCCATGGTTGTATTGAGTTGTATATTGACTCTGATGATTGATGTATGTATAAAATGATATAGTTCTTTGTTTAAAGACTAGTAATTACCTATTATATATTGTTCCGCTGCGATGTGTAAGATTCTGATATTGTTTCTGTTCTGATGTTGTTCGGTTGTTCTTCTTTCTTTCTTCTCTTTTTCTTCTATCTTCTTCTTCTTCTGCCTTTTTCTTCTTCTTAAACCATCATAGTTCGTATTCCCGTTCATTTTGAGTTAATCAATGGAGATTAGTGGTTAATCAAGAGGTACGGATTTGCGGGACATGACAGGTATCTCGATAAGAGGTGTTGGAGACAGTTGCATAACCATGATGCCACACCCGATGATCCATACCATCATATGTATCATTGCATGATTTATGATTCTAATCGTCTTGCTGCGAGAGATGTTGGTTAGTGGCTATCAGACAGATTTTTTATTATTGGTCCATCATACATAGTTTTTTGGTGTAGATTTTACACTGCATCTAGTCATACTATTACTAATGCAACGTCAATTGATCTGGTAGGATGACTGATATACACCTTGGGATAGTACCTCTAGTTATCGAGGATCTTACCCAGCCCAGTCAACGGTATCGTGTATCTGATCATGTGTCAATTGCTAGTCATTTTGGTTGGACTATAGCAGTGCCTACATCTTTTGGAGTGGACCGCTACGTTGACGTGTTTCACCCTCCTCCACATAACCAATATCTGAATCCCACTTAAATATCATACAATGATCTATTTGACTTGAAGATGAGACTCCCCCATATTGGATATATAGAGCACAGACGTAGTATTGATTTTTACAAGGATGTGTTGCATTGAAAGGATGAGCAGGTGGCATAGGCTGAAGCATTATAGCAGTTTTATTGATCTTAGGCAGAGATATCTGCAAAGGCATAGGCCCGATTATAGGCTGAGCTAGTGGCGGAGCGAAAGAGATTTTCTGATTATGGTCTATACTTTAAGCACTTATCCAGAAGAGATGACGATGAGGAGTCACATCACCATCGTATGCCCCATTCATGTAGGGATGACTAGAGCTATGTTTTATGTACCTTGATTTATGTGCCGATGATGTATATTCCAGTGTTTGTGTTCATAGTTTATGTACTGATGTTATATTTAGTGTTATTCATGGTTTATGCATTGTGATTAATTTATATTTAGTGTCATATTAGATGTTATTCATCATTTATGGACTTTGATTCATATTATGTTCAATGTTATTCATGGTTTATGCACTCTGCTTTATTGTTTATATTCAGTGTTACTTCATGATTATATTCAAAGTTATTCATGGGTTATGCACTCTGCTTCATTTTTATAATTCATTGAGTTGTTTTATCTCACAATGTATCAATTTTGGAAGATATCATTCAGTGACTTGTCACATCACCCGTTGTTGTCATGTTGTGCGGCTTTTGTCAAACGACTTGCCTTATCTTACATTGTATCCATGTTGTGCTTGTGTTTATCTGATATTTACTTTTTTGTGCACCATAGTATTATAAATAGCATCCTCCTAACATTGAGTTATACATAAACTTTTCTTCCAATTCAGATATAGTATATCAAAATGGTGGACCATGGCCACACTTCTTTGCCTTCTTCATACTCATACAAAGGTCCTTTAAGTCATGACCTTCCTCCAAATCCTTCTTCTCCTCAACAACCGATGGAGTGGTATGTCGAAATGCAAGAAAGACACTATGAAGATTTAATGGAGCACGAGAGAGAGGAACAAGTGCATTGGTTGTGAGAATAGGGAAGAAGAATCAAAGAATAACGTAGAAGCCAGCATAGAAGTAGGCAACGAGGACAAGAACTCCGTAGTCAACAGACTGAAAGAAAACGGGAGGTTGATTCTTCTCTAATCTTTTGTGTCTGTGGAGTTTCGGTTACATATTCCATCGTAAGATGCTGAAACGACGTTTGACGGCACCACTATAGATGCTTCAAATTTACAGACTGGTGTGGGTTATAGCAATGGATTGAAAATCCATTCCCTTGATGAGTTGTAGAATATGCAATCGAACTTGAACATAAAATAGCAGTGCTTTGCAATAGGCTAAATTCACTAGTATTTCAAGGTAGCTATAGACAAAACTGTCCTACAAAATCTAGGCCTCATTTATGTATCTTTATGTATGTTTGTGTTTATCTACGTATGGTTGTGTTTTTTATGTTTAGGTATGTTTATATATATGCTAATGTATGTATATTTACGTTTACATATGAAATTGACTGAGGTGCAGTCATTTCGATATTCCAAAATTTATAGGTATTGCACAACAAATGTATTTCATAAATAAACAAATGTGAACATGGACATTTAATATTTAAGGACTTAAAAAGGGGGAAACAAAGAAAAAGAAAAAAGAAACCTCTTTGGTCATGGGATCGATCCAATCTGTAGGACCTTCATTAATAAATTCAGGTATTTGTATGTTTTGCTTGTGTTACACCCAAATTTCCAAGGATAAATATGATATGGTGCCATCGAAAGTTGACGGATAAAGTCATTGAAGGATGATAGATAAAGCTATCGAAAGCTAATGAATATAGGCTATTGAATTTTTACAAAGTAAAGCTATCGAAGGTTGAAGATCAGCCATTGAAAATTGAAAAGAAAATGAAGCTATCGAGAGATGGAAGCCCAAAAACAAACTAACAAAGGATAAAGGATTCGAAGCTGTCGCGAGTTGATAAAACAAGTTATCGAGGGATGGTGTTTCAAGGCCATCAAGTGCTAATCCAAAGAGCCATTGAAGATTGATACTTTTAAGGCATCGCATGTTGACCTCATAAGCTGAAGATTGAGATACCCATGTCGTCGCATGTTGACCCCATAAGCTATCAAAGATTGAGATGCCTAAGCCATCGCACATTGACCCCATGAGCTATCGAAGATTGCAATGTTCGAGCCATCGCATGTTGACTCGACAAATTATCAAAGAATGAGATGTCTGAGTTATTACATGTTGAGGGACTATCAACGACTGAGACATCTAAACTATCATATGGTGAAAATAGGAAGCTATTGCATATTAAGTTTAAAAGCTGTTGCATATTGGAATTAAGGGGCTATCGTAGGTTGAAAAGTTAAACCATCAAAGGTCGATATTTCTCGAAGTCATCACATGTTGGTCAATCAAGCAATCAATAATTGGTAGAGGCCATCGAACATTGATTGATGGAGCTATAGAAGGTTGATGTCCCATGGCTATTGAGTGTTGATAAGAGCCATCGCTTATTGAGAAACAAAGGAACTATCACATGCTGATAATCAGAGCCGTCGAATGTTGAAAAATACATCTAGAATCAGTATTCCAACTACCACAAGGGATCCTTACTATCGCTTTTTGATTACTAAAAATTTGTCACGTCAGCAAATCTCGGCCATCCATTTACCTAAGATGACGCGTTTCATGAATCCAAGGGCTAAACTTTTCTATAATAGGCATGTACCCCCTATTAGAAGGGCGAATTCCAAGTTGATCTTCTTCCTTATTTTAATTTTAATTTTTTCACTGTAAGGAGAGCTTGATTTGAGCTATCAATTGTTGAATTGACTCTAAGGATTTGTGACTTTTCAATTTAGAACTTTAATGAAGAATTAACTGCATAATGACTTCAAATGAATTTAATACTAGCGTGCTTGACCAAAAGTATCATCCTACTCAAGTATCCTTCACTGCTCAAAAACAAGGAACATTAACTTCGCCTAAATTCCGACCTAACATTTAGTAGTGCATTCATTGAGAATTGAACTTAGAAAACCCTTATAGCGACCACTTTAACAAGATAGGAAGATCTATAAAGAAAGTAAATGTACAAGTCCAAGATGAAGTAGCCCACAACACAAATCTTGAAGAGAATATAACTCCTCAATTTAACATGAAGAATGTTGAGATTGGACAAACTCCAACACCAAGGAAGCATCAAAGGAAGAGAATGATATCCAAGTCATTAAGAGGCAGCTACAAACAATGCACGAGTTAATCGAAATGCTTGTCTGTTAGAAATCTTCAAAAATATCATGAAGAACGAAAGGAGTGGAAGAAGAAGTTGAATCCCCAAGTAAGAAAATTGGGGAATTCAATTTAATAAGCAAAGAAGTTGAGAAAAGTGATTTAAGGATACAAAGAAGGAAAGAGAATAACCTAACACAAAAGACAAATAAGAATTCAAAATCACCACTTGTACAATCTGCTAGTTCAGCTTCACAAAAGGAATATAAGCCAAAACAGAAGAATTATGAGAATGATGAGGCATATCTAAGAGACATCGCTACTAAGATCGAGAAAGACATAACATAACTATAAGGAAAGAGGACGATGGATCCCAAAGTCAACAACAACTTTAGGGGAGAACCATTCACAGAGGGAAGCATGACAGTACCTCTACCATCTTATGTCAAGATTTTATCGATCGTTTATAACGGCGTAGATGATCCAGACGATCAATTGATGGTATTCGAAAGTTTGATGGACTTATATAATGCCCCAGGGGTGGTACGATGCAGACTCGTGGAAGCAATTTTCTTATGGATTTTCAACCCAATTTTGCACCTCAAAAGAGCCAACTAACGATGCAAGTGTATTCACCAATATAAAATAATAGCCGGGAGATGGATTATCCAAAACGACTCCATGTTGATGCGAATAGGGCAGAAAGGGTGAGTGATAATGAAAATTTAATGGTAGTAAAATCTGGCTTGGTTGAGAATGCTTCATTTTTGAAAGAGCTATATATTCATGGATGCAAGGATTTGCAAGAATTTCATTTCCAAATAGATAAATTCATTCGGATGGACGAGATTTTCCACAACAAAAGAAGCCGAAGGGAAAGAAGAAACTTTTCTACTCCAAACAAAAAAGGAAGATAGGACGAATTCACTAAAGCCAATTCCATTGAGCTAAATCAGTCCATCTCTTACATATGTCGTTATTAAAGATGAGCTTGATTACCTTATCTCATTTGGGTCAAGAACAAATCCTGAACCGAAAAAATGGGGAGACTATTGTGCTTTTCATAAAGTGAATAAGCACAAGATTGATGAATGCCAAGTTTTAGCTAAAACTATTCAAAATATATTAGAAAAGGAGTACATAATGAGTTTGTAAGACTGATCAAAAACCCTCTTGCAGTGAGAAACTACCAGCTAATAACACAAACATCTTAGAAAGCAAGCTCCTTCAAGACATGTTGCATCCATTTAATCATATTGATGTAATCCACGGAGAACCATATATCATAGCAATGAGTAAAGGAGCGAAGAAAAAATACATAAAGGACGTAAATGAAGGCATCTACTGGATAAGTGAGGAACCACCTCTAAAATCTTTCAAAAAGTTCCACTCAAATTCCTGATTTAGTAATAACACCAAGGGAATGAGGGGAGTAAGGCACCCTTATAATGACCCCCTCATGAAAATTGCCCATATTGGACCAATTGAGGGTAGTAAAATTGGGATTAATTGTGCTTGTTGATTTCAAAAAAATCCTAGTGTCGAGTTAGGAAAAGAGGAATTAAATAATGAATACTTGGTTCTAACTTGATCTCAAGTTCAACAACCGATGTTCGACGAGGAAAATTCTCAAAAGGAAGGCAATTGTGGAGAAACCTCCGAAAGAATAAAAACAAATGACCATAAAGACTAATTTTCCGACAACTGGATGACACCTTTCATCAAATATTTGCAGAAAGGTATAATATCCAAAGAAAGAAATGAATCGCAAAAACTAGGGTACCAAGCCCCTTTATATACTATAGTTGATGGAATATTATATAGACAAGAGTACTAACACCTTACTTGAGATATATCATCGTGGAAATGGGAGATAAACTGCTAAGGGATGCCCATGGAGGGTTCTACGAGGATCATTCCAATGGGGTAAAATTAGCAAAGAAATTAATAAGGCAAGGATATTATTGGCCCCATATGACAGAGGACGCTTTAACCAACATTAAAAGATGTGATAAATGTCATAGGTTTTCCAGAATTCTGTGATTGCCACTGAGTAAATTAACCACTATTGCTAGTCCATGGCCTTTTGATGTATGGGGAATTAACTTGATTGGGCCTCTTCTGGTCTCAAAAGGAGGAGCAAAGTTTGCAATAGTGGCTATTGATTACTTTACCAAGTGGGCAGGGGCTGAACTATTATCAAACATTACTATTGGAAATTTCTGAAATTTGTCATCAAGAATATAGTCACTAGATTTAGACTCTTAAATAAGATTATCTCTAACAACGAAACTCAATTTGAGAGTGAGAAATTCACTCAGTTCTGTGAGAAGAACGGAATAGTAAAATGATTGTCATCAGTAGCTCATCCAAAAGCTATTGGGAAATGAAGGCGGAAAATAAGACCATTAAGAACATCTTAAAGAAACGACTGGGCAAAGCCAAATGAAATTGGGTAGAAAAACTTCCTCATATTTTATGGTCATACAGGCTTTAATAAAAATAGCTACTGGACATATCCCATATACTTTAACATATGAATTCAAAGCCATGCTATCAGTTGAGGTCGAGGTCTCATCATGTCGATGGATTGCTTATATCTACGAAACAAACCAAGATATAAAGAGGGAATTACTCTATTTACTTAATGAATTAAGAGATCAAGTCACCATATGAATGATTGAATACCAACGAGAATCTTCAAATATTATAATTCAAAAGTAAAAGGAAGAGCATTTAAGAAAGGGGATCTAGTGCTATGAAGAGTAATGGAAAATACTAAGGATCCCGAGGATGGTCCACTGGGACCAAACTGAGAAGGGCCACTGGTTATTCATGAAGTTATTCCTCTGAGAACTTATCGATTATGCAGACCAAATGGAAATGTGACACCAAGAACATGAAATGCTAAGCATTTAAGACCATACTTACAACTTTGGATGAATTAAATGGATTCTCAAAGACCTTTTACATAAATAATTGCCTCCGGACTAAGATGCGATATGTTTAACTTGACTCCTAACCGAATGAGGTTAGTCAGATTCGTTAAGCAGAAGCACATCTCATATCTAAAAGAGGAGATTTAAGCCTTTGATCCTATCATAAGGCCTCGCCAAAGCAACCATCCAAAGAATGGTGATCAATTAAGACTTTGATCCTATCGTCAGGACTAGTCAAAAAAACCATCTAAGGGAGAGGCACGAGAAGCCCACCGCAAGGCCTGGCCAAAGCAATCATCAAAAGAATGGTGGTCAATTAAGCCTTTGATCCTACTACCGGGCCTGGTAAAAGCACCCATCCAAAACCGATGGATGAGAAGTCTTTGGTCCCATCGCAAGGCTTGGCCAAAGAAACCATCCAAAGATTGATGGTCAATCAAGCCTTTAATCCCACTGTCGGGCCTAGTCAAATCACCCATCCAAGGATGATCGACGAGAAACGTTTGGTCCTTCTAAGGCCTGGTCAAAGCAACCGTCCAAAGAGCAGTGGTCAATTAAGCCTTTGATCCCATCGTCGGGCCTGGTCTGTTATCCGGCTTTTAAATAAAGCAGCTTTCAGATGAATGCGGACATCATGACGAAGACGAAATGGTTTAAGGACTCAGGGGCAAGCTTGGAATGAAAATTAGATGAGACTTCAAAATTTTTGGAGTCTAGTTCAAAAGCAAAAGTAGGTTGGTACCGACATGAAATCATGTCGGTACCGAGTTCTTTTTATGAGCTTGGGTGACTTCTTATGTTTCGGCCAATGTATATATGGCTAAAGTGGTCGTCCTGGGGCCCATTTCTGAAGGAGTTAGTGAACAACTCTAGAAAACTATGTAGAAAAGGATAAGTACTAGATGAGTCAGATCATCTTGGCATCAAGCAGAATTACTAGGAAAAAGTACTTGTGGCTTGGAGGATTGAAGATACAAGATGGAGTAGAGGGGATTTAAGTGGTTTGCATTAGGCATATCATGTCGATACCGAAATGATTCATGTCGGTACTGACATGATTTTATGATAGGTGGACTTTGTCTTCCCTCATACTTTCTTGAATCTGCATTTTTACCTGGTCTTTCATGATTTGAGGACTTCGGTGGAAGATTCTTCTATAAAAGGTAAACCTAGAGCAATTTTTAGAGGACTTTTGGCCATTACTCTCTTCATCTCTTATCTTTACTCAAGTTTTATCACCTAATGGCTGTTTGGATCTGTTATAACCGATACAGTTCTTGTACTTGTGATAAAACCATTCTAAATAAGATTATAGTGGATGCAGGCCATAGAATTTGCCGAACCAATATAGAAATCAATGTGTTTTTATTTCTGTCTAGTTGATTTCTATTAAATCTACCATTCTTATCTAATTTGGGGTGTTGTGCCACTTTTTGGCCCAACATTATTTTGGTGCTTTCACTGAGAGTTGAACTCAGAAGTAGATCTTGCTTTTATTTTGGATTGGAACGTCCAAAAGTTGGATATAATGCTTCTTGTTGCTGATTTGGACATTCAATTGTTGAACTAATGTCACTTAGAAGATTTGGTAAATCTGGAGCTATAGCTGGTGGAGAAGATGAAGCTTCTCACCATAATAAAGATACTAACCAACTGCAGTGCATCTCCTAGACCATCTTCCCCTCCAAAGATAGTGATGAGAGTGGAGTTTGATGAGATGATGATTGACTTGAATCAAAAAATGGTTGATAGCCAGGAGTCACTTATTGAGAAGATGGATACTAGCATTACCTTGTTGACCCAACAATCCCAAAGGCCTAGGAGCAATAGAAGTGATGCATCACCTTTCGATTCTAAAAAGGAGAATTCATATGCTTCTGGCCAGAAGAGAAGAGATGGTAAGCAGAAGATAAAGGAGTAGATTGCAAGAGCATTAAGGAGAACGGCTAAAGGAGGTGGCTAACTTTTTGCCAGAGCAGGACAACTCGATACCAAGAGGTTTAAGGTCGGTACCAGGAAGAATCTGGATGACCTTGGGTTGAAAAAGTTGGATGTCGTGAACTTGGAAGATAGGGAGGATGACTTGCATGACACTGGCAATAAGGTTAGACCGAATGATGGAGTTCATGATGATGGTGCTCAAACAACAACCACGGAGCTAGCTAGGTGTTAAAGAAGATCCGTAGAAGTGACTCTCACAGATATAGGAGATCCTATACATCATCGAGCGAATAGAGGTCATATGCAGAGTAAAACACTCGGTGCTGCTCCAGATAATTGTTTTCCGAATCACTAGGATAGTGAAGAGCATATTGCTAATATGATAAAGCAGACGATGGAGGAAAATTGATGGAGAAAGAACAAAGATTGGGGTTCCGCACTTAGCAGAACTCCATTCACAGAGAACATTTTGTGGAAGGAATATCCTAGAAAATTTACAATGCCCTCGATGTCGTCATATAATGGGACCCAGAAACATCAATTCAAGTAGGAATGGCACATAGATGATGCCAAGGCGACGGATGCAGTTCGGTGTAGATGTTTCCCCATCTTTTTAGATAGAGTGTGTTGATGTGGTTCACTCGGTTCCCACCAAAATCCATTTCGACTTTTGATTAATTGGCTAAGAATTTTTTGGAGTAATTCTGGCTCCACGCTGCTCGGCCTAAGAATGTGATGTCCTTGTCGGGCATTTTCTTAGGGTCCTGAAGTGTCATTAAAAGGCTTTTTCAATAGACTTAATATTTCAGTCATAGAGGCAAACAATCTAAAGGAGGATATGGTGTTGATGGCTTTGGTCTAGGAGATACACACCGATACAGATTTTGAAAAAATGACTGAGGATGAAACAACCAACTACCATGGAGGAGTTCCACTAAAAGTTCTTGGGCTTGGAAGAGGCAAACCTAGTATCCGGGAAAGCTGGCGTGGACAGTCGAAAGATGTAGTTCAAAGTAATGTTGCAATAAACAAACCCGTAAGATCATCGATAATGTTGCTATGAATGTGAGTAATACAAACAACCAAAAGAAAAGTAATCGGGGCGCTGTAGGTAGGAGGAATGATGCTAGAAAGCGTCTAAGAATTATAAGACCAAAGGAGTATACGCCTCTAAATGACACGCTTGAAATTATCTGCTTTACCACACAAGGGACAGAGAGATATAGAAAGCAGCCTTGGAGGGAGGCGATGGAAGCAGAAAGGCGCTCAGAGAAGTATTGCCGCTTTCATCAGACACATGGGCATAATACCAACAAGTGTCATTATTTGAAGGAACATAAATGAAGAATTGATCCATAAGAGAAGGCTGTAGTAATATGTTATAGATATATAAAATAGCAGACAGAATGTTGAAATCCAAGGGCCGAATGCTTAGGGGAATCGGCCTGGACCCAACGGGGAGGGCATAGGCGACCTGACGGAAGGATCATGATAAATACAATAATCGAAGGACCTCATTCGGTGGAGAAAACTTGGAATGAGATGGAGCAGTATGTTAATCCTTTGAAGCATGTACCGCAGGAGAGATGCTTTGCCATTGAGGACAAAGCTCTGACTAAGCAGCAGAGATTGATAATCGATGATATAGTCTTTTATAACATGAATTCTGATGAGATTGAAGCACCAACCTTTGATCCCAAGGTGATAACGACCATTGTGGGCCCAGCTACTATACGCCAAGTCTTAGTGGACAGTGGAAGCTCAGTGAATATTCCGTTCAAAAGGACTTTTGATCAGATAAAAATCTGTCCTAAGGACATCAAGCCTTGTAAATCTATGATTCAAGGATTTACGGGAGAGGCAAAGGAGCCTATTGGGACTATCGACTTGTCTATGCAGTTGGAAGAAGGAGACCGCAAGATTGTGCTTGTTCAGAAGTCTATAATTATTGATGAATTCTCGACGTATAATGCCTTTTTGGGCCGACTAACCCTAACTAGTTTCAGAGTAGCACTAGCTCCTTAGTGCTTGATGATGAAATTCCCCATAGAGAGTTGGGTCGGATCAACTCGAGGCGAACAGAGTGCTGGCCGGGAATGTTATGTTGTTGAGCTCAGAGAGGCAAAGCGATTGATGAAAGGAAAGGGTGCAGAGAGAGCTCTGTACATCAAGGATGCAGATGCATAACAACCAATGCCTAAGCCCTGGATCAGGAACCATAGCAAATTCTTTAAGCATGTGGATCCAAGGAAGCAGTCAGAGGAAGTGCGCACAACACTAGTTGAGCAGATGGTCAATGTCCTGATCGATATAGATGATCCAACTTAGATCCTTAAGATCAGATTTCAGTTTAGCCCCAAATTGAGGAAGGAGTTGATGGGTTTTCTCTGAGAAAACCAAGATGTGTTTACTTCGACGCATTCGAAAATGCCCAGGATATCATCGAAGATAGCGTGCCATACATTGAATGTGGACTAGGAATATCCTCATGTAACATAGAAAGATGTAGTCTGGGTCCAGAGAGATCTACTGTGTTGAAAGAGGAAGTGGATAAGGTAAAGGCTAATGGCTTTATCCATGACGCATTGTACCCTCAATGGGTATCGAACCCCGAGCTGGTCAAAAAGGCAAATGGGAAGTGGCAGACATGCATTGATTACTTAGACCCAAATAAAGCATGCCCAAAGGACAACTTTCCACTACCCAGAATCGACCAGCTAGTAGACGGAACCACCAGACATGAGCTGCATTCTTTCGTGGATGCTTACTCCGGCTATTACCAGATACCGATGCACATTCTACACTAGGAGCACACAAGTTTTATAATGGATTTGGGACTATACTACTACCGAATGATGCCGTTCAATTTGAAGAACACTAGAGCTGCCTACCAGAGATTGGTGTATTCCATGTTTAAGGACCAAATCGGATGGACAACGGAAGTGTATGTGGATGATATGCTCATGAAGTCATGGCTACCGATGAACCACACGGAAGAACTTTTGAAAACGTTCAATGTGCTGTGAAGGTATGGGATGAAATTAAACCCATTGAAGTGTTCCTTCGGAGTTATTTCGACAAATTTTTAGGAATTATCATGAATTCAAGGGGCGTTGAGGCTAACTCAGAGTAGATTAACTCCTTAAAACATGTAACTGACCCAAGGACAAGGAGGGAAATGCAGATCTTGAAAGGGAAGATTACCGTGCCGAGTCAGTTCATCTCAAAGGCAACTGATAAATGCATACCATTCTTCGATGCCTTTTAAAAGGAGAAAAGAAATTTTGTCTGGACGAAGGAAAGCCAGAATGACTTTTAGGAATTGCTGGAGCATATGAAAAGACCACTGGTCATATCTAAGCCTTTGGATGGAGAAGGTAATGTAACAACCCGCACCTTAATGGGCCCAAATTTCGACAAAAATCAAAAACCAAGTCCATCAAAGCATGGATCATTGGATAGAAATCTAAACTCACAGCGGAAACAATAATAAGATAAGAATACTGATTATGACTACCATCTTGGAACTAAGGGTATTCCTTGGATATAAGACTTTCACATCAGTATCGAGCATGAGAGAAAGAAGACTCTCCAATAACAAAGTACATCTAACTCCAGTGACATGTTCCTCTAAATCTATTCTGTGGTATGTAATGAGGAAGGGGTCAGAACAACGTTCTGGTGACTGGAAAAATATAAACTGTCCATAACATAAACTTATACCGATAGATTTTCATTTAATTGTTATGTCCATCGAAGTTAGTAATTCTAATCTAACCTTGCCTTGCACACACGATTACACACTTCAAGGTACGAAATATTGATGAAGCCACATCAACCACCCAATACTTCCAAATCCATTAGCCACTTAATACTTCTAAATATGAAGCGGGCTTCTATAATACTTTTAAAAAGAGAAATAAACAGACTCTATCATTTACGATCTTAATTGAGGTAGACCCCGTCATTTAAGACCTATTCCTAAGGCGATTTCCTAACAATGTTGTTAATGGTCAGTGGGTCCTAACTACAAGACCTCTAACCACTATTTAAGGCTTTTGACATTTAATGTCCAACTTTTACCGCATCTATCGCTGAAAAATTGTAATTATGTAATAAATAGTACCCAAGCCACTTAATACCTTTCATTAGAAAATAGGCAGACTCTGGTCTTTTAAGACCTTAACTAAGGCAGACCCCATTATTCAAGACCTATCCTCAAGGCGTTCTCCTAAATGGTACTATTATTATTTCGGCTTAAACAGTGTAAGGGACTTTACCCAATCCACCTAATACTTCCCAGTGGAAAATAGGTAGACTCCGTCATTTAAGACCTAGTTCCAGAAGCGTGCTCCTCAATGGTACTATCTAGCTACCATTGCTTGGAAATCTCATTGGGTTACTTAATACTTCTTTTATAGGAAATAGGAGGAATTTATAATCACTTAAGACTCCAAACCTGAAGCGAACCCTTCCCGAGATATCCACTCTCACACTTTAATCATAAATATGGCATCTCATTAGGTTACTTCTTTCGGTAGGGAGGTGGACCCTTCAGCCACTTAAGACCTCTACACTGAAGCAAACCCTTTTAAAGACATCCTTATTTATTTATTTGGAATCTCACTATTTTACTTAATACTTCCATTTAGGAGAGAGACGAACCGTTCAGCCACTTAAGACCTCAAACCAGAAACGAACCCCTATGGACATATCCCTCACCGCTCCTAATTCCAAATTTGGACCATTTATTACTTTCCAATTAAGAAAGCAAGCCCAATCTCTCACGTCGTCATGGGTCGTTGGATTAGTGATGTCTCACATCAGTAGTAAGTACACCCGACTTCTGGTAGCCTCAAAGTTAAGGGCAGTCTTTCGTCGAGTGACTCTACTGACCTCGCATCACTAAACCACTAAATCCAATTAACCATCCTAAGTCTTTATTTTTATTAGCTTAGGTAGACATTAGACTTAGCTTACAAATTCCCTTTTTATTTAAGCTAATAAGATTTATCTTAAATATTTTTCTACCCATAAATCCCCGTTTAATGCGCATAAATGTCAGTTTGTCCATAAAATCCTAACGGACATTTCCTAAGACATTTATATACGATTACTAATTTCAAATTAGTGACCTTTTATATTTATTCCATTTTTATTAGTCCCTTTAATCCATTTACCTTATTAATTTATTACAACTTCCACATTTATTATGATTTATTGGAGTTACAACATTTTAAATTCTTTTCTTATTAGTTAATTATCCTAAACGCAAATATTACGTGTAAGCGTCGTTATTAGCTTTTTATTTAATTATTATAAGTGTAGTAATTACATACAAATATTCATTTTTATAAAATATGTTCTAGTTATATATCTTCACTAGAAAATAGTTTTTCATGTTAAATTGTTGGAATCATGTTGATCCGTTATAAATTTCATAAATTAGTCCAAAATAAAAGATTTAACTTTAAAATATGAAAGATTACATCATTTGATTTTACAAGGAATAATCATTTCTTTTTATTACTGAAATAGATAGTGTAAAATACAATGAATACATACTTTGCATGTCTCTTTCTCTTTCTATTTGCATATATTCTCTATTAGATCAAACGTTGTATCTTTCCAAAAAGGAAAGAAATCAAACTAATTTACAAATATTAAACAGATTTAAATTCCATCAGTTTAAAATATAGAAAAGTTTATATTCTAACAAGATTAGGGTAATAATCCAATATAAAATTCTTATGCAACCTATTTTAGATATGGAATAAATTTCATGTAAATTAATATTCTAAATTTATACTTTTGGGACTGATTTCCAGATCAGGTGTATACAACGCTAAACCAATTTATAACCAAGAAAATGTAGGCGATATTTATTATATTCAGATCCTATTCAATTCATTACCTACAACACACATACAATTATCCAATTAGGCATAAAAACCAAATAAACATCAAAGGGATAATATTCATATTATAACAATCTATAAAACTTTCCACTCACCTTTTAAAAGCGATCCAAATCTTCGGATCTGAAGTAGAACCTTTGATTCATCTCCAAATCCTTTTAATCCAAGATATATGTATAAAAGGGTATATACATATATTATAATTATAGATCCGAGAAGAGATTTGGGATTAGGAGAGAAAATAGGTACAAATATATAAATTACATCAAACACGCATATGGTTGATTCTCTTCTCTTTTTTTTATTAGATTTCCACTCTTCTCTGATTTGTATGAATACAGATACAAACATCTTATCTTTATAATTTAAATAGAAGGTGGAGAAGAAGAAATGGCAGAGCTTTGCAACCGCTTTCAAAAAAATATGAGAAGATAAGGGAGGGCTAGGCCTGAATTGATAGGCGCTAGAATCAACCAGAACCGTTAGATCGAAATATATTAATTCTGGGCCGTTGCAGCCTAGGTTTATTGGAGCCGCCAGGTCGCTACCGGTCGACCACCCTTGGGTGACCGGTCGAACACTAGGTGTCGACCGTCTCCAATAATGGATCAGCTTGTGGGCCCGAGTAATTAATATAAAAACATCAATTATTTATTATTTAATTATTTTCGTTCCGAATTCGTTTTTCGTCTGTAACTTCTTCGTCTGAACTCCGATCGCGAAAACTCCAAATATGAAAGTTGCTTAGAATTTTACCACGAACACAAGTGTGCAAGTTTCATAGTCAAATTCTATAATTTGGACAAATTCCATTTTCGAAACCTAATTAATTAACTACTAATTAAATAGCTAATGCTAAATTACGGGGTGTTACATTCTTCCCCTCTTAAAAAGAATTTCGTCCCCGATATTTCACCAATGATTAAGTCAAGATTTTAGCTTCTAATTATCCTAAACTACACAACACATGAGTGTACAACAAATTTTGCAACCAAACGTGCATAAGTGCATAGTATATTACTGTATCACCACATAGAAAATATGTATGCAAAATGATTCTAAATCGGATCCTCCTATATGATTGCATTTCTTTAAAAAACATTTTTGAAAAATATGATGCAAACAACCTATATATATATACTGGCAGTTCTACATGTATGCAGCCTTTTGAAAAATCCTACCAATCAAAACCCCCATACTCCTACAAAAAAAAAGTATGAAGCAACAAATTTGGCATCCACTTCCTATCATCCAATAATCTAATGCATCGAAAAATCGCTTCATAAACTTTACTCCTATGCCGGAAAAAGGAATTTAGGCGGAGAATTTAACATTCTTACCATACTATAATCTTCATATTTCCATAGTACGGTGGAAATTTCCTCGCTGCCCCAGATTTACTCAAAATTTACCATGTATAAAACGCATAAGGAGGCTTAATTTCAAGCTCTAAAACGGAATGAAGTCTAAAAATAGACTAGTGGCGTTGTCGACAAGGTATGGAAATAGAAATTTCAATGCTAAAATAGCTTTTTCCCTATTATCGCTTGCATTTATCGCATTGTCGACCCTAATGCACCACTAAATTTGCAAATTTTAACTCTGTTTGCCTTCCCTACGCCTAACATGTGGCCTTCAAATCAAAGTTTTCATAAACAATTTCTCACTTTTCAAATTTTTACGTCATTTGGAAAATAAAATCCCAAAATATTTAGACGCACGCTTTCCCTTGAAATAAAATTATGAACAAAAAATCTAAAAATAATTTAAGAATCAAAAATAACTAAAACGCAAAACTTTTTCTTACTCTTTTTTTCTTCAAAAGGGAACTTTTAAAATCAATGGGAAATTTTCCAAAATATTTTCCTTCTCAAAAATTTTAATGAATCAAGCTACACTTTTAGCGTAGTTGGAAGTCGGTTATGCGCCAAACGCATAAACCAAATTCAAAAATTCTACAACTAAGCTCTACCCAAGAATTTGACATTTTAATTAAAAATGTCAACACGTCTATTATACAAGAATTTTAGTTTCTAAGGAACATGAGCAATGACCCGTGATATCAAAACAACTTTGTCGCGTCCTTCGTTAAAATTTCCAACTATTCTAAATTTCCAGTCATTTTGCATTTACTCTTGGTTAGGTATCTTTAGGAGATTCCCATATTTATATTGTTTCTCTAATACGCATACATATATGAGCAGTTTGCATATCCAGAAACAATAAAACATAAAATGAATAGAAACTCATAATATCATGCATGTCTTTTACAACAGACAACTAACAATTTTACAGCCCAATAACCCAAAAGAAAAAAACAAATGCTAAAAATAAAAAGATACAACAATCCTAAATAAAACACCGCCTAAGAACTGTGAGATGGTCTCGCTCTACGGCTGGAGCTATAGCTATTGCCGCGACCACGGAATGGTCGTAACATGGTGGCTATGAACCTGACGGATAGCAACAAGCTCAAGACTCATGTATCCCTCGGCGCCGCGTGTTATCCCCTACTGCTGGTGCTGCAGCTCTAGTGGTGGTACAGGTGGTGCAGGAGGCGGTAAAGGAATTGTGATGCCCCACCTCTATACTCACACTAGCCCTGTGCAATTAAAGTGCCCTGCCGCTCCATAGCGTTTGAGGTGTGAAAAGTTGTAGCAGAGATATATCGAGGATACAGCAAGATATAGCGGACGACTTTAAAAAGAGGAATGATGAACAATCTACATTAAAAAGAGGAACAAGTATTACTTATTATTTCCCACCAAGCAAAACAAGTTATAAAAAATGAAGATAAACAAAGTTGACACTTGAAAAGTCAGAACTAGTTATAATAACCAACAGCCTATATCATTGTTACATCAACTTTGAAGTTACCATAAAACTTAAAAGTATGATATCAAGCAAAATCCTTATTTATAGGAAACGAGGATATAGCAGGGCAACAAAATCGGGGATATAGCGGATTATTGCCCTAATATCGAGGATAATAGCGAATCCACTATATTGGGCCACTTTATTGGAATATCGTTTCCCCAAAAGTCCGCTACGGGATATATCAGGGATATATCAGGGCAATATCAGGGAATTAACTGCATAGCACTAGCCAAGGACACTACGGGGTAATGCTGTTGAGTCAAGATTTTTATATAGTTTTGATTTCTGACAAAGGGATAAACCGTGATCGTCAAAAAGAAGTCATTCATTGAGACACAACGAGCTTCATACATTAGAGGTGGATTATTTGGTATGTTGGTAATATTAGTTATGTTAAAATCTATCCTCAAAATAATCATGTATCTCAAAAGAATCGATGTATAAACGTTTTTGATGACAGCGCACATTCACTGTGCAATTTAACAGCGACCGGTCGACCGGTCCAAAACCAGGCGGTCGACCGTTCCTGTGTAAATTGCACAATAAACGTGCACACATGCACATAACGTCTATATATTTGAAATTTTCGTCTACTGGTCATTTTTGACCTGTCGACCGTTTTTAAACAGAAAGCAACCTTTCCCAAAAGACACTTCTTTCTTCAATGGTTGCTTCTCTTTCCTTTCATCAATGATCACATCTTTTAATGGCTACTCTTCACAAAGAGTTACAACCATTTATTCTCTATATAAACATATCTAAATCATTGATTGAAATACAACAATTCTTTGCTTTAAAATTCTGATCTTAATTTCTAAATACTCTTGCATTCAAAAAGCTTTCTACTTCAAAATTGCTTATTGAATCATTGAAATTATTTCATATCTTTTGATTCAAATAAGTAATATACTTCCTTCAATCTTCATAAACATCATTCACATATTTTGAGGATAAGATTATAGGAAGGGTGTACTACAAGTGACAAATCAGTGTTGTTAAGAGCACAAGTTGTCAACGACAATTGTATTTATTTTTGTTGAAGTCCTCGGTGTTGTAAGAGGCACGAAATCCCGTTCGGCTGTTCGGGTGTTATAAACCTGTTCCTCCGGGTGAAGCGAGGTAGTTGGTAGTGAAATCCAGATAGAAGTCTGGGACTGGACGTAGGACGGGAGGTCCGAACCAGTATAAAAATCCCTGGTGTGATTTTTACTGTTTACTGCATTTACCATTCTATATCTGTGAATTGCTATATAGTTAGTTTATTGAATATTTACTTATATAGCAATTGTATATAACATTCCGCATATATTAGTCCATATTACACGATCCACAATTAGTGTGCACAAGCGTACACGCTTTCATTTGGTATCAGAGCACGGTCATCATATAACCGTAAAACCGTTATTTGATATATTCTTGTAATATGGCAAATAACGCAAGTACTAGCTCTAGCACTTACACGGAAGGTCAATCAACACAAAGACCTCCATTCTTTAATGGTCTCAACTATAGCTATTGGGCTACACGTATGTCATTTTTCATGCAATCAAATAGCTATGATGCTTGGAATGCTACTCAAAAAGAAATAGTAAATCCAACAACTGAATATTCAGAATGGACAACGACTGAGAAAACAGCAGCAGCTGTAAATGCAAAGGCAATAAATATGTTGTTTTGTGCATTAGACCAAAATGAATATAACCGTGTTAGTATCTGCTCTACTGCATATCAAATTTGGCAAACGCTGAAAACCACTCATGAAGGTACTAACAAGGTTAAACAAGCCAAAATAGCCATGCTGAAGAGTCAGTTTCAAAATTTCAAAATAAAACCGAATGAGACAATCAATGATATGTATTCAAGATTTCAAACTATTCATCATGCACTTATCGGATTAGGGCAAAAATATTCAGATTTTGATGTTGTTTCAACAGTCCTACATTCTCTGACTAGTGAATGGGAAGGAAAAGTATTAGCAATTGAAGAAGCTAATGACCTTTCCATCATGAAGCCAGATGAATTGATAGGAAATTTAATGTCCTATGAAGCAAATTTGCAGGCTAGAAAAGAACAGAAAGAAGAGAAGAAAAATGTAGCATTTCATGCTGAGAAAGATGAAAATGAATCAGATTCTGAAGATGAAGATTTGGCATTCATTGCAAAAGGATTCAAAAAATTCCTAAAATATCGAAAAGCCAGTCGCTACAACAAAAGGAAACCTGGATCAAGCAAACCATCTTCATCAACTATAGAATGTTTCAACTGTCACAAAAAGGGGCACATGCAGAAGGATTGTCCAGAACAGAAGAAGAAGTCAGAAAATGATAAATTCAAACATAAGAAGGACAAGTCAAAGAAACGAGCCTTCTCAGTAACATGGGATGATTCAGACTCATCCTCATCTGAAAGTGAAAGTGATCAGGAAAATGAACAAGCTAATGTTTGTTTTATGGCAACAGAAGATGAGGTACAAATTCCTACATTTGATGAATTACTTGATATAAATTCTGAGTTGATAGTCAAATATAAAGACATAAAACGTCAATTAAAAGTAGCCAAAGCAGATTTGAGTAGAGTAGAGTTTGAACGAGATATGTTAAAAGACGAGAAGAAAATATTAGAAGAAGAACTTGAAAAACTTCAAGAATCATCATCTAATGTTGACTCTCAATTATCTCAAATTGAAACTCAAAAAGAGAAAAATGATGCTCTCGCTACTGAAAATCATGAGCTTAAGGCAAAAGTCAAAAATCTGGACCTAGAAAAGGCGAGCTTACAAACTAAGTTAGATGATATAACTCAAAATGTTTCTAACTTTAACAAAGGTCGAGAAAATTTGACAAAAATCATTGAAAGTTCACAATCTGTTTCAAATAAACAAGGTTTGGGATATAGGAAACCAGAAACCAAGAAACATCTTGGTAATGGAAGGAAAAAGAAAGTACAAAAGACTGAAACTAAGAAAAATCTTAGTGTATTATATTCCAAACCAAAACCAGTTGTGAAATTTCAGAAGAAAAATGTCAAGACTATCAAAATATGGGTTCCTAAAACAAATAACAATTTGATTAGGAATAAATATATTCAGAATTTCATGAATACTGTACATCTTAATACTAATTATATATATAAAGGGGATACCGGACCCGTATGGGTTTGGACTCCTAAGACCTAACTCTTAGGACCCCATAAAAAGTGGGTACCATGGACTTAATTTTATTTTTTGCAGGTCCCACTTAAGAAAAGAGGAAAGTGGATATTGGACTTAACGAAGATTCAACCAATCTTCCTTCTCCCACTCTTCATTAATTTTGTATCGTTGTTTATTTTCTTTTGTAATCACTCATTTAATAACAATTAAATATTATAATAAGAGTGATATACAATTTATAGGACACAACTATATTGAAAACAGGCTGAACTGAGCTTCCAGAACAGCACCGGTCGACAGCTCAAAATGGACCGGTCGACCGTTTTGCTCTCTGGATAAAAACGGTCGACCGCCCCATTTTTACCGGTCGACCGGTTACGAGCATTCTTTTTTTTTTTTTAATATATCCGTCCGTTCATTTTTATGTGACTCTTAACTCTTGATCTTTGGTAGTAGTCTTATTTTGCTTATACTCTGAATTATATATTTTATATCCTATATTTTAATAAACTCCTTTTTGTCGATGACAAAGGGGGAGAAAATTGTGCTAACAGTATATATGCAGGAAAATATAGAGTTACAGGCACAATCTCAGGGGGAGATCAAATACAGGGGGAGATTCATAACTATGTTGTCATCAATCAAAAAGGGGGAGAATGTTGAGTCAAGATTTTTATATAGTTTTGATTTCTGACAAAGGGATAAACCGTGATCGTCAAAAAGAAGTCATTCATTGAGACACAACGAGCTTCATACATTAGAGGTGGATTATTTGGTATGTTGGTAATATTAGTTATGTTAAAATCTATCCTCAAAATAATCATGTATCTCAAAAGAATCGATGTATAAACGTTTTTGATGACAGCGCACATTCACTGTGCAATTTAACAGCGACCGGTCGACCGGTCCAAAACCAGGCGGTCGACCGTTCCTGTGTAAATTGCACAATAAACGTGCACACATGCACATAACGTCTATATATTTGAAATTTTCGTCTACTGGTCATTTTTGACCTGTCGACCGTTTTTAAACAGAAAGCAACCTTTCCCAAAAGACACTTCTTTCTTCAATGGTTGCTTCTCTTTCCTTTCATCAATGATCACATCTTTTAATGGCTACTCTTCACAAAGAGTTACAACCATTTATTCTCTATATAAACATATCTAAATCATTGATTGAAATACAACAATTCTTTGCTTTAAAATTCTGATCTTAATTTCTAAATACTCTTGCATTCAAAAAGCTTTCTACTTCAAAATTGCTTATTGAATCATTGAAATTATTTCATATCTTTTGATTCAAATAAGTAATATACTTCCTTCAATCTTCATAAACATCATTCACATATTTTGAGGATAAGATTATAGGAAGGGTGTACTACAAGTGACAAATCAGTGTTGTTAAGAGCACAAGTTGTCAACGACAATTGTATTTATTTTTGTTGAAGTCCTCGGTGTTGTAAGAGGCACGAAATCCCGTTCGGCTGTTCGGGTGTTATAAACCTGTTCCTCCGGGTGAAGCGAGGTAGTTGGTAGTGAAATCCAGATAGAAGTCTGGGACTGGACGTAGGACGGGAGGTCCGAACCAGTATAAAAATCCCTGGTGTGATTTTTACTGTTTACTGCATTTACCATTCTATATCTGTGAATTGCTATATAGTTAGTTTATTGAATATTTACTTATATAGCAATTGTATATAACATTCCGCATATATTAGTCCATATTACACGATCCGTAATCAGTGTGCACAAGCGTACACACTTTCATTTGGTATCAGAGCATACATACTTTCAAATGCCGTCGACTAGCATGAAGAATAAGGCTGTTGAGGAACGACCATTTGTGTAATTGCTTTGTGCGAGTACCGATATGTCAGATAATATAACTTACATTTCATTTCAAGAGGAAATCTGACATATCAAATACAAACTCAAAGCTACCACACAGTGCTATGTGGACTTCGAAAACAAATATAGAAATAAACATAACACAAATCAGTCGCAGATATTCATTTCACAAAGGCGGAAACAGATATGAATATAACACATAAAAGTGTACATCAAAAGTGGTCAAACTAGATCCACTACATCACAAAAAGAATAGATACAAGCTAGACAAAAGAATATGTATACAACAAGGAGTCTCTATCTCAAATGTATACTAACAAAAACTACCAAGCTAAAGTAGTTAGCCAAAAGTCAGGTGACGGACCCTGATAAGAAGTCAAGCAGAAGCACCTGAAATACCTCGGTCTGTCCCGAGTATTATTTAAGAAGAAAATAATAAAAGGATCAGTCTAGCTATAAATATCAGATAAAATGAGATAGGATAAGAGATATAACTAAAACGTATGATAACAATAATGCCATATTGTGACAAGTATACATCAATTAACAACAAAAATCATACAATATCTCAAATCATCTCAAACATCCAAAAAGAATCACATTCTTTAAATTATTCACCAAAAACACAAATAATTGATAGAGCTCATCAATGCCTATCATCAAATTGGTGAAACACAAATTCTAGAAATCAACAACGAGAAATTCAGAAAACACATAAGGGGAAGGCCTATCACAAACGGGAGCATGAAAACTCACCAACACGTGTATCACAAATGGGTCGCTATCCCATGGTCGCTAACCATAAAGCTGGTGCAACGACGTAGTACACTAATGGTACGCCCGATGAACCTGATACTCAAATAATTCGGAACAACGACGTAGTACAATAACGGTACGCCCGATGAACCTGATACTCAAATAATTTGGAACGACGACGTAGTACAATAACGGTACGTCCGATGAACCTGATAAGCTGGGACAACGACGCAGTACAATAACGGTACGACCGATGAACCGAACTCCATAAAACCATAGGTCGCTAGCCTATAAAAAGAATGAGACGAAGCTCCATAAAACGAGGTACAGTCCCCCACGTGGACAAAGAGACATCTCATATCGCTAGTCTAAACCATAAAATGATCACCATCGATCAATGAAAAGTGTGAACCACACTAAGCTAGTAAATATAAGAGTTTAGCTTCGTGTCCCATAACCACTGGCTTAACTTGAATATTTACGAACAAATTGTAGATTTCCACTCGAAAATTGTCACAAGGGTTCAATCGAACAAGTCCAAGAATTAACCGACGAAGTAAACGCAAGCGTTTCATACCACTTGTTTTACTAAGCCGTTTAATTAGATTTATCATACGAATGAGGTAAAGGTTTGTATATACTAATAGATTGGAAAACGATTTTATAAACGAGCTTTGTATTTAAATGTAGCATTGAAATCGTGGTTGTGAAAGAGTTTGAGTATTTACTACTAGTATAGAAACCTTTGTATTTTAAAGTAACAAATCATAGAAATGATTGTAGAAACAATCAATCACCAAAAATTCACATACAAAGACGTGAATCAAATCCATAGAAATCGATACCGAATCCATCAAAATGGATATTCCCAAAAATCCCGAAAAAGAAGTCATCAAAGTCGATAAAGTGATAATAACTAATCGGAGCAACTAAAATCGATAAACAATGGAAATTCAATCAAGAAAAGCCTAAACAGGCAAAATACACAGTTCCAAACGTCTGGGGGTCAATCCAGAGTCTGGATTTAGGTTTTGGAAATTCCAAAAAAACCTTCCAAACGTCTGGTTCGGCAATCTAGACGTCTGAAACCCTTTCAGACATCTGAAATTATAATTCAGATGTATGAAATTAGTCTCTGCCATTCTATTTTTCAGCCGTATGATTTTCTTTTGTCCAGGGCCTATAACCAAACGTCTGGACTTGAATTCCAAACGTCTGGTCACCAGGACCAGGCAACAGTTTGCCTAGGCCAAAGTGGCCAAAACGTATCGGAAGCGATCGGACGAGCAAATGCGACTAAGGATTTACACCAAGCGACAACCCAACCTTATAGACTCTTTGATACACCCCAAACAACAATGTCCAAACATCCATAGTAGGATTTTCATAAAATTGGACCAAAACACCAAAATTGGGAAAATTCACCAAATCAATTCAAATCAAAAGCAAATGAATATGCACAAATGTTAGGAATTCATACCTAACAACAATGAAAGTTATAGACATAGATGTGAGTTAAAGAACTTACCTTTAAACCTAAAAACAATAAACGAGAAGCTCTAACACAAAGGAAAGGCCAATTCCTCTTCAACTTCAACTCAAGAAGCTCCAATCTAAGCTAATAAGCAAATATTTCCTAAGTTAGGGTTTAGGAATTTCTGAAATTGAAGAGAGATAGAGATGGAGAAGATGAAGAGGATGCTTACTTAAGCTTCTCCTTGATTTTGGAGCTAGAATTTGTATTTCCTAATTAAACTAGGGTTTGGAATTCTAATTTCCTTTCTCTTCCACCATTTTTCCTTTAACTTGAGAGTGTTAGGAAAATAATAGAATGAAAGTAGAGGGAGTGGAGTGTTAGGGTATTAGATGGGTTGATGGGCAGAAACCCAAACCCAAAGCCCTAAATGAAAATATCAAAATTCTACTCAACTCCAAACATATCGATGTTTATACTCAAAAAAGTTGTAAACATCATTTTGGACTCAATGGAAGTGGTCTCGAGTCCCAATTCAACTGTTTACAAAAATTAGCTTTTTGTACTTTAATCCGATTAACGATGCTATATTTAAATAAAACATTTAAATATATAATCGTGAAATTTGCGGGTTGTTACAAACTCCCCTCATTAAAGAAATTGCGTCCTCACAATACTTAAGAAAAAGAAATAAAAGTAACAACCATACAAAGGCATAACAACACAAAAGAAGAAATTTTGAAATGAGAAGTTCACCTTTAAAGAGCACGAGAGAGTAAGTCCAGATGTGTTCGCTCGATGAATTCTCTGGATTCCCAAGTGCAATCCTTAAGATTTGAGGACCATTGAAATTTCACAAGAGGAACATCTTTATATCGAAGGCGTTTAACCTCCGTAGCAATGATACGAATATGATGTTGCTCATAAGTCAAATTAGGTGAAACCTCAATTTCTTCAATAACACCGGGCTCAAGAATAGAATCGGAATCCCTAAGGCATTTCCGTAGTTGAGAGACGTGGAACGTCATGAATAGCAGACAATTGAGCCGGTAATAAAAGGCGATAAGCCACGGAACCAATGCGTTCGGTGATGGGAAATGGGCCAATATATCGAGCTGCTAATTTTCCCAATCGACTGAAACGCACAACGCCGTTCATAGGTGAAACACGAATAAACACAAAATCTCCCATGGAAAATTCTAATTTCCTTCTTCGATTATCGTCATAGGATTTTTGTCTACTTTGAGCTTCTTTCATTCTATGACGAATATGGTCAATCTTTTCTGTGGCATTGCGAATAAAATCTGGACTTAAAACTAGCTTCTCACCGGCTTCAAGCCAACACGAAGGAGATCGGCATGGCCTTCCGTAGAGTGCCTCGAAAGGAGCCATACCAATACTAGATTGGAAGCTATTATTATAGGAAAACTCAACAAGGGAAATATGATCTTTCTAACTTCCACCAAAATCAAGAACACATGCACGAAGAAGATCTTCAAGAGTTTGATTCACACGCTCGGTTTGTCCATCGGACTAAGGATGATAAGCGGTGCTAAAATTGAGCTTTGTTCCCAAAGCTTTTTGAAGACCCTTCAAAATCCACTAGTAAGCAATGTATCACGATCGCTAACAATAGAAGTAGGGACTCCATGCAGTTTAACAATTTCTTTAACATAGAGTTTAGCCAAAATAGGTACGGTCCGATTGGACCGAACGGGAAGAAAATGGGCGGATTTTGTAAGTCTATCTACTATCACCCATAGGCTATCATGAATCGAACGAGAACGGGAAAGACCGTCAATAAAGTCCATGGAGACTTGATCCCACTTCCAAACTGGAATGTCCAAAGGTTGCAATAACCCACCTGGCCTTTGATGCTCGGCCTTTATGAGTTGGCAAGCCATGCAACGCTTAATAAAGTTAGCAATATAAGATTTCATTCCATCCCAATAATAAAGTCACTTCATGTTCGCGTACATTTTACTACTACCGGAATGAATGGTAAATTTAGAACGATGAGAATCTTCTAAAATGTCTTTACGAAGATCAATAATATTTGGCACAATAAGTCTGCCAAATTTTCGAATACCACCACAAACATCAATATCAAAGTCTTTCAATATCAATTTTATCCCTACAACTTTGGCTAAGAAGAACCAATTCGGGATCATGCTTTTGAGCTTCAAGAATGCGGTCTAAAAGAGAAGGATGAGCCTCAAGGCTACACAAAACAAGAGATGAACATGAATTGGATTCACGATCTCGAATCTCACAAGTGGATAAAGTCTCGAGATCATTCCATTCGGATATCATCATGGAAACAACCGCTTGTTGCTTACGACTAAGGGCATCGGCAATAAGATTTCCCTTTCCGGGAGTATAGAGAATATCAAGATCATAAGATGCAAGGAACTCGAGCCAACGTCATTGACGCAAATTAAGTTCCTTTTGAGAAAATAAATACTTCAAAGATTTATGATCGGTGTAGAGAACAAACTTCTCTCCCAAAAGATAATGGCGCCAGATTCTAAGGGCGAAAACAATAGCCGCGAGCTCTAAATCAAGATTGGCATATCTAGTCTCGGCAGGCTTTAGTTGCCTAAAAGCATAAGCGATAACACGTTCCCTTTGCATGAGAACGGCACCCAAACCAACACGGCTAGCATCGGTATAAACAATAAAACCTTGATTCCCCTCGGGAATCACAAGAATAGGAGCATCGGAAAGAAGTTCTTTTAGTTTCTGAAAAGCAGCTTCACATTTGTTAGACCAAATGTATTTAACTCCCTTCTTTGTCAAATTAGTAAGAGGTACGGAAATTTTAGAGAAGTCTTTTATGAACCGACGGTAATAGCCCGCCAATCCGAGAAAGCTACGAATTTCCGTCACACTCTCCGGTCTCTTCCAATTTTGAATCGCTTCAATCTTTGAAGGATCTACAGAAATTCCGGATTCAGAAATAATATGCCCCAAAAATCTCACACGAGATTGCCAAAAGTGGCATTTAGAAAATTTTGCTTTCAATTGGTTGCTCCTAAGAGTTTCCAACACAATCCGAAGATGATTTTCATGCTCTTTCTCGGTTTTAGAATAAACAGGAATATCATCGATAAAGATGAGAACAAATCGATCGAGGAATTCTTTGAAAACTCGATTCATAAGGTCAACGAAATAAGCTGGAGCATTCGTTAAACCAAATGGAATAACAAGCCATTCATAAGATCCATAACGAGTACAGAACGATGTCAAAGGAATGCAATCGTCTGCAATACGGAGCTGATGAAAACCGGTTGCTAAGTCTAATTGTGAAAAGACTATAGCACCACTAAGTTGATCGAATAAATCATCAATCTGAGGTAAGGGATATTTATTCTTGATGTTGAGATCATTAAGCTTGCGGTAGTCAACGCAAAGCCTAAGTGTACCATCAGATTTCTTCACAAAAATAGCCGAAGCTCCCCATAGAGAGGAACTAGAACGAACAAACTGTTTTGCTTCCAATTCAGATAATTGTTTACGCATCTCCTCATTTTCCTTATTGGACGTACGTTAAGGAGGACGAGGGACAGGTAGAGCTCCAGGGCTTAGATTAATTCTGAACTCAATTGCTCGCTTAGGTGGTAATCCTAACACGGGCTTAAATATATTGAGAAATTCACAAACAATGTGAATGAGGGAAATGACATCTACCTCATCATCATTATCGTCATCATGAGGATTTAGGAAATACAAGGACGCTTTCGAATTGGAATCTGAATCTTTCAGAACAAGAGAAATCTGCTTAACAGATTGAGGATGTCGAAGATATATAGTCCGCTCAGGACATAGGATATGGGCTTCATAACGGTTAAGCTAATCCATTCCCAAAATCATTCTGAAGCCTAAGTAACGCATAACATGCAAATTGGCACGGAAAGAGTAATCACATAAAATAATCTCGACATCTTTACACAGTAAACTGAGTGTTGCGGATCCACCAACCAGATTCGCAATTCTCAATGAAGTCATCAAGCCAATAACATTCAAAGACAAAGCATCAACAAGTTCTTTTGATATAAAAGAGTGAGATGCACCCGTATCAAAAAGAACTCGTATAGGAAAATCACGAAATATAATAATGCCATCAAGGATAGAATGAGAAATACCTTGACCAAGAGAAGTGTTAGTAGGGGATTGCACAACATTTAGTTTTCCCTCTTTCTGTTTGGAAGTTTGGGGCATGAAGATAAAAGATGACCCGAACTTTTGCAATAACGACAAAAAAGAGGTTTTGGGCACCTATTTGCATAATGGTCCTTAGAACCACAATTGTAGCATTGCCCACGACTAGGGGTAGAAGTCTTTGCTACCGAAGTTGCTTGCTTCCCTTTCGTTGGGATTAGGCTTGAATTTAATAGGCCTCTTCTTGTTGCTGTTGAAGTTCTGTTTGGCACCCACAACTTAAATGTCACTTTCTTTATCGGCCTCTTCGAGTCGAAGAGCGATATCAACAAGCTGATCAAAAGAAACTTCCAGTTTCAGGAGTAAAGGCTTTTTGAGGTTCTTATTTAACCCATAAACAAACCTCTGATTTTTTTCAATGGGGTATTAATATTCTCGACCCCATATTTAGATAGAGATTCGAAAGATGCGACGTAATCCGTCACAGAAGATTCACCTTGAACAAGGTCAATAAAGCGTCGAGCTAGAGATACTTTTTCAGCTTCCGGCATAAATTTCAACTTGAACCTTTCCCGGAATTGCTCCCAAGTAAGATCCGCCTCAATAATTTCCAAGATCAGAAGCACATACCAATCTAATGCTCTTTCTTGGAGCATGCTAGAAGCCACTTGGACTCGATGTATATCAATAAGATTCATGAGGGAAAAGATGCGATCGCATGTTCTAAGCCAAGCTTGGACTTCTATAATGCTTTCGGAACCCTTGAAAGGCCTTCCACCCAAGTTGGTGTAATCACTGCACAAGCATGCAAATCCAGATTTAGGATGAGTAGGCTCTGGAATGGGTCCGATAGCTTGATCATTTTTCTCAAGATCTAGAAGTTGCTGAGCAGACATAAATACTCCATCCTGAGGAGTAGCACTGAATTGACCGGCGCTGGGACGGCCTGGTCTAACCATTTCTCTTTTTTAAGAAAGAAAGAAAGAAGAGGAAAAAGGTTATTCTCAGAATGAATATCAAACAAACTTGATTGATAAAACAAGGCATCATAAAAAGAAATAGGATAGAACAGTACGAAGACTCGAATTAAATCCTATGGCACGATTCCTAAGAAGGACTTAGGACAATGATCCTTGCTAGATTATTCTACATTGTTCCGAAGTTTAGCTCTGATACCAAGCTGTGACGCCCCACCTCTATACTCACACTAGCCAAGGACACTACGGGGTAATGCCGTCGACTAGCATGAAGAATAAGGCTGTTGAGGAACGACCATTTGTGTAATTGCTTTGTGCGAGTACCGATATGTCAGATAATATAACTTACATTTCATTTCAAGAGGAAATCTGACATATCAAATACAAACTCAAAGCTACCACACAGTGCTATGTGGACTTCGAAAACAAATATAGAAATAAACATAACACAAATCAGTCGCAGATATTCATTTCACAAAGGCGGAAACAAATATGAATATAACACATAAAAGTGTACATCAAAAGTGGTCAAACTAGATCCACTACATCATAAAAAGAATAGATACAAGCTAGACAAAAGAATAAGTATACAACAAGGAGTCTCTATCTCAAATGTATACTAACAAAAACTACCAAGCTAAAGTAGTTAGCCAAAAGTCATGTGACGGACCCTGATAAGAAGTCAAGCAGAAGCACCTGAAATACCTCGGTCTGTCCCGAGTATTATTTAAGAAGAAAATAATAAAAGGATCAGTCTAGCTATAAATATCAGATAAAATGAGATAGGATAAGAGATATAACTAAAACGTATGATAAAAATAATGCCATATTGTGACAAGTATACATCAATTAACAACAAAAATCATACAATATCTCAAATCATCTCAAACATCCAAAAAGAATCACATTCTTTAAATTATTCACCAAAAACACAAATAATTTATAGAGCTCATCAATGCCTATCATCAAATTGGTGAAACACAAATTCTAGAAATCAACAACGAGAAATTCAGAAAACACATAAGGGGAAGGCCTATCACAAACGGGAGCATGAAAACTCACCAACACGTGTATCACAAATGGGTCGCTATCCCATGGTCGCTAACCATAAAGCCGGTGCAACGACGTAGTACACTAATGGTACGCCCGATGAACCTGATACTCAAATAATTTGGAACAATGACGTAGTACAATAACGATACGCCCGATGAACCTGATACTCAAATAATTTGGAACGACGACGTAGTATAATAACGGTACACCCGATGAACCTGATAAGCTGGGACAACGACGCAGTACAATAACGGTACGACCGATGAACCAAACTCCATAAAACCATAGGTCGCTAGCCTATAAAAAGAATGAGACGAAGCTCCATAAAACGAGGTACAATCCCCCACGTGGACAAAGAGACATCGCATATCGCTAGTCTAAACCATAAAATGATCACCATCGATCAATGAAAAGTGTGAACCACACTAAGCTAGTAAATATAAGAGTTTAGCTTCATGTCCAATAACCACTGGTTTAACTTGAATATTTACGAACAAATTGTAGATTTCCACTCGAAAATTGTTACAAGGGTTCAATCGAACAAGTCCAAGAATTAACCGACGAAGTAAACGCAAGCGTTTCATACCACTTGTTTTACTAAGCCGTTTAATTAGATTTCTCATACAAATGAGGTAAAGGTTTGTATATACTAATAGATTGGAAAATGATTTTATAAACGAGTTTTGTATTTAAAAGTAGCGTTGAAATCGTGGTTGTGAAAGAGTTTGAGTATTTACTACTAGTATAGAAAACTTTGTATTTTAAAGTGACAAATCACAGAAATGATTGTAGAAACAATCAATCACCAAAAATTAACATACAAAGATGTGAATCAAATCCATAGAAATCGATACCGAATCCATCAAAATGGATATTCCCAAAAATCCCGAAAAAGAAGTCATCAAAGTCGATAAAAGTGATAACAACTAATCGGAGCAACTAAAATCGATAAACAATGGAAATTCAATCAAGAAAAGCCTAAACATGCAAAAATACATAGTTCAAAACATCTGGGGGTCAATCCAGACGTCTGGATTTAGATTTTGGAAATTCCAAAAAAACCGTCTAGACGTCTGGTTCGGCAATCCAGACGTCTGAAATTATAATTCAGACGTCTGAAATTAGTCTCTGCCATTCTATTTTTCAGCCGTATGATTTTCTTTTCTCCACGGCCTATAACCAGACGTTTGGACTTGAATTCCAGACGTCTGGTCACCTAGACCAGGTAATAGTTTGCCTAGGACAAAGTGGCCAAAACGTATCGGGAGCGATCGGACGAGCAATGGCGACTAAGGATTTACACCAAGCGATAACCTAGCCTAATAGGCTCTTCGATACACCCCAAACAACAATGTCCAAACATCCATAGTAGGATTTTCATAAAATTGGACCAAAACATCAAAATTTGGAAAATTCACCATATCAATTCAAATCAAAAGCAAATGAATATGCACAAATGTTAGGAATTCATACCTAACAACAATGAAAGTTATAGACGTAGATGTGAGTTAAAGAACTCACCTTTAAACCCAAAAACAATAAACGAGAAGCTCTAACACAAAGGAAAGGCCAATTCCTCTTCAATTTCAACTCTAGAAGCTCCAATCTAAGCTAATAAGCAAATATTTCCTAAGTTAGGGTTTAGGAATTTCTGAAATTGAAGAGAGATAGAGATGGAGAAGATGAAGATGATGCTTACCTAAGCTTCTCCTTGATTTTGGAGCTAGAATTTGTATTTCCTTATTAAACTAGGGTTTGGAATTCTAATTTCCTTTCTCTTCCACCATTTTTCCTTCAACTTGAGAGTGTTAGGAAAATAATAGAATGAATGTAGAGGGAGTGGAGTGTTAGGGTATTAGATGGGTTGATGGGCTGAAACCCAAACCCAAAGCCCTAAATGAAAATATCAAAATTCTACTCAACTCCAAACATATCGATGTTTATACTCAAAAAAGTTGTAAACGTCATTTTGGACTCAATGGAAGTGGTCTCGAGTCCCAATTCAACTACTTACAAAAAGTAGCTTTTCGCACTTTAATCCGATTAACGATGCTATATTTGAATAAAACATTTAAATATATAATCGTGAAATATGCGGGTTGTTACAAGAATATTAATCCACTTAAAGGTGGTCCGGTCGATGGCGGGAGGGACTTCTTCACTACTGGCTCTCCGCTCAAATTTACCTCATAATGCCTAAACACTCGAGTGAGCAAGTGGCAATATGGAAAATGAGTCCTCGGGGTACCAACTCCCTGATCGACCATGTGTAGCATCAAGACACAAGCCCAATTGATGGCTATGCCGCCAATTATAGCATAAGTGGCTTTCCGCACTGAGGTGTAGATCTGGTCAACACTCCCCTGTCTTCGGAATGATGTTGTGCTGAATGATGCACACGACGAGATGGGTCACCAGTCGCAAATTGTCGGTCCTTCAATCACCGACATTTCCAGAAAAGATCCATTGAAGAATCTCAGGGTCGGTCATCTCAATGTCGTCCAAATATGCGCCTACTGCAGATATCTCCAAAATTCCAACAAGATCATCATCTGACATCTCAATCAGAGCACCCTTCACCTCGGACTCAATGTAGCTATTGCCATCATCGAAATTCTGCGCCATTTATGCATCGAAAAGACGGATGCAGCACGGTAATATTCCCGCTCATAAGTCTCGAAGCGAAGGATCAGTGCAAGTCCTGTCGCGACGAAAAGCTCTTCAAGCCCGAGAGCGGTGAAATCTCCGAACTTCATTAGTCATCCATAAAGGAAATCAAAGTCCACCATTCGAAGATAGGTGGCGATCTTCCGCTTGCTCCGATCAAGCTAAGCGACTTCTTGCAGAGTGAGGCCTGGATGACGAGAGGAAGAGCCGTCAGTACGTGGCGGTGCCATGGGCTGAGAGGCGGCTGGAAAAAGGGAGAAAAGGGTTTAGATCTGGAGTAGTGGTGGGGCAAGATTTGACATGCAAGGATTTTGCATCGGTGGGTAGAGGAATAGAGGAGAGAGGCCTTGGTTAATGGAGGAAGGGGAAGGTGGAATTGGGTTCGGCTAAAAATTTAACTGGAGGAAGAGAGTGAAAGGGGTGCGGTGGCTGAACATTTGGATGCAACTTATAGTCACGTTTCAGTTTGGGTTCGGCCCAAATCCACCTAGAAGTCAACCGCTACTAGGTCAACCGATCGACCGCTACGGTCGACCGCTAGCCGAGATTTGGGCACGGCCTGAACCTGGACCCAATAGGGTCAGTTAAATTAATTTATATTCTTATGACCGTTCTACACACCATCTTCAACTTAACCCATCCAGAAAAATTCTGCCTTCCATACGACGGTATCCACCTTACGTTGTAGACCCTTCCTTGGCAAGATTGCGATAGCTCAGCAAAACTGTTGTGACCAACAACACCTCCAAAAACCCAAAAAAAAAATTCCAACTGTTGTTTCATGCCTACTTCGCACGGAAATATTTCTTCCAATAGCCGGTGGGTTTAACAACACTTCAAACTAGATACCCTCAAAAAAATTGAACGTCATTCCTATTTTGTTTGTAACATAAAGAGAGAAAATATAAAAACCCTCGGTTTTATAAATTTAAAAGTCAAACTTATATATATAAATATTTCAGGGTTTCCAAATACCTTTTTAAAACGCAAATTTTCCAAATTGGAAAAAAAATTTCTTGCCAAAAATCAATATCAAGCCTTTACTGATATATACATATAAATGTTTAAGGATTTAAAGAATTAATCTTTTATAAAATAAAAATCTCGTAACATGACCAGCTTAGTGGTATATGTGTTTTTTTTAAAATTAAAATTTCAAAACTTTCCTAAAACGAAATTTCCAAAATAAGTTCTTGGGAAAAAAAATCCTTTGAAAACCCTCTTTTTTCAAAAAATCTAAGGCATTTCCAAAATGTACTTTATAAAAATTCTCTCACGGGTTTTTAGACTAAGGAATTGACATTAATTATTCAAATAAAAATCCGATTTGCAATCAAAGAGGTGATCAATGAATGCACCCTAGCAAAACTTACTTCCGGACAATTGCGACATACAGAATCTAATTTCTCATTCAAATGGAATAATTGTGTATCTCTGACTGGAACTCAAAGTCCAAAATCACAAGGTAGCTAGAACCTCAATCGTCAATTCGAACACCTCTAGTCTCCGGGATTCAGCCATATGTCATACTCATGCTCTTCATCAATAGCGCTTTACGCATCGCCAACACTGGGTACTTCGAAGTCGGCATGAAAACCTTAGCTCTAAGATATTTCCAACTCATAGTTGCTTTGCCCGTTCTCTCAATTTATCCTAATTCCTTTGATCTACTAACCTAGAGCTCTGATACCAAAATTTAACAACCTTCACCTTAATGGGCCCAAATTTCAACAAAAATCGAAACCCAAGTCGATCAAAGTATAGATCGTTAGATTTGGTACCTGCAAATAAGCATTAGCATTATTAGAGATTGATAGAAATCTAAACTCACAGTGGGAACAATGATAGGATAAGAATACCGACTATGACTACTACCTTGGAACTAAGTGTATTCCTTGGATAGCAGATTTTCATATCAGCATCGAGCATGAGAGAAAGAAGACTCTTCAACAACAAATCACATCCAGCTCTGGTGACCTATTCCTCTAAATATATCATGTGAGTTGTAATAAGAAGGAGATTATAACAGCATTCTGGTGATTGGAAAAATATAAACCGTCTGTAACATAAAATTATATCGATAGGTTTCCATTTAATTGTTATGTCCATCAAAATTAGCAATTCTAATCTAACCTTGCATTGCACACACGATTACACACTTATCCCTTCCCAAGGTATGAAATATTAATGAAGCCATATCAACCACCCAATACTTCCAAATCCATTAGCCACTTAATACTTCTAAATATGAAGCGGGCTTCTATAATACTTTTAAAAAGAGAAATAGGTAGACTCTGTCATTTACAACCATAATTGAGGTAGACCCCATCCTTTAGGACCTATTCGAAAGATGGTTTCCTAACAAAGTTGTCAATGGTCAATGGGTCCTAACTACAAGATCTTTAACCACTATTTAAGGTTTCTGACATTTAATGTCTAACTATTACCTCATCTATCGTCGATAAAATCGTAATCATGTAATAAACAGTACCCAAGCCACTTAATACCTTTCATTAGAAAAAAGGCAGACTCTGGTCATTTAAGACCTTAACTAAGACAGACCTCATCATTTAAGACCTATCCCCAAGGCATGCTCCTAAATGGAACTATTATTATTTCGGCTTTAGTAATGTAAGAGACTGTACCCAAGCCACTTAATACTTCCCAATGGAAAATAGGTAAACCCCGTCATTTAAGAACAAATTCTAGAAGCACGCTCCTCAATAGTACTATCTAGCTATCATTGCTTGGAAATCTCATTGGGTTACTTAATACTTCTTTTATAGGAAAGGTGAGGACTTTGTAGTCACTTAAGACCCCAAACCTGAAGCAAACCCTTCCAGAGATATCCACTCTCACTCTTCAATTATAAATATGGCATCTCATTAGGTTACTTATTTCGGTAGGGAGGCGGACCCTTCAGCCACTTAAGACCTCAACACCGAAGTAAACCCTTTTAGAGACATCCTTATTTATTTATTTATTTAGAATCTCACTAGGTTACTTAATACTTCCATTTAGGAGAGAGGCAGACTCTTCAGCCATCTAAGACCTCAAACCAGAAGCGAACACCTATGGAGATATCCCTCACCGCTCCTAATTCCAAATTTTAATCATTTAATACTTTCCAATTATGAAAGCAAGCCCAATCTCTCACGTCATCACGGGTCGTTGGATTAGTGATATCTCACATCAGTAGTAAGTACACCCAACTGCCGGTAGCCTCAAATTGAAGGGCAATCTTCCATCGAGTGACTCTACTAGCCTCGCATCACTAACCCACTAAGTCCAATTAACCATTCTAAGTATTTATTTATATTAGTTTAGGTAGATATTAGACTTAGCTTACTAATTCCCTTTTTATTTAAGGCTATAAAATTTACCTTAAATATTTGTCTACCCATAAATCCTCGTTTAATGCTCATAAATGTCAATTTGTCCATAAAATCCTAACGGACATTTCCTAAGACATTTATATACAATTACTAATTTCAAATTAGTAATATTTTATATCTATTCCATTTTTATCAATCTCACTAATCCATTTACCATATTGATTTATTGCAACTTCCACATTTATTACCATTTATTGGAGTTATAACCTTTTAAATTCTTCTCTTGTTAGGTAATTATCCTAAACGCAAATATTACACTCAAGCGACATTATTAGCTTTTTATTTAATTATTATAAGTGCAGTAATTACGTACAAATATTTATTTATATTAAATATGTTCTAGTTATATATCTTCACTAGAATATAATTTTCTATGTTAAATTGTTGGAATCATGTCTTAAAAGATTATCCGATATAATTTCCATAAATTAGTCCAAAATAAAAGATTTAACTTTAAAATATGAAAGATTACATTGTTTGAAATTACAAGGAATAATCATTTTTTTATTACTGAAATAAACAGTGTAAAATACAATGAATTCGTACTTTACACATCTCTTTCTCTTTCTATTTGCATCTATTTCTTGTTAGATCAAACGTTGTATCTTTCTAAAAGGGAAAGAAATCAAACTAATTTACAAATATTAAATGGATCTAAATTCCAGCAATCAAAATATAGAAAAGTTTATATTCTAACAAGATAAGGATAATAATCCAAATTTATTACATTCTTATACAACCTATTTTAGATCTGGAATAAATTTCATTTAAATTAATATTCTAAATTTATACTTTTGGGATTGATTTCCAAATCAGGTTGTATACAATGCTGAATCAATTTATAAACAAGAATATGTATGCGATATTTATTATATTCAGACCATATTCAATTCGTTGCCTGCTACTCATATATAATTACCCAATTAGGCATAAAAAACAAATAAACACCAATAGGATAATTTTCATATTATAACAATCTATAAAAATTCCCACTCACCTTTTAAAAGTGATCGAAATCTCCAGATCTGAAGTAGAACCTTTGATTCATCTCCAAATCCTTTTTAATCCAGGAGATATATATAAAATGGTATATACATACATTAGAATTATAGATCTGAGAAGAGATTTGGGATTGGAAGAGAAAATAGATACAAATATATAAATTACCTCAAATACGCATATGGTTGGTTCTCTTCTCTTCTTCTTTTTTATTAGATTTCGACACTTCTTCGATTTGTATGAATATAGATACAAATATCTTATCTTTATAATTTACAAAGAAGGTGGAGTGGAAGAAATGGTAGAGCTTTGCTACTGCTTTCAGAAAAATATGAGAAGAGAAGGGAGGGTTAGGCCTAAATTTATAGGCGCTAGAGTCAACCAGAACCGTCATATCAAAATATATTAAATCCTAGCCATTACAGCCTAGGTTTACTTGAGCCTCCAGGTCGCCACCGATCGACTGCTATGTGTCGACCGTCCCTAATGACGGTCGGCCCATGGGCCCGAGTAATTAATATAAAACATTAATTATATATTATTTAATTATTTTCGTTCCGAATTCGTTTTTCGTCCATAACTTCTTCGTTTGAACTCCGATCGCAAACTCCAAATATGGAAGTTGCTCAAAATATTACCACAAACGCAATGGTACAAGTTTCATGGTCAAACTTTATCGTTTGAAAAAAATAATATTTTCAGAGCCTAATTAATTAACTAACTAATTAAATAGCCAACGACAAATTACGGGGTGTTAAAGGTCTATTTATCTATTTGGCAGTATATGCTCTTTCACTAAGTGTAGCATTGGTACATGAGGAGGCAAGGATCTAAACGCCAGTTATTACATCAGTAAGCAATTTTACAAAGCAGAAAAGAAATATCCAAAGCTGTTAAAGCTTGCTTATTGCTTGTTGATTGCTTCAAGGAAGTTGCGGCCATACTTCAAGGCTCACCCGATAAAGCTGTTGATGGATCAACCCTTGAAGAAAGTACTACAACGATCCAAGATTTCAGGAAGGTTATTGAAATGGAACATCGAGCTAAACCAGTTTGATATCACTTACCATCCTAAAAGGGTGATAAGAGGGTAAGCATTAGCAAATTTCATCTCTAATGACCCGAAATTTTACTGCCTTGATTTGTGAATATTTAATAAATTTTAAATATTCAAATAATATGTTTTATAATTAAAATATAACACTTTTAAATAATAACAAATGATGGTAAAATAGATCTGTAACGACCTAAGATTTTGCCACTTTGAAATAGGCTATTTAAATATATTTTATATAATCAATAAATGGATTTTTATTAGCAAATAAACCTATTTTAATTATTTAATAATGATGATAAAATAATATTCAAAATTTGTTTACCAATATAGATAGTTAAAATAAAAATAGAAATTGTGACCGAAGAAAGTTTTTCGAATTTTCGACTTTTCGACACCGAAAAGTTATCGGGAAACGTTGTGCACACTAGTGTGCACATGCGCACATATATGCTCATTCCATGTTAAGTTAATTAGTGAGTTAATACTAAATAAATCATGCTTAGTTTAAATTAATACTTGACGTGACCATTTATGCCTTAGTTTATTAGAATATATATATATATATATATATATATATATCTTATCATATATAATGCCATACCTTACCATAAGTACACATCATAGTAGCTCCTTATATATATATATATATATCTTATCATATATCATGCCATACCTTACCTTAAGTACACATCATGGTAGCTCCTTGATTTAGCGGTATGGAGGGCCATAACCAACATGAGAAATGGATGCGGTAGGGTGGACATATGGAAATTTTCTAGTAGAGGGTAGGTAGTTTAGTAATTTTGCATTTATATGCTTATATACCACCTTCCCTTCACATTTTTCACTTTGCATTCTCACTTATTCATTCCATTTCTAAAATTTCTAACACTCTTCATGCATACTCTTACTTCCATGGCTACTAAAACTATTTTCCTAAGTTAAAAAGTTTGCTTACATTCTTCAAAACCATATCTAAACTCCTTACTTCACTCCAAACATCACTCCTCTTTAAAAAAACTGCAACATCCCTTGTTTGCACTTAGTCCGAGCCTTGTTCTAGCTATGGCCAAGCCCAAACACATGCATGGCTAAGCCCATTTAGCCTTCCAAGGGTCCACGTCTTCACTTTGTTAAGCTAGGAGCAAGTGAGCCAGGTCGAGAGCAAGTTTAGTTTGATTTAGTGAAAGTTTGGTGAGTAAAGTTCTCCTTTTTAAACCAAGTTATTACCTTTAAATTTGAAGTGTGATTAGTAATCAATAATGATGCTTATATGGTGTAATTATGATGTTGAATGGTTATGCATTGATGTACTTGGATGTGATGATGATTGGTTGTGGATGTGTATGTTGGTTTATGGAATAAGTTAACTTGAACTTGAAAGTTAGTTAGTAAAGGTTGTAAATGATGTTGCTAATGCTAGTGGTTATGTGATATAATATGAATTGTGATGTGGATGTTAAGTTTAGTGTATGTTAGTTCATGTTGAAGAAAGTTTGCGCTTACTAACTTAAAGCGACATGAAAATCCCTTATTAAAAGTTTGAAATTTAGATTTTTTAAAACATCAAAGCATTTCAAGTTTGAATATTTGTTTTGGATTTCAAAACATTCCTTTATGTTTAGAAAGGATAAGTTTTCAAATAGTTTAAGTTTTGAAATTACGGGTCCGTATAGCGATAGTCACTATACGCTCAGTTCGGAAAATCTAACTATTTTTCTAATATAAAATTGTTTTCACTTAGAAATCTTTTTGGAAATATTTTCTAACTTTAATTAAGTAATTAGAGAACAATTATTTATTTATTTAATGATTATTTAATTGATTAATTAATTAATAAATGTAATTAGCACTTAAATAATGGTTTTTAAATGTAAATGTTAATTAATTAAGTTAATCATGATCTATTACTTAATTAAAGTTAATTATTATTTAATTATTAATTAAGTATTAATTAATTATTATTTGATTATTTATTTAAGATAATTATTAATTAATTATTATTTTAAAAATGGGTTTTATTTAATTTGTAACGACCCGTTATTTTGGACCATTCGCATCCATTATAAGTGTATAGGTAGACACTCATGCCGGAGTTGAATTGCTCAAAATACCGCGTTGTTAATTTAAATTTGGCAAAACTGAACATATACAGTAAATAAATAATCACAGATCACAGACACAGAGTAATAAATGCAGCGGAAATAAAAGAGATAGTAGTTCATGAAGCTACTATATAAATGTATAAGTTACATCAGAGTTAAACCAGATACAACGGAAGAGTAATACGATACAACAGATACAAATCAGAATACATCACTGGAATCATCGAATACTGAAAGCAGAATAGATGGCTGGATCTTCAAGCAAAGCTCCAACTTCAAAGGTGAGTCTCGAATACTGGTACACTAAGTCTGACCCGAGCGTAAAGCAAAACACAAAACACTCGAGTCAGGATTAACATTCTTATATTTATAAATCCAACTCAAGTGAAATAGCAATTGAAATACAAGTAACTCAAAGGATGTTTGGAATAACCATCCTTTAAGGATCCGTTAAACTATCTACTAGGTAGTAATGTACGATAAGTAGATAATGTCTATCAGTAAAGTAAAATATCAAGATAGTGTTAAGGCGTCACCATTATTCCCCTTAACACATTTTATATAAGCATCATAGACTATACAGCACTGTAAACTCCACCGTAAACTACTGGGATATCAAGGAGTACTCCATAGGTATAATACAAAACAAATTCGTAGTGGTCGCGTATATGGGAATACAAGTATGACAAGGCACATGAGGTAATACCACAGGCAGTGACACTACCGTTTGCCTGATCCGGACTGGTGAGAACGCATCGCCGCAGCGATCGCAACACTGCGAAACAACACTCCCAAAATCAAGGGTGCACCAATCGACAACAAGTAATGAGTAGTTCGAAGAAGTGTGTTCACTTGAGGTAGCTGACCTCCATTGGCCCGGCACGGCTCCTGTTTTAGTCATTTCCAATTTTGACACAAGTGTCAAGGCTATCCATTATCGTTCTCTTTCTTCAGTCATCACGAACATCATTCCATCCACTTCATTCTGGATCACACTCCACGTATAGTTATTAAAGTGGTTTCGGTTTAGATAGAGAGTATATCCATAACCGATTCCGGTCTCTTTAATAACTTTCGTAATAATTACACCGATTGGTCGTTTAATCTATTTCAAAACCAAATCAAATTCAATTTCAAATAGAATTCGTAAATCAACATTTCAATTGTCTTTCTAAACCAATTTCCATAATTTACGTTTCAAAACTTCCAAATTACCATTTCACAATCTTATAATTCAATTTCAAATCATGTAAAACAATTCAAATATTGATTCAAATTCGTATATCAGTTTCATTCCGAAATCATTTAAATTAATTTAATTTAACATTCAAATCAATTTACCTTCATTTATCGATTTCATTCAATATTCATTAAGTAAATTTGCCATTCAAAACAATTTCTATTAAATTTCCAATTCATTAAATCCATTATTTGAATTCAACTTCATTATATCAAAACTTACAAATTTAATTAAATTAAATTCATCAAATCAAATTCTTTAAATTTCAAGTCTTACATTAATTTCAATAAATAACATTTTATTTCTTGTTAAAGAAATTTAATTTCACTTATTTACTTACTTAAATAATTTTCCAAAACTTAATTAATAAAGAAACTCAATTTCAATTATTCAAGAATTTCAATTCCACTTATTAAAGAATTCAATTTATTTAATTATTAAATAATTCAATCTTATTTAATTATTAAATAACTCACAACTTAATTATCAAATAATTTCAAAGTTTAATAATTTCAAACTTAATTATAATTTCAAACTTAATTATTAAATCATTTCTTAAATTAAACAACATTCTTTCATCAATTTCTTTATTAATATTCTATTTTAGATTATTAAATATTCACATTTACATTTCATTAAAATTCAATTTCCAACTTCGTTTCAAAACCATATTATTTATTCAAATCAAATCTTTATTTCATTATTAAATCAAATCATTTGACCAATCGGGTTTTATTTAATTCTCTATCCTAAGTCAAGTTCAATTTGGGTATTTATCATTTCAACCCGATTCCATTTCAATTCAAAATCAAAGCATAGCAAAGGGAACTTGCAGTGTGATAACTGGGATGGTGTCAAAGTAAATAAACAAGCAATAACAACGATCAATAACAATCAAATAATCAATTGAAATAATCTCGAAATAATCGTATTAATTCGCATTGTTATTTGTGCAAATTAATATAATTATTTCTAGAATCTACACTATCATTTCATGTAGATTAAAGATTATTCCACTAATTATTTATACAGTTTTTCACTTGTCATTCAATTACAATTTTATACTACAACAATTTATCCAATATACGTCAATGGTTCAAAGTGTAATTATCACTATTCTACATGTCAAATAATTTAACAATTAAAAGGGGTCATATTCAACTAATCAAATTTAACATATAAATCAGTTTTAAAATTGTTAACTATCCTATATCAATTTCAATTCTGCATATTATTAATCACTTAACATTAACAAATTAACGTCCAATATAAACATCGAACAATCAATCAATTATCAGCCAAACTAGATTATCATTTCATAATTTACAGTTAATGGTGTAAGATGTCATAAGTAAACTGATACAAGTGATAGCATATAAAACCGTGTAAATAACTAACAACAGCATATTTCAATTGTCGTTTCAATTGAAATCAAATTTAATAAATAAAAGAACATTAATCGTGAGTGATTACTCACCTTTCGAGGCTAGAGAGAGATGAACTTGAACAGAATCGAGTTACTAATCCAAGCACGAATTTCAAAGCAAAGCCGAATTGACACGAATACGACGAACATGGCTGATAACAGGAAATTGATAAAACGAATCAGAGCAAAATTGAATAAAGAGATGAATATAGTATATTTCTATTCAAATAAGTATTCGTTTTAAACAAATATATTTTGAATATATACCTATATTTTTTTAAAAAAAAATCAATAGTTTAACTTTAATATCAAAAATAAAATCTATACATATGTGAAAACCAAATCCATATACACTAAAACCGGATTATACCTACATTTATTAGAAATGCAAGATACCTATATATAATATATATATTATTCACTGCAAAAAAAAAATACAATCATAACACTATACAAAAAAAATATCTTTACTTCCTGTAATATACATCTGTCATATAAATGCAACTTATTTTTAAAATATAACCATTGTAAGCATTATATACTGCACAAATGATATATATATATATATATCTATACCGTATCATAAAAAACAGTATATATGTATTATTAACCAATATATACTAACATATATTATATAATAAAACTGTTATATAACCTATGTATATAATTTCAAATATCCATAAAATAAAATGTACACGCATGCTACTCATATGCAGCTTTTTTCAAAATAAACATATTACTGAAAATATGTATATAAACTGACATGCAGTATATAACTAGTAAATAAAATATACATATGTATAATATTATGTGCATTATTGTTATAAGTACAAACTGTAAAGAAACCTTACACCTTACAAACCTGACATGAGCAGAGATCTTATTATGACCTATTATATCCTATATAATATTAATAATAAACTTACTACTGTAACATATATATACGTGCACTCATATAAACAAAGAAGCTGGCAAATTATTATATTGTATACCTTATATCAATATGTATTACTTGCAACAGTGGAACACAATCCAATCCAATATTCATGCGTTTAGACGATCATATATGCAGACCTTTATTCAAGTACACAACCTATACTTTATATCAATCTTTAACTTACTCTTTTTTTTTATAAATTAAATCATTATATCACTTACATACTTTATATATGAACACTTTATCATATAATATTGTTAGCTGTTATAACTTACATACATATCAATACACCAAATCAACATATATATACCTTTCATATAATAATAACTGATATTGTATAACTTATATAAATTAATATATTTAACTTACTATATATACATACCAATACACAGAGGATATGAACACAAGGCAATGGCTGGACGGGTAGACTCGGTGGCACGAGCGGATCCGGAGGGATGGAGGCAAAAGACTGTGCAATTTCGGTGGGGTTTGAGGTGGGGCTGACGATGGCAGCACGGCGGTCGGTCGCGTGGAGAGATGGTAGGTGTTGTCAGGTCGGAGGGTTGTGGATTTCAGGGAGGCCATGGTCGCGCGTTCACTGACGGGGAGGTGGGGATGTGGCGTGCATGAAACTCGAGAGGGTTGTGTGCATTGTGGTGGTCGGGACGTTGCTGTGAGGCAGAGAGGGAGGGTGCGGGTAGCGTTTGGGTTGGGTCGACTGCTGGTTGCGGCTACTCGCCCGAAGTGATGGAAGGAAGGCCACATGGTTAGGGAAGGCACGCGCATGGAGGGGGCTGTTTGGGTGAGGCAGCGGGTTGTCATGACGTGAAGGAGAAAGGGTGGAGATGAAGGTGGGCGCGGAGGTAGGTGGGTCGGTTGGGTAGTTTGGCCGAGTTAGGGTGATGTGGAGGGGAGCTGACGTGTGGTTGCTCTAGCCGAAGAGGCAGAGAGATGCAAGCGAGAGAGGGAAAGGAAGAAGAAGTGGAGATGGGTTCAGAGGTCTCTGATAATACACTTTGATCATTTATTTGTATTGGGAAGAGAAGAAAAGTAATAAAGGCAAGGTGGCTATCCACCATCAACACATGATGAACAAGTAATACCAAATTGGAATAGTGATAGTCTATTGAGTCAAAAGTCAAAAGATGCATATTGGAAGTATTAACTATACAGTTTCCCAATACCAATGGTCACAAGAACAAAAGGTAAGGAATCGGTATCAAGTTATCAAAGTGGAAAAACAAAAGTCACAAGGTGAATTTAAAATTTTAAAGCAAGCGACTGCTGGGTTAATTCGGTGGGATATAGAAGGGCACGGAAAGCCAAAAGATCAAAATGCAGAACCGATATGACCGTCGTCTTGCAGAATTCGTGGTCTTTCGAACTTCGAAATAAACAAACGAATATACTACGGTGAACAGCACGACGAGGCGATCAAAATGGTATACAGATATTGGTGGTACGATTTGAATTATAAAAATTCGAATTTTCTACTATCGAAAAATGCAAGAAGAACGCTGAAAAATAAGATCGACGGGCCAAAGATGTCCGAATTTGGAAAAACGACAAACTGACATCTTGCTCAGAAGATGGTTTAGAATTTTTCTATGTAAAAATATTTAGGTTTCGGAAACGTTTTATTTTCATCGCTTTTTAACTGATTAAATTGAAGTAAATTTACGCGTGAAATAAACTTTCATATTTTCGGACGAAAATTTACCAGTTGCTATGTTTAACTAAACGCATTCCAAATATTAAATTTATATTTCAAAATTTTATCTTTTAAAATTTCACAAAATTTCAACTAATTACGATATTAAAACAGTTGAAATTTACGGGTCATTACACTCTCCCCCACTCAACACTTTTCGTCCCCGAAAATGAACGAGGTAGGAGAATAGAAACAACCAGAAAGAAACAGATTTGAAATACAAAATAACAATTAATTTAAACCATATAAATTCAAATTTTAATTAATTGATATTCAATAATTGATTTAATCCATTTGATTTCACTAAAATCAATCTCAACTATTTCTAAATTCATTATCTTATTATCCAATTATCTTCAATTTACAATTTCTAAAACCATAAATTTGAATAGTCTTTTATTATAATCATATTTTTTCAGCAATTTAAATTCTTTTTATTCCAAATTATTGTTAAATTTAATCTACTTAATATATCTAATCACATATATTTAACCCATATAAATAAATTTAAACCATAAAAGTTTCGATTTAAATTAATTTATATTCATTAAGTGATTTCAAATTCAAGGTATTTCCATAAGTTGATCTAATTTCAATTTATTAATTAACCTTCAAAACAAAATTTATTTTTCAATTATCTTATTATTCTATTTATCTCTATTAACATTTTATAATTAAAATTTAAGTGTATAACATTTATTATAACCACTCAAATTTTATTTATAAATTCAATTTATATTATATATTATCCAATTACATATTCAACTTCTGAATGATTTAGGTAAGTTGTATTAGAATGCAGTTGAACAATATACAAATAAAAATTTCCAAATTCAATTTTTCAAGTTTAAATATTTATTCCAAATTTTGGTTTTATTTATAATTAAAATCATCCTTTAACAAAATTTAAGAATTATATTTCCGATTAACTTTAAACAATTTAGAGATATATATAATATATTTATATCAAATCAAATTAAATTTTAAAATAAGATACCTATATATATAAATCAAATTATACCGAAGAAATTCAAATCAAAATATTTTCCAAAACAAAACTGTAGCAAAGCTACAGAATAGTATCCCCACTTCGAAACTCGAAAATGAATGTCGATGATGCGGCCGCCATCACCGAAATTATTTTCCAACGACAAAGAGAAGAGCACTGATTTCAACATTTTAAAAATTCTTTGAAAATGATTTCTATTCGAAAATACTTTCAGTAATATATACTTTGAGATTTTAAAAACCAAAGTTCAAAATCACCGGAAACTAATAAATTCTCAAATTTCTGAATTAAATTCATTTCAAATTCTAATCAATTTATAACCAAGTTTATAAATTCGTTTATTTATATTATGCAATAATCAATGGTTTACAAAACAATAAATGAAAATCAATATTATTATTCAGACAACCAATTCATTAACAATTTAATTTCAGAAAACTTATATTTATATATAATATAATCATACAAAACTTTTATTTTATCTACCAAATTTGAAAACAATATTGTGTCAGTTTGCTCTGCTCAAGTGTTTTGGAAATCCTATCGATAGCGTTGATCAGACGAATCGATCGAAAACCCAAATCACATCAACAACTCAAACAACACAATATATAAAACATTTTAAAATGAATTTACAATACACTTCCTCACTTAACGATACAATAATGGATTTCAAAGCAAGGATAGGGATTCAAATTTTTTTTTTGATAGACTCAAATCAAAGAGAATTTCGATTCGAAGATAGGTTTGAACAAAGACGAGATAATTAAATAACAAAATAGGAAGATGGATAAATTTATTAAATCACGGGCAACCTTAACCGGGTCAACCGTGACTTTAAGAATAAGATCAATGTAGAATTCCGAGGCAAATCGACATTGATCTCAGGAGATAGAATTCGGCATAACCAAAGATGTCAGCATCTAAACCGAGGATATATAAATCTCCGGTAAATCAATGCCTATTATAAAGGAGTTTTACTCCTTTACAAATCATTCGAAGATTGGCGAGACCGCCGATCTATTATAGATAACATTCAGAATGGAGTTATGGGGTGCTTCAGGATTGAAAGAAGACGAATAGTGAAGGACACGAATGAATTTCGGAACTGAGGGGAACGTTCCAAAATTCAAAGGAATTGAGTCAAAGGAAGAGATTGAAACTCGAATGAGAGTGATTCTGTAAATACATTTACCCTATATGTTAAGTTTTGCCTAGAGCTACCAAAGCTCTGATACCAACTGTAACGACCCGCTATTTTGGACCATTCGCATCCATTATAAGTGTATAGGTAGACACTCATGCCGGAGTTGAATTGCTCAAAATACCGCGTTGTTAATTTAAATTTGGCAAAACTGAACATATACAGTAAATAAATAATCACAGATCACAGACACAGAGTAATAAATGCAGCGGAAATAAAAGAGATAGTAGTTCATGAAGCTACTATATAAATGTATAAGTTACATCAGAGTTAAACCAGATACAACGGAAGAGTAATACGATACAACAGATACAAATCAGAATACATCACTGGAATCATCGAATACTGAAAGCAGAATAGATGGCTGGATCTTCAAGCAAAGCTCCAACTTCAAAGGTGAGTCTCGAATACTGGTACACTCAGTCTGACCCGAGCGTAAAGCAAAACACAAAACACTCGAGTAGGATTAACATTCTTATATTTATAAATCCAACTCAAGTGAAATAGCAATTGAAATACAAGTAACTCAAAGGATGTTTGGAATAACCATCCTTTAAGGATCCGTTAAACTATCTACTAGGTAGTAATGTACGATAAGTAGATGATGTCTATCAGTAAAGTAAAATATCAAGATAGTGTTAAGGCGTCACCATTATTCCCCTTAACACATTTTATATAAGCATCATAGACTATACAGCACTGTAAACTCCACCGTAAACTAGTGGGATATCAGGGAGTACTCCATAGGTATAATACAAAACAAATTCGTAGTGGTCGCGTATATGGGAATACAAGTATGACAAGGCACATGAGGCAATACCCAAGGTAGTGACACTACCGTTTGCCTGATTCGGACTGGTGAGAACGCATCGCCGCAGCGATCGCAACACCGCGAAACAACACTCCCAAAATCAAGGGTGCACCAATCGACAACAAGTAATGAGTAGTTCGAAGAAGTGTGTTCGCTTGAGGTAGCTGACCTCCATTGGCCCGGCACGGCTCCTGTTTTAGTCATTTCCAATTTTGACACAAGTGTCAAGGCTATCCATTATCGTTCTCTTTCTTCAGTCATCACGAACATCATTCCATCCACTTCATTCTGGATCACACTCCGCGTATAGTTATTAAAGTGGTTTCGGTTTAGATAGAGAGTATATCCATAACCGATTCCAGTCTCTTTAATAACTTTCGTAATTATTACACCGATTGGTCGTTTAATCTATTTCAAAACCAAATCAAATTCAATTTCAAATAGAATTCGTAAATCAACATTTCAATTGTCTTTCTAAACCAATTTCCATAATTTACGTTTCAAAACTTCCAAATTACCATTTCACAATCTTATAATTCAATTTCAAATCATGTAAAACAATTCAAATATTGATTCAAATTCGTATATCAGTTTCATTCCGAAATCATTTAAATTAATTTAATTTAACATTCAAATCAATTTACCTTCATTTATCGATTTCATTCAATATTCATTAAGTAAATTTGCCATTCAAAACAATTTCTATTAAATTTCCAATTCATTAAATCCATTATTTGAATTCAACTTCATTATATCAAAACTTACAAATTTAATTAAATTAAATTCATCAAATCAAATTCTTTAAATTTCAAGTCTTACATTAATTTCAATAAATAACATTTTATTTCTTGTTAAAGAAATTTAATTTCACTTATTTACTTACTTAAATAATTTTCCAAAACTTAATTAATAAAGAAACTCAATTTCAATTATTCAAGAATTTCAATTCCACTTATTAAAGAATTCAATTTATTTAATTATTAAATAATTCAATCTTATTTAATTATTAAATAATTCACAACTTAATTATCAAATAATTTCAAAGTTTAATAATTTCAAACTTAATTATAATTTCAAACTTAATTATTAAATCATTTCTTAAATTAAACAACATTCTTTCATCAATTTCTTTATTAATATTCTGTTTTAGATTATTAAATATTCACATTTACATTTCATTAAAATTCAATTTCCAACTTCGTTTCAAAACCATATTATTTATTCAAATCAAATCTTTATTTCATTATTAAATCAAATCATTTGACCAATCGGGTTTTATTTAATTCTCTATCCTAAGTCAAGTTCAATTTGGGTATTTATCATTTCAACCCGATTCCATTTCAATTCAAAATCAAAGCATAGCAAAGGGAACTTGCAGTGTGATAACTGGGATGGTGTCAAAGTAAATAAACAAGCAATAACAACGATCAATAACAATCAAATAATCAATTGAAATAATCCCGAAATAATCGTATTAATTCGCATTGTTATTTGTGCAAATTAATATAATTATTTCTAGAATCTACACTATCATTTCATGCAGATTAAAGATTATTCCACTAATTATTTATACGGTTTTTCATTTGTCATTCAATTACAATTTTATACTACAACAATTTATCCAATATACGTCGATGGTTCAAAGTGTAATTATCACTATTCTACATGTCAATTAATTTAACAATTAAAAGGGTTCATATTCAACTAATCAAATTTAACATATAAATCAGTTTTAAAATTGTTAACTATCCTATATCAATTTCAATTCTGCATACTATTAATCACTTAACATTAACAAATTAACGTCCAATATAAACATCGAACAATCAATCAATTATCAGCCAAACTAGATTATCATTTCATAATTTACAGTTAATGGTGTAAGATGTCATAAGTAAACTGATACAGGTGATAGCATATAAAACCGTGTAAATAACTAACAACAGCATATTTCAATTGTCGTTTCAATTGAAATCAAATTTAATAAATAAAAGAACATTAATCGTGAGTGATTGCTCACCTTTCGAGGCTAGAGAGAGATGAACTAGAACGGAGTCGAGTTACTAATCCAAGCACGAATTTCAAAGCAAAGCCGAATTGACACGAATACGACGAACATGGCTGATAATAGGAAATTGATAAAACGAATCAGAGCAGAATTGAATAAAGAGATGAATATAGTATATTTCTATTCAAATAAGTATTCGTTTTAAACAAATATATTTTGAATATATACCTATATATATATATTTTTAAAATCAATAGTTTAACTTTAATATCAAAAATAAAATCTATACATATGTGAAAACCAAATCCATATACACTAAAACCGGATTATACCTACATTTATTAGAAATGCAAGATACCTATATATAATATATATATTATTCACTGCAAAAAAATACAATCATAACACTATACAAAAAAAAAGATCTTTACTTCCTGTAATATACATCTGTCATATAAGTGCAACTTATTTTTAAAATATAACCATTGTAAGCATTATATACTGCACAAATGATATATATATATATATATATATCTATATATATATCTATACCGTATCATAAAAAACAGTATATATGTATTATTAACCAATATATACTAACATATATTATATAATAAAACTGTTATATAACCTATGTATATAATTTCAAATATCCATAAAATAAAATGTACATGCATGCTACTCATATGCAGCTGTTTTCAAAATAAACATATTACTGAAAATATGTATATAAACTGACATGCAGTATATAACTAGTAAATAAAATATACATATGTATAATATTATGTGCATTATTGTTATAAGTACAAACTGTAAAGAAACCTTACACCTTACAAACCTGACATGAGCAGAGATCTTATTATGACCTATTATATCCTATATAATATTAATAATAAACTTACTACTGTAACATATATATACGTGCACTCATATAAACAAAGAAGCTGGCAAATTATTATATTGTATACCTTATATCAATATGTATTACTTGCAACAGTGGAACACAATCCAATCCAATATTCATGCGTTTAGACGATCATATATGCAGACCTTTATTCAAGTACACAACCTATACTTTATATCAATCTTTAATTTACTCTTTTTTTATAAATTAAATCATTATATCACTTACATACTTTATATATGAACACTTTATCATATAATACTGTTAGCTGTTATAACTTACATACATATCAATACACCAAATCAACATATATATACCTTTCATATAATAATAACTGATATTGTATAACTTATATAAATTAATATATTTAACTTACTATATATACATACCAATACACAGAGGATATGAACACAAGGCAATGGCTGGACGGGTAGACTCGGTGGCACGAGCGGATCCGGAGGGATGGAGGCAAAAGACTGTGCAATTTCGGTGGGGTTTGAGGTGGGGCTGACGATGGCAGCACGGCGGTCGGTCACGTGGAGAGACGGTAGGTGTTGTCAGGTCGGAGGGTTGTGGATTTCAGGGAGGCCATGGTCGCGCGTTCATTGACGGGGAGGTGGGGATGTGGCGTGCATGAAACTCGGGAGGGTTGTGTGCATTGTGGTGGTCGGGACGTTGCTGTGAGGCAGAGAGGGAGGGTGCGGGTAGCGTTTGGGTTGGGTCGACTGCTGGTTACGGCTACTCGCCCGAAGTGATGGAAGGAAGGCCACATGGTCAGGGAAGGCACGCGCATGGAGGGGGCTGTTTGGGTGAGGCAGCGGGTTGTCATGACATGAAGGAGAAAGGGTGGAGATGAAGGTGGGCGCAGAGGAAGGTGGGTCGGTTGGGTAGTTTGGCCGAGCTAGGGTGATGTGGAGGGGAGCTGACGTGTGGTTGCTCTAGCCGAAGAGGCAGAGAGATGCAAGTGAGAGAGGGAAAAGAAGAAGAAGTGGAGATGGGTTCAAAGGTCTCTGATAATACACTTTGATCATTTATTTGTATTGGGAAGAGAAGAAAAGTAATAAAGGCAAGGTGGCTATCCACCATCAACACGTGATGAACAAGTAATACCAAATTGGAATAGTGATAGTCTGTTGAGTCAGAAGTCAAAAGATGCATATTGGAAGTATTAACTATACAGTTTCCCAATACCAATGGTCACAAGAACAAAAGGTAAGGAATCGGTATCAAGTTATCAAAGTGGAAAAACAAAAGTCACAAGGTGAATTTAAAATTTTAAAGCAAGCGACTGCTGGGTTAATTCAGTGGGATATAGAAGGGCACGGAAAGCCAAAAGATCAAAATGCAAAACCGATATGACCGTCGTCTTGCAGAATTCGTGGTCTTTCGGACTTCGAAATAAACAAACGAATATACTACGGCGAACAGCACGACGAGACGATCAAAACGGTATACAGATATTGGTGGTACGATTTGAATTATTAAAATTCGAATTTTCTACCATCGAAAAATGCAAGAAGAACGCTGAAAAATAAGATCGACGGAGCCAAAGATGTCCGAATTTGGAAAAACGACAAACTGACATCTTGCTCAGAAGATGTTTTAGAATTTCTCTATGTAAAAATATTTAGGTTTCGAAAACGTTTTATTTTCATCGCTTTTTAACTGATTAAATTGAAGTAAATTTACGCGCGAAATAAACTTTCATATTTTCGGACGAAAATTTACCAGTTGCTATGTTTAACTAAACGCATTCCAAATATTAAATTTATATTTCAAAATTTTATCGTTTAAAATTTCACAAAATTTCAACTAATTACGATATTAAAACAGTTGAAATTTACGGGTCGTTACATAATTAATCTTTGATTAAAGTTAATTATATTTTAATAAGGCTTAATTAAAGTTTAATTACTTTTAATTAGAGTTTAATTACTATTTAACAAGGATTTGATTCAAATTAATAAGATTTTTATTGTTTAAAAATTGTTTTGAGTTTAAGTAATCAGTTTTGTTTTAAAATTGTTTTCGTTTCAAATTTTTTTTAAACCAAGAGATTTCTGTGTCGCTTACCCTTAAGCAACCTCATATGATTAGGAAAACTAAATTACATCTATTAGCATAACAAAACACCATTCTTCTATTACAATTAACTTGGACATTTACTTAAGTTGATTGATTGTTATGTGTTGATCCTTATATACATGTTGTTATGCCATACCATGATAGACTAGATAATTAAAACCAAACTAAAAGCACCATTGTGGTCGCTAAGCCTCCATTTGATTTTGTAAGGATAAATATTTCATTTTCCTTTTGAAATGGTTTCAAAGTTATTGCATTTTGAACAATTGATAAATGGTTTTCTAAAGATTTTCTTAACTAATGAGAATGGTTTTCCATGTTATAAAAAAAAGTTTTATAAAGAGATTTATAAAGGAGTTTGAAAATTTATAAAGTGTTTTTGGGTAAATGGATTTGAGTTTTTAAGCAAAGAAGATGTCATAAATAAAGAGATTTATAAAACGGATTTTCTTATTAAAGGAAGCTAATTTGATTAAGGTTATTTAAGAAGTTGTTTAAGCGAGAAAGGTTTATAAAGAAGTTTATAAATGATTTTAGGGTATTTATAAAAGAAGTTTTAGAAAATGATTTGGATATTCATAAAGGGAGTTTATAAAAAGGTTTGGATATTTATAGAAAAAGTTTGGATGTTCATAAAACCAATTTATATAAATGATTTTGAATATTTATAAAAGGGTTTTTATAAATGAATTTTTGAAGTTTGGAAAGTATTTTGAAATGGATTTGGATTTCAAGCAAAAGAGATTTCAGGAATGAAATAGATTTGATTAAAAAGGATTTATCGAAAGAAATATAAAAAGAATTTGAGATCTGGGTTTCTCTAAACTGACCTTTCAATAATGGTGGTATGGGACATCCATTCCACACTTAACACAGAGGGAATAGTGTTTTGGGTTGTCCTTACCTCCAATTTAAACAACATCTTTTTAATCCTATTTAACATGATTTGGAAGTAAGAAGTTATTCACAAATGTTTTGTGTATATACTTATGTCTGAGAGATAAGTATATGAATGTTTTAGACAAGCGTTTTGAAAAGAGATTTATTAAATACAGATTTTTTAGCCTTAGTGGTTGCTATGGATAAATAAATCTCAAATGGAATTGGTTGTTGTTTGTTTTTTTGATAGTTAAATAACCAAATATCAAATTTGGACCCAAAACGTAACTTTGGAATATCTAGGAGAAACACGTGAGTTATATGGCACAGTCATCTCCGATGATGCTGTGCTATGCATATAAATCTCATTTCATTCTCCTAGGACAAATGATAAGGAAATCCATCCACTAACGGTTAGGAGATAATCTCCGCTCTTTTCTTTGACTAGTTATTTCCTAAAGAACCGGGGTTGAGTTTACCGGAAACTATCAAATGTTGTTTCAAAGAGATCGAGATCAAATATGTTATCTGAAAACCACTTCGATCCAACTCAAGCGTTTCGAAGTGAAGACATCTTGAAGATGAAGGAATTGAAGACGGGGCTCTCAAGCGTTTCGTTCAGTCCTAGAACGAACTTGCATGGATGAATGATGGCATTGCATTGCTGCTTGGAGAGCAGTGTTAGAATTCCAAGATGGTCTGCTATGGGGAAGAAGGTAAAGGCGTGACCTCGTGAGCCTCACAAACTGGGAAATGGAAAAACAGGGTATACAGCAGAGCTATATGGTCAGCTACCATTAGGAGCCGCTATACCATTCTAGATTGTCCATATTCGAATTGTTTTGCGTGCAAACATCGTGGTAGTATAAGGCCTCGGTGTCAAAAAGGGATGGGGTAATCCGGCTCGTCATGTTAAATGGGCAGCTGGCTCTGTGTAGCAGGGGTACAAGAAGTTCTTGTCAGACTCCGGTGCATTTTCTAGGGGTGTACCATTGGAAGGTTGTCCCTTACCTTGCTATAGTATGGAATCCAATCTCCAATTTGTTCCTTTATGGTTTTTGATTGTAGAGACTAGTATGCTGAAATTTAATATGGTAACAATTTCAGCTATTTTGATATTTATTTGAAACCATAGACATTATTATAATATCATTGGATTTTTATACACAAATGTTTTGGTTATCGTAAGGTAAAAACATGTCTATGTTTATGTGCGGCGTAGTCCTACGAGATGCCTTTGATTCAAAGGTTTTATAATGTTAAAGACTTTATGCTTTACTTACACTAGACCCATGTCTGACCCAATATTTTCCCTTTTTCCTAAACTCTTGGATGCTCAAATTTGAATGGACAGCCAAGTAGTTCAAGTTTTTCTACAGATTCACCTTGGAGGAGTTTGAAGTAGATGGCTTCATCGATAGCTAGTTATTTTTCTAATTTCCGTTGCATTATATGTATATTGTATCTATTAGGTAGGGATAGACTGTTATTACTGTCCTATGGTAGAATTTGTATTAGTATGACTCTAATGTAACATTTTTGAAATGACTTTGTAATATATTATGTTGAGTAATATATATTGTATCGTTGCGTTGTGAGATTCTGTGTTGTTTAGTTTATTTTGTTCTTTCTTTCTTTCTTTCACCCCTAATGACCTGTCTTTCGGACGACTAAATGATCGGCACATGAATACCAATGATGTATTAAGTGTCATCTTTGGTAGTAAGAAAGGCGATTCGTTACATTTGGTATCAGAGCTTAGGTTGAGCGAACACCTAGGCTTTGATGGAGTAAACTCGTTATAGATAGGGTTAGTAGTGCCATAGAATGAGTCTGAGTGAATATATATATATATATATATATCTGTGTGTGTGTGTATGCGTATTTGTTAGTGAATAAAAATGTTTTATATTGTGTTGTTTGACCCATTGAGTGGCTTAAGAATTCTGGTCGATGCGCCTGATCAACATTATCGATAGGGATTTCCTAAACACTTGAACAAGTTAAATTGACATAATATTGTTTTAAATTTGGTAAATGAAATAATTTTACCAAGGAATATATTTTCTATATATAAAAAGGGATGATTTTCAAAATCAATGTAGTTATCTATGAGGAGAGTGGTTTAAGAGTTAATAATGTTTAAATTATTAGCATTTAGGGTTTAACTAGTCATACTCGTGCAGTTTTGAGCATTGACTATTGTCATATTTAATAGTAGATTTCCTTTTTCCATCATGGGTTGGGTAGATAGAATTTGTAGGAACATTGAATCGAACCCCTTTTGAATTAAGTTTCAAAATTTGACTATAAAGCGTTCGACGATATGTAGGGTTAAAAATTTAGTTTTAATAAAGGTGTTTATTAAAAGAAAATCTTCAAATAGTTTTATAAGATGAATTTATAGAGATGATTTTACAAATCAGAACTATTAAATGTGTTTTAAAAATGAAAAGGGTTTTAAGAATGTTAAATCCTGGTGGCTTTGATAAATTCCAACTAATTTTGGAAAATAGTAGTAATCTCTCTTAAAGATATCTTAAGATATATATATTTTAAAATAAAGTTCGAGTGTATGGTTTTCTTTGGACAGTTCAGGAATAAGTCTTGATATGTTTTGTGATGATCAGAATAATCTTCTAAGTGACAATCGAATGTTTGCTTAGGCAGATATGATCGTGGACTTAGTAAATTATTCTCTTTGTCATTGTACAATCGGGACGAGTTCAAATTCGAATGAATCCAAAGTAAGTGGATGATTTTGTTAAAAACTATTTTTCTATAAATAGTATTGTTTCGAGAAGAAATTTGGGGGAAAAAGAAGAAATATTTTTATTAACTAGTTCGTGTGTCTTGGAAATGACTAAAAATGGGTAAGAGATGTGTTCGGATGGAAAACACTTCTCTTGAGCGTTGCTCTTCTTAGTAAAGGGGCATATGGTACTATTCGGTAGCACCTAGTTCCTTGACATCGTTTTGGAGTTACTCGGGCTATATGTATGTTTTCAAAAGGTTTTTGAAATAATATCTGAGTATTGTGTTCTTGGATCTCTTAAAAGGTAGAGTTTTCAAAATAAAAAGATATTTTGGTTAAAATGGTGGATTAATAAATAAAGTTTTAATTATGTTAAATTTAATAAGGAGGTTTAATGAAATTTGTTTATTTAAAACTGTGTCTTTTGACTTTAACATCTAGGATGTGAAGAATTATTTGATGTTATTAGGCCGGCTAGTAGACATTTTTACCTTAGTAGTGTCTAAGAAAAAGTAGAATCTAGGATGGAGTTTGGATACCAGCATCCTACTCTTCTTAGCTACTTACCAGACCAATTAGGGTAAAGAGGTTGATTTGATCGACTTAGTTTCAAGACCCAAATTATTTTTGGCCTGCATCTAATATTTGAAAATTAAATAGAATTAAAAATTAGATGTTTGTATATACTCTTAGGATGTAGAAGAGTATTATACAAGTTAATAAATTTAAAATTTGATTCTTATGAATCATGGTGGGAGGGTAGAAAGTAGTTAGATAGTAAGAATCGTTAGATCAGAACGTAGGTTGTATGAAGATCATCTCTCCTTTTCACATAGTTCTTGATCCTAGATTCGAGTATATGACTGGAGGTGTTTTACACCATTACGAATAAGGATTTATCACTTGTTTTTTACGGCGAGCGTTGGTGAGGGTTCTTACGTGGAACCAAAACTTGTCTATCATAGTTTATGGCTATGCAAGGAGAACAGAGGTTTATAATTAAGATGCCTGATCAAAGTCCGCACTTGGAAGTCGGGTGAGCGATACTAGTTCAGAAGTGAAGTTATATATTCGAGTGAATGATCAAATCATATTTTACATAGGAATGATCTATGTACATCATACAGACTAATGAATAGTTTAAGTGTTTCTCGGAATTAGGATTGTGGTACAATTTCAGGGACGAAATTCTTTTAAAGGGGAAAGGGTGCAATGACGTGGATTTTTACCGCTTTGATTTGCGGATATTTAATAAATTATAAATATTCAAATAATAGGTTTTATAATTAAAATATAAACCTTTTAATAATAACAAATGATGGTAAAATAGATTTGTAACGACCTAGGATTTTGCCACTTTGAAATAGGCTATTTACATATCTTTTATATAACCAATAAATGTATTTTATTAGCAAATAAACCTATTTTAATTATTTAATAATGATGATAAAATAATTTACAAAATTTGTTTACCAATATAGATAGTTCAAATAAAAATAGAAAATGTGACCGAAGAACGTTTTTCAAATTTTCGACTTTTCGGCACCGAAAAGTTATCGAGAAACGTTGTGCACACTAGTGTACACATGCACACATATATGCTCATTCCATGTTAAGTTAATTAGTGAGTTAATACTAAATAAATCATGCTAAGTTTAAATTAATACTTGATGTGACCATTTATGCCTTAGTTTATTATATATATATATATATATATATATATATATCTTATCATATATCATGCCATACCTTACCTTAAGTACACATCATGGTAGCTCCTTGATTTAGGGGAATGGTGGGCCATTACCAACGTGAGAAATGGATGGGTTAGGGTGGACATTCATATTCATGTCACGTTGTATCATGTTCATATCACTACAACATACATATCCATTCCAAATAGCAATCAATCATCACACACGTTCACTCAATTCATGATGCATTTGTTTGCCTCGCAATAGCTTTTAATCACCTTCAAAAATAGTTGGAACTTGATCCAAATCGATAATTGTTATTTTATATTGGTCCGTACTAGTCTAGGTTTAATCTTCCAGAATTATAGTACATTGGTGGACTGGTTAGGTTGACTAGTACACCAGTGTACATGTTTTCCTAGCAGTTGTGAGGTTGTGAATTTGATCATTTTTCTTGTCGTTTCCGTTTCCAACCACCTCCGCTCCATCTCTGGTCACCTAAGAATGTCTGTAGAACCTAGCCTTACATTTCTATGTATGGTTTTACCATTTATTTTTCAATTTGTGCATATATTCTTTAGATTTATATAAATTAGTATAAATCAAATTCAATTTTACTGTTCATAATCAAATCCCTCCCAAATCCCACTTAAATCCAGTTTTAGGTGTTTATAAGTGTTTATCTACTCTAATATAGCCAGCATATCATAGATATATGATCAAATTGCATTATATGAAGAGGAAAACACGAATCACTCATCACATTCATTGTTTCTGCCTGAAGCTCCACTGTCCATCCTGCTATGCCTCATCGCTTTAGAATTCCATCTGCAAATCATTATTGGTGCATATCCCTCTTCAATAGCTTTGCAATGCTGTTGGTTTTGTGTAATTCCATGAAGATTTGAGAGAGTTAGAGCGATTTAATTCTTTAGTATGCAAGAGGAAGAAGGAGATATAGGAAGGAGTGGTATGTTTTCTGAAAATTGAAGCATATGTGAGTTAGTTTTAAGCGTAAAGAGAGAAAGCAACTGTCCGCTAAAAAAATTTAAATTCAAATTCCTGGTTTTTGGCGCTTGATAAACCCGACATCTTTTCGACCATAATTTCTTCATATGGACTTCAAACGAGGCAAACCAAACAACTATGCGAATTAAGAAAATGAGACGGTCGCAATGGCACTAGTTTCGTAATCAAATTCCAAAGTTAGAAAAATGACCATTTTGCTCCTTATTTTTGATTTAGTTTATTAACACATCAAATTCAATTATTTTCGCATTATCATAATATTTAATTAAATATACCAATTTTTCGAGGTATTAAATGTGTACACACATGTTGTTCCCCTATAAATCACCCCAAGCAAGAACTTGCTTGCCAGAATAAGCTCAGCTTCACGTATGTAACGACCCCGGATTTTATATTAATTTTAAATCGATAATTAAATTAATTTTTGAATAAAACTGTGAAATTTATCGATTAATTGATTGCGAGTTCCCCGAATACAGATAAATTTTGTATAAATCATTTAAATTTAAAATTGATAGTTAATAATGATTTTAATTTATAGAATAAGTATAAGACAATAATTATTAAAGTAAAATAACAATAAATATTTAAACTAGAAAATAGAAATAAATAAATAAAAGATGAACCATAAAAATAAAAGTAACACTTGACTAAAATTTTAACAACATAATTAAAATAGAAGTTTAATTATATTATAAAGTAATATTGTAAAGACAAAGCATAAGTATGTACACTTAAACAAATAAGAAATAAAACAAAAAAAATCTATGTAAATTAACCTGCAAAAAGAAGACAGATAACATACATAAGTATGAAAGCATATCTATGAAGCCACAAAATTATCTTCAGCCGAAATCAAAAATTTAGCATAGTCAAAGAAAAAGGGATAAGTACAAACAATATCTTCATATTGTACAGCCAAAAGGAAAAAATATATATAAGTTTGTACAACATAATAAATGCAGCACCCAAATTTTTTCTCATCAGCCTACAAACAATGAAATATCCCTGCCTACTTTTTTACAACCAAATTATATCAATCTGTACAAGAAAATATTACTCTGTAAGCTCCTTCTATATGTCAACTTCTTCATCAGTTCGTTCACTTCAAGCTAAGGAAATATAAAGTAATATCATTTCAATTTAAAACAATTTAGCAAACCAGAGAAAAAAATTCAAGCATCAGATCACATAAATTTTTTTCTAGAGCAAAGTAGATTCAATAATTCAAATCAGTATCAAACTGAAATCAAGTTAAGGATCATCTCAGCAAACATTTAGTTCAAGATATCGAAATCATCTTCCAGTTGATCAAATTTCTTTCCAGTTTCAAGCTTTCAGTTCTCTACTTCAACTCCAGGTGAGTAAACACCAACTTTAAAATAGTAAGTGATATCTGACCTGTTGATTGTTAGATTTCTTTAATAGTTAATGCTTGCATGTTTAGATATATAGTTGTATTATCTATGTATACGAATATGTATGACTGTGCATGTTCATTTTGATAGTTCTTCTCTGTTTTTAAACTACAGAGTGTAGAAAAAAAAAGGGAAATTCTAATCTTCTTAACAGATCATTGTCAGGTTTTAAGCTTCAAACATGATATGTTGTTTAAACAAAAATTTGAGTCTAAAATTTTATTTAAGTAAAATAAATGAGAAAATCTCCTGGAAATTAAAAGAATACAGTAGGAATTCTTTTATCATGATAAAATCAATCAATTAAATTTGCTGTTTCAAGTTTACATCTTGAATCATCATTAAAAGATAGGATTTTTAATATCAAAACCTCAATTTTAAGTGAAGTATTGAATGAGAATTCTGGGGTTGACTGAAATTTGATTTCTGGTCGATTTTTGAGGATCGGCTAACTTTTGAAAATCAATTTTTGCATGGTGATACTAGGGTGATCATAGATTATTGGAAAAATACTAGATGGTGTTGAATTTCATGGTGGAAGTTGCGGCAGTGAAATCTCTTCTGGAACCCTAGTTTTAACTAGGAATGTTGAATCGATCACTACGGGTTCTACAATGGATCGAGTGTTTCAAGTTTTTGGGAAATGGAAGTTTGGTCATAGATGAAGTCAAGGCCGGAGTTGCAGGCTTTCAGATGGTCAGAGACGTGGGGACGGCACGTTGACAGGTTTCGTGGAGGTGATACTCTTGTGTTTCCAGGTTTCAGGTTGGCTCCAATTCATTTTCGAGCCGACTTGGAGGCGATCTGATGATCGAGTTGGGGTAGTGGAGTGGTTTTGGATGTGGAACGATCATCACTGATGATCGGAGGTGACTGGGGGCAACGTGCAAGTGCACGGTGTGTTTTGGCAAAAGTTGTTTGGGTAGGTTGTGGAGCAGAGGAGTTACTCGAGTTTAACTCGAGAGATTCCAGTGTTGGACTCGAAGAAATATGGGTTTGGGCTCGAGTCAACTTGTAGATGGCTCGGGTAGATTTCGTTTTCAGGTTGTAAACCTGTAAGTTTTTAAAAAAATGTAAACAGATAATTAAACTAAGTTAAATTCAAATTCTAGTTGGGTTCAAATGGAGTTTGGATCTCAGTTTTTAAAATAAAATTTAAGTTTTACTGTTAACAATCTTTGATTTATCAAGCAATTAATATTGACTATATTGAATTAAATCTTATTACAAATTTTAATTAACTAAGTGATTAGAGATTAATCAATTTGTAATTTAAGATTGGTTAATTAATAATGGATTGATTTATTAATTAAGGTAATCAATTTAAGGTTACACACTTAATTACCTAAAGGAAAATTTGTTAATGTGATTAATTCATGGTTAATTTATTAATGTAATTAATTTGAAAGATAATTACTTAATAAAATAATTAATTAATGATAAAGGTGGATAAATCAAGTGATTAACGTTGATTTTAAGATTGCGGATAATCGCTCATCTTAATTAACTAGGGAAAATTATTATTTACGATAATTGATTTATCATGGGTTAGATTAATTAATTAAAGATAATTAATGATATGGTGAATTAAATAATTAAAGATTAGTTATTTAATAATTAAAGGTTGGTGAATTAGAATTTAAGGGTTGATTTATAAATTTTAAATGGTTAATTAATGAGTAAAGAAAGAATTAATCAAAATGATTTGTAATTAATTAATATTTAATTAACCAGGATTAGTAATTAATTCATAAGTAATTAATCTGATTTAAATTTATCAGATAATTAACTGACCTTACTTATGAATGGTTGGATTCTAGTGAATGTTGAATTGTTTGATATCCCTGATATATGATGCTTTGTGATACATCCTGATTTATGTTGTGATCTGTAATTTACTTATCTGCGATATATATATCTGTGATTACTGTTTCTGTGATATATTACTATGTGAATATAAAAACCCTTGACCCGTAAACGACACTTGAATTTCGATGCGACAGGGAGTCAGATTCCAGTTGGTTATCCGAAACCCACATCGAATCGTAATAGTGAATCTTTGTGACTGATAAATTTATTTTATCTATAAATTTGTGAATGAAGAAAGCGTTATATATTATACCGCTTATCGATATATCTGTGTTTGGATTATAATGATTGATGATGTTGCACTATTGTGTGTGAAACCCCTGGACCACACTCTTACACACACAAATATGGATTTCACGAGGAAATCGGCTAAGTCACAGATGATTTAAATTCAATGTTTTTGAAATTGAAATTTTAATTTCAATTGATTTTGAAATTGGAAATTGGGGTTTGATATGAAAGGCTTTTGAAATGAGTTTCAAAGATAAAAGTTATTTCGAATAACTTAATCGAGTTTTGAAAATTTAAATAATTTGATTTAAATTTGAATTCAAGTTTGAAATTGAATTCTATGATTTGAAACTAGGGATTTAAAGATGCTGTACAAGTTATATATGGGTTAAACCATTTTAAAAGTATTGATTTGGGAATTTGAATTTAATTCAAGGGTTTTAACTCGTGTAAATATAACTGGATTTTTTTGAAACGAAACTATTTGTTTTCAAATAGTAAAAGCTTTCACATAAGTAATGAACTTTCAAATTGTGTTGAAAGGTTTCAAGTTGAAATGGAATTGAAGTATTTTGAAAATTATGAAATGAGTCTTTAATTCAAAGACCGGACGAGTTAATCTAACTTGAAATGGAATTGTTTTGAAAGGCTATGAATGAATCTTTGGAAACGAGTTTTGAAAGCTGTAAGTTAAATCTTGATTTAAAGATTTAACGAGTTAACCAAATTGAAATGGAAATCGATTTGAAAATCTATGAATGAATCTTAGTGAATGGGGTTAACTTTGTGAAATAAATCTTTTTGTTTAAAAGATTAAAAATGTGGAAATTGTTTAAACCGTTGAAGGTTGTTGAAATGAATCTTTTTGTTTAAAAGATTGGAAATGGTAATTTATTTTAACCATTCGAATGAAAAGTTTTGGGTTTTAAACTGTGATTTAACTGAGACCCCAGTATCCATATGATTTTTAATTGCGCTCGTTATTCGGTTTAGCCGAGAGAGGACCTTTGTGTCATATAACCCATTCCGAATAGTGATACGACGATATGGATAGCATTTGAAGACCGGTGGTGAAGACCGGGTATTTGCGAGAGCGATATGATGACCTATCGATTTTCTCTGCATCATGGCTCCGGTATAGAGATTCCCTAAGTGATGGGAAGTCCGATCGAGATTGTGAATACTCGGATTTGCAAGGGCTTCTTTGGAAGTGCCTTCGGTTCTGTTCGAACCCGGAACAGACTTGTATGGATATGTGTCTGACGTTACACTTTGAGATGTAAAGCTGGTTTCTATCAAATACATTTCTGTTGGTGGCGGAGAATTTATTCTCTTAGCTTAACACCCTTCTTTGAGACGTACGAGCTCAGAGGTTATGTAGTTGATGGTTACTAGTGATACATTCCCAATTTGGTAATGTGGCATACGAAGTGCTGATGATCATTTGTTGATCAAAGCGTGCTTTGTGAAAAAGCGTGGCTTTGTGAAAAAGCGTAGCTTTGTGGACGAGACTTCGTCGAGCCTCACAACCCGGTAATGGTCGAAACAGGAATGTTGCGACAAAGGTTTGTAGGGGTAGCGCCCCTAGGGTATGTCATTTCCTTCTGGATAAAAGGGTGGTATCATGGTATGGAGCCCAGATACTTACTCATGTGGATACACTTTATTTATTATGTGTTAGGTTGGTTATCGAGCGCTCGGATAAAGGTCGGTAACGACCGGGGGATGACATGACTCGTGTGTTAGTTACCTAGTTACAGCTGTACAGCGTGAGGTAGCGTCAGTGTGTTAGTTACCTAGTTACAGCTGTACAGCGTGAGGTAGCGTCGGCCTTTTGTTTGCAGAGATCCGGTTAGGTTCTCGGGGCGTCTTTCCAGAGGCGTTTCTATTTCGGTAAGGAAGTTCCTTAGCCTGATCATTTGTTGGAAATCCAAAGAAACAATACGAACCCTGTACGGTTTTGATTGTAGAACCTGCCATCTACTTATGGTGGTCACCACTGTTTAGATGGTAGCTATAGTAGGCATATGATACTGGTCGTATGTTGGCTAAGATTGATATTATACTTTCGAAAGGATTTTCTGCACTATGCACTAACAATAATAATCCAATGATTTTGCGTAGTAAGCATATTTGACTATCATAAGAAGAAATCTCCTCCAATTCTGCGTTTGCATTGTGTGTGTGGCGGGAGGTCTTATGGTAGTTTCATCTTTGAAAAGCATTGCGGGTTTTCAATGTTTAAAAGCCTTTTGTGTTGTTTAAAGATAAACTGTTTTTGTTTGCTCATACCAGTCCCATGACTGACCCGGAGTTTATTGTTCCCTTCCTAAACTCTGGGTGCCCACTATTTTCCACACGGGCAGTCTAGAGTTGGGTTTCTCAGATATTCAGGTTGAGTAGATTATCTGGAGCTGGTTCAGTTCTTGGAGTTCATGGACTGACGTTGCTTATCTTGGAGCATTCTATTGGAGACATTCTATCCGCTGTTGATGTTATCTATTTTCTTTCCGCTGCTATTTCTTGTATCATATCTCTGATGTATATTGATATCTGTTGTATCATTCTGTTGTATCATATTGTATCAGATTTTGTATCTGTCATTGTATCAATGTTATGTAATTGATATATTCTTTTTCCGCTGTGTTGTTTACTTAATGTTGTTATAAGCTCCGGTGACTCGGATTTGAACGGTCGAATCTATGGCATTCGAGTACGATGTAAAGTATGGATGTCGATTTTCGAGCGGGCAAAATCCGCTTCGTTACATTTGGTATCAGAGCTAAGGTTGAACTTTAGCTCAGGAGTATAACACATTAAGTAGCTCATTAGAGATAGAGTGAAGTAAACTCTAGAATGAGTATATCCCTTAGGTATCCGTCTGAACGTCTCAGTAAATTCTCTTACTATCCACTGATAGTAAGTATGAGTGCTAGAAGAGGATGAGATAGGGGATAGGGGAATACCACCACGAATTGGTCAATACCCTGTAACGACAAGGAAATAATCTTTTCTCTATCAATCTCTTTTGTTCGTCATCTTTTCTCAATTCTTCGATAATTTCTGGTAGATCCAGGAAGAAGATTTGCTATATTTGATATGGGACATAAACTCCGGATGAACCAAAATTGTTTGTTTGGATGTATTGGTTGCTTTGTTTGCTATGTTTGATAGGTATACTTTGGTTTTAAACTAAAATTCTGAAATCGTATCCATATATCTATCTATTCTTTGGGTCCGGATATGTTCTATGAATGGTTAGTTATCCCTTCGGACTAACCGATGCCATTGTATATTTCGTAGACCTTGATAACTCGAGTATTTTGGTTGATTGTTAAACAGATTCGTTCTTGTATCTATCATTGATATTCTGATTTGGTAAGCCAAATACAGAATAAATATTCAGTTTGATTTGATGAAATATTTTTCATCTATCTTTGTGTCTCCTTGGCAATTTCGAGGACGAAATTCTTTTAAGGGGGGAAGTCTGTAACGACCCCGGATTTTATATTAATTTTAAATCGATAATTAAATTAATTTTTGAATAAAACTGTGAAATTTATCGATTAATTGATTGCGAGTTCCCCGAATACAGATAAATTTTGTATAAATCATTTAAATTTAAAATTGATAGTTAATAATGATTTTAATTTATAGAATAAGTATAAGACAATAATTATTAAAGTAAAATAACAATAAATATTTAAACTAGAAAATAGAAATAAATAAATAAAAGATGAACCATAAAAATAAAAGTAACACTTGACTAAAATTTTAACAACATAATTAAAATAGAAGTTTAATTATATTATAAAGTAATATTGTAAAGACAAAGCATAAATATGTACACTTAAACAAATAAGAAATAAAACAAAAAAAATCTATGTAAATTAACCTGCAAAAAGAAGACAGATAACATACATAAGTATGAAAGCATATCTATGAAGCCACAAAATTATCTTCAGCCGAAATCAAAAATTTAGCATAGTCAAAGAAAAAGGGATAAGTACAAACAATATCTTCATATTGTACAGCCAAAAGGAAAAAATATATATAAGTTTGTACAACATAATAAATGCAGCACCCAAATTTTTTCTCATCAGCCTACAAACAAAGAAATATCCCTGCCTACTTTTGTACAACCAAATTATATCAATCGGTACAAGAAAATATTACTCTGTAAGCTCCTTCTATATGTCAACTTCTTCATCAGTTCGTTCACTTCAAGCTGAGGAAATATAAAGTAATATCATTTCAATTTAAAACAATTTAGCAAACCAGAGAAAAAAAATTCAAGCATCAGATCACATAAATTTTTTTCTAGAGCAAAGTAGATTCAATAATTCAAATCAGTATCAAACTGAAATCAAGTTAAGGATCATCTCAGCAAACATTTAGTTCAAGATATCGAAATCATCTTCCAGTTGATCAAATTTCTTTCCAGTTTCAAGCTTTCAGTTCTCTACTTCAACTCCAGGTGAGTAAACACCAACTTTAAAATCCTAAGTGATATCTGACCTGTTGATTGTTAGATTTCTTTAATAGTTAATGCTTGCATGTTTAGATATATAGTTGTATTATCTATGTATACGAATATGTATGACTGTGCATGTTCATTTTGATAGTTCTTCTCTGTTTTTAAACTACAGAGTGTAGAAAAAAAAGGGAAATTCTAATCTTCTTAACAGATCATTGTCAGGTTTTAAGCTTCAAACATGATATGTTGTTTAAACAAAAATTTGAGTCTAAAATTTTATTTAAGTAAAATAAATGAGAAAATCTCCTGGAAATAAAAGAATACAGTAGGAATTCTTTTATCATGATAAAATCAATCAATTAAATTTGCTGTTTCAAGTTTACATCTTGAATCATCATTAAAAGATAGGATTTTTAATATCAAAACCTCAATTTTAAGTGAAGTATTGAATGAGAATTCTGGGGTTGACTGAAATTTGATTTCTGGTCGATTTTTGAGGATCGGCTAACTTTTGAAAATCGAATTTTTGCATGGTGATACTAGGGTGATCATAGATTATTGGAAAAATACTAGATGGTGTTGAATTTCATGGTGGAAGTTGCGGCAGTGAAATCTCTTCTGGAACCCTAGTTTTAACTAGGAATGTTGAATCGATCACTACGGGTTCTACAATGGATCGAGTGTTTCAAGTTTTTGGGAAATGGAAGTTTGGTCATAGATGAAGTCGAGGCCGGAGTTGCAGGCTTTCAGATGGTCAGAGACGTGGGGACGGCACGTTGACAGGTTTCGTGGAGGTGATACTCTTGTGTTTCCAGGTTTCAGGTTGGCTCCAATTCATTTTCGAGCCGACTTGGAGGCGATCTGATGATCGAGTTGGGGTAGTGGAGTGGTTTTGGATGTGGAACGATCATCACTGATGATCGGAGGTGACTGGGGGCAACGTGCAAGTGCACGGTGTGTTTTGGCGAAAGTTGTTTGGGTAGGTTGTGGAGCAGAGGAGTTACTCGAGTTTAACTCGAGAGATTCCAGTGTTGGACTCGAAGAAATATGGGTTTGGGCTCGAGTCAACTTATAGATGGCTCGGGTAGATTTCGTTTTCTAGTTGTAAACCTGTAAGTTTTAAAAAAAATGTAAACAGATAATTAAACTAAGTTAAATTCAAATTCTAGTTGGGTTCAAATGGAGTTTGGATCTCAGTTTTTAAAATAAAATTTAAGTTTTACTCTTAACAATCTTTGATTTATCAAGCAATTAATATTGACTATATTGAATTAAATCTTATTACAAATTTTAATTAACTAAGTGATTAGATATTAATCAATTTGTAATTTAAGATTGGTTAATTAATAATGGATTGATTTATTAATTAAGGTAATCAATTTAAGGTTACACACTTAATTACCTAAAGGAAAATTTGTTAATGTGATTAATTGATGGTTAATTTATTAATGTAATTGATTTGAAAGATAATTACTTAATAAAATAATTAATTAATGATAAAGGTGGATAAATCAAGTGATTAACGTTGATTTTAAGATTGCGGATAATCGCTCATCTTAATTAACTAGGGAAAATTATTATTTACGATAATTGATTTATCATGGGTTAGATTAATTAATTAAAGATAATTAATGATATGGTGAATTAAATAATTAAAGATTAGTTATTTAATAATTAAAGGTTGGTGAATTAGAATTTAAGGGTTGATTTATAAATTTTAAATGGTTAATTAATGAGTAAAGAAAGAATTAATCAAAATGATTTGTAATTAATTAATATTTAATTAACCAGGATTAGTAATTAATTCATAAGTAATTAATCTGATTTAAATTTATCAGATAATTAACTGACCTTACTTATGAATGGTTGGATTCTAGTGAATGTTGAATTGTTTGATATCCCTGATATATGATGCTTTGTGATACATCCTGATTTATGTTGTGATCTGTAATTTACTTATCTGCGATATATATATCTATGATTTCTGTTTCTGTGATATATTACTATGTGAATATAAAAACCCTTGACCCGTAAACGACACTTGAATTTCGATGCGACAGGGAGTCGGATTCCAGTTGGTTATCCGAAACCCACATCGAATCGTAATAGTGAATCTTTGTGACTGATAAATTTATTTTTTCTATAAATCTGTGAATGAAGAAAGCGTTATATATTATACCGCTTATCGATATATCTGTGTTTGGATTATAATGATTGATGATGTTGCACTATTGTGTGTGAAACCCCTGGACCACACTCTTACACACACAAATATGGATTTCACGAGGAAATCGGCTAAGTCACAGATGATTTAAATTCAATGTTTTTGAAATTGAAATTTTAATTTCAATTGATTTTGAAATTGGAAATTGGGGTTTGATATGAAAGGCTTTTGAAATGAGTTTCAAAGATAAAAGTTATTTCGAATAACTTAATCGAGTTTTGAAAATTTAAATAATTTGATTTAAATTTGAATTCAAGTTTGAAATTGAATTCTATGATTTGAAACTAGGGATTTAAAGATGTTGTACAAGTTATATATGGGTTAAACCATTTTAAAAGTATTGATTTGGGAATTTGAATTTAATTCAAGGGTTTTAACTCGTGTAAATATAACTGGATTTTTTTGAAATGAAACTATTTATTTTCAAATAGTAAAAGCTTTCACATAAGTAATGAACTTTCAAATTGTGTTGAAAGGTTTCAAGTTGAAATGGAATTGAAGTATTTTGAAAATTATGAAATGAGTCTTTAATTCAAAGACCGGATGAGTTAATCTAACTTGAAATGGAATTGTTTTGAAAGGCTATGAATGAATCTTTGGAAACGAGTTTTGAAAGCTATAAGTTAAATCTTGATTTAAAGATTTAACGAGTTAACCAAATTGAAATGGAAATCGATTTGAAAATCTATGAATGAATCTTTGTGAATGGGGTTAACTTTGTGAAATAAATCTTTTTGTTTAAAAGATTAAAAGTGTGGAAATTGTTTAAACCGTTGAAGGTTGTTGAAATGAATCTTTTTGTTTAAAAGATTGGAAATGGTAATTTATTTTAACCATTCAAATGAAAAGTTTTGGGTTTTAAGCTGTGATTTAACTGAGACCCCAGTATCCATATGATTTTTAATTGCGCTCGTTATTCGGTTTAGCCGAGAGAGGACCTTTGTGTCATATAACCCATTCCGAATAGTGATACGACGATATGGATAGCATTTGAAGACCGGTGGTGAAGACCGGGTATTTGCGAGAGCGATATGATGACCTATCGATTTTCTCTGCATCATGGCTCCGGTATAGAGATTCCCTAAGTGATGGGAAGTCCGATCGAGATTGTGAATACTCGGATTTGCAAGGGCTTCTTTGGAAGTGCCTTCGGTTCTGTTCGAACCCGGAACAGACTTGTATGGATGTGTGTCTGACGTTACACTTTGAGATGTAAAGCTGGTTTCTATCAAATACATTTCTGTTGGTGGCGGAGAATTTATTCTCTTAGCTTAACACCCTTCTTTGAGACGTACGAGCTCAGAGGTTATGTAGTTGATGGTTACTAGTGATACATTCCCAATTTGGTAATGTGGCATACGAAGTGCTGATGATCATTTGTTGATCAAAGCGTGCTTTGTGAAAAAGCGTGGCTTTGTGAAAAAGTGTAGCTTTGTGGACGAGACTTCGTCGAGCCTCACAACCCGGTAATGGTCGAAACAGGAATGTTGCGACAAAGGTTTGTAGGGGTAGCGCCCCTAGGGTATGTCATTTCCTTCTGGATAAAAGGGTGGTATCATGGTATGGAGCCCAGATACTTACTCATGTGGATACACTTTATTTATTATGTGTGATGTTGGTTATCGAGCGCTCGGATAAAGGTCGGTAACGACCGGGGGATGACATGACTCGTGTGTTAGTTACCTAGTTACAGCTATACAGCGTGAGGTAGCGTCAGTGTGTTAGTTACCTAGTTACAGCTGTACAGCGTGAGGTAGCGTCGGCCTTTTGTTTGCAGAGATCCGGTTAGGTTCTCGGGGCGTCTTTCCAAAGGCGTTTCTATTTCGGTAAGGAAGTTCCTTAGCCTGATCATTTGTTGGAAATCCAAAGAAACAATACGAACCCTGTACGGTTTTGATTGTAGAACCTGCCATCTACTTATGGTGGTCACCACTGTTTAGATGGTAGCTATAGTAGGCATATGATACTGGTCGTATGTTGGCTAAGATTGATATTATACTTTCGAAAGGATTTTCTGCACTATGCACTAACAATAATAATCCAATGATTTTGCGTAGTAAGCATATTTGACTATTATAAGAAGAAATCTCCTCCAATTCTGCGTTTGCATTGTGTGTGTGGCGGGAGGTCTTATGGTAGTTTCATCTTTGAAAAGCATTGCGGGTTTTCAATGTTTAAAAGCCTTTTGTGTTGTTTAAAGATAAACTGTTTTTGTTTGCTCATACCAGTCCCATGACTGACCCGGAGTTTATTGTTCCCTTCCTAAACTCTGGGTGCCCACTATTTTCCACACGGGCAGTCTAGAGTTGGGTTTCTCAGATATTCAGGTTGAGTAGATTATCTGGAGCTGGTTCAGTTCTTGGAGTTCATGGACTGACGTTGCTTATCTTGGAGCATTCTATTGGAGACATTCTATCCGCTGCTGATGTTATCTATTTTCTTTCCGCTGCTATTTCTTGTATCATATCTCTGATGTATATTGATATCTGTTGTATCATTCTGTTGTATCATATTGTATCAGATTTTGTATCTGTCATTGTATCAATGTTATGTAATTGATATATTCTTTTTCCGCTGTGTTGTTTACTTAATGTTGTTATAAGCTCCGGCGACTCGGATTTGAACGGTCGAATCTATGGCATTCGAGTACGATGTAAAGTATGGATGTCGATTTTCGAGCGGGCAAAATCCGCTTCGTTACATTTGGTATCAGAGCTAAGGTTGAACTTTAGCTCAGGAGTATAACACATTAAGTAGCTCATTAGAGATAGAGTGAAGTAAACTCTAGAATGAGTATATCCCTTAGGTATCCGTCTGAACGTCTCAGTAAATTCTCTTACTATCCACTGATAGTAAGTATGAGTGCTAGAAGAGGATGAGATAGGGGATAGGGGAATACCACCACGAATTGGTCAATACCCTGTAACGACAAGGAAATAATCTTTTCTCTATCAATCTCTTTTGTTCGTCATCTTTTCTCAATTCTTCGATAATTTCTGGTAGATCCAGGAAGAAGATTTGCTATATTTGATATGGGACATAAACTCCGGATGAACCAAAATTGTTTGTTTGGATGTATTGGTTGCTTTGTTTGCTATGTTTGATAGGTATACTTTGGTTTTAAACTAAAATTCTGAAATCGTATTCATATATCTATCTATTCTTTGGGTCCGGATATGTTCTACGAATGGTTAGTTATCCCTTCGGACTAACCGATGCCACTGTATATTTCGTAGACCTTGATAACTCGAGTATTTTGGTTGATTGTTAAACAGATTCGTTCTTGTATCTATCATTGATATTCTGATTTGGTAAGCCAAATACAGAATAAATATTCAGTTTGATTTGATGAAATATTTTTCATCTATCTTTGTGTCTCCTTGGCAATTTCGAGGACGAAATTCTTTTAAGGGGGGAAGTCTGTAACGACCCCGGATTTTATATTAATTTTAAATCGATAATTAAATTAATTTTTGAATAAAACTGTGAAATTTATCGATTAATTGATTGCGAGTTCCCCGAATACAGATAAATTTTGTATAAATCATTTAAATTTAAAATTGATAGTTAATAATGATTTTAATTTATAGAATAAGTATAAGACAATAATTATTAAAGTAAAATAACAATAAATATTTAAACTAGAAAATAGAAATAAATAAATAAAAGATGAACCATAAAAATAAAAGTAACACTTGACTAAAATTTTAACAACATAATTAAAATAGAAGTTTAATTATATTATAAAGTAATATTGTAAAGACAAAGCATAAATATGTACACTTAAACAAATAAGAAATAAAACAAAAAAAATCTATGTAAATTAACCTGCAAAAAGAAGACAGATAACATACATAAGTATGAAAGCATATCTATGAAGCCACAAAATTATCTTCAGCCGAAATCAAAAATTTAGCATAGTCAAAGAAAAAGGGATAAGTACAAACAATATCTTCATATTGTACAACCAAAAGGAAAAAATATATATAAGTTTGTACAACATAATAAATGCAGCACCCAAATTTTTTCTCATCAGCCTACAAACAAAGAAATATCCCTGCCTACTTTTGTACAACCAAATTATATCAATCGGTACAAGAAAATATTACTCTGTAAGCTCCTTCTATATGTCAACTTCTTCATCAGTTCGTTCACTTCAAGCTGAGGAAATATAAAGTAATATCATTTCAATTTAAAACAATTTAGCAAACCAGAGAAAAAAAATTCAAGCATCATATCACATAAATTTTTTTCTAGAGCAAAGTAGATTCAATAATTCAAATCAGTATCAAACTGAAATCAAGTTAAGGATCATCTCAGCAAACATTTAGTTCAAGATATCGAAATCATCTTCCAGTTGATCAAATTTCTTTCCAGTTTCAAGCTTTCAGTTCTCTACTTCAACTCCAGGTGAGTAAACACCAACTTTAAAATCCTAAGTGATATCTGACCTGTTGATTGTTAGATTTCTTTAATAGTTAATGCTTGCATGTTTAGATATATAGTTGTATTATCTATGTATACGAATATGTATGACTGTGCATGTTCATTTTGATAGTTCTTCTCTGTTTTTAAACTACAGAGTGTAGAAAAAAAAAGGGAAATTCTAATCTTCTTAACAGATCATTGTCAGGTTTTAAGCTTCAAACATGATATGTTGTTTAAACAAAAATTTGAGTCTAAAATTTTATTTAAGTAAAATAAATGAGAAAATCTCCTAGAAATTAAAAGAATACAGTAGGAATTCTTTTATCATGATAAAATCAATCAATTAAATTTGCTGTTTCAAGTTTACATCTTGAATCATCATTAAAAGATAGGATTTTTAATATCAAAACCTCAATTTTAAGTGAAGTATTGAATGAGAATTCTGGGGTTGACTGAAATTTGATTTCTGGTCGATTTTTGAGGATCGGCTAACTTTTGAAAATCGAATTTTTGCATGGTGATACTAGGGTGATCATAGATTATTGGAAAAATACTAGATGGTGTTGAATTTCATGGTGGTAGTTGCGGCAGTGAAATCTCTTCTGGAACCCTAGTTTTAACTAGGAATGTTGAATCGATCACTACGGGTTCTACAATGGATCGAGTGTTTCAAGTTTTTGGGAAATGGAAGTTTGGTCATAGATGAAGTCGAGGCCGGAGTTGCAGGCTTTCAGATGGTCAGAGACGTGGGGACGGCACGTTGACAGGTTTCGTGGAGGTGATACTCTTGTGTTTCCAGGTTTCAGGTTGGCTCCAATTCGTTTTCGAGCCGACTTGGAGGCGATCTGATGATCGAGTTGGGGTAGTGGAGTGGTTTTGGATGTGGAACGATCATCACTGATGATCGGAGGTGACTAAGGGCAACGTGCAAGTGCACGGTGTGTTTTGGCGAAAGTTGTTTGGGTAGGTTGTGGAGCAGAGGAGTTACTCGAGTTTAACTCGAGAGATTCCAGTGTTGGACTCGAAGAAATATGGGTTTGGGCTCGAGTCAACTTATAGATGGCTCGGGTAGATTTCGTTTTCAGGTTGTAAACCTGTAAGTTTTAAAAAAAATGTAAACAGATAATTAAACTAAGTTAAATTCAAATTCTAGTTGGGTTCAAATGGAGTTTGGATCTCAGTTTTTAAAATAAAATTTAAGTTTTACTGTTAACAATCTTTGATTTATCAAGCAATTAATATTGACTATATTGAATTAAATCTTATTACAAATTTTAATTAACTAAGTGATTAGAGATTAATCAATTTGTAATTTAAGATTGGTTAATTAATAATGGATTGATTTATTAATTAAGGTAATCAATTTAAGGTTACACACTTAATTACCTAAAGGAAAATTTGTTAATGTGATTAATTGATGGTTAATTTATTAATGTAATTGATTTGAAAGATAATTACTTAATAAAATAATTAATTAATGATAAAGGTGGATAAATCAAGTGATTAACGTTGATTTTAAGATTGCGGATAATCGCTCATCTTAATTAACTAGGGAAAATTATTATTTACGATAATTGATTTATCATGGGTTAGATTAATTAATTAAAGATAATTAATGATATGATGAATTAAATAATTAAAGATTAGTTATTTAATAATTAAAGGTTGGTGAATTAGAATTTAAGGGTTGATTTATAAATTTTAAATGGTTAATTAATGAGTAAAGAAAGAATTAATCAAAATGATTTGTAATTAATTAATATTTAATTAACCAGGATTAGTAATTAATTCATAAGTAATTAATCTGATTTAAATTTATCAGATAATTAACTGACCTTACTTATGAATGGTTGGATTCTAGTGAATGTTGAATTGTTTGATATCCCTGATATATGATGCTTTGTGATACATCCTGATTTATGTTATGATCTATAATTTACTTATCTGCGATATATATATCTGTGATTTCTGTTTCTGTGATATATTACTATGTGAATATAAAAACCCTTGACCCGTAAACGACACTTGAATTTCGATGCGACAGGGAGTCGGAGTCCAGTTGGTTATCCGAAACCCACATCGAATCGTAATAGTGAATCTTTGTGACTGATAAATTTATTTTATCTATAAATCTGTGAATGAAGAAAGCGTTATATATTATACCGCTTATCGATATATCTGTGTTTGGATTATAATGATTGATGATGTTGCACTATTGTGTGTGAAACCCCTGGACCACACTCTTACACACACAAATATGGATTTCATGAGGAAATCGGCTAAGTCACAGATGATTTAAATTCAATGTTTTTGAAATTGAAATTTTAATTTCAATTGATTTTGAAATTGGAAATTGGGGTTTTATATGAAAGGCTTTTGAAATGAGTTTCAAAGATAAAAGTTATTTTGAATAACTTAATCGAGTTTTGAAAATTTAAATAATTTGATTTAAATTTGAATTCAAGTTTGAAATTGAATTCTATGATTTGAAACTAGGGATTTAAAGATGCTGTACAAGTTATATATGGGTTAAACCATTTTAAAAGTATTGATTTGGGAATTTGAATTTAATTCAAGGGTTTTAACTCGTGTAAATATAACTGGATTTTTTTGAAATGAAACTATTTATTTTCAAATAGTAAAAGCTTTCACATAAGTAATGAACTTTCAAATTGTGTTGAAAGGTTTCAAGTTGAAATGGAATTGAAGTATTTTGAAAATTATGAAATGAGTCTTTAATTCAAAGACCGGACGAGTTAATCTAACTTGAAATGGAATTGTTTTGAAAGGCTATGAATGAATCTTTGGAAACGAGTTTTGAAAGCTATAAGTTAAATCTTGATTTAAAGATTTAACGAGTTAACCAAATCAAAATGGAAATCGATTTGAAAATCTATGAATGAATCTTTGTGAATGGGGTTAACTTTGTGAAATAAATCTTTTTGTTTAAAAGATTAAAAGTGTGGAAATTGTTTAAACCGTTGAAGGTTGTTGAAATGAATCTTTTTGTTTAAAAGATTGGAAATGGTAATTTATTTTAGTGAATATTAGGCTCAGGTCCCTAGTAAGTTTCAAAATACACAAAAACCCCAGTAAAAAAAAGTGTGTAAATTAGGTCCCTAGAATTAAGTTACTAAGTAATTGCATATAGTTATGCAATTTTTTTGGTGAATAATTGCGGAATTTTCCGCAACTTTTTGAAAAAATTGCGTAAATTTCCGCAATTTTTTGGGTGAATAATTGCGGATTTTTCCGCAATTTTTTGAAAAAATTGCGTAAATTTCCGCAATTTTTTGGATGAATAATTGCGGAATTTTCCACAATTTTTTGATATAATTGCATAAATGTCTGCAATTATTCACTGAATAATTGCATAAGTGTATGTCATTATTCAGTAACTTAATTCTAGGGACCTAATTTACAAACTTTATTTTACTGGGGTTTTTGTGTATTTTGAAACTTATTAGGGACCTGTGCCAAACTGTCCCTTTATTTTAACCATTCGAATGAAAAGTTTTGGGTTTTAAGCTGTGATTTAACGTAGACCCCAGTATCCATATGATTTTTAACTGCGCTCGTTATTCGGTTTAGCTGGGAGAGGACCTTTTGTCATATAACCCATTCTGAATAGTGATACGACGATATGGATAGCATTTGAAGACCGGTGGTGAAGACCGGGTATTTGCGAGAGCGATATGATGACCTATCGATTTTCTCTGCATCATGGCTCCGGTATAGAGATTCCCTAAGTGATGGGAAGTCCGATCGAGATTGTGAATACTCGGATTTGCAAGGGCTTCTTTGGAAGTGCCTTCGGTTCTGTTCGAACCCGGAACAGACTTGTATGGATGTGTGTCTGACGTTACACTTTGAGATGTAAAGCTGGTTTCTATCAAATACATTTCTGTTGGTGGCGGAGAATTTATTCTCTTAGCTTAACACCCTTCTCTGAGACGTACGAGCTCAGAGGTTATGTAGTTGATGGTTACTAGTGATACATTCCCAATTTGGTAATGTGGCATACGAAGTGCTGATGATCATTTGTTGATCAAAGCGTGCTTTGTGAAAAAGCATGGCTTTGTGAAAAAGCGTAGCTTTGTGGACGAGACTTCGTCGAGCCTCACAACCCGGTAATGGTCGGAACAGGAATGTTGCGACAAAGGTTTGTAGGGGTAGCGCCCCTAGGGTATGTCATTTCCTTCTGGATAAAAGGGTGGTATCATGGTATGGAGCCCAGATACTTACTCATGTGGATACACTTTATTTATTATGTGTGATGTTGGTTATCGAGCGCTCGGATAAAGGTCGGTAACGATCGGGGGATGACATGACTCGTGTGTTAGTTACCTAGTTACATCTGTACAGCGTGAGGTAGCGTCAGTGTGTTAGTTACCTAGTTACAGCTGTACAGCGTGAGGTAGCGTCGGCCTTTTGTTTGCAGAGATCCGGTTAGGTTCTCGGGGCGTCTTTCCAGAGGCGTTTCTATTTCGGTAAGGAAGTTCCTTAGCCTGATCATTTGTTGAAAATCCAAAGAAACAATACGAACCCTGTACGGTTTTGATTGTAGAACCTGCCATCTACTTATGGTGGTCACCACTGTTTAGATGGTAGCTATAGTAGGCATACGATACTGGTCGTATGTTGGCTAAGATTGATATTATACTTTCGAAAGGATTTTCTGCACTATGCACTAACAATAATAATCCAATGATTTTGCGTAGTAAGCATATTTGACTATCATAAGAAGAAATCTCCTCCAATTCTGCGTTTGCATTGTGTGTGTGGCGGGAGGTCTTATGGTAGTTTCATCTTTGAAAAGCATTGTGGGTTTTCAATGTTTAAAAGCCTTTTGTGTTATTTAAAGATAAACTGTTTTTGTTTGCTCATACCAGTCCCATGACTGACCCGGAGTTTATTGTTCCCTTCCTAAACTCTGGGTGCCCACTATTTTCCACACGGGCAGTCTAGAGTTGGGTTTCTCAGATATTCAGGTTGAGTAGATTATCTGGAGCTGGTTCAGTTCTTGGAGTTCATGGACTGACGTTGCTTATCTTGGAGCATTCTATTGGAGACATTCTATCCGCTGCTGATGTTATCTATTTTCTTTCCGCTGCTATTTCTTGTATCATATCTCTGATGTATATTGATATCTGTTGTATCATTCTGTTGTATCATATTGTATCAGATTTTGTATCTGTCATTGTATCAATGTTATGTAATCGATATATTCTTTTTCCGCTGTGTTGTTTACTTAATGTTGTTATAAGCTCCGGCGACTCGGATTTGAACGGTCGAATCTATGGCATTCGAGTACGATGTAAAGTATGGATGTCGATTTTCGAGCGGGCAAAATCCGCTTCGTTACAACGTATTAGTCAACAATCCCTACTCTTTATCAACAATATGGATCGGTAATAGTAGATTTCCTTAACCAAGTCTTGCATCTTTAACTTGTGTAGAATTTCTTCTTTCTTTCTTGCAACTCATTCCAAGCAAACTATGCTTCAATAATGATCCACGATGAATCAGTATCGATCCATACACATAGCCAAATGACTCCATTCCCTTTTATCCTCGATCATGGCTTCTACTTTAGCCCCAAATGCAAAGTTTTCACTGATGCATATGGTTCGATAAAGACTGTAATATCTCGGGATTTTATCTTCTTGATTTTGAATATTTAATTAATTTTAAATATGTAAATATTTGTTTTTTAAATAAGTTTAATAATTTATATTCAAATATAATAATTAGGTAAATATTTGAATTTTGAATTAAATATTAATTAAATGGATTTAATAGCCTTATTCAACTCTTTTTAATTAATAGATAATAATATTTTCAAATAATAACAAGAAAATCAGTTGTTAATAAAATAAATTGATTTTTAGTGACATGTTTTAAAATGAATTTATTGGATTTGTCCATAATTTTTAATTTGGGAAATACTTAAATTATCGTTTGGCGTATTTTACGGCAAACGATGATATTTCGGTGATTTTACAAAATAAGATAAACGGTCTATTTTATTATTGTTTTGAGATCGTGTCACATTTATGTACGCGACCGTATTTTTTTATCGTTCGCAGATCATACGTTAATGAAATTCTATGTGACGACGTGCTGGAATTTGCAATATAAATAAACACTACCCTAAGAAAAATCAACATCATCTAGCTTTTCTTTCTTTCTCTTTTCATTTTCAAACCTCCTAAAACCAAAGAAAAGCAAACCACCTCCATTCAAAACTTTAAATAAAAATATTTACTCAATTAAAAATTATAAAACAAGAATCTTTGAGCTCGTAGTGTTGAAATCTACAAATCTATGTAGTACGGTGGCATGCAGTTGTGTTTTGGGGAGATCAACAATTTAAGGCTAAACTAGGGTTTGAGTTCTCTCGAGTTTGGTGAGGCGAGAGGCAGAATCGAGAGTGGATTAGTTCGTGGTGGGGAAGAGCACCTTTGGGTGGATTGTGGCAGAATCAACAATTTCTATAAAGACGTTATCCCGAAAGCATGAACTGGAATTTCAGTAAGTTTACTTACCTCTAAATAAACTATATGATATCTATGTTACTATAGATTATTATTGAATGCTTGAATGATAGTTTTAATTAAGTATAAATTAATGATAAGATTATAGTGATTTAATTTAATTACATTTAATGTAGTTAAATTAGTTATACATCTATTTATTGGAATAAAACACCATACTACTATAATTAAATTGAAAAGATTATTTTGGACATCTATCGAGCAGAATAAATCAAAGTTCTATGTTTAAAGAGTAAAAAGATTATCTTCGAAGTTAATTAATACGTGGATTAATTAATAAACAATTCCTTAGCTATTGATTGCTAATTGTTGATAATAATATGACTGTTATTACTGTTTGATTGTTTGTTCGGTTTTGAATTCCCGCTTGAAAAGCGAATTGCATAAATAACCATTGTTTTACAAGGGAATTTATAGAGAGACCCTAAGGGGTTTCTCATCATTATTAATTTACTATTATATTCATCTTACTTATATTCTTATGTTGGTTATATTGATGTTTGGTTGAAGTATTTATGACCTACTGTTTGATCTGTGTAAGTGTCGTTATAGCGATTATCGTTATACTGTCACTTATGAAATATCATCTCCTTAAACCTTTGTGGAGTTGAACTTGTGCTTGTATTTTTACAAAATAAATGTTTGGTTATGTTTTTACCCCTTTAAAGTTGTTTAAGCTATATTTTCAAGTATTTTTTACAATTTTGAAATAAAGGGTAAGTGTTGTTTAAAATTTATAAAAAGATTATAAATTTGATAAATTATCTTTCGGGATAATTAATGATGTTTTAAATTTATAGAAAGATTATAAATTTGCTTAATTATCTTTTAGAATAATTAATAATGTTTTAAATTTGTAAAAATATTATAAATTTGATCAATTATGTTTTAGGATAATTAATGCTGTTTTAACTTTATAAAAAGATTTTAAATTTGATTAATTATATTTTGGGATAATTAATATTGATTTAAAGTTATAAAAGATTTTATAAGTATTTGGAAGTAATTTGGGTTTTAAATATATTTTAAATTATTATTTATCTTAAAGTAAAAGGTTATTTTGAGATATTAATAATAAATTATTTTAATTAATCATTTTAATAATGATGTTTAAAGTTAATTAATCATTTTAATAATGATGTTTAAAGTTAATAATCATTTTAATAATGATTGTTAAAGTAATTAATCATTGTAATAATGATGTTTAAGGGTAATTGATCATTTAAATAATGATTTTTAAAGTTAATTAATAGCTTTAATAAAGATGTTTAAAGTTAATTAATAACTTTAATAAAGCTATTTAAAGTTAATATTTGTAATCTGAAAGCCAAGCACAAGTTCGGTTTTTAAAAGTTGAAATTTTTTGATTCGGTTATGGGAAGTTTAAGAAATTAAATTTTCGTAAACGATATTGCATATATGGAAAGGATTTAGTCATATTATTAGCACTAAATGTCGAGGTTTGGAAAATCTTTCTATCCCGAAGGTTAAAAATGCCGTCAAGGCAAGGCTTTTAGGTAACACTAGCTTAACTTGCCTAGCTTCATTTTCAACCGAGGGATAGTACTAGTTTGAAATCGATGAGTAGTGGTGAGGGAATGAGATTTATTTTCATATATGATCATTTTAATTTTTCCCGATAGTTGATTTATTGACTATCGATTCCGCTATCTTTTGTGTATCGCCAATTTAAGACAATTTGTTGCTTATTTTGAGTATTGATATCCTTTGTCGAAAATGACTAAAACCAAAGAGCGAGTGGAATCCAAGTTATGTGGGGTTGTTCCCACTTAGGTATCTTCAGATCTCCTCTAGTTTGGATTTGGTGGTATGCGGACGAAGATATGAAATGCTCGGATTCTCGGTAAGGTTGGTGGGGTTCGGCTTGGACGTGTCCGAGAGCCATCGTAGTTCTGAGTATATTTTCTAGATGTATACTTTAGGTAGGGGGTGCACCCTCCTAGTCATTGTTGGAAAATTTCCAATTTCTTGTTTTTGATTCAAACCTTTGAATTTTTTCTTAGTTGCATCGAGAAGTGTGCGGTGCTCTTCTTGATGTTTAATTATTTATGTCCATTCTTTCAGTTTGTGTTTTGATCTTGTTTATGTCCATTCTCCCAAGTTTGGATTTTATTCTAATTTGTTTCCATTAATTCTTGCATGGATGTTGTTCTTGTGAGGTAAAAACTTGTTCCGTGTTTAGCGGCGTAGTCACACAGAATTATTTTATGTTTCCCATATTTCTTGAGTTTTCTCCCGTTGGTTTTCCAGACTGATTCGGGTGTTATTTTATTATAGTGCTCAAGTCAGACCGAGTTTTTCCATGTTGTCGTTGGAGGGACATAGAGCTCATAGAGAGAGCTGAAAGTTCAACTGCCGTAGCATTTTTACTTTTTGCTATATTATCATTATATATACCCATCAGCAATTGTAAGGACAGGAAGTTATAACTGTCCAGGCTGATGAGATTTATTTTTAACTCTGATATACCATATGTTTTAGAGTGGCGACTTTTATTGTCTTTGTTATATTATATGGTGTTGTTCGCTGTGAGATTATGTTTCTCATGTTCTTTTTCTTTTTCTTTTTACCCTAATAATTTGCCTTTTGACACTTGGATGCCCAGCATTTGAATACCTTGGATGTATTGAGTGCTGACTCAAGGGTTGAAAAGGCAAGTCGTTACGTTTGGTATAAGAGCCGAAGGTTAAGCCAGAACCTTGGCTTTGGTGGGGTAAACTCATTAGAGGTGGGGTAAGTGATGCCTTAAATGAGTTGAGAGTATTATATATACGAAAGCGTATTTGTTATTGCTATAAAAACGTATTGTGTTAACTGGCCTATTGAGTTGTTTATGAATTCCGGTTGAGATGTGGGATACCACGGTGTCGATGGGGACTTCTAAACACTTGAACAAGGTAAACAGACATGATATTGATTTTTGAAAATTTGGTAAATGAAATATATACCTAGGATTATATATTTTATATATATAAAGGAATAATTTTCAAATTTATATACTTATGTATAGTGTGCTTGTTTGTTAGAAATTGATAATATTTCTTTATTATCATTATTGTTTGATCAGTCATGGTCGGATAGTTTAAGAGTATTGACTATTATTTGTTGATTGTTAATATATGCTCACCAGTTTATAAGCATTTATTGATAATTGTGAGTACATTAAAACGAACCCCTTTGTGAATTAGTTTCACAATTTGATTGTAAGGTGTTTGGTGAAAATATTAAGTTAAAAGTCATCTTGTAATAAAATTGTTTAATATAATCTAAATGGGAAGATAAGACATTTAAAGGATAAATGTTTGTGAAAAGTTTATTATAATAAATGAAAGTTATTATAATATAAGAGATTTTAAAGGCACATTTTATATGAATATTGTATATGTAAAATGATTTTAATTATTTATAAATGGTGTTTTATAAGTAAAAAGTATTGTTGAGAATTTAAATCCTGGTTGCTTGAAATGGTTTCAAAAAGATTATTGAGAAAAGTAATAAGGGTAATACTTAGGAGTATCATAAGTATGAATATTTCAAAGAGAGTTTTTAATGAAAATACATTTTCTTTGGGTGGTTCGGGAAAAACATCTCGATTTGTTTTGTGATAATCTAAATAATCTTCTAAGTGATGATCCGATGTTTGCTTAGGCAAACATTATAGTGAACTTAGTAAATTATTCTCTATATCATTATGCAATCGAAATGAGTTTGAATCCGACTGAACCCAAGGCAAGTGTTAGTAAATAAATTATAAAAGATATTTTATCTATGTATAGAAATATATGTAGTGAGATTTGAAAAGTGGTTTTGAAATAAAAACCAGGTATTTAGTTCCCAAGTTTCCTTAAGGGAAATTAAATAGGTTTATCTTTTATTTTAAAGTGGTTATGCTTTTAAAAGAAGTTAGCAGTATCTTCGAATAAATATCTATGAAATATCTTATATAAAATGTTGTAATAAAAGAGAGATTTATAAATGTTATTTTATAAATAAAAGAGAGTTTTATAAATTAATTTAGATATTTGTAAAAGGACTTACAAATATGGAATGAGTTTATAAGAAGGGAATTTTATAAAAGGTAAAAGAATATATTGATAAATAAAAAATTTATACTCTTAGATAGAAAAGAGATAATTTAACTCGGGTTTTTAAAGGGGTTTAATTGGATAGGAAGGTTATGATAAGCGTTGTTCTATTAAAAACCGTAGTTTTTATTAAACATCTAAGTCTTATAAACTACTTGATGTTATTGGACCGACTAATAAATATCTTTCCTTAGAACGCTCGAAGGTAAAGAGGTTGAAAGGTTGACTCAGTTTTAAAGATCTATATTTTGTTTGGGCCTCCATTTGAATTTTGAAAAATAAAAATTAATTAATTAATTAAAATTGACATTTTTTATATACACTTAGGATGTAGAAGAGTAGTATACAAGTAAATAAAAGTGGAGTGAGTTTTTATTTGATGAAGAAATGTCTTTATAAAATGTTTGTAAACTTAAGTGAAATTTATGAAGCAATTCGTAAATAATTTTAGTATTGAAGGAAATACTATAAATAAAAATGATAGTGATTTAGAAAGAGATTGGTGTAATTAAGAAACCAATCGGAATAAGTATGTAAGTTATATGTAGATCATTTTACTCGCATGGTCCTTGATCTAGGATTCGAGTATATAACTTCGGGGTGATTCATACCAGTCTGGAAAAGGATTTCACTTGATTCTTGTCAGTGAACACTTGATTCGGATTATCAATATGATGCTGAGGTTTTTTATCATAGTATATGGCTATGTAAGAAGAACAGGGATTTCTAATCAAGAAACCAGATCGGAGTCCGCTCTAAGGAGGTTGAGTTTGGCGATGCTAGTTTGGAAGTAAATTCTATATATCCGAGCAAGTAGTCGGATTAGAGATTGCGTATGAATGATTTATTTACACTTACGGGCTTAAGTATATTAATATGCTTTATTGTGTGGCTTAGGAAAATTTGAGGAGTGACTTTCAATTTTGTTCTAAGGTAGCTTAGATAATCATTTAAGCAATGAATAAAGGCTGATGAGCGTGATGGTACGCTTAGGAAATTATCTATATCCTTGGATGATCGAGAAAGTTGTGAACCTAAGCAAAACTCTAAATCTTATTTGTTAGTCAATTAAGATTTTAAATGATGCTAAACGTTAGTTTATTCCTTTATGGAATTTGATTTGATTGATAATGTGATTTTATAGATTACATTTTATAAAGTTGTTGTTTGCTAGGACTTAAATCCCGGGGTTTTTGAAAAAGTGATTACGAAAGAATTTGTGAAAGAAATAATAATAAAATTATTTTGAAAACTTTGGCGAAGTATTATTATTTCAAGATATTTGAAAGAAGTTTTTGTGAAGTGGTTTTTCAGATATTTTTTGTTATGACTAATGTTGGGCGATTAGGAGTTTTTAGATTTAGAAGACTCGTCAAGTATATTTGCTTACTCTAGTTGTTGTTTTAGAAGGAACCGGAATACCAATGGATGCTCCGTGTTGTTTTGATTTTAGAGTTATACCATGCTTTCGTAGGAGGAGCCCCCTTCTTATTATAATTGAATTTTGTTTTGATATATTTCTCTTTGGACGAATTTGAAAATATATTTTTGAATAAAGGAAAAACCTAGGTATTTGGTTCTAAATTTATTTTTCTAAAAATATTGGATGCTTAGTATTTTATGACAGAGTATCCTCCGTACTTTTATTGCATATGGTTGTTATATTATTTATGTTGTTGGTGTATTGTTCTTTTGATAGCATGATTCTCTTTTGAATTATGTAAGTACAAGATAGGTATAGGGATGCATGAGATTACTGTTTGATTTCTTATGCACCTGCATTCGCATCGAGATAGTAAGTTGCTTGCTAAATAAAAATCAAACGCAAAAGAGGTATGTAGTAGATTTAGAAATTGGAAATTGATTGATGATTTTATAACCCAGATATGGGAGGCTACTTGGCTTTTATTTTTTTATTGATTTGGGCCGGTTGTGGCGAGTTGTAGTTTTTCCCAGTAGTGCAAGGGAGGTGCTGTCGAAATTTTCCATAACATAAAGAACGTTAAAGGTTTAATGACTCATTTTAATTAATGTTTTTAAAACCTTAAGGGACGAGAGACATTTTCTTCCTTTGGAAATTTCGAGTACGAAATTCTTTTAAGAGAGGAGACTGTAATATTTCAGAATTTTATTGTCGTGATTTTGAATATTTAATTAATTTTAAATATTTAAATATTTTAAAAAAAAGTTTAATAACTTGTATTGAAATACAGTAATTAGGTAAATATTTGAATTTTGAATTAAATATTAATTAAATGGATTTAATAGCCTTATTTAACTACTTTTAATTAATAAATAATAATGGTGAACTCATTTTGTAAATTTGTTTACAACAATAAATGGTTCAAATAAAAAAAATTGTTAATAAAACAACTTGATTTTTAGTGAAGTGTTTTTAAATGAATTTATTGGCTTTCTCCATAATTTTGGAAATATTTAAATTATCATTTGACGTATTTTACAGCAAACAATGGTATTTCGGTGATTTTACAAAATAAGATAACCATTGTATTTTATTGTTTTGAGATCGTGTCGCATTTTTGTGTACGTTTGTATTTTTGTTTTGTCATTCGTAGATCATACGCGAATGAAATTCTGTGTGACGGCTTGTCGAAATTTGCAATATAAACAAACACTACCATAAGAAAAATCAACACACTCTGGCTTTTCTTTCTTTCTCTTTTCATTTTCAAACCTCCTACAACCAAAGAAAAGCAAACCACCTCCATTCAAAAATTTAAATAAAAAGATTTACTCAACGAAAAAAATGTAAAAAAGAATATTTGAGCTCGTAGTGTTGGGATATACAAACCTATATAGTATGCTGGCATGCAGTTGTGTTTTGGGGAGATCAACAGTTTAAGGCTAAACTAGGGTTTGAGTTCTCTTAAGTTTGGTGAGGCGAGAGGCAAAATCGAGAGTGGATTGGAGTTCATTGCAGGGAGGAGCATCATTGGTGGATTGTAGCGGATCTCAGTCCACTTTGAAGGATTGTGACGTTTCCAGGTCGAGGGTGAAAACTTTCAGGTCACAAATAGTATCATGGTGTCAAGCTCAAAGTTCTGTTGATGAATGTGTTGTGCTTGCAATGTGTGTCGCGTTGGCAAAGATGGTGTGACGCCCCACCTCTATGCTCATAATAACAAAGAGTATTAAAAGAAATACTGTCTATTATCACGAAGAATAAGGCTGGATAGGAGCGGCCATCCGTAGTTGGCCTTACGCTAATATTGATTACCTCGATAGGAGTGGTATATAATTTCATTTTTCTTCTTATTTATTTACTCCCATCGACATACCCAATTATTAGTATAAAACAAACTACGATGGTTCATAATAGTTTAGGACATTAGATATAACAATAACACAGATAATATACATGCGGAACACAGATAAAAATAAAAGTCTCATATATATATATAACTGATGTCAATTACACATAGTTGACACAATGTATATGATACAACTACAACTGTCGACTCGGGAAGTTATATATACAAGTACATTATAAACTAATATACATGAATACATATCATCCTATGCAATGACACGACTTCTACAAAATAACAGAGACAACTTCAAATGATGTGAAAAGTCTTCATAGTCTGAACAGCAACTCAAAGAAGGAAATCTACAACCTGAAATAACTCGGGTCTGACCCGAGTATTAAATTCAAAAGAAAATAATACACGGGTCAGTCTAATTCAAACTCAGTTATTAATGCACAGAAGCAATAATAATCAAATATCAAACAGACGACAGTCACAGAAATCTCGTACATCCAATCTCTCGATACGAGAATTGGATAACAGCAGATATAACACTAAATAGTGTTAAACGACAAATCAACAATCCAAATCAGAATACAACTCCAAAACATTGAAATTAACCAACGAAACAATTCAACAAATCGAAACATCAATTTAAAACTATCAAAACTGATAGGGCTGCAGTACACGCACACGTGTACTGCCTCGCCACTATCGCAGGAGATACGCAAAAGCTCAGTGAAAGTCACAATGATCGCAAGGTCAAACCCCGAAATCGGGTTCAACTCAAGTGAATTTGAAAACAGACCCAAATGCATTAATACAATGCAAACCAACAAGGGCAAAACTGCATATAAAACTAAACTGCAGTCACAAATGAATACGAGGGGCAAACTGCAACAAAACTGCAGCCACCTCAAGTTCACAAGGCAAGGCTGCAGTAAATCAAATTCGAAGATTCAAGCTCACGCAAAGCTGAGGCAATACTCAAGTACTTCAAAAATTTCAATGCAACTCAAGGCAACATGAAGTATAACAGACTCAATGAAATAACCATGTCAGAGGCCAAAGAATGGCCTGAGAAAAGACTCAAGACATGCTACACCTATATACAAACATGAGTGAGGCAATGAACAGCATATCAAAGGTGAAGTTCAGGTCAGGGAAGCAAGTATGTACAACCTGAACTATAAAATGTCGACCACTCTAAACCAATGAGCTAACACAACAGCAAGTGGAACTGACCACACACAAAAACAATATTGAGCACGGGCAGGACAACAAGTGATGCAACAAACATGTGTGCATACCCTTTAAAATCAGACTCAAGTGAAGATTGAATGCAACCAACACTCCAGATCAATGCTTATGAAACTGAATATAAGTCAAAATACTCAGCTCACCAAAAATGCACTGCCATATAGTGAAACCATAAGTGAATAATTCCAACTAAAATGACCCAATTGGTTATCAAGTGAATATAATAACACTGCAGACAAATGTACAGGATGGAGACAACTACAGATCGATGCCAACCAAACTACACGCAGGTGCAACTCGATTAACAAACTTGAGTAAACAGGACAAAGTACATGCATTCCATCCACTGCCAGTGTAACAGGTAAGGGATGCATAAATGACTACCAGAGTACACATTTAGACGCGATGGAACCAAACTCCATGTTCACAACTCGATATTAGGGACTGTATAATGGACAAGTATGCAACAGTGACTCAAAACATATGCAGTGAAATCAGAAGTGGACTGGTCGAAAGAACACAGTGAGCTCAAGCTCAAAAACAACTAAGACCAAGATGACTAAAACCCAGTACTCAAGCAAGTGAATACAGAGAACTACAAAGACTGCATATTAAATATGCAAAACCAAAGTTGCAGTGAACAACAAAATGCAATTTGAAATAGGCAGTGGCAATCCCACCTTGAAGTATATAAGTGCAGACTAGTTACATGAATGACCAGACCCCAAATGTTGTCGACGTGGTGTACATGTTGATGAACAAACAAAATTCGAGTGTCGATCGAACTACAAATTCAAACCAAGCTCAAGTTATACAAGAAAGGAGACTCAACCAAAAACTGGGACCAAGCTCAATTACAAATTTGCACTGTAAAATAACACAAACTTGGTACCATTCCAACCATATATGTACACACACATACCTATGTATGTATGTACATATATGCGGATTTGGATAACAGGTGACCAAGCAAAATACATAGTGCAGACAACTGAAGTGATAAACAACATAACCCAAAACCAAGTCAATCACTTCAAGAGAAAAAAATGCAATTCGAACATACATATATACATATCAAATGATGTATATACATACATGACTGCATACATATATATGAAGACTAGAATGCAACTGGATGCAAACAGTCTCAAAAAAACATGAATGTACCAATTGTAAACATATATAATACTGTAACTGGACAGTAATAACATCATAATCTAGAACAAGGCAAAATGCCAAAGTCATGGTACACCAAAATGATCTAATAATTGATCAATTCGAACAAGTCTTAAAATCAGGCTTTAAAATCCCAATAAACAGAGACAACAAAGGCAAGGCAACATGTTGTTATGTCAAAGTCAAGTTCAAGTGACTCAAGATCAAAGTCAGACTTATGAACATGTACAAGATCAATAGGTGAAGGCAAGCAACTGACTCAAGATCAAAGATCATAGTGAAACAATGAATGAACAGTCAAACCGAAGTCAACAATAACTAGGTCAATGCAAAACAAAAATCATCACAATCATGTTATGAACAAGTTGAATTCCATCTCAAAGAAAAATTCAAAACTGTATTGAACCAAAATTATCAAAGTCAACAGAAAAAGGATTTCAAGTAAGAAGGCATAGAACTGACAACTTCGAACAAAATAAATAACCACAGACAATTGAAATCAATGTCTTGCCAAAAACCCAAAATCAAGACAGTGATGACAAAGGAGAACGAATAGTTCAAAACCAACACCAATGAAATCAACAATCGAAGCATGTAGTTGAATTAGATGTGAGGGCTACTCACCTCCATCCGATCGAGAAGGCGAAGTCGAACTCGATTGAGTAGACGAGGCCGCGCGCGAATCCATTGAAGCAGGCAATCGAAGCACTAACCCTCAATTCAAGCGACGACTTCGAAGACCTAATTTCTGAGCTAAAGGGACGAACGAGAAGACAGAGCCACCATTTTTTTTCGTTAGACTTAGGGTTTTTTTTCGTTTTAGAAGTGAGATGGGAATGGGTTGCGAACGAATATCAAAGGGAATGAGTATAACCATAATCTCGACAAAATGAAACAGGCTGAATTAATAGAGAAAAGCCCGTATAATTCTTTAACGAATTTTCAAAAGAATTTCAACTAGATTTAAATCCCAACAGCAATTAGTTATCAGATTAACTGTATAACGACGATTATAAAATGGTGCAAAACCTCGGGGTGTTACAAACTCCCCTCCTTATAAAAATTGCGTCCCCGCAATTTTCATAATTAAAGTCGTCAATAACAATTAATTTTTCTAACATAAACTGTTTAATGCTAGAAAACAAATTCGGGAATACTAACGCCAAAGAAATATTTTAATTCCATAAAGGAAATTCGCAAATCCTCAACAAAATCTAATTATCAATAGATAATCAGAAAACAGCAAAACTGGATAAATACAATTATCAGCAATCTTCAATTATCAACTAGATAATTAAAAATACAGAAATTCACAAAACAGCAATATCTAATTATCGATACGATAATTAGAAAACAAAATTCGCAAATCGCAAAACTGTAAACATCCAATTATCCAAACGATAGTCAGAAAGCAAATCGACAAATATCTAATTATCTCAAACGATAATCAGAAAACATCAAATCATCAAATATCTACTTATAAAAAAAACGACAATTAGATTTCAAATCAGCAAATATTCGATTATCAAAAACGATAATCAAATTTCAATCAACAAATATTCGATTATCAAAAACAATAATCGAATTTCAAATCAGCAAATATTCAATTATCAAAAACGATAATCGAATTTCAATTCAACAAATATTCGATTATCAAAACGATAATCAAATTTCAATTCACAAATATTCGATTATCAAAAACGATAATCAAATCTCAATTCAACAAATATTCGATTATCAAAAACGATAATCAAATTTCAAATCACAAATATTCGATTATCAAAATGATAATCAAATCTCAAATCAGCAAATATTCAATTATCGAAAGCGATAATTAAATCTCAAATCACAAATATTGAATTATCAAAAGTGATAATTCGAAACAACAATTATCCGATTATCAAAAACAATAATCAGAACTCATATCAACAAATATCTAATTATCACAAGCGATAATTAGAAGCAACAAATATCCGATTATCAAAAACGATAATCAGAACTCATATCAACAAATATCTAATTATCACAAGCGATAATTAGAAGCAACAAATATCCGATTATCAAAAACGATAATCAGAACTCATATCAACAAATATCTAATTATCACAAGCGATAATTAGAAGCAACAAATATCCGATTATCAAAAACGATAATCAGAACTCATATCAACAAATATCCAATTACCTGCAGATAATTGGAAACAACAAATATCTAGAAATCAATTAAGAAGACTAGAAAATCAACATAAAAGCTTGGATCGATCCCATCAGATGGCGAGTTTTTAATTCGCCGCACGTGCATCAACAAATGGCCGAAGCCTACCAAGTACTCAACATAATTTTGGCGCCCAACAAATGACCCGAAGGTCCAACAAATGACCCGAAGGTCTAGTACTGGTATTTGACCCGAAGGTCCATCATATGACCCGAAGGTCCATCATAGTGGCTCGAAAGCACACGAAAGCATCAAATATTTCAATTAACGAGTCCGGAATTAACCGAAATAGCAAACGCACATGTCCCATACCACGTGTTTTACTAAATCGTTTGATTCTCTTCATCGTTTCCTTGAAAGTGCAAAATTCATCAAAATCATCAAAACAACAGATATTCAATTAACGAGTCCGGAATTAACCGAAATAGTAAAAGTGTGGTTCCATACTCCGCACTTTTGCTAAATCATTAAATCACTTCATCGTTTCCTTGAAAGTGCAAAATTGTGTATTTTGTAAAAATACACTTTACATTCTCAAACGGACAAGTCCGGAATTATGCGAATCAGTAAAAGAAAGGGGTCATAGTCCTCGATTTTGCTGAAACGTTTAAATCGCTTTCTCATTCTTTTGAAAACGCAAACTGTTAAATTTCTGAAACCAATTTTATTTATTTTATAAAAATAACAATTCACATTCTCAACTGGACAAGTCCGGAGTTAAGCGAATCAGTAAAAGAAAGGGGTCATAATCCTCGATTTTGCTGAATCGTTTAAGTCGCTTTCTCGTTCTTTTGAAAACGCAAACTGTTAAAAATTGTTAAAACAATTTTCATTTTAAAACGATTTTCCAATCACGTGATTAAAACAGCAAATCAGTAACAATTTCGATAAGGAAATCGTACTTCTCAAAATACCGTAAAAACGGGTCACAAAATCAGCATTGCGGAATATCCGCTTGAAAATCCACTTTTAAAATTTGACGGTTACTGAAGTCAAAGCGATAGTAATTTTAAAACGTCAAAAATCTCATCAAAATAATTCACATCAAAATGTGACATCAGTGAATTTTCATTCATTTAAATTGTCAACAGAACACCGTGCTTCAAAAATATAGCACTGGTGTAAAAATCCCGTTATAAAAATAACGGCAACAAAATACGTTTCATAACCAAGCATCGGTTCAACGTAAAATTAATGCAGTAACGTGCAATTCATATTTGCACGCACATTACAATATAAACAAAGAAATCATTAGAATGTATCTTCAATGAAGACAATTCAAAACAGCAAAATCTAATCAATAGATGATTAGTACAAAAGAAAGCCAGCGGAAATTTCAACAAAATCACATAACTGTAATTTCAAGGAAGATAATTACAGCTATGTAAACAACCAATGAAATCTATTTCAATTCCATATTTCAATTTTTTTTAAATCAATTAGATTATCAGTTGTACTCAGCGAAGACAGTTTCACTGTTTCCGCTGCGCACTCTGATAAACAGTACTCAAATCAATCAAATCATCAGAACACAAATTCACTTTTTATTTTTAAATAATGATATTTAAAAACTTTCATCAAAATTTCAAAACTTTAGTTTTGACTTAAAGCACAACAAAACATCGACCAATAGTTGTAACATATGTTCCATCTAAGTTATGTTTTATATTATGTCCATAAACCCCAAGCTCTGATACCAACAGTGACGCCCCACCTCTATGCTCATAATAACAAAGAGTATTAAAAGAAATACTGTCTATTATCACGAAGAATAAGGCTGGATAGGAGCGGCCATCCGTAGTTGGCCTTACGCTAATATTGATTACCTCGATAGGAGTGGTATATACTTTTTATTTTTCTTCTTATTTATTTACTCCCATCGACATACCCAATTATTAGTATAAAACAAACTACGATGGTTCATAATAGTTTAGGACATTAGATATAACAATAACACAGATAATATACATGCGGAACACAGATAAAAATAAAAGTCTTATATATATATATAACTGATGTCAGTTACACATAGTTGACACAATGCATATGATACAACTACAACTGTCGACTCGGGAAGTTATATATACAAGTACATTATCAACTAATATAAATGAATACATATCATCATATGCAATGACACGACTTCTACAAAATAACAGAGACAACTTCAAAAGATGTGAAAAGTCTTCATAGTCTGAACAGCAACTCAAAGAAGGAAATCTACAACTTGAAATAACTCGGGTCTGACCCGAGTATTAAATTCAAAAGAAAATAATACACGGGTCAGTCTAATTCAAACTCAGTTATTAATGCACAGAAGCAATAATAATCAAATATCAAATAGACGACAGTCACAGAAATCTCGTACATCCAATCTCTCGATGCGAGAATTGGATAACAGCAGATATAACACTAAACAGTGTTAAACGACAAATCAACAATCCAAATCAGAATACAACTCCAAAACATGAAAATTAACCAACGAAACAATTCAACAAATCGAAACATCAATTTAAAACTATCAAAACTGATAGGGCTGCAGTACACGCACGCTTGTACTACCTCGCCACTATCGCAGGAGATACGCAAAAGCTCAGTGAAAGTCACAATGATCGCAAGGTCAAACCCCGAAATCGGGTTCAACTCAAGTGAATTTGAAAACAGACCCAAATGCATTAATACAATGCAAACCAACAAGGGCAAAACTGCATATAAAACTAAACTGCAGTCACAAATGAATACGAGGGGCAAACTGCAACAAAACTGCAGCCACCTCAAGTTCACAAGGCAAGGCTGCAGTAAATCAAATTCGAAGATTCAAGCTCACGCAAAGCTGAGGCAATACTCAAGTACTTCAAAAATTTCAATGCAACTCAAGGCAACATGAAGTATAACAGACTCAATGAAATAACCATGTCAGAGGCCAAAGAATGGCCTGAGAAAAGACTCAAGACATGCTACACCTATATACAAACATGAGTGAGGCAATGAACAACATATCAAAGGTGAAGTACAGGTCAGGGAAGCAAGTATGTACAACCTAAACTATAAAATGTTGACCACTCTAAACCAATGAGCTAACACAACAGCAAGTGGAACTGACCACACACAAAAACAATATTGAGCACGGGCAGGACAACAAGTGATGCAACAAACATGTGTGCATACCCTTTAAAATCAGACTCAAGTGAAGACTGAATGCAACCAATACTCCAGATCAATGCTTAGGAAACTGAATATAAGTCAAAATACTCAGCTCACCAAAAATGCACTGCCATATAGTGAAACCATAAGTGAATAATTCCAACTAAAATGACCCAATTGGTTATCAAGTGAATATAATAACACTGCAGACAAATGTACAGGATGGAGACAACTACAGATCGATGCCAACCAAACTACACGCAGGTGCAACTCGATTAACAAACTTGAGTAAACAGGACAAAGTACATGCATTCCATCCACTGCCAGTGTAATAGGTAAGGGATGCATAAATGACTACCAGAGTACACATTTAGACGCGATGGAACCAAACTCCATGTTCACAACTCGATATTAGGGACTGTATAATGGACAAGTATGCAACAGTGACTCAAAACATATGTAGTGAAATCAGAAGTGGACTGGTCGAAAGAACACAGTGAGCTCAAGCTCAAAAACAACTAAGACCAAGGTGACTAAAACCCAGTACTCAAGCAAGTGAATACAGAGAACTACAAAGACTGCATATTAAATATGCAAAACCAAAGTTGCAGTGAACAACAAAATGCAATTTGAAATAGGCAGTGGCAATCCCACCTTGAAGTATATAAGTGCAGACTAGTTACATGAATGACCAGACCCCAAATGTTGTCGACATGGTGTACATGTTGATGAACAAACAAAATTCGAGTGTCGACCGAACTACAAATTCAAACCAAGCTCAAGTTATACAAGAAAGGAGACTCAACCAAAAACTGGGACCAAGCTCAATTACAAATTTGCACTGTAAAATAACACAAACTTGGTACCATTCCAACCATATATGTACATACACATACCTATGTATGTATGTACATATATGCAGATTTGGATAACAGGTGACCAAGCAAAATACATAGTGCAGACAACTGAAGTGATAAACAACATAACCCAAAACCAAGTCAATCACTTCAAGAGAAAAAAATGCAATTCGAACATACATATATACATATCAAATGATGTATATACATACATGACTGCATACATATATATGAAGACTAGAATGCAACTGGATGCAAACAGTCTCAAAAAAAACACGAATGGACCAATTGTAAACATATATAATACTGTAACTGGACAGTAATAACATCATAATCTAGAACAAGGCAAAATGCCAAAGTCATGGTACACCAAAATGATCTAATAATTGATCAATTCGAACAAGTCTTAAAATCAGGCTTCAAAATCCCAATAAACAGAGACAACAAAGGCAAGGCAACATGTTGTTATGTCAAAGTCAAGTTCAAGTGACTCAAGATCAAAGTCAGACTTATGAACATGTACAAGATCAATAGGTGAAGGCAGGCAACTGACTCAAGATCAAAGATCATAGTGAAACAATGAATGAACAGTCAAACCGAAGTCAACAATAACTAGGTCAATGCAAAACAAAAATCATCACAATCATGTTATGAACAAGTCGAATTCCATCTCAAAGAAAAATTCAAAACTGTATTGAACCAAAATTATCAAAGTCAACAGAAAAAGGATTTCAAGTAAGAAGGCATAGAACTGACAACTTCGAACAAAATAAATAACCACAGACAATTGAAATCAATGTCTTGCCAAAAACCCAAAATCAAGACAGTGATGACAAAGGAGAACGAATAGTTCAAAACCAACACCAATGAAATCAACAATCGAAGCATGTAGTTGAATTAGATGTGAGGGCTACTCACCTCCATCCGATCGAGAAGGCGAAGTCGAACTCGATTGAGTAGACGCGGCCGCGCGCGAATCCATTGAAGCAGGCAATCGAAGCACTAACCCTCAATTCAAGCGACGACTTTGAAGACCTAATTTCTGAGCTAAAGGGACGAACGAGAAGACAGAGCCACCATTTTTTTTCGTTAGACTTAGGGTTTTTTTTTTCGTTTTAGAAGTGAGATGGGAATGGGTTGCGAACGAATATCAAAGGGAATGAGTATAACCATAATCTCGACAAAATGAAACGGGCTGAATTAATAGAGAAAAGCCCGTATAATTCTTTAACGAATTTTCAAAAGAATTTCAACTAGATTTAAATCCCAACAGCAATTAGTTATCAGATTAACCGTATAACGACGATTATAAAATGGTGCAAAACCTCGGGGTGTTATAGATGACGTTGAATTTCGTTGAGGAACGAGTGTGGGAGAGGGAGGAGATGCACAACAAAGTTGGGTTTCAGCGTGTATGTCGTGTACATGGAGTTGGATTTGAAGTAAGGAGGGAAAAGATGGATTATGTGGGGTGGTTTTTTAATTAAGGGATTAGTTAATTTAATTGTTTAGTTTAATTCCAAATCTTATAAAATTAATATCTTGGCCATAAGAGGTTGGTTTTGGATGTGGTCATTTACTTAGGACTTGTATCGACATTATCTATGTATTGGGGTTGGATTTGTTGAATTTGGAGCTAGAAGAATTTTGAGCTAGATCAAACCGGAATGCGAAAACGTTAACTAGAATTTCAATGAGTTTACTCACCTCTAAATATACTATATGATACCTATGTTGTTATGCTTAGATGATAGTTTTAATGAAGTATAAATTAACGATAAGATTATAGTGATTTAATTTAATTATGCTTAATGTAGCTAAATTAGTTATACCTCATTTGTGATATCTGTTTAACAGAATAAAACACCGTTCTGGTATAATTAAATTAAATATATTATTTTGTACCTTGTTTGTGATATCTGTTTAGTAGAATAGAACACCGTTCTGCTATAATTAAATTGAATAGATTATTTTGGACATCTATCAAGCAGAATAAATCATCGTTATGTGCTTGCAGAGTAAAAAGATTATCTTTGAAGTTAATTAACATGTGGATTAATTAATGATACGTTAGCTATTGATTGTTAATTGTTGATAATAATATGATTGTTATTATTGTTTGATTGTTTTTCTGGTTCTGAATTCCCGCTTGAAAAGCAGATTGCATAAATAACCATTGTTTTGCAGGGGACTTTGTAGAAATACCCTAAGGAGTCTCTCACCATTATTAACTTACTGTTATATGCATCTTACTTATATTATTATGTTGGTTATATTGATGTTTATTTGAAAATTTATGACCTACTGTTTCATTTGTGCAAGTGTCGTTATAGCGATTATCACTATACCGTCACTTATGAAATATCATCTCCTTAAATCTTTGTGTATGTTGAACTTGTGCTTGTATTTTTATAAAATAAATGTTTGGTTGTGGTTTTCCCCTTTAAAGTTGTTTAAACTATATTTCCAAGTATTTTTGAGAATTTTAAAATAAAGAGTAAGTGTTGTTTAAAATTTATAAAAAGATTATAAATTTATCTTTCGGGATAATTAATGATGTTTTAAATTTACAAAAAGATTATAAATTTGATTAATTATCTTTCAGGATAAATAATGATATTTTAATTTTATAAAATGATTATAAATTCGATTAATTATCTTTTGGAATAATTAATGTTGCTTTAACTTTATAAAAAGATTTTAAATTTGATTAATTATCTTTAGGGATAATTAATGTTATTTTAAAGTTATAAAAAGATTTTATAAGTATTTGGAAGGAATTTGGGGTTTTAAATATATTTTAATTTATTATTTTACCTTGAAGTAAAAGGTTATTTTGAGATATTAATAATAAATTATTTTAATTAATCATTTTAATAATTATGTTTAAAGTTAATTAATCATTTTAATAATGACGTTCAAAGTTAATTAATTATTTTAATAATGATGTTTAAAATGAATTAATCATTGTAATAATGATGTTTAAGGGTGATTAGTCATTTAAATAATGATGTTTAAAGTTAATTAATAACTTTAATAAAGCTATTTAAAGTTAATATTTGTAATGTGAAAGCCAAGCACAAGTTTGCTTTTTAAAAGTTGAAAAGTTTTGATTCGGATATGGAAAGTATAAGAAATTAAATTTCCGTAAACAATATTGCTTATATAGAAAGAATTTAGTCATATTCTTAGCACTAAACGTCAAGATATGGAAACTCGTTTCTATCTCGAAGGTTTAAAATGCCGTTAAGGAAAGCCTTAGAGGTAACACTCCCTTAACTTGCCCAACTTCATTTTCAACCGAGCGATAGTACCAATTTGAAATCGACAAGTAGTGGTGAGGGCATGAGATTCAATTTCCATATATGATCATTTTGATGTTTCCTGATAGTTGATTTATTGACTATCGATTCCGCTATCTTTTGTGTATCGTCAATCTAAGACAATTTGTTGCTCATTCTGAGCATCGATATCCTTTGTCGGAAATGATTAAAACCAAAGAGCGAGTGGAAGCCAAACTATGTGGAGTTACTCCCATTAAGGTATCTTCACATCTACTCCAGATTGGATTCGGCGGTATGTGCGCGGAGATGTAAAATACTCATATTCTCGATAAGGTTGGCAGGGTCCGGTTTTGATGTGTTTGAGAGCTATCGTAGTTCTCAAGTATATTTTCTAGAGGTATACCTTTGGTTTGGTAAAGAGGATGCACCCTCCTAGTCATTGTTAGAAAATTTCCCTTTCCTTATTTTTAATTCAAACCTTTGAATTGTTTTCTTAATTGCATCAAGAAGTGCCTGGAGCTCTTCTCGATGTTTAATTATTTGTGTCCATCCTTTAAGTTTGGAATTTGATCTTGTTTATGCTCATTCTTTCAAGTTTGGATTTTGTCCTAATTTATTTCCATTCATTCTTGTATGGATGTTGTTCTTGTGAGGTAAAAACCGGTTCCATGTTTAGCGGCGTGGTTTCACAGAATTATTATATATTCTCCGTATTCCTTGAGTTTTCTCACGCTGATTTTCCAGTCTGATCCGGGTATTATATGATCAGGTCAGATCGAGTTTTTTTAAGTTGTCGTTGGAGGGACATAGAGCTCATAGAGATAGCTAAAAGTTCGCCTGCCATAATATTTTTACTTTCCACTATCATTATTATATATACCCATCACCAATTGTAAGGACGTGAAGTTATCACAGTCCAGGCTAATGAGGTTTGTTTTTAAGTCTGATATGCCATGTATTTTAGAGTGACAGCTTTTACTGTCTTTGTTATATTATATGTTGTCATTCCGCTATGAGATTATGTTTCTTCTCTTCCTTTTCTTTTATTTTTAACCTAACAATCTGCCTTTATAGCACTTGATGCTCGGCATTTGAATACCGTGGACGTATTGAGTGCCGACTTTCGAGGGTCGAAAAGGTGGATCATTGCAAAGTTTGATATGGATCGGTATCAATCCATATACTTAGTGGAAATTCCATTAAGTTCTGCTCCTCCAATACCCTGCATCGATCCATCTCTTGCCTCCATGGGTTGATCTTCAAGCAGATCCAATAAACAGTGTCGATTAGCTCCATCTCTAAACTAATATATTGAGTTGTTGTATGATCGGTACTAAATTATCTTGTGTTAAGGATTACTGCCTATGGTCTACTTGATACACTCTTAAGGGTCCTCCATCCCTAGAACCAACTCTTATCGCCTTAATTCTCTTGGTCCCCATGTTATCGTCCATTCACACATACATGCAATCACAACATATAAAAACAATATCAAATCAAGCATTACAAGTCATTCAAGCATTTCAACATACACCTACACTACACATATATGTCTATGTCACTCAAACACAAGTTTAAAACCATTAGAACAATTTTTAAATCCATTTTTTGACCAGATCAAAAATCAAAAATAGGTTTTTAGGTTGAAAAGTGGACCTAAAACATTTTTAAACCACTCACCAAATGATGGTTAAATTGCCAAAATAACCCAAAATGAATTCAAATCTGTAATGGACGACAAGGAAACGAATCTCCCATTCCCAAAATAATGATTAGTCGACCTCTAATGATATTTCTAACTTTTCAATCTAAATTTATTGATTTCTCCAAAAATAGCAAGCTTTTTAATTGATTTACGTGAAGAAATGTTATAGAGCTTTGAGGATGTTTGTAGATCTAAATAAGTGAAATAGTGGTTGCTCTATCTCTCATTTGCACTAAAAACATAAAATTAACAAATATGTCAAAGTTATTAGACTTGATTACAAATCTATCCAGTCAGTTGAAAATTTAAACTAACATAAGTCTTAAACGGCCAAGTCAAATTGTTATTATGAGCACTTCTTGGAATCAAGATACACTCAATCTTTTATTTGAAACAAGAATCAACAGAAAATTTAGTTGCTATCAAAAATAATAGCCTCTACAAGGCTTCAACCATGGAAATGTACACATTTTAGCATGAAATCCAAAAATGTCAAATTACGTTACTTCTCGAACTTATAACTCATTTTAAGATCGTTTGATTTACATCATGTTTTACCTAAGTAACCATATGTAAAGTGTTGGTTGTTTACAATTTTCATTCTGTTTTTTGATCGATGTATAGTTGCTTGATCAACCATATAAGTCAAATATCAATCAGTCGTCGCTATTACTTCAAGAATCAATTTAATTTGCTCCATTTTACAAAACTTTGCATTATCCTTCCTACACAACAAGTTATTTATGGTGATTATGTTAGTGCTTTCTATCTTATTCCAATTCATTCTTTCACTCATACATGAAACATGTGGCAGTTAACTACAACTTTATTAGAAAACAAGTCCAAGCCAATTTTCTTCGTTTGGCTTATGTTTTCTTAGCAAAATCAACATGTCGATGCTCTTACAAAGTTACTTCCAAAAATAAGTCTAGAAAATCGATTCCAAGAATTACTAGTTAAAATCCATGTATACTATGAAACACTAAATTTTTTTGTATCGAAGGAACCCAAGAATCACAGTTCACGTTGAGGGGACATGCGAGAAAATAACTATAATTAATTTTCTTTTAAATGCTAAGTCGAGTGAATTATGGAATTATTACAAGTGACCCTTTGTAACATCCCCTACTTGGATACCCAAAATTAACAGCTACGGATGCTGCAGTCATCTATAGTTATTAATTCTCGACGATCAAATAAGGTAATGTTAGATAATATTGATATACCAGAAACACATGGATATGGAAAAAGTTTAAAATTTTCAAAACAACTTTCACATTTCATTCCAAAACTCATTTCAACATTCATTACATAATCCCACAGGGTTAACCACATTCAGAAAAATATAATTATTACAATATACTCCAAGAGTGAATATGAAGATGCCCCTTTGGTGATCAAAATATATAATAGGCAATAAACAACTTTGCCTTAACAAAACAACATAGTGGAATCACAAGAGAGAGAACTCAAATAACTACATGCCTCATGCACAACTCCGGAAGCTTATTCGTCTTAAGAGGTACCTGAAAACCTCAAATCTCAAGCTACTCAAAATCAATTGAGTACCCGAGAGTTTGAGGGGAAAACATAAACTTCAAGTTAGACATAAATCCTAGTATGAATAATAATCTACCATCTCAAATCATTTAGATATCTAGTGAGACCACGCCACTTAACGGAACGGGTTTCCCCTCACTAGTATCTTAAAAACCTTTATAAACCATTTTTCTGTGGTACTGCATCCATAATGGTTAAATCAACTCAAGACATTATTATGTGATGATAAGCAAAACAATTGAATAAATTTTGGATTATCCATCCCCATTCATTTTAGATATCTGTCATAGTTATAATATCTAGGATTACTATTAACCTAATAGTTTTCATGGGCTAACTAATAACCGGTTAAACATTTATGGACTCCCTGTCCACTTATATAGTTTTCATGGGATCACTACGAACCTATTGGTAACTCCAATATCATTTCTTTTATCCTAGTTTTCATGGGCTGATTAGGAACCTGTTGACTAACTGTCAATATCAATATCTTTTCTTTTACCCTAGTTTTCATGGGCTAACTAGGAACCTATTGAGTATCTATCAATATTTCATTTTCTTATTCGAATATAGTTTTCATGGGCTAACTATAAACTTGTCTAACTGACATCTTCCATTATACATAGTTTTCATAGGCTAACTATGAACCTATTGGCCCTTGCCAATATCCTTTCCCTAACACAGTTTTCATGGCCTTACTGTGAACCTATTGGCCCCTGCCAATATCTTTAATTTATATTCACTACTGGGTCAACCTAACTGGTTATTCTGTCTTTTCCCAAAGTACCATTATGGGTTCATTACAAAATGAATATATACACATCTGAAGAAGCAAACAATATAACTTAGTTAATTCCTTTAACCCATTAAGACTTCTTCAAAATTCCATTTCAAAATACTTTGTTCATTAATATGTCATGGTTTTGCTTTTAAATGAGATTGGGTTATTTGTTTCGAAAAATATTCTTTCGAAATCTTCGAAACCTTACTTTCGACCTCACTGGATAGCCTCCTTCGAAAGCATATAAACCTCTTTTCAAAACACTAGGCTCTTGCCTTTCAAAACACTTTAAAATCCTTCTTTCTAAACCCTTCGAATGTAATAAAGTGTTGATTACTAATTATTAGAAACATAGCTTCAAAACCATTGGAAGAATCCCTTCCGAAAGCATTGAAAGCCCCTTTAGAAATCATTGGGTTTACATTTTAAACACATCATTTGGGTCTAAGTGAATATAAACGAAAGTATCTCTTTTGAAACCATTCTTTACCTTATAAAAATATTGGGGAATTTATGATGGCGTCAAAACCATCCCTTTCGAAAGCGTCGAAAGCTTATATTTAGAATACTAAAGGATGGCTTCGAAACCCCATCTGAAGCCATTGCCTTCGAAACCCATAACCCTTTCGAAAGCATTGAGGAAGCGGCTTAATATAGCTTTAGAACAAGCAATACCTTTCGACAACATTGATGACTTCAATACACTCGAAAGGTAAAAGAATCGGCGGTAGGGCTTCGACTGTGTCGGAACCCCTTCTTTCGAAAACATTGATTTATAATTAAAGGAACTACTTCAAAATCCCTTTTTCTTCTAAAACAAACATGGCAAGCCCTTCGAAAGCCATTATAAAACTCCTTCTGAAAACATACGTATCGACTAAGTCGAAAGCTTAGTAAAACAAAGGCAGACGCTTAACTTTTTTAAAAACAAACTAAGATATCGACTCCACCAGAAGCACGCTTTTGACACCATACCTTCCACTTTTCTCCAATCCACTACGTACCACCTAGATGATACCCTGTGTTTTGGTTATGGCTTAATGGGGTTTCGACTTTGTCAAAGGCGAAAGGTACCCTTAATAGAGGTGGAACCTGTTTTTTTGGGTTAAATGCTAAACTAAACAACTTATATAAACTAACATGCCTATGTGTAAACTTCTTACTGGTTGTCTTAACTTTTCCCATGCTTTTCAAAACTAACCGCCTTATTATTTTGGATAAGTATTATGCTTATAAATTTGTAGATAAAACCTTTCATTGCAAATACAATTAAATCATTTAGATTTTCTTCTCAAAATAATTTAGTTTTTTTACCAAATCACTTAAGAAAAATCCCCAAAAATCACAGAAATTTACTTTGATCATGCTATATAACATATCAAAATTTCAAACCCAAATTTTTAATATATTTTCTGAAATAAATTTATAAACCCAACGTGCTATATTTTTATTCAAAAATTCATAATAACCTTTCCAAAGCTTGGAAAACTATCAAACTTAAAACCCAACTCCAAAATCATGTTTTGCATGACATATAATTTTTCCATGGCATGTAAACATCAATATCACATAGTTTTGGTCTAAAACTATATGAACCATCATTTAAACAATCTTGTTTAAATTTAAACAAACCTTAATTCAAACATATCATCATCAAACATCGTATATACGAATTTAACCATAAACTCAAAACATATATTTAGCAAATAGAGATGGAAATTATTATTCACCTTAATCTTTGATAAGGAAAGTGGATTGAGATGAGTTTGATTCCCCCTTTTTAAATTCTTTTTCTTTTCATTGAATTTCCTCTTCTTCTCTTCTTGTTAATGGTCGGCTTCTTAACTTTACTTACATTTATATTTTTGTGAAAATGAATATGAGTGTCAATGGCTTAAGAGGTAAACATATATATATATAAGGGTAAAGTTAGGTGTAGCTAAATCTCATTATACCCTTACACAATTTAATTAATCTATAAACCATTCTTTTGCCCAATTAAATTAATAAGCACACCACTTAATTTTATTCAAATCTCAATCTCCTTATCACTTAGCATTTACATTATTCTATTTAATTTATCTAATTAAATATCCTGAATAATGTTATTAAAATTAGAGGTGTTACTGGTTCCCCTCTTTAAAGAATTTCAGCCTCGAAATTCAGTAAGGATTAAATACAAATCATAGCAAATATCTGTAACAACTCCTAACAACCATACTAGTCTATCTAACTAGTGATCATCTATATAAATCTAATATAGACATACTCTTAAAAAAATCAGAATAAGTACCTCGAATCATGTCTTCGGTCTCTCAAGTACAGTCCTTCTCGTTGTCGCTCCACTGCACTTTCACTAACTTGACTGTCTTGGACCTCAATCTTTTCTCATCTCCTACTACAATCTAAACTGGATGTCTAACAACTGTCAAATTAGGCTCTACTACCAAGTCTTCCAACCCTGTCGGAGGAATAGTAGCCTCTGGATCATGCACAAACGTGTGAAGATGAGACACATGGAATACATTATGGACACCTGCCATACTGCTCGGCAACTCTACTCTGTACGCGAGCCTACCAATCCTTTCTATAATATGGAATGGACCAACATATCTTGGGACCATCTTCCCCGACTTTCCAAATCATATCACACCCTTCATCGGTGATACCTTAATGAAAACTGTGTCTCCAACTGAGAAATCAAGGTCTTTACGCCTTTTATCTGCATAATTCTTTTGTCTGGATTGAGCTTTCTTCATCCGTTCTCGGATCAACTCAATCTTCTCTGACGTCTCTCTAACCAAATCTGGACCTAAGACTAATTTGTCTTCAGTTTTTAACCAACATGTTGGTGGTTTGCATGGCCTTCCATACAAAGCTTCAAAAGGCATCATTCCTATATTAGTCTGATAACTATTATTATAGGAAAACTCAATCAAATGCAGGTGATCTTCCCAAGATCCACCAAAGTCTAGTACACAAGCTCTCAATAAATCTTCGAGTACCTTATTGACTCTTTCAGTCTGCCCATTAGTCTATGGGTAATATGCTGTACTCATTTTGAGCTTTCTACCTAATACTCTCTATAGACTTTTCTAAAACTCGCTAGTGAATAATGCATCTTTGTCGCTGACTATGCCGCTAGGAATTCCATGAAGTCTAACTATGTTCTTTACGAACAACTTCACCAAAACAGGTGTCGTCCTGGTTGACTTGACTGGAATGAAATGGGCGCTCTTGGTCAATCTGTCCACTATGACCTATATGCTTTCATTTCCCCTGTTCGACCTTGGCAACCCGTCTATGAAATCCATGGATATAGAATCCCACTTCCAAACTGGAATCTCTAAAGGCTGAAGCAACCGGCTCGGCTTTTGGTGTTCGGCTTTCACTTGTTGACAGTTGGCACACTGCCTAACCCATAAGCCAACATCCCTCTTCATGCCTTCCCAATAGAAGCTCCTTTTCATATCTTGATACATCTTGGTTCCCCCAGGATGAATCGTAAACTTGGATCTATGACATTCTTCTAGAACTTCTCTTCTCAAGTTCTCTATATTTGGAACACATAAGCATCCTTTCTTTCTCAACCATCCTCTCTGATCGACGCCAAAATTAGATCATTGATCTCAGATCCCACCTCGAGTCTTTTAATCTTTTCAGCTAATTCGGGATCCTCTTTCTGTTTAGAGGCTACCCTCTCGATCATCACTGGTCGAACCTCTAAACAGGCCAACATAGCGGAACTCTGACTAGAACCAACAATCGATCTCGACTTTATGCTATAAGTAGTCAAGGCTTCTAAATCCTTCCATTCCGCTAACATAGCTAACACCACATTCTGATGTTTCCTGCTAAGAGCATCTGCTATTTTATTTCCTTTTCCAGGAGTATATTCTATACCAAAATCATAAGCTGCCAAAAACTCCATCCACCTCTGCTATCGCATATTCAATTCTTTCTGAGAGAATAAATATTTTAAGGACTTATGATCAGTGTATAGCTCAAATCTCTCTCCCAAGAGATAATGTCTCCAAATCTTCAACACAAAGATCACCGCAGCCAACTCCAAATCATGAGTAGGGTATCTCACCTCATGTGATCTAAGCTGTCGAGAAGCGTATGCAATGACTTTACCATTCTACATCAACACAGCTCCTAATCCCGTTATGTACGCATCCGTGTATACCACCAACCCTTGGTTACCATCTGGAACCACTAATATGGGGGCATTGGTCAACAAATGCTTTAACTTAAGGAACCCTTCCTCACATTTGTCGGACCAAACGAACTTCACATTTTTCCTGGTCAACTTAGTCAAAGGTGCTGCTATCTGTGAGAAATCGCTAATGAATCTCCGGTAATAGCCAGCAAGTCCGAGAAAACTTTTGATCTCGGTTACCATCTCTGGTCTCTTCCAATTATTGATAGCTTCGATCTTAACTGGATGTACTGCCAAACCTTCCTTCGAAACTACATGACCAAGAAACTTGACCTCTTTCTTCCAAAAATGACATTTGGAAAACTTTGCCTTTAGCTGATGCTGCCTCAGTGTCTCAAGCACTACTCTCAGATGATCCTCATGCTCTCTCTCATCTTTCGAGTACGCCAAAATGTCATCAATGAAGACCAACACAAACCTTTCCAAGTGCTCCCGGAAAACCTGGTTCATCAAGTCCACGAAGAAAGCAGGTGCATTCGTCAACCCGAATGGCATCACTAACCATGCATACGAACCATACCTAGTTTGAAATGCTGTCAAAGGAATACTGTCCTTTGCCACTCTCAACTGATGGAAACCGGTCACCAAATCTAATTGGGAAAATACTCTGGCTCCACTCAACTGATCAAATAGATCGTCTATTCGTGGAAAAAAATATTTATTCTTGATCGTCCTTTCGTTCAGCTTACGGTAGTCGATACACGTCCTCAATGACCCATCTGGCTTCTTCATGAAAACCGCGGCTGCTCCCTAAGGCGAACTGCTTGGTCTAATAAAATTCCTTCCTTCTAGAACCACTAGATGCACCTTCAATTCTTTCATCTCAGTCGGTGTCATCCTGCTAGGTGATCTACTGACAGGTTCATCTCATGGCACAAGATCTATCCGAAACTCAATAGCTCGTCTCGGTGGTAGTCCTATGATCGACTCAAATACGTCTGCAAACTCTCTTGCAACTCGAACTTGACATAGCTCTTCGTTTGCATCTGCAGCACTTAACAAAGCACAAACATTCCGGTCGGAATTTTCCACTGAGAAGATGATTCGGTTATGACTATTTGGATGCCTTGATGATATTTTCCCATCCTGGCAAAATATTCTAGCCTCATATCTACCCAACCAATCCATACCCAAATCTTAAAATCTACAAAATCATAAACATACAGACTGCATGCAAACATATGACCTAACAAATCAAGTTCTAACTGGCCACATCTTAGCCCTAGAGTTGCATATCGTCCTATTGGATTCGCAACCCTCAAGGAAGAAACAGGGTAAGTGGGTTCTAAGCATTACCTATTAACCAAATTCTGGGATAAAAACGAATGTGATGCACCGGTACCAAATAGTATCCTAACTTGAATACTTTGAATCAAAAATGTACCTTCCATCACAGTCTTTCCCTTATCTGCTGTAGTTGGTCTAGAAGAAGACAGTGGTCCAATAGCAAAAACCTTTCCTTTTTCTGTCATTACTGGCTCTGGACACTAGTTCTTGTAATGCCCAACTTGATCACAGTTATAGCACTTAACATGCTTCTTATCCGCAGCCTTCTTCCGCCCCTTGCCTGACCAGCACACATTTGCAAAATGACCTTTCTTGTCACATTTGTAGCAGATCAAATCAACTTTTAACTTCTTGGCTAAATCTGGGCTCCTTTCTTTTTGAAGAACTTCCTCTTCTTTACTTGAGGACCCTGGGATTCAACTGGCTTTACTCTAGCGCAACCAGCAAGCATCTTTTCATGGCGAATTGCCATCTCCACCACTACATTACAAGGATCACGGATATGAGTCAAGGTCGCCCTAGCAAGCTCGGGCCTCAATCTCCGAATGAACCTTTCATTCCTTCTGATGTCAGTGTCTATAGTAGCATATCCATATCGAGATAGCTTATCAAATCTATTTGCACACTCGATAACTGACAAATCTCCCTGAACTAAATCCATAAATCTTCTCATCAACGCTGACTTGGAAACTTCAGAAATAAACCTCTGTTCGAATCTCCTTCGAAAATCATCCCAAGACAACTCTTCCTACGAAACTCCGGAAGTCACGCCATTCCACCAGTGAAGTGCTAACCCTTGCAACTGCCTAGAGGCCAACCTTCTCTTCTGCTCATCTTCTAAACCCAAATTGGAGAAAAACCTTTCACATAGTAACGGCCAATTCTCTACTTCTATAGCATCTTCCGTTCCCATAAACGGCTTTCCACCCAAACTGGTGTAATCTCTATTCAACTTGACATAATTATTCCCAATGGGAACCACGGGATTTGCTCCTCCAAGTTTCCCAACCACTCCAGCAGCTCCTGCTTGCATTAAATTAGCAAGGAACTGATACACCATTCCCGCATCTACTGGCGGAATTCCAGCACCCACATTGGCTTCCGCATTTTGATTAGCATTAGCCTGTCGACCTTGGTTCTTCCTGGTATTAGGTTGAGCATTTTCATCGGTTGTGGTGCTTCCTCCACCTAGATTTACTCTTCCGTTTCCTGCTTCCATATCTTCTTTCTCGTAAATCTGCATATGAGCCTTAGTAAGATACAGAAGAACGGTCTAAGAGAAAGGGAATTACGTACTTATATATACATCTATAAATATATCAAATACAAGTACGTTACAATCGTGTTAACCCAAACCCTGATCAAGTTTCTCATTCATTGGATTATGTTTTGAAAATATTTTAGGTTTAAATTGCTTAAGTATTCATTAACCTATGCTCTGATACCAACTTGTAACATCTCCCACTTGGAGGCCCAAAATTAATGGCTACGGATGTTGCAGTCATCCATAGTTATTAATCATTGGCAATCAAATACGATAATGTTAGATAATATTGATATACCATAAACACATGGATATGGAAAAATTTTAAAATTTTCAAAACAACTTTCACATTCCATTCAAAAAACCCATTTCAACATTCATTACATAATCCCACAACGTTAACCACGTTCAGAAAAATATAATTATTACAATATACTCCAAGAGTGACATATGAAGATGCCCCCTTGGTGACCAGAATATATAATAGGCAATAATCAACTTTGCCTTAACAAAACAACACAACGAAATCACAAGAGAGAGAACTCAAATAACTACATGTCTCCTGCACGACTCCGGAAGATTTTTTGTCTTAAGAGGTACCTGAAAACCTCAAATCTCAAGCTACTCAAAATCAATTGAGCACCCGAGAGTTTAAGGGGAAACAAAAACTTCGAGTCAAACATAAAGCCTCGAATGAATAATAATCTACCATATCAAATCATTTAGATGTCTAGTGAGACCACACCGCTTAGCGGAATGGGTTTCCCCTCACTAGTATCTTAAAAACATTTATAAACCATTTTTCTGTGCTCCTGCATCCATAATGGTTAAATCAACTCAAGACATTATTATGTGTTGATATGCAAAACAAGTGAATCAATTCTGGATTACACATCCCCTTTCATTTTGACTATTCATCATAGTTATAATTTCTAGGATTACTATTAACCTAATAGTTTTCATGGGTTGACTAATAACCGGTTAAACATTTATGGACTCCCTGTCCACTTATATAGCTTTCATGGGATCACTATGAACCTATTGGTAACTCTAATATCATTTCTTTTATTCTAGTTTTCATGGGCTGACTAGGAACCTATTGACTATCTGTCAATATTTCATTTTCTTATCCGGATATAGTTTTCATGGGCTAACTATAAACCTGTCTAACTGACATCTTCCATTATACATAGTTTTCATAGGCTAACTACGAACCTATTGGCCCTTGCTAATATCTTTTCCCTTATACAGTTTTCATGGGCTTACTATGAACCTATTTGCCCCTGCCAATATCTTTAATTTATATTCACTACTGGGTCAACCTAACTGGTTATTCTGCCTTTTTCCAAAGTACCGTTTTGGGTTCATTACAAAGTGAATATATACATATATGAAAAAGCAAACAATATAACTTAGTTAATTCCTTTAACCCATTAAGACTTCTTCAAAATTCCATTTCAAAATACTTTGTTCATTAATATGCCATGGTTTTGCTTTTAAATGAGACTGGGTTATTTGTTTTGAAAACTATTCTTTCGAAATCTTCGAAACCTTACTTTCGACCTCACTAGATAGCCTCCTTCGAAAGCTTATAAACCTTTTTTCAAAACACTAGGCTCCTGCCTTTCAAAACACTTTAAAACCCTTCTTTCTAAACCTTTCGAATGTAAAAAAGTGTTGCTTATTAATTATTAGAAGCATAGCTTCGAAACCATTGGAAGTATCCCTTCCGAAAGCATTGAAAGTCCCCCTTTCGAAATCATTGGTTTTACATTTTAAAAACATCATTTGGGTCTAAGTGAATATAAACGAAAGTATCTCTTTCGAAACCATTCTTTACCCTACAAAAATATTGGGGAATTTATGATGGCGTCGAAACCATCCCTTTCGAAAGCGTCGAAAGAATATATTTAAAATATTGAAGGATAGCTTCGAAACCCCTTCTGAAGCCATTGCCTTCGAAACCCATAACCCTTTCGAAAGCATTTAAGAAGCGGCTTAATATAGCTTTAAAACAAACAATACCTTTCGATAGAATTGATGACTTCAATACACTCGAAAGGTAAAAGAATCGGCGGTAGGGCTTCGACTGTGTCGAAACCCCTTCTTTCAAAAGCATTGATTTATAATTAAAGGAACTCCTTCGAAACCCCTTTTTATTTTAAAACAAACATGGCAACCCCTTCGAAAGCCATTATAAAAATCCTTTCGAAAACATATGTATTGACTAAGTCGAAAGCTTAGTAAAACAAAGGCAGCTGCTTAACTTTTTTTAAAACAAACTAAGGTATCAACTCCATCAGAAGCACGCTTTCGACACCATAACTTCTGCTTTTCTCCAATCCACTACGTACCACCTAAATGATGCCCTGTGTATTGTTTATGGCTTAATGGGGTTTCGACTTTGTCGAAGGCGAAAGGTAAGGGACGAAAGGTACCATTAATAGAGGCGGAACCTGTTTTTCTAGGTTAAATGCTAAATTGAGCAACTTATATAAACTAACTTGCCTACATGTAAACTTCTTATTGGTTTTCTTAACTTTTACCATGCTTTTCAAAACTAACCACCTTATTATTTTGGATAAGTATTAAGCTTAGAATTTTGTAGATAAAATCTTCCATTGCAAATACAATTAAATCATTTAGATCCTCTTCTCAAAATAATTTAATTTGTATATCAAATACATAAGAAAAATCCCCAAAAATCACAGAAATTTACTTTGATCATGTTATATAACATATCAAAATTTCAAACCCAAATTCTCAATATATTTTATGAAATAAATTTATAAACCCAACGTGCTATATTTTCTTTCAAAAATTCATAATAATCTTTCCAAAGCTTGGAAAATTATCATACTTAAAACCCAACTCTAAAATCATGTTTTGCATGACATATAATTTTTTCATGGCATTTAAACATCAATATCACACAGTTTTGGTCTAAAACCGTATGAACCATCATTTAAACAATCTTGTTTAAATTTAAACAAACCTTAATTCAAGCATATCATCAAACATCATATATACGAATTTAACCTTAAACCCGAAACATATATTCAACAAATAAAGATGGAAATTATTATTCACCTTAATTTTTGATAAGGAAAGTGGATTGAGATGAGTTGATTCTTCCTTCTTTAATTCTTTTTCTTTTCATTGAATTTTCTCTTCTTCTCTTCTTGTTAATGGTCGGCTTCTTAACTTTACTTACGTTTATATTTTTGTGAAAATGAATATGAGTGTCAATGGCTTAAGAGGTAAACATATATAAGGGTAAAGTTAGGTGTAGCTAAATCCCATTATACCCTTACATAATTTAATTAATCTATAAACCATTCTTTAGCCCAATTAAATTAATAAGCACGGCCACTTAATTTTATTCAAATCTCAATCCCCTTATCACTTAACATTTACATTATTCTATTTAATTTATCTAATTAAATATCCTGAATAATGTTATTAAAATTAAGGGTGTTACACCTTTTTTTAAGAGTCGTATCTTGTTCACATCAACTTAATAAATTGTAATAACATTGTAACGATGTTATTTATTAAAATGCAATGATCCCACTTAGCATAAATGTTGCATTCGTTAAATTTACATGGTGCATGGTTACAATTTAAAAAAATTAACAACATTACGATGTTATTATAATATCCGTTAAATTGATGCAAACAAAATAGGACTCCTTTTCTAATTGATTCAATTAATCGACAAGGTAATTAAAATTAATAATACTTTTGATTAATTATAACTACTATACACATTAGTTTCAAATTCAAATTATGGACAATACTCGCGTTTAAAAATTTTGTCTCAAAAATTTAGAAGAAAAAAAAGGGATTCGAGAAATCCCAATGTTTTTTCTTCTCTATTAACTAAATTTTTTAACAATAAATCATTCCTAGTCATCACATATTCTTTGTGATCTCAACAGAGAATAAGAAAGATCTGATTCAATGGTACGAAATAAATTGATGCCAAAAAATAGTCTAATTTCATATTGTATTTTTTAATTACTGAATATTAACTTTGGGTCTGTATTTACTATTCTAAATGTAGAGTGGGTCTTTGTCTATAATTTTTTGTAACTTAGATCCCTACTCCATTAACATTACACCCGACAAATACCATCATTTGTCAATTCATTTAATTCTACTCTTTGAAATATGATAACTTTCTGTAGATTAATAGGATTTAAGAATCGTTTTCACCATTGAATCACATATTCAATAAATTTTCCAATGATATCCATTGTCGGTACTAAAAATAATAATTTTATATAGCAGTTTTAACTGCATTTATATAATGGAGTTATTTTACTCACTATTTTATAGAACTGCATTTGTGTGACTGCATTTATTTTGAATGACCATAATATTTTATATAGTTGTTTTAACTGCATTAAGATAATGTGTTATTATCTTTTAACCGATTCGAAAGAATTTTTTTATGAAATATTCAGTAATAATTGCATTTGAATATTTTAACTGCATTTATATGATGCGATTATAATTTTGGCTACATTTAATAGTTTTATTCAATATTAATGCACTTTATAATTTAACTACATTTCACATTTAAGAATCTATGATATGCTATGTAAGTATTGATTTGGCTACATTTCCCGTAATAAGTATCATACAGATTCATTTCATGTGTTACATTCATTACTACATATGTGTAGCCAAATTATTTTGAAATGATTCAAATGAACAAAAGAAGCTATGTAGGAACCAATGAATCATATTGATGCATAATATTATTATGTTGGTCTTATTAAAAACTTAAAAGTAAAGTTGAAAATACGTTAAGATGTTCATACCATTCTAAATCAATATGAGTGATATATGCTATGATCATTGATTGCATCATTTTCTTTAAAAACCTATAATGTGACGCCCCACCCCGAGACCCACATTAACAAAGAGTATTATTAGGTAAAACTGTCTGCTAATGCGGAGAATGGAGCTGGTTAGGAGTAACCATCTATAGCTTTGTCTTTAACTAGATTTTGTGAGATTAATATTCACCTTGCAATGAAGATCAAAAACCCGGATTTCAGCTGAAAGATGGAAGCTTGGGGCTAGATTTGACTTCAACAACCTATAAAAACTCGACATGCAAAAGAAAGGAAACATATTACAGACAAATCCAAATCAAAATCGAAATTTGAGTTGTTTTGATAAATGAATCATTTATGTAAATATTAGAGTAAATTAGTTATTTATTTAAAAATAGAGTTTTTAATAATAAAAATATTTTTCAGCACTCACATTAACATTATTTTTCTCATCGAGGATAAGAAACAGAAACAATGTAAAAGCGTTGGAACACTAAAAACAAACCTTTAATTTATTCTATTTTTATACAGCTATAATTCATTAAAAAAAATGTAGCTAAATTCAAATGCTTTAAGAAAACACAAATATATACTTTAACAGCATTATTTGAATTAATTTAACTGTATTTATGTGATGAGCAACAATTTCGACTGCATTTGACAATAAAAGTAACAATTTCTAGAAAAAAATCGACGACCAGATATTTACAAATGTATCAAAAAACATTTAAAAGATCATAAAATTTATGATTTATATAACGGTGAAAACGGGTCCTTGATGCGATATTTCCACAAAAGCTTACTACATTTTCAATATTAAAATCAAAATAAGATGTAAAATATTAATACAAATATGAGAATAGCAGCTGATTGCAAAGAAAAGTAGCGACTGAAAATCTAATTTACACGAAATTACAAGGAATAGTATTTTGTGTATCAAAATTAATTCTAGGAACTTAACGTCCGAATCCCTTTATATTAAAAAAGGTTCAAAATATCAAACGAAGTGAAGAAGATTGCTATACAAGGTATAAAAAGAAAGAAAACTTTGATTTCACAACTGCAGTGGATAAAGCTGTAAAGTCCAACCAAAACTCGACAATCATGAACTGCTTTATTTCTCTACACAAATTCTTATTTACCTTTTCTTTTCTTCATTTCCACTCAACATAACAGAATAGGTAACAAATTTAAAATTTTGATTTTCAACATGCACATAGTAATATTATATTAACACAAATATATAAGGTCACATATACAACTACCAAATCAAGTTTGCTGCATAATTGAAAATTTCTATTCATTACTTCAGCACAAGTAGTACAATGCTCATATACAAGTTAGGAACAAATTTCCCCTTCAAATCTTACCTGCCACTCCATGAAGATCAGCCATGGAAAATGATCGCATAGCAAACGAACAATATTGAGGCGATTCGGACTGAACCGTAGAAGATAAATTATCAGTATTTTTTGCTGAAGGATGCACCGGAGGAAGAAGTCGATACTTTTTTCCTTGATCTTCGTCCTTTTTATTGCTATTATTCGAAGATTTTTTGAAGGGGTTAGAATTAAAATTATTAGAAGCGAGCAGGTTTCTTCTTTTACGGGTGTAAGCATTCTCTTGTTTGCTGATGTCTTTAATGGATGGGCAGGACACTGCTTCTGCAAGGCTCGTGAATGACTTCGATTTTCCACGATAGAAGTTCGACATTCCTCTTCTGTCATAATGAAAAAAATATCATGATTTTTGAGGTAGTAATGAGCAAAACTAAGTAGAATGTATAATGGTTGTTGCTAGCCACTATTAAATCTCACCCATCCGAAACGTTTGATCAAAAATATAGTGCAGTGCTAAGGGCACCGCACTTTCTTCTTCGAGCTATCAAGGTCGGCCGTTAATGGCCGACCGGTGATACACACACATATTACAGCCGGCGGACAACCGCCGACCAGAGCTGGATGCGGTAGCCCCTAGCATCCAGCCCGGTGCCCTTAGCGCCACTCAAAATATAAATGTCGGACATAGAAATAATGATTTACAGAAAAAGAAATAATATTATCTGCCATCTGCTTTGATATCTATAGATATTATTTATGTCTTCTTCATATACTTGTGTGATCAAAAGAATGGTCCAAGTAAAAATGAGTCAACATAATGATTAATTCGTGTCAACTAGCGAAATGGAAACTTGAAAAATCTGAAATTCATCATCGTATGTATCCGAAAAATGGAAAAAATACACAAAATCCGAAAAAGGAATACGGATATGATAATATCCACTATCAAAAGTTATCCATCTGACTTTTATCAAGATTGTAGTAGAGATTATGCATATTTTAAGTACATAAAACGATAAATACTTGCTGTTTTGTAAGATAATAATTCATGTTGTACATGTATAAATGAATATTTATTATCCAAAATTGATTTTTATGCCTTATTTTTAGTTTCTTGTATTTATATTAACATTATTAGTGATAACTATGTATGTTGAACCAAAATTTTTTATTAACTTTTTTCCGTTTATTAATTATGAATGGAGCGGATATTTCATTAATGTGGACATGGAAACCCGATATCTTAAAACAATTTCTGGTACAGCATCGAAAAGCATCCATTAACAAGCATAGTGTGGATTATGTATACTCGAACTGTCTACTGCCAACTAGTACAGACATTGAAAACCTATTGGATGCACTTGTAACGTTCAAATGCATGTGTAAAGCATGAACTTAAATTAACACCTGCAACTACAGACTATCCATGGTCATTAGACAAAATAACCATTTATTATCTTGAGAGAACCGATGTTTCACTTCTCATCTCATAACATTTACAAATCAGTGTCACCAATCTCCAGTCCTGGTTTTATCGTATCTCAGCAATGATCTCTGAGTATGATGGTAATGTTTAAAATACTGACAAGCTTGTGTCTATTTAATTGCTTCAGAGTTCTTTCGTAGAGTACTGTGTACGCTTGTAGTAATGCTTGCATCAACCCTGAATTAACCATATTCTAGAAAATTTCTATCACCATACGACTATTAGAGAACACATGTACTTGAATTCCTAACAACCACAGGCAATAGAGTATTGACACAATGGCAGAATATAACAAACATGTCACTATTTGCAATAATCTCCTAACCATTATTTGATTGCTAGTGGGAAAGTTGTACAAGATATCTAATATTTGTTTATTGTTTAAGACATCAAACAAATCTCATAAATGAAATGTTGGTGCTTGAACTTTAAATATATATGTATAAGGTATGCTTAGAGTAACGTCTGTATTAAAAAATTTACCAATGTATTAATCAGGCCGCCTTCAAAACTTGTGCTACAAACGCAAAATCTGCCAAGTTTTAAACTTAAGAGTTATATTTTGTAGTGGCCTATTGAAAATGTGTTACTGAATATTATCTGTGAATGTGAGTTCTCCAAAATATATTTAGCGTGTGAGTTTTTGGATGTTACTGTAAGGGTGGATCAGTAAGTTAAACCTTTTACTGATCTTAATTCCATAACTGGTTTTTGTTATTACCAATTTGAATATTGTTAAATTAGAAAGTATGCAACATATACAACGATTTCTCGAACAATTTTGCATCTCTAAGCTTTCTTATACAACCAGATTTAGTTGGAAAAAACGGTATATATCAACTTTACCAAAAAAAATTCAGAAAAGAATTTAAATAGTAGTTGATTTAATGTTACGGCAGTTACCTTTATCTAAATCTATCCAATAATTAACGGACAAATGGATCAGTTCGATTGAATTGAATATACTAACTAGGAATAATAAAAACAGCTAATTGCCTGATCACTTTTTTACCAAATTGGATTTCTCATCCATCAAACAATCAAGGAAAAAAAAAAGCATACCTAATAGGAAGAGCTTCTTCCAAACTATCCATCCCATCAAAGGGCTTAAAATCGCTTTCAACCTCCTTCTCCTCTCCCGCCAAAACCGAACCGTCCGACTCAAAGCTCTCGCTGTTCTCACCAATCGACGACGAGCTCGAACTCTCAACCTCCTCCTTCGCCTCCGCCGACGATCTCACTTCTGCGATCTGCGGCATCTCGTAGATCCGATCAAGTCTCAACCGCTTGATCTCGCCTTTTCTCTCCACCGCTATGGACATCGACGAAGAATAATTTGAAATTTACAATTTATAATTTATAACAATGGACAATCAAGAAGAAAGAGGAGATATGGATTTTAGAAGAGAAGACAGAGAATAGTGGAAATTTTATACCGATAAATGATAATTTAATGGTAATTTAATAATTTATCCGTTTTAACTTATCGATAAGGGAGTACAGCAGAGGATAACATATAATTTAAGGATAAGGTTTGGTATATGTTATTGAAATAAAAGTAAAGTAAATGAACCTGAAAAATAAAAAGGCGGGTTTTTTATTTGGTAAAAGCAATGGCCTATCCGAAAGCTTTTCATACGAAAGCGGAAAGAGGGAGCAAAACTATGGGCTGATTTTGTTTTGGATATTGGAGCCCACGTGTTTGAAATTGGATGCCATAATTCAATGCCAATTGAGCCCACCGTTTCCTCATTTACTTTTGGTTGATGTTTACGTTTGTAGTAGTATGGGCCGGACACGTGTTAGTAGTCTAAAAATCCATGTCATGAATGCACTTGAGTATACCTTGTGGCAATGATTAGATTTTTTATTATTATTACCAGAATGTATGGCACGTACGATTGGACGTGTAAAAAAAATGCATTGGTTTTATTTTTAGCAAGGACGAAACCATCCTCCTGTTGCTTTATTTTTAATTAATGTATAGCAAGGGTATTAACGTAATTTCCAAAGCTTCAAATGAAAGTATCTTCATTATATATAAATTATTATTATTATTATTATTATTATTATTATTATTATAAATCATAAATGCAATCAAAATAAGTAGATAGAAAGCAAAGCAAAAGCAACATGTTTATAAAAAGCTAGTGTATTACATGTTATGCATTGCACGTGGTTAAGAAATAAACTTAGCAATGTAGAAAACAATTAATAATGCTTCTAACATAAGCTATTATGTCCAGTTAAGGGGTCGATTGTAAGATAATTACTTCTTCAAACTAGATGCCTAACTACTATAATTGGTGTTTCGTTCATGGGTGCGTCCCGCGTTATGTAATGAAGTTGGCGCATGAATTGGACTATGAATAGTCACACACACGAACTATGAAACAAGCATGATATCTTTATTATATGGGTAGCATATAACAGTGAGAATTTTTTTTGTTACAACAGTCTTTGTAGCCCAAGCATACCCTCTATACAAGGGAGCTTAGAGGGTCCTCGTACCTAGCAGCGAAAGCGTTAATTGTAGTGACTTGAGAGCACCTTAGTGGTAGGGATTACCGTTAGTGCGAGGAAAGCGATCAAGGTTGCGTCGAGGCACTAGTGCACTAGTGAGGCCGGATGAGGATGCTTATCTCAATTTACGGCAATCAAAGAGTAAGAATGGGTATGAATTTCAGCAATCACGTATGTTAATTGCATATAATTAAGAATAAATTTAGCAATGTAGAATTAAAACAATTAATAATGCTTTTCTTAACCCAAGTAATTATATGCGGTTAAGGGATCGAATTCAAGATAATTCGAAAAACAAATTTCATATATAAAATGAAATTTAAAATATTATATTATATATATATAAGGTATATAAATTTAAATATATACCTGTAAATATATTATATTATAATGTAAATAATAATAATAAAATATTTGTATACGTACAGTAAATTCTTTCAGCTAAAAAAATGTTTTCTATTTTTCAATTTAGACTTCTTTAACAAATAAAATATTTTTTAATTAATTTCGTACATAATAAGTTAAGAAAATTAAATTTTTTAATTTCTGAAAACAAAATGATAACATATTTTGTATTGAAATTATGTACTTACATGTTACATTATTTATGTATAAATATATGTATCTATTATATGTATAAACTAATTTTAAAATAAATAATATATGTATATATATATGTATATTATAAATGAGAATTAAATTAAAAAAATTGTTTTCGAAAACTTATATGAATAGATAAATTTTATAAAATATAGATTATACTTAATACAACATTATTTCTTATGAATTTGGTTTTAGTTAAAAATGTTTAATGATGTATATAATTTATTTTCAAAAAATAATTTTATTTAATCAACGCCGTGAGCATCTATGCATGATTACAATTTTTATACGTATAGATATATATATATATATATATAACCATCCAATATGTGACAACATAAAATATACGATTCGTGATAAAAGATTCTATCTAAACTAATACATGATATGATAAATTTATTAAGTATTTATATAATTGTAATCAAGTAAAATTACCTTTGCATTATGCCTAGAATTCACATCTTGAAACAAAGAACTAAGCACCTTGAATCCATTTTCAAATCCAAAAGTTGCTAGCTTCCGAATACAGCTACCATCGACAATCGAATTATATTTAGTTTGATGTGTGTAGGCTTGAAAATTTAAGGAGAATGGGGGGATTTGGTTTTGGCCTGAAATAGAAAGAGATGGAGACACCAAAAAGTCACTCCAAAAGTGAGGGTTAAGGGGATTAAATAATGAAGACACAGGAGTGTAAAAAGTGGACTCAGATCCCTTTATTTCTCTTACACTTTCTACCTTTATTATTATTTTAAAATCTTCTACACCGTGTTATACATGGCCGGCCTCACTATGGCCTTCATATAGCCGACTAAACCAAGCCCCTTCTGGGCCTCAAAATCAATTTAAGCCAGAACAATATTTGTCACATTTAAATTCAATTTAAATGCACATCGATATCATATATCGAACGGTAAATTTATAACTATTATATATACACACATTGTTTAACATTGTTTAACACACATAAAATAAAATTTTATAATTAATATTTCATAAATATTAATAAAATTAATTAATTTATAACAATTATAATTTAATTAAATCGGATGGTAACATGAGTGTTCAACGTTTCAGATGTATGACTATTATGTGTAAATTTGATCAACGATTATATCAAACAATTCAGATATTAATGTTCACACTCGCTGAGCAGGTGGTGTGGCATTTTGGAATTTTTTTTTGCTTACTTGGCATTGGTAAAATCCAATTTTACTTTATTAAGCATTACCCAACAGTGATAATTATTTACATCAATTCTCTTCGTCAAAACTATATTACTTTGAACTTCTGAAACTTGGTAATGGTCAAAACTCTAACATCGTCCATATTCAACTCTATAGTCCAAACACAAAGTCTTTAGTATAATAATAACCATTATTATTAATTGTATTGCTCTGGCCAAAGACTTTGACTTTAAGTTGACTTTAGTTGACCGTGATACTAACCTCATGTAACCGAGGACACGAATCCTCTTGAATATATTTTCACTTCCAATGCTTCCACTCAACCTAACTATAATCGTTTGATGGACACCATGGCATGATTTAACTATAATTAAAGTGGAGTTTGTTTGAACTGGGCCAGCCCGCAGCGGAAATTATAGGTGAATTTCAATTTTTTTTACCATATTGGATATTTATTGGGTATATGAAGTCTAATTTATTTAGAACATTTCTAAATTTCTTTTAAATAAAATCTTTATTTTAATTAACTTTATCAAATGATGTAATATTATTAATTATTTTAAATTATATATACGTATATCATATACACATATGTGTGTATGTGTGCATATGTAACATATCAATTCGTGTAAAGTATAACATGCTCGTGTATAAATGCTGTGATTTACATCGCAACAGACATGTTAGCCCATCAAATATATAAATATATTGTCCAAATGTATGTTTATATACTGTTATATATATATATATATATTATATGTGTGTGTGTGTGTTTGTGTGTAATATATAATTTTTTTTATTTAAATAATTTTGTATAAATATATAATTATACATATATAAACATAAATATGAAATATTAACAATGTATATATTTATAACTATATAAATATTTTTAAATAATTTATATAATATATTTAAATTTTTTTGCTCCAAGGCCGAAAACGACACATGTATAAATATAATTTTTTATAAACATACGCGCACGCACACACATGTATGTATATATATTTATATAAACGTGCATATTACATACTTGTATATATATAGATATTAATACAAATAAAGTCACAAAATAGTTTTATTAAATATATAACTACCTGGTCATGCGCATGGCTTTGATTTTTTTTAATTTAAATTTTAAATATATAATTATAATAAATATCCATATGGAAATTTATAGAATTAACAAAATATTACTTTTCAAAACTAAATATATAAATTAAATTTCCAATGAAATTTTAAACGATTATTTTGTAATTTGAAAATTTATTGCATGATTTATAATTTAAAATAATTAAAATCTTATGTTTTTGAATATTTTAAAAGTAAAAAAATTAGTTTTATTCCAAGTGAATAATATGTGTTAATCTAATTTTATAAAATATAAAACACAATTTATAATACATATATGTATTTATATAGCTATTTATATGATTAATTGATTTGAACATTATTTAAAAATAATATATGAATATATAAAATATTGTATTCCTACCAAAAATATTATAACCATTAAACATTATGTATAAAATTATATTTCCATATTTTATACAAGTATAAAGTAGTATTTAAATTATAATATATATATATATTATTCAATTATTTAAAATAATAAAAATGTTTTTTTAATATTGAGCCACGTTGCATATAGTTCTATTTACATAAAAAAATTAAAAGCACACACACACACACACATATATATATATATATACATATATATATATATATACACACACATACATACATACATACATACATACAACCAATCAAAATTGTGATAATATATTTATATGTTGAAGTCATCACCTAATTAACAATATAATATATGAAGTAAACATTATAAATATAGATTAATATTTATAAACATGTTTGGAATATACCTTATAACCAAAGCTTGTAAATACATCTTTAAATGACGAGATATGCTCCTTGAACTGATTTCCAATCCAGCGGAGTGTTAATGCTTGAATCCATAACCACCAGCTATCGAATAAAATTGTATTTGATTTTAACTTGAATTGATCAAGGATGATGGAGGTAGGGTTCGACCAATAATAGCAAAATATGGAGGCTTCAAAAGTACTTAAACAAATGTGGGTAGAGATCTTTTTATAAAGGAAGAAAATAAGAATGGTTTGGATCTGATCTTTACTCATTCTCCTTCCATCTTAGTCATCCAAATCAAAGCTCTCTAGCCCGTCATTTAGCCGCCTATTACTGTTTATTGGAGCCAAACCTACCAGCCCCTTTCATGGGCTTTAAATCGATTTAGAGCCCAAACAAAATATTATGCTATTAAATCCAATTTAACGCATATCAATATCATATATCGATCAATATATTTATTACTATTATAAATACATTTAATAATATTTGTTCATCAACTCAAAATCAAAATTTATAATTAATATTTTATAAATATTAATTAATTTATAACAATTACAAATTAATTAAATCGTTTCAATCAAAGGAGTATTCATCGTTTCGGTTGTGTGACTCATTAGGCGTACATTTGGTCAGCGATTAATATTGAACTATTCAAATATTAACGTTCATACGTCAGTTATCACGTAGTGTGACATTTTGGCCAAATTTATCGTTTACTTGGTTTCGGTGAAATCCAATTTTACTTCATTAAGTGTTATCCGGTTGTGACTATTATTTACATCAATTCTCTTCGTCAAAACTATATCATTTTGAACTTATAGAATTGGGTAGTGGTCAAATTCCAATATAGTATGTATTCACCTTTATAGTCTAAACATAAAATCTTTAGTTCAATAATAATAATTGGTATTAACGTAATTACCCTGGTCAAAGATTTTGACTTACTTAACTTGACCATGGTACTAACCCCATGCAATTGTAGAGCCAAATCCTCTCATGAATAGTGCTTCACTTTCAATACTTCCACTTGACCCAACTATAGTCACTCGATGGACACCATGCCATTATTTGACTATAATCAAACTAGGGCTTTCATATTAAAGATCGACCATATTCTCAAGTTGAGAAAACTATGTAAATTAGTCATCAATATTTTCTATTTGACCTTAGTTATATTAACCAACAGAAAACTATCAAATGAATCATTCCATTGTTATCCAATAAATATCAGCACATAATGCCTATGTGCCTCTAGCAGCCATGGGTGATATATTGCCCAATATTTAGAGAGTGTTACATACTCTAATCTCAACGGATATATCGATTGAGACTAGGGTACGTAATGCTCTCCAAATGTTGAGTAGTGTATTACTCATGACTATTGGCTGCATCCTTTAAGACTAGAGTACGTAATGCTCTCTAAATGTCGGGCAATGCATTACCCATGACCGGTGGGGGCACCCAGGGTTTACATATTGATAGTTATTGGATAATTATGGAATAACCCACTCGATAGTTTTATATAGGTTAATATAACTAAGGTCAAATAGAAAATATTAATGCGGCTGATTTACATAGTTCGCTCAACTTGAGAATACCATCGATCTTCAATATAAAAGCTTCGCTCTAATTATAGTTAAATCATGGCACAACATCCACTGAGTGACTATAGTTAAATTGAGTGGAGTATTGAAAGTGAAGCACTATTCAAGAGAAGATCGGTCTCCTCGGTTATATGAGGTTAGTAACACAATCAACTCAAGTTAACTCAAAGTCAAAATCTCTTGCCAAAGAATTTCAATTAATAATAACAGGAAAATGGGCTGGAGGAAGTTTTTACTTCTGTTTTTGGGCCTACGGACGCGGATTTTTTTTCGTTTAAAGGACGCGGGCTTTATTTTTTCGTTCCAAGGAAAAACTTCTGTAAAATTTAAATTTGCTTCTTCATTTCTCGTTGATCTAATTCTGATATTACCGATCTTAGTTCATCGATCTTCAATTCAAGGATGCGTGTTTCTTTATTTTTATATTCGATCTTCTCAATTGTCTATCGATCTTCATCGTGTTTCTTTATCGTTGATCTTCATCGTCCTCTGGATCGTTATTAAACAATTTTCTTACATTCAGGTATGTTGCTCTTATTTGTTTCGATCTTATTCTTATCTTCCTCTGATCTAATAATTTTCGATTATTAAGTATATTTTTGTTTCTGTAGGTTGCACAGTTTTGTCTTCTTTCAGATTTCGGTACCTATTTTAGATTTGTTTAAATGGCAAAGTAAGATTTTATTGTGTACTGTTATTTTTATTCGGCACAGTTTATTGTTTTACAATTTTAATGTTCATCTATCATTGTACTGAATTTTATAGGTAGTTTGTTGCATTATGCTATATTTATATAGCATTCTTTGTTGTTGTATTCATAATTTGTTTTAATTTGATTGTCCTATGTTCATTTATTATCTGCTTTTTCATGTCATTTATATTTCTTTCATTTTAGCAGTTAATTTGAGATCCATCTGTTATTCTATGTTAATTTAACTTTTTTAACTTTTTTATTTCTTTTGCAGTACTGATATCTATAATGATGAAGCAAATAGTTTGCTAGTTATTTTTTAACATAATGAGAATTGTTATTCTACTCGACTTACGACAGGCTCTTCTTTATTTGCTGTTAAGACTGAAATCTATGAAGTTTGGCCACATCTTAGTCCATTTTGTACTGAGATATCTTATGTTCTCGAGAATAAGAATATAATCATTGATACCGATTCAGATTTGATTAGTATTTTGTGTTTTCTAATTTTCAAGAAGCATGAATATTTTAAGTTCACTGTTAAGGAAAATGTTTGTGCTATGGAAGCTGATAATGCTGGTTGTGGATTAGGCTATGCAAATTGTTCAAAGTACTTCAATTGGTAGTAATTCTAGTGCTAATAGTGATTCACATGCTGATTCTTCTTACTACTTGAAAGATATGTTGAAGAAAGGTTCTCAAAAAACTATTGTGAATTTTCTTGGTTTTTTTTTAATGGAGCTGAGGATTTTCGGGAGTTTTTAATGGCATATCAAATTAAAAATGGTTATGATTTGATTTTTGTAAGAAACTCTCCTGATAGAATTTTAGTTAATTGCTCTTGGTTGAAGGATGGTTGTAAGTTTTATCTTAATGCTTCTTCGGATCCTGGTCTACTCTCTCGGTTTTTTATTAGAACGTACAATTTTCATCATTCGTGTGGAGCCAGTCTTAGAGATGTTAATAAAGTTAATATTTCAAGTAGATTTGTTAAATCTTTGATTGTTGATCAAATTCGAGATGCTCCTATGAAGAAGCCAAAGGATATTATGAACGAATTTAGACGAGAGTACAATTTTAATCTGTCATATTATTATGCTTATAGCGGAAAACAGTTGGCTTTAAAAGAAATATATGGGGATAATGCTATGTCATATAACGATTTAAATTGGTATTTGGAGGCGTTGCAGAAGTATAATCCTGGTAGTTACGTGGCCATGGAAGTTAATGCTTTAACTAATCAGTTTGAGAGAGTTTGTATTGGTTTTAGTGCTTGTCTACTTGGATTTAAACACTGTCGGTCACTAATATTTTTAGATGCTGCTGCTTTGAAGGGAAGACCAGGTGTTTTGTTAGCTGCTACTTGTAAAAATGGTAACCAGGGTATGAGTTTCATTTTACTTTTGTTTTACTTACTTATTTATTTTTCTGGTAATGATATATTAAACTATCATTGTTCAAAGTTGTACATAATTTTTACTGCATCCATGTTTACACTAGAATTGTTTCTTCATTTTATTTAATGATTGAGCTGGTTATAGTAGAAATGTAAAAAAAAGAACTAAAATTTTATGCAGCAGTAACTGGAAGATTTTAAAAAAACATATGATATATTCATATATCATTTGAACCTAATTTAATTGTGTATAATAGAAATTATTAACATTTAATACAGGTTTTGATGTTTACTATAATTCATGTTTCTTACTACTCAACTGTCATTAATTGTTTATTTTGTAGGTTTCTTTCCTCTTGCTATGGGTATTGTTTCACATGAAAATGAATCTAATTGGTCTTGGTTTTTATCACATTTGAAAGGAATGCTTAATGAAGATCGGTCTTTAGTTTTTATGTCTGATCGTCAGTGGGGTCTCATTTTAGGTGTTCCGAAAATATTCCCTTCTTCATATCATAGCTATTTATTGCTTCACATGGAATAGAATATTGGTACTATTGTCAAGTCAGCTAAAGGTGATTCATCAATTGTGGAGTTGTTCAAACTTTGTGCTAAAGCCTCTAATATGTATGATTTTGAGCGATATCTTTCTAAATTTAAGGATATCGGAGGTACATCTGCAGAAAATTTTCTTAGAGATAAACCTTTTGACCATTGGTTAGATTTGTTTTTTCAAGGAAAGCGTTATGGTGAATATTCTTCAAATGTCGCAAAAAGTTTCAACTCATGGATTTTGGAAGATAGAGTTATGCCTATAACTTCTTGTTTGGATGGTATTCGAGTAAAAGTTATGGAGCAAATGGCGAGACGAAGAGAGGAATGTTGTTTGTGGACAACAAATCTTTGTCCTGTTATGAAGGAACGTTTGTCTAAGTTAGTAGATGATGGCTTTGGTTGGGATGTTTATAAGTCCTCAGAATTTGTGTTTGAAGTTAAATCACCTAAGTCACAGGTTGTTGATCTTAAAAATCGTTTATGCAGTTGTTATCAATGGAGAGTTACTAGTTTTCCATGTGCGCATGCAATTAAGTGCATTAACAAGTCTAGATTATCAGTTTATGATTTTGTGGAGGAATATTTTACTGTTAATGCTTTCAGATCTTCATATGCTAATGCTATCAATCCAATTCCAGATTTTGATAAACCAGTTGCTGCTGAAAATGATGTTTTGATTAGGCCTCCTAAAGAAGTTCGTGGTGCAGGAAGACCATCTACAAAGAGGCGTGGTGGATTTGGATATTCTCAAAGTAAAAGAAACAGATGTAGCCTATGTAATGTAGTTGGCCACAACAAAAGGAATTGCCTTGCTTCTTCAAAAAGTTAAGGAAATAAAATGTGTTTTGTTAGTGTAATAGAATAGTTTTTTAACTGTAAAGCTGCTAAAGCTTATAGAAGAATGAAGTCATGCTTTGTGAATTCATTAGAAAATAAAATGTGAACTGTTTTGGTTATTTTGTTTTAACTTCAAATAGCTGATGTTCTTATATTTTCCTTTGTTGTTGATTTTTTTAGGAATCTATTATTTAATCATATTGCAAAATATATAATATGAATTGAAGAACTGTATTAGCTCTGCACTTCAGTATTAACATTTCTATTCAATGTTAGATGTACTTATCATTTTAGTCCAATGCTAGTTGTAACTAGCATTTCATTGTAATCAGTATGCATTTCACCTGAAATATAATTTCAACATTGAAATCCATAATCTGTTATTGTATAGAACTAAGTAATGCTGTTGTGCAAGAATGAAGTATTTGATGATGATGATATACTGTTTATATGATTAGCTAATGAGATTACATAAGTGGTTTTGTGATTAATTGACAGTATGATGATGTACAGTTGAATGATAGTTGTATCTAGCATTTCAGTTAAAAGCAAGTTACAGTGTAAACAGTAGTCATGACTCTTGAAACAGAGTTCATACATTGGAAATCATATATAAATGATATATGGATAAATCCACGCATTATTCATCACAGTTCAATTACCAAGAAATGTATTTTCGCATAATGCTAGTTTTATCTAGCATTTCAGTGTAAATGATTATTTACCACTTCAGAAATACAGTAAAAGCATCAGAAAACACATAAAAATGACAGTTGAATATATCTTTAGTTTATACATTGTAGTTCATGTACTGAAAACAGACAATTATAATCAAGTCAAATTCAAATCGAGAAGTTCAAATACATCTGAGCAGTTTATGCACTGAGAACAAAATACAAGCGTTGTATAACAAATAGGACTCTATCTCAGACTTTATGTCAGACTTCATCTCAGACTCCATATCAGAATCCATCTCAGACTCCATTTCAGACTCCATCTCAGACTCCATCTCAGACTCCATCTTAGTTTAATTAGCAGAAGTGTTTCTGTTCAAATAATTCTAAAGTTCAAAGAAGTTAAAATGCAACAACTATTCTTATGTAGAATATTTGTAGGATTTCTGCATTGACCAACTATATTATGGATCATTGAGTATGTCAAGCACCACTGCAGCTCTTAGGTTTCTAAGCATTTCCTTTGAATATTTATCCGGCATCTCATCTTTGTCCAGTTTTTTCAAGTTTGCCATGACAAAGAATGCACAATCAAGCCTGTTTCAAATATGGAAATATTAGTTAATATTACAGTATAAGCTAATGCTAAAATAAAATAGCATTCTTTACACTAGAATTCTAAAATATAGTTTTATATTTTTATCACACTATTAATCAATGCATTCATAAAGACACCATTGTTGTGTTTGTAATGTGCATCTTATACATAATCTTTTTGTTCAATAGATGCAGTTCAATGAACTGTCAATTAGCAATGCTAGCTTTAACTATCATTTTGCATATTTAATGCATTCTAGTGCAATTAAAAAATACAAATGATATTTTTGTTATTGTTTTGCATGTTTAGTCTAGTCCAAAAGAATTTAAAAATATGTATGCTAGTGTAAACAATCATTTTCGATATTTGATAAATTTATAAGCACTGAAAAAATATAAATGATAGTTTGAACTGTCGTTTTTTTTTCATTTTCACAATTTTATGCATTTTAAAATTTTTAGTTGTAAGTTTAACTATCATTTTGATCATTAGATGTAGTCAGCTGTATTTTAAAAAAGAATAACAAAAGTTGGATGAATATACAAACTAAAATGACAAGAGAAGAAATGGAATTAGTTACTTACGAATCACAATCCTGTGGTAGGCTTTTTGGCTGCAACACTTTAGGTTTGTGAAATTCTTTGTTCAGTATTCCTACTTCTGCCCATTTCTTCTTGAACATTAATTCAATTTTGTCTTTCTGCAAGAAGAAAAATTAGTGATGTATATTAATGTTAGACTGATATAAAAATTATACTTTTCTTACAAGAATGATGGCTTGGTTATAGCTGGGGTTTGAAGTCCTTGTTGATCTAGTATTTGGTTTTGTTGAATCATAATGACTCCACTGCATTGTTTCAAAGTTTAGCATCAACAAGCTCCAATGGTTTGTGTAATGTAGAGGGAAGAAAATTTTCTCTGTAAATTCATCTTTGACAATGACATCTATTGCCGGTATGACTATGTCTTTGATCACAGTTTGCTGATCAAGTGCTATAGCATTCTGCACATTCATATGCATTAGAATACTTTGTATTATTTTTTAACATTTATAATGAAAAGCTTATACTTACCACCATCATTGTAGTGAAGTAGTAACTGTGTTCATACATCTCCTGATTGTAGTAAAACCAATCAATAATCTGTTTAAGAAAACAAAAAAGGTTGTAAGTTTTATGGGATATTTTTTTTTGAACCAGGAATATTTATGCTAGTATTCACTATCATTTACATGTTTACTTCATTGTATGCACTGAAAAATGCAAATGATAGTTTAAACAATCATCTTTGACATTCGACATATTTATATGATCTTTACAAATATCAAAGTTGTTTTTAAATACCATTCTTTTATTTAATACATTTATATGCAGTTAGAAACTTCAAATGCTAGTTTTAACTATCATTCTCTCATCTTTTACATTTATATGCACTTAAAAAACTATGAATGCTAGTTGTAACAATCATTCTCCTATCCTATACAGTTATCTGCATTTTACAAATAGTAATGCTGTTTTTAGTTGTCACTCTCTCATTCAATTCATTTATATGCACTTTGAAAGTTGAATGCTAGGTTTACCTATCATTCTTTCATTTTATACATTTATATACATTTTTTTACTATCATAATTCTGAGTTGATGCATACCTGTCCATCTGTAACCCCCTCAAATAGAACAGCTTCCAGCATAGATTTCACTATCGTAATTCCTCCTTTGTTCCCTTCATCTTTTTCATATGCTACAGTGTTGTAACTGAAAATCAATAATTGAAAAGTTGGTTTTTTTTTCAGTTTTATTTAATTACAAATATAATGAAAGAAAAAAGATCAGAAATCTTACTTCTCATTTTCATTAAATTTGAAGAAAGTAAGAATTTTGTTTTGATGTTCTTCATTCAATAATTTTAGAATACTGCTTTTAGTTATATCTTTACTCTTGTAAGCTTTAGTTGATGGCGAGTATCCATCAACATCAATTATTTCTTCATTTTCAATTGTAGTGACTTGCTCATCTGTTTCAGTTTTAGAATCCTCTTCATAATCGGATTCTTCATTTTGTTCTTCCTGTTTCTATTCACTTGTATTTTTTTTGACCTTCTTCAGTTTCAGTTTGTTCCTTTTGGTCTTCATTGTCAACATTTTTCTTTATTTTTCTGTGAACAATTTCATACTGGCAATTGGGATCAATTTTATTCCTTCGTTGGCTCTTTTTAACCCTCAAAACTAAAGAGCTTGGTTTTTTCTGTGTTCTTTCATTCACTGTAGGGGATTTTTCTGTTTCCTCTGAAGGTTCCTTCTGATGCTGTTGTTTTTTCTCTTCCTGCATCTTTTTTATTTCCTGGGTTATATTCAGATCAAATGATGGTGCTTCTATATCTTCTCTTGGTTTTGATTTCAACATTTTGATTTCTTTTGTCAACGGTATAATAGTGCCTTCTGCTTGTATTCTTTTTTGTCTCTCTATTTCTAATTCTTTTTCACTCTTCTTTAATTTATTTTCCAAATCTTCAATGTACTATTTCATTGAGTCAACTTGCTTTTTTGATGTCTCTTCCAAGTTTTCTACTTTTTGTATCACAATATTCTCATTTGTATCCATCTGAACAAATTTTTGTTGGTTTTTTTGTTGAAGAAGTGCTTTTTCATCTTCAGTCAGGTTTCTTATTTCAATAAAAATCTATGTAATAACATAAATAGTAATAAATGAGCTAAGATACAATGAATGAAGTAATTTTATTTATAATTTTCATTTTTCATGTGATGCTATATCTGACTATCATTTTTTAGTAGCAACTATAGAAAATTGTATTTGTGCAGAAATGATATATGTAACTATCATTTAAATTATGACTGTATAATAACAAAATGAAAACTTTTAATATACATTATGTTATGATATATCTATCTATCAGTATACATTTCTTGTACTTGTGTGAGAAATAATACCTTTCTATTATCCATGTTTATCAAAGCTTCTCTTGAAATGACTTTTTTCAAGCTTCTGATATTCCACCTCCCAAATCTAGGTAAAGTAGAACAGTATGTTGCTAATGGAGATATCAAATTGACATGCTCACATAGGAAAAACTACAAATAAAATATTACTTGTTAAAATATATAATGTATATAATTTAATTTATAGACATAGATGTATTAACATAAAGTTAGAATGTTGTACTTACAACTAGGAGCATGGAACAACCTGGCATGTTTCTTGCCTTTTTTTTGAAAGCCATCAAAGCTCTAATTAATGAATGATGAATTGAACTGGCCAAGATACCGAGTTCATTTTGTTGTGATCAATAATATAAGGAATATATCTCCATGGTAAGTATCTTTGGTTGTCGGGAAAGAAGAAGGTTATCATTGCAAGAATAATAATCAGTTTTGGAAAATCAGTTTCATTTTGAAATTGTTGTGTTTCTAGTACATTATTTATTTTTGAAACTGTAAGATCCTTTGTTATGTGCTCTACTGTTCCAAAATTTCTTAGTACAAAATCCTTACAATTGTCTGGAAGGATTTGTATACTCATTTTAGGTAATGGAAAAAAAATTATTCCAGACAAAGGTAAGCTAAAGAGAATTGAAATATCTTCAGGTTTGATATTTAAAAAAATATTCCCCACTTTAAAAGCTTCATCAGTGATAGAAAATGTTTCTAAGATATCATCTAAAGTTGTTGATGATTTTGTAAAAGCAGTTATGGATAAAATTTCTTTGAAAAACACTAGCATAAATTTTTCAAAAGGTGTTTGTTTTAAATAATTCAGTTGATCAACAAGATAACCTCCTTTTTCCTTAATTTTCCGGAAAATTTTTATCATCGGAAGCAAGCTGCATCTATACTGAATTTTTTCCTGAGATACTTTCTTTGATTTGTTCCCTTCTGTTTTTTTTGCTTTCTTTGATCTTTTGCCTTTTGATTCCTGTACAAAAAATTATGAATGAATAATTCAGTATTTAACAAACTATAATCTTATTTCTCAACCATGAATGCACAATTTTCTAGTGCTATATTCATCTATCATTATTTGTTGAAATGCTATATTTTTCTGTCATTGCTCTTTCTCATTGTATGCTCCTACAGTTTAAAGACCCAATTTTATGTTTGTCTATCATTTTATCCAATGCTATATTTGTCTATCATTACTCTTTTTCAATTTATGCTCCTACGGTTTAAAGATCCAATGCTATATTTGTCTATCATTACTCTTTTTCAATTTATGCTCCTACAGTTTAAAGACCCAATGCTATGTTTGTCTATCATTCTATCCAATGCTATATTTGTCTATCATTACTTTTTTCAAATAATGCCCCTACAGTTTAATGATCGAATGCTATGTTTGTCTATCATTCTATCCAATGCTATATTTGTCTATCATTACTCTTTTTCAATTTATGCTCCTACAGTTTAAAGACCCAATGCTATGTTTGTCTATCATTCTATCCAATGCTATAATTGTCTATCATTACTTTTTTTCAAATAATGCCCCTACAGTTTAAAGACCGAATGTTATGTTTGTCTATCATTCTATCCAATGTTATATTTGTCTATCATTACTCTTTTTTAATTTATGCTCCTATAGTTTAAAGACCCAATGCTATGTTTGTCTATCATTATATCCAATGCTATATTTGTTTATCATTCTATAACAATGCATTTTATTTTTGTTTATCAACCATCAAAAACTGAATACTATGTTCATCTATCATCTCATATTTCAATATTGTGTACACAAATGATATTATATATTGAACTATCATTTAATAACTATCATTTAATAACTATCTATTTACAAATGCTATGTTCATCTATCATTTTTTTCAATGCTATATTTGTCTATCATTCTATAACTATGCATCTTATTGTTGTCTGTCTTTTTTCAAAGACTGAATGCTATGTTCATCATCATCTAATATTTCAATATGATGCATGTTGTGACGCCCCACTCCGAGAGCCTCATTAACAAAGAGTATTATATGGATAATACCGTCTGCTAATGCGGACAATAGAGTATAATGGAAGCGACCATGTGTAGTCTTACTTTAACTATCTACTGAACACACCGAAAAGTGGTTTTTATCATCTCATGTGGTTTGACAAGTTCAATAAATACTTAAAGCAAAACTACAATGGCTATAGGATCTATCAGAACAAAATATAACAACTCAAATGTAATATACATCACAGAACAGTGGATCATCATAAACACATATATTGATACAAAGCAGAGTATACAAAATGATACATGTCAAGTGGTATAGCAAACCACAATATACAGACGAGTTCACAAGAATATATATATCAGAGTTACAACAGATAAGGACTAAACAAAAAGCTAAGACAAAAAGGAGCTAGCGGAATAGTCCATGCGGAAGCAAAAGAGGCTAAGTCCAAAGTACCTAACCTGAAACATATTGGTCTGACCCGAGTATAAAATACACGGGTCAGTCTAGCTAAACAAATCAGTTAGATAACCAAACGATAATGAACCTACAAGATCATAAAGTACCACAATTATCTCCAAAAGAGATATCTGAATCATCTATCATAAGATGAATCAAAACAAGCCGCATACATCGGCAATTCAAATAAACAAAGGATATCATATCCCAAAACAAGGAATAATATTACTCCCACTTAGGAGATATTCCAAAACTCGCCATATCGGCAATCATAAGCATAAATGGAAACATATCCAAAAATCAATGCAACATAACAAAGAATAGTGCCCACATAGGCAATATAAATTTCCACGGGGTAGTCGCACTCATATCGTGTGGTTCCATGTAACCATCGCCGAAAGGTGCTACTCAAGGGAAATATAATAATAAAACATCAGAAAGTTGCACGTGCTAAGAACACAGTCTTTATGCCAAGTGATGTTGATTTAGTGGTATCATACGCCCAGGGGCGATACACACGGAGGCTCTACTCCCACATAGGAGCAATTGTCCACATAGACAAAGCCAATATAATACTCCCACATAGGAGTAATTGTCCACATAGACAGTCAATGACCCACCTAGGTCCAGTACTGGCCGCCGAAGATAATGTGTCATAAACTCTTAGAGAGGAACCCGAAAAATGTTAACGTGAGTCCCATACCCCACGTTCGCACTAAACGGTTTACTAACCGTTAGTTAACTTCACACTCAAAGCAGTATAAAGTTCACCTCATCTCATTGGTAAACCAGACCCAAAGGTCAAAACGGTCAAACGAATAGATTGGGAATTAACTGAAAAGATGAACGCACGTGTTCATAGCATGCGTTTTATCTAATCATTTAATTCTCCTCCCTCTTCGCTCAAAGTGCAAAGTTGTGCGTTTGTTTTGAATAGAAATTATAAATTGGAGAAACGAGACAATTTGAAAAGATTATTTTATAAAAACCCGTGAATGAAATCTAAAAAGAAGCCATCAAAATCAATCACAAATGATAACAACAAACCAAGTCGACAAAAATCAATAAACAGTGAACTTCAACCAAAAATAGGCAATTAGGCAGAACTGGGGAAATCCAGACATCTGGGGGTCAATTCAGACGTCTGGTTTTGACCTCTGAAAAATTCCAGAAAAGCCAACCAGACGTTTGATTCGTCAAACCAGACGTCTAAGACCATCCAGACGTCTGGGTGTTTATCCAAACGTCTGGTTTTGGTTTCTGGAAATATTCCAGAAATGCTATCAGACGTCTGACATTGCAAAACAGACGTCTGGCCTCCATACAGACGTCTGAAACGCTAGTTCAGACGTTTGGCCTCCATACAGACGTCTGAAACGCTAGTTCAGACGTCTGATAATAGTTACTGCCCCTTTTTTCTTCTATCTGCCGTGTTTTATTTTCACTCCAGGTCCAGACCAGACGTCTGAGCTTGGCCTCCAAACGTCTGGTCACTTGGTCTGGGCAACAATTTGCCTAGGCCAAAGTAGCCAAAACATATCAGAACAAACCAATCCAAAACAAAAGCAATGAACATGAATAGGGGTTAGGAATTCATACCCAACCACAGAAAAACGATAGACTTAGATGTGAGTTCCAAAAACTCACCATTTTACACACAAGCAAAGAAGAAGAAGCTCAATTGCAAAGAAACAACCAATCACACTCCACTTCAATTCTACAAGCTTCAATCTAAGAAGACAACACATATTTCCCAAATTAGGTTTAGGAAACTTCCTGAAATTGAAGGAGAAAGAGTTGGAGAAGATGGAGAGGAGGCTTACCTATGGCTTCACTTTGATTTTGGAGCAAGAAATCAAGATGCAAGAAGAAACTAGGGCTAGCAAATTTCTATTTACTCTTCCTTTCCCCCATTTCAGTTTTTACTTAAGTTTGGAGAGTGGGAATGAGAGAATGGAGAGGAGAAGGCTGAGTTAGAGGGTTAAGTGAGTTTAGTTAGCTAGTGGGCTGAACCCAAACCCAAAACCCAATAGAAAAAGTAGCGAAATTCGACTTACTCCAAACATATCGAAGCTTATACTAAAAAAGATCGCAAACGGCATTTTGAACTCAATGGAAGTGGTCTCGAGTCCCAATTCGACCGTTTGCAAAATGTAGCTTTTCAGACTATAATCCGACGAACGATGTCATATTTAAATAAAATATTTAAATATACAACCGATAAATATGCGGGTTGTTACAGACTCCCCTCATTAAGAAATTGCATCCTCACAATTCTTTAGAAGAAAAATAAAGAGTAACAACCAAAAAGCATATCAACACAAAAGAATAACGGTATAAGATGTTCGCCATAAAGCGCACAAAAGGATAAGTTCGAACTTGCTTGCTCGGGGAATTCTCCGGATTCCTAAGCTCAAAACAATTCGGAACACCGACGTGGTATAAACAATATGTCAAATGAACCAAATCTCACAAATGAAGTGCAACAAAACGTCCGATGAACTTGGTAAAAAGATCATTCTATTCAGACATCAACAAAGAAACAATCACTTGTTGCGTACAACTAAATGCATTGGCAACACGATCCCCCTTTCGGGAATAAAAAGAATAAGAGTATTAGAAAAGAGTTCTTTCAAATAATATTCTTTACCGAAAAGCTAAAGCTTCAAAATTTCAATTACCTTCATGAAATCATCTTTCTGGAAAAATTTCCTTATTTCAAATCAATTTAGTGTGTCAAATTGTCTCATCAAAGCGTTTAGGAGATTCCTATCGATAACGTTGATCAAGCGCATCGACCAGAATTCTTAAAGCACTCAATGGGAAATACAATCACAAAATCATCTTCTATATGATAAACATGTTTCTAAAAACTTTTAAAAATTCTCTTTGTTCGTTTTAAGAACACAATCCCATTTATACTTATAAATAAATCTTATGAAAAAGATTTGCAAAGATTTTAAATTGCTGTTTTCCACCCAAAATCAATAAATACAAAAATGGAGTCATCGAGATATTCGTAGAATACTCGATTCATAAAATGGATGAAATAAGCTGAACAAACTAAATGACATAATAGTCACTATAAAGAATCAAGGCACGATGATTCAAAAATTCGTAACTTTCGTGCACACTTTAATGTACCGTAATATGTGTCTCTGTTATATGTTTATCATATTTTGTTCTGAACTCAGCTCCGATACCAAGCTGTGACGCCCCACTTCGAGAGCCTCCTTAACAAAGAGTATTATATGGATAATACCGTCTGCTAATGCGGACAATAGAGTATAATGGAAGCGACCATGTGTAGTCTTACTTTAACTATCTACTGAACACGCCGAAAAGTGGTTTTTATCATCTCATGTGGTTCGACAAGTTCAATAAATACTTAAACCAAAACTACAATGGCTATAGGATCTATCAGAACAAAATATAACAACTCAAATGTAATATACATCACAGAACAGTGGATCATCATAAACACATATACTGATACAAAGTAGAGTATACAAAATGATACATGTCAAGTGGTATAGCAAACCACAATATACAGACGAGTTCACAAGAATATATATATCAGAGTTACAACAGATAAGGACTAAACAAAAAGCTAAGACAAAAAGGAGCTAGCGGAATAGTCCATGCGGAAGCAAAAGAGGCTAAGTCCAAAGTACCTAACCTGAAACATCTCGGTCTGACCCGAGTATAAAATACGCGGGTCAGTCTAGCTAAACAAATCGGTTAGATAACCAAATGATAATGAACCTACAAGATCATAAAGTACCACAATTATCTCCAAAAGAGATATCCGAATCATCTATCATAAGATGAATCAAAACAAGCCGCATACATCGGCAATTCAAATAAACAAAGGATATCATATCCCAAAACAAGGAATAATATTACTCCCACTTAGGAGATATTCCAAAACCCGCCATATCGGCAATCATAAGCATAAATGGAAACATATCCAAAAATCAATGCAACATAGCAAAGAATAGTGCCCACATAGGCAATATAAATTTCCACGGGGTAGTCGCACTCATATCGTGTGGTTCCATGTAACCATCGCCGAAAGGCGCTACTCAAGGGAAATATAATAATAAAACATCAGAAAGTTGCACGTGCTAAGAACACAGTCTTTATGCCAAGTACTGTTGATTTAGTGGTATCATACGCCCAGGGGCGATACACACGGAGGCTCTACTCCCACATAGGAGCAATTGTCCACATAGACAAAGCCAATATAATACTCCTACATAGGAGTAATTGTCCACATAGACAGTCAATGACCCACCTAGGTCCAGTACTGGCCGCCGAAGCTAATGTGTCATAAACTCTTGGAGAGGAACCCGAAAAATGTTAACGTGAGTCCCATGCCCCACGTTCGCACTAAACGGTTTACTAACCGTTAGTCAACTTCACACTCAAAGCAGTATAAAGTTCACCTCATCTCATCGGTAAACCAGACCTAAAGGTCAAAACGGTCAAACGAATAGATTGGGAATTAACTGAAAAGATGAACGCACGTGTTCATAGCACGCGTTTTATCTAATCATTTAATTCTCCTCCCTCTTCGCTCGAAGTGCAAAGTTGTGCGCTTGTTTTGAGTAGAAATTATAAATTGGAGAAACGAGACAATTTGAAAAGATTATTTTATAAAAACCCGTGAATGAAATCTAAAAAGAAGCCATCAAAATCAATCACGAATGATAACAACAAACCAAGTCGACAAAAATTGATAAACAGTGAACTTCAACCAAAAATAGGCAATTAGGCAGAACTGGGGAAATCCAGACGTCTGGGGGTCAATTCAGACGTCTGGTTTTGACCTCTGAAAAATTCTAGAAAAGCCAACCAGACGTCTGATTCGTCAAACCAGACGTCTGAGACCATCCAGACGTCTGGGTGTTTATCCAGACGTCTGGTTTCGGTTTCTGGAAATATTCCAGAAACGCTACCAGACGTCTGACATTGCAAAACAGATGTCTGGCCTCCATACAGACGTCTGAAAATAGTTACTGCCCCCTTTTTTTTCTTCTATCTGCCATGTTTTATTTTCACTCCAGGTCCAGACCAGACGTCTGAGCTTGGCCTCCATACGTCTGGTCACCTGGTCTGGGCAACAATTTGCCTAGGCCAAAGTGGCCAAAACATATCAGAACAAACCAATCCAAAACAAAAGCAATGAACATGAATAGGGGTTAGGAATTCATACCCAACCACAGTAAAACGATAGACTTAGATGTGAGTTCCAAAAACTCACCTTTTTACACACAAGCAAAGAAGAAGAAGCTCAATTGCAAAGAAACAACCAATCACACTCCACTTCAATTCTACAAGCTTCAATCTAAGAAGACAACACATATTTCCCAAATTAGGTTTAGGAAACTTCCTGAAATTGAAGGAGAAAGAGTTGGAGAAGATGGAGAGGAGGCTTACCTATGGCTTCACTTTGATTTTGGAGCAAGAAATCAAGATGCAAGAAGAAACTAGGGCTAGCAAATTTCTATTTACTCTTCCTTTCCCCCATTTCAGTTTTTACTTAAGTTTGGAGAGTGGGAATGAGAGAATGGAGAGGAGAAGGCTGAGTTAGAGGGTTAAGTGAGTTTAGTTAGCTAGTGGGCTGAACCCAAACCCAAAACCCAATAGAAAAAGTAGCGAAATTCGACTTACTCCAAACATGTCGAAGCTTATACTCAAAAAGATCACAAACGGCATTTTGAACTCAATGGAAGTGGTCTCGAGTCCCAATTCGACCGTATGCAAAAAGTAGCTTTTCGGACTATAATCCAACGAACGATGTCATATTTAAATAAAATATTTAAATATACAACCGATAAATATGCGAGTTGTTACACATGCAATAAATCAAATGACGTATTGAAGTGTCATTCAATAAATATCGTTCTAATTATCATTTACTATCTAATAAATACTGAAATATTATTTTGAAGAAAAATAAATCAGATGTTATACCTTTGTCTTTCTTTTTCTACTGACGATTTCATCACAAAGTTGTTTTCTCTTCATGTCGTCTTCTTTTACAGTTTTTGCTGCCCTAGATTTTATCGTTCTCTTTGTTTGTTGTTCAATATCAGTCGAATCAACAGCCGTGGATGGATTATTTTTTCATCTTCTCTTTATTTCTGTACGCATTGCAGTCGAAACCCTACTTTTTGAAATCCCAGTTTCATCGTTTATTTGTTCTGGATTTGTTTAAATATGTGGATTTACGTCCATTGACTTAGCTTCGGAAGTTGATTGCGCTTGTAAATCAGCTTGAGGAAGAAAATTGATTTGGTTTTGGAATGCCATTGCTTGATGGAGAAGAAATTTTGTTTACAGAGGAAAACAGACTAAAAAAGCAGGAACGATCGTGAAATTTTTCGCGCTTGTCCTTGAGACGGAAGTTGTATTTTAACGTCCGTTAAAATAAAATTTTATTAAACTTTTTCCTTTAACTAATTTCCTCTAATAATAATTGTTATTGTTGAACCAAGGACTTTGTGATTGGACTATAGAGTTGAACATGAATGATATTGGAACTTTGACCATTACCAAATTTCATAAGTCCAATGTGATATAGTTTTGACAAGGAGAATCGGTATATATAATAGTCACAACTAGGTAACGCTTAAGGAAAGTAAAATTAAATTTTACCAAAACTAAGTAAACGATAAATTTGGCCAAAACCTCACACCACCTGCTAAGTGACGTGTGAACGTTAATATTTAAATAGTTCGATATCAATCGCTAACCAAATTTACACATGACGAGTCACACAACCAAAATGATAAATTCTCCTTTGACCAAATGATTTAATTAATTTATAATTATTATAAATTAATTAAATAATATATTATTTATGTAGTATTATTTATAAGTTCGATTTTGATTTGATAAATGAATATTAATTGTATTTATAAAAGTTATAAGCACATTAATTGATATATGATATCGATAAGCATTTTAAATTAGATTTAAAATGCAAAAATTATTCATTCGGGCTTAAATGGATCTAAGGCCCATCGTATGGGCAGATGGATCGGTTGCAACATGGGGTATAGGCAGCTTAAAATATAGGTTAGAGGGCTTGATAATGGATGGCTCAGATTAAAGGAGATAGAGTAAATGATAAGATTTTAAATTCTCTCCTTCATTCCTATATTTAAGCATCTTTTTCTCCATTTGATCATGGTCTTTTAGAGACTCCATCTCATTCTTTTGTTGGCCGACTTTAATCCTCCATCTCCCTAGTCTCCTAAGTTCAAATCAAATCAATTTAGCTCATATGCGATAACTAGTGGTTGACGGTTCAAGGAATAGTACAAATGGATCGAAAATTGTTTCTAAGAGCATATAACATCATTTCAAGGTGTGCTTAATGGCTTTGGCTGCAAGGTACATTTCTAATTTAATTACAAACATCAATTTAAAATTATAATGTTTATTTATCTGTATATAATATTTTTAGTTGGTGATGATTCAAATATTTAAATATATGGTCACAAATTTGGTTAGTTGTATGTGTGTGTGTGTCTATATATATATGATTATAAAAAATTATGATAATTCATCTATGTATATCACGGCTTAGAAATAAAAAAACAATTTTTTAATTATTTAATTAATTTAATATATAATATATACATATATTTGTATTATAATTAAGTACTATATTATACATGTGTAAAATATGAAAATAAAATTTCATATATAAGGTCTAATAAATATAATATTTTTGATAGAAATAATTTTTTTTGATTTATATGTTATTTTTGTATAATATTTAACTTAATTTATCATATAAATATTTATACGAAATCATATATCTATTATAAAATATATTTTATATTTTATAAAAATTTATTGATGCACATTAAGCTCACGACAGAAAGTAAAAAAACTTTTTTTTGTTTAAAATTATTAAATTAAAACTGATAATTTAAAATTGAATTCTAAAATCGTTTTAATTATAAAATTATATCGAAGTTTCAAATAATAAAATTTCGTGTAAAATATGCTGGAATTTTAAATTTAAATTTAGTTTCAAATAATAATAATTTTTTATTTTAAATAATTTTATGCAATTTTATTAATATAAATATATTTAAAATTAAAATTTTAAAAATAACCCGGTCTATGTGCATGACTAGTCCAAAAATATATTTAAATATAAAATTATTTTATAATTTTATCTATATTAATACATATATTTTATTATACATATTTTTATATAAGTTTATATGTATATAAATATATTTTTTATTTTTATAAGTATCAGTTTCGACAGTACAACAAAAACTTTATTTATTATATTTTTAAATAATATAAACATATTTATATAGTAGTTAGTACATATATTATTTGTCCGTATTATATATTTATATTCATATATAAATATTTATATATTTGTACAAAAGTATAAATAAATAAATTTTAATATATATATATATATGTGTGTTAAAATATATTATTATGAAAGCAAAAGTGTATGTATACACACACACACATACATTTGGACAATGCATTTACATTTTGGATGAGCTAACGTTCCCATTGCGATATAAATTCCAACATCTATATAGGGCATGTTGTACCTTGTACGGATTGATATGTTACACATGCAAACATTTATACATGTGTATGTGTACACATATATATTTGATATAACATAAAATTAAATAATACAATATCATTTTATAAATGTAAATAAAATAAAAGATTTTTTTAAAATAAAATTTAGAAATGTTCTTAATAAATTAGACTTCATAAGCTCAATACAAATCCAATAAGGGAATTGTTTTTGAAAACCAATAACGTCCACTATGGGCTGGTCCAGTTCCTATATGTCTATGTATCTCAATCGTGTATTCCGGATGGGAGCTTAACAACACGTAACATTGGACAAAGGGATAACACACAGCACTAACAACATAAAACACACCATATGGTCTTAATTTACTCCTAACCATTATGATCTGATATCTATCTACACATCATGATCACGAGCCTACTACCCTATGGTAATAGGCTGTTTGGCTAGTACAACATATGTGCATATTGTCACTCGATCCAAATATCAGCACACAACATGTATAATGGTGAAGCTATAGATTTGGGGCGCAACAGCGTGATCATCCAACTAGGATGGACATACTATCTGGATAACACTAATATGCACACAAACAATAAATAGACTTATCCATCTCGAACGCTTGTAACGACCCGGAATTTTGGATATTTGAAATTGGAATATTTAATTGATTTTAAATATTTAAAAGGTTAATTTTGACTTGAATTTCAAATATCATTATTTATTTGATAATTTAATTATTGAATTAAATTATTGGGAATTAGGTAAAATATTGATTCTAAAATTCTAAGCTTGTTAAAATAATTTAAAGGGTTAAAAAATTTATATTGATAATAATGAAGATAATAAAAGTTTTAAAATTGAATTTGGAAGTGATTTGTTCGGTTTTAAAAATATATCGTTTAAATTGACATTTAAAAATAGCCCTCCGAGGCACTGTCTCGGAATTCGATGAAACTAGTTCCATTGGATCCATAATAGTGTATTATTATCAGATTTTAAATTTCGTAGTGTTTGGAGTGGTCGTGTGATCGTACGGGATATAAACGCGCTGAAATCTTTATCGAAATTCAATATAATAACTAGGTCTAGAAAGCTATCTTCTTCATACGATCGAATTTGGACTCGAAACCTTTTTCATTGCGTTCAGAATAGGAGTATAACATTATAAACGCCTAGCAGCACGCCTCGATAGGGGTTCAGAATTTTGAGTTGTGTAAATCGAGACATTTGTAATTAATTTATATATATATATATATAAATATATATATATATATATATAATCAAGTCAAACTTTCTTCTCAGCTGTCTATTCCATCCAATCAGCCACCCGATGATGTGGTCTGCCTATTGCTTATTGTATACATTTCCCACTTCTCTTTTGTAATAACCAGCAGAGCAAATCAAAAGATAAGTAAGGAAAATAATAAATAAAATAATATAATTATATGAAAGAGAAGCAGAATTTGAACTGGGCATCAAAACAAGTCTTTTTATTTCATTTCGTTGTTCTACTCCCTTACTCCTCTATTTCTTTTATACTCCGAAGCTAAGAAATTATGAACCTCTTCAATAAACGTTTTAAAAAAAATGTTCGATCTGCTCTTCCCTCTCCACGCAGCTGCCCTGCCGTCTTCCGCACGAGCTACCCACTGACGCCTGCCGCTCAACTTCCTTTGTCGCTCAGTCGATCACCTTCCAGGCCTCCGCTCGTCTAAAAGTCTCGTTCCAAACTGTATCTGTATCTAAAGGAATTGATGTCTGCATTACTTGGAGATACCTCTTTGCAAAATCAAATAACGGTGGAAGCTTTATGTTGGTGATTTTAGAACGCGGAGATTTTCAGCTAGGAAGCGAGATTGCCAGAAAAGAAAAGCTACCCTGCCATCGTTTGAAATACTCTCTCTCCTTCCACTGCACTTTGGATCGCTTTGGAAAAAAAAGGGGAAGAAGCATTGGAAAGGACGCGATGTCGAGGCGTCGGGGTTGCTGAGGATTGAGATGTTGTCGATTTCACAAGGGCGGTGATGTCACGTGGGTGGCCGAAGGAGCAGTGAGGTATATCAGTTTTTGGTTTTTAATTTAATTTAAGAATATATATATATATATATTAGAAACACATATAATATATATACATCAACCTGCGGTTAATTTGAATGGAGTTTAATTTAAGTTCAGATTTGTAGGTATAATAATAGTAAACAGAAAATATATATATACATATATATATATGATAAGATTTTGGAAAAGGAAAAAAATATAGGAATTTTAAATGTTTGAAGAATTTATATAAAATTTGATTTTGGAACCTCTATAGACTATTTTATAAATATATATGTAGTTTCAAAACGAAAATAAATATACATATATATTTTTACTTACTGTTTAATTTTAAAAATATGTATTAGGGTGATTAACTGGTTCAATCAACTTATTAAATTATTTTAGTTACTAAAGATAATTTATTAAAGGAAAATTCGTTTAAATTAAATTATTGGTTAGTTAAATTAAGGGGCATTTCACCAAAAGGACAAACTTTGCAGTCTAATTAGTTTCTAGGACACACATCCACAAAAACTAATTTCAAGGCCAAAGTCAGCAGAATAATTACTTCTAAGGACTAAGTCAGCAGTCCAATTATTTTCAAGGACATAATTTCATAGGTTTTTAGGCCTTAGAAACTAATTATTTTGCATTTTGTCCCTAAGAGTAATTATTTCAGTTGGTTGTCCTAAAAACTAATTGCACTTGCTAAAGAGGCCCTTGTGGCTAATTTCCACTAAATTAAATTAATAAATGATAATTGATTGTTCGATTATTTCAAATATTAATAAACCATATAATGTTAATACAAGGTCTGAAATCGTGAAGAAAACAAGCCGGTTTGGATCGGATTGCAAATTAAAGTCAAAGGTGAGTTAATCTCACTCAAATTGGATTACTAGTTAATTTAATTAGTTAAAATGAAATAATTGGATGATTGACTGAAATTGATAATTTATTATCAGTCTGGATGTGATATTATATATAGTAGTATATATATATTGGAGTGATTGATATTCCCACATTATATAGCGGATGAGACCCTATGTGCCCCGCATAATAGCGGATGACCCTTTATACTGCGATATCCCCTTCGAAGTGGGATTGGTATTTTTATATTGTGTTAACATATGTGGATGCAGGGAAACAGGTTGGAAGGATCTAACTGGATTCCTCAAAAGTATTGAAATTTATTTTCATATTCCGTGATATGATTTATTTGATAATTTGTGATAGATTATAGTGTAAATTGGAATTATTGAATGCTATGGTTGGGCTGAATATATTTTGGGTATTTTAAGATATCAAAAATATAAAGATTGGATTTTTGAAGGAAAATAAAGAGAAAATTGTAAGTAAAATATTTATAGTGAAGTTGAATAAATTAAAAGAGTGAATTTGGGAAAAAAGGGCAAGAGTTTGATTTTTAGGTCCTATTAAATAAATTTCGAGTAGGGAAAAATAGGGATTTTGAATAAATGGGAAATAAAGAGTTTTGAGGACTTAAGCGATATTGTTTAAGAATTAAAGGATTTATTTTTAAATCCAAGATTTAGATGGTTTGGGAAAAATAAAGGAGGATTTTGAAATAAAGAATGAAATTGATGTTTCAGATTTAAATAAGATTTTGAATCCGAAGAGGGAAGTAAATCTGAAAATTCGGGGTTTGGGGGTAATTTTGATAAATCCAAAAATAAATTTCAAAATGAAATTAATTCAGAGAATCGATTTGAAAATCGAATAGGTGTTTTTTGAAATAGTGATTAAAAGGAGAGTGAGGCTATGAATTTATAAACTGGGTTTATAAATAAAGTGAGGTAATTATCAGTGGATAATTTGAAATTATAAATTCACGGTGGAAATTTATAAGGGGATGAGTAAATTGTTTAAAAATAAAAGAGAGTTTTATTTTTAAAAGTATGGAAAAGTAAATTTACGAGATTGGGAAGTAAGTTAAATTGGGATAAATCGAGAAGGATTTATAAATGATTAGACGGGTTATATTGGAGTGGAAAGTATTTTCCTGAAAGCTAAGTATATTTTCAAAGGAAAGTTTTTAAGTATAAATTGGAAGCTTTAAAGATGTTTTAAAGGAAGGTTTTAGAAAAGTTTATTTTTTAGTTGTTCTAAAATTTTTAAAGTAAATATTAATTAAGTTAATTTTAGTAGTAATTATTTTAAAGGTTAAATTAGTATTATGATTTAAAAGATAATTATTAAATATTTATACTTTATACAATAGTTTTATTTTAAAAAGTAGTTTTGACTAAAGTACTACTTAGAGAATTATTTTAGAATTTCATAAGTATTATTTTGAATAAAGAATATAAGTAGTTTTGTACTTAAAAGTTTTAAGTGTATATTTTTGGGATAAAGTGATTTAATTTATTTAAAGTCTAAATTTAATAAGACTTGGGGTTTTCAGTGGAAATAAAATAATTGGTTGAATGATTGTTTAATTTGATACTTAAATAACCGACTATCAATATTGGCCAATGCGCTGATCGTTTCAAAGAGACTAGGATCGGGTTTAATAATCCAAAAACCACTTCGATCCGGTTTAAAAGTAGCGAATGAATACCGTGAAGATGATGAAGACGGTGATTCGGTTTGTTCAAACCCAGGGCAACTTGTATGGACGAATGCTATGATAACATCGTCAATGGAGGTCGATGGGCATTCTAAGTGAAATTCGTTCTTGAAAGGTAACGTGTAGCCTCAAGCCTCATCAACCGGGAAAGACTAAAATAGGGAAGGTGCAGCAAGGCTAAGTGGGTAGCACCCAATTAGGGTAAGGTCATTCCTGTCTAGAGTCCCTTTGATCTTGGCTGTGTGGCGGTTGTTGTTCCCAACCGTGGGGTGATCTTATTAGGGCTATCCAGTAAAGGGTTGTCCGGTCTTGTGTTGCAGGGGATCGGGAGTGGTCCTCAGTACTCTGATCTAGGCCAGGTACTATGACGGGCGGTACCCCAGTAGCCCTGCCATTGTATGGAATCCATTCTCCAATAAGCGACCGTACGGTTTTAATTGTGCCCAACTATGCTGGAACGTGAGATGCAAACATTTCAGCCATATTCTATTTTACTTTCTGTAGACACTATTATAATATCAGACGAATTTGATAAAAATGTTTTTGGTTACCGTAAGGTAAAAACACGTCGTGTTTATTTGTGATGTGGTCTTACGAGATACCTTTAATTTTCAAAGGATTTTGAAAACTTTAATAATTCAGTTGAATGTGTTTTATCACGCTGGTTTTCCAGACTGACTCGGGTGTTATTTTATTATAATGCTCGGGTCAGACCGAGTATTACAAATACAGGATAGGATGCTATGGAGCTCAGGAGACGAGCTGGATGACGGAGATGTATATCACGTATCTGACTTATATTCCACTGTGTATGGTATGTTGTATATTCAGCTTTGTGTGGACAAGTTATTATAATTGTCCAGTGTTGTGTTATTGATTGTGTTGTACTCTGATGATGTAGTGTATAAAAACAGTTATAGTTTCTTTTGTATAAAGATCTGTTGTTATCTATTATATATTGTTCTGCTGCGATTGTGAGATTCTGATGTAATTTCGATTTTCTTCTTCTACCTCTTTCTTCTTTTCCCTAACGATCTGGTATTTCTGGCATTCGATTGTTTGGCATGTAATACAGTGAACGGATCGATGTCGATTCTCAGAGGTCGAAAATCTTTCGGGTTGTTACAGTGGTATCAGAGCTGAAGGTTAAGCGAGAACCTTGGCTCTGGTGGGAATTACTCATTAGAGATAGAGTCAGTAATACTCTAGAATAAGTTTGATAGTATTAATAGATATGAGCATGTATTACTCATTAGAGATAGAGTCAGTAATACTCTAGAATAAGTTTGATAGTATTAATAGATATGAGCATGTATTTGTTAGTGAATATAAAATTGTTTTATATTGTGTTGATTGGTTTGTTGAGTGGTTTATGGATTCTGGTCAATACGAGTAATTAACGTTATTGATAGGGATCTCTAAACACTTGAATAGAACAATTCGACATAGTATTGTTTTAAAATGGGGTAAATGAAATAATTTTGCCCAAAATTATTTTGTATATAAAAGAAATAATTTTTGTAAATTATTATAGTTAAACATGGTTTGCTTGGTTGTTAGGAAATGATAATATTAGACCATTATCATTGTGTTATGGAAATTGAATAAAAGATGATATTATAACCAAAGGTTAAGAAATAAATTCATATAACAGAATGGAATTTGTGAATGTGAATTATAAATGTGATTTATAATTGGAATGGGATAAAAAAATCCAGAGTAATATTTGAATATAAATTGAAAGGATTTGAAATTCGGAAATTTGGGAAATTTAATTTTCTTTGAGTTTGAAAATGATTTTCAAAGGCTTTGGAGGAATAATAGTGATATCATTCGGAAATATTTTTGAATTGGATATGAAATCTGGAAAGATTTGGAATTAAAAACATTTAAAAATGTTTTTAAAGAATAAAAGCACTGAACTCACTTCGGTCACTGGAAAATAATTTCGGTGATGACTACAGCATCATCGATATTCATTTTCGAGTTTCCAAGGGAGAAATTGCTACCTGAATGTTTCAAATTGGAGTTGTTTGCAAAATTGGGTTTGGTTTTGAAATTCGAAGAAAAATTTGATTATAAAAGGGCTTGGATATATATATTTTCAAAAATGATTTTGAATGTTTAAGAAAATTGTTTAAACTCTCGGAGTTTAATTAAAAATGTTTATGGAAATATAAATGGGTTTGATAACTTATAAATTTGAAATTTGTTAGAATAAAATTCAACTTGAAAAGAGTTAAAATAAAAGTAAGGGTGAAAACGAAATGAATTAGAAGGTAAGCCAATTAAACGAAGTGAATTGGAAGAGAGTAGTGAATGGAATTTAAATAAGTCGGAAAACTTAAGGAAGTTTAAAATTTTGAATTGAATTGGAATATAACCGAATCAAGTAAAATAAAAAGTGAATTTGAGAGATTAAGCCTAAGTAGGCCAACTGGAAAAAATTATTGGATAAAAATTTATTCAAGTTGGAAATAATTTGTGAAGGAACAAATTTATTTAGTGTAACTAAATGAAAATAGGAACTGAACATTTGAATAATGTTTAAATTTGAATCATGTTAAAATAAATGAGTAAAGTAAACCAATTAAGTGAAATAGAATGGGAAGGAATGGGTGAATAGAATATTGGTAAGTTTGAACTTACAAAATTTGAAATTTTAACTGAAAAGGAATTAACTTGAACTAAGAGGGATCTGGAAATTTAGCCCAAGTTGGACTAAACAAAACAAAGGATTGAAGACAAAATTAGTAAGTAAACTAATTGATTAAAATGGGTAAGCAAATGAATTGAAATTGAATATTAGAATGATATTTAATTTAAATTGTGTAAGTAAAGTGAAATCGGAAAGTTGGTTTGAATGGGCTAAATAAAATAAAAGGTTTGGAATAAAAATTGATTGAGATATAAATAAATGAGTTAATGGAACTAATTAAGGGAACTGGTAAATTAAATGTGGTTCGAGAGGTGGTCGGTAAAATTCAATATTGGAAAATTGGAAGGTAAATTGAATTCAAAATGGAATTGGAAATTTAAGTCAAATGAAATAGATATAAAGGCTTAAGTGATGAAGTGGGAATAAATATAAGTGGTTGCATAAAATATTTATAATAAACTTAAGAAAATTAAGAGAAATTCTTAAGTAAAATTGGTATTGGGAAGATATACTAAGTTAGTATATGAATGAAGATTTTATAAAGGTGTGTGAAATGATAAGTGTGGATAAGTGAATAGAAATCAAAATAAATGTGAATAGAAAGAGAATTGATATAGCTAATAATCAATTGAGATAAATACATAGGATGTACGTATATTATTTTATTCGCATAGCAATTTGATCTAAACTCGAGCACATAATTTTGAGATAGTTATATCGATCTGAGTTGGGATTTTTCATTCGATTTTCGACGGCGAACCCTGGATATGGATTTTTGATTGGTTTTGGAAATTCTCTATCATAGTTATGGCTATGCAAGGAAAATGACAGTTTCTGATCAAGAAACCAGATCCGAGTCCGCCCTACGAAGTCGAGGGAACGATACTAGTTCGGAAGTGGAAATGTGTGATCAAGTAAGCGATCAGATTTGATATTGCGTACGGATGATATATGTACATTGTACAGGCTTGAATGAAATAGATAATGAAAATTTTGAAAAGAAATGGAAAAAATGATTTTGAATTCTATGATTAGATATTATTGCTGAGTAGGGTACAAGTATTTAAAAGAAAAAGAAAATTGGTGTTTTTGATTTCAGAAGATAAAATTGAATTGCCCAACAAAAAGGTATGTGTTTAAATTACCGTATGAAATTTGATGATTTTGTGATCTAGCCACTTGGCTTTTGTTTTCTTTTGAAAATTTGGGGCCCGAAGAGGCATTTCGTAGTTGTTCCGATCTAGCCGCGCAAAGGAGACGCTGGCAAAATTTTTCGAAAAGTTAAGGAGTTAGAAAAAATTTTGAAGAAATTTTGATAATTTAAATTTGGTTTTATATTATAGTTTGAAATGGTTGTGTAAATAATATGGGTTGGAATCTATGGATGAATGTGTTAGAAAAGCGATAATGGGTTTCAATAAATTGTTTTGGGAAGTTTTTTGAAAACTGTGTGGTTTTGGGAAATAGTTAGCGGGTTGTGGACCATTCTTCTTAACTAGCAATTTTGAGGACGAATTTATTATAAGGGAAGAGGAATGTAACGACCCGGAATTTTGGATATTTGAAATTGGAATATTTAATTGATTTTAAATATTTAAAAGATTAATTTTGACTTGAATTTCAAATATCACTATTTATTTGATAAGTTAATTATTGAATTAAATTATTGGGAATTAGGTAAAATATTGATTCTGAAATTCTAAGCTTGTTAAAATAATTTAAAGGCTTAGAAAATTTATATTGATAACACTAAAGATAATAAAAGTTTTAAAATTGAATTTGGAAGTGATCTGTTCGAGTTTAAAAATATATCGTTTAAATTGACATTTAAAAATAGCCTTCTGAGGCACAGTCTTGGAATTCGACGAAACTAGTTCCATTGGATCCGTAATAGTGTATTATTATCGGATTTCAAATTTCATAGTGTTTGGAGTTGTCGTGTGATCGTACGGGATATAAATGCGCTGAAATCTATATCAAAATTCAATATAATAACTAGGTCCAAAAGGCTATCTTCTTCATACGATCAAATTTGGACTCGAAACTTTTTCCATTGCATTCAGAATAGGGGTATAATATTATAGACACCTTGCAGCATGCCTCGATTGGGGTCGGAATTTTAAGTTATGTAAATCGAGACATTTGTAATTAATTAATATATATATATATATATTATCAAGTCAAACTTTCTTCTCAGCTGTCTATTCCATCCAATCAGCTACCCTATGATGTGGTCTGCCTATTGCTTATTATATACGCTTCCCACTTCTCTTTTGTAATAACCAGCCGAGCAAATCAAAAGATAAGTAAGGAAAATAATAAATAAAATAATATAAATATATGGAAGAGAAGTAGACTTTGAATTGGGCATCAAAACAAGTCTTTTTATTTCATTTTGTTGTTCTACTCAATCCTCTTCAATAAACGTTTAAAAAAATGTTCGATCTGCTCTTCCCTCTCCACGCGGCCGCCCTGCCGTCTTCCGCGCGAGCTACCCACTAACGCCTGCCGCTCAACTACCTTTGTCGCTCAGTTGATCACCTTCCAGGCCTCCGCTCGTCTAAAAGTCTCGTTCCAAACTGTATCTGTATCTAAAGGAATTGATGTTTACATTACTTGGAGATACCTCTATGCAAAATCAAATAACGGTGGAAGCTTTACGTTGGTGGTTTTAGAATGTGGAGATTTTTAGCTAGGAATCGAGATTGCCAGAAAAGAAAAGCTACCCTGCCATCGTTTGAAATGCTCTCTCTCCCTCCACTGCACTTCGGATCGCTCTGGAAAAAAAGGGGAAGAAGCATTGGAAAGGATGCGATGTCGATGCGTCGGGGTTGCTGAGGATCGAGATGCTGTCGATTTCACAAGGGCGGTGATGTCGCGTGGGTGGCCGAAGGAGCAGTGAGGTATATCAGTTTTTGGTTTTTAATTTAATTTAAGAATATATATATGTATATATAGATTAGAAAAACATATAATATATATACATCAACCTGCTGTTAATTTGAATGGAGTTTAATTTAAGTTTAGATTTGTAGGTATAATAACAGCAAACAGAAAATATATATATACATATATATATATATACATACATATATATATATATACACACATATATATATGATAAGATTTTGGAAAAGGAAAAAAAATATAGGAATTTCAAATGTTTGAAGAATTTATATAAAATTTGATTTTGGAACCTCTATAGACTATTTTATAAATATACATGTAGTTTCAAAAAGAAAATAAATATACATATATATTTTCACTTACTGTTTTATTTTAAAAATATGTATTAGGGTGTTTAACTGGTTCAATCAACTTATTAAATTATTTTAGTTACTAAAGATAATTTATTAAAGAAAAATTCATTTAAATTAAATTATTGGTTAGTTAAATTAAATTAATAAATGATAATTGATTGTTCGATTATTTCAAATATTAATAAAACATATAATGTTTATACAAGGTCTGAAATCATGAAGAAAACAAGCCGGTTTGGATCAGATTGCAAATTAAAGTCAAAGGTGATTTAATCTCACTCAAATTGGATTACTAGTTAATTTAATTAGTTAAAATGAAATGATTGGATGATTGACTGAAATTGATAATTTATTATCAGTCTGGATGTGATATTATATATAGTAGTATATATATATTGGAGTGATTGATATTCCCACATTATATAGCGGATGAGACCCTATGCGCCCCACATAATAGCGGATGACCCTTTATACTGCGATATCCCCTTCGAAGTGGGATTGGTATTTTTATATTGTGTTAACATCTGTGGATGCAGGGAAACATGTTGGAGGGATCCAACTGGATTCGTCAAAAGTATTGAAATTTATTTTCATATTCTGTGATATGATTTATTTGATAATCTGTGATAGATTATAATGTAAATTGGAATTATTGAATGGTATGGTTGGGCTGAATATATTTTGGGTATTTTAAGATATCAAAAATATAAAGATTGGATTTTTGAAGGAAAATAAAGAGAAAATTGTAAGTAAAATATTTATAATGAATTTGAATAAATTAAAAGAGTGAATTTGGGAAAAAGGGTAAGAGTTTGATTTTTAAGTCCTATTAAATAAATTCCGAGTAGGGAAAAATAGGGATTTTGAATAAATGGGAAATAAAGAGTTTTGAGGACTTAAGCGATATTGTTTAAGAATTAAAGGATTTATTTTTAAATCCAAGATTTAGATGGTTTGGGAAAAATAAAGGAGGATTTTGAAATAAAGAATGAAATTGATGTTTCAGATTTAAATAAGATTTTGAATCAGAAGAGGGAGGTAAATCTGAAATTCGGGGTTTGGGGGTAATTTTGATAAATCCAAAACTAAATTTCAAAATGAAATTAATTCAGAGAATCAATTTGAAAATCGAATAGGTGTTTTTTGAAATAGTGATTAAAAGGAGAGTGAGGCTATGAATTTATAAACTGGGTTTATAAATAAAGTGAGGTAATTATCAGTGGATAATTTGAAATTATAAATTCATGGTAGAAATTTATAAGGGGATGAGTAAATCGTTTAAAAATAAAAGAGAGTTTTATTTTTAAAAGTATGGGAAAGAAAATTTACGAGATTGGGAAGTAAATTAAATTGGGATAAATCGAGAAGGATTTATAAATGATTAGACGGGCTATATTGGAGTGGAAAGTGTATTTTCTTGAAAAGCTAAGTATATTTTCAAGGGAAAGTTTTAAGTATAAATTGGAAGCTTTAAAGATGTTTTAAAGAAGGTTTTAGAAAAGTTTATTATTTAGTTGTTCTAAAATTTTTAAAGTAAATATTAATTAAGTTAATTTTATTAGTAATTATTTTAAAGGTTAAATTAGTATTATGATTTAAAAGATAATTATTAAATATTTATACTTTATACAATAGTTTTATCTTAAAAAGTAGTTTTGGCTAAAGTCCTACTTAGAGAATTATTTTAGAATTTCATAAGTATTATTTTGAATAAATAATATAAGTAGTTTTGTAATTAAATGTTTTAAGTGTATATTTTTGGGATAAAGTGATTTAATTTATTTAAAGTCTAAATTTAATAAGACTTGGGGTTTTCAATGGAAATAAAATAATTGGTTGAATGATTGTTTAATTTTATACTTAAATAACTGACTATCAATATTGGCCAATGTGTTGATCATTTCGAAGAGACCTGGATCGGGTTTAATTATCCGTAAACCACTTCGATCCGGTTTAAACATAGCGAATGAATACCGTGTAGATGATGAAGACGGTGGTTCCGTTTGTCCAGACCTAGGGCAACTTATATGGACGAATGCTATCAGAACATCATCATTGGAGGACGATGAGCATTCTAAGTGAAATTCGTTCTTAAAAGGTAACGTGTAGCCTCAAGCCTCATCAACCGGGAATGGCTAAAATAGGGGAGGTGCAGCAAGGCTAAGTGGGCAGCACCCAATTAGGGTAAGGTCATTCATGTCTAGAGTCCCTTTGATCTTGGTTGTGTGGCGGTTGCTGATCCCAACCGGGGGGTGATCTTATTCGCGCTATCCTGTAAGGGGTAGTCCGGTCTTGTGTTGCAGGGGATTGGGAGAGGTCCTCGATACTCTGATCTAGGCCAAGTACTGTGACGGGCGGTACCCCAGTAGCCCTGCCATTGTATGGAATCTATTCTCCAATAAGCGGGCGTACGGTTTTGATTGTGCCCAACTATGCTGGAACGTGAGATGCAAGCATTTCAACCATAGTCTATTTTACTTTCTATAGACACTATTATAATATCAGATGGATTTGATAAAAATGTTTTTGGTTACCGTAAGGTAAAAACCCATCGTGTTTATTTGTGACGTGGTCTTACGAGATACCTTTAATTTTCAAAGGATTTTGAAAACTTTAATAATTCAGTTGAGTGTGTTTTCTCACGCTGGTTTTCCAGACTGACTCGGGTGTTATTTTATTATAATGCTCGGGTCAGACCGAGTATTACAAATACATGATAGGATGCTATGGAGCTCAGGAGACGAAGTGGATGACGGAGACGTATATCACGTATGTGACTTATATTCCACTATGTATGGTATGCTGTATATTCAGCTTTGTGAGGACAAGTTATTATAACTGTCCAGTGTTGTGTTATTGATTGTGTTGTACTCTGATGATGTATTGTATAAAAACAGTTATAGTTTCTTTTGTATAAAGATCCATTGTTAACTATTATATATTGTTCCGCTGCGATTGTGAGATTCTGATGTTGTTTCTATTTTCTTCTTCTACCTCTTTCTTCTTTTCCCTAACGATCAGGTATTTCCGACATTCGATTGTTTGGCTTGTAATACAGTGAACGTATTGATGTCGATTTTCGGATGTCGAAAATCTTTCAGGTTGTTACAATGCTGCAATTGTAACACGCAGGTACTATGTCTTATATATATAAGTGTCAATCACATTTAAAAGGCAACTAAATTAAAAGCCGCTCGAGCGTCACATATTACCCAATGCTACTCACTTATTTACCAAATATCTGCGAATCCCACCCAACCCTCACATCATATTTCGTAACAACCCGCATATTTTACGATTGTATATTTAAATGTTTTATTTAAATATAGCATCGTTAATCGGATTAAAATCCGAAAAGCTACTTTTTGTAAACAGTCGAATTGGGACTCGAGACCACTTCCATTGAGTCCAAAATGGCGTTTACAACTTTTTTGAGTATAAACATCGATATGTTTGGAGTTGAGTGAATTTTGCTATTTTTCTATTGGGCTTTGGGTTTGGGTTTCAGCTCATTACTCATTTAATACCCTATACTCTACTCAAGTTCCTTCATTCATTTTCATTTCCTAACACTCTCAAGCTTAAGAGAAAATAGGGGAAAGTATGGGAAATAGAAATTCCTAAACCCTAGTTTTGATTAGGAAATACAAATTCAAGTCCAAAATCAAAGAGAAGCTAAGGTAAGCATCCTCTTCTTCTTCTCCATCTCAATCTCTCTCCAATTTCAGAAATTTCCTATAACCTAACTTAGGAAATATTGCTTATGATCTTAGATTGGAGCTTCTAGAGTTGAAATCGAAGAGTAGTTGATCTTTCCTTTTCTTTAGAGCTTCTCGTTTATTGTTTTTGGGTTTAAAGGTGAGTTCTTTAACTCACATCTTCGTCTATAGCTATCATTGTTGTTAGGTATGAATTCCTAACATTTGTGCATATTCATTTGCTTTTGATTTGAATTGGTTTTGCGAATTATCCAATTTTTGGTTTTGAAGTCCAATTTTATGAAAATCTTACTATGGATGTTTGGACATTGATATTTAGGGTGTATCGAAGAGCCTTTAAGGCTGGGTTGTCGCTAGGCGTAAATCCTTAGTCGTCGTTGCTCGTCCGATCGCTCCCGATACGTTTTGGCCACTTTGGCCTAGGCAAATTGTTGCCCAGACCAGGTGACCAGACGTCTGGTGACCATGTCCAGACGTCTGGTTTGGACCTAGAGCAAAAATATATGCACGCAGAATAATTCAAAAAAATGAGCAGAAACTAATTCCAGACGTCTGAAATACAGGACCAGAAGTCTGGATGGGTCTCAGACGTCTGACTTGAAGTTTCAGACGTCTGGGGGGTTCTTTGGATTATTTCCAGAGAACAAATCCAAACGTCTGGATTCTAAACCAGACGTCTGGTCATGGCTCAGACGTCTGTTTCGATATTCCAGACGTCTGAGTGGTTTTCTGAACTATTTCCAAAAAACAAATCCAGATGTCTGGATTCAAAACCAGACGTCTGGAAACGTTCATTTTTGCCTATTTAGGCTGTTTTGTGTGGATTTCCTATTTTTATCGATTTTAGTTGATCCAGATAGTTGTTATCACTTACTATTGACTTTGATGACTTCTTTCTTTGGATTTTTGGGAATATCCATTTTGATGGATTTGGTATCGATTTCCTTGGATTTGATTCACGTCTTCGAATGTGAATCTTTGGTGATTGATTATTTATGCAATCATTTTTGTGATTTGTCACTTCTAAATACAAAGGTTTCTATACTAGTAGTAAATACTCAAACTCTTTCATCAAAACGATTTCGACACTATTTTAAATATAAAGCTCTCTTTTAAAACCGTTTTCCAATCTATTAGTATATATAAACCTTTACCTCATTCGTATGAGAAATCTAATTAAACGGCTTAGTAAAACAAGTGGTATGAAACGCTCGTGTTTACTTCGTCGATTAATTCTGGGACTTGTTCGATTGAACTCTTGTGACAATTTTCGAGTGGAAATCTACAATTTGTTAGTAAATATTTAAGTTAAGCTAGTGGTTATGGGACATGAAGCTAAACTCTTATATTTACTTGCTTAGTGTGATTCACACTTCTTATTGATCAATGGTGATCATTTTGTGATCTAGACTAGCGATGTGCGATGTCTCTTTGTTTGTGTGGGCACTAAAAACCTCGTTTGTGGAACTTCGGTTCAATTTGGTGGGGTAGCGACCCATGGTCTTCGGGCCGTTTGTGGAGCTTCGGCTCAAAATTGATGGTTAACGACCATGGAATAGCGTTCCGTTTGTGATACACGTGTTGGTGAGTTTTCATGCTCCCGTTTGTGATAGGCCTTCCCCTTTGTGATTTCTAGATTTCTGGTTGTGATTTCTAGAATTTATGTTTCACCAATTTTCGTAGTTTGCATTGATAAGCTCTATCAATATTTGTGTTTTGGTGAATAATTTAAAGAATGTGATTCTTTTTGGTGTTTTGAGATGATTTGAGATATTGTATGATTTTTGTTGTTATTTGATGTATACTTGACATAGTATGGCATTTTTGTTGTCATACGTTTTTGGTCATATCTCTTATCCTATCTCATTTTATCTGATATTTATAGCTAGACTGATCCGTTTATTATTTTCTTCTTAAATAATACTTGGGTCAGACCAAGGTATTTCAGGTGCTCCTTCTTGACTTCTTATCAGGAACCGTCATCTGATTTTTGGCTAACTATTTTAGATCAGTAGTTTTTGTTATTATACATTTGAGAAAGAGACTCCTTGATGTATAATTATTCTTTTGTCTAGTACTTGTATCTATTCTTTTGTGATGTAGTGGATCTTATATGACCACTATTTTGGTGAACACTTTTATGTGATATATTCATATCTGATTTCGCCTTTGTGATATGAATATATGTGACTGATTTGTGTTATGTTTATTTCTTTATTTGTTTCCGAAGGCCTCATAGCCACTGTGTGGTAGCTTTGAGTTTGTATTTGATATGTTGGATTTCCTCTTGAAATGAAATGTAAGTTATATTATCTAACATATCGGTACTCGCATAAAGCAATTACAAAGATGGTCACTCCTCAACAGCCTTATTCTTCGTGCTAGTCGACGGCATTACACCGTAGTGTCCTTGGCTAGCGTGAGTATAGAGGTGGGGCATCACAACTTGGTATCAGAGCCAAACTTCAGAATAATGTAGAATAATCTAGCAAGGATCATTGTCCTAAGTCTTTCTTAGGAATCGTGCCTTAGGATTTAATTCGAGTCTTCGTACCGTTCTATCCAATTTCTTTTTATGATGCCTTGTTTTATCAATCAAGATTGTTTGATATTCATTCTATGAATAACCTTTTCCTCTTCTTTTTTTCTTTCTTAAAGAAGAGAAATGGTTAGACCAGGCCGTCCCAGCGCCGGTCAATCAAGTGCTACTCCTCAGGATGGAGTATTTATGTCTGCCCAGCAGCTTTTGGATCTTATAAAAAATGCTCAAGCTATCGGACCCATTCCAGAGCCTACTCATCCTAAATTTGGGTTTGCACGTTTGTGCAGTGATTACACCAGTTTGGGTGGAAGCCTTTCAAGGGTTCCGAAAGCGTTATAGAAGTCCAAGCTTGACTTAGAACATGCGATTGCATCTTTTCCCGCATGAATCTTATTGATCTTCATCGAGTCCAAGTGGCTTCTAGCATGCTCCAGGAGAGAGCATTAGATTGGTATGAGCTTCTGATCTCGGAAATTATTGAAGCGGATCTTACTTGGGAGAAATTCTGGGAAAGGTTTGAGTTAAAATTTGTGCCAGAAGCTGAAAAAGTATCTCTAGCTCGACGCTTCATTGACCTTGTTCAAGGTGAATCTTCTGTGACGGATTACGTTGCATCTTTCGAATCTCTATCTAAATATGGGGTCGAGTGTATTAATACCCCATTGAAGAAAAATCAGAGATTTGTCTATGGGTTGAATAAGAACCTCAAAAAGCCATTACTTCTGAAATTGGAAGTTTCTTTCGATCAACTTGTTGACATCGCTCTTCGACTCGAAGAGGCTGATAAAGAAAGTGATGTTGAAGTCAAACAAAACATCAATAAGAAGAGGCCTTTTAAGTTCAAGCCTAATCCCAACAAGAAAGGGAAGCAAGCAACTTCGATAGAAAAAACTCCTACCTCTAGTCGTGGAGAATGTTACAATTGTGGTTCTAAGGACCATTATGCAAACAAGTGTCCGAAGTCTCTTACTTGCCGCTATTGCAAAAGTTCGGGTCATACTATATCTTCATGTCCCAAACTTCAAAGCAAAAAGGAGGATAAGCTACACGTTGTGCAAGCCCCTACTAACACTTCTCGTGGTCAAGGTATTTCTCATTCTATCCTTGATGGCATTATTATATTTCGTGATTTTCCTATTCGAGTTCTTTTTTATACGGGTGCTTCTCACTCTTTTATATCAAAAGAACTTGTTGATGCTTTGTCTTTGAATGTTATTGGCTTGATGACTTCATTAAGAATTGCGAATCCGGTTGGTGGATCCGCAACACTCAGTTTACTGTGTAAAGATGTCGAGATTATTTTATGTGATTACTCTTTCCGTGCCGATTTGCATGTTATGCGTTACTTAGGCTTCGAAATGATTTTGGGAATGGATTGGCTTAACCGTTATGAAGCCTGTATCCTATGTCCTGAGCGGACTATATATCTTGGACATCCTCAATCTGTTAAGCAGATTTCTCTTGTTCTTAAAGCTTCAGATTCCAATTTGGGAGCATCCTTGTATTCTCTAAATCCTCATGATGATGATAATGATGACGAGGAAGATGTTATTTCTCTCATTCACATTGTTCGTGAATTTCCCGATATATTTGAGCCCGTATTAGGATTACCACCTAAGTGAGCAATTGAGTTCAGAATTAATCTAATCCCTGGAGCTCTACCTATCACTCAACCTCCTTATCGTATGTCCAATAAGGAAAATAAGGAGATGCGTAAACAATTATCTGAATTGGAAGCAGAACAATTTGTTCGATCTAGTTCCTCTCCTTAGGGAGCTTCGGCTATTTTTGTGAAGAAATCTGATGGTACACTTAGGCTTTGCGTTGACTACCGCAAGCTTAATGATCTCACCATCAAGAATAAATATCCCTTACCTCGGATTGATGATTTATTCGATCAACTTAGTGGTGCTAGAGTCTTTTCACAGTTAGACTTGGCAACCGGTTTTCATCATTTCTGTATTGCAGAGGATAGTATTCCTTTGACATCATTTCGTACTCATTATGGATCTTTTGAATGGCTTGTTATGCCATTTGGTTTGACGAATGCTCCAGCTTACTTCGTTGACCTTATGAATCGAGTTTTCAAAGACTTCCTCGATCGATTTGTTCTCATCTTTATCGATGATATTCTTGTTTATTCTAAAACCGAGGAAGAGCATGAAAATCATCTTCGGATTGTGTTGGAAACTCTTAGGAGCAACCAATTGAAAGCAAAATTTTCTAAATGCAACTTTTGGCAATCTCGTGTGAAATTTTTGAGGCATATTATTTCTGAATCCGGAATTTCCGTGGATCCTTCAAAGATTGAAGCAATTCAAAATTGGAAGAGATCGGAGAGTGTGACGGAAATTCGTAGCTTTCTTGGATTAGCGGGCTATTATCGTCGTTTCATAAAAGACTTTTCTAAAATTTCCGTACCTCTTACTAATTTGACAAAGAAGGGAGTTAAATACATTTGGTCTAACAAATGTGAAGCAGCTTTTTAGAAACTAAAAGAACTCCTTTCCGATGCTCCTATTCTTGTGATTCTCGAAGGGAACCAAGACTTTATTGTTTATACCGATGCTAGTCGTGTTGGTTTGGGAGTCGTTCTCATGCAAAGGGAACATGTTATTGCTTATGCTTCTAGGCAATTAAAGCCTGCCGAGACTAGATATGCCACTCATGATTTAGAGCTCGCAGTTATTGTTTTCACCCTTAGAATTTGGCATCATTATCTTTTGGGAGAGAAATTTGTTCTCTACACCGATCATAAATCTTTGAAGTATTTATTTTCTCAAAAGGAACTTAATTTGCATCAACAACGTTGGCTCTAGTTCCTTGCATCTTATGATCTTGATATTCTTTATACTCCCGGAAAGGGAAATCGTGTTGCCGATGCCCTTAGTCGTAAGCAACAAGCGGTTGTTTCCATGATGATATCCGAATGGAATGATCTCGAGACTTTATCCACTTGTGAGATTCGAGATCGTGAATCCAATTCATGTTCATCTCTTGTTTTATGTAGCCTTGAGGCTCATCCTTCTCTTTTAAACCGCATTCATGAAGCTCAAAAGCATGATCCCGAATTGGTTCTTCTTAGCCAAAGTTGTAGGGATAAAACTGATATTGAAGGTTTGAAAGACTTTGATATTGATGTTCGTGGTGGTATTCGAAAATTTGGTAGACTTATTGTGCCAAATATTATTGATCTTCGTAAAGACATTTTAGAAGATTCTCATCGTTCTAAATTTACCATTCATCCCGGTAGTAGTAAAATGTACGTGGACATGAATTGACTTTATTATTGGGATGGAATGAAATCTGATATTGCTAACTTTAATAAACGTTGCATGACTTGCCAACTCATAAAGGCCGAGCATCAAAGGCCTGGTGGGTTATTGCAACCTTTGGACATTCCAATATGAAAGTGGGATCAAATTTCCATGGACTTTATTGACAGTCTTCCCCGTTCTCGTTCGGGTCATGATAGCATATGGGTGATAGTAGATAGACTTACAAAATCCACCCATTTTCTTCCCGTTTGGTCCAATCGGACTGTACCTATTTTGGCTAAACTCTATGTCAAGGAAATTGTTAAATTGCATGGAGTTCCTACTTCTATTGTTAGCGATCGTGATCGATTGTTTACTAGTGGATTTTGGAAAGGTCTTCAAAAAGCTTTGGGAACGAAGCTTAATTTTAGCACCGCTTATCATCCTCAGTCCGATGTACAAACCGAGCGTGTGAATCAAACTCTTGAAGATCTTCTTCGTGCATGTGTTCTTGATTTTGGTGGAAGTTGGGAAGATCATATTTCTCTTATTGAGTTTTCCTATAATAATAGCTTCTAATCTAGTATTGGTATGACACCTTTCGAGGCACTCTACGGAAGGCCATGCCGATCTCCTTCGTGTTGGCTTGAAGCCGGTGAGAAGCTGGTTTTAGGTCTAGATTTTATTCGTGATTCCATAGAAAAGATTGACCTTATACGTCATAGGATGAAAGAAGCTCAAAGTAGACAAAAATCCTATGCCGATAACCGAAAAAGGAAATTAGAATTTTCTGTGGGAAATTTGGTGTTCATTCGTGTTTCACCTATGAAGGGTGTTGTGCGTTTCAGTCGATCGGGAAAATTAGCACCTCGATATATTGGTCCATTTCCCATCACCGAACGCATTAGTTCCGTGGCTTATCGCCTTTTGTTACCGGCTCGATTTTCTGCCATTCATGACGTATTCCACATCTCTCAACTAAGGAAATGCATTAGAGATTCCGATTCTAATCTTGAGCCCGATATTATTGAAGAAATTGAAGTTTCACCAAATTTAACTTATGAGCAACATCCTATTCGTGTCATTGCTACGGAGATTAAACGCCTTTGAAATAAAGATGTTCCTCTTGTGAAAGTTCAATGGTCCTCAAATCCTAAGAATTGCTCTTGGGAATCCAGAGAATTCATCGAGCGAACACATCCGGACTTACTCTCTCGTGCTCATTAAGGTGAACTTCTCATTTCAAAATTTCTTCTTTTTGTGTTGTTATGCCTTTGTATGGTTGTTACTTTTTATTTCTTTTTGTTAAGTATTGTGAGGATGCAATTTCTTTAAGGAGGGGAGTCTGTAACACCCCGCATATTTTACGATTGTATATTTAAATATTTTATTTAAATATAGCATCGTTAATCGGATTAAAGTCCGAAAATCTACTTTTTGTAAACAGTCGAATTGGGACTCGAGACCACTTCCATTGAGTCCAAAATGGCGTTTACAACTTTTGTGAGTATAAACATCGATATGTTTGGAGTTGAGTGAATTTTGCTATTTTTCTATTGGGCTTTGGGTTTGGGTTTCATCTCATTACTCATTTAATACCCTATACTCCACTCAAGTTCCTTCATTCATTTTCATTTCCTAACACTCTCAAGCTTAAGAGAAAATAGGGGAAAGTATGAGAAATAAAAATTCCTAAACCCTAGTTTTGATTAGGAAATACAAATTCAAGTCCAAAATCAAAGAAAAGCTAAGGTAAGCATCCTCTTCTTCTTCTCCATCTCAATCTCTCTCCAATTTCAGAAATTTCCTATAACCTAACTTAGGAAATATTGCTTATGATCTTAGATTGGAGCTTCTAGAGTTGAAATCGAAGAGTAGTTGATCTTTCCTTTTCTTTAGAGCTTCTCGTTTATTGTTTTTGGGTTTAAAGGTGAGTTCTTTAACTCACATCTTCGTCTATAGCTATCATTGTTGTTAGGTATGAATTCCTAACATTTTTGCATATTCATTTGCTTTTGATTTGAATTGGTTTTGCGAATTCTCCAATTTTTGGTTTTGAAGTCCAATTTTATGAAAATCCTACTATGGATGTTTGGACATTGATATTTAGGGTGTATCGAAGAGCCTTTAAGGCTGGGTTGTCGCTAGGCGTAAATCCTTAGTCGTCGTTGCTCGTCCGATCGCTCTCGATACGTTTTGGCCACTTTGGCCTAGGCAAATTGTTGTCCAGACCAGGTGACCAGACGTCTGGTGACCATGTCCAGACGTCTGGTTTGGACCTGGAGCAAAAATATATGCACCCAGAATAATTTAAAAAAATGAGCAGAAACTAATTCCAGACATCTGAAATACAAGACCAAAAGTCTTGATGGGTCTCAGACATCTGACTTGAAGTTTCAGACGTCTGGGGGGTTCTCTGGATTATTTCCAAAGAACAAATCCTGACGTCTGGATTCTAAACCAGACGTCTGGTCATGGCTCAGACGTATGTTTCGATATTCCAAACGTCTGAGTGGTTTTCTGAACTATTTCCAAAAAACAAATCCAGATGTCTGGATTCCAAACCAGACGTCTGGAAACATTCATTTTTGCCTATTTAGGCTGTTTTGTGTGGATTTCCTATTTTTATCGATTTTAGTTGATCTGGATAGTCGTTATCACTTACTATCGACTTTGATGACTTCTTTCTTTGGATTTTTGGGAATATCCATTTTGATGGATTTGGTATCGATTTCCTTGGATTTGATTCACGTCTTCGAATGTGAATCTTTGGTGATTGATTATTTCTACAATCATTTTTGTGATTTGTCACTTCTAAATACAAAGGTTTCTATACTAGTAGTAAATACTCAAACTCTTTCATCAAAACGATTTCGACACTATTTTAAATATAAAGCTCTCTTTTAAAACCGTTTTCCAATCTATTAGTATATATAAACCTTTACCTCATTCGTATGAGAAATCTAATTAAACGGCTTAGTAAAACAAGTGGTATGAAACGCTCGCGTTTACTTCGTCGGTTAATTCTTGGACTTGTTCGATTGAACTCTTGTGACAATTTTCGAGTGGAAATCTACAATTTGTTTGTAAATATTTAAGTTAAGCTTGTGGTTATGGGACATGAAGCTAAACTCTTATATTTACTTGCTTAGTGTGATTCACACTTCGTATTGATCAATGGTGATCATTTTGTGATTTAGACTAGCGATGTGCGATGTCTCTTTGTTTGTGTGGGGACTAAAAACCTCGTTTGTGGAACTTCGGTTCAATTTGGTGGGGTAGCGACCCATGGTCTTCGGGCCGTTTGTGGAGCTTCGGCTCAAAATTGATGGTTAACGACCATGGAATAGCGTTCCGTTTGTGATACACGTGTTGGTGAGTTTTCATGCTCCCGTTTGTGATAGGCCTTCCCCCTTTGTGATTTTTGGATTTCTGGTTGTGATTTCTATAATTTGTGTTTAACCAATTTTCGTAGTTTGCATTGATAAGCTCTATCAATATTTATGTTTTGGTGAATAATTTAAAGAATTTGATTCTTTTTGGTGTTTTGAAATGATTTGAGATATTGTATGGTTTTTGTTGTTATTTGATGTATACTTGACATAGTATGGCATTTTTGTTATCATACGTTTTTGGTCATATCTCTTATCCTATCTCATTTTATCTGATATTTATAGCTAGACTGATCCGTTTATTATTTTCTTCTTAAATAATACTCGGGTCGGACCGAGGTATTTCAGGTGCTCCTGCTTGACTTCTTATCAGGAACCATCATCTGATTTTTGGCTAACTACTTTAGATCAGTAGTTTTTGTTATTATACATTTGAGATGGAGACTCCTTGATGTATAATTATTCTTTTGTCTAGTACTTGTATCTTTTCTTTTGTGATGTAGTGGATCTTATATGACCACTATTTTGGTGAACACTTTTATGTGATATATTCATATCTGATTCCGCCTTTGTGATATGAATACCTGTGACTGATTTGTGTTATGTTTATTTCTATATTTGTTTCCGAAGGCCTCATAGCCACTATGTGGTAGCTTTGAGTTTGTATTTGGTATGTCGGATTTCCTCTTGAAATGAAATGTAGGTTATATTATCTGACATATCGGTATTCGCACAAAGCAATTACACAGATGGTCGCTCCTCAATAGCCTTGTTCTTCGTGCTAGTCGACGGCATTACCCCGTAGTGTCCTTGGCTAGCGTGAGTATAGAGGTGGGGCGTCACATATTCTATATAACAAGTCCAGTGAACAACTTGATAAATATTACCGAAAGTTTCATACCAGATGATATTATAACTTTGTTTATTTATATTCCTCGTTACATAGAAAATATAATGAAACAAAGTGCACCTTGCATTTGCAAAAGATATTTCAACTACAGAAAGTATAATAAAGCTTTCAAAAGCCTTATATAGTTTAAAAGTTAAGATACTATTTTTTTGGCCAAATATAGGAAATATAAATAGTATAACAATCTTCCAAATCTCTTTTTTTTGTTTGAAATTATAGTAAACTCCTTTGAAATCAACTATGATTTATAGTATCATCTCATAATTTGTGTAATTAAATATAATTTTAAATAGATATATACAAGTTTAAAACCAATAATTATTTAGTTTATACTAGAGAATATATTTTAAAATCTCATTCTTATATTTTCAAATCATATACAACTCCTTAAAGTTCAAATAATATTTTATATAAATCATTCCATAATTTTCTTTAAAGGAATATAATTTTTAAATTAATATATAAACTTCAAACACCAATTTCTATATATTTCAAACCATAGAATATATTTTTAAATCTCTTCCCTATGCTTCAATGCTCATTAAAACTCTTTTAAAATCAGTTAAAAGTATTTAGAAATTATTCTATAATTTACTAGAATTAAATAGGATTTTAAATTCTTATTAGAAGTCCAAAAATCAATTTCTATTAATTTGAACTATTCATCCTTTCACTAGTTAATATTTAATGAAAATAAATCAATTTTCCCAAAATAACTTTATATTTGGAAAAGTCTTTTTATATAATTTCCAAATCATATTTTAATGTATTTCTAAAAAAAAATTAAACATGCATACGAAAATGGTCTAAAGCATTCACGATTCTTGATAGTCGACCAGGCGATTGATGAGTGACAAAAATCATCAACCGCTTGTGTCGCGGGCGGTCGAGCGCTGGGGCATGGTTGGACCCATTCAGCTCCAAGCAATACCTCTCTATACGGTTGATCCCACTTCATTTCCCCTTCTACCTCGCACTACTTCGAGCACCCGATTATTCATATATACAACATTCAATTGCAACACAATCTAAGTCTTAAACACCAAATATACTCATACTAAGGGATTGAAGATTTACACAGATGAGTTCATTTTGATTTCAAGTTAATATAGCAAGCATAATTCAATCACAGAGCCATCTCAAAAAAAATTAGATATTAACCCAAGATTTTATAATAGTTAAACATAGATTTGTGAGTGAGTAACGCTCACCTAAAGAAGGTAGCATCATTCCCAGCTTGAAAAGCTTTAGCTCCCTCTTCCTCCTCTCTCATTACTTACTATAAACGAAAGAATCCATACTCCAGCAAATTGAAACACGAAATTGCAACCTCCTATCAGGGTAAAACCTTATTAGAAGTATATATTTTGAATTGGGAATTTATGGGATTATATTTTGTTTTATTTTGATTTTTAAGAGAGGTATTAGGGTTTTAGATTATTACTGGAATTTGAAAATGAGCATTAATATCCCAAATGAGCTACGATATAAAGTATTTGAAGAAAAGAATGGAATTTTCTGGATTCCACAAGAGAAATGAAACACAAGGTATTTTTATTGTTATGGTTTTTGGCTAATAGGCCATGATATAATTTGCTGATCCATTTTATTTTCTTCTTTCATTGCAAATCAATTTTCTACATATACAACGGACCTTCAAACTCCAATTAAAAATCACTTTTGTCTTCTGCTTGTATTTTACCAACTAGATGTATAATTCTTTAAAAATTATTTTCCATAATTTAACTCATATTTAATTAATTATTTCATATTGTATTATTGAAACACCCCCACACCCCTTAGTATATCCAAAAGAACACATTAAAAGGCGTGGTGCGTTGTAGGTATAACTGAAACTAACAGAGACTAAGATTCACAAGACAAAAATAGGTAAAAACAACGGAAATTAAAATTATAACTTATTTAAAACAAAAGCTTCATAATTGCTTCATAAACCAAATAAGTTAAAATCCAAATACATCATACTTGTCTCAAAACCCAACATGTCCTATGAAATAAAAACTCATAGTCTCAAAATCAGAGTACATAATATCCCTCATAATAAGCCAACACATAGAAAGAACAAAAGATGGAAATCAAAGAAATACATAGTAGAGAACTCCTCCAAGAAACTGCCAAGCAACAGCAATCTACTGACTCTCCCTTGATTGCCTATGGGGGAAAGGGGAAAATAGAGGAGTGTGTCAGATTAAAAGTCTGGTGAATGATAGTAATTACTAGAGTCTTTAGGCAAGATAAAAGTAATAGACACTACAACAGTTCTAGAATAAATAAGGATAATAAAGGAAATAGGAAAGAGATAAACTGAAAATAAGTACGATTAAATATTGCTCAATTTATAAGATAGGTTAACTTTGATTGCTTGCACTTGTCCTTGATTTCTGCTTTGATTAGGCTGAATTCCTAATCCTGTAATTAGGATGTAACCCTAATTCTACCCTTTTTGATCGGCCTGCTACTCCATAGACCTTACTGCGGATCCGCCGCTATATAACTCCCTACACAGCAGCCAATGGTATCTACGAAAGATGCACAGAGCAACCACTATGGATCCGGACGACATATATAGCTCCCTGCACATAAGGCAATGGTGTCTACGAAAGACACTCATACTAAGCGCTTGGAACTCATAGCTATTACTGAGCACCCGAATGGAAGTCGCACGCGTAACTGCCACCATGCCCATGCTACCTTTTGATCCACTTATTGGGTCTTCTTATTACCTAAACATCCAGCATAAGCGTGCCCCTCATCCCACTTCAAGCTAACGTGAGATCACCATGTGTCCATAGAAAATAGGGGTAATGCTGTTGGTACCGGCCCTTCATCCAAACAATATCTAGCCGCACCCCTTATCCAAATCCCTTGTGATTTGGACTTCTATTTGACAAATTATCACCATTCTTAGCATAAGTGTGCCCTCGTCTTGCTTCACGCCAATGTGAGACCACCGTTTCGTCTAATAGGGAATGCTATTTGGTACATGTTCTACTTTCAACTTTGATTATTAACTTAGATAAATTATTTAAATAAGCCTTTATTATCATCTTTACTTTCTACGCTTATTAATTTATCCCAAGTCTTAAAATAAGCCTCATTCTATTCTTTTTCTTATTATAACCTACGTTATAATCATGCTCATTACTTAACCCAAGGTTTAAGTGTGAAAATAAGCTTCTTCCATCTTTTAGTTACAATTATACGTTATAACTAAGCCAATTAATTAGTCCAATTCTAATCATAATTAGGCATAATTTCAGTCCAATTCCATTTATATTACAGTCTTTATAATTTACATCTCATAATTATAAATAGGTCAATCTCTTTAATTCGGTCCAATTAATATCATAATTAGGCATAATTTCAATCTTAATTCCATTTTATTACAGTCTTTATAATTTACATCTTATCTTTCATTATTTCAAAATTATTATAATTTAATCCAATTTTGCGTTAATTCTATTCTAATCCATACGCGAAGAAGAAGGAGAAATAAAAGAAAACCGAAAGTAGAAAAAAATCCAAGGCGTAGGAAGAAGATGTAAATAACGCATAAATAATAGTAAATAGATTAATATATTGTAAATAAACTGTAAATAAATGAAAAAGCTATAATTAGCAGAAATAAACTAAAATTACTGAGAAGAATAGCTGAAAGGAAATAGACTGAAAATAATTCTAAAAACTGTAAATAAACTACTGAAAAGGTTATTCCAAAAATCGTAGTAAAACTACAACTATTGGAAACCCTATTATTTTAAATTACTTAAAGAAATCTTAAAATAATTACAATCACTCACCTCCGGTCCTAAGCTCTTCCTTTGGTCTTCCCGGATCCACTTGGAGTTGTAAAATAATTTAATTTAGAGTGATTTTCTACTTTGGAAAAATTATCCTGTTTAGGGTCCTTCCTAGACAGGTGAATCAAATTGGAGAAAACTTAGAATGAGAAAAAGTGTTAGGTCTAGGGGGTCTATTTATAGAGGTAGAAGTGGATCTTGGACCGTTGGGTTTGGAGATTGGATAAGATGCAACCACGTCATAGGCTGAATAGGAGCCATCGGATGCAAGAACGAAAGGACCAGATTGAGTTAAACAATGAAAAACACGTAGAAAATAGGCTAATAAACGTTACTGGACGAAGGAATTCTCCTTCGTCCAATTTCTAAGGTGGGTCGACCTCCCCTATACCCAGGTCGACCGACCGGTCGACCTAGGGTGAGGTTAGGTTGACTTAGTGGTCGACCTAGCCAATATTTTTTTTTCGTTTTCTTGTTTGTCTCATATCTTGCTCATATTAGCTTGATTTCTGACGTTCTATATATGAAAATTGACCAGAAAATTATCATGGACACAATGGTGCAACTCCCCTAGCTCAATTATAATAATTTCATAAAGTTATTTTATTATTTCATTTATTCATTAATTAATTATTATAGTTTAATTTTTCGGGTTGTTACATTCTCCCCTCCTTAAGGGATTTCGCCCTCGAAATCTCCAAGGATAAAAGAATGTACTCAATGTTTTCATCCAATTCTACAATCAACTACTCAATCATCAACCATTCATCCATTGCCCTTAAGTTTTTCTAATGCAATTTATGATACTTATGCAATTAGCGTAGTGTAAATGTTCCTAACTAATGCAATCATGTCCGTGCCATATATCCAAATGAGTGCAAAAATTTCCTAATGATACTGATAATTCTATATGCATGCTACAAACATCATCCAAATGCAACAATCATGTGATAAACATCCACTTATAGCAACCATGGAAATAAAATAAAAATGCGCACACATCCATATGCATATGCTCTAGTGTCCTAGTTAGGACGATCCCTAAGGAATAATAGTGCCTAGTGTACCTATATGCGTCCATAGCATCCACTAGAAAACACTTGAAATTACAAGCATACATCATTCATAACATGTTCTATTAACACGTTTACATCAAATCCTACCATCCATAGGTTAAATCCTAAGTTCTACCCTCCCAAAGGATAATAAAGGAAAGAACCTATTCAAATCTAAAGATGGAAAAGGGAATTCTAAAACTTACTATCTAAGAGACATGGATATGAGATACGAATTTTCTCCTAATCAAATTAGTCTTCTCCGAAATCCCTCTAACCATGTCGGAACCAAGAAGCAACCATTCCGTAGACTCCAACCAACATGAAGACGTCTTACACAGCCATCTCAAAAAGAGCTTCAAAAGGTGCCATTCCAATGCTGGCTTGAAAACTACTACCATATGAATTCCACAAAAGAACGATACTTTTCCCAAGTTCTTCCAAAATCAAGAATACTCATTCTCAACCATGCTTGTCTTACTACCCTACTAATTTCATTTTACTGTTCTTCATGAATCAACATTCCTAGGTTCTTACTAGTGTCTTATACACTTTACGGAAACTTCCATTATTACTTCTAAACGTAATTACCGCTATCTCCTAACACCTTTTCTGTTACTCCTAGGAAATGATTCATATCTACTCTACATTTTAAGAGTTTGGTTTGGTATTTATCACCTTGTTTTAAAAACTAAGGTTTCTAAAAAATTTAAAACACCAAATCCCAAAATCTTTGTCTTTAAAAGTATTATCTTTTCAGTTTCTATTAATTTCAAAAATGCTTGGTCTCTTAATATTATTTCCCAAACCTAGAGTGAAAAATTTCCAAATTTTTAAGTCTAAACGTCATATCTCTCTTTCTTTTAAAGACTTTTATAGTTTTCTATAAAAATTTGAATTTTCAAATTTTACTTTTATTAAGTTTTTCATTTCAGAAACTTATTTACTTTTTCACCAAACCATTTTCTTTTAAAATATCTTTAAAATATCCTTTAACTGTTTTTATGTGTTTCAAAACATCTTCTTATTATACCTTACGGTCTCATACCTTAATATATTGGAACTACTTTCTCAAATGAGAAATTATTAATGCTAAAATCTCCTATGAACCTTTTAAAATAGAATTTCATGTTTATGTGAAATTACAAGGAACTTATTTTATATTTTTCGAAATAGGCTATACAAAATATGGTGCCTTTCATACCTTGTATTATCTCTTTCATATATTCCTTATAACTTGCACAAAACATTTTTATTGGTTTCATAGAAAATCATACCATCATTCTTTTCATTCCAATAGATTAAAATATGCTTAAATTATATTCTTCCATGATAAATATTTTCTAATATCAAACTTACACATTTTCCTTTCAGAAAAACTTATCTTCAAAGTTGTTTTAATATTTCCATAACTGCAAAAACACATCCTTATACTTATTAATAATAAGTGTACTTTACAAACCATTTTGTTTCTATACTTAGAAATTACCTTTTTAAATACATTTTTATTTGGGTTAAAACGGATGTTGCGTAAAACACTGTTACTACAACCCAAAAAAAATACTAGTGTATGGATTCAATTAAATAAATACCAATAAATCTCATATACCTATGTAAAAATATTTCACTTGAGAGTCACTTACTATAACAATAGTGTTATAGCCTATACTCCACTTATTTTCTACGAAAACATTTATTACAACAATAAAAGTTGTAATCTACGTTTTCGATATTTGATACACTCTAGGTTTTTATGTTTAAAATCTTTGGTTACTTACAATGAAACTAGTGAGTTATACACTCTATAATTCTTCAAAAAGAATTCCAATTTTTCATTATATAAAAACCAACTTAAATTTCATACCATTCTTCAAAAACCCCATGTTTATTTTCTGAAAGAAAATATTAACGATGAAAATTTTCATTCCAACAATTACAAAAAAAAATTCAACTTTTTAAATTTCAAAATTTTCATTTTATTGGGAGTAGCATAAAGTGGGACTTCCTACTTACTACCCTCAGAGTAATTTTCCTAAATTAAAGACTTTTACTCCTATTCCTCTTGTATACTCATATTTGTTCTAAGGCATCACCGTCAAATCCACTTGTTTGAGACAATTATAATTTCTGTAATTACATACACATGGACTTTCTTCTCTGCTCATCTACTGAATTTTATTGTACATCTCTAACTTTTGCCTACCTCTCTTTGAATTTCCATAATCTCAATCCTAAATGTACAAAACCATTTCTCAAATCCCTATCATATGTAGACATTCTCTATGCCCTAATAAACGCACTCCAAAAGTGATACTTCAAGAACTCTGCTCTCAACTGACGAACACGAAGCGTACAAAGAACCCCCTTTAGATGAACAACATGCTCTTCCATACTCCTTGTAAAACACCAAAATGTCGACCACGAATACCACCACGAACTTTATTTTAGGATATCTCTGAAAACATGGTTTATCAAATCTATAGAATAGATTGGGACATTGGTCAGCCCAACGATCATGACTAACCACTCAAAAAATCCGTTTGGTGTCCTAAATGCGGTCTTATCAATTTTATCATCAGCGACCCTAAGCTGATAAAATCCAGTGGCTAAATCAAGCTGGGAGAATACTCAAGAGCCAACTAACTGGTTGAAAAGATTATCTATCCTAGAGAGCGGATAATGGTTCTTCTTTGTGAGCTTATTCAATTCTCTATAGTCAATGCAAAGTCAAAGAGAACCACCTACTTTGGTAGCGAAGACGACCGGCGCTTCCTATTTCGTATGTTTCTTCTTATGAAACCTTTCTCTAAAGCTCACGGATCTGCTTGCTCAATCCCTTCCTTTCCCTAGGCGCCATATGCCTACGGGTAATGCTACTGGTTAGCCAAATAAATCTTGAAGTCAATCTCTCTCTTAGGTGGTAGTCCCTTAACCTCCTCAAAGATGTTTGGAAAAATCTCTGACGACAGGAACCAAATCTAGCTCTGATGATGATGAATCGAGGGAATAAAGGAAGCTCAACATCACTGACCCATGCGGGTCGCAAGAAATCTCGAGAGTCCTACTGATGCATGTCTCTAGTCTAACGACTCTCCTCTCGTAATCTAATATAGCTCCATTTGTGGATAGCCAATCTATTCTCAAAATCATCCCATACCCCGAAAATCCCAAAATATAGGCATCATAGACAAATTCTACACCTAGAATATAGATTTTCAAACCCCTACAAACCATAGACAAGAGTGTCGATCCTCCCATGAGGTTTGAAACAACAATGTGGTCTACTACTAAAGAGATGTCTAAGTGCAAACAATCTACCAATGAACTAGAGATGAAAGAGTGTGATGCTCTATGATCGAAAAGAGTCTGAATGGGAAAATCAGAAATAGAAACCAAATTTTCCTACCTTGATCCGGTCTGCTGCTGGAAGGTGTTGCATCCAAAGCCTGGATCTGCGCTGCAGGTGCACTCGCTCCCTGCCCCGTTCTCTAAGGACAAGCTCTACTAAGATGACCGGGCTACCCATCGTTGAAACACCTCCCCTTCATCGTTTTATTCGTATAGTCCCTTGCGTAATGACCAACCCGTCCATAGTTATTGCATTTTCCGCTTTTCTTGATCCACTTATGAGGTCCTCCAAATCTAATCATCCTAAACCTTTGCTCCATTACCTCCAACCTAGCTCGTGCCTCCTCGAAATCCTTTGTACCAGAAATCGTTCTGCCTTCTAGACTGGCGATGTTCTTGCATATCTTAGAAAAATTGGCAGCTGTAGATGGATTAAAGGGTCCTCCACGCTTGTTATTATCTTTAAAGTTCCATTATTAAAGATCTAATTATTTATAGTATTTTTCCACTTTAAAATATAATTCAAGGGTTTTTTTTAAAAATGAATGTTACTAAAACATTGTTTACTACAAACCCAAAACATTTCACACTTTAACTATTTATCTTTTAAACTCTCTTTTTAAAGATTTATTTACTTTTATAGGGGTTTAAGACAAGTGTTACTTAAACAATGTCACAACAAACCCAAAACATTTCACACTTAAATAATTCCTTTAAAACTTACTTTTAAAGATTTAATTTTTTTAAGGTTAAAAATAAATGTCACCTGAACAATATTTACTATAACTGAAAACCATTCACTTATAATTACATTAAAATATTCATTATTAAATATCTAATTATTTTCTTAAGTATAATTAAGGGTTAAAACAAATGTTACTTAAACATTATTTACCGCAACCTAAAACAGTTTTTTTATACTTATCATTGATTTTAAGATATTCATTTTAAAGATCGAAGCATATCTATACTTATTAATTAAGGCGACACATTTTTAATTTAAAATGATTTATTTTAACTTAAGCATTAAAATTCAAACTTCCCTTACTACATTTATAAAATACTTAACTTACGTTTCTAAAACTTACATATATTAAAATGATGAATATATTTACAAGTATACCGATTTATTTAAATAAGCTTTTTAATATTTTATAAAATCTTTAACTAATTTTCTTAAAACTTAATATATTTTTAAACACTTAAAAATACTTTTAAAATACTTATATTATAGTCTAAAAATTTATTTTAAATATTACTTAAAAATACTTACTTTATAATTATTTAAAAACTATAAAAAGCATGTTTTATAATTTAAACCCTTTAAAATTCATAAGCAGTTATTAAAAATATATATTAAAACTTTGACATTTTTCCAATAATAAGTACACTATGGTACATATTAAAAATGCAAAGAAGCTCTTGGATGTCTTTCCAAGTTAACTTTAAAATCACCGAACGCAAGGCATTTTTAAAGTGCATCCATAACGACCTTTTCGCTTCTAATTATGTCATGACCCACCTTTCTGACCCCTGTAAACGATACTAAATACATCCACAGTATTCGTGTGCTATTGTCCAAGCATCCAAAAGATGAATTGTCGTGGGGTAAAATAATGAACGGAACAAGAAATCTAACAACGAAACTGTTAAATAGAATATAACATTAATACAGTACATAAGGCTACTCCCTAACATGGAGTTATCAGAGTTACATAAAGTACTACAATCAGCTTAGGTAGTTGTAACAACCTGCCTTTGCATATGCTGAAATAAAATACACATATACAAACTAAACAAAACAGCGGAATAGATGGCTAAGTAGATAAAAGCCTCCTGCTCAGATGTCGTCTTCAAAAGAGGCCATAAAAGACCTACTACTCTCGAACTACTTATATATAAATGAGTACCCGAGAGTTTAGGGGAAACAAACAACTCGGGTTAGAAAATATATCTGGTATGAGTAAAACTCTAAACAATAAGTGTAACTAAACAACAACATGTGAGACCACACCGCCAAATGCGAAACAGGTTTCCTCTCATAAGAACAACATCCAAATGTAAAGAATGGATATAAATAATTAACAATCGTGAAGAGTGTTATACCCTTCCCGATGCAATTACGTAAAACAAATTTGAAGGTTTGAATCAATAAGGAAAAGGAAATTTACCAACAATGACTAGGAGGGTGCACCCCCTACCGAAAGAATACCTCTAGAATATATACTTGAGAACTCCGATGGCTCTTGGACACGTCCAAGCCAGACCCCGCCAATGGTTATCGAGAATTCGAGTTACTTACAGTTTGGTGCACAAATATCCGAACCAAATCTAGAGTAGATGTGATGATACCCTAATGGAAGCAACCCCACATAGCTTGGATTCCACTCGCTCTTAGGTTTAGTTATTTCCGAAAAAGGATAACAAAGCTCAAGTGAGTAACACATCGTCTTAGAATGACAAAATACAAAAAAGGCCGAGGTAATCGATGGTCGACAAACCAACTGTCGAAGAAAACAAAATGGTCATATATGGACAGTAAACCTCATATTCCTACCACTACTCGTTGATTTCAAACTTGTACTATTTCTTGGTTGAAAATAAAGTCGGGCAAGTGAAGGTAGTGTTACCTCTAGGCATTCCTTGATGACAATTTTAACTTTCGAGATAGTGACATGTTTCCATACCTCGACGTTTAGTGCCAAGAGAATGACTAAATTCTTTCCATATAAGCGATATCGCTTATGAAAATTTCTTTTCCATAACCGAATCGAACTTTTACTTTTTAAAACCAAACTCGTGCTTGGGCTTCTCATTACAAGTTTTTAACTTTAAACAACTTTGTAAAAATGGTTCATTAACTTTAAAACACCATTATCAAAAAGATTTAATCACTTGAAACATCCTTATTAAATAGGTTAATTATCTTTAATTAACATTAATAAGAATGGTTAATTATCTTTAAATTTAGTTAATTAATTTGATTAATTAACTTTAAATATTCATAATTAAAAGGGTTAATCCTTTTAAAACATCATTAATTAAATTAATTAATTAATTTTAAATCTCATTAATATTGTTGATTAATTAATTTTAAAACATCATTTACTAAAAAGGTTAATTAAATTCAAACTAATTAATTAGCTTTAAAAGTAATTAATTATATATGATTAATTAATTTTTAAACACCGTTAATTAAAATAATTAATTAACTTAATCAATCATTATCTAAGAGAATAACTAAACTTAATCACCATTAGATAAAATGGTTAATTAATTTTAAACATCATTAAATAAGTAAATAATTAATTTTAGACACATCGTTATTAAGATAATTAATTATCCTTAATCCTCACTAATTAAAATAATTAATTGAATTTAAAATCATTATTAAATTAGTAAATTAATTTTAAATCCATCTTTATTCAAAAATTTAATTAACTTTGTAAAGTAAAACCCAAGCTCGAAAGTAAGACAAAAGATGTCAAAGAGATGGTGCTTTCCAAAAGTGCCGATTTAGCGATAGTCACTATAAGGATACTTCGAGAACTAAAATTTCATGTCATAATGGTTTTCATCCAAGCTTCACATCATATAACATAAACATGGCATATAAACAAAGTAAATAATATTTATGAACATAAAGAAGGCGTCACTTATACAAATTTACTTCGAACCACAAAACTAGTTGTGATTACTTACTAACTACAGTGTCGACTTTTTAATAAGCAAACCAAGTAACAGACATTACAAACAAACATCCATAATCAGGTGACTTAAATAGTTAGAATAATATGAAGGAAATAAAGTCCAAAACTTCAGTTAAAAAGGCGGGCTTTACTCACCTAAAAGCTAACCAAACAACCTAGAATTTAGTCATCTTCTCGTGAATTTTTGGCTATGTTACTCACGGAATTTGAAGAAGTTATCAAAGGGAAACTCCTTGGAAATTATTTCTCTACAATTTTAGTAAAATAATTACTCAATTTGGATTTTTTTTAGGGAGATATAGTCAGCAGAAGAAGAGGTATTTTCAGACTTGAAAATCTTGGTCCGAAAATGCTTTGTAAAGAAATGAATTTTTGGCCAAATAACACTCGGAAATTGAAGAAATAGTGTAAATACAAATTGTAGACAACTCGATTATCTTGAATTTGAAAAAAAATAATTTCTTTATTTGGAACATTTTTCAAGGCATTATAGCCGTGAGAAAAGGAGGTAAAATTTGGGAAGAAAATGAAAATGAGAGCATGAAGTTGCTATTTATAATCTCATGGAAAGTGGCTAATTGCACTTATACCCTCCTATTCATGGTTGCCACATCACAATTCTTGCCTCCTCCCCTTGTCCTCTAGCCACCTTCTTGTCCCCTTCTCTTTTTTCAAAGCCAATATGATTTTAAAACAAGGTGTTCTTATGTTTCTTTAAGTATCTTTTCATGTTAAACATTTACTTAAATTTTATTTTATTATTCACAAATGTCTCATCATTTTATATACATTATAAAGTAAATATATATATATATACACACACACATCATACATATCCTATTTTTATCTATAAAGGTGTGTTATAGATTTGTACTAGAGTTCACAACGTTTTCGACAACTTTTAGTCAACAAAAAGTCAAAACTTCGGAAAATGAATTCCAGTCACATTTTCAATTTTTCTTCGAGCTATATATTTTTGTAAACTAATTTTTGAAAACTATTTCACCATTATTATTTATTATTTAAAAGAGTTTTATTTTGATTATAAAACCTATTATTTGAATATCTAAAATTAATTAAATATTCTCAAATTAAAGTGGTGAAATCCTGGTTGTTACACTCTCCCCCCTTAAAAGAATTTCGTCCCCGAAATTAACACTTAAGGAGATAACTCAAATAGGGCATATATATATATATATCTTTAATAGTAGTTGTAATAGCTTTGATGTCATACTTTTTTGGTATCAACGTGAACTACCAAAAACGCCCCTCTATATATTATCAAATCTTAATCACTTAAAAATAGTATCTAATACTTCTTTTATAATTTTAACAAATAAAACTTCGTTTATAAATTCAAACGCCCCTAAATGTAGGATCTAACAATTAAACATGCTTTACAAATTCAGAACGTCCTTAAAAGTAGGATCTAACAATTTTTTTCTTCAATGTCACGTTTTATTAATTAATAATAGAAATAAAAATACAAACTAATAGAAAATTAAATTTATTCTTTATTAATTAATAATAGAAATAAAAATTCAAACTAACAAAAAATTAGATGTTGCAATTTAGAAAGTAAAATTAAAACTAACTGCATATCATTTCAATGCAAAATTACGGTTAAATATTTGTGCAAATCATATTTTTTCGAACAAGTTAAACATATACAATTTGTAAAAAAACAATTCACACATGAAGTGCATGTCATCATCACGCGCAAAACGTGTGCCATACCACTCGTGTGTGTGTGTGTGTATCATGAAATCCATACAACATATACACACTAAATAACTATATCACCAACAGTGCATATATAATTCATACAAACAAACAACACTATCCTAACATCAACTCAGGGTATGCTTCCCTCATACTATCTACAGTCTCCCAACTGCAATCTTTGGGATCTGCACTCCACTATACTTTGACCAAGTCCACAACCTTAGTCCTTAAACGTTTCTTATCTCGATTGACAATTCGAAGAGGCTGTCTTAAAATGGTCAAGTCAGGCTTAACTTCCACATCCTTCTGCAGAGATGTTAGAGTAATCAAAGTAGGATCATGTAGATAATTACGTAGATGGGATACGTGAAAGACACCATGTACGCCCGACCATCTAGTCAATAACTTCACTTTATATGCAAGAGTTCCTATCCTCTTGAGTATCTTAAAAGGTCCAATAAAACAAGGAGCTAGCTTTCCTCCTTTCCCGAACCGAATCACCCCTCTTATCGGAGAAACTTTGATGAATACATAGTCCCCAATTGCAAACTCCAAATCTCAACGTCTCACATCTGCTTAGTTCTTCTGCCAACTCTGAGTTGTCTTTAAGTGCTTCCTTATCCAATCTACCTTATTCGTGGCATCACGAATTATATTAGGTCCAAGTGCTAAGTGGTCTCCTGGTTCCACCCAAACAAATGGAGACCTACAAGGCCTTCCATACAATACCTCAAAAGATGCCATCCCAATACTCGCCTGAAAACTATTGTTATAAGTGAATTCAACCAATGGTAAGTGGTCCTCCCATAAATCTCCAAAGTCTAGCACAAAAGCTCGAAGTAAATCTTCCAGAACACGATCAACCCTTCGGTCTGCCCCTTTGTCTGAGGTTGATAAGCTGTGCTCAAACTCAGCTCTTTCCCAAGTGCATCATGCAGACCTTTCCAGAATCGACTTGTGAAGATCGGATCCCGATCACTCACAATACCACATGGAACGCCATGAAGCCTAACAATCTCTTTAACATATAACCGAGCCAAACTAGCAGTCGTCCTTGTTGCCTTGACTGGTAAGAAGTGAGAACTCTTGGTTAAACTATCAATGATAACCCAAATTCCTTCATTACCTTTCCTCGATCTAGGTAATCCATCGATGAAATTCATAGAAATCTGCTCCTACTTCCACTTACACTTCAGTATCTCAAGTGGCTGAAGCAGTCCAGTTGTCTTCTGGTGAGTTCCCTTTACCTGCTGGCAGTTAGCACATCCACTTACAAATATAGCAGTTTCTTTTCATCCCTTCCCACCAGAAAGTACGCTTCATGTCCTGATACATCTTAGCGACCCCCGGATGTATCATTAGTTTAGGATGATGAGACTCTATTAGAACTTCCTGTCTAATTCCGTCCACATCCGGAATACACAACGAACCGTTCATCCACACCATGCCACGGTCATCTACCATGAATCCTGGCCACTTCTCTGGAGAAACATTCTCACTAACAGCTCTAGCTATCTGAAAACGACGAACGTCCCTCTACTGATTATTTTCAACGCATCAAATAAGAGTCGGACGAACTTCCATATTAGCCAAAACTGCATAATTCCTGTTCAGGGCATCAGCTACAACATTAGCTTTCCCCGGTGTTTATAAAGTCTCAAGATTATAAGCCGCCAGAAACTCTAGCCAACGTTGTTGCCTTAGGTTCAAGTCCTCCTGAGTAAACAGATACTTTAAAGATTTGTGATCTGTATATAACTCGAACTTTTCACCCAAATGATAAGCCTCCACATCTTTAATGCGAATACAACTGCCAAGAGCTCCAAATTGTGTGTAGCATAGTTCTTCTCATGTGGTTTTAGCTGTCGACTTGCATATGCAATAACTTTTCCATGTTGCATCAGAACTGCTCCCAATCTGATTCCGCAAGCATCCGTGTATAAAGTTAACTCTTCGCTCTCATTTGGAATAGTCAAAACGGGAGCACTGGTCAATTTCTCCTTCAATTCATTGAATGCTTGATCGCACTTAGGCGTCTACACAAACTTATCATCTTTCTCCGTCAACTTCGTTAGATGAGAAGCAATCTTCAAGAAATTTTGATGAATCTTCTATAAAAACTAGCCAATCCCAAGAAACATCTGACCATTGTCACATTTTCGGGATTCTTCCAGTCTTGAACTGCAACTACTTTAGTTGGGTCCACTGATCTGCCTTCTCCGGAAACTATGTGCCCCAGAAACCTAACTTCGGATTTCCAGAAATGGCACTTAGAAAACTTTGCTTTTAATACATGACTTCTTAAAGTATTTAGAATGACTTAGATGATACTTTTTCGCTTCTTCCGTCTTAGAATTAAAAAAAATCATCAATAAAGACGAGGACAATTTTATTAAGAAAATCCTGGAATACCCGATTTATTAAGTCAACGAAATAAATGGATGCGTTAGTCAGTCCAAAGGGCATGACCAACCACTCGTTAAAACTATCAAGAGTATGAAAAGCTGCTAAGGGTACACTCTTCTCTGCTACCTTTAATTGGTGAAAACCAGTAGCAAGATCCAGTTGAGAAAATACCCAAGCTCTGTGGAGTTGATCAAACATGTCGTCGATCCTAGGTAAAAGATACTTATTTTTGATAGTCCTCTTATTCAACTCTCGGTAATCTATACATAACCTAATAGAACCATCCGCCTTTGTAACGAAAACTACTGGCAATCCCCAACTTGATATGCTACGCCAGATCAAATCTTTCTACAATGAGTCAAACGTCTGCTTCTCTAATTCCCTTCTTTCTTTTAGGGCCAACCTTTGAGGAGGCTGTGCGATCGGTGTCATTCCTGGAATCAAGTCAATACCGAACTCCACTTTATGATGAGGAGATAAACCTTGCATTTCATTGAAAATAGTCTTAAAGTCCCAAATAATCGGTATATCTTTTTATCTCCTTTTAGCTACTTCAAGTGAATAGAGAAAACTATTCAAAAGTCCAATAGGCCTCTCATAACATATATCAATGCTTCTACCTACTGCATCCTTTACTATGACCACTCTATTAACATAATCTAAGATGGCTTCAAACTTAGATAACCAATCCATACTCAACAATACCCCAAAACCCATGAACCCGAGGACGAACAAGTCGGAAAAGTAGTGTCAACCTCGATATGAAATAGGCATATACAAACACATAGTTTTAAGATCTGTAGGACCCCCAATTGGATTCGACACACAAAGAGAATTATTTAGAAAGATGGGTCTAAGGTTAATTTTATAAATAAGATCGATTGAAATAAAACTATGGGAAGCACCCGTGTCGAATAATACTTTAATGGGAATATCATAAATGGATAATGTACCTTGCAACACCTGCTTTCCCTTTTGATCCGTAGAAGTAGATGGTATTTCCTTAATAGAAAAAGCTTGTCCTTACGCCCTCTTCTTTGAGAAACGACACTCATTCTTCATATGTCCCAGTTGGCTGCAGTTGTAACAAGAGACACTTGGACACTGATTTTAAAAGTCGCTCATCTTATTGCACTTGAAACAAAGAACATTGCCGAGTTGGGCTGCTTCTTCTGAGTTGGGTTTCCACCTCCGGGTTTCTTTCCCGACCACTGCTTCATTCCTCTGCGTTTAAAATTTGGGTTATTAACAATAGGGATAACTAATAAAGGTTGGGCACTAACTAATGGCACTACACCTTGTCCATCAATCCTTGTCCATCAATCCATGTCCATCAATCCTTGTCCAAAGCGAGTCAATGTATTAAATCGATGTTCGTATTGTGGCACTGTCATATCTCCCTACTTCAAATCCATGAAACTCCGAAACAACTGAGTCCTCCTTACCTTCAGAATAAACCGAGCTTCGAAGACTTCCTTAACTTGAGCCCAAGTAAAATCTTCCCCTAGGGTATTAATTGTCACTTAATCCCACCAATCCATTGCTAACTTTTGAAGCTGTCGTGATGCCAACAATCACTTCCTTGCATCCTGCAACTGAAGATCCCCGAATATCCTTTCACAAGGGCGGAGCCATGTCTGAACTCTCATAATAACTTCAGTTCCAAAGAATTGTTTACCACCCAAAGCAGTATAACTTTTGCACAAAGTAGCAAAGTTCTGAGGCGGTTGAACCTGCACTACTGCTTCTTCTACCTGCTCTACAACTGGCCTATTTCTAGCAGCTCTGCCATTTGTAGCCGTGTTGGTCCCAGATCCTCTCCCTCTTCTTCCTCTCGTACTTATTTTCAATTACCTGAATAATGACAGGCATGTATTATTAGAATACAAATACAGGACCAAAATGGTTTTAAGGGAAACAACACCAAAGGATCTAAAATGAATCTTAAGGATGGGTGATTAAAAAACACTCTCTCGAGATTAACTCATTCTAGGGCTCTTCTCACCCAATCTCTAATGAGTTGTACCCCAATCAGGCTAAGGTGTTCGCTCAACCGAAGCTCTGATACCAACTGTGACGACCCACCTTTCTGACCCTTGGGAATGACACTAAATACATCCACGGTATTCGTGTGTCATTGCCCAAGCATCCGAAAGATGAATTCTAGTGAGGTAAAATAAAGAACAGAAAATCTCTTAATGAAACTGTTAAATAGAACATAACTGTAATATAGTACAAAAGGCTACTCCATAACTTGGAGTTATCAGAGTTATACAAAAGTACTACAATTAGCTTAAGCAGTTGTAACAACCTGCCTTTACATATGCTGAAACAAAATACACATACACAAACTAAATAAATAGCAGAATAGATAACTAAGTAGATAAAAGCCTCCTGCTCGAACGTCGTCTTCAAAAGAGCCCATAAAGGCCTACTACTCTCGAACTACTCATATATAAATGAGTACCTGAGAATTTAGGGGAAACAAACAACTCGGGTCGAACGATATGTCTGGTATAAGTAAAACTCTAAACAATAAGTGTGGTTAAACAATAACATATGAGACCACACCGCCAAATGCGGAACAGGTTTCCTCTCCTAAGAACAATATCCAAATGTAAAAAATGGATACAAATAATTAACAATCGCGAAGAGTGCTATACCCTTCCTGATGCATTTAAGTAAAACAAATTTTAAGGTTCAAATCAATAAGGAAAAGGAAATTTACCAACAATGACTAGGAGAGTACACCTCTCTTACCGAAATTATACCTCTAGAATATATAGTTGAGAACTCTGATGGCTCTCGGACACGTTCAAGCCGAACCCTTCCAACAGTTATCGAGAATCCGAGTAATTCACACTTTGGTGCACAAATATCCGAGCCAAATCTAGAGTAGATGTGATAATAACCTAATGGGAGCGACCCCGCATAGCTTGGCTTCCACTTGCTATTTGGATTTAGTCATTTCTAAAAAAGGATAACAAAGCTCAAGTGAGCAACACATCATCTTAGAACTACGAAATACAAAGAAGGCTGAGGTAATCGACAGTCGACAAACCAACTATCGAAGATAACAAAATGGTCGTATATGGACAATAAACCTCATATTCCTACCACTACTCATCGATTTCAAACTTGTACTATTTCTTGGTTAAAAATAAAGTTGAGCAAGTGAAGGTAGTGTTACCTCTAGGCATTGCCTTGACGACAATTTTAAGTTTTGAGATAGTGACAAGTTTCCATACCTCGTTTGTGCCAATGATTAAATTCTTTCCATATAAGCGATATCATTTACGGAAATTTCTTTTCCATAACCGAATTGAACTTTTACTTTTTAAAACCAAACTCGTGCTTGGGCTTCTCAATACAAGTTTTTAACTTTAAATAACTTTGTAAAAATGGTTCATTAACTTTAAAACACCATTATCAAAAATATTTAATCACTTAAAACATCCTTATTAAATAGGTTAATTATCTTTAATTAACATTAATAAGACTGGTAAATTTTCTTTAAATTTCGTTAATTAATTTGATTAATTAACTTTAAATATTCATAATTAAAATGGTTAATCGTTTTAAACATCATTAATTAAATTAAGTAATTAATTTTAAGTCTCATTAATTAAGTTGATTAATTAATTTATAACATCATTAGTAAAAAGGATTAACTAATTTAAAATATCATTATTAATTAAATTCAAACTAATTAATTAGCTTTAAAAGTAATTAATTATATATGGTTAATTAATTTTTAAACACCATTAATTAAAATAATTAATTAACTTTAATCAATCATTATTTAAGAGATTAATTAAACTTAATCACCACTAGATAAAATGGTTAATTAATTTTAAACATCATTAACAAAGTAATTAATTAATTTTAAACACATCGTTATTAAGATAATTGATTATCCTTAATCCTCATTAATTAAAATAATTAATTAAAATTAAAACCATCATTAAATTAGTAAATTAATTTTAAATCCATCTTTATTCAGAAACTTAATTAACTTTGTAAAGTAAAATACAAGCTCGAAAGTAAAACAAAAGATGGTGTTTTCCAAAAGTGTCGATATAGCGATAGTCGCTATACGGACACTTCGAGAACTACTTTCATGTCATAGTGATTTTCATCCAAGCCTCACATCACATAAGAAAAAATGGCATATAAACAAAGTAAATAATATTCATGAACATAAAGAAGGCATCGCTTATACAAATTTACTTCGAACCACAAAACTAGTTTTGATTACTTACTAACTACTCAAGGTGTCGACTTTCTAACAAGCAAACCAAGTAACAAACATTACAACCAAACATCCATAATAAAGTGGCTTAAATATTTAGAATAATGTGAAGGAAATAAAGTCCAAAACTTTAGTTAAAAAGGAAAGCTTCACTCACCTAAAAGCTAACCAAACAACCTAGAATTTAGTCATCTTCTCATGAATTTTTGGTTATGTTACTCTTAGAATTTGGAGAAATTATAAAAGAGAAAGTTCTTGGAAATTATTTTCTATACCATTTAAAAAAAGAATTACTCAATTTGGATTTTTTTATGAATATATAGTCAGAAGAAGAGGTATTTTCGGACTTTGAAATCTGGGTTCGAAAATGCTCTGCAAAGAAATGAATTTTTGGCCTAATAACACTCAAAAATTGAAGAAATAGTGTAAATGAAAATTGTATGCAACTCAATTCCCTTGAATTTGAGAAAATTAATTTCTTTATTTGGAGTACTTTTATGGGTGTTATGGCCGTGAGAAGAGGAGGTAAAATTTGGGAAGAAAATGAAAATGAGAGCATGAATTTGCTATTTATAATCTTATGCAAAGTGGCTAATTCCACTTATATCTTCCTATCCATGGTTGCCACATCACAATGCTTGCCTCCTCCCCTTGTCCTTGAGTCGCCTTCTCGCCCCCTTCTCTCTTTTCAAAGCCAACATGATTTTAAAACAAGTTGTACTTATGTTTCTTTAAGTATCTTTTCATGTTAAACATTTACTTAAATTTTATTATATTATTCACAAATGTCTCATCATTTTATATATTTGTTTAACTAAATATGTATATACATCATACACATCCTATTTTTATTTATAAAGTTGTGTTATAGATTTGTACTAGAGTTCAATGTTTTCGACAATTTTAGTCGACGAAAAGTCGAAAATTCGGAAAACGAATTTCAGACATATTTTCGATTTTTCTTCGAACTGTATATTTTTGTAAACTAATTTTGAAAACTATTTCTATATTATTATTTATTATTTAAAATATTTTTATTTTGATTATAAAACCTATTATTTGAATATATAAAATTATATTCACAAATTAAAGTGGTGAAATTTCGGGTCGTTACAAATTATCACAACGTTGTTTCACAATTTCTATAACCTTCCAAACCAATTTCTTTATGTCAAACACACCAAAACGTGTGTAATGAACAACAATATATATATATATATATATATATATTTTCACAGTATAATCACATTTTAACCAATTTAACATATGTCAAATATGAGGGATGTCAAAGTACATTTATAGCGATTATTTCGCTACAAACATTCACAACACACTATCAAGCATCTAAACAACAAATCTTGGCCATGATACATGTTTCCAGAGGGTTTAAAAGAAAATTTACTACATATAATTATGTCACTTGATTTAAAAAGTAAGGAGGGGTCCAAAAGTATCTTGCATTGTTATCTATTTTAACTTAATTTTGCACAACAATTATATACAAAACATTATACAAATTAATGGTGATTTAACTTACCCAAACCCAAGCTAAACCAAGACTGTAACGACCCGTATTTTTATGGATCGAAACGTCGTAAAACAGTTGACATTTGGTCGCATTGTTGATGAGTCGTCCAGAGTCTAAGTCTTAGGTCGTATGAGCGTTTGGAGCGACCTAAGGAAGTGGGCGAGTTAAGGAGTAGTCGACCTAGTGGAGTGGAGCGACCTAAGGATTGGAACGACCTAAGAAGTTAGGTCGTATAGAAGATAGGTCGTGTAGTAGCTTAGGTCGTGGGATAGGTTAGGTCGAGTGAGCGACCTAAGAAAGTTAGCGACCTATAGAATTAGGCGACCTAAGAAAGTTAGCGACCTATAGAATTAGGCGACCTAAGAGAGTTAGCGACCTATAGGAAGTTGCCGACCTAAGAAAGTTAGCGACCTAGTGGTTAGCGACCTAGCGTAGTTAGGTCGTAGACGACCTAAGATGTTAAGTCGTATCCTAGCTAAGAGTTAGGTCGTGAGTTCTGTGTAGAGTTAGGTCGTAGGCGACCTAAGATAGTTAGGTCGCGTGTGTGTTAGGTCGCAAGGAAGCGCATGTGCGCTAGGTCGTAGGTCGCTTGGGTGCGCTGATGCGCTAAGTCGTTAGGTCGTAGGATGGGGATCTGTTAGGTCGTGGAGGCGCTTATGTGTTAAGTCGTTAGGTCGCTAAGCACTTAAGTGTTAGGTCGTAGGCTGGTATTGTTAAGTCGTGGGCTTTTTAGGTCGTGGGGTTTTAGGTCGTAAGTCGTGGACGACCTAACTCCGAGTGAGCGACCTAAGGGGGATTTCAGCCTATAAATAGGAGGGGTTTTCTCCATTTTTAGGATCCGGATTTCGAAGCGACGAAGTGCTGCCATTTTGAGAGCTCGACTTCTACACTTCTTCACTTCTTTCCTCCACTCTAATCTAGTGATTCCTTCCATCCATATCGAAGATCGAAGAGCTTAGATTGAAGATTTACATTCTTCGAAGAAAGATTTCATCGTTTAAAGCGGATTCGTGATAGATCGAGTTAGATCCTTCGCTGTCCAGATCTGAAGTGTGTTGCTTTTGGGTTGTTTAGGTGATTTGGTGAGTGGTGATTATCTCTCACACGGATCCAAAGGAGTATATCGGATCGTTGGCTTGATTTTGTGTTAAAGTAGTGATTTCCATGCATTTTCTTAATCCTAAGTATAGATCCATATAGATCCATTGTTCATGATGATTTGACAACCATATTACTACATGTTAACCTATGCAAGTTCATTCATCAAGGTTATAGAGATATTGCTCATGTTTTCATGCTTGTTAGACTTTTGACTCTTTATTTACGGAAATGCCATTATTGTTATAATTGTCTATTTTGATCATATTTGAATGCTTGATTATTTGGATAAATGTTTGACTTCATTGATTGCTATGAATTAGATGATTGATGGTTTGATTTAGACAAGATGGTCGAAGATGATTCAAAAGCTAAGGGAAAGGCTCTTGAATTGGAAAAGCTGCTTGTGGCATATATGGCGGATGATGAAGCTCATATGGATAGATTTGATGATGATGTTGAGATGAAGCTTTGCTATGATGATGATGAGGCGAAGCATGATGTGAGATAGCCTTGGTCTAATCCAGACGGGATCATTCCAAGCATGTTGATAACTCGGTGAAATGGTTCGAGTTAGAGGATAATGGTTTGCTCGAGAGGCGCTTGAGCTAGTATGGAAATAGTCATCGAGGAGGATGACTAGAAGGCTGAGATCTCATCGTTGTTGAAGGTTCTAGCATGCTCAAAGCAAGAGTACGTTGGGCAGATTCGATAGTCCCTGAAGGCTAATGATTGATAGTCAAGTACTCTGGGCAGATTCGATAGTCCTAGGCACGGGTCACGATGACGTGCGGAGTTATGTCTAGAACCGGGGTTTCCATTAGCCCTTGACGGACGGCTGAAAGAATGTGACGGTCATTCAATTAACGATGATATCGAAGCAATGATAACAGTGATAGCCAAAGTCATGGATGTTTGGTTGTATCGTCATTCGGTCTCAAGAGCGGTATTTTCTGGGTGCTTATCTGATCTTGGTTTAGGCCTTGGGGGTTTGTACTTGGAAAACATCGCCCTTGACTCGAGTGATAATTGCTTTACTTTAAATTGTATGCTCTGCTATGTTTGCTTCTGCTTAGTGTGTGTCTGGGGGCTATCACTGTAGAAAGAGGTGGAGTGGGAGGGTTGTATTCCTATTCCTTTTCCTTTATGCTCTTTTGGTATGTTGTTAGTTAATTTACTGCTCACTAAGACTGTTGTCTGACTCAAGGCTTTATGTTTTAACTCTTATTACCTTGGGCTGTTCGTCCATTTTGGGACGGGCAGACTAGGTAGCAGGTGACAGGTGCTGTTCTTGCTTCCCACGATGCTGATGTTGAAGACGAGCTGGAGGCTTGCATATTATCTTCTTACTATATGTACTGGATGTTCCGCTGTTTGTTATTCTCTGAGTGTCATGTAGTGAGGCTTGATGTATTGACTATTCAGATGTTTGTATTCAACTATTATGAAGTTTTATTGATGAGATTCTATTTCTGTGAAGCTTCACTATATATATATTCTATTGTATTTTGTTCATGCGCTGTGAGTAATACGATAGATTATGCTGTTTTAATTTACCCTAGCAATCGTCCATGGTCGCCTGGCACACTTTACAGCGCACTTTCTCTAGGTTCAGTGCAGGGGTCATGGGCGGTCGTCACATTTGGTATCAGAGCATTGGTTAATCGATTTTACCCAACGCTCGCTGACGTAACTACGTATGAGAGACGTAATTGTATTTTGATGGATGATTACTATATATATAATATAGTAGCTTAGTAGAGTTTGAGTCCTTTATGCAGTTGTTTCTCTAGGTGTGCTAATCATTCCTTTTTATAGATATTAAGGATGAGTCAAAGAGGGAGACCAGCTGCTAGGGAAGGCCGTGCTACTGAAGGGGCTGCTGATTATGCTGCTATGTTCGAAGCTATGATGACTTCGATCATGAGAAGGATGCCAGCTCCGGGGCCATCGGTGGATGTTGGAGTTCAAGTTCAAACTCCAAAGCCGGTGGATTTTGCTAAGTTGTGTAAGGACTTTACCGCTCTTGGAGGGAAGGTTTTCTTGGGAACAGAATCAACCATTGAAGTCCAGAGGTGGATAGATGCTTGTAGAAGGATCTTTGGTGACTTGGGAATTGAGGATGCAACTAAGAGGAAGTTAGCATCAAGACAGCTTCAAGGAAGAGCTTCTGATTGGTGGAACTCTATCACCATTGATACTCCGGAGGAAGAGATTACTTGGGAGCAATTCCAAGCCAGATTTGAAGCTAAGTTCATTTCTACAGCTCAGAAGTCTGTTCTGTTCAAGAAGTTCGTGGAGCTCAAGCAAGGTGGAAGACCAGTTCTTGAGTATGTTTCGGAGTTTGAAGCTTTGTCCAAGTATGCCCGGTCGTATATTGAATCTTCGTATCAGAAGAACGAGAAGTTTGTGACAGGCTTGGACAGTTATCTTGGGAGGCAGTTGATGGATCATCTGGACGATCCATTTGAGAAGCTTGTGGAGAAGGCTCTCAGGCACGAGAATCTGTTTCCTAAGGAAGGATCTGTTGTTGCTGTGACCAGGGAAGAGTCTAAACCCCAGCAGGGTGGAAACAAGAAGAGGAAACAGCAGCAGCAGCAAAAGGGTAGGGATGGCCAGAAGAAGCCGAAGGGCGAAGTGACCTGCTACAATTGTCAGCAGAAGGGCCATTTCTCTAGGGATTGTAAGAATCCGAAGGTACCGATGAAGTGTCACAACTGTGACAAGCCGGGGCATATCAGGAAGAATTGTCCAGAACCGCGTAGGGACAAGCAGATTGTGCAAGCTTATGCTTTGGGAGTTGTTCCATCATCTTCGAAAGCTCCTACCGTTGAAGAGAAAGGAAAGAGTGTAGTGGTTCAAGGTACTCTCTCCATATGTGGTGTTCCAGTTAGAGTGTTATTTGATACTGGGGCGTCGCATTCGTTTGTTTGTAACGAACTTGTAGGCCGGTTGGGTTTGGAACCGGATATTGTTGATAGGCCATTGGTTGTGACTAATCCAGTTGGGGGTTCGTCTTGTTTGTGTATGTTATGCCGTGGTCTGATTGTATCGAGTCATGATTGCTCTTTTGTTTGTGATTGTTTTGTTCTGAACTTTGCGGGGTTCGGAATTATTTTGGGTATGGTCTGGCTTAGGAATTATGCGGCAAAGGTTGATTGTGAAAGGTTGGAGGTGACAGTCGAGAATGTGGAGGGGCGAAAGATTGTGATATGATGTAAGCATGAAGAAGGCGTCTTCATGAGCTTCATGTATTCGCTGGTTGTTCCACGGGATGGACTGTCATCGTTGCCAATCGTGAATGGATTTGAGGATGTCTTTGACGAGGTCAAAGGGTTACCGCCGCATAGAGAGATCGAGTTTTGTATAGATCTAGTTGAAGGAGCCAGACCTGTTGTGATGCCTCTTAGGCGGATGGCGCCTAGGGAACAGCAGGAGTTGGGGGTGCAGGTTGATGATCTTTTGCAGAAAGGATTCATTCGGCGTAGTGTGTCCGAATGGGGTGCACCAGTTGTGTTTGCAACCAAAGCGGATGGATCATTGAGGTTGTGTGTGGATTATCGTGAGCTGAATAAGGTGACTAAGAAGAACAAGTATCCATTGCCGAGAATAGATGACTTGTTTGATCAGCTTCACGAAGCTAAGGTGTTTTCTCGGATGGATTTGGCAACGGGATTTCACCAGTTGAGAGTGGCTAAGGATAGTGTGCCGAAGACTGCTTTTAGGACACCACCCGGTTTCTTTGAGTGGCTGGTAATGCCGTTTGGATTGACTAATGTGCCAGCATATTTTGTGGATCTTATGAATAGAGTGTTCAGAGATCAGTTGAACAAGTTCGTGCTTGTGTTCATGGATGATATTTTGATTTATTCCAGAACAGAAGAAGAGCACAAGACGCACTTGCGTATTGTTTTGGAAATCTTGCGGAAACATCAGCTGAAGGCTAAGTTTTCAAAGTGTCACTTCTGGAAGAGTGAAGTGAGGTTCTTAGGCCATGTTGTCTTTGGGAATGGAATAGCGGTTGATCCCGCTAAGGTGGCAGCAATCCAGGATTGGGTTAGACCTAAGAATGCATCTGATGTGAGAAGTTTTCTTGGATTAGCAGGATACTATCGTCGATTTATCAAAGACTTCTCCAAGGTAGCTGCACCGTTAACAGGATTGACGAAAAAGAACCAAGTGTTCAGATGGGATGATAAGAGTGAGCAAGCTTTCAGAATCCTGAAAGAGAGATTGACAAGTGCTCCTGTTTTGACTATTCCAAGTGGGAATGATGAGATGGTGGTTTACACCGATGCATGTGGTACTGGACTTGGAGCAGTGCTGATGCAGAAGGATAAAGTTGTTGCGTATGCAAGTCGACAACTGAAGCCGCATGAAAGGAATTATCCGACTCATGATTTGGAGTTAGCGGCGATTGTTTTTGCTCTGAAGATGTGGAGACATTATCTATTGGGAGTTCGATTTGAGTTGTTTATAGATCATAAGTCGTTGAAGTATCTTTTCTCCCAAAAGGATTTGAATCTTCGGCATCAACGTTGGCTAGAGTTTTTGGCATCATATGATTTTGGTATAGCTTATACTCCAGGGAAGGGTAACGCAGTGGCAGACGCGTTAAGTCGAAGACATGCAGGATTGGGAGCCATGTTTTCAGAATGGAAGAATCTCGAGTATTTAGCTGGATTTGACTTCAGGCCCAGATGTGAATTGGAACCTGAAATGTTGGCAAACTTATCGATAAGACCCACTCTTGTGGAAAGGATTGGCGAGGGCCAAAAGCGAGACGATAAGCTTGTCAAGATTATCCGTGATTTGGAATCTGGATTGGAACCAGAAAAGGATAAAGGATTCGAGGTCGATCGAGAGGGTTGGCTTCGAAAGCAAGGACGACTAGTTGTTCCCGATGTGGATGAATTGAGGAATGAGGTGCTGAAGGAAAGTCATCACTCGAAGCTGACAATTCATCCAGGTGGAAATAAGATGTATCGGGACATGAAGAGAGCCTATTACTGGGAAGGTATGAAGAAGGATGTTGGAAATTTTATTTCCAAGTGCATGAACTGCCAGTTGGTAAAAGCCGAACAGAAGAAGCCAAGTGGATTGCTTCAGCCGTTAGAAGTTCCTACATGGAAGTGAGAGCAAATATCGATGGATTTTATCGATGGGTTACCTAGAACCAGAGCGGGAAATGAAGGGATTTGGGTCATCGTAGATCGTCTGACTAAGAGTGCAAGATTCATTCCTGTTCGATCGACTAGGACTGCATCAAAGTTGGCTGAGTTGTATGTTAAGTGGATAGTTCGATTCCATGGTATTCCGAAAAGTATAGTGAGCGATCGAGACCCATTGTTCACTAGTAGATTTTGGAAGAGCTTCCAGGAAGTTTTGGGAACCGAGTTGTGTTTGAGTACAGCTTATCACCCTCAAACAGATGGTCAGACCGAGAGAGTCAACCGAGTTTTGGAAGATCTCCTCAGAGCTTGTGTTTTGGATTTCGGAGGATCATGGGAAGACCACCTTCATTTGGTAGAATTTTCATATAACAACAGTTACCAGTCAAGCATTGGTATGGCACCGTATGAGGCATTGTATGGAAGACCGTGTAACTCTCCGACATGTTGGTTAGAGACAGGAGAAAAGCTGATACTTGGGCCAGAGATGATTCGACAGACCTCGGATTGTATAGAGATCATTCGGCAACGAATGAAGGCAGCCCAAGACCGTCAGAAAAGTTATGCCGATAAGCGTCGTAAGGATTTGGAGTTCAACGTAGGTGATCATATGGTTTTTGTGAAGATTTCTCCTCTGAAGAATGTTATTCGATTCGAGAAGAAAGGAAAACTGACTCCAAGATTTGTTGGACCATTCCCGATCACCGAGCGAATTGGAAAGCTCGCCTACAGATTGGAGTTACTAGAGAAGATGTCGAGTGTGCACAATGTTTTTCATGTATCGTATCTACGGAAGTATGTGCACGACTCGAATACAGTGGTTTCTGCTGATAGCTGTGAAGATTTCAAAGTTGATCCAGTCGATAAGAGACCTCGTAAGCCGCTTCGTGTTGTGGAAACCGACACGAAACAGCTTAGGAGGAAGGTAGTTAAGTTGCTCAAGATACAATGGAGTGATGATGATAACGACTGTACATGGGAGGTGGAAGAGAGGATGAAAGCAGCTCATCCTGAACTCTTCAAGGTATGGCCCTAAGGTGTCGTGTCATTTAACGACATTGTAACTTGTTCTAGTTTTAGAATTCTGCATGCTAAGCTACAATTGGATACATGGTTTGTTGATTGCTATGGATGGTAGGCATGCAGAATAGTCTTTGATAGCTCTGTTTGTTTGGAATTTCAGGGGCGAAATTCCTAAGGGGGAAAGAATGTAACGACCCGTATTTTTACGGATCGAAACGTCGTAAAACAATTGACATTTGGTCGCATTGTTGATGAGTCGTCCAGAGTCTAAGTCTTAGGTCGTATGAGCGTTTGGAGCGACCTAAGGAAGTGGGCGAGTTAAGGAGTAGTCGACCTAGTGGAGTGGAGCGACCTAAGGATTGGAACGACCTAAGAAGTTAGGTCGTATAATAGTTAGGTCGTATAGAAGATAGGTCATGTAGTAGCTTAGGTCGTGGGATAGGTTAGGTCGAGTGAGCGACCTAAGAAAGTTAGCGACCTATAGAATTAGGCGACCTAAGAAAGTTAGCGACCTATAGAATTAGGCGACCTAAGAGAGTTAGCGACCTATAGGAAGTTGCCGACCTAAGAAAGTTAGCGACCTAGTGGTTAGCGACCTAGTGGTTAGCAAGTTAGCGTAGTTAGGTCGTAGACGACCTAAGATGTTAAGTCGTATCCTAGCTAAGAGTTAGGTCGTGAGTTCTGTGTAGAGTTAGGTCGTAGGCGACCTAAGATAGTTAGGTCGCGTGTGTGTTAGGTCGCAAGGAAGCGCATGTGCGCTAGGTCGTAGGTCGCTTGGGTGCGCTGATGCGCTAAGTCGTTAGGTCGTATGTTGGGGATCTGTTAGGTCGTGGAGGCGCTTATGTGTTAAGTCGTTAGGTCGCTAAGCGCTTAAGTGTTAGGTCGTAGGCTGGTATTGTTAAGTCGTGGGCTTTTTAGGTCGTGGGGTTTTAGGTCGTAAGTCGTGGACGACCTAACTCCGAGTGAGCGACCTAAGGGGGATTTCAGCCTATAAATAGGAGGGGTTTTCTCCATTTTTGGGATCCGGATTTTGAAGCGACGAAGTGCTGCCATTTTGAGAGCTCGACTTCTACACTTCTTCACTTCTTTCCTCCACTCTAATCTAGTGATTCCTTCCATCCATATCGAAGATCGAAGAGCTTAGATTGAAGATCTACATTCTTCGAAGAGAGATTTCATCGTTTAAAGCGGATTCGTGATAGATCGAGTTAGATCCTTCGCTGTCCAGATCTGAAGTGTGTTGCTTTTGGGTTGTTTAGGTGATTTGGTGAGTGGTGATTATCTCTCACACGGATCCAAAGGAGTATATCGGATCGTTGGCTTGATTTTGTGTTAAAGTAGTGATTTCCATGCATTTTCTTAATCCTAAGTATAGATCCATATAGATCCATTGTTCATGATGATTTGACAACCATATTACTACATGTTAACCTATGCAAGTTCATTCATCAAGGTTATAGAGATATTGCTCATGTTTTCATGCTTGTTAGACTTTTGACTCTTTATTTACGGAAATGCCATTATTGTTATAATTGTCTATTTAGATCATATTTGAATGCTTGATTATTTGGATAAATGTTTGACTTCATTGACTGCTATGAATTAGATGATTGATGGTTTGATTTAGACAAGATGGTCGAAGATGATTCAAAAGCTAAGGGAAAGGCTCTTGAATTGGAAAAGCTGCTCGTGGCATATGTGGCGGATGATGAAGCTCATATGGATAGATTTGATGATGATGTTGAGATGAAGCTTTGCTATGATGATGATGAGGCGAAGCATGATGTGAGATAGCCTTGGTCTAATCCAGACGGGATCATTCCAAGCATGTTGATAACTCGGTGAAATGGTTCGAGTTAGAGGATAATGGTTTGCTCGAGAGGCGCTTGAGCTAGTATGGAAATAGTCGTCGAGGAGGATGACTAGAAGGCTGAGATCTCATCGTTGTTGAAGGTTCTAGCATGCTCAAAGCAAGAGTACGTTGGGCAGATTCGATAGTCCCTGAAGGCTAATGATTGATAGTCAAGTACTCTGGGCAGATTCGATAGTCCTAGGCACGGGTCACGATGACGTGCGGAGTTATGTCTAGAACCGGGGTTTCCATTAGCCCTTGACGGACGGCTGAAAGAATGTGACGGTCATTCAATTAACGATGATATCGAAGCAATGATAACAGTGATAGCCAGAGTCATGGATGTTTGGTTGTATCGTCATTCGGTCTCAAGAGCGGTATTTTCTGGGTGCTTATCTGATCTTGGTTTAGGCCTTGGGGGTTTGTACTTGGAAAACATCGCCCTTGACTCGAGTGATAATTGCTTTACTTTAAATTGTATGCTCTGCTATGTTTGCTTCTGCTTAGTGTGTGTCTGGGGGCTATCACTGTAGAAAGAGGTGGAGTGGGAGGGTTGTATTCCTATTCCTTTTCCTTTATGCTCTTTTGGTATGTTGTTAGTTAATTTACTGCTCACTAAGACTGTTGTCTGACTCAAGGCTTTATGTTTTAACTCTTATTACCTTGGGCTGTTCGTCCATTTTGGGACGGGCAGACTAGGTAGCAGGTGACAGGTGCTGTTCTTGCTTCCCACGATGCTGATGTTGAAGACGAGCTGGAGGCTTGCATATTATCTTCTTACTATATGTACTGGATGTTCCGCTGTTTGTTATTCTCTGAGTGTCATGTAGTGAGGCTTGATGTATTGACTATTCAGATGTTTGTATTCAACTATTATGAAGTTTTATTGATGAGATTCTATTTCTGTGAAGCTTCACTATATATATATTCTATTGTATTTTGTCCATGCGCTGTGAGTAATACGATAGATTCTGCTGTTTTAATTTACCCTGGCAATCGTCCATGGTCGCCTGGCACACTTTACAGCGCACTTTCTCTAGGTTCAGTGCAGGGGTCATGGGCGGTCGTCACAAAGACGTAGATAATCTCACTACGAGTTATGAATTTTATAAGAATTTGGATTAAAATATTAATTAAAAAATATTAATCGCTTTACTAACTACCTTAATTAACAAAATCCTTCTTCCCCAAGTTCCTTCTACTATGCACACACAAAACGTGCACACCCGGGCCATGCACTTATCTCCTCTTTACTCTTTCCATGTTCTATGAAATCATATGCCGTCAGTTGCGATGAATTTCTCTTTGCGTTGTCTCCATGATGGACACCACCATGTCAAGCTCGATTACTCGGATAAAAGTGCGACCTGCTCCTCGACTAGGCAACTTCGAAATGTCGCGTTTTGTAATTGATTACCGCACCTCCCCAAACTACTCCCATATACTTGCCTTCGCAAGAGAAGTTCAATGCCACACTCTCCATAGCCTAACGCTGCCTACATCGCCACCATACCAAAACCCTAGTTCCGCCTACTAATGTCAATCATCCACAACCATAACCGCACATATCACCGACCACACGGATTGGAAGCTCTCGTCGATACGAGTGCAACGAATCCAACATCGATAATTTTAGTTAACTACAATTCCGAATTTAATTACTTGAAAGTGGCGGCTGTGTTTATTCTTGATTTCGTTTGTTCACAAAAGAAGGAAATGAAGAAAGAAAGTTAGGTATGGGGTTATTTATAATATAAAATATATTATATTTAATTTCGCTAATTAATCGTTATACACCTTGAGCTCGTATGATCGCATAGGACGTCATATCTCTACGAAACTTGTCGATGCTTATTATTCTGATCCCAATGATACTAGATTCGTCAAAATTCGAGACAGTGCCCAGAGATGATAATTTCACGTGTTTCGAGAATGTTTATCGATAAAACAATTTTCGATCACATTATCGATATTTATTCGAATTATTTATTTTTAAACTTTTTTCTAAAACAAGTTCACTATCATTAATTATTATTTAAAAGGGGTTAACAAGGTTATTAAATCAATTTAATGACATTTATCCAATATTTAAATATTTAAATAATTCAGATATTTAAACACGAAGTGTATGAAATTCCAAGTCGTTACATTACACCACCTCTAATGCCAACCGCATTTGCTGGAAATGTTCGTGGGCGGTGGAACATCTTATGTGGCAGCCAAATATTCTCTGAACCAAATCGAACATCTTAGACTGCCCATCCGAAGTCTCTTGTGTACTCCGTTTGTTCATACTGATAGCCCAACGAAGATATATTAGCGACTGGCAATAGAATAAATCAAATTTCAAAGGACAAGTGGTGTATGTATTACTATATGATAGAAAAATACAAGTATGCTCTCTCAATGTATCTCCTTCCATCGGATTTTTTACCTCAATTTGGTCGATTTGGCCCTAAGTGTTGAACCTATGCTCTGATACCAAGTGTAACAGCCCGTCCTTCGTAGTACCCTAAAATTAGCATCGAATAGCAACATCTGAATTCCAAATACCATAAAAGACAAATTAGGATAGAAAATTAAAAACAAGCATTATGTTAAGGTATATCGACAAAATCTCACAATATAATAATAACGTATGATATACTGAATATACATGATCAAAATAGGATGAACACTATATAAGAGACTATACTAGTGGAAGTAACTGATAAATAAATATCAATACAGGAAGTCAAAATAGAATATCTAATACAACAAGTCTTATATACAAATAACATATCTGTTATGTACTACTACAATATCAAGTATATATCCAAAGCATCGTCTCAGCCTCCAAAGCTCCAATCACACAACTTTGATAATGTATCCCAAAAAAAACTTGACTCGAAAACCACTCAATCGAGTACCCAAGAGTTATCATGACTTAAACAAACAAAGACAGAACAGGAGTCAGACATAAAGCCTAGTGTGGGGAAACTATCTCAAAATACTATATATCAAAACTATATACATACATAAAATAGGAAGCTACTAAGGTACAACTGGTCCTCTACACAAACGTGGCTTAAGGATAATCCAGGCTGCCCACAAATAAGTAAAGTAAACTCATCTTAAAGGTAGGGAATCATACCATAACTTGCTCTTTCCCTGTAATCAACGAGTCAATGCAACTAATATAATGTGATTGAACTGTAACAGCATATTACGTTAGTTATAACCTAATTTACCAATTCAAGAGTAATATAGATATCACAACATAAATCTAACACACAATATTCAACATAATAACCAACCAATATAACACATTAAATCATAATGATAAGAAACACACAAAGAATAAGTTATACCCATCATTGCTGATAGCTGGAGTCTCCTACAAACACCAATCAATTCAATGATCCTGATCTAGGATCTAAAAAAATAGAACCAATACCAAATTATACTATAGAAATCACTCACAATCCAATGATTCATATCGATGGTCCAGAATAAATAGAGTTAGTATCGAATTATACTATAGACCCTGAGCCGCATCCTCTTGATCAAACTGGTGTAGATCTCATCGTATCTCTCATCGAGCATAAGTGATATATAATCTAATCTTGGTATTTGAAACTTATGTGGGTCCCATCATGTCCCTCGTCGAGTATAGATGGTATCTAAACCACTTGTGCAACTCATTGAGCATAGGCGATATCTAATCCACTTGTTGATCTCACCGTATCTCTCATCGAGCATAAGTGATATCTAATCCACTTGTGGATCTCACCATGTCCCTCATCGAGCATAGGTGATATCTAATCCACTTATGGACCACACGGTGTATCTCATCAACCATAGGTGATATATGATAAAATATAACGTCATGTATTCCAATACGCCTACCATAAACGAAGACTAATATCACGTCATCGTCTACCTATAAGTATGATTACTACTGAAAGACCAGTAATATGTACGGCCGCTAATATAAGGCCAATACAACGTACAGTCGCTAATATAAGACCGATACTAGGCATGGTCACTAATATAAGACTGATACCATTAATCAAAGCATATCTACCCAATGTCAGAGCCAAGGCGAACAGACAAACTTTGTTAGCGCACATGCTCAGTAAATGTAACCGTGCAACCAATCACTACATCGATATCATATCCGATTATTATCGATTGCACACATATCACTAGAGCTATAAATTCCCAAATGTCCAAATACAGTCTAAGCACATACCACGTCATATATAATCTCACTACGAGTGCAACCGTGAAGACCGCATCTCGATTAGACCCCGTATGCAAGAGATATGAATTAAATGCAAAACGAGATAATCAATTTATTAATAAATTATAATTAACTAATTAATTACCCCATTTACACTAATTTCTCTTATCCCCTTAATATCCTAACACTCTTGCACACACACAAACCCATATCTACTTCCTTCTCTCATCGATTTCTCTACCAACACACCACAAATCCACGCATCGATGGTTGCAACGAGCTCTTTGCGACGGAACCAAGCTTGTGAACTCTGATGGCCCCATATGAATCACGAAGCTATCCATTCGATCTCTCATTGTCATGACTCTCCTACGACGGTGGAAGTGTCGACGAATGGTGCAAGGAGAAGCATGTTGCAAAGAGAAACGCGATTGCGTCCTCTATTCTGCCTAACTCCCTCTCAACTACTTCCACGCCTCAACCCTAGCTGACGTCAAAATAATAGGGTTTGTCCATTCTTCACCACACCAACAAACGTTACCCGAGATGTGATGCCCTCTTCCTCACGAGTCCAACGGATCTAACCTCATCGTCTCTCGTAGCGCAAAGCTCCCTCAATAAGCGTACACCCGACATCCATTAACGCATAAATGAGGAAGAAAGAAAAGAGGGTAAAAAGATGAGAAGTGAAATTAAATATATGAGTGGATGAGTTTATATAATATAATATATATTATATTTAGTTTCTTAATTAAATCACCATACATTTCGATCTAATACAATCACACTATTCATCGGATCATCACAAAACTCGTCGATGCATACCACCTCATTATTCTGGTCCCGATGGTATAAATTTCGTCGCCATCCGAGACATCGCTTCTTGATGATAATTACACGCATTTCGAGTTCGTTTGGCCATCAGGCCGTCGAATTACAAAAAATTTCAACCGTACGTCTCATAATGAAGTCCTCGTCGCAGAACCATAAGCCATCAGCTGAAATACCACTAGACCCAACTATACACGTATTTTTATAAAATACGTACAACAATACGTAAACCATAAAAATACCATGACTCACAATATAGAAATATATATACAGGAGTCCTAATTTGACTGTATACGAAAAATTAGATTTTAGACCTTTAATCATTTAACAATTCAATACTTAAACTTAATTATTTAAATATCTAGTCATTAAATTATGGGTTTGCACAATGATGAAGGTTCGACAAAGACATTGGTCTTTAGGCCGCATAGTATGGACCAGAAACTTTTCCATGAACTTCTTCGCTAACTGATCAAAGGATGATATGGACCTCGGCAAGAGCCGAGTGAACCACATCGTAGCAACTCCGTCTAAGATATATAGGAAAGTACCTACATCTGACACCATCTGTAGCTCGGACACCTTTAACCGATTCTTCCTTGGACAAGTAGTTACATTATAAGATGATATAGTTGACATTACAAACTTCTTCGGATGACTTTCCTGTAGAATGTTATTGGTGAGTGGGATCCGATTAGGCGCTCGTTATTTCTTCTACGTTGATTTTCATTCAGCAACCTCTTTACCATATATGCTATATACTCCTTGCCGGTTTGGACAGTTAGATGATGAACCCCGGGCACAACCGTGAGTGTTTGACTATGCAAATGCTCTCGGTTTGTAGCATGATGTCTATGCTCTCCTGTCTTTGGGACAGCCATTCATCCAAACCCTCTTTAACGCCTTGCTGCTTCTGCGGCATTCGCCTGAATACTAGCGGTTTGGGTACTAGTATCCTGTCCTACGTCATTGCCTGCATCCTATAGATCATCCTCACTGCCAGACAAGTTCAAGGCCTCACGATGATTGTTTATTTCCACCTTCATGAATCAACTTGGTACCGACTTAATTGTCATTCGCCAGAATTCCATTATCTCCTTCGCTTTGTTTCCTCGACGCTCCAGCAACCTTCCCCCTTATTTTTTGCTTACCATCCCTTCGATTCTGAGCTGAAGAAGATGAACTTTACTCCTCAGACTCTGAAGATGATGAATCTTTGTGGCTTCTCCTACGCCTTTGGGCTCACGAACATCATAGCAAAGTTCTTTTTTCCTTTAAAAATAGCATTTTGGCTCTCCTATATCTTTCTATTTATCTCAGCCGATATGTTAACCAATTCGGCCTTTGTCGCCATCTCCCGTTGAGATGAAACTCCTGGTAAAGCACTCAAATGTTGAGTGGTCTCTTCATTATGTTGAGAGTCTTCTTCATCACCTCCAGTAGCAATCCAAACTTAGAAGCACCTTTCCTAGGGGTCATTTCTTTCAGATCTGATGTAGATTCGTCTTTCAAATCCAAATAACTTCAGATCTACAGCAAACACTCTTATATTTATCTTCTGGATACTTCAAATCAAAAATTCTAAGCTAGATCTATACTTGAGAATCCCGTCTCTTAGCGAAAGCATCGAAAATGTTGGGCTAAAAATTGACTCAATACCCAAGTGAATCAAAAATGAGAATTAGCAAAGTAAAACAAGATGAAGCAGCTTGAACACACAGATTTTTATAGTGGTTGGACTCCAAATCACTACATACGTCCATGTAATTTTATTTCAAGGATTTCTACACGAATACAAACAAGTTACCATGATTCAGATCTAGAAAAAAAAGTAAATCCGAGTTTGGCAGCAATTCATGGCCAAAAGAGAGTATGGAAGAGAATAAGAGCCACAAAGTTCTTTCTACGTTGCTCCAACATCAATATTTATAGGCCAATCCATCTGTTGAGTCGCCATCTCGCGGAAGACCAATCAGGATTATATAAAAAAATTTACAAACAAGTTTATGAGGCCCGAAACGAGAGGCCCAGTCAGCATTATATAAAAAAATTAGGTTAAAAAGTAGGAATTTAAAAGTTCCCAATATCATTTTCCTCCATGCCTACCTAGCAAATTGCCCAAATTTCATTCGGGCCTATAGAATTTTCCTATTTTGTTTTACACGTGTTGCCTGTCATTGACCCCGCTGTCACCATTTTCAATCATTGTTATTTTGGCCGAAAGATGTCACATTGTGGTTGTTTACATATTATACGATATATCGACATCAACTTGGCTTATCAGCAAATAAAATATCAGAGCCGTAGGGCGCGGACAAAATAAACTTATCATATATCAACTTTGCAAGACTTGTGTGCACGGCTTCTCGTGAATTTTACACGACAATTGAAATCAGAACATACTCAAAATCATGAACTTTTAATCACTCGAACGTTTGGTGTCATTTAACAGAAAACTGAGTAGAATCTCGTTAAATCTCTGAGGATGTTCAGCGTTTGGTACATGTCCAGTGTTTTTCACTATCTCAATTCTCACGTTCTCTCCAAGCCGCCTGCAAATTTGTATAACATAATCCATAATAATTTTTTCCAGGGACATCACTTTAGGAATTATAACAAAGAGAAGTTTTGTCAAACAACATTGTCTAATGCACTTTTCCTAAACTGGAAAATAGGCACAATGATAAACTTTGAAAAAAATTTAAGTTGAAGACAACAAGTTTCATTTTTGGACTGAAGAACAAATTTTGAAAAAAATCAGACTGAAGGACAATGTTAATTATAGTTACCATTTTGTAGTGTAAAACTGAATATAAACATTGCACTTCAGCCTGCTTTTTTTTTTCAAAGTTTGTCTTTCGACTCAAAAATTAGATTTGTCTTCCTTCAAACTAATTTTTTTTTTAAAGTTTGTCTTTCTTCCTAATTTTCTTTTTCTAAAACAACTTTCACATAACATTACTATAATTATTTTTAGTGAAAATTTGCAGTTTTTCACTGCAAATATTTGAACTTTTTTCACCAAATATTTGCAATTAAAACTGTAAAGTTTTGAACGTAAATATTTACAGTTTTCAAAGCAAGCATTTCCGTTTTTAATGTATATATTTGCAAAAAAATTATAAATATTTGCATTATAAATTACAAAATTGATGAAAATAAACACAAGGACAAATTTTAAAAAAAACTTAAACTGAAAGTCAATAGATTTTTTCTAGTGGAAATTAGCCACAAGGGCCTCTTTATCAAGTGCAATTAGTTTCTAGGACACACAACTGAAATAATTACTTTTAAGAACAAAATGCAAAATAATTAGTTTTTAAGACCTAAAAACCTATGAAATTATGTCCTTGAAAGTAATTGAACTGCTGACTTTATCCTTAAAAGTAATTATTCTGCTGACTTTGGCTTTGAAATTAATTTATGTGGATGTGTGTCCTAGAAACTAATTTGACTGCAAAGTTTGTCCTTCTGGTGAAATGCCCCTCTTTTCTATTTGTTTTTTACCAAAGAACATTGCTAATTATAACTAACATTCTGTATTATATAAACTAATTATAACAGTAGTTATAACTAGCCTTTGGTATATCGTAAAAATTGAATATAATACTAGTTACAATCAACATTCCATCATTCAACTCAAAAAATAAAACTTGATGGCCTTTAACTTAGTTTTTTTTTTCAAAATCCGTTCTTCTTTCTACCCATTTTTCAAGTTTTCATTGAAAATAATCAGAGAGGTGGTTTTTTTCTAGAAATTTGTTTTTTAAATAAGGCAATATTAACTTACTTCTGAATCTCATATGCTTTGTTCAGTGGGAAGATACGGTCATGTTCTCCCCAAACAATTAAAACATCCTACAAATCATAAATAAATAAATAAATAATCAAGAAATTTATGGTCAACTAATATATGATAGCAGCTGCTGGTACTACTGTACATTACCTGAGGAAGAGGAGTAAGCTGAAACTCTTTGCTGCCAAGATAGAGGCCCTCGATAAGCTCGGTTTTCTCTTTCACATTATCACTGTAAATGTTCTGCATCATTGCAAATAACATCCATTGCAAAATTGGATATTAACGTGATTAGTATTTATTCAGTAAGTTGAAATTAGTCTATTCAAATCTAGACAAAGACTAATTACGTAGCAGTAAAGGCATCTTCAACCGCTTCTTGGAAAAAAATCATAACGGTAAGATGTTCATTTAATGTGCACCTAGCATGAGCGTATATTAAATGGACGTCCAGCGGCGTCATTAAATGAGCGTCTAAAGCTCATATGCTCATTTAATGGACGCTAACAAATTTAAGTGTTCATTAAATGGACGTTTAACATTAGATGTCCATTAAATTGGCGCTCAGTTCTATTCAGTTTCCTTAGTTGAAAAATCCAAGGACGCATACCCAGACGAAAACTAAGTTCCCATTCACGACCCATGTAACAAGCTACACCAAGGAACAACCTGAAGGTTGTTGTTGCATCCCCTCCCTAATTGTTACCCCAGAATGGAGCGTTGGTGGAGTTGCTCTAAACATATGCTTCGATTTGTGAATAATTCATGCTTATGAAGTTACACTACAATCTTCCAATTATAGACTTTTACCTTAATTGCATAAAATAAGACAGCTTTATAAACTCAAAAGGAAATTGATCTTTAGGTATTCAAATTATTAGTTTTCAATAAAAGCCATGTTCTTGTATGGATGGACATGCTGGAATCTGAATATCTCTTATGACCTACAAACATAATAATTGGTGGTTAAATTTCTTTTCATCTTTCTCTAACCAAATGAATGCAATTGTGAAAGAGTGCTCCAGGCCAATTTGGAGTCTTGCATGAAATTTAAAGGACAAGTCTTTAGTAAAAAAGGGATAAACACCTCTCTCCCCATTTTACCAGTCTCACTGCCCCAAGTTCATCTCAGTCGTTCATTTTTGTATCAATACATTATTTTAGTAGTATGATGTCATCCAATCAACAATTATACCATGTGATGTAAAGTTGGAAAGCGCATGGAGATGGCGAATATGGGGCAGAGGTATCGAGCCGATAAAAAAGAGCTTATTTATTACTACAGTGGACAAGCCAGTTATTAGCAAGAGGAGTTAGCTGACCCTTCTCAAACTAACAACTCTGCCCCCTCTGCAATTTGAATATAAACACAAAAACAAAATGATATTAATTTTTCGAACAATCATTTTGACAAAATCTCAAGCTATTAGAACTTTATTCTACTGTATGTTTCCTATCCACATTTAGGATTGCAATTACATTGTGGATTGGATAAAATTTTGAAGTGATACGATGTTGAAATGAAAAAGTTCGTGAATGCATGTATGCTATTTTCTTGTTGATCTTGATGTCTATCTAACCCTGGATATGTATTTTAATATACAAGTGAACGAGACAAGCGGCAAAAATATAAAAGATTGCTGGTAATTTTTCCATACAAGTAGGTAGTTGCTATTCTGATATTGATGCTCAACTGCCTATCTACCACTACCAAGAAAACCAAGCGTAAGGGCCCTATCAAAATAATTTCCATTCTGACATACTTTCTGTCACAAGTCCTGTTATGCAAGTCTCAATTGATATTGATGTCTATCAACTAATTAATGAACCAACAATTGAAATTAAATTGTTCACAATTTGTTTTGTTCCTTTCACAAATCAATTAATTCAAGACGTAAATTTGTAAAACTTCAATTGTGACAACTTTAAGTAGCATATATGTCTAGGAGAAAAACAATAATAAGCCTATTAAATGCATTGTCACGAGAATCAAATACACTGTTATAAGAGCAAAGTCACCAATGAAGTCTGTCAAACAAGCCATAGAGCATACAGAAGTGGCTTGTTTAGTATATTTAACAAGCCGGCAGGTTGTTAAAATGATATTGTGATAGCCGTTCTAAGTTAATTCTCTTTATAATGGCATTGTGAAAACCGTTTTAGTGTTATATGCTTAAAACTGCTTTTCCAAAGCCGTTTTAATTCAATTCATGAACGATGAGAGTACAAAACGGTTTTGTGAAAGCATTTTTAAGCATACAATGACAATAGAAAAGCTTTCAGAAAATCCTTTTAAAGTTGCTTTTATTATTTAGAGGATATAAATTTTGATTTATTTTATTAGTTTTTAACGTGCAAAGTATAGCTACGATAATCCTTATATAGACCAAACGTGCCAACCTAAATTGTAATATTTCCAAGTTAATTTATAGCATATATTTAAATCATGGATTTTTTAACCCAGACCAAACATCTGACTAATGGACCAAAACATTTATGTTAGGGGCAATGTGAATTAAATGTTCATAGGTTTTTTTTTTCTTCTTGCCAGAAACCAGTTGATTCAAAGTGTAAATATGTAAAAAATCAGTTTCAACAATTTAAACTGGCACACATAATTAGTAACAAAATAATAATAATAATAATAAATAAATAAAAATAAAGAAGCAGCATAATCCCAACAAACGTATTGTTGTCACAATCCTGATAAAGTGAGTTTGACAATCCATTCAAACTAAGCAAACACATGAATATCCCGAATTTATTCCATAATTTATTAATGATTCAAAGAAGCAAAAATTGAAAGTTCTTAAAGAAACCCAAAATTAGGATTCAACTACAGTCTGAGCATAATTATAAACCTATCAAATGCACTGTTAATTTTCACAATCATGATAAACTGACCTTGGCGGTTCAAAACCAAGCTTGTAAAAACCCAAAATTGTTTGACAACACAAACTGAAATCATGGTTTCAAACTTCTTTTTTGTCCAAAGAAAAAAAAGTATATACAAGAAAAGTTCCAAAAGAACAAACAAAATTCTGATTCAGAAATCCATACCTTGAGCACATCCTTTAAAATAAATTCTGGCACAAACAATGGCTGTCTATAAACAGCAAGTCCGACCAACTTCCTGACCATCTTCGTGCTCCTCGGCATCATCAGCTCGACCGTACTCTGGACCCCACCCGCTCTCTCCACCAGCATTCTGTCGTCCTCCTCCCCTTTCATCAGATCCGAACTCGCAATCACAACCCTCCTAATCCTCTCCACCCCGCACATCTTCGCCATATGGTACGCCACGAAACCGCCATAGCTGGTCCCCACAACATCAAAATAAGTTCCACTCGGTACAATCGTTTCCATGAGCTTACAGATCGACTCCGCCTGGAACAGATCGGAGCGATTCGGTGAGGAGGTGGTGGATCCGCCGAAGAAGATCAGATCAGGGATGACGAGGTTGAAGTGCCTGGAAAGAGGCCCTACCTGGTGACGCCACTGCCACGTGGCCGTGGGACCGAATCCGTGGATTAGGGCTAGGTTGGGACGTTCGGGGTCGGGGTTGGTTGGGGCCCAGTAGTGGATGGTGGTGTGCTGATCGACAGCGATGGATGACTGGGATAGGTTGGCGGCGGCGAAGGAGCGGCGGATGAAGGAGTTGAGGAGTTTGACAATCATTGATTGATGGTCGTATTTGTAATTTTGGGGAGAGTGAGGGGCTGTTCGATATTTTGCGAGTGCTTTTTGGAGGGAGAGTAGATTGAGGTATTTTATATTGACGAAGGCAGATATATTGCCACGTTGACTAAGGTACTCTTTGTGTGCGGGTTAACATTTCGCTTGGTGGGTGAAAATAAAAGTTAACTGATTTCCGGAAGTCTATATTGGTAAAGAAGCTGGGCGAAACTTTTATATTATTTACTTCTTTTTTTAATTCTTTTTATGAGATATAAATTGTAAAATCCAAATACCAAAAAAAAAAAAGTACACTAGAAAATGTGGATCATTTTATTTAGCCACAAGCATCCATGTCAAGAATGGACACAATCTTTGATCCAAGGTTTCCTTGAGGCTTGTTACAAGGTAGGAGGAATGAAAGGTAGAGATGGAACAAGAAGTCCATAAAGTATTGACCAACACATCAAGTATAATGTTTTACTAACTAAGTTCAATAACCTTGCTAAAAACCATAGAGAATCTCATAAAATGTTGATGATTTCAATTTGAGAATTGTTACAACCGTTGGAAGAGACACGAGTTGTGTAATAAAATCATATTTAATTTTGTTATTTTGTTTTATTTAATTAATCAATATTACTTAAGTATAATATGTGTATATGTGTAAATATATCGTGTATATATCCACACATGAATTAATGATAACGGGTATAACTTGATGACATAATAAATAATAACATGGCTAATTTATACATATGTGGATATTGAGATTTATATCTACCATGTATATATTAACCATACACACACAAATAGATACGCGCGTGCGCGTACGCACACACATATATAATAAAATTTGATTTAAAATATCTAACATAGTTTGACTAGGTGAAAATTTTAAATTCAAAATTCAAAAGTTAAAAATATCTAAAGTTTGACTAATTCAAAAAAAATTAAATTCAAATTTAACGATAAAGCATCTAAGTTTAACTTGGTAAAATATATTCAAATTCAAATTTATATCTAAGTTATTAATCAAAAATATCCTTAATTAATTATGTGTTAATATTATAATGTATACATGTACAAAATAATAGAGCCAAAAATAATTTTATTAATTTTAAAATATATTTATACATATTAAAAAAACCATTTAGATATATGTAAATGGCTAAATGCATTTATGTGTGTGTGTAACAAAATAAATAAATGTATACAAACGTACATATATATAATTCTTTCGGTTAGAAAAAAAATTATTTTTATTTTTGCAAAACCCAAAAGTTAATATAATATATACATATACATATACATACATACATACATATACATATACATATATAATATTAAATGTAAATAGCATAATAAATAATGATTTAAATAAATAAATAAATAAAAATACACACACACACACACATATATCCTTTGGCCAATTTTTTTAAATTATTTACAAAATAATCAAATGTGTTTTTATATAAATTAATTTTTAAATATAGTATTAATGTGTTTTATGTTTTAAAATTAAGAAATAATTATTTAAAAATTACTAAAATTATGTATTATGTTCGGAAAACTATTACATACATATTATAACATATATGTGGTTGAATTATAATTATATATATAATTAATTCTTTACTATTAAGGTAATTGAATTAGATCATTTAATTTAATTGTTTAAATGGTTAAAATTAATTATAAATAATGGTGAAGCAATAATATTATATCTCGTATAATCACTTTGTACAATCAACAACTACTCAACATCGATGTCTCATCAATGCTCGAATCCATGCCACTCGGTGCGGCCACAATACTATACCATCTTTGTAAGGTCTGTAGTAAACGGATCGCTCCGTACGATCCAAGTTAGTGTCCTCACATACTCCTTCATTATGAGCATATATAAAAACCTTCAAGTTATCAACAATCCCTTAGCATATGTTCCGATAGTAGAACCACCTCCTTGTTCCATTACACAAGTTCACTCCATATCAAACCGCTTGGATGATTCCCAAATGCTCTACACTTTACCTCGGAGTACATACCAAAATTTCTCCGAAGTCTCTACACCATGCTATAAAGTCATCTCATGTTGTGCCCAAAGTAACTCCAACGTTGCCTCAATGTTTTTAGTCATGTGATTCGTGGAACCGGGCCGGTCAGAAGCAAGTAAATTGGATAGATTTCAAAAAACAATCTCTAACTTAGATCTTATTGGGCTTTTGAAACCTAAATTAATTTTGGATCGTATAAATTAGATCTAAATACAATCTTATTTTATTTAGTTCATTGATTTAATTAAATAGTAAACTTAAATTTGAGTATATCTAAACATTCTAATGTGTGTATCATTCACGTGCAACATATATGTATTGCGTACATGGTTAATGTGAAAGTTTTCTATTATTTACTATTTCTTTTGATTCTTTTTATGCCATTTCAATCTTATTTGTATATTATTGTATTTTATGCAATCGAAATTTATAGATGATATAAATTGTAAAATCTAAACACGAAATAAAACTTTATTTTTCTAAAATTACGCTAAAAATGCAAATCATTTTCTTTAGCCACAAGCGTCCATATCAAGAATGGGAATAATCTTTGATCCAAGATTTCCTTGAGGCTTGTTATAAGCTAGGAGGAATGAATGGTAGAGATAGAGCCAGACGTCCACAAAGTATAGACCAATACATCAAGCATAATGTTTTACTAAGTTCAACATCCTTGCTAAAAAGCATAAAGAATTTCATAAAATGTTGCTGACTCCAATTTGAGAATTGTTGCAAATGATAATCAATTTTGGTAGGGACATGTAACGTCCCCTTTTTCAGACCTGAAAATTTGCACAAATTATGCTGAAATCATCCTTAATATTATTTTTCAAGAAAAAAATGAGTTCAGTTATTGTATCATTAACATTAACAGTATAAGAATTTACAAGAAAATTCAAAACCAAATTCATTTCTCTATTTTCAGATTTGTTGTATATTTTCTACATAACCCAATGATTGCACGGTTCAGATAACATATAATAAATACAAATATGATATATAAGGGAATGCCCATTTATCGACATTATCAAATTTGCTCTACTAGAGAAATCCACATTAAGGTATGATGATATTTCATAACACAATAGTTATTTGTAACCTAGATGGCATTACATTACCTGTTAAGATGCATAGTGCATAACACAATAGTTATTGGGACGTTTTTGTAAACATCATTGAAGGTTTCAAAATTCACTTCCGCCCCACTTATAAACAAGTATCACGAAACACTCATGTCAAATTTTCCAATAAAAATGCACATTTTAAATTGCACATATTTGTGGTTAAAATTGTAAATAGTTGCATCGTATATTGCAAATATTTGCAATTCTAACTGTACATTTTCATAAAATGAAAATTTGTACTCCACTTCAAGAATATTCATTCTACATTTTAAAAATTTATAGTTCACACTACAAATATTTATTTTACAAATAGGTGCATTTTAAACTGCACGTATTTACATTTTAAACTATAAATATTTGGAATTCTAACTGTAAATATTTATAGTTTAAAATGCACATTTTCCACAGAACCTTTGACAGGGGTATTTCGTGAAACTTGTTTTGAGAAGAGTGTTTTAGGTATTAAGTTTGAAAATAAGGGACGGATCCTAATTTTCATATAGTTGTATTATGCATCATTATTGGTTTAGTTTTTCATTCCAACAACACCTCAATGCTAAGAAGTTGGTTTCGATGCAAAGGTTAGTCCTATAGTTTAAAAGTAAATTCAAGATTGAGAGACAAAAAGTAAAAAATGAAAATAATAGTAAAGAACCATATGTTTATAGTGGTTCGGGATTTACCTTACGTCCACCATCGCCTATTGTTTTATTACTTTCAACCGAAAAACCTAAAATTTGGTAGCATGTTATTTTTGCTTATATTGCTTGTTGTTGCTTGATGATTGATTGTTGGTGTTTTTCATTGCTTTGTATGCTTTTTGTTCCTTGTTGATTGGGTGTACCGGCACACGTGTGAGCATCACGTGAGGCGAGAGGGTTGGTTGAGTTCAATTGGGGAAGGGGGGTTATTACATTTGATACTCATTTTTCTCATATTGGAAAAGTGTCTCAACTACGAGTACCTCGAGACCTAATTCATCTATCTTTGAAAAATCGAGTATAATTGATGTCCCATCAATTAATATAAATATTTAAATTATTCATTTAAATATCCAGTTGTTAAATTTGTAGGTTGTTACATGAAGTCAATTTATAAATGACCAAAAGTATAACTTTTGAAGATAATGGAATCAGGATCCAAAAAATATTTCATAGCATCAGAAAATTTTGAGAAATGCAAAGTAACATATTTAAAGTCAATGATTGGAGAAATGCATTTTTGCGCCCGTTTTCATGGGTCAAGGCCCAATAATATATTGCATCAAATAGTAGGTAAGTTAGTAATCTTAAAATGATAAACAATGTTATTCTAACAATAAAACCCTATTTATGATACTTTGAAATTCACACTAGGATCATTGAATGATAATTACATTAATGAATGTTTTGATTCTATAATAGACGAACCAATCTAGCTAAGAATGAAATGAATATGATGACTTCAATGTTCAGACTCAAATGTGTTGTATGAAATTGAATGTGACCATGTTTTTATAAATAGGAACTACACAAAAATAGTGGGAATGTATGTAGTTGATGACTTATTGACTACAGATGAAAGTTGAGTGATTGTACTCACGTCGTTTATTGATCGATGATTGACACCTCAAAGTTAATCATCGAGTACAATAGAGAAAATATGCTCGTTCGAAAGGTGAATAACTTATAATAAAGACTTGAACATGAGTAGCGAGAGGTGCATGGAAAGTGTTGTGTACCGTTAAGCCAAGCATCAAAGCAAATGGTCAAGAACTAACCATATACGAGTAGAAAGGTGGAGGAAATGAAGCAGAGTACCCGAAATTCTCTTCATGCTCCACAAAAATGGTCTTCTTGGGTTAAGCATAGGCAACCATTCGAATGGTCAGTCGAACCATTCGACTGGTTATTGTTCAACTCAAGGCTGAACAATAATAGTCCAATTTAGCCGGTGTTAAGTTGATTAGCTGAAACCAACCAGTCAAAATATAATGGGTTTAGTCAACTAGTTAATTCTAAAATTCAACTGATTCACTATGGTAAACTTTTTAGCTTATGGGACTTTATGATGATGTACGGGAAGCATCGAATGATGTGTTGAAATCTAAGAGGGTAAGTCAGTGATGTTAGATGGTACGTAGATTAGGGGTTATGTTGGTGATGCATTTCAACTCGTATGACAATTCGATAAAGTCATTTGATGATAAGAGTAGACCTTAGGAAAACATGTATATGGTGCTAGGTGATATAGAGGTTTCATTGATGCATGTGATGCATTTTGGTTTGTACGCTGGTTTTGATATAGTTGTTCAGTGGTTTTCGAGATAAGACAACTAAGGTGTTTTATATGTGACTCCATATGATATAGCATGCATATGAAGTGAGTCTGTGTTTCTTATATATATACGACCTATGGGCTTGATATTGCTGGACCATTTTTTATGGGAGGTGAAGATGTCTTGGTCAAGCGCATTCGTGTGACGTTGATTCAGAAACATGAGACATCTAATCTTAGTAATAAGAGCTTCTATGCCTTTGGTACTAGCCATTTGTCCTTGCATGTAACTCAATGTGTAACGATGAGGCATGTGATGTATCGATTCATGTTTGATGTGCTCATAGGTAGTGGGAAGTAGCCTTTGTGCATAATAATATTCGTATTGCATTTATTACCATACTTAGGTGGGCCTTAGCCTTGTCGGGGGGTCCCTGGGGACCATTAGCCTAGAATGTAGTGTTTTCTTTACATTCAAGGTGCCATTGTGATTTTTGTTATTTGATGCACCGATCGCTTAATTATGGCACAGTAGGGTGAAATGTGCTAACTTGTTGGATGCAGGAAAAGATACAGATTGAAGTATGGTTTCATTATCTTGTATGGACACCACTTAGTATATTGCCATGAAATATCTGCATACTAGGCTTTATGTCTGACCCTTTCTAAGTTGTCTCTTTTTTGGTCTATTGTTTGAGTAGGTTGATTGGAGGTCCGAGGCATTGCTAGTTGGGGAAGGTTTTATAATAATAGTTGTGTACATGGCTCATATATATATATATATCTGTGTGTGTGTGTGTGTGTTATCCTTTTACTCTTGTATGTGTATATTGTTTATATTATATTTTATGCATTTCGTTATGAGTTGTTATATACCTATGATAGATAGGCTTCATTTCACTTTAATTTTACCTTGACGAACCATCACTTATGGAATTTATAGATCTTGTTTCCATTTAGCGCTTGGGTTCAAGATTGTACAAATAACGGGATGTTACATGAGCAATCCTTCCTAGTTTGGGTTAAGGGGGCATCATTTCGATCTCATATGTTTTGCATAATTTTCCTTCGAACCAGATCACCTTTCTCAAATATTCACCATTGGATTATTAAATTGTAGAATTGTGACATCCATTGCATTTACTGAATAGTTAATAAGGTAGCTATAGAAAATAATTTCTCGTGTGTTTGGCATAATTTTCCTTTGAACCAGATCACCTTTCTTAAAGAATCACCATTTGATTATTAAATTGTAGAATTGTGACATCCATTGCATTTACTCAATAGTTAATAAGGTAGTTATATCTACCATTAGCCATTTGTAGTGATCCCATAAGGTCAATTCCCCATATGTCGAAGGGCAAGGAGAGCATCATTGACACTAACTTGCTTAGAGGATCTTTTGGTATTTTGGAGAACTAATGAGATTGATCGCATATTTTTACATATTTAATTGGATATTCTTTATGGTCGAACAATAATAGCCTTATTGAATTTTTTTTGCAAAGTTTGAGACCAGCCATAATGGCCTTTATATGTACCTTCATGTGCTTCTTGTAGTGACTCCTAAGCTTGTTCCTTTGTAACACATCGAGAATAAGGAGTATAATATCCTTTTTTGTATAAAACACCATTAACCATGGTAAAACAAGGAGCATTGTATTTGATACAATGAGCCTTACGTGGATCTGTGGAAATACGTTTTTAATCAATTAATGAATGTAAGGAGTCATCAAAGTATATTCTTTTTGGATCGTGGTTGTTGGCTTTCTGCTCTAACTATTAAGCCTTGGTTAGGCATAAACCTTATCTGGCATCTGAATACTCATATTTTCTAGGAATTCCAGTGGTAAGAATTAGTATTCCTCCACTTCCCTTATTTTGGAAAACTTGGCCAAGGTATTGGCTTTAGTGTTTTTATCCCTTAATATGTTTTCTATAGTATATGCTTGAAAGAAAGTAAGAAATTTCCATACCAACTTGAAGTATAGAGCTAACCTTGGGTCTTTAGCTTGGTAATGGATAAAGATTTGGTTGAAAAGTAATTGGGAATCGCCATAGAATTGTACCTTGGTGATACCAATCGAGATTGCCATCTTTATCCCAACAATCAAAGGTTCACATTCGGTCGTATTATTAGTCACCATAAAGTGAATCTTTGTAGCAGAAAAGGCCTTATGGTTACTTGCAGTTATTAACACGTATCCTACCTAAACACCATTTATGTTTAAAGCACTATCTACATAAAAATTCCAACAAAACTTAACATCGACATCGGTGCTTTCTATCTTCAAGAGTTCAACTTCACTTCATGAATATTCAATAATAAAATCAATGAGATTTTTTCCTTTGATAGTAGTTCTTGGAATATAAGTAATATCATATTAGCTTAGCCAGTTTGATTAGTCTTTCTAAATTCTCAGGTTGTTTGGGTCATCAATGGTTGATTAATTAAAACCTTAGTGATATGAGTCTGGAAGACGACCAAAGATTCCTTGCAATGAAAACTAAGAAATATGTTGATTTCACTACCATTGAATAATTCTTCTTAGAAAACTAACAAACTTTTGCTGACATAGTAAACTAGTCATTGAACTCCATTATCCAATCTTTTGCCGAGTTAATTTCTTAATCTGAAACAGCCATATATAAATTTAATTTCTCTACATCATCGACCTTGATAACATCAAGGGTTTGCTGAGGTGGCCTTAAAGTTATTTAAGTGCCTTTTTAAATTCCAAATTTCGTACAAACTCCTTATGATTCTTCAACAAATCAAAGAAAGAAGTGAACTTGTTAGTGATCGGCTAATGAATCGATCAAAAACACTACCTTCCCGTTTAAGCTCATGAGTTCCTTACTGTCATAGGTGATACCATGTTAGTGATGGATTTAATAGTCTCGGGGTTAGGTTTCTCCTTGAGCACTCAATATGAACCTTAGGAACTTTCTTGATTGGATGCCGAAGGAACATTGTAACATCCTCCATTTTGAGGCCAGAAACGAACTGCTACAGATGATATAGTCATATATAGTATTAATTTCCGACGACAAAATACGGTAATGTTAATTATATTAATAACATCAGAAGCATAAGAATATGTATATTTCTTAAACACAATTTCAAAGCAACTTTCACATTTCATTTCAAAGATAATATTTCATATTCATTACATAATCCCAAACGTTGTGCGGGTTCAGATAAAATATAATTATTACAAAATACTCCAAGAGCGACAAATGAGGATGCCCCCTTGGTTGATCAGAGTTTACTACTGGATAGTTATAACATCTGTCTTTACATACATTCCAACAGAATAAAAATTCAACGCAACGATAATATATATAGATAGATTCCTACATAACTAGATCTGCCTCCTCCATGCCTTTAGAAGGTTTATTCATCCAACCTAAATAACCTGTGAACCTTACTCTCAAACTACTCAATTGAGTACCCGGGAGTTAAAGGCGAAAAAAACTTCGGGTCGGACGAAAAGTCTGGTGTGAATAATAATACGCCATCTCGGTAAATGGATATCTAGTGAGACCATGCCACTGAGCGGAATGGGTTTTTCCCCTCACTAGTATCCTCTAAAATATGTCTTTCATAAATCAAGCACCTGCAACCACAATGGTTAGACTATACAATATAAACAATCATATGCATGCATGCAACCTGGGTAATCATGACCAACCTGTTTCAACACCATAGTTTTTCTCAAGGTAACTGTATACCTATATGGCTGACTCGGGCCTATTAGATATGCAAAACTTTCTAACTCACCGTTAGAAGAAAACTGAGTAGTCTGTCCGGAACTTAATATTTCTAGGGTCATACTAATCTTAATGGTTTTGTAGGCCAACCAATAACCTAACTCATCTATGTTTATTTCTTTCTATGCGTAAACCTAATTTTAGTCTTACCCGTGACAAAGCCCTACGCATTAAAATTTTGGATTAATACCAGTTAGGGGCTAACAACTGAAGTATAGGGCGCGACCCTATACCAGTCCCATTAGGATTCCTAATCTCTGAGTCAATTCATCCTACCACAATTTATCTAAATGTGATAAGAACGACAACTCTTTAGTAAAACTCTGGGCCAAATATCCTTTTCTATTTCCTTAAAAAAATTCTTATAAGCGATTGTACCCTTGAAATCATATTTAAAATAAGGAAAATTATAGCCTTTTACTTTATCCAAAATAGTTATGCCAATATATATGCTTTTATAAAATAATATTGATGAATTTCGAAACCACTTAGGGGTTGTCGCCCCTCGAAACTATAGGCTATAAAACCAAATGTAATAAAACTATCATATTGATGAAACTCGGCGTCAATATCACCACTAGGGGTTATTGCTCCCTTTTATAATAAAATCATGTCAAAACCTTTGAGCTGTAAAGTACAAGGCCATATAGCCAAAATTATTTACATTACATATATAGGTTGCGGACTATAAGCGGTGTCGTTATTGGTTCGTGTAGTATAAGGCTTTAAAACTTAAAGTTGTAGGAATGGTGACATTGATGACTGGCAGAATCATTGCCTTAAAGAAAAGTATGGCCTCATTACAACCGTTATAAAATAAGCGGCATCATTTCCTTAAAGAAAAACGCAGCATCACCAGGGCCGAGGTTGATAACATGCAGCATCTTTATAGACGATATGAAAATACGTGGCACCATTATAGCTGATATGAAAATAAGCGACATTATTGCCTTATAGAGTCGGCGACCTTATAGAAACTATACGGCATCTTGCCCTTTTATATAAAATGCAGCACCAAAGTATTAAGGAATTGGTACCGAAAACAAGCGGCATTACTTATGTCGAAGACGTTGATGTCGACATCGATGCTATGCTTCATACTTCAACCAAAGCCGATCTATTACATACCAACTATAGTTGATACTCTATACATCGCTGATGGTCGACGTCGAAGATCATAACAACAACGTAATAAACGGCGACATCATTGACTTCGGCACGACATACTTGTAATTATTATGAAAACTGTTTTCTTGTTGTTATAGGTAAATTATTTTCACCAACTCCTATTGTTTGTCAAAATTTCATTGGTTAATAACTTTCCTTATCAAATTCTTTTCAGAAAACTGCTATAGAGCAGATTTATCATTCCTAAGCTAATTTTGCAAACCATCATTTCATGTTAATGGTTTAATATAATTATTAAGCTTTTCTAGCTTAATAAATTCATAATAAATCATAAAAACATGGGGAAAATCCCCAAAAATCACAATAAATCAGATTTTCTATTTTCTTTAACATGTAAAAATTTCGAGGCCAAATCATTTATTTAATTACTTTTTTATAATTGAAACCCGAAATAAATATTTTCTTCACTTAAGAAAATCATAAAATATTCATAATTAATCAGAAAATTATAAAATTGAAAACCCACTTCTAACATAATGTTTCTAGTATCATATCAAAAATTCAAGTCATTAGGATGTCATATGATAGTTTCCCACTTAAACCTATTAATAAATTTCATAAATATATTCAATAATTCATCATAAAGCATACAATCATCCAAACATTCAAACATGGCATAACATCAACCATAATGTTTCGGGTTTAATCCATAAATCGAAATTAAACAACATATTAGAGATGAATATCATTATTCACCTTGATTTGATGAAGGAACTTGTGATTTAGAGTTTGAATTTGTTTCCCCTAATCTTTAATATTGTTTCCTAGCTTTTCTTCTTCTTAATGCTCTCAATAATGGCCGACCTTGATTTAGTTTAGGTTTGTATGAATGAAAGTAAATAAGGGAGAAGGAATGTTAGGGTTTATGTTTAGGAATTATAGCCAATTCCTATTTTGCCCTTAACATGAATTCCTCTTTATTATCTAATTTATAAGCATTCTTATTAATTCATTTCTTAAGGCACGACCTACTAAATGATCAAATCTCATTTTCCTTTATTACCCTAGATTATTTTATTTTATTTATCTAATTAAATTTTCAAATAATATTTGTAACAACCCAGTGTTTTATAGCCGTTGAATATCGTCAAGTGGTGATTTAAATAGTTTATCAATTGCAATTGAAATTTTTAAATCAAGTTAAAATTTCAATTGGATTGTTAGAGTTAAAACTCTTCTATAAATTGCTAATTGGGCTTTATAGAAATTAAAATAACGTGGCCCATATGTAGTTGACGCCGTGAAAATTTTTACAAGACTAAAAACCCGTTCCCCCTTTATTTTCATTCGAACCCTAATAAATTTACAAACGAGAAAATAAAAATGGCGTCTGCGTGCGATTGCTTCGTTCGTTCGTTTTCAAATGGTGGCTGCCTCATTCAAAAAATTGGGGCATCAATGAGATCAAAGATAGCGGCTGCCTCATTTTGTAAAAGGTGAGTGATTATTTGTCACTCACATTTAATTCGAACTTTATCGTTTTTGAGCTGGTGATTTCGTGATTTCTTGGTTCATTTGGGTTTTGAAGTCAATCTTCGTTCGTCTGAGAATTGATTTTGTTCTCGTTGTTTTTGGTTTTGAAGTCGTTTAGCCTACGATGATTTGTTATGTAGGGTTTGAACCCCTATTTTCTGGTTCGTAGTGAAGTATGGTGTTATGTTGCTTTATTGTTTATAATTGCACTTGATATTCTCGGCCATTCGAGTACATTTTGATGTGGATGATTTATCTCGGCCATTTGGGTTTGTTAAAAGGATTTGATGATGTTTTTTTGTCGCCATGGTTTTGTGGATTTGCTGACCCTTGGTTGACTTCGGTCACTATGATTTTTTGACATTTGATTCTTGCTTGATCTATTTCAAATATTGCTGGCCTTTGCCTTTTCTTCGGCACTGTGCCTTGTTCTTGACCGAGATAGGTGTGTTGTCCAGTTTACAGTCGAATATATGTTGCATTTTTGGGTACACTTAGTTTATGATTCACTTGTATGCTCTAACTTGTTGGTTTATATGCCTATTACCTGATCGTTTATGTCGAGTCTCGCTTACTTGATGGCACTTAGTCTGGTGTAGTTTTACACTTGTGACTTCACTTCAGTTCACTGAACTGTATTGGTGCATTAATTTGTTCATACTTGATGTCTTGATTTCGTTGTGACTTCACTGGAAATTGTGCTGTGCCTTGCTGTATTGTCATATGTTTGCTTTGACTTCATTGCATCTTCATTTACCTGCACATTGGAGTCTGGTTCACTGGTTTGGCTCCTATCTGATCATGACATGGAATTTAGTTTGAACAGTGGCCTTGTGATTTTAGTCGTACGTACATGAATGAAGTTGCAATGCTCCTTGATCACTGGCCTCCACTACACTTATATATGCTGGTTGCTTTGAGTACCATGTATATATGAGTTTAGTTTCAATGGTGATATTGTTTTCAATCGAAGCTGCATTGTGGGTTCATTCATGCTTGAGTTTATAATTGATTTCACTACACTTGAGTTTGTAGTTTTTGCATTCGAGTCTGGTGATTGCATTTTTCAGCCTTACAGTTGCATATATGTGGTACCTTAGGTACACATATTTGCTCCTGACCTGTTGCACCCATTTGTTCAGTTGCATATAAAACTTACCTGACCAGTCTAACCATTGACTGTTTCTTGCATTTGACTCATCAAGTTGTGATAGTCAAGTCTGCACTGTTTTATCCACTTGGATTCAGTTGTATTTCATGTATATGAAGTAGGGCGTGAGGCATTGTCATTTGAACTGTTACTGTGAGGCCGTATCCGTGGTGTCTTCACTTATTCGATTTTATACTTTGTTCACTTGATGGCTTCAAGCCTGAACTACTTGGCTACTTGAGTTGCTTGAGTATATGTAAGTAGTTGCATATTGGATTGTCATATTGAAATCGTTTTGGGCACTATCATTCTGTTGATTGCTGTTAACTTGCCTCACTGGTGCATGTTGCAGTGATATTTCTTTCACACTGGTATACTCTATGTTGCCACTGCCTGGTGGTTGCGAACCTGTAGCCTTTGTGTTTATTTGTTCCCTGATTTGTTGTATCACTTACTCATGCATTTATGTGTTGTGGTGCCATACCTCTGGTGCCCTCACTCGTGTATTTCATCAGGGTAGTGGCGAGGCAGTACACGCGTGCGTGTACTGCAGCCCTACCAGAATTGACTGTTTTAATCGATATTTCGATCGCGTGAATTGTTTCGTTGGATCAATTTAATATTTTGAAGTTGTATTTTATTTGGTTTGATTTGATTATTTTGTTGTGTCTAATTATCTATTCGATAATTAGATTCAGAGTTTCTGATTATTTATTTAATAATTGGATTTTGTTGTAAATTGCTGTTTAGACAATTCTGTCGTTTTCCAAATTATCTGCATTGGTAATCTTTTTATCTATCTCTGTTGATGTTTTAAATCTGCCGATTTATTGTTTAACACTGTTAAGTGTTCTATTTACTGTTATCCGATTTCTTTGTTCAAAGAGTCGGATAGACGGGAATTATTGTGACTGTCGTCTATTTAAATTATTATTGCTTTTATGCACTAATAACTGAGTTTGAATTAGACTGACCCGTGTATTATTTTCTTTTGAATGTAATACTCGGGTCAGACCCGAGTTATTTCAGGTTGTAGATTTCCTTCTTTGAGTTGCTGTTCGAGATTTGAAGACTTTTCACCTCTTCTGAAGTTGTCAGTGTCATTTTGTAGTAGTCGTGTCAGTATATAGAATGATATGTATTCATGTATATTAGTCGATAATGTACTTGTATATATAACTTCTAGAGTCGACAGTTGTAGTTGTATCATATGTATCGTGTCAACTATATTGTAACTGACATCGGTTATATATATATGAGATTTTTGTTAATCTGTGTTCCGCAATTATATTATCTGTGTTATTGTTATATCTAATCTCCTAAACTATTATGAACTATCGTAGTTTGTTTTATACTGATAATTGGATATGTCGATGGGAGTAAATAAATAATAGATGAAAAATAAAAAGCATATACCACTCCTATCGAGATAACCAATATTAGTGTAAGGCCAACTACGGATGGCCGCTCCTATCCAGCCTTATTCTTCGTAATAATAGACAGTATTTCTTTTAATACTCTTTGTTATTATGAGCATAGAGGTGGTGCGTTACAATATTAATCAAAATTAAGGGTGTTACAGATTCCCCTCCTTTAAGAATTTCGTCCTCGAAATTACGATAAGGTACATAACAAACATATAACAAAGGCATAAAACATATCATCACAATAAATCAGGATAAGTATCTCTAACCTTGTCCTTTGTTTTCCCAAGTACGGTCTTTTTTTTGTCACTCCACTGGACCTTTACTAGTCTGACTATCTTGTTCCTTGGCTTCGTTTCATCCGTAACCACAATACGAACTGGTTTCCTAATAATAGTCATGTCCGGTTTCATCACTAAATCTTCCAATACAGTCGGTGTGATAGTAGTCTCTAGATCGCGAACACACTTCCTAAGATAAGAAATATGAAAAACATTGTGGACTCCTGCCAAACAGCTTGGTAACTCTATCCTATAAGCGAGTTTCTCGATCTTTCCTATTATCGGAAATGGTCCGACAAACCTAGGTGCCAATTTCCCTGACTTCCTAAATCTTACTACACCCTTCATTGGTGATACTTTGACGAAAACCTGATCTTCAACCGAGAACTCTAAATCTTTCCATCTTTTATCTGCATAACTTTTCTGCTTAGATTGAGCTTCCTTCATTTTAGCTCGAATCGACACAACCTCTTCCATGGCTTCTCTTACTAAATCTGGACCAAGAATCAATCTATCTCCCGTCTCCAACCAACATACGGGTGATTTACAGTGTCTTCCATATAAAACTTCAAAAGGTGTCATCCTTATACTAGTCTGATAACTATTGTTATAGGAAAATTCGACTATAAGTGTAGATGGTCTTCCCATGATCCTCCAAAATCTAATACACAAGCTCTTAACAAATATTCCAAGACTTTGTTAACTCTTTTCATTTGCCCATTGGTTTGTGGATGGTAAGCGGTACTCATCTTGAGCTTGGTTCCTAAAACTTCTTGTAGACTCTTCCAGAATTCGCTAGTGAATAAGGTATCTCTGTCACTGACTATATATTGGGAACTCCATGCAGTCTAACAATATTTTTCCTAAATAATTTAGCCAAAGCAGGTGACATCCTTGTCGACTTAACTGGAATGAAATGTGCACTGTTCGTTAGTTTATCCACTATAACCTAAATACTTACTTTTCCCCTACTCGACCTTGGTAATCCGTCAATGAAATCCATAGATATGGAATTCCATTTCCATACTGGTATCTCCAAAGGCCGAAGCAATCCACTTGGCTTCTGATGCTCGGTTTTTACTTGCTGGCAATTTAGACATTGCTTTACCCATAAGCCTACATCCCTTTTCATACCCTCCCAGAAGAAACTTCACTTCATATCCTGATACATCTTAGTTCCTCCAGGGTGAATAGTAAGCTTTAATTGATGACATTCCCTAATAACTTCTTTCTTTAGGTCTCCTACCTCTGGGACACATAATCGTCCTTTCTTTCTCAACCATCCATTGTGGTCAAGATAAAAGTCTTTCAAATCATTAATATCAGTCCCACCTTCCAATCTTCTAATTCTTTCAAATAGCATTGGATCATCTCTTTGCTTATAAGCAGTCTTTTTAATCAGTATTGGTTGGACTTCTAAGTAAGATAACATTGCAATACTCCGACTAGAACTAGCAGTCGATCTTAACAGCACACTACAAGTAGTTAAGGCTTTCAAATCTTTTCACTCTGCTAATGTCACCAATACTGCATTCTGATGTTTTCTACTAAGTGCATCTACAATTTTATTTCCTTTCCCAGGTGTATACTCAATTCCGAAATCATAAGCAGCTATAAACTATAACCACCTCTGCTGTCTCATATATAACTCTTTCTGAGAGAATAAGTATCTTAAAAACTTGTGATCTATATATAACTCGAATCTCTATCCGAAAAGGTAACGTTTTCACACCTTCAAAGCAAAAATTATAGAAGCCAATTCTAAATCATAGGTTGGATATCTAACTTCATGTGGTATGAGATGTCGAGAAGCATAAGCATCACTTTATCTCTTTGCACTAACACATCTCCTAATCATGTTCCACATGCATCTGCATACACCACCAAATCTTGATTTTCATCTGGAGCAACTAACACGGGCGCATTGGTCAATAAATGTTTTAGCGTCTGGAATGCCTCCTCACATTTATCGGTCCAAACATACTTTACATCCTTCCTTGTTAGTTTAGTCATCGGTGTTGCTATACGAGAGAAATTCTTAATGAATCTCCGATAGTAGCCAGCTAATCCAAGAAAACTCTTTATCTCAGTCACCGTCTCAGGTCTCCTCTAATTATTAACTACTTCTATCTTAGTCGGATCCATGGAAGACCCCTTTTTCGAGACTACGTGACCAAGAAACTTTACTTCTTTCTTCCAAAAGTGACATTTTGAAAACTTTGCTTCCAATTGATATTGTCTTAACATCTCAAGCACTACTCTAAGGTTGGTCTCATGATCTTATTCATTCCTAGAATATATCAGAATGTCATCTATAAATACAAACATGAATATATCCATTTGCTCTCGGAAGATCCAGTTCATCAAATCTACGAAGAAAGCAAGTGCATTAGTCAATCCGAATGGCAATACTAACCACTAGTACGAACCATATCTTGTTCAAAACGCCGTCAAAGGAATACTGTCTTCCGCCACCCTCAATTAATGGAACCTTGTTACCAAATCCAACTGAGAAAATACTTTGGCACTACTTAATTGATCAAATAAATCATCTATCCTTGGCAAATGATATCTATTCTTTATCGTCTTCTCATTCAGCTTACGATAGTCGATACATTCTCTTAACGGCCCGTCTGGTTTCTTTACGAACACCAAGGCCACTCCCCAAGGTGAACTGCTTGGCCTAATAAAACTTTTTCCTTCTAAGTCCACTAACTACACCTTTAACTCCTTCATCTCTATAGGTGTCATTATGCTGGACGGTCTACTTACGGGTTCGACTCCAGGTACAATATCTATTCGAAACTCAATAGCTCGTTTCGACAGTAGTCCTGTCACTGGCTCAAAGACGTTTGCAAACTCTCTGATAACAAAGACTCGATTCAACCCGTCTTCCTCCTCCATTGCGCCCAACAAGGCACAAACATCAAAGTTCGAATCCTCTATGGAGTACATAATTTGATCGCTACTATTAGGGTGTCTTAGTGATATTTCCATATCCTGGCAAAATATCCAAGCATAATATTTATTTAACCAACCCATACCCAAAATAATTCAAAAGCCCACAAAGTCAAACACATGAAAATTGCAGGCAAATATATGACCTAATAATTCAAACTCAAAATGGTCATTTCTCATCCCAAGAGTTTCACACCCTCCTATCAGATTCGCTACCCTTGAGGAAGTAACTAGGTATGATGGTTCTAAATTTAGCTTATCTACCAAGCAATGAGATATAAAAGAATGTAATGCACCAGTATTAAATAGTACTCTAATAGGTATACCATGAATCAAAAGCATACCTCCCATCACAACCTTTCCCTTTTCCTCCGTTGTGGGTCTCGAGGTAGATGTTCCAAAGAAAAAACTTTCCTTTCTCAACCTTGGCTGGTTCCTTGCACCAATTCTTGTAATGCCCAATTTGATCACAGTTGAAGCACTTGATGTTCTTACTTCAATTATCTTCTTTCCATCTCCTAAACGACACTTTTTCGCAAAATACCCTTTCTTGTCGCATTTGTAACACACAACATCTGCTTTTCCTTTCTTGATAGCTCCACCCTTCTGAGCTTCCTTTTTCTGAAAGAATTTCCTTTTTTGATTTTGCCTACTTCTAGCCTCCACTTCTTTGTTACTACCAAAGAAAGAAAGCATCCCTCCATTCCTCATCGCCATCTCCACTACCATATCACATGGATCCCTGAGATGCGGCAAATTTTCCCTTGCAAGCTCTAGTCTTAATCCACGGATTAACTTTTCATTTCTCTTAATCACCGTATCAACCGTAGCATAACCATACCTGGATAACTCCTCAAACCTTGTTGTATACTCTAACACAGTCATGTCTCCTTGCATTAACTCAGCAAAATTTCTTAACAAAGTTGACTTGGTAATTTTAGACATAAACAACCTCTCCTCGAACCTCCTTATGAACTGTGCCCAAGTCAAATTCTCCTCCAACACTCCAACAGTAACACTGTTCAACCACTATAATGCAGCTCCTTGTAATTGCCTGGACGCCAATCTCCTGTTTTACTCGTCATTTTTTGACGACCCACCTCCTCGACCCTTAGAATTTGACACTAATAAATCATCGGTATTCATGTGCCGTAAATCTAAGTGCCGAAGAGGTGGATTATCAGGGGTTTTAAAAGAAATAAAGGTAGAAGACAGAAAAAATCAGAATCTCACATTGTATTTAAAACAACTTATAGTTATACATGTTGAAAGTACATACAATCACTCCTAAGTGATTCATCAAAGTTACGGCAGATACTAACCCAACCAGGGATAGTTATAACTGCCTATCCCATATAGGGGTTGGTGGATACCTAATACGTAATACAAAATACAGTGGAAACTAACAATAGATAACTACCATGATAAGAACCTACATGCTTCATGTTTCCCCCAAAATGCTCCATGCTTCTCCCAAACTGCTCCATGCTACCTAACTACTTAGTTGCTTGAAAAATAGGGCAACCGTAGTTTAAGCGAAAAGAAAATAAATTCTGGGTCGGTCATGGGACTGGTGTGAAAAACTCAAAAATATGGGTATTGGAAAACAAAGGGTATCTTATAAGACTACGCCGTACATAAACACAAAGCGGGCTTTTACCTTATGATAACCAAAACATTTGCTACACAAAATCAGAGATATTATCTTTAATGACATTCTCTGAAAATTCTTTCAAATAACATATTAATCATAGCTGGAATTGTTACATTGGTTAAATTCGTCAGCATAATAGGTTTTGTAACTAAAAACGTAAAGGCTCATATTGGAGAATGGATTCCATACAATGACTTTCAACATTACATCTCTAGAAAAATGCACTAGGCACCAACAGATGGTCCTCTACCAACATAGAACCGACCTACCTTTACCGTAGATAGTACCGAATATGACATCACCTCGGTCGTTACTGACCTTTACCGGGATCCCAAAGCATACCCGACATATAGAGGGTAATCTAGAAAGGCGATGACCATATCCTAATGGGTGCAACCTACATATCCCTACCGCATCTATCATGTTTTTGTCATTCCCGGGTGATAAGGCTCGAGTTTTAATGATTACCTTTCTCACACACATTTCACTTGAATGCCACATTGCCAATTCCATCACACACTATTGATTTCCACAAATTTACAGCCTCCGAGCTCGTATGTCTCGGAAAAGGGTGTTAAGTATAGGAGAGTTACCTCCTACACCACCAAACAGATGTACGTTTGTAAAAATCAATATACATGCGTTTTAGAAATGTAATGTCAGATATTCGTCTATACAAGTTGTCCAGGGACATGCCAAACCAAAGGAACTCTCCTACTACATCCTGTCGGGACTCAACCCTAGGATTCATAGTGAGAATCCCCTGCATTGAAGATCAAATGAGGATACCGCTGCCACATATATATGATATGGGAAATTTCCCCCGAGGGCCAGTGACAAGAAACCCTACATTCCATCTTCTAATTTATTATCATTCCATGTCTTCACTTCGAACGCGTATATTGGTTCGAAGTGGTTTTTGATAGGAATCACCCAAATCCGATCACGGTTTCTTCGAACCAATCATCGATAAAAGGTGCTAAGCTTGAGGTTGATTTCATTTCATTTATCAATATCTTTTATCAAATAAAATATCTCTTTTAGAGATATAAATCTTTAAATCATATTCTTTTCCAGTATATACGGAATCATTAAACCTCTCTTTAACTTTGGAAATATCAAATCAAAATCATCTCTCATAAATCACATTGCAAAACCTTATTTAGTAAAAAGGATTGATAGAAATTATATTGATTCTACTCAATATCAATTTCCTCGGAATTTAATACTAAGTATAAGAAGATTATTTCTACACATTCCAAGTTGTATTAAATTTGTAAATTTGAATCTTTTATATTTGCCTCGTTTTTAACATTTCGACCTTATCTATTCCTCGCCCAGGAAAGAGGCTAGGTGCGCCAGGATACAGGTTGCTCCTGAACATCTCCTTAGTTTAAGCACCCCACATCCGGACCACACGAACAAAAAAATCCAGTCTACTCATCGGCTTTTAGAGCCAAGATTTAATCATTTATTTAAAACAGCTTTTTTTAACCATTTATTTTAACTCTTTTAAAATAATTATAAAACCTCCAAATCATCCTTAAAATACTTAATTATTTATTTGAAAAAGATTTGATAAAGAATAATTAAGTTTGTAACGAGCCATAAATTTTAACGGTTTAATAACGTAATAAACCGAATTTTCTTGAAAATAAAACAATTAAATTTAACAATAAAAATTTGATATTTGGTATGCGTCTATTTTAACATGGCAAGTGTCAAATTTTTATTGAAAAATATGAAAGTAAGTTTTATTGTGTAATTTTTAATTTCAACTTAAAATCTGTTAATTTGATGAAAATTAAATATTTTTGAAACCGGAATATTTTTATATAATAAATATGTGAATCATTTTTTGAGTGAGACTTCATATTTCGTTTCGCCAAATTTGGACTGCTATAGTCTCGTTTATCTTATTTTCGGCGAATTAGCAGCAGTTTTGGCAGCAAATATCGTGTATTGATAGGATGCTCGTATCTCTCATATCTATGTATCATTCTGTTCGTCTCGTCGTGCCAATCTCCACCGTATATTCATTTGTGTGTTTCGGCATCCGGTACATGGTGAAACCGGTAAAACAATTTGCCGTATCGGTACCCATTTGAGCCTTTTGGTTTCAGTGTGCCCTTTTATCTGCCTACCAGTTGAATATAAAGAGCCATTTGCTTTTAATATTCCTTTAATTCAACTCCTGGCCTTTTTTTATTCCTACTAATTCAATTTATATTATAGTTCGCCGTTCACCTTCATTCCTTCTTTTACCTTCTGTTTGTATTCATGAAAAAAAGGAAATATATAAGCTTGTATATTATTTCCAGAAACTTGTTGCTCCCACCCTCTTTCTTTAGCTGTGAGTCCTCTTTTTCTTTTCCCTTGTTCTAACATTAATTTTTTTTATTATATATAAAGTAAGTTTTACGTATTGTTTTCCAGAGTACTGGGTCTTTTCCTAAAGCTTGTTATATATTGAAAAAGCATGCACGCCGACCTTGCTCCAAACTCACGAGACCAACTGCCCTCCACCGTAGTGCAATCCCCGCCGCCAAAAACCCTATGTTGTGCCCACACTTCCAGTCAACGCCTCACCCTTCGCCTTCCTCCTCCCTCCAGAACGCTAGCGACTCCACCACCATTTTCCGCCACCCAGTGCTCGTCTCAAACCCGCAGCCAACCCATAGATAAGTCTAGTTCAGACTCGCCCGTTTTTCCTCGCCGTCTCCTTTTTCCAGTCGTGACCACCTTGCTGCCTTCCCACTACAACATAGCGACCCACATACACCTCCGCCCCGCCTGTGTGTCAGTCCACCTCCCTCTATAATCCAAACACGTTTCATCTTTCCGCCCATAGCCGACTTTCCCACCGCCTCCATCTCCAACAGCCAAGCCACCCTCAAATCTCCACCTTTCCCATCTCATCACTTACAACCGAGCTGAACCGCCACCTTTCAGCATCCCATGCCGAGACCGCCACCCATAGCTTGAAACACCTCGGCAGCCCTCTCTTCTTAATTAGTTATATATATGTTTATATAAATGGTGCATATATGTATCTGGTTCCTTTGATATGCGCATATATATATATATATTCATATATGTTCGATGTATGTTGCAATATAGACTTTGATATGCTGCATCTATATGGCATATATATGTTGTGTGAGCAGAAGTGTTATATATATATATATACACACACACATACACATATATATATGAGTATATACATTGTGGCAGGAATGCTATCTTTAGGTGCTTGTCTATATATGCTACATACATATGCTTGTTCATTTAAATCTAAGCTTATATATGTTATGTATATATTGCATATGTATATCTATCGATAGGAAGTATATCTGTTGCATTTATGTTGTCGACAGAAGTTATATGTATTGCATATATACATATATTTGTTCCTTCTAATATCTATAAAAAAATGTAAATATATCGCATATGTATATATATTTGTTTTCATCGAATTCTTGTGCTAAATCTGCTCTTTGCTTGTCGTAGTTCTTTGACGTATCGTGCCCATGTCCGTGTGCATATCCGTGTCAGTTGCTTTTCATTCCATGTTCTCTAGCCTCGAAAGGTGAGCAATCACTCACGATTAGCATTCTTATGTTTAGTAAATTGATTTCACTTGAAAAGACGATTGACATATGTTGTTAAACTTAAATCGGTTAGAAATATAATTGTTAAGTGTGATATGTCGTTATTCTAATTTGTTCACCTATATTAATTGACATATGACACCATAACCTGTTATAATTATTTTATTTAAATTGTTAATGGTGATTATATATGATTGTCAGTGATATGTATGTCATTGTATATTCTCACACTACAAGTTCCCTGTTAGTTAGGAATTCCTTATGGGTTGAAATGATACATACTCTAATGACATTATATATTAGAGAAAAATCGTTATGGGTTTAAATGATAAACCCAAGCAATTTTATTGATTTTGAAATTTTGGGATTGCGGGTTGAAATGATATATACCCATAAATATTAAATTTAAATTGCAGATTGAAATGATAAATATCTATATCACTTGACCATAGGATAGAAAATTTTATACGGACACCGTTGGTCTATTTTTGAAATGATTTCCAAAGTTTGAAAGGAAGTATATGGGTTTTAATAAATATTGATTTTTAAATATAATATAAGGATTATAATTTTAATATATGTGTAAAAGTTAGATTTTTAAAATTATATGTTTTGGATATTTTAAATTTATAAGTTAAGTTTTAAAATGAAAATTATAAAATTTTACTTATAACTTTATTATTTTTAAAATATATAAAATAAGGTTTAAAATAGATTTAATAATAATAAGATTTAATTTAATATTAATTAATATTATAAAATTTAATAAGAATTTAATTTAACTACTATATATAATATGTTTAAATATTTATTTAAATTTATATTAATATTTTAAAAAGATTTTTGTAAAAAATTTAATAAATAGAGGTTGGAAAGATAAATTAAAGTTGACTTGGAATTTAAATTGGTTAATAATTGAATTTAAATAAAGTTGGATTTGGAACTTATTGATTTTGAGATTTAAAGATATGTTCTATAACTTGTTTTGATTAAAGAGAATTTAATGAATATTTTAAATTAAATTTGAATATTTAATTTTGATTTAAATTTGTAATCCGAGATTTTATTTAAATATTATAAAAATGATTAAGTGAATATTTTCAAATTTAAATAAAATCAAAGTTTAATTTTTGGAACATAAATGAAATTTGTCAAATTGGGTTATTGTAGATTGTTTGAATATATAAAGTTTGAAACCTATTGAATTGGAAGTGGTTTAGAATTTGTAATTCAAACCTGGATTTGAAATCGATATAAATTAGAAATGGTTTTAATAAGTATTTGGATTGAACTCTTAATCTTTCTAATTGAAATTGTTGAACTGAGATTGATTTTAAATTGAATTGTGGAAATAAAGTTGATTCGAATTGATTGTGAAATTGGAAGACACAATTCTAATCTGAAACTATTTTTAGTATATAAACTATTTTTAATTTATAACTATTTCAATATATATTAACTATTTTTCAACATTTAAACTGTTTAAGTTGGAACGGTCATGATATAGATTTAATGGATTTAAATGCGAATACTTTGATATGATGGTTCAACCTATTTGTGGTTATGAGTTTAAAAGTGAATTATAATTTAAAGTGAATTATAATTTAAAATGAATAAGATTTCGAAAGTGATATGATTTCAGAAGTGATATGATTTCGGATGTGATATGATTTTGAAATGAATATGGTATTTTGATATAAAGTATAAACTGTTGAAATATAAAATGACCACGGTGTGAAATAAGCGTTTGGTTGTTAAAGAGACCGGGATCGGATATTGTCATACTCTCTGCCAATACCGAAACTCACTTTAACAACTGTGTACGTGGTGGAGATTCCAGAATGAAGTAGGATGGTTTGGCGACGATTCTGTATGAGGTATTAACGCAGCCCTGACTCCCGCAAGTCAGCTTGATGTGGCTAAAACAGGAGCTATACCGAGCCAAGTGAGGTCGCACCTACGATCGAGCATGCTTCTTCGATACCATATTTTACTTTGTGATTTGATTGAGTGCACCTTTGATTTGGGAGTGTGTCTCGAAGTGGGCGGTAGTAGCTGTTATGCGTTACCATCGGTCTGGAAGTGCAAACGGTAGAATCCTACCCTGGCATTGCCTCGCGTGCCTTGTCACATGTCTTATCGCGCCTTCTACAAGTTTGGTTTGTGTCATACCTATGGAGTGCTCCTTGATAGCCCACCGGTATGGTGGAGTTTACAGTACTGTATAGACTACGACATTATATAAAATGTGTTAAGGGGGATATGGGTAACGCCTTAACGCTATTTTAATTGTTTACTTTACTATAGACATTATCTATGTAGCGTATTGTACTATGTATGTAGATAGTTTAACGGATCCTTAAAGGATGGAAATTCCAAACATCCTTTAATTTATTTGTATTTCATTGGACATTTCACTTGAATTGATTTACTAGTATAAGAATGTTAATCCTAACTCGAGTGTTTTGTGTCTTGCTTTATGCTCGGGTCAGACTGAGTGTCATAGCATTTGACTCACCTTTGGAGTTTGGAGCTTTGCTTGAAGATCTGTCTCTTATCTATTCATCTTTGCAGCTATCTCTGTTATTTCTAGTTGTTTATGTTCAGTCTTGTCAGTTGCTTTTGTATTTGAGACTACTCTAGAATTGAGATTTCTATTGTATTTTTTTTTTAAAATATGATGTTTATATAGTAGCTTCATGAACTACTATTTATCTTTTCCGCCGCTTACTCTGTATTTGTGATTCTGTGATTGATTTATTTACTGTATATGTTGAGTTTTGCCAAATATAAAATAACAATCTGTTGTTTTGAGCAATTCAAGTCTGATATGGGTGGATTATTGTCGATTTGAATGGTTCAAAATAGCGGGTCGTTACAGTTGGTATCAGAGCTCTGGTTTAGGAAAAACTTAGCATATGGAGTAAAAGACTCAATAGAGATAGGGTAGTAATACCCTAGAATGAGTAGAATTATTCATGGGATCATCTTCGTTCGAGCTTGAAATTATTCGTTAGGATCCTCCCGGATTAGAATTTCTTTTGAATTTTGGAACTTTCCCTCTATTCTAAAACCATTCTTGTCTTTTCTGTTCGTGTTCTTCTTGATACTGGAGCATCCCATAGCTTCATTTCTGTGATCTATGTAATAAATTTGACCACAGCTTGCAACCTTAGTTAGCAACTCCATCCTTATGTGTGACTAATCCCATCGGCGGTCCCGCCAACCTTAGTATGATTTGTAAAGGGGTGAACTCCTTTACAATAGGCGTCTATTCACCGAAGATTTCTATGTCCTCGGTTTTGGTGCGGTTATTTCTTACAAAACTCGAATTGTTTCTTGTAGACGATCAGGGTAATTCTCTTATGATTGAATGCCTCAGGATTATGCAGGCGGCTTTATCTTTTCGCTTGAATCTCAGCCTAGTGATTTTGACTCCACCCGATAGTCAGGGATTATCCTGATGTTTTCGGTGAAGTCACTTCTATACATCCTAAGCTAGAAATTGAATTCTTCATCGATCTTATTCCTGGAGCTCAACCTGTTGTCCTTCCTCCCAGACAAATGGTTTCTATAAATGGTTAGTCATGCCCTTTGGATTAATCAATTCTCTTGCCTTCTTCGTCTATCTCATGAATCATGTTTTCTGCAATGTTCTCAACAAGTTGTCCCCATTCTCGTTGATGATATTCTCGTCTTTTCTGAGTCTCGGTTGGCCCAGTAAAGGTTGCCGCGATTAATATAAGTTTATCCATTTTTCCTCTTCTATAATTTAATTATTTTATCTTACTTTCGAACCGATCTTCTTTGTTAGAATTCTCTTTGATTGTTGGTCCCTCTAAATTTGAATCTCTATCCTTGATCTAAAATCCATTCTTGAATCATCCTATGAGGGAGTGTATTTGTAATTAATATAAAATGTTTTATATTGTGTTGTTTGAATTGTTAAGTTTGATTTGGGGTTTCGATCGATTCGTCTGACCAACGCTATCGATAAGAATTCCAAAACACTTGAACAAAGCAAACCGACACAATATTGTTTTTGAAATTAGTAAATGAAATAATTTTTTGTATGATTATATTTTAAATATAAAAGTATAACTTTTTGGAATTGGATAGTAACATGGATTTGTTGTTAGAAATGATAATATTTGATTATCATTTATTGTTTGTTAACATTTCTAAACCATTAACTAACTTGTATGTTATAAGGAGATGAAATTTTTAAAACATGGTTTATAAATCTGATTTGCTAATGAAATGAATTTAAATTTAAGAATTAAAATATTCGGTTCTTTTCAAAATGTGGTTTTCAAAGTTTGAAAAAAAAAATATTATTTGAAAGTATTTTCAAATGGAAATTATTTTCAAAGGATTTTAAAAGAAGTAAATTAGTACTCTTCTCTTTTGTCGCTGGAAAATAATTTCGGTGATGACTACAGCATCATCGGCATTCATTTTCGAGTTTCGAAGTGGGGAGACCACTTAGTAGCATTGCTACACTTTTATCCTATAGCGCGACTATTTTGAAAACTTGTTTCGCTTATATTTCAAAATCTACTAAATGAAATCTCGATCTCTTTCTTTTGTTTCAAAAATATGATTATAAGAGTTCGGAAAATTCTTATTCCAAAGAATTCTGACTTCGATTCCATCCTATAGATGGATTTAAACTTTTACGGCGTGATATCGCGAACTACCGTTACGCGACGCGCCTACTTTAACTCAATTTTCATCTTCTTTTCCAAACTTTGTCGAAACACTTTTAAATCTTTATAAACATTTATAAATCATTTTAAACCATTTTAAAGAGGTTTATCAATGTCATATACACCATTTCATTAATTAAAGGAAAGTGAATTTCTTTGTGAAGTTCGACGTGTATTTAACGTGAACCGTTTCAACAATCAAACATTCATATTATCATATTCAAACATGATAAACAACCATCATAAACAAGCATAGCAAAACGTATTATATCATCCAATATATCATATATATATATATATATATATATATATATACACACACATACATACATGTATGTATGTATGTATGTAGAGTTTCTCACATTACATTCAATTGAACTAACTTTAAAATGACAATAGCTTCGCTATTCCAGAATCGGAGCTCACGAAGCTTGAATTAATGCTTCCTAGGGGGTTCGGCCTTGGCCTTTGGTGCTTGGATGCTCTCGGCCTAGCTTGGAAGAGAGGGAAGGCTCGGTCTTGGGTGGTAGGAGGTGGTGGCCGTGGGTTTCAAGGGAGAAAAGAGGAGTTTTGCTTTGGTTTTGAGGTGTTTGGATAATATATATTTACTATATAAATTTAATTACGTTTTGCAATATTTTCTCTATAAATTTCCTAAGGTAAGAAGCCATTAATGAGGAGTATAAAGAGGTGAAGAAGCTTAGGAAAATGAAGGAGGAAATGTGGATGGAAGTGAAGATGGATGGTGGGTATATATAGGAAAAAATGTGAACTAAAATATCATGATATTTATTTGCCAAAACATCACCATGACCTCAACCATGCGCCTCTCTCCTCCATCACCTTGCATGGCCGGACACCCCCTCCATATACCACCCCCATGTGCCTACTCAAGTGTGTGTGTGTGATGGTAAGTTGATGGTTGACTTTGGTTGGAAAATATTATGATATTTATAAATAATATCATGGAATTTTCTTTTACCTTTTATTTATATATATTTGTGTGTGTGTGTGTTTTCATGTGCATATGCACATGTATATGTGCATATGTATGTCAGCATGATCATAATGTTATACAACTTTTCTACGTTGAATCATTACAAAATCTGATGCTGATTTCCAGTCATATTTTCACTTTTTAGTTAATATACATATCTTTGTAAACAAAGTTTAAAAATAATATTTCTATCATTATATAATAATTAAAAGGGCTTTATTTGACTTTAAAATAATTATTAAATCATTTAAACTTAATTTAAATTCAAAAATCAATTATTCAAAAATAGTGATATCATTAATGATGTCATAAAGAATTTTATTTTCAAATCTAAAATAAATAATTTTATTACATATTCTCACTCATATATATAAAAGAGTGTATGTATCCAGCTCCGCGCATGACTTTGGATGGCCAAACAACTGTTTATCGATAAAACGATTTTCGATTATTTTATCGATATATCTTCCAAAGTATATATTTTTGTAAATATTCATTCAAAATAAGATTACCAATATTATTTATTGTTCAAAACACCATTATTAATGTTAAAAATATTATATTTGAATATTTTTAAATGTTAACATTATTTTCCGAAATGATAAATTTACGGGTCGTTACACATTCATTCCTTAATTGGCGAAAATCCTTCCACAATGAATCAGCCAATTCTCCACCTCAATAGCATTCTCAGTTCTAATGAATGGTTTCCCTCTATATCTTGCATAATCTTGACTTAAAACAACATAGTTGTTACAACTGCAACTTCAATATTTTCTCCTCTAACATTTCCACCCACTAATCCTGCTGTGACTCCTATGACTCTTGCTTGCATCATGTTAATGATGAACTGATACATAGCTCCCATATCTATCTGCGGTGTTCCAGCACCCACATTAGCAACCGTTCTTCAACCTGGATTCCTTCTAGCATTGGGCCTGAATTTCCATTGGTTGTGGTGCTTCCTCCACCGAGATTCACTTTTCCATTTTCTGCCTCCATATCTTACTTTCCTTAGATCTGCATTCGAACTTTAGTAAGATACAGAAGAATGGTCTAAGAGAGATGGGAGAAATAGGATAGGATATGTACTTATTCATAACAAATACAAGTACGTTACTCTAGCGTTATCTCATACTCCAATCTTTTTTTCTGATTCATTCGAATTATGTTTTCGAAAACTTTTTTAAGTTCAAAATTCTTTTAGTTCTACATAAACCTATGCTCTGATACCAAGTTATAACATCCTACATTTTGAGGCCCAAAACTAACCGCTACAGATGCAGCAGTCATCCATAGTATTAATTTCCGATGATAAAATGCGATAATGTAAATTGTATCAATAACATCAGAAGCATAAGAATATGAAATTTTATTAAACAAAATTTCAAAGCAACTTGCACATTTCATTTCAAAGATAATATTTCATATTCATTACATAATCCCAAACATTGCGCATGTTAGGATAAAATATAATTATTACAAAATACACCAAGAACAACATATGAAGATGCCCCCTTGGTTGATTAGAGTTTACTACTACACATTTATAACATCTGTCCTTACATACATTTCCACAGAATGAAAATTTAAAACAGCGGATAATATATGTAGATAGATTCCTACATAACCAGATCTGCCTCTTGCACGTCTTCGGAAGCTTTATTTGTCTAACTTAAATAACCTATGAACCTTACTCTCGAACTACTTAATTGAGTATCCGAGAGTTAAAAGGGAAAAACAAAACTTCGGGTCAGACCACTACACCAAAAAGTATTTTTGGTGGTGCATAAAAAATGCTACCATAACTTATGGTAGCATTTTATAGAACACTGTTAAAAAACATGTAACTAAAAATCCAAGTTTTTCTATTGTGTTTTAGTAAACACCACTATAAATGCTAAAAAATCTTTATTATAGCGTTTTCAAAGTGCTACCAAAAAGTACTGTCCACTACAACAAAATGTTTTAGTAGCATTTTTTTGTTTGCCACCATATGGCTACTAAAAATTATTGATTTTTAGTGCAGGTTTCCCTTGCCGTGGTGGCTCGTTCAGTTTCCACTTTGTTTTGTTCACAAAATATATATTATATATGGCAATAATCAACATTTTTCAGTATGAAACCCACAATCACTTATATAATTATCACATTCAAACAACTGAAAAACATGTTATTTGCATAATGTAATACGATACAGAATATTTTAAACAAAATAACCACGTTTACATAAAATCCATAATCAAATTACAAATCATTGTGCGCTTAAAGAGAGAGACCTGACTCTTCATCCTCTTCAAGGGAGGAAGCATAAGCAATGCACCAGCTATGCCCTTTGCCTTCCCTGATAAGCATTTCACTCCTCCTCCTACTTCTTTTTCATTTGTGGCAACCCTACAATTGATATTTGTTACCATTATTCTTTATTCAAATAGTAGCTTCATATTATCACTCAATTGGACTATGTAATGCCATATATTTATGGATTTGGATCGCCTGCTTTGGCATAGTGCTACAAAAACGACACTATTTTGCATGTAATATCATGAATACAGTGTGTATAGAATAGGACCCCAGAACAAAGAGCATTAACAAGTAAATAAATCAATATTATTTATAGATCATAATAAACAATATTTTTTATTGTGCAAAGGAATGAAAATGATAAATACCAAGAGCAGGTGAAGTTGAGATCTTTCAACTCCTTCCACCGAGGATAACAACTATGACTGTAGAAGCAAGGATGGTGGCCATTACTGCAATCAGAAAGTGAACAAAGTAATATTGCAATTTACTTTGCTACAAACTCTATTGTGCACAATGAGAAAAGAAGCGTGGAAGTCATATATTTCAGTTGTTAGCTTGTAACTAACTTGTGGCTAAAACAATTGCTAATTAAAAAACCCGCATAGTTAAAATATTGATATGAATATCACTTACAAAATAAGGCAACATAATTGATACATTTTTATCGTGGAAGTTTTAAACAGACCGACAAACTCATACTCAAGATTACTTATTCGCTGCAATTGATTTGGAAACCATTCAGCAAAATGGTTCTTTGCAACATTCCTACCAACAAATTAGAACATTATTATAAACAATAAATTATATAAACTTGTTTAATTTTAACAAAACTTAGTTAATTTTTATCAACTTGGTTAACTTAGTTAATTTATTATTATTATTATTATTAAAACTCAGTTAACTTAATTATATTATTATTATTATAAATTTAGTTAATTTTTATAAACTTAGTTTAGTCTTCATCATCATCATCACCATTATTAATAAAATTTTGTTAAATTATTAATATTATTATTATTTTTAAAATTTAGTTAACTTAAATTTAGTTAATCTTATAAAACTTGTTTAATTTTAACAAAAATAGTTAATTTTTATTAACTTGGTCAACTTAGTTAATTTATTATTATTATTAAAACTCGGTTAACTTAATTATATTATTATTATTATAAACTTAGTTAATTTTTATAAACTTAGTTAATTAATCATCATCATCATTATTATTTATAAAATTTTGTTAAACTAGTTGTATTATTATTATTTATAAAATTTGGTTAGCTTAAACTTAGTTAATTTTATAAAACTTGTTTAATTTTACCAAAACTTAGTTAATTTTTATCAACTAGATTAACTTAGTTAATTTATTATATTATTATTATTAAAATGCAGTTAACTTGATTATATTATTATTATCATTATTATAAACATAGTTAATTCATCATCATCGTTATTATTATTTATAAAACTTTGTTAAATTAGTTCTATTATTATTTATAAAATTTAGTTAACTTAAACTTAGTTAATCTTATAAAACTTGTTTAATTTTAACAAAACTTAGTTAATTTATTATTATTATTATTATTAAAACTCGGTTAACTGAATTATATTATTATTATAAACTTAGTTAAGTTTTATAAACTTAGCTAATTAAACACCATCTTCATTATTATTATTTATAAAATTTTGTTAAATTAGTTGTATTATTATTATTTCTAAAATTTAGTTAACTTAAACTTAGTTAATTTTATAAAACTTGTTTAATTTTAACAAAACTTAGTTAATTTTTATCAACTTGGTTAACCTAGTTAATTATTATTATTATTATTAAAATTCAGTTAACTTAATTATATTATTATTATTTTAAACTTATTTAATTTTTATAAACTTAGTTAATATTTATAAACTTAGTTAATTTTTATAAACTTATTTAATTCATCATCATCATCATCATTATTATTCATAAAATTTTGTTAAATTAGTTGTATTATTATTATTTATAAAATTTAGTTAACTTAAACTTAGTTAATTTTATAAAACTTGTTTGATTTTAACAAAACTTAGTTAATTTTTATTAACATGGTTAATTTATTATTATTATTATTATTATAAAATTAGTTAATTTTTACAAACTTAGTTAATTCATCATCATCGTTATCATTGTTTATAAAACTTTGTTAAATTTGTTATATTATTATTATTTATAAAATTTAGTTAACTTAAACTTGATTAATTTTATAAAACTTGTCTAATTTTAACAAAATTTAGTTAATTTTTATTAACTTGGTTAACTTAGTTAATTTATTATTATTATTATTATTATTATTATTAAAACTCAGTTAACTTATTATAGTAGGAGTTAGGATTTTATGACTTATACAACTATATCTATGAATCATATAAATGCTTCACTATATTAACAAATTCTCTTTATTAGCAATACACCTTTATACTAAAGTGTAATGAGTAAATAGTTTCGTGGGCATTTCTATCAAAGTTCAAAGTCCAAGAATAAAACTTCCAAGTTCTAGAACAAAACATCTAAGTTCAAAGTGCAAGTACAAAAAATGATATAGTGTTTTAAACATCAAAAACCATACAAATAATTTACATGCATCTAAAACATACGATACCAAGAAATTAACCAAACTCCTGCAACAAATTCTTGGAAAATTGAAACTGTGGGAGTAAATTGAGTTGCAAGGTGCTACCATCGCGAACTTGCTCAACAATGGCTTTGATAGGCTTTACTTTATTTGCATCTTTAGAGGCCACAACATCAAAAGTACTGGAATCACCAATAGCCGAAGAAGGTATACCTCTAACTGCTTTCCCTAAGGCACCAGGCTCCTGCATCAATTGCCAGAGAATAAACATGGCATATGAATAATTTATACAAGACAAATCAACGTGTCAATTTATACATGTACAGGCTAGTCACTAATTCAACATCAACATTGTTTATAAGTCATTCCCAGCCCCTGATGTGTTTTTACATACAACCCCAACTTAACATATATGTACGGGCAAGTTGTCATCCATTTTTCTTTACATTAATGCCAAAAGGATAAAGATCGAAATACACTAAATAGCCGACATCAATATTCAAAACTTATACATTATACACTACAAGACGTAGCGATCATATCTAATCTGACTTATTTAGGGTAATTTAATATCAATACCTGTCACCTTGGTGATTATAATGGAACTCATTTTCAAAAGGCTAGATTGTTTTTTGTGGCAGCGGAGACTGTACATGCTGTTGGTATCTTTTTTCTCATTTTTAAGCTTGCCCAGAAGAAGACTTGCTCAAGTTTTTCACTATTTCTTTTGTCTTTCACACCAATATTTTTGGGTTCTTTTTTTTCATTTTATTATTTGAATTTGATTCAAATTTCAAAGTCGGTATGAAATTAAAAACAACAGTAAACGATCTGCTAGCAATTTAGGATGAATAAATTCAGTAATTTGATTTAAATATTTTTGTAACATTCAACTTATTATAATAATACATGTTTTTAAAACTAAGAATGGTTTTGAAATTTTAGGCACAAAGCAGAGTTATCATGAGAAATTAATACGGTAAAACTATATGTTATTTTTTCAGATTGATTAATTTTATTAATAAGAAAATGTACATAACCTACTCACTTTGATCTATAGGAAAATAACATGATTATCAACTGAATGCGCAAATCTCATTTCATATTTCAATCTCTCTATTCTTCTGAAAATACTTTATCATAAAATCACATCTATAACTGCATAAACACATATTCAAACATATGCTGTAATAAAACACATCTTAACCGTTGAATGAAATCTTTTGCACAACGAACATTTGTTATAATCAAACAGTCATATTTTAATTCAACTAAACCAAGCTAAAAAAATTATTGCCACTGACTAAGTACAAACAACAATTAGTTTTGCATCCTTATTTGGAAACTAATTCACAATCATCTCTCCAGTCTCACTAGTATTTTCTAATTCGACTTCAATTTTTACATAGATTTGAATTTATGTATGTGAGTTGAATTGAGTTTCTAGTATGACTTCAATTTTTGTGTATAACTTAAATTTATTCGGGAAAGGAATACATACCTCAAACCCAAAGCAATCCCTTCAAATTCGACAAGAGCATCAATGGTGATAGGTAGTGGCTTCTTTTAAATGACGTGAGTTCCAAGCAAGCATGGCAACAACGACGCATCTCCAGTGACTCCTCAAACGATGTGAATTCCAGATTTCGGTGGGCAATGACAATCTCTCAAACATCTACGATTCCCTAGGTGATGACAATCTCTCAAGCAGTAGAAGCACTCGATATTAGGCGATGGCATCTAAAATTTGACGGCAGTAGCATGGACTCCTCCACTATGGCAGCGAACTCATTCTCCAGATCTCGCTGACAACTCTTCTACGACGATTCCAGATTTTGGCCGCACTTCGACTTTTGTCGGGGGCGGCGACTTCATCATGTTGCATTATCATGGCTGATCGATTTAGGGTAACATGAAGAAGGAGGAAATGATTTAAGTAGCATGGCGGAATAAAAAATGGGCGGGCAAACTGAAGCTTTTTTCGTAGCATTGAAGCTTAATAAAATATAACTGAAAACGAAATATAGTTGCACTTAGCTTTAAACGCTACCAACAAATCCTACTAAAAGCAGGTTTTCTTATAGTGGATGAAAAGTCTGGTGTGAATAATAATAGTCACCTTAGTTAATGGATATCTAGTTAGACTACATCGCTGAGCGGAATGGGTTTTTTCCTCACTAGTATCCTCTAGAATATGTCTTTCATAAATCAAGCACCTGCAACCACAATGGTTAAACTAAACAATATAAACAATCATATGCATGCATGTAACCTGGGTAATCATGACCAATCTATCTAAATAAGTGGACTATTTGTCCCAACACCATGGTTTCTTAGGGTAAATGTAAACATATATGACTAACTCAGGCCTACCAGATATACATAACTTTCTAACTTACTCTTAGAATAAAACTGGACGGTATGTCCGGAACTTACTATTTCTAAGGTTTTACTGATCCTAATGGTTTTACAGGTCAACCAATAACCTAACTCATCTATGTTTATTCCTTTCTGTGCGTAAACCTACTTTTAGTCTTACCCGTGACAAAGCCCTATGCACTGGAAATTTGGACTAATATCAGCTAGGGGCTAACAGCTGAAGTATAGGGCGTGACCTTACACCAGTCTCATCTGGTTTTCTAATCACTTAGCCAACTCATTTTTCCACAATTTATCTGAATGTGGTAAGAATGATAATTAAACTCTGGGCTAAATGCCCTTTTCTATTTCCTTGAAACAAAATCCTTATAAGCGATTCAACCCTTAAAATCATACTTAAAATAAGGAAAATTATAGCCCTTTACTTTATCCAAAATACTTATGCCAAGATATATGCTTTTATAAAATAATATTGATGAATTTCGAAACCACTAAGGGGTTGTCACCCTTTAAAACTATAGGCTATAAAGCCAAACTTAATAAAACTATCATATTGATGAAACTCGACGTCAATATCGCCGTTGGGGGTTATTGCCCCCTTTTATAATAAAATCATATCAAAACCTTTGATCTGTAAAGTATAAGGCCATAGAGTCAAAATTGTTTACATCGCATATATAGGTTGCCGACTATAAGCGGCATCATTATTGGTTCGCATAGTTTAAGACTTTAAAACTTAAAGTTATGGGATTGGCGACAATGATGACTGGCGACATCAATGTATTAAAGAAAAGCACGGCCTCATTACAGTCGTTATAAAATAAGAGGCATCATTGCCTTAAAGAAAAATGCGACATCACTAGGGCCAAGGTTGATAACACGCGACATCGTTATAGCCTTATGAAAATATATGGCACCATTATAGCTGATATGAAAATAAGTAGCATTATTGCCTTATAGAGTCGGCTACGTTATAAGAAAATATGTGGCATCATGCCCTTTTATATAAAATGCGACATCAAAGTATTAAGGGATTGGTGCAGAAAACAAGCGGCATTACTTACGTCGAAGTCGTTGATGTCGACATCGCTGTTATGCTTCATACTTCAACCAAGGTCGATCTATTACATAGCAACTATAGTTGATAACCTATACATCGTCGATGGTCGACATCAAAGATCATATCAATGGCATAATAAATGGTGGCATCATTGACATCGACATGACATACATGTAATTATTACGAAAACTATTTTCTTGCTATTATAAGTAAATTATTTTCACCAACTCCTATTGTTTGTCAAAATCTCATTGGTTAATAACTTTCTTTATCAAATTCTTTTTAGAAAACTCCTATAGAGCAGATTTATCATTGCCAAGCTAATTTTGCAAACCATCATTTTCTATTAATAGTGTAATATAATTATTAAGCTTTTAAATTCATAATAAATCATAAAGACATAATAAAAATCTCCAAAAATCACAATAAATGATATTTTCTATTTTCTTTAACAAGTAAAAAGTTTGGAGCCAAAACATTTATTTAATTATTATTTTATAATTAAAACCGAAATATATCATTTTCTTCACTTAAGAAAATCATAAAATATTCATACTTAATCAGAAAATAATGTTTCTAACATCATATCAAAATTTCAAGTCATTTGGGTGTCATATGATAGGTTTTCCCACTTAAACCTAATAGTAAATTTCATAAATATATTTAATAATTCATCATAAAGCATACAATCATTCAAACATGGTATAATACTAACCATTATATTTCAAGTTTAATCCCAAAAATGAAATTAAACAACATATTAGAGATGGGTATCATTATTCATCAAATCTTGATTTGATGAAGGAACTTGAAATTTAGACTTTAAATTTGTTTCCCCTAAGCTTTAATCTTGTTTCTTAGCTTTTCTTCTTCTTAATGCTCTTAACAATGGTCGGCCTTGATTTAGTTTAGGTTTGTATGAATGAAAGTAAATAAGGGAGGAGGAATGTAAGGGTTTATGTTTATGAATTATGGCCATTTCCTATTTTGCCCTTAGCATGAATTCCTCCTTCTTATCTAATTTATAAGCATTCTTACTAATTCATTTCTGAAGGCATGACCTATTAAATGATCAAATCTCATTTTCCTTTCTCACCCTAGATTATTTTATTTTATATATCTAATTAAATTTCAAAATAATGTTAATCAAAATTTGGGGTGTTACAACATTTCTATGGATTTAGCTTCATATTATATAATTCTGTAGGATTCCAAACATTTCTTCCAAGACCTCAACATTATTGACTGCTTATTTGGGTTTCACCAACATACCATTCACATGAACTCCATATTTTGACCTATTTTTCTAGTAAACATTTTACTAACCAAGGGTTATAAGTTCCTCCTGTGTTCTTAAAACCAAAGGACATAAGCTTATAGCAAAACAATCTTGTATTAGTTAAGTTGGTATGTTCTTTATCCAGCTTAAACATCAAAGTCCGACTAAACATGGAATATGCACCATCAAAGATAGTAGATGGTGTCCATTAACTATGTCTACTAGCTTATCAATCCAGGGCAAAGTAAACTCTATTCAAGAGGTCTTCATGGATAAAATTATTCAAAATTGTAACCTATGGTGTCCATTAATCGCATCTAATTGCATCTGTAACTTTGGCCAAACTTTGTTCAAATATGTCTAGTCTATGCAAGTTCAACAATCACCACTCTGTTTCTTTACTTGCAAAGGATTAGTAATCCATTTTTGGTAATGGACTTCATAAATAAAATTATTCTTCAACATATCCACATTTTCTTGTAATGCCGCATACCTAGCTTTTTCAAAAGGTCTTCATTTTCACCAAATCAATGTAAAATTTGGATCAATATTTAATGAATAGCACGTGACTAATGGTTCATGTAACAACCGACATCTACGATGCCTCGATTCATGCATAAAATGTGGTGGACTTCGCAGACCTCACAGACAGTGGATCATTTTGAGGTTAAATATATAAAATAGATCACAAAGCTACCTAGAATATTCTATGCTTTTTGAAACTCACTGCGGAAGGAATAAAATATAATAGTAATCAGTTATATAATCCCATACAAATATAACAACACAAAACCAATTAAATTCTAACTACAACATCTCTCTTTACCTAACAACGGAAATCGTATAATGTCTGGGAACAAATGAATAAAATAGTATATAACTAATAAATAAATAAATGCACTTCTCTATCGCACCATCACGCCTCCAAGTCACCACCAGTCCTCTCTATTGACCTATCAAAGTACTTAAAATAAGGAAATGATAGAGGATTCAGACATACATCTGGTGAGTGAAATGCATCGTATAAGAATATAATATTAATAAGATAATAAAACAACACTTATGCTCGGAAACCATACCTTAACATGTGTTACCTGCACCCAACAAGTCTGCTAAACAAAATACAATACCATGGTGGCAATATAGGATAAGGTCTCACTAAAACTAACCCATATCTAATCATACGCACTTGATCTAACCCAAAGTCCCAACTCGTATGCTAAAGACCAACTACAACACGACTGAGCCCGAAATCCCAACTAGTTATCACCGAAAACATATGCAACTCGTTACTGAGGAACTATATGTCTCAGCCCACTTGGCCAAATCGTAAGCGATTCGTTACTGGGTAATGCAATGTCCCAACCCACTATCGCCAAAACCGTGGATGACTCACTACTGAGGAACCCTATGTCCCAGCCCACTGTCATCAAAACGTAAGCAATTCGCCACTGAGGAACACAATGTCTCAGCCCACTGTCGCCAAATCGTAAGCGACTTGCTATTGGGGAATGCAATTTCCTAGCCCACTATCGTCAAATCGTAAGCAACTCGCTACTGGGGAATGTAATGTCCCAGCCCACTATCGCCAAATCATACGATGTATAACGAATATACTAAAACAAAATATACTTCAGAAGTGTATCAAAACACAGAAAACAACATATTGAAATATTCCTTGTCTCACCACGATCGCAACATCGTGAACCTCACATGAAATGGAACCATATGTGAGAGTTATACACCGTTTAAGTTAAGGTATTTATTATAAGTTTAATTATTATATATGTTAAACATTAGTCAAACCCATTCGTCGTTTTTCGTTGTTGCTTTTTGTGCCTCCGGCCTTCGACAACCCATCCGACCTCACCAGAAGCTTCCCCGTGCCATGCTCAACCTGATGCCGACCTTGCTTCCACCCACGACGCACCCCTCCAAACTGCTAGTGTCAGTACTTTGAACGTTGATTTTGGCGAATTCCAACACTTCCAGACCGATCCATCACCAGCAAGGTGACGTCCTCATCCTCCTTTATAGAGCCATACTTCCCGATTGTCGAATTGTTATAGTTCACCGTTGGATCGAAACGAACAGTCTGCGCTTCCCCGAACTTCCACTGCGTTTTTAATTAATCCATAGATCCAGTCGACGAACGAACATCACCGTGAATTCATGTCGTCATGAACTACAATTTCAATATATGATATGCTTGGTTTGGAACAATTGTATATTTTGTACTTTTCAAATTAAAAAGAGATTAACTTTTGCTAATTACAATCGATAAAAATTTAATTTTTAAACATCTAGCCATAGCATGCATCCTATTTAGGGGGTGTGTGTGTGTATTTACTCAGTTTTTAATTATTACTTATATTGTTATAAATTGGTTAAAGATCATAAGAGGTGAGTTACTACATCTTACTAATATATATACACAAATATGATAAACCGCACTCATCGATTAGTAGTGCATCTTCTTCGATTTGACGTAGATTCTCCTTCTTCTTTGCTATCCAGAAATTCCATACCTTCAAAATGCCAAATTTCTTAATAGCTTCGATTTATTTCTGTAGCTCTCTTTGCGGTGCTCGATTTCATATATTAATACGTTTAATTTGGATTTGATTTGGTAGGTTAGGGATAAATTTGGAAAAGTTGTACTTGATTTGGAGAATTTATAATTGATTTGGGAATTAGGGTTTCAGAAGTGGAGACAAGAGTATTAGAAAGAAAAGAATAGGGTTATAGATCTATTTATAGGCTGAAAAATATAATATGCAGGCTATATTTTCGAATTTAATATACTACGAAAATGCCATTAGGTTTGACTTCTTATAATTTCTAGCCTATTTAATCAAATTCAGCATATATATATGTATTCTGATTGCAGACGACATTCTGCGCGCAGTAGAATAGATCTTGAAGTCTAATTCCAACTCCTATAGAAATTTACTATTTTTCCCTTTATGTTAGAATTACAATTTTGCCCTTTTAATTAATTTATTTAGTTTCATAAAATTACGGGGTGTTACATTCTCCCCTCGGTAAAGAATTTCATCCCCAAAATTCCAATAGACGGACAATGCAACTCTCTTTACATCGTCCAAACATACAAAACAGACATAGTTACATCCATCTAGCATCCAACATACAATATAAGTGAAACACAATCAAGAGTATAATATACATGTGGCAGATAAATGATGATATGGTATGAGATGAGCACAAATGCAACTAAATTGTCCTCCTATATGAATGCAAATATAGGATATATATATATATATATGTATGCAAATATATATATATATATATGCATACATCCTAAAATATGCAAATTATATATATATATATATATATTTTTCTATAGGCATCCTTAAATCTATATGCAACATCCATATCAAAGTAAAAATAAACAAACATGTCCATAAAAAAATCATTAAACACGTATAGAAGAAAAAAAAGCATATATACAATTATCTAGCACAAGTTAGAACACCTTACTATGGGAGTCTATCTTAGGTTGGAATGTATATACATATAAGCTAACATGGTATAAAATAAACTGGTATAATCCAAAAGCAACCATAACAACCAAAACACATCATAAAGATATGAATACAACCAATCCTACCGTCCATACATCCATGCCTATGTCAACTAGCTAACTAAAGCAACCATGCAAATAAACAACGACCTAACAAGCAAACTAACCTATAAACTAACCAAAAGAGGAACGTATTGGAAATAGCTCATGATAGGAAACTCTGATCTTCTCCTCGAGCTCCATGACACTCTGCTCTAAACTTTTCCTCGCCGTATTTGGACTAGATTCATGTAACAACCCGCATATTTGTCGATTTTATATTTAAATATTTATTTAAATATTTTATCGTAGTCGGATTTTAGTCCGAAAAGCTACTTTTTGCATACGGACAAATTAGGACTCGAGACCACTTCCATTGAGTTCAAAACGTCGTTTGCAATCTTTTAAGTATAAACTTTGATATGTTTGGAGTTGGTGGAATTTCACTACTTTCTCACTTGAGACTTTGGTTTGGGCTTTTAGCCTATTAGACCCAACCTTCACCCCTTCTCTTCATAACTTCATTTCTATTTGCTTAAACATTCAAGCTTCATAAAAAATGAAGGAGGGAATGTGACATTAAAACTCCAAGCTCAAGTTCTCTTGCAAATCCATCATTCAACTCCAAATTCAAAGAGAAGACATTGGATTCAAGCTTCTTGTGTTGAGATTGAAGAGGAATTGATTCTTGCTTGCTTTAAGCTTCATCTTCATTGATTTTTGGTGCAAAGGTGAGATTTTTATCTCACATTCTTATCTATAACTATCTTGGATTGTTGGGAATGAATTCCTATCACTTTAGCATGGACATTTGCATTTGGTTTGGATTGGATTGGCGAAAAACTCCAATTTTTAGTGTTCTTGGAGAATTTCTGAGCTTAGGTCGTTTTGGTGGAAAAGTCACCTCGGAATTTGGTCGTTAGCTCGGCCATGCTTAGGTCGCTAGCCCATGGGTCGTTCTACCTAAGTTTAGCTCGCCTCCAGTTAGGTCGCTCGGCATTTAGTCGTTAGGTCGTTAGCACTAGGTCGCTCGGCCTTACTTACCCCTTTAGGTCGCGTACCCAATTAGGTCGCGCATACATTAGGTCGGGTACCCCTTTAGGTCGCGTATCCCTTAGGTCGCGTACCACTTGGGTCGCGCCACCTTGGCCGTATGCTTACTTTAAGTCGCTTGACCCTGTTGCCATATTAGGTCGCAACCACTAGGTCGCTCGGCCTCCACCTTAGGTCGTTCGCCACTTGGGTTAGGTCGCGTTCGGAGTTAGGTCGTTCGCCATGTGGGTCGTATCACCTTATGTCGCTCGGCCTCATCACTAGGTCGTTCGACCTATTTTACTTTAAGTCGTTGCACTTTAACTCGGCCACATTAGGTCGCAAGGGTATTTCTACTTTGATGGTTTTGGAACTGATTTCCTTGGATTTTATTCACGTCCTCGAATATGAATTTTAATGAATTGATTTGTTTCTACAATCAATTTTGTGACTTGTCACTTTATAAATATAAAGGTTTCAATACTAGTATTAAATATCAAAACTCTTTCATCAAAACGATTTCAACACTATTTTATTACAAAGCTCTTTTCCTAAAACCGTTTTCCAATCTATTAGTATATACAAGCCTTTACCTCACTCGGATGAGAAATCTAATTAAACGGCTTAGTAAAACAAGTGGTATGAAACGCTTGCGTTTACTTCGTCGGTTAATTCTTTGACTTGTTCTATTGAACCTCTTGTGACAATTTTCTAGTGAAGATCTACAGTTTGTTCGTAAATATTTAAGTTAAGCAAGTGGTTATGGGACATGAAGCTAAACTCATATATTTACTGACTTAGTGTAATTGACACTTCTTGATGATCATTGACGATCACTTTTGTGTTTTAGACTAGCAATTGTGCGATGTCTCTTTGTCTACGAGGGAGACTAAACACCGTTTGTGTGATGTTTCGACTCACATATGTGGGGTAGCGCCCCACGGTCTTCGGGCCATTCTTGTGGAGCTTCGGCTCAAAATTAATGGTTAGCTACCATGAGATAGCGTCTCGTTTTGTGTTACACGTGTTGGTGAGTTTTCATACTCCCGTTTTGTGATAGGCCTCCCCCTTCTTGTGATTTCTGGATTTCTTGTGATGATTTCTGGAATTTTGTGCTTCACTAATTTTCGTGATTTCCATTGATAAGTTTTATCAATTTTTGTGCATTGGTGAATTTGTGTGTCATTGACTTGTTATGAATACAAGTTTAGGGTATGATACCCCATTTTATCTTTGAGAAGATTCTTGTGATATTGATTAATCTCTTGTTGATTTTCAATTTCATACTTATAGTAGTATGCCATTATGGTTATTATATGTTCATGCCATATCTTTTATTCTATACCATATCATCTGATATTTATAGCTAGACTGATCCATTTATTATTTTCTTATAAATAATACTCAGGTCAGACCGAGATGTTACAGGTGCTTCTGCTTGACTTCTCTTCTGGGATTACTCTGATTTTTGGCTAACTACTTAGATTAGTAGTTTTTGGCTGTATACATTTGAGATATAGACTCTATGATGTATACTTATTCTTTTGTATAGCACATGTTGCTATCCTTTTGTGTTATTATGGATCTTTCAGATCACTACTCTGATGTACACACTCATGTGTTATATATTCATATCTTTTTCTGCCATTGTGATATGGATGTATGTGACTGATTTGTGTTATGTTTATTTCTATGTTTGTTTCCGAAGATTATATTATAGCCACTGTGTGATAGCTTTGAGTTTGTGTCGGTATGTCGGATTTCCTCCTTAAATGAAATGCATGCTATACTATCTGACATATCGGTGCTCGCACAAATAAATTACACGGATGGTCGCTCCTCAATAGCCTTATTCTCCGTGCCAGTTGACAGCATTACTCCGTAGTGTTCTTGGCTAGCGTGGGTATAGAGGTGGGTGGGGCGTCACAGCTTGGTATCAGAGCGAAACTTCGGAACAATGTAGAATAACTTAACAAGGATCATCGTTCTAAGTCCAACTTAGGAGTCGTGGCTTAGGATTTAATTCGAGTCTTCGAACCGATTCATCCTATTTCCTTTATGATACCTTGTCTTACCTATCAAGATTGCTTGATATTCATTTTGTGAATAACCTTCTTCTTCCTCTTTCTTTCTTTCTTAAGGAAGAGAAATGGTTAGACCTGGTCGTCCTAGCACCGGTCAATCTAGTGCTGCTCCCCAAGATGGAGTTTTTATGACTGCTCAGCAGCTTCTTGATTTAGTAAAGAATGCTCAAGCAGCTGGTTCTAATCCAGAACCTACTCACCCTAAGTCTGGATTTGCACGCTTGTGCAACGATTATACCAACTTGGGTGGGAAACCATTCAAAGGTTCTGAAACCATTATAGAAGTCCAGGCTTGGCTAAGAACATGCGACCGAATCTTTTCTCGCATGAACCTTATTGATCTTCACTGAGTTCAGGTGGCCTCTAGTATGCTCCAAGAAAGAGCATTGGACTGGTACGAACTTCTTATTTCTGAGATTAATGAAGCGGATCTCACCTGGGAGCAATTCCGGGAACGCTTTGAATTAAAATTTATGCCAGAAGCAGAGAAAGTGACATTGGTGCGACGTTTCATAGACCTTGTTCAAGGTGAATCCTCCGTGACAGATTATGTCGCATCATTCGAGTCACTTTCTAAGTATGGGGTTGAATACATAAACACCCCATTGAAGAAGAATCAAAGATTCGTCTATGGCTTAAACAAAAATCTCAAGAAGCCATTACTTCTAAAATTAGAAGTTTCTTTCGATCAACTCATTGATATCGCTCTTCGTCTTGAAGAGGCGGATAGGGAAAGTGATGTTGAAGTGGTAGGTGCCAAACCAAATTTCAACAACAAGAAAAGGCCTAACAAGTCCAAAGGCCCTTATCCCAATAAAAAGGGGAAACAAGCAACTTCTGCTGCAAAGACTTCTTCCCCCAGTAGCGGGTAATGCTATAACTGTGGTTCTAAGGACCATTTTGTGAACAAGTGTTCGAAGCCGCGTTCTTGTCGCTATTGTAAGAGCCCGGATCATTATATACATTTATGCCCCAGACTTCAAGGCAAGAAGGAGGGAAAGCTTAATGTGGCTCAAGCCCCTGGCAACACATCTCGCGGTCAAGGTATGTCTCATTTTGACCTTGATGGCATTATTATATTTCGTGATCAACCTATTAGAGTTCTCTTTGATACGGGTGCATCCCATTCTTTTATATCAAAGGAACTTGTCGATACTTTTTCCTTAATTGTTGTTGCTTTAATGACTTCTTTAAGAATTGCGAATCCGGTTGGTGGATCCGCAACTCTTAGTTTGCTTTGTAAAGATGTGGAGATTATTTTGTGTGATTTTTCTTTCCTAGCCGATTTGCATGTCATGCGTTACTTAGGCTTTGGAATGATTTTGGGTATGGATTGGCTTAACCGATATGAAGCTCATATCCTATGTCCTGAGCGGACTATTTATCTTCGACATCCACTATCTGTTAAGCAGATTTCTATTGTTCTTAAAGATTCGGATTCCACTTTGACGGCATCTTTATATTCTCTAAATCCTCTTGATGATGACAATGATGATGAGGAGGATGTCATTTCTCTTATTCACGTCGTTCGTGAATTTTCCGACATATTTGAGCCTGTTTTAGGATTACCACCTAAGCGAGCAATTGAGTTCAAAATTAATCTTATACCTGGAGCTCAACCTATTACTCGTCCTCCTTATCGCATGTCCAATAAGGAGAATGAAGAGATGCGCAAACAATTTTCCGAATTGGAGACAAAGCAATTTATTCGCTCTAGTTCCTCGCCTTGGGGAGCTTCAGCAATTTTCGTGAAGAAATCTGATGGTACACTTAAGCTTTGCGTCGACTACCGCAAGCTTAATGATCTTACTATTAAGAATAAATATCCTTTACCTCGGATTGATGATCTATTTGATCAACTTAGTGGTGGTAGAGTCTTTTCACAATTGGACTTGGCTATCGGTTTTCATCAGCTTCGTATTGCAGAGGATATTATTCCTTTGACTTCGTTCCGTACTCGTTATGGATCTTATGAATGGCTAGTTATGCCATTTGGTTTAACGAATGCTTCGGCTTATTTCATTGACCTTATGAATCGAGTTTTCAAAGATTTCGTCGATCGGTTTGTTCTCATCTTTATTGATGATATTCTTGTGTATTCTAAAACCGAGGAGGAACATGAAAAGTATCTTCAGATTGTATTGGAAACTCTTAGGAGCAATCAATTAAAAGCAAAATTTTCAAAATGTCACTTTTGGCAATCTAGTGTGAAGTTTCTCGGTCATATTATTTCCGAATCCGGAATATCAGTGGATCCTTCAAAGATTGAAGCGATTCAAAATTGGAAGAGACCGGAGAGCGTGACTGAAATTCGTAGCTTTCTCGGATTGGCAGGTTATTACCGCCGTTTCATAAAAGACTTTTTTAAAATTTCCGTGCCTCTTACTGGCTTAACAAAGAAAGGTGTTAAATACATTTGGCCGGACAAATGTGAAACTTCTTTTCAGAAATTAAAAGAACTCCTTTCTGATGCTCCTATTCTTGTTATTCCCAAAGGGAATCAAGATTTTGTTGTTTATACCGATGCTAGTCGCGTTGGTTTGGGTGCAGTTCTTATGCAAAAAGAACGTGTTATTGCTTATGCTTCTAGGCAATTGAAGCCGGCTGAGACTAGATATGCCACACATGATTTAGAACTCGCGGCTATCGTTTTCGCCCTTCGAATTTGGCGACATTATCTTTTGGGAGAGAAATTTATACTTTATACTGATCATAAGTGTTTGAAATATTTATTTTCTCAAAAGGAACTTAATTTGCGTCAACAGCGTTGGCTCGAATTCCTTGCCTCTTATGATCTTGATATTCTTTATACTCCCGGAAAGGGAAATCGAGTTGCTGATGCTCTTAGTCGTAAGCAACAAGCGGTTGTTTCTATGATGATATCTGAATGGCATGATCTCTAGGTTTTATCCACTTGTGAGATTAGAGATCGTGTATCCGATTTATGTTCATCTTTTGTTTTATGTAGCCTTGAGGCTCGTCCTTCTCTTTTTGACCGCATTCTTGAAGTTCAAAAGCTAGATCCTGAATTGGCTTTGCTTGGCCAAAATTTTAAGGATAAAACCGATATTGAAGGTTTGAAAGACTTTGATATTGATTCTCATGGCGGCATTCGAAAATTTGGTAGACTTAAAGTGCCAAATATTAGTGATCTTCGTAAAGATATTCTAGAAGATTCTCATCGTTCCAAATTTTCCATTCGTCCCGGTAGTAGTAAAATGTACGCGGATATGAAGCGACTTTATTATTGGGAGGGAATGAAATCTGATATTGCTAACTTTGTTAAGTGTTGCATGACTTGCCAACTTGTCAAGGCCGAACATCAAAGGCCCGGTGGGTTATTGCAACCATTGGAAATTCCAATTTGGAAGTGGGATCAAATTTCCATGGATTTTATTGATGGCCTTCCCCGTTCTCGTTTGGGTCATGATAGCTTATGGGTGATCGTTGATAGACTTACTAAATCCGCCCATTTTATTCCCGTTCGGTCGAACCGAACCGTTCCTCTTTTGGCCAAACTCTTTATCAAAGAAATTATTAAATTGCATGGAGTTCCTACTTCTATTGTTAGTGATCGTGATCCATTGTTTACTAGTGGATTCTGGAAGAGTCTTCAAAAAGCTTTGGGAACAAAGCTTAATTTTAGCACCGCTTATCACCCCCAGTCCAATGGACAAACCGAGCGTGTGAATCAAACTCTTGAAGATCTTCTTCGTTCTTGTGTGCTTGATTTCGGTGGAAGTTGGGAAGATCATATTTCTCTTGTTGAATTTTCCTATAATAATAGCTTCCAATCTAGTATTGGTATGGCACCTTTCGAGGCACTTTATGGAAGGCCATGCCGATCTCCTTCTTGTTGGCTTGAGGCCGGTGAGAAGCTGGTTTTAGGTCCAGATTTTATTCGTGATTCCACAGAAAAGATTGAATTTATTCATCATAGGATGAAAGAAGCCCAGAGTAGACAAAAATCCTATGCCGATAACCGAAGAAGGAAATTAGAATTTTCTGTTGGAGATCTTGTATTTATTCGTGTTTCCCCTATGAAGGGTGTTGTACGTTTCAGTCGATCGGGAAAGTTAGCGCCTCGATAAATTAGGCCATTTCCTATCACCGAACGTATTGGTTCCGTGGCTTATCGCCTTTTATTACCGGCTCAATTTTCTGCTATTCATGACGTGTTTCACGTTTCTCAATTACGGAAGTGCCTTCGGGATTCCGATTTTATTCTTGAGCCCGGTGTTGTGGAAGAGATTGAAGTTTCGCCTAATTTAACTTATGAGCAGCATCCTATTCGGATTATTGCTTCAGAGGTTAAACGACTTCGAAATAAAGATGTTCCGCTTATGAAGGTTCAATGGTCCTCAAATCCTAAGGATTGCTCTTGGGAATCTAAAGAATTCATCGAGCGTACACATCCGGACTTACTTTCTCATACTCTTTGAGGTGAACTTCTTATTTCAAATTTCTTTTGTGTTAATATGCTTTTTTTGGTTGTTACTTTTTATTTCCATCTTATATATTGCGAGGACGCAATTTCTTTAAGGAGGGGAGTCTGTAACAAGCCGCATATTTGTCGATTTTATATTTAAATATTTTATTTAAATATTTTATCGTTAGTCAGATTTTAGTCCGAAAAGCTACTTTTTGCATACGGACAAATTAGGACTCGAGACCACTTCCATTGAGTTCAAAATGTCGTTTGCAATCTTTTAAGTATAAACTTTGATATGTTTGGAGTTGGTGGAATTTCACTAATTTCTCACTTGAGACTTTGGTATGGGCTTTTAGCCTATTAGACCCAACCTTCACCCCTTCTCTTCATAACTTCATTTCTATTTGCTTAAACATTCAAGCTTCATCAAAATTGAAGGAGGGAATGGGAAATTAAAACTCCAAGCTCAAGTTCCCTTGCAAATCCATCATTCAACTCCAAATTCAAAGAGAAGACATTGGATTCAAGCTTCTTGTGTTGAGATTGAAGAGGAATTGATTCTTGCTTGCTTTAAGCTTCATCTTCATTGATTTTTGGTGCAAAGGTGAGATTTTTATCTCACATTCTTGTCTATAACTATCTTGGATTGTTGGGAATGAATTCCTATCACTTTAGCATGGACATTTGCATTTGGTTTGGATTGGATTGGCGAAAAACTCCAATTTTTAGTGTTCTTGGAGAATTTCTGAGCTTAGGTCGTTCGGGTGGAAAAGTCACCTCGGAATTTGGTCGTTAGCTCGGCCATGCTTAGGTCGCTAGCCCATGGGTCGTTCTGCCTACGTTTAGCTCGCCTCCAGTTAGGTCGCTCGGCATTTAGTCGTTAGGTCGTTAGCACTAGGTCGCTCGGCCTTACTTACCCCTTTAGGTCGCGTACCCAATTAGGTCGCGCAGACTTTAGGTCGGGTACCCCTTTAGGTCGCGTATCCCTTAGGTAGCGTACCACTTGGGTCGCGCCACCTTGGCCGAATGCTTACTTTAAGTCGCTTAACCATGTTGCCATATTAGGTCGCAACCACTAGGTCGCTCGGCCTCCACCTTAGGTCGTTCGCCACTTGGGTTAGGTCGCGTTCGGAGTTAGGTCGTTCGCCATGTGGGTCGTATCACCTTATTTCGCTCGGCCTCATCACTAGGTCGTTCGACCTATTTTACTTTAAGTCGTTGCACTTTAACTCGGCCACATTAGGTCGCAAGGGTATTTCTACTTTGATGGTTTTGGAACTGATTTCCTTGGATTTTATTCACGTCCTCGAATATGCATTTTAGTGAATTGATTTGTTTCTACAATCAATTTTGTGGCTTGTCACTTTATAAATATAAAGGTTTCAATACTAGTAGTAAATATCAAAACTCTTTCATCAAAACGATTTCAACACTATTTTATTACAAAGCTCTTTTCCTAAAACCGTTTTCCAATCTATTAGTATATACAAGCCTTTACCTCACTCGGATGAGAAATCTAATTAAACGGCTTAGTAAAACAAGTGGTATGAAACGCTTGCGTTTATTTCGTCGGTTAATTCTTGGACTTGTTCGATTGAACCTCTTGTGACAATTTTCTAGTGAAGATCTATAGTTTGTTCGTAATATTTAAGTTAAGCAAGTGGTTATGGGACATGAAGCTAAACTCATATATTTACTGACTTAGTGTAATTGACACTTCTTGATGATCATTGACGATCACTTTTGTGTTTTAGACTAGCAATTGTGCGATGTCTCTTTGTCTACGAGGGAGACTAAACACCGTTTGTGTGATGTTTCGACTCACATATGTGGGGTAGCGCCCCACGGTCTTCGGGCCATTCTTGTGGAGCTTCGGCTCAAAATTAATGGTTAGCTACCATGAGATAGCGTCTCGTTTTGTGTTACACGTGTTGGTGAGTTTTCATACTCCCGTTTTGTGATAGGCCTCTCCCTTCTTGTGATTTCTGGATTTCTTGTGATGATTTCTGGAATTTTGTGCTTCACCAATTTTCGTGATTTCCATTGATAAGTTTTATCAATTTTTGTGCATTGGTGAATTTGTGTGTCATTGACTTGTTATGAATACAAGTTTAGGGTATGATACCTCATTTTATCTTTGAGAAGATTCTTGTGATATTGATTAATCTCTTGTTGATTTTCAATTACATACTTATAGTAGTATGCCATTATGGTTATTATATGTTCATGCCATATCTTTTATTCTATACCATATCATCTGATATTTGTAGCTATACTGATCCGTTTATTATTTTCTTATCAATAATACTTGGGTCAGACCGAGATGTTACAGGTGCTTCTGCTTGACTTCTCTTCTGGGATTACTCTGATTTTTGGCTAACTACTTAGATTAGTAGTTTTTGGCTGTATACATTTGAGATATAGACTCTATGATGTATACTTATTCTTTTGTATAGCACATGTTGCTATCCTTTTGTGTTATTATGGATCTTTCAGATCACTACTCTGATGTACACACTCATGTGTTATATATTCATATCTTTTTCCGCCATTGTGATATGGATGTCTGTGACTGATTTGTGTTATGTTTATTTCTATGTTTGTTTTCGAAGATTATATTATAGCCACTATGTGATAGCTTTGAGTTTGTGTCGGTATGTCGGATTTCCTCCTTAAATGAAATGCATGCTATACTATCTGACATATCGGTGCTCGCACAAAGAAATTACACGGATGGTCGCTCCTCAACAGCCTTATTCTCTGTGCCAGTTGACAGAATTACTCCATAGTGTTCTTGGCTAGCGTGGGTATAGAGGTGGGGCGTCACAATTCATTTCCTTATTTTTTTCTATTGAATCGCCTCAATTCCTAAGATGTGAATACATCCATGGAGTATCATAGACTTCGTCTTTACATTCACCTCATAAGCTGACCCGCCTCTACCATAACCAATAAATCGTCAATGTAAGGTCGTAGATGGGATAAATAAAAAAACCTGTATGAATACTCGCTACCTTTCTAGAAGGCTACTTAAACGTGCCGACTTCCCTACTATCTATAAAATCGGGAAAGGCCCAACAACTTATGGCGCTAGCTTTCCCTCAAAACATATCTCAATAACGAGTCATTCACCTACCTAGCTTCCTATTGCGAACTCTTTATGCATGCCTATCCTATGTGGTTTCCATCCCTTAGCATATCATTGAGGTGTCTTTGATCATATAATAGCCAAGTAAAGCTTAGATTTAAATAGATTGCACCACTGGCCTATCTTCATCACCGTTTAATTTATAGACATTACAAATGGATAATTCTTTATTTTCTGTGAATAGAATATTACTATAACAAACTCAAGTTCAAATTTTATTGATTTAAAAATAGTTCAAAATCATTTTTCTAGTTATTAAATTCCATAGAATTCTTTTTCAAAGAATATGTGTATAAATACCCTCTTCTTTCTTCAAATCCAAATAACTTGAATAAAATTCAAGTTTTATATTTAAAATTGTTCTTTATACTTAAAGTCTTCATTGAAATCAAAACCATATTTATTCCAAAACCCATAAAATACTCATTTCAAAATTATAAGTTCAAAACCAATAAAATTCCCTTTCATAGAATTTTAGTATTAAAATTTCCTTTTCTTCAAATTTGAATAAAAATTTACTAAACAAACTTGGAAAAATTCAAGTTTCGTGCTTTAAAATATCATTTAAAAGTTCTCAAATTATTTTATAAAGTTCAACCATAGATTTTAATACAAGTCTATGCAGTATCCTTTTCATATTTAAGTACTCAAAACCATTTCAAACAAGGACAGTTCGTCATGGAGATCGATTATATACAGGTCCACTATGGATACTGGTAAATTTTTCCCGAGTCCGGATCGAGCTACAATTGATATGACACGACCAGCAAAGCTATGAAAGCCAACGTTCCAAATTTCAAGTTAATCGAAGTTCGTATGCTCAAGATATTGATCGATCAAGGTTGAGAAATCCAACTCTATTCGTATCCATCCAATTTCGTATCCATTCCCCAAGAGAGATTCAGTTTGTATCCATCGCCTACTAACTTCCTTCGTATCCATTAAAATGAAGCTACTTCATATCCATCATGTTAACAACACTTCGTATCCATCAACGGATGTCCATTTCATATCGGTCTCCCTCCATCCATCTCGTATCGATCTCCCGCCATCGATATGAACAGCAGCAACCACCGATCGATACGAAGAAAGCAACATGAAGCATTGATACGAATGCGGCCTCCAACTATCGATACGAAGTAGCATGCAAGCATCAATACGAACAGAGCCACGCATGATCGATGCGAAATAGTATTGATACGAAGACGACAATGTCTTACAAATTCAAACTTGCATCGATCATAACTCAATATCTACAAGTCCAAATGGCACCAAATTTTCACAAGAGCTTGCCTACAACGTCAAGAATGTACCAGATAAATTTCAGCCAAAAAGGATCAATTCTTGATCGATACGAATTCCAGTCGTATCGCTCCCAGATCGAGTCGAAACCACCTGAACTCGATCCCGTGGGCCCACCCATGTGAGAGAAGAAGTCCTCCGAGATCAGGGCGAGATATTTGCAGCCTACGCCTATAAATAGCGACTCTGGACCTACAGAAAAGGGACTTTTTGGCTTCTCTACGCTGATACTCTGCCGGAATTATTATTAAACTTCAGTTGTACTGCTGTAATCTTTTGTAATTAGTGAGTAAAGTTCAATAAACATCAGTCATTTCATAGTGGACGTAGGCAATTCGCCGAACCACTCTAAATCCGTGTGTTTTTGTGCATTTTCTTATCTTTTTATTGGTGTGTTTGTTAGATCTGCTTCATTTTACATTTATTTTCTTCATTTTATCTCTTCAAACACATCCGAAGAGTGTTGTGCCCAATTTTGGTACAAACAAATTTAACCTTATTATTTTCCTTTTTAGCATAGATCATCTTTGTATTTTTATTGTAAAGATAAAAAAATTCCTCTATTATCCCTAAAAATATACACTTTTCAAACCGATAATATATTTTAAAAATCCTTTACTTTTAACATATCATTTTAAATATCTCAAATACCATTATCTAATCCAAAACCAACATTTTCCATCAAATTCCCTTCAAAATAATATTATTATCATTTTACATCAAAATAATAATATTTATTTAAATCGGTCTGTTTGTCACAACCACTTTCTATTATATAATTAAAAAATAACAACATTCTAGGTTAAATCCTAAAAATCCTTTTTACTGTTATATACATAAAAAATAGTAATAATTTATTCCAAAAATATTTCATGGAAAATATCCCTTTGTCATTTTTATTATTCTTAAAATATCTCTTATTTTTACTACAAAAATATTTATTTTTTAATAAACTCTATAAAACTGTTATTTCATTATTTGCTTAAAATTTAGTTAATATTCCAAAAAGCATACTACCATTTATTTAAATTCCACCGTACTTTATAATAATAGTATTCCAAATTCAAAATATATTCTTCGTTATTGTTTCAAAATTTTCAAAATTCATAAATAATATCCTTATAAATTTTTAGTACAAACCCCTATGTCTAAAATCCATAACGTTCATTTCTAGTCAGTCCAAAGCACACTATATATTGACTATCCTAGCTAGTTCACCATACTATGTAACTCTTTTCTAACTCCAATTTAAATTTCAGTTGAAAATATTAATAACTTTCCAACTTAATTTTAAAGTCAAAATCATGAATCTTAAATCTTATTATTCACTAAACTAATAAAATTTGAAAACCATAAAATTCTCCTTTAATTTTAATAAACATTCAATAAAATCATAACATATTTTTTTTCAAATCAAATTCTTTAAATTCCACTTAAATAAATTTTCAAAAACTTGTACTAATTCAATATTAATTACTCAAAATTAATCTCGGAATAACTTCGGTTATTTTTCTAAAATACTCATACTTCATTTTTAAAACATTATTTCGTTTCAATTTTTTACAACATCATTTCATATAGTTTAAAACCTTTTAATGATATAGATAAGTATAAATCATTTTAACAGCTAGTCAATTTCAATCATCGTTAAACAATAATTAATGTCTATACAAAAATTATATTTTTAAATTCCTTTTGTTTTATAATTAGTTAATTTCCAACACCTTTTAACTAATACATTATATATATAACTATATGTTTTAAATTAGCTTGTTTTTCTTCTAACTATATTCATATCGAATTTGGAAATAATTTCAAAAATTTTAAAACATTTTTTAGTGCATATTTTCAAGAGTTTATATCAAAAATCCTTTAACTTCCATTCAAAAATACATGCAAGTTACAATGGAAAAAAATCCATAAATTTTTAAATAATATATTTTAAGTTCTCCTCTTTTTTTTCAATTCAATTTCTATCCAAAATTATTTGAACTTGACTTAGAATAATAGACTTATAAAACATACCTTCTTAAACTTTATATGTGCGAAATGTTCAAAGAAGTGTAATATTTGAAAAAAAATTCAAAGTGTGACAAAATCATTTATAAAATAAAGGAAATTCAGAAGGATGTGTCTTTCCAAGTCAATTTACTTTTAAAAAAATATTTCTTCACCAGAAGAAAAGTATACAATAAAATATAAGGCTAATAATGCAACTTATACGATTTTTTTCTAAAACAAAAGCTTTAAAATATTTATGGAAAATTCCTCTTATTAAATTTCTCACGTTAAAAACTTTAAATATGGGGTTATTATTTCAACATTTTAAACAAACTTCAACTTCTATAATTTTCCCAAAAATTTCAAACATTATTATTTATGACTTTTTAGATAAAACATTTCAAATAACTTAAGTACTTTAACTGGAGTAGATTGTAATTTACACAAGCCCAACTATAAAAAAATTGTTAAGTATCCTTATTACACCACATAAACATCACATTATATCCTATGGACTTAAGTATACTACCCTTATTCTTTCCATAGTCATATAATGTACCCCACTGTTACTTGGCCTATAAACCTCTTTTAGAATATTCTATAGAGTAAATTGCAACAAACGTGACGGATTTATCTTCCACCCCAAACTATTTAAATATCAACATTATTTAACTCGTAAATGTTTACTTCAATAAGTAACAAGCTAACAACTACCTCTTACAATCAAAATATATGGGGTATGGCGTATAAAAATAATATAATATATATATATAACATAAATAATAAAAATCATAAATACGCTTTCTCATACGCCATAATTTAGTTGGAATCGCCTAACCTGGCTCCAATACCAAATGTAACAACCCGCCATCTACGACATCTCGATACACGCATAAAATAAGGCGGACATCGTAAACCTCACAAACGCTGGATCATTTTGAGGTAAAACTTATAAAATAGATCACAAAGCTATCTATAATATTCTACACTTTTTGAAACTCCCAGCGAAAGGAATAAAATATAATAGTAACCAGCTATACATTCCCAGACAAATATAACAATATAGAATCAATTAAATTCCAACTACAACATCTCTCTATACTGATAGCAGAAATTGTATAATGTCTGGGAACAAATGAACAAAATAGCAGATCGCTAGTAGACAAAGAAATACACTTCTCCATCGCACCATCATACCACCAAGTCAACACCTGTGACAACTCGCACCTACCATCACGCCGATCCAAAGCCTAGTGTGATTTCGAACTCGTGCCATGCCAGGACATGTGGATCGTCTAGGTTTATAACATTTCACAACACATAGACTAATACAAGTAGATATAACCTAAGATATACTACACTTTCAAAACTCACAGCGGAAGGAATAAAACATATAACACAGAAAAATATCCATCTCAAAAAATATCCAAATCACGGCCTTAGAAAACTAGTACATGATCCAATACAGAGTACATAGAAAATATCACTCCAAGTCTGACAAAAAAGATAAATTGTACTGGTAAGACATATAAATATATGGAGAGAAATATGGTAAAAAACAGTCTCCAAAGATAAGCTCGACTCCCTAAGTATCAAGAATGGGTCGATTACCTACTGCCCTGTCCACCTGTGGTAGGTAAAAAGAAGGAAAGAGAATGGGTCAGACCAAAATCTGGTGAATGAGTACAAGTTTAATATGTGATGATCAAATGCAGTTACTTTAATGCTACTCTAAATGATATAGGGTGTGATACTAGTGTCCATGAATTTCTAAGGTCTGTTACCTAAGGGTTCTTATCTAGTACATTCCTACACTACAAATTGTATAAGCTAATTCAGTGGATCGAACTAAGGATCAAATTTCATATCTAACGATATGCCACCACTCTTAGAGCTACTCAATGTGTAAGTCACCGCCCACTTGGCTACTAACAACAGAATACACCGCCACTAGGATAATATGGAAATAAATTCCCACTACTATCACCGCCACTAGGCTATTGGGAATGATTCTCCTTACTACGCCTAGAGTGGAAGAACTCGAAATGCTGATGCGCCGGGATATCTCATCATCCGCATTCGCTTCCACCTATCGATCGTAGCGTTGGCCTCTTATTGCATGCTTTGGATCCTCCTTTCTAACTGTATCACATGGGTCAGGAGTTGTGCATGCTAGGACCTCCTATTGTGTCGGACCCAATCCATCAGGCATCCACGCTAGTCTGCACACCCTCCGTTGGAACCTCCTGTGAGTGCCATTTAAGAAGATACATCGCCTTGAATCGATTACTTGATCCTAAATTGGTAAACAATATTCACCCAACACCACCACGACCTAACGTTCGCTACTAGGGAACTAGCTTCCCTACAAGTCCTAATATGCATCCAATTATCCTTAAATTGCCCCACAACAATTCACGTTTTATATATTTTTACTTATATTTTTGGGCCATAGACCGAGGTTCAATTCTGCGGTTTTCATTACAAGTGGTTGACCTCTTATACCCTTCGGTCGACCGCTAGGCCTTCCATGTTGATCGATCGCAAAGTAAAATTAGGGTTCCGCGATTTTTCTTATGTCGATTCTTCATACAGTTGATTCATGTCGTTTGTAGTATTTAATTAACCCTAATTTGTTCGGTGACCAGTTTACATATCAAATTGCAATTCAATTTAAGGTTCATAAATTTAAGGTTTGCAAATTTGATGATAGAATAAGTGTCTAGACAGGTAATTACATTAGCAACTTACTGTAATTCAAATTCTAGAGTTATAGATTCAAATCTAGGGTTTTAGCATATTCAATTTGGGTTTAGTATTTTCAATTTAGGGTTTTCTAACATCCTAATCAATTAAAATATTTTAAACAAACTACGATAATCAACTTGTCAAAATTCCCCAAGCCTAAGCTCTTCCTAATACTTGCACTTGAGAATCGTCTCCCCAAATTGATAGCTCCGCCTTGACTCGCCTTGATCCGTCTTGAATTAATCTTCTAGGTTGAATTAATTTGATTTTTAGAAATTTTTAGGATTTAGGTTTAGGGAAAATTTTGACAGAGTTTAGTTACTGTAAACTTTTAGTTAAGAATTAGGGTTTCATTAGTATGGTATTTATAGGGATAGGGTTTTAGTTTGGGCCATCGGATTAGCTTAGGAAATATTTTCATAGCATCTGGTTCTCACATCATAGCCTCTAGTTGCAAGCAAGCAATCATGTTCATTCATCTCGTCTCTAAAAATCAGTAACATCCGATTTTATATATGTTCGGGTCGACCGTTTATTGACCTAGATGACCGCTATCGGTTGACCTTGAACCCTAATGGGTCGACCGGTATCCTTATAAATTTTTAAAATTAAGTTTTTAATTTTTAAATTCAATCTAACGCCCGTAACTTCTCCATACTAACTCGGATTACGACGTGTTGTATATGAAAATCGTCAAGAAAATCGCTATGAACGCAATGGTACAAGTTTCGTAGCCAAATTCAAGCGTCTGTGAAAATTTTCTTTTAAGTCCTTATTTTATTTTATTTTAATTTTTTACTAAATTCTGGTAAATTTCCGGGGTGTTACATTCACCCCCTTAAAAGGATTTCATCCTCGAAATCTCAAAGGATGGAAAAATGTAACTCGTATACATAACAACCAATAGCTACAATCATCTACTCGTCCATCATCCATGAGTAATCATTGTCCTTAGAAATTTCTAATGCATTGTGTACATATATGCGCAAGGTGAAATGCACGTAAACCTATACTAATGTAAAAGTAGGCGGTCTACTGATTCAGTTGACCTCCTGTTATGCAAATGCTCATGCCATACATCCAAAGGTACGCTATATCCTAAGTAAATATTTACTTGCAATTCTATATGCATGCGCTATCATACAACTCATATGCAATATCCATATGCATAACATCCACTAGCACAACAATAATCAAGAAATAACATGCAACTAGATATAAGTGTGGGTGTGTGTACCTAGAGGATGTACTATCCTAACGTGTAAAAGAGTACAATGTGAACAATGCATCCATATACATCCATTAGCATCCATCATCCATAACATGTCCTACCGACACGTTTACAACCGTTCCTACCATCCAATGGTCTCTACCTAAAGGGTATACCACCTATGTCCTACACATTGGTAACCTATACTTATAAGAACTTCTAACTTAAGACATACCAAAGAAGAGTTGTTGGTGAGTAGCTTGGATCTTCTCCTCGGGCTCCCATGTACTCTCTGCTGGATCATCTCCTCGTTGGACTTTAATAAGTCTGTTCTCCTTATTGCAGAGTCACTTTGTACAATCCTCTTCACTACAAGTGGGTGTAAGGCGAACAAGTGACTCTCGCTCTACCTCAACCTCCTCCAACTGACTCGGCCCGACCACGATAGCTGTATCATGTAAGCACTTTCTCAAGTGTGACACATAGAAACATCATTTATCCCGCTGATTTCTCTAGAAGCTCTACCATGTGTGCCAACTTCCCTACTCTAGCCGCTATCGGGAAGGGTCCTACAAATCTCGGTGCTAGCTTCCCCGAACCACCAAATCTCATCACACGACTAAGGGGTGAAACCTTCACAAACACCGTGTCACCCACTTTGAACTCTAATTCTGTACGTCCCTTATCAGCATAAGATTTCTATCTATCTCGAGCGGTCTTAATTCTCCTACGAATCAACTTTACCATCTCTGATGTCTCACTCACCATACTTGGCCCAAGAATAATCCTATCTATCGTATTCCACCAATACGATGTTGATCTACATGGCCTACCATACAACGCCTGGAAAGGTGCTATCCCAATGCTAGCTTGATAATTGTTGTTGTAGGTAAACTCCACCAATGGTAAGTGATCCTCCCAAGAACCTCCAAAGTCTAAAATGCATATTCGTAGCAAGTGGCCGTATAAAATTTTAAATTTAAGTTTTCAAATTTTTAATTCAATTTAACGTTCATAACTTCTCCATAGTAACTCGAATTACGACGTGTTATATATGAAAATCGTCCAGAAAATCGCTACGAACGCAATGATGCAAGTTTCATAGTCAAATTCTGATGTTTAAGTCCTTGTTTTATTTTAATTTATTTTTTATTAAATTCTGTTAAATTTTTATGGTGTTACACTACCAGTCCTCTCTATCGACCTATCAGAGTAATAACTAAAAAGAAGAAAATACTAAAGGGAGTCAGACATATGTATGTGAGTGAAACACATCATATAAGAGTATAATATTAATAAGCTAGTAAAACAACGCTTATGCTCAAAGACCTTACCTTAACTTGTGTCATATGCACCCAACAAGTTAGCTAAACAAAATATAATACTATAGTGGAATCATAGGATAAGGTCTCACTAAAACTAACTTATATCTAATCATTTGCACTCGTTTGAACCTAAAGCCCCAACTCATGTGCTAAAGACCAACTACAACACGATCGAGCTTGAAATCCTAACTAGTTATTGTCGAAAATGCATGCGACTCGCTATTGAGGAACTATATGTCTTAGCCTACTATCGCCAAACCATAAGCGGCTCGCTACTAGGGAATGCAATGTCCCAGCTCATCATTGCCAAAACCATGGACGGCGTGCTACTGAGGAACTCTATGTCTCATCCTACCATCGTCAAACCGTAAGCGACTCACTACTGAGAAACGCAATGTCTCATCTTACTATCACTAAATCATAAGCAACTCGCTATTGGAGAATGCAATATCCCAGCCCACTATCATCAAATCGCAAGTGACTCACTATTGGGGAATGTAATGTCCTAGCCCACTATCATTAAATCATACAACGTATAACGAAAATACTAAAACAATTTTTTTTTAAAAGTGTATCAAAACACAGCAAACAACATACCAAAATGTTCTTTATCTCGCCATGATCGCAATGCCATGAACCACATGTTAAATAGAAGTATGTGAGAGTTAAACGTGTTTAAAGTTAAGGTTATAATTAAGTAACTAATTAATAGTTTAATTATTATATATAGTACTTTATTCGCTTGCTACAGTATCCTTTCTATCCCGATTTAACGTTCATCAAACCCCAATCGCTATTTTTCACCGCTGCCTCTCGCGCCTATGGCCTCCGGCAACCCATCCGACCTCACCAGAAGCTTCCCCGTGCCACGCTCAATCTGATCCCGACCTCGCTTCCACCTGCGACGCCACCCTCTGAACCTCCACCGCCAATACTTTAAACGTCGATTTTGGTGAATTTCGATGCTTCCTGACCAATCCATCACCAGTGAGTTGATGTCCTCATCCTCCTCTATAAATCCTTACTTCTCGATTTTCGAATTGTTATCATTTCACCATTGGATCAAAATGAACGATCTACGTCTTCCCGAACTTTCGAAGCATTTTCTGATCAATCCTTACACCCAGTCGACGAATGAACACCACTAGTGAATTCTTGCCATCGAGAACTATAATTTTGATAAATAATATGCCTAGTATGGAACACTTGTATATTTCGTACTTTTTAAATTAAACAAAGATTAACTTTTGCTAATTATAATCGATAAAATTTAATTTTTAAACATCTAGCCATGGCAAAAATCCTATTTAGGTATATATATATAATAATAAGTTTTTAATTATTAATTATATTGTTATGAATTGGTTTAAGATCATAAGAGGTGGGTTACTATGTCTTACTAATATCTACACACAAATATGATAAATCTCACCCACTGATTAGCCGTGCATCTTCTCCGATTTAATGCAGATTCTCCTTCTTTTTTGCTGTTCAAAAATTCCATGCCTTCAATACACCAAATTTCTTAATAACTTTGATTTATTTACGTTCCTCTCTTTGCAGTGCTCGATTTCATACATTAATACGTTTAATTTGGATTTGATTTGGTATATTATGGATAAATTTAGGAAATTTGTAATTGATTTGGAGAATTTATAATTGATTTGGGAATTATGGTTTCAGAAGTGGTGGCAAGATCATTAGAAAGAAAAGAATAGGGTTAGAGATCTATTTATAGGCTGAAAAATATAATATCAAGGTAATATTTTCGAATTTAATATATTACGAAAATGTCATTGGGTTTGATTTCTTATAATTTATGTCTCGTTTAATCAAATGCAGCAAATTATATATGTATTTTTACTGTAAACAACATTCTGCACGCAATGGAATAGGTTCTGAAGTCTAATTCCAACTCCTGTAGAAATTTACTATTTTACCATCTATGTTAGAATTACGATTTACCCTTCTAATTTAATTATTTAATTTCATAAAATTACGGGGTGTTACAGTTCTCAATCGAAAATGTCATCAATACCGAGAGAAAACATCCAAACCGTCTTAGAGGAAACATACCAGCTTGTTTCTTAACTCAATGCATAGCTCAGTTCCAATCTTCATTACCTTAATATGATCATTCATGTCAATAACAATGTCTTCAAGCATTTCCACACTTTGAGCTTTTTTCTACTTTGATCTAATCTATTGACGCTCGGTTTTAAGATATTCTTCACTGGTGTACATTTGTTTCCTTTTTTGAGTTTGTAAATTGCTGCATCCATGAAGTTCCACATCTTCAAAACATACCCTTGTACATAATGTTTGTTTTATTATCACAATAGTAGAGGCTTCATTGTTTATCCTTCAATATAATCTTTTGAACTTTCGGTTATACAACAATACCTCTGTTGATAGTGTTAGTGCATTAATCAATGCATTTAAATAACCATTTACGGTCTATTCTTCTAATCTTGTAGCTACAACAGATGTAGCTTGTGTTGATTTCCTTTTTGCTAGCGGGACCAAAGGGTTCAACATAATTTAATGTTTGAACATCATAATCATACATAGAATTTTTCCTTAATTAAGTGTGTGAATATGAGAATAATACAATCATCGAGACCAATTGGTCTCCCCTATGCATCCTTCTCCATTACAAGTAGTTAACTTTAACAATGAATGTTTGGTTGAAACATAACCATTCATCGCATTCATCGTTAGCCTTGCAAAGAAAGCTTTTTATCTTGAAGTCTACTTCATGAGGAAGGTAGTTTCAAACCAAGGTTTGAGGTTTCGACCGAAACATCGAGATTCCGGTCGTTCCATTTAGGTTTCGGCAGGGACCGAAACGAAACCCAAAACGAAATTCTGGTTCAATAAAAACTATCGAGCTTCAAATTTTACAGCTAAAAAATGTCTGAATAAAAGAATTAATTTGAGTTTAAAATACATGAACATTCAAATTTAAAATTATAACTTAGGAAACATAAAAATTCACAAAAAATGTGAATGGTGTAACTAAAAAAGTTGAGAATGAAATAATGAATAAACATTTTTTTAGTGTTATAGATATTTATAATTAATCCGTATTGTTCTTTTATATCTTATTTTTCTATTAAATATAAATTATATGTCTTGTTTCAATAAAATAAACAAATACATGTGTGATTATATGGAAAACAAATAGCGATATCCGAAATCGAAACTAGAATCAAAATTTCTGAAATTTACGAATTACATCGAAATTCCTAAAATTACAAAAGACCGAAATCGAGATCTCGAACCTTGTTTCAAATATCTTATTGCGTGAAGTCAAGCCGACTATAACACGCATTTACTTTCACAGATGGGAATAACTATTCATCATGGAAACCATAAGTTGGCGCCGGATGCAATTGGAAAATGCTCACAGGAAAGTTTCATATATGTGTGTACCAGCTTCTATAAAAGAGATCATTGGTGCAGTCTTCATTTGCTTATTCATCCATTTGATAAAAAATACACAGTCAGGAGGTTCTTGTGCCTCATCGATACATCTATTCCTACTTATGTTGATCGTCCCAGCTATGTGTGGACCTCTATAGATGACATCAATATAATTCCAAGGTGAGTGGTAACACATACCTCACCGGTGCTGAAAGTTGAGATACCACCAGAGTTTGAATAGAATTGCTATCACCAGATACCACTGGTCATATGATCAATGGAGTTGGGTCTCTTCTCAAATTCTTGCAAGTTTCTCTCTTTGATCATTTTATTTATTATTACTTTTGAATTACAACACTCCTTAGTCCTATGGCCGTTTACTTTGTAAAATAACCAATATGGTCCACCATTATCAAATTCTGATCATTTACATGCTACGAGCTTCAGTGTGTTGCCTTCTGTTAATGCATAAAATTTGGAATATAAATGGTTTATAGGTATATAATTGACGCAGCCCGGAAGTAGATCTGAACCAGCGGTCAAATCTATCCAGGATCCAATTACGAATTGCGAAAAAAAGAATCGATGTAACAAGATAAATTGATGAATTGATGATACCCAAGTGCCCAAATCCGTTGATCTTTCGAGATACCGGATTCTAGCTATCTTCAACACGTTGATCGCTCACGATACCGCGTTATAAGATCTACGATTCTTCGACGTTGATCTCGCGCACGAGATTCCGTGAATCGGCTTCAAAATTGTTGATTCGAGCGCACTCGAATATCCGAAGATGGAGAAAGGAGATCACACTCAACTTCCAATTTTAATAGAGGCACAAAGCTCTCAACAAATTTTATTCAAAATTCAACTCCCATTACAAATGACCATACACCCCTATTTATAGGGAAAGTACAACACCACACGACTCAACACAATTACAACACGACTTAACAACACACGAGTTACAACATACGACTTAACAACAATACATCACAACTACAGATAAAACCAAACAGCGACTCAAAGAAACAACATAAGAAAAACAGCGACATAAGGAAGTTCGTGACATAAGAAATTCACGACATAAGGAAGCTCGCGACCTAAGGAATTTGCGACATAGGAAGCTCGCGACCTACTGGAATTCGCGACATAAGGAAGCTCGCAACCTAAGGAATTCGCGACATAGGAAGCTTGCGACCTACTGGAATTCGCGACATAAGATCTGGCAGCATACTGGAACGACTTAGGGCTTCGCGAGTTGGCCTTCGCGACCTAAGGAGGAGCGACCTAGGATATGTCGTTCGTGACCTAAGGAGGAGTGGCCTAGGATATGTCGTTCGCGACCTAAGGAGGAGCGACTTAAGGTATGCGCTGCATCATCCTCCCCTGGTTGAAAAGAATTCGACCCCGAATTCACACTTTCCTCTTCTTCGACATGCTTATTCTCATGGTATGGAATCAAGTGTTTGACGTTGAAAACATCGGCAGTATGGATATGATCCGGCAAACTTAACCGATAAGCATTCTCGTTAATCTTCTTTACGATTTCCAAAGGGCCAATCTTTCCAGCAGCCAGTTTGTTGTAAGTACCAATAGGAAATCGATCCTTAGTCAATACTGCATATACAAAATCTCCTTCTTTGAACTCAACATTTCGTCGCTTAATATCCGCGGATTGCTTATATTTCTCATTCGCTTTAAGAAATCGTTCCTGCACGACCTTGTGGCACTCTTGCAATTCATTCACAAAATCACTAGCTCGTTTGATCACTCATTTCTGCTGTGGTACTATAGATAAATCTAATGGTCCCTTAGGCATTGTTGAGTAAACGACCTGGAATGGACTGAACCCAGTGCTACGATTAGATGCATGGTTGTGTGCAAACTCAGCTTGACACAGCTTGGAATCCCAACTCTTCAAATTGTCATTTACGAGGCATCTCAATAGATTACCTAGGGATCTATTCACAACTTCTGTCTGTCCATCCGTCTGTGGATGATAAGCACTATTGAATTTCAGCTTTGTCCTGACCATTCTCCATAGACTCATCCAAAAATGACTCAGAAAACGAGTGTCTCTATCCGGTACAATAGATTCAGGCAACCCATGAAGACGATAGATCTATCTGAAATATAACTGTGCGACATTAACTGCATCTGCCGTCTTCTTGCATGCGATAAAATGTACCATTTTTGAAAACCGATCAACCACCACGTAGATAGAATCATTGCCACGTTGCTTTCTCGGCAATCCCAATACAAAGTCCATACTAACATCCACCCATGGTTTAGTAGGTATAGGCAATGACATATATAAACCTGCATTTGTTGCGGTCCCCTTTGAAACTTGAGAAATATGGCACCTCTGAACGAACTTTTCAACCTCCTTCCTCATTGATGGCCAAAAATAATACTTTGAGATCAACTGCATAGTACGGTCACGGCCCACGTGTCCTTCTTCATGTAATTCTTTGATGATTTTCATTCGCAGACTGCAATCTGGAATACACAACTGATTTCCTTTGAATAGAAAACCATCAACCAGCATATATCCATCCATGTTTCCCTACTTGACTTTGTCTAGGATCTTGGGAAAATATGAATATGAAGTAAGCAAATCTGGAAGTAAGTCAAAACCCATCACCTCTACTCGCATGGTTGTTAGTAAATTATTCCTCCGACTCAATGCATCGGCGACACGATTGGTTACTCCAGACTTGTGCTTTACGACGAATGTAAATTGCTGCAAATAAGCTATCCACGATGCATGCCTAGCTGCAATTTTATTCTGCCCTTGTAAATGTTTCAATGCTTCATGATCCGTATACAAAACAAATTCTTTATGGAACAAGTAATGTCTCCAATGCTTCACGCTGCACAATAGCATAAAACTCCACATCATAAGTATTGTATCTCATCTTTGCTCCAGAAAGCTTTTCACTGAAATAGGCAATTGGACGACCCTTCTGACTCAACACTCCTCCAATTCCAACTTTGGACGCATCTGTATGTAACTCAAATAGTAACTGAAAATCTGGCAACACTAGAATCGATGCTGATGTTAAAAGTTCCTTGATCGGTTCAAAAGCAGATCCTGCCTCTTTCGTTCATGAAAACTGCTTTCCTTTCATACAATCAGTAACAGGAGCCATCACACTACTAAAGTGCGGTATAAATCTTCGATAAAATGAAGCTAACCCATGGAAACTTCTGAATTCTATTATAGTTTTGGGCTGTGGCCAATTTCTGATTGCGGCTACTTTACTCTGGTCCACTTGTATCCCTTCCTTGGACACGACATAATCCAGGAATAAAACACTCGGCGTCATGAACACGCATTTCTTCGTCGCTGCATAGAACTATTCTTGACGAAGAATAGTTAACACCTTTCGCAAGTGTTGAATGTGCTCCTCTGTGCTAGCACTATATATCAAGATATCATCAAAGTAGACTAGAACAAACTTCCCGATGTAAGGTCTAAAAATTTGATTCATCACCCTCATAAATGTACTTGGTGCATTAGATAGACCAAATGGCATGACCAGCCATTCATATAATCCTTCCGAGTCTTGAATGTTGTCTTCCATTCATCACCTGGTCTTATGCGAATCTGATGATAACCACTCTTAAGGTCGATCTTAGAAAAGATTACAGACCCACTAAGTTGATCCAATAGATCATCAAGTCTTGGCATAGGAAATCTGTATCTGACAGTTATTTTGTTGAGTGCCCTGCTGTCTGTACACATTCTCCAGGAACCATCTTTCTTTGGTACCAACAGAGCTGGTACAACACAAGGACTGAGACTCTCTCGCACACGCCCTTGCTCAAGCAACTCCTCAACCTGTCTCCTCAACTCTTCATGCTCTTTGGGACTCATACGATAATGCGGCCTATGCGGTAAAACAGCACCTAGTGGCGGTAAATCCTTGGGTAATTCCACAGGAAAGACATCTTCAAATTCATTTAACACCGGTCTAACCTCCGTAGGAATTTCAAGATCTTCACTTGTTTCATACCCAATCAACATAAACAATTCAGCACTATCTTCCACTTCTTTAACAAATTCTCTCGAAGATAATAGACTAGTTGGTTCCACTTTCTTCTCTGACTTGCTTTCACTTTGTTCACGCTTCTTAGGAACTAAGGTGATTTGAGTACCTTCGAACATGAAACTGTAGCTGTTGGTGCGACCATTATGTTGTACATCTCTATCATATTGCCATGGTCTTCCCAATAGTAGATGACACACATCCATATTGACAACATCACACCATATATCATCTTTGTACTTCTTCCCAATAGAAAATGTAACAAATGCTCGTCTTCCCACTGTCACTTATCCACCTTTCCTTAGCCATGCCAGTTTATAAGGTCTAGGGTGTTTTTCAGTCTTCAACCCTAACTTCTTGATGGCTTCTTCAGAAATAATGTTATCGCAGCTTCCCGCATCAATAACAAATTGACACACCTTTCCCAAGATAGTACATGTAGACTGAAAGATATTGCTTCTCAGCCAACTAGAATCATTCTCATGCTTTGGCGTTAAACAAGACCTCCTCATCATCAAGTTACACCCTTCGTCTCCTGACACAACTTCTTCATCTTCATCAAACTTCGGTGGATGAGTATAATCAATTTCAGCTTCCACATCCTCACACTCACATTCCTCTGCAACTAATGCTCTCTTCTTTGGTTTTGTACATTCATTACTTTTATGGCCAAACTCCTGACAATTATAGCACTTGATACTATTATTGACCTTTGCTTTAGCGGCTTCATTGACAATTGGTTTATTGACTACCTTGGAAATATTAGCACTGCTACTAGCACCCTTATTCTGGTTGTTGGAACTCGTAAACACACCACTTCCTCGTCTCCCTTATTTCTCCCAAGCTAGAGCTTTCTGATGTGCTTCAGCAACAGACATTGGATTAAACATATTAACCATGTCTTGAATTTGCATTCGTAACCCTCCAACATATCTAGCCGTTAGCTGTTCCTCGGTTTCCATAATATCATTCCTTGCAATCAGTTGATAGAATTCATCTGCATAGTCATTCACTGTCTTAGTCCCTTGTCTCAAATTCTGCAAACATTGATACATAAGAGATTGATAATTGTACGACAAGAAAGTCGCTTTCATCATCTTTCTCATCTTCTCCCAAGTGATAACTCTTGATTTTCCCAGTCTCTCCCGAGTTAGTTTAGTTTGTTGCCACCAAGCCATAGCTCTTCCCCTTAGTCTTGTGGCAACTAATTGGACTCTGCGATTCTCAAGGACATCTTTGAATTCCAAAATTTCTTCAACATTCGATAACCAATCTAGAAATTCTTCTGCTTGCATACCACCTTTGAATTCTGGAATTTCCATCTTCATACTTGACTCCCATTTACGATCATTTCTGAGTCCCGAAATTGATTTCGCACTTGGCCTTGATTTCGATAATGAATACTACCTCCATCACCATCTTCCTCAAAATCAGATGTATTTCGATATCGATCCTGACCATTTACATCCCTACGACCACGCATGTTTCTTCTACCTTGTCTTTCAGCATCACGATATGGTTCATTTTCAAAACCACGTTGATTTCTTCCGTCTGCATTTTGGTACCCATTGTGGTCTCGCATCATTGAAACTGATGATTCTCTCCTATCTCGATAAGACTGGGGTGACATCCTCCTTTCTTCCAAAACCGATGGCGAAACCCTGTTCCCACCCTGGTTCGAAACTGGTGACGTTCTCCTTTGATTTTGGTTCATGTCGTTCATCAATTTCTCCAATTTTTCAATACCCTCATTGAACTTTTCATTTATACGCTGCACCATCTGCTCAGCTTCTTGTCTTCTATATAAATCTTCAACATTTTGATAGTTTCGGAGGCATGATCAAATCTTCAACAAATTCAAACACAAACTTCACTTCGATCCAAAAAAATCTCGAATCAGAAATTCCCAACTTGTTTGAAATCTCACGAACACCCAAATGAACAAACAACTTAATTCGAACTCCAAAAACTTCAAATTTTGAAACTTCATACCCAACGAACTTGGAAAAGTTCGTAACCTTGCTCTGATACCAAAATGACGCAGCCCGGAAGTAGATCTGAACCAGCGGTCAAATCTATCCAGGATCCAATTACGAATTACGGAAAAATGAATCGATGTAATAAGATAAATTGATGAATTGATGATACCCAAGTGCCCAAATCCGTTAATCTCTTGAGATACCGAATTCTAGCTATCTTCAACACGTTGATCGTGCACGATACCGCGTTAGAAGATCTATGATTCTTCGACGTTGATCTCGCGCACGAGATTCCGTGAATCGGCTTCAAAATCGTTGATTCGAGCGCATTCGAATATCCGAAGATGGAGAAAGGAGATCACACTCAACTTCCAATTTTGATAGAGGCACAAAGCTCTCAACAAATTTTATTCAAAATTCAACTCCCATTACAAATGACCATACACCCCTATGCATAGGGAAAGTACAACACCACATGACTCAACACAATTACAACACACGAGTTACAACATACGACTTAACAACAATACATCACAACTACAGATAAAACCAAACAGCGACTCAAAGAAACAACATAAGAAAAACAGCGACATAAGGAAGTTCGCGACATAAGAAATTCACGACATAAGGAAGCTCGCGACCTAAGGAATTTGCGACATAGGAAGCTCGCGACCTATTGGAATTTGCGACATAAGGAAGCTCGCAACCTAATGAATTCGCGACATAGGAAGCTCGCGACCTACTGGAATTCGCGACATAAGATCTGGCAGCATACTGGAATGACTTAGGGCTTCGCGAGTTGGCCTTCGCGACCTAAGGAGGAGCGACCTAGGATATGTCGTTCGCGACCTAAGGAGGAGCGACCTAGGATATGTCATTCGCGACCTAAGGTGGAGCGACCTAGGATATGTCGTTCGCGACCTAAGGAGGAGCGACTTAAGGTATGCGCTGCATCAATAATCAACAGGTTTAAATTCACTCTTCAACGTTCATAGCTTCATGCAAGTCTGTTAAACCCTCTAGCTCGAGAAAGAAGCTCTTATAAACTACAACGTTCATTTTGGATGTCCTTTCAAAACGGTGTATGATTCCACAACTAATAAAAAATAGCAATAAGTTGGGATTTATCATCGACTCCTTTTATCCTCATAGAAAGGTAGTAAAATCTTTTGAAATAATCTATGGGGATTCATTGCTATGATAGTTTACATCTTCCAACACCCTTAAGATAGTAGAGGAATTCATTAATCGAATAAATTGAGTCAAGAACTTTTCCATCTTTTCGCCTCCACCCATGGGCATTCCATTATCAAAATCCTTATATTCACCTTCATAAGTGAGGAGATGATCCTTGAAACAGCCACTAAGATCAAGATGATCTATGTTTTGAATGATGAGAGTGGTTGTGCCAGCGTTGGTTGTTCTAAAAATGATCTCCTCATCATCACACTTCAAACTATTAGTTCGATCTGAAATTAAAGTAGAAATATGTTTCTAATGATAACTCTTTCTCATGCTCTTTAGTCTATACTCTTTTGCTTAGGCTTTTGTCCATATGTCTCGGCTCTCAAGTTGGAGCCGAACAAATCTTAATGGCAGTAGCATTCTCAACATCACTCTTTATAGCCTTAACCCATCACCAAGTCATGCCTTTCTTTTCTGACCATTACCCTCAATTTATCATCCCTAGAGAAGTTGACATGGTAGAAAAAACAAATTTTGAAATTTTTAGTGCTTGGATTGAAGATAGCTCTTTTTTTAAATATTGTCACCAATTCTTGGTCTTCTAATTTTTTGGCAACCCTATGTTCATAATTTAGCAAAAGTTGAAGGCTACCAAGATGGCTATCAAAGTATGGTCTATGGAGAAATTTGGTAAAGGAAACCAACTCTAATGACCTTAAAGTTAAACTCTCAGAAGCACAAGCTTGTAGATCTGGAAAATGTTCTGGCTTCGACGTATGAACATGAACTCCTAAATAAATATGACAATGCATTAATTATTGAAGCCAGTATGAAGAAGTAACAACTTAAAAAAATAGGATGAACATGGAGACAAAACCACAAAATACTTTCATGCCTCTCTTAAAGTTGAGCAAGCCAGGATCCACATGAGTAAAATAATAGATGAAAAGGGTATGATGCCTTTCTACACTATTACTCCAACCTCTCTGGTAATTGCACCGACTTTATGCTATGCCTTGATAAGATTTTTGATATTAATTTACCTAGCCTTGGAATAGAGGAAACCAATTTTCTATCTGCTGAAATCTCTATAGGCAAAATAAGACAAGCCATCTTTGGAATAAATAATTAATCTTGTGGTGGGTTTGATGGTTTTAATGCAGTGTTTTATACCACCTACTGGTACATTTTATCTAAAGATCTATGTAAAGCCATCTCAAACTTCTTTAAGCATTGTAAATTACCTGCTGGTATAAATGCCACCAACTTAGATCTTTCCTAAGAATAGCCCTATAATTAAAGTCTCTTTCTCATGCCTATTTCTTGTTGTAACCTTATATATAAATGCATTGCCAAAATCATTGCTTCAAGACTCAAGAGTGTTCTACACTCTCTAATTTCTGCCAACTAGGTAGCTTTCCTTTATAATAGATGTATCCTTGACAATGTACTCCTTGCCCATGAGCTGCTTAAAGGTTATGGTAGGACTAACATCTCTTCTAGACTGATGATGAAATTTGACATTAGAAAAGCATTTAACTCTGTGGAGCGGACTGCCATAGTTAGAATTATGACTAAGATGAATTTCACTAAACATTGTCGCTTGGATATATGCTTATATTTCAATCCCTTCCTTCATATTACGCTTCAATGGTAAAAATGTGGGCTATTTCAAGAGTAAGCAGGGAATAAACCAAGGGGGTCCTCTTTCCTCTTGCCTATTCATAATTGTTATGAAAGTCTTCACTTATATGATTAATGAAAGTGTGTTCTCCAATAAAATACTTTTACATCCCAAGTATAAAAACCCTCTCATCACATCCTTAATATTTGTCGATTGTTGGAAAATTTGTGGTTCGAGTCGAATCTGACGAATACAATGACGTACTTCTGACTTCAAGGATCTATGGAATAGATTCTTTCAAACAATAGTTCAACCCACCAGGTACAAACGAGTTATCGAACTATCGACTTTCAGGATTCAATGAAGCCTTGGAACAGTGTAATCAGATTCAAAATTTGTACGGTTTTAATCTAGTCAAGAACACTTTGTTTTATTTCAGATAGTGAAAAATTCAGAGGCAGATAGATTGAAGAAGAAAAAGATGGAACTTGCAACACCGTATGCGACAATCAGACTGAATTTACAACACCTTGCAGGCGTTACAAATTCGTTTGATACGAGAGAATTCAGCAACACTCTAATGGCATCGCAGACTGTGTTGGAAGACGAAGGAGAACAGAGATTATTGCTGTAAATATTGTTCTGGCCGTCTGTCCTTTATATAGAGTTTGAGGAGGTGTCTTTTCATCAAAGGTTGCATCCGTTTGGTTTAGAACCGTTTGAGGATGTGTCTGTTCATCAAGAGTTGCGTCCAATGGTTCAGACCCGTTAGCAACGGTCGCGCGTCCTTTTAAATTTCCAACATCCCGTTTGGTCCATAACGGGCTGTAATCCAGTCCGTTAATATTTTCAGATTGGCTTCAAAAAATATCATTATTGAACCCATACCCGACCCGGTCGGACGGGTGGCGGCGGCGGTGCGCGCGTATGTGGTGGTTATGCATGACTTTCCTCCTCTCAACAAAGCAAACATTTTGGAGCCCCAAGGCCCCAACTCCTTCATGAGAAACCCATATTTAAACAAGTATGGTTCCCAATATCTCAAAATGTGGGACTTTTGCTTTTTCCTTTCTTCCCTCTTCCTTTTCTTCTCTCTTCATGAAAACAAAAACAATGGAAGAACTTGAAAATATCCAACATACTTCCCCTATTTTTAAGTTTGGATAATTTAAAAACATTTAAAGGTTAAAATCGGAATAGCTGCATCACTTGAGTGATTTCCTACGTACCCAAGTAGGATCAAGCCAAACGTAGTTCAAAGATCAAGAATTGCACCATCGTGAAAACCAACAAATAAATAAAAGAAATCTTTTAGATTTGCACCTTTACTTAGTGTAAACCATTCAAAGCTTTATCGAGATTCTGTGGGGAACGAATCTTGAACCAAGTATCCCTATGACAAAACCAGAACAATCACACATGTTGATTTTCTTAGGTAAAGTGTTCTGTATTTCTCAACACGTTAATGGCCATGTGCTTCAATCCTGGGTTCATGAGTCTACGTCAGAAAGCAGTCTTACTTTCTTAGAAAAACGGCCTGATTTTCATACTCATATAGGTAAGTCTCTTAAGGTGTTTCTGCGATACACCTTTTTAAGGTAACTAGACTTGTTAGGGATATATTATCCATCCTTTGTTCTGGTAGAATCCAACACTAAATATTATGGGATTATTGATTTAGTGTTCCATAATTATTTTCTTAACTTGTTGATACCCATTGAACTTTGTTTATCCTTTTCAAAACATAAGTTAGGTTTCTGTTAAGGATGATCAACCTTCATTCACAGACCTTAGTCCCATTTCCTCCGATTTTATAGAAACCATTGCCTTTAGAAGACTCTTTGTGAGTGGGTCGGCCAAGTTTTTCTTTGTTTCTACGTAATCAACAATTATTACTCCACTTTTGAGTAACTGTCTTATCATTTGATGTCTTAGACTCACATGTCTAGATTTCCCATTATATGTCTTATTAGAGATATTGTATATTGTAGTCTGATTATCATAGTTAATCAAGACTACTGGAGATGGATTCTTCAATAATGGGATTTCTAATAATAAACTCCTAAACCATTCCACTTCCTTACATGCATCTTCTAATGCAATCAACTCTGACAACATTGTTGAGTTAGATATACAGGTCTATTTCATGGAAACCCAAGACACATCAGCACCTCCTAATGTAAAGATCCATCCAGTCGTAGACTTGGATTTGGATTCTACATTGTTCTAGGTCGCATCACTATATTCTTCTATTAAGGCAGGATATCCTTTATAAGATAAACCATAGGTAATGGTTCCTTTCAAATAAGATAAAACCCTGGAAATAGCTTTCCAATGTTCGAAACATGGATTACTCGTAAATCGACATAACATGCTTATAGCATATGTCTGGTCTAGTGCAATGCATAGCATACATAAGACTCCCAATAATACTGGAATACTCAAGTTGAGAAATGGTATGTCAAGTGTTCTTTTCTAATTTAATACTAGGATCTAAAGGAGTTGGTGCTGGTTTGTCATTATAATGACCATACTTTCGGAGGAACTTCTCAACGTAATGAGATTGATTTAGTAACAACTCCCCTTCTTTCCTAATGATTTTAATTTCCAGAATTACGTCAGCTTCTCCTAGATCTTTCATATCAAACTTAGAAGATAGAAACTTCTTAGTTTCATTTACACAGGATATATGGAACCAAATATTAGCATGTCATCAACGTATAAACATATTATAACATAATCGTTGTTGTTCGATTTGCTATAAATACATTTATCAGTATCATTAACAATAAATCCATACGATAATGCTATTTTATCAAACTTTTCATGTCATTGCATGGGAGCTTGCTTTAGGCCATAAAGAGACTTTACTAATTTGCAAACTTTCTTTTCTTGGCATGGGATTTTGAAACCTTCAGGTTGTTCCTTATATATCTCTTCTTCTAAATCTCCATTTAGAAAAGCAGTCTTTACACCTATTTGATGTATGACCAATTTATGAATTGATGCAAGTGTTATTAAACAGCGTACAGAAGATATGCGAGCAACTGGAGCATATGTATCAAAATAATCTACTCCATGTCTTTTCTTATATCCCTTAGCAACTAATCTGGCTTTAAACTTATCAATGGATTCATTTGTATTCAACTTTTTTTTAAATATCCATTTACATCCTATAGGTTTAGCACCAGGAGGTAAATCAGTTAAAACCCAAGTTTGGTTTAATAGTGTGGAATTCATTTCATCATTGATAGCTTCTTTCCAGAATATTGAATCTCTGGAACTCATAACCTCGGAATAAGTTTTGGGGTCATCATCGACGTTCATGACATATCTAGTCACATTAAGGACTTCGTCCTTGCTGCCTTCTATAAGATATGTAATGAAGTCAGGACCATAGTCATTCTCTATTCTTACTCTTTTACTTCTCCTTTGTTCAGTACTATTATCTGGTACTAATACTTCCTTGCTGTTTTGAGCAGGAGCATAGTCATCGTCATTGATATCATCAATCATATTAGGTTCTGGACTAGATGATCTCAATGGAATCTCAATAGTTTGATTTTCAAAGAATTCTACATCTATGGATTCTATAACTTCTAATGTGTCAAGAATTAGAAACCTATAAGTTATACTATTAAGTGAATATCCTATGAAAACACATTTAAATGCCCTATTTCCTAACTTTAGTCGTTTAGGGTCTGGTTTTCTAACATATGCTAAACAACTCCAAACTTTAAGTCCTGTAAGATTAGGTTTCCTATTAAACCATAATTCATAAGGGGAAACATTATTCTTTTTAAGAGGTACTCTATTTAAGATATAACATGTAGATAACATAGCATTACCCCATATGTTATAAGGTAAGTTTAAACATATAAGCATTGCATTGACCGTTTCTACTAAAGTTCTATTTTTTCTTTTAGCAACATTTTGTTGTGATGTATATGGAGTAGTGCATTGGTGAACTAAACCATGTTGTTTACAAAATAAGGTGAATTCATTTGAGAAATATTCACCACCACGATCTAACTGTAATACTTTTATTTTAACTCCTAATTATGTTTCCACCTCTGCTTTGTAAATTTTAAATTTATCAAAAGCCTCATCTTTAGTTTTCATTAGATACATATATGCATGTCTAGTATAATCATCAATAAATGTTATATATTATTGGTTACCATCATAGGTGATATGACTTTTTAAGTCACCCACATCACTATATACCAAATCAAGCAAGCTGGTTTTCCTTTCTATAAATTTAAAGGATTTTCGATGTATTTTTGCTTGAACACATATTTCACATTTAGAGATAGTATCGAAATCACAATCAGAAATTAATCCCAATTTATGCATATTTTTAAGGGGATTATAATTAACATGTCCTAGTCTACCATTCCATAAACTAATAGAACCAAAAATATAAATAGAAGATTTCTTTATTAGATTCAACTTAACCATGCCGTTACAAGAGTATCCATGTCCAATGAATTTGCCGTTCTTGGACAACACTAACTTATCAGACTCATACTCCATCTTGAATCCTCCTTTATTAAGAAGGTATCCAGAGACCAAATTCTTACACATATTAGGTACATAAAATACATACATTAACTAATGTAAGAACTTTTCCAGAAGTGAATGTAAGTTCTATAGTGACTTTTCCCAAAACTTTGCTTGGAACCTTATTTGCTCCAGTAACTTTGTCGATTTCTCCATTATTTTCTTCATAAGTCTTAAACAGATTACGGTCTTTGAAAATGTGAATGTTTGCTCCAGTATCAAACCACCAATCATTATCAGTTTCACTAATGGAGTTCGCCTCTTGCATTACAGCCACAAGCGAGTCTTCGACCACATTCACTTTTTGTTGTTTCTTCCATTGACGGCAATCTCGGGCATAGTGGTCGGGCTAGTAACAAGCACCTTTCTTTTTGTTGTTGGAATGATTTTTCTTCTTAAACCATGTCTCATTCTTAGGCTTTAACTTGTTAGTAATTTGAACATTATTTGCCTTAGAATGAGACTCAGTTTGCGGATTATCGTCTAGTTCATGTTTACGAAAGTCCTCTCCAATAGAAAGATGACGTTGTAAACCATCTAAATCATAATCGTTTCTGCATGCTTCAATTTTTCTTATAATCATTCCAAGAATTAGGAAGTCTTGAAATTATAACTTCAACAACAAAATATTCAGGGAGATTTATTTCAGCATCTTTAAGTTGATTCACCAACAGTAGGATTTCGCTTACTTGTCCAACTATGGACTTATTGGCGACCATTTTGAAATCCATAAAATTGCAAATAAGGAATTTTCTGTTACTTGCCTCGAATATGCGGTATTTGCTTTCCAGTGTAGTCCAAAGTGCCTTTATAGTTTTCAAGGTCCTATGAGTGTTGTAGACAGGAGTAGACAACGCATTCAGAATGTGCCTCTACATAGAAAATCATCCTTTTTGTGCTTTGCACATTTTGTCTTTAGTACAGCGTCATCTTTGTCAGTTTCGTCGGGTATTACTTCCAAGTCATCTTCCAAAATGTAAAACAATTTGACGGTGATCAGGAAGAATTTCATTGTCTCTTGCCAACGAGTAAATTTTTCTCCATCAAAACGCTCCAAAGAGTTAAATGCTGATTCATGACTTGCAGGGCGCTCGAACCTTCTATGGTTGAACTATTGTCTGAAATTGTTGGGAAATTTATGGTTTGAGTCGAATCTGACGAATACAATACCGTACTTCTGAATTCAAGGATCTATGGAATAGATTCTTTCAGACAATAGTTCAACCCACCAGGTACAAACGGGTTATCCAACTATTGACTTTCAGGATTCAGTGAAGCCTTGGAACAACGTAACCAGATTCAAAATTTGTACGGTTTTGTTCTGGCCAAGAACACTTTGTATTATTTCAGATAGTGCAAAATTCGAAGGCGGATAGATTGAAGAAGAGAAAGATGGAAGTTGCAATGCCGTATAGATGCGACAATCAGCCTGAATTTGCAATACCTTGCAGGCGTTACAAATTCGTTTGATACGAGAGCACTCAACAACACTTTAACGGCGTCGCAGACTGTGTTGGAAGAAGAAGGAGAGCAGAGATTATTGCTGTAAATACTGTTCTGGCCATCTGTCCTTTATATAGAGTTTGAGGAGGTGTCTTTTCATCAAAGGTTGCATCCATTCAGTTCAAGCGCGCCCTTTTAAATTTTCAACGTCCCATTTGGTCCATAACGGGCTGTAATCTGGCCTATTACCGTTTTTAGATTGGCTCCAAAAAATATCGTCATTGGACCCGTACTCGGTCAGTCGGACGGACGGCGGGGCACGCGTATGTGGTGGTTATGCATAACTTCTCTCATCTCAACAAAGCAAACATTTGGGAGCCTCAAGGCCCCGGCTCTTTCATGAGAAACCCATACTTAAACAAGTATGGTCCCCATATCCCAAGATGTGAGACTTTTACTTTTCCTTTCTTCCCTCTTCCTTTTCTTCTCTCTTCATGAAAACAAAAACAATGGAAGAACTTGAAAATATCCAACATCGATGACTTGATAATTTTCTCAAAGCCAAAACTTATTAGTTCAATACAATGTATTATGGATACACTAAATGTCTTCTTCCTGATAACTGGTCTAAGCATCAATTTGCAGAAACACGGTATTATGATAGTCGGAGTTCTTAGGTCCATTGTTGATAATATCATAGAAGCTACCTCTCTACAACCTATGTCCAATAGTATGACCTATCTTGGAAGACCTTTGTCCGACAACTAGAATTTCTATAACTTAGTGTCTTCCACTATTTGAAAAGATCACGTCTACAATGGAAAATTAGGCTAATAAATTTCTCACTCAAGCTGGTTGGCTTATTCTGCTAAACTCGACCATTTTCTCCATGTTTGTGTATTGGAGTAGAAACTTTATACTGCTTAGGAAACTAATCAACATGATCAAGAGAGCCATGAGAACCACTTTCTCTAATTAGGAAACATACATTTAATAGGTTAATCCCAATAGCTTTTTGCAAGCTAGAAATGCCTCTACACAATGGTGCACTTGGTATTAAAAACATAATGAACTGGAATATGGTTGCCTTCAGTAAATACTTGGATGATCTCGTCAACAAAAAAGATTACATTTGGGTCAAGTGGTCATGGATCCATAGTATATGTAGGAATGATTTCTGTCTTTTAAATGCCCCTAAGGATAGTAGCTAGGTATGGTGCAATATCCTTAAATTAAGGAACTCAGTTCTTCCTTATGTGCCAGTAATAACTTCTAATGGGGGTGTAGCTAGTCTCTGGAAAAACCCATGGGCTGTAGGGTTTGTAATTGAGTTCTGTGTTAAATTATCAATAAATAATGCAGTCAGTAATTGCTAAAAAATCTAAAGCGTTTGAATACATCCAAGATGGCAGGATTAATCTCCCTTACTAAAGCAATCAGCAGATCAAAAGCTTTTAGGGTAAGTTTCAAAGTATTCATCATCATGTTACTGCCGTGGAGAAGGTGGTCTGGACATATAAAGCTAAAGTACATTCTATTTCTATTTTGTTCAAAGCTTTAAGTGGTTTTGAAGAAATATATAACTATGACTGGAATAAAAGAATTTGGAACTCACTTTCTAGGCCGAAAGAAAATTTCCTTCTTTGGAAAGTAATTAGAAATGGTCTTCACGCAAAACTAATCTGATTGCTAAAGGGATGGTGGTTAATGATGCTTGTAGCTTCTGCTGGTTGAAAGAGAGGATAATCTTCATTTCTTCTTATTGAGAAAAGCTCTTTGAATACAAGATATATATCAGAATCTTCACATCCTGGCCATTCCCACTTCAACGTTTAATCAGAGCCATCCTTTTGTATGTTGTGGGTTCATAGGCTCAAAGGCCCATCACCAAATTCTGTCTACTTTTGTATTATAGAATTTCGTATATAAAGAAGGATAGCCATCTCTGTAATATAGCTATGTGATATAATAAAAATCATTTCTTTCTTATCATTTCTGTAATTCAAATACTTCTCTTAAAATCCTTTTATGGTATCAGAGCTTTTGGATTGAAGAAACTACTTAACAGCAATAAGAAAGAGGAAGGAGTAATAAAACTCATTAGATAGATCATCATCATATGAGTTTCATCTCTTATCAGAGATTCAAATCTCATCATTTAAGAGATTGATTCAGCAATTGAATCCTGTGCCTCGCCAGCTTGTCATCTGGCTGCAGCAAGATTCAACACCGAATCTTGAAAAAAAACAATCAAAATCTCAGAAAATCAGATCAAGAAACCAGAAAAAACATCACAGCTAGCAGAAAATTGCCATCCAGAAAGAAAACTTATCATAAAGATTCATCATCTAAAGTTTTCTTTGGTTGCAACTTACCAGTTCTGTATTAAGTTCTAGATTCTTGAAGCCGGATTCTTGATCAAGACTGCTTTTTCATTTCCCACTGTTTCTCTTTGATCAATTCTTCTCAGACATTGTAAATCAGATTCCTCATGGCTGAAGAAGACAATTCAGCCACATCATCCAACCCAAATACATCTCAACTCTCTGACACAGTAGAAAATCTAATCAAGACTATGGTAAGTCCACAGAGCCAATTGGTCACAGTACACCTGAATGAAGATAATTATCTTATGTGGAAACTCCAAGTTGAAACAACAATTCAGGGATATGGGCTCGAGAGCTACATCCTTGGAACCATACAAATTCCACCAATATGCATCACTAATAAAGAAAACAAAGTTGTCAGTAATGAGGAGTATGTGAAATATCATAGGCAAGATAGACTCATATGCTCATGGCTGCTATCATCCATAAATACAAGTCTTCTATCGCATGTGATAGGATGTAAAACTGCTAATGAAATCTGGACTACTATTGATAAGGTGTTTAACAGTCAATCTGCTGCTAAAGTGATGTTCTATAAAAGATAGTTACACAACATCAAGAAAGACAATCTCAACATGAGAGAATATCTCTCAAAAATCATGACAACTTGTGACTTGCTTGAAGCTGCAGGTCACAAGATCTCTGATTCCGAGAAAATAATGACAATATTAAATGGATTAAATGATGAATATGAAGCAGTGGTGGCAGTTATATCATCACATAAAATACTGCTGTAACAACCCGGAGTTTTACAACAATTAATTATCGTCAAATGACAATTGTATTGGGTGTTAATTATTATTGGAGTTTAATCGAGTTGGAATTCTTTTCAATAATTTGTTAAAGGAGTTAGGCGGGCTTTAAAATAAATTATAGCCCATGCTTTATCCTTGTTTGTGGGTGCTGTGGTATCAAAAAGGGTATAACCCATTACCCTTTCTTTCATTTTCTCATTCAAAAACCCTACACCATAATAAACGAAAGAAAAAAATAGCGGCTTCGTTTTTATTTCTTGCTTCCAAATTAGGGCTTCTTGATTTCAATCGAAGCTGAGTTTTTGTGTCGACCGATACTAGTTGTTCGCATGTGCTTCATTGTACGCACTCGGCTGCTTCGATGTGGATCGAGTTCGATTGATTTTGTTTTGGGTTTCTCGACAACCACGACTTCAAATTTCGTCGAAGAAGGTGAGTAATTTATACTCACATCTAATTCAAATTGCAATGATTTCTGAGTTGTTAAAATTTGTGACTTTCGTTGTTTGAATTCTTTGGCTTGCCGTTGATTTTCGTATGGATAATTGGTGATCTATTCCGACTTGTTCATAATCGTATATTCCCTGGTCACTTGGTTTCCACGGCATTGATTTTGAACTTGTTTGACACCATGATTTCCACGGCTTTGTTTTTTTATTCGTTTGATGTCACGGCTTGACTATATTTGATGATAATTTCTGTTTGACTTCGATTATGCTTTGTGCTCGACTCTAGCCAGTTGTGTGCATTGATTTCAAACACTGTTGCTTTAGAAATTTCTGTAGCATACTTGACTTACCATACATGACTTTGGCAATGTCATCGTTGATTTTAGATTTGACTTTTTATGGGCTTTGAGGATTGACTTCGGGTATTTGATATTCATCCTGTAGTATACTTGACTTGTTCGATTTCTACTTGCTGTATATCATTGTTTTGGGACTCTGATATTTCGAACTTGACATTGTTTATATAATTGGTTTGTGGTCATCCTGCTTTGTTGTTGTTGCCATTCACTTGAATTCAGTTGCATTGTTTAACTGGATTAGTCTGCTATGTTGTCACTAGTGTCCACCGCTAACACGTACATTCATGCATGTATCACTGTACTGTGCAATCTTGTAGTCTTCATGTATGCTTGTTCTCGGGTCATATTCAGGTCACTGGTATCACGTTTCATTTGTATCGGCCTTGCTCTGTCACCTGTTTCTGCATATGTGTGCATATATACATATGTATGTGTGTATGCATATATTGGTGGATTGGCCTGAATTGCAGTCGAGTCTGGCACACTTGTATGTAGATTTGTTTTTGTTCACTGTGTTCCTTGTGTCACGGTTGCAATCTAGTTTGTTCAGTGTGCACTTCACTTGGAACTATCTTTGTGTATTGTCTTTTTGGTTGAGTCTGGACGCTGTGATTTGTTTGCATCTGTATATCATCACTTTGATATTGCAGTTGTCCACTGGTAGACATGTTTACTAGTATGTGTTCATCTCCACTTGATTCTGATCAGTTGTCATTGCACTTTGCTTAAGCCATTTGTACTTCCGGTTTCATTGAGAGTGCACTTGAATGTGCAGTCTGTAGTTGTTGTACTGATTGCATTTGAACCTGATTTGAGTTATTTGTATTCATCCCTTACTTGTTGTACTTGCAGTGTCTTGACATTCATGTCTGCACTCTTTCATTTGATAGTTGCTTGTTTACTTTGAAAGTGCAGTATGGTCTTAGTTTCCTTGTTGTTGTTCTTCTAGACTGGTTTGCAGTTTTGTATTCAAGTGTGCTTCAATCTGTAACTTGGTTCTTTGACTTGTTTCATACATCACTGTAGATTCATTTGTGGATTGTTTGGTTGAGTATGCAATTTTTAGTGTTGCGTCACTATGGTGCACTGTGACTTGAGTGTGTTTACATCTGAGTTCTTATTGCAATCTTACCCTTGTGATCTTGTGGAGGCTGTAGTTCTTGTTGCAGTTCTGCCCTTGTATTCTCGTGGTGACTGCAGTTTGGATTGGGTCTTGCATTGCATAGACCATTGTATTCATTTGCATTTTTATTCAATGAGCTTTTGTGTATTGCATCACTGTTGTGGCGAGGCGGTGCACGCGTGCGTGTACCGCAGCCACACGGAAGTGATGTTGTGATTGATATTTCAATTGCTTGAATTGTTTTGTGTGTTCAATTCAATATTTTGAAAGCGTATTTTGATTTGGTTTGACCGGATTATTTTGCTGTCGTCTAATTATCTATTTGATAATTAGATTATGAGTTTCTAATTATTTATTTAATAATTAGCTTTTGTTGTTAATTGTTGTTTAGGCAATTCTGGGGTTTTCATATTATCTTCATTGATAATCTTTTATTTATCCTTGTTGATGATTTGGATTTGCTGATTTGTTGTTTAACACTGTTTAGTGTTATATCTGCCGTTATCCGATTCTCTTATCGAGGAGATGGATATACAAGATTTCTGTGACTGTCGTCTATTTGATATTTGATTATTAATGCTTCTGTGCATTAATAACTGAGTTTGAATTAGACTGACCCGTGTATTATTTTCTTTTGAATTTAATACTCGGGTCAGACCGAGTTATTACAGGTTGTAGATATCCTGCTTTGGGTTGCTGCTTGAGCTATGAAGTCTTTTCATGTCTTTTGAAGTAGTCTTCGTCATTTTGTAGTAGTCACTGTATCTGATTTAGGTTGATATGTATTAATGTATATTAGTCGATAATGTACTTGTATATATAACTTCCAGAGTCGACAGTTGTAGTTGTATCATATGTATTGTGTCAAATGTATTGTAACTGACATTAGTTATATATATATATATATATATGAGACTTTTGTTATCTGTGTTCCGCATATTTAGTATCTGTGTTATTATTATATATATTGTCTTAAACTATTATGAACCATCGTAGTTCGTTTTATACTGGAATTGGGTATGTCGATGGGAGTAAATAAATAAGTGATGAAAAATGAAAATATATACCACTCCTATCGAGGTAACCAATACTAGTGTAAGGCCCAACTACGGATGGCCGCTCCTATCCAGCCTTATTCTTCGTAATAACAGACAGTATTTCTTTTAATACTCTTTGTTATTGCGAGCATAGAGGTGGGGCGTCACAACTGCCATCAATAGATGATGTTCATTCTGTGTTGCTTGCACATGAGGCAAGAATTGATAACAATAAAGTTCATGAATCAGAGTTCTCTGTGAATTATGTTGTCAACCACAAAGGAAAAGGACAAACCAGCAATAAACCAGAACAGACATCACAGAGGGGTGGATATTCAAACAGATCTAGAGGAAGAGGCAGATGGAATGGTAATAGCAGGCCTAGGTGTCAGATTTGTGAAAAACTGGGTCACACTGCAACAAAATGCTACTTCAGGCTAAATTTGAATTATGTCCCAGGACAAAGCAACAACAACCAAAGAAACCAAAACTTCAGTGTAAATATGGCACAAGCCCAACATGATTCAAGTAGCCTATCAGAAAACAGACATCAACAAACTGAAATTGCAAAACCGGAACATATACAGGATTTAGATTGGTATCCAGATTCAGGAGCCACAAATCACATCACCAACAATTTGAGCAATCTAAATCTTGAAAACAAGGAATACAAAGGTATGAACTCTATACTTGTGGGTAATGAAAAATCAATTGCAATCACACACACAAGCAGTTCATACATCATGGGAAAAAGACAACTATATTTAAATAATTTACTTAGAGTGCCACAAATTAGAAAAAATCTATTGAGTGTGTCCCAGTTTGCAAAAGACAACAAAGTTTACTTTGAATTTTATCCAAATCACTACGTAATTAAGGACATCCTAACTAAAGATATTCTCTTACAGGGTAAAGAATATAAAGGTCTGTACAAGTTCAGTGTGACTAATCCAAGAAAATCAGAATCTAAAAGAATTTGGTGTAATAATTCTAAAATCAAAAAGGAAGAAGATTGTAAGATTTTTCATATATGGCACTGTAAATTGGGACATCCGAATACTGTAATTGTAAAGCATGTTCTGAATAGTAGCAACATCTCTTTTAATGATATCACAATACCATATGTCTGCACATGCTGTCAAATGGGAAAAAGTCATAAATTACCATTCTTAAACACTGAAACACTTTACAGTAAACCACTTGAACTAGTTGCCACTGATTTATGGGGGCCTGCACCACTACACAGTGATTATGGCTATAAATACTATATATCCTTTGTTGATGCTTACTCTAGATATGTTTGGATATACTTTTTAAAGTCAAAGAGTGAAACTTATAATGATGTGCTGCAGTTTATATCTCAGGTAGAAAGACAAACAAATTGTCAAGTTAAAGTAATACAATCTGATGGTGGAACAGAGTACATGCCACTAAAGCAGTACTTTCAGAAGAGAGGCATTGTTCATAGAACAACGTGCCCTTACACTTCTGAACAAAATGGGCTTGTTGAAAGGAGACACAGACAAATTGTTGAAACTGGTCTCACTTTGCTTGCACAAGCATCTATGCCATTAAAATTCTAGCCAGATGCCTTTGCTACTACTGTCTTTTTAATTAATAGGTTACCATCAAAGATCCTGAAACTTAAAAGTCCAATAGAAATTTTGTTTAACATCAAACCAGACTATCAAAATTTAAGAATTTTTGGTTGTCTATGTTTTCCTTATCTCAGACCATACAATACTCATAAGTTAAATTTCAGGTCATCTTCTTGTACCTTTCTGGGTTATACTACTAACCAAAAGGGATATAAGTGTTTAGACAACAATGGCAGGATTTTTATTTCAAGGCATGTAGTATTCAATGAAAAAGTTTTTCCCTTTAAGGAATCAGAAATTAAAACATCAAAGAAAATTTATAATACAAAAGATTCTCTGCCTCCCATACCTGCCTTACCTGAAGAAGTGATACAAGTCCCCAAAGCATCAGCAGAAGCTGATGACAGTTCTCACATTCCCAAAGCATCAACAGAAGTTGAAGACAGTTCTTACGCAAGTGAACCTGACTCACAACACACTATGCCCAACTATGGACCAGGTCATGAGCAAGTTGAATCATCAAATACACCTGCAAATGTACCTCAACAAAGAATAAATTTACATCCTACACCTCATCAAATCTCGAGAGAAACACAAACTTACAATGATCATCAACAACAAGAAAAAAACAGTCATCATCAACAAGATACCAGAGCAAGCCATCATATGATAACAAGGTCAAAAAGTGGTATATTCAAACCAAAGACCTACAATGCAACATTAGACACTAAAGAGCCAAGCACTCATTACCAAGCAATGGAGAATGAGAATTGGAAATCTACCATGTCAGAAGAATACAATGCTCTCATGAGGAACAGGACATGGGATCTTGTTTCTTTGCCCAAAAACAAAAATATTGTGGGGTGTAAATGGAACTTCAAACTAAAGAAAAATGCTGATGATACAATTTCTAAGTACAAGGCAAGGCTAGTGGCTAAGGGATATTCACAACAGAGTGGATTTGATTTTAATGAGACCTTCTCACCTGTTGTGAAAGCCGCTACCATAAGGACTGTTATTACTATTGCCTTGTATAGAAATTGGGTCATCAAACAAATTGATGTGAATAATGCCTTTTTGAATGGTGTTTTACAGGAAGAAGTGTATATGGAGCAACCTCATGGATTCATACAGAGAGGAAAAGAAAATCTAGTCTGTAGATTAAACAATGCCATTTATGGACTGAAACAGGCCCCAAGGGTGTGGTTTGAAAAGCTTAAAGAGACTCTCACTGGACTAGGCTACAATGCCACAAAATCTGACAACTCTCTGTTTACTAAATTTAGTAACAACGTAATTGTCTACGTACTTATATATGTTGATGATTTTATTATTACAGGTAATAATGAAGAGGAGATTGATAGCCTAATAAATCATTTAAATCATAAATTCTCTGTTAAAGATCTGGGTGACTTACACTATTTTCTTGGAATCGAAGTCAAAAGACACTCAAACTCCTCAATTCAGCTAAGTCAGAGAAAATACATCACTGAAATTCTACATAAAGAAAAAATGGATCAAGCAAATCCCATCTCCACTCCTCTGGTCAGCAATGTACATGTCTCTAAATACAAAGGTGAAGCCATAACCAATGACAAACAATATAGAAGCATTGTTGGATCACTACAGTATGCAACTATTACAAGACCTGAAACTGCCTATAGTGTTAATAAGGTCAGCCAATTCATGCAACAACCAATAGATGAACACTGGAAAATGGTAAAGAGAATTTTAAGATATCTTAAAGGAACAACTGACTTTAGCTTAACATTTGAAACAAGCAAATACATCAATATTACAGGATATGCAGATGCTGATTGGGCATCTGATCCTGATGACATAAGATCTACAACAGGCTATTGCATATTTCTAGGCAATAATCCTATATCATGGTGCTCAAAAAAACAAACTACTATATCAAGATCCAGTACAGAGGCAGAATACATAAGTGTAGCTAATGCAATAGCAGAAATAATGTGGATTCAATCCCTACGGGTGAATTACAGATTAAACTCAGTAGTAAATCAGTTATATGGTGTGACAATCTCAGCACAGTTCATCTTACTGCCAACCCAATACTACACTCGAGAACAAAACATATGGAATTAGATCTGTATTTTGCGCGCGAACAAGTAGCAAAAGGAGAGTTGGAAATAAACCACATACCTTCTACTTATCAGGTAGCAGACATATTGACCAAGCCTCTGTCCAAAATAAACTTCATTCGACTTAGAGAAAAATTGAAAGTCAATATCTCACAAGACAACAGTAAGTCTACTGACAAAAGACCCACCACAAAGGACACAACCAGACAGCAGTGGAAAGAACACGCTGCTTGCAGATCCCAACCAACTAGATCGACTCTCAATTGAACAGACTGATGAGAGGATGGACTTGAAAGTCGAGTCATCAATGAAATCGATAACTTTAAGCCAAGACAACAGTTGAAAGAACTTCGAGAAGATCAACCTTAAAGTCGACCACTAGAACCAGCAACCTTAAGTCAAGTTGTTACTGAAATCAACAATGATGCTGAAATCAACAACATAGAATCTCGACTAAAAGAAGACTCAGATCTACCATCAATTTTGAATATATCTTTGTTTTCTCTGAGATCACTCTAAAAAGAGGAATTTAAGGGAAATCGTCAAACCCTAGCTGCGGAAGGGTTTGCGGGGGAGTATTGAGAAAAGCTATTTGAATACAAGATATATATCAGAATCTTCACATCCTGGCCATTCCCACTTCAATGTTTAATCAGAGCCATCCTTTTGTATGTTGTGGGTTCATGGGCTCAAAGGCCCATCACCAAATTCTGTCTACTTTTGTATTATAGAATTTCGTATATAAAGAAGGATAGCCATCTCTGTAATATAGCTATGTGATATAATAAAAATCATTTCTTTCTTATCATTTCTGTAATTCAAATACTTCTCTCAAAATCTTTTTACTTCTTTAACTATGAAATCACTTTTTACTTATGAACAAGCTTATGAATAAGACAGGTAGAACTGACCAAAATAGGGACAATACTATAGAGTTGAATCTCATATTTAAAGCAACTAGATGGAGAGAGAATAAACCCATGCTGCTGCTAATTATCAAAAAGTTCTTGCTTGTTATTTCGAATGAAAGAAATGATAGGGTTTTCAAGGGAAAGACAAAATATACTTTGCAAATATATCAACTGCCACTACATGAAATAAGCCTAGGTATATATAATAGCACTCATTATTTTGATGAGTGCACCCTTGATTTGTGGTGCTGATACTCTAGTCTCCTGATCTGTCGTGTTCTTGTACTTTTTCTTCTTTGTTTTCATGGTTTGCTTGCACTTTGTTGTCCCAGCACTCTCTTTCTATCTTTGCTTACTAGCTCTTTGTTGTTTTTTAGGAACATAGCCTGTTAGCCTCTATTTCTCTTTGTGCATTAGTAAAATAGTAGGGCCCATTTAACCTCACTAGCTTTACTATATATACATATGTGCAGGGCCGGTGCTTGGGCTAGGCCCAATAGGCCAGTGAATAGGGCAACCCCCTTCGAAGGGCAACCATGATACAAATAACCACGATAATGTTCAAGCCCTAAAAAGCCACAACACCAGATGCTTATCATCCATCAGCGTGAAGATGACTGCAATCGAACCAGGGAACATTGACACGTTGCTTTGCCTCTGCTCCTCCTTCTACCGATGATTGCTGCTGCGCTGAGAATTTAAGTGTGGTGAAGGGTCCTTGAGTCCTTGAATTTTGAATATTTAATAGACAATTTGTTGTTTATGTTATGAATTGCTTTAGTCCGTAGAAGCTGAACGATTTGGTATGAAATTGTTGTTCATTTTCATTGTTTTTTTCCTATACTAGAAAATTGGGGCTCTGTGGACTGGGAATGTAGTGGTGCTATTGCTCTATGGCCAATTGCTTATATATTTCTTCCAAGATTGGATTTATTGTCTTGAGAAAATTTTAGCACGCTCCACTAGAAAAATTAACACCATAGTTTCTACTTCATGGAAACAGAGGATTCTGATTTCTAAACAACAATTATAGCTTAGATTACCCTATTTGTGTAAGTTATCCATAAGACGACTTTAAGGCAATTACTTGAATAGGTAATGCTCCTTTTTTCCATTGGATATAAACTTAGTATATTTTACCATCTGAATGTGTGATTTAAAAGTTAATAAATAATAATTGGATGTGAATTTGGAAATATTTCAACTACTAAATGAATGAATTTCAGGTTTATATGTTTTCTATTTCAGTAGTTATTTTTATTTTTATACTTAACCGGGTCAAAATTAAATATTGAATTTCATTGACTATACCAGCAGTTGTTTCGACTTAAATAAATTTTTCTAAGTTGAATTCAATAAATATTTATCTTCAAACCACTATGTCGGAAGAAACATTAAGTGGTCTGACACTGATTTCAGTTGAAAATTAATATCTAGGTAATTTAAACTATGATGACCAGATCGAACGATTTGCTTTCAAAAACCCAAGAAGAAGTTGGTTTTGGTTGAATGGATTGATATGTTAAAAGATATCATAACATATTTATATTTTTGTTGTTACTTATTATATATTTTGAGGTCATTCTATTATGTTTATGAACTTAATGAAAAAATATTCATGATATAAGTGTGTATGTAAACATTTTATTGGGCAAAAAAAATGCATACTCGTCTAGGTCAACCCAAAGTGTAGAACCGGCCCTGCATATGTGTGTGTATAACTTGTAATCTTATATGTTTGCAATTTAAAGTTAAAATTTTGAAATCTAATTTTGACTTAGGAAAGAAATCAACATTAGATATAAAATTTTACACAAAATTCCTTTTATATATTATGAATAAAATAATACACACATATATAAATAAAACAAACTATGTTTAAATCCAAAATAACACACACACGTGCACACACTGATATATATATATATATATACATTTATTTATATGTTTTTTAATTTAAAATCCAGTTTTATTTAGGAAAGAAATCAGCATTAGATCTATGATTTTACACAAAGTCCCTTTTATAAATTTGAATCAGTTTTATAAATACATAGAAATATTATGTCAACTAATTAAAATTAGTTTCAAGATCAAAAACCTCCGATTTTTCCATTAAACCTTTAATTTCTAAAACAACAACAGGTAGAAGATTGGATAGCATAGTCGTATATAAATTCATTATATAAGATTTGTGATTTAAATAATAATAACAAGATGTAACATATATTAAAAAAAGATTGGATAACTACCTTACGATGTAGCCAAATAATCACACCTTGAATGAATAAAAACTCCTAGATCCAGTTGAATCACCTTCTGAAATTGTAATGATCTAAAGCACCACTTTTATATTTATTTATTTGATTCTGTTTAAATCTTTCTTTAGGAACTTTTCTTCCATAAAGGGAAGAGAGAGGAGAGCAAGAGAGAAAAATGAATTTTCTAAAGAATAATGAATGAATGAAAAAAAATTGTTCTAATAAAACAATGGAAAAATTTATTATTCCTCCTTTAAAACCTAACATCTTTAATTATTCATTGAAATTCAATCAAATATCCCCCACTTCATATTTTTAGCAAGAAATAAAATGAAGAAAAAGGGCAAAAAAGCAGTAAAAACAATAAAGAAGAGTAAAGGATGGACATTTAATTGCTTCCTTTAATTGCTCATTTGCCTTTTCAAGTCACATTTAAAGCTTCTTCCCTCCTACCCTCTTTTGGCCTACCGTAATGGAGACATCATAGGCCTTTAGCAACTCCCATATCCACCTAGTAGTTAATTGATCATATCAAATTTAAATATTTTATCGATATTGTATATCGATACGCGCATATTTAACTTTTATATATACGCACTTCATTAAATACTAATGGCATTCATACATCAAAATTAAAAATATAATAATTAATATTTATAAATGTTAATTAATTTATAATGATTATTAATTAATTAAATCGTCGGAGTATTCATCATTACAGTTATGTGACTCAAATGCGTAAATTCAGTCAACATTTAATATCGAACAATTCAAATAACAACGTTCACACTTCATCTTAGCTAGTGGCGTGACATGTTGGATAAATTTATTGCTTATACATCTTTTTGGTAAAATACCAATTTTACTATTATAAGTGATACCCGGTAGTAACGATTATTTACACCAATTCTCTTCGTCAACACTATATCATTATGACTTATGAAATTTGATTTTGATCAAAATTCCAACATCATCCACATTAAACTTGATAATCTAAATACAAAATCTTTGGTTCAATAATGACAATTATTATTAATCATACTGCTCTAGCCATAGCCTTTGACTTTGAGTTGACTAAAGTTGATCGTGATACTAACCTCATATAACTATGAAGATGAATTCTCTATTGAATTGTGTTTCACTTCCGACGATTCAACTCAGACCCAACTACAATTGTTTTATGAACACTATGCCATGGTTTAACTATAATTAAAGTGGAGGTCCACATTGAAGTTCAATAGTATTCTTAAGTCGAGAGAACTATGTAATATCATCTTCGAGATTCTCTATTTGACCTTAGTTATATTAACTAATAGAAACTCTCGAGTGAGTCATTCTACATTTATCTAATAACTATCAGTACGTAACCCTCTGGTGCCCCCAATAGCCATGAATAATACATTCACTAATCTCTGGAGAGCGGTACATACTCCACTCTAAATGGATGAATCGATATCCTTTTTCGAAACATCTTGACTAGAAATATTTAAAATAATGTGTTACTTTTAATCTGAAAATTTTCTCATAATTGCAACACATTGCAATCACTATCACATAACATATCATTTAAGAATTTTCTATTTAATATAATTAAATTAAATAATTAATTAACATATCATAATATGACATGTATATAATAGAAAAAAACACATTTTATTATTTATAAGATTGGTTATCAAGTTAAATATACGCTAGACTTGTAAACGGTTGGGTACAGATTCAGACAATGTCATATCAATATCTATATCAATATCCGAAATTATTTTTGGATATCAGATATCCATATCCACAGATATGAATGGATATCAGATATTTATTGGATATTCCTCAACTAGTTCGACATTAACTAATCTAAACAAATATTAGAATATTTTGATTCATTATAAATTCATTTTAGTATTAAAAATATTAAAAATAATAAATATGCTAAGAAAAATAATTTTAAGTTGCAAATATTAATTTTATACAAATATTAAACTTTTTTACCCAGACAAATAGTAAATGATAATCATTTTATGTACTAAAATACACAAAAAATAACTGTAAAATTAATAAAAATCAAGCGGATAATTATTGGATGTGGATGTGGCCATATCCCCATTCGTATCCACTATTGTGATGTTGGATAATTTTTCATGTTTTCGATACTGATATGGATATTGGCAGTTTTTGGGTTTTTTGAGTACTCATCGATAGCCCTAAAATATGAAACAAATTAAATAATTGCCTCTAAGGCATACCCATAAGTCTATCAACAGCAACACATCAACACTTAGAAGATGATCCTGAGGCAACAACTCTATATTAGAGTTTAAGGATATTCTCCAAACCAAGAGGCAAAGGTCAGTTTGAGAGCCAAATAGTAAAAATATGTAGTAAAGCAGTAAATAATAGTAGATTTATAATGGTTTGGGATTTATCGTATATCCCCTGTTAGTTATATCTTTATTAGTTTTGGCTGGGTAGTTGAAGTTATCTTGGAAGCCAATTTTATATATGTTATGGAGCTTGAGTTCTTAAGTTTTCCAAGATAAATTAAAATGAGGAAGTAATTTGGTTGAGTTTAGTTGCAAAGGCATAGATTCGATCATATCCCCTTCATAGTGTAATAAGCCTTCTATTTGTAGTAGTGATTGAGCTCAGCCATAGGTAGAGAGCTTTCACCATATATTACTTAGTTGACATAATTAAGGGTCATGATAAAGACACCTGTCATAGATTAGTAGGGCACTAAATGATGTGGATTAATGATGTGTTATATATGTGACGTCCCACTATTCCTAACATTTAAAGTTAGCGATAAACACTGACAAAATATGGTTGCACACTAATCTCATATATAAAAAACATTAGGTAATTGGTTAAATAGTTCAAAATCTCAAGCCATGAACAAAAAACGGGAAACCTCATAATGCAATTAAATAAAAATATACAAATATTTCAATAAATAATAAACATATAAGGCACAATACAGTAAATAAAACATCTATATCTTTCTACACATCATCAATTGTCAAACTTACAACAATACTACAATACAAGGGAAATACTTTAAGAAACAACCTATAAGAGTGACATGCAACCATACTTATTTTTTCCCTTCTTTGCTTCTACCTACAAACTTTACAAATACATTGATATATACAATAAAAAGGCGATCAAATATGTTTGGACCGCACCTAACCCTATACACCCCGGATTTAACTGATCCTTGGCCTATTACATCGGAAAATACCGTCTACGTACCCTTCCGAGATCAAGCTTATATGGTTTTATTTCCTGCTCTTCTCCTGCATCAAGTACTTATTAGCACATAATATTGCACAACAATAGCAACCATGCAACCAACGTAAGAAGATAACATCATATTCTACTAAGCCACATTAACCAGTCATCATAAATATGGAGTAACAATAATAATAGCAAAACACAGCTATTAAACATCACACAAATTCAATAATACTCAATGTCAACTCAAAACATCAAATAAATCAACAATAACAATTATCCTCAAATGTGGACTAATCATCCATCACCAATAACACAAAATCGATAGCATAAAATGCTAGTATAATCCAGTGAATGTGCACCGACCACTCCATATTAGTAACACAATATCAACTCATCAAATGTGCATTAACTATTTTATATTAGTAACACAAACATTATGCTCATCAAATATGCACTAACTATTATATATTAGTAACACAAACATCAAACTCGTTAATACAACATAACCATAATTAATTACACAACGTCCACGGAGTAATAATGGTAAAATACTGCATAACTATCCTACCGTGATTTCTTTTTCATACAACAAATGTATATCATAATTTCAAACAACAATTAATCACATATGTCATAATAATCCAAAATAATATATTTACATCTATTATTTCCACTTTTTAATATAAAATCATCTTATTATTATATATTATAAAAATACTTTTATCTTTATTACCTCAAAATGATAATATACTTCAAAAATCCTTCATATACATTTATTGCTTCAAATATCTCAAAACATCGTTATTAAATAAAAATTAGTTATTTATGTAAAATTACTTTCAGAAACAATAATATTATTATTTTACGTCGAAATATTCTTCATAACAAATTTATTATTATTTTAACTAAAAAATAATGATATTCCACTTTAAATCTTAAAAATCCTTTTGTTTATATTTACCTCAAAATAGTAATAACATAACCAAAGTTACTTTTGAAAACACAAACATCTCTTATTTTTATTACTTAAACAATAATAAGTATAACAGTATTTTTCATAAACTCTATAAAAACCAGTCAAGTTATTATTCCATTCAAAAATAATATAGTACTCCAAAATCACATTATTATTTATTAAACTATATTTTACTTTATAAATAATACTAAATTCATAAACAATAACCATGATAAATTTTTCACATCAATTCTAATGTAAATTGTTGAATCACGGTGATTTACGGATATCACTAAAAAATTGTAAGTAATCTTATTTTTCCCAAAATTGCACATTGTTATCTATTTTCTATTAATTATTTGCCGCAAATCTTCAAACAATTACAAAACATTCATTACCCAATAATGCAGCAAATAACATATAACAGCCAAAACATATGACACATTAAATCAGAAACATCATAGCAGTCAAAAAATCTTCTAAATGGTGTATCGTATAACACATATGTATATTTATACCCATGATTATTTATTTAATCTTTTAAAATATAAATAACTACAACTATTTAATCCTACCAATGTATTTTTATGAATAATTCCAAAAGCCAACAAACCACATGCCAATTTTCTAGGATTTTCTCCATGAATCCAATGAAATAAAATATAACAACCCACCATTTGTGATGTCATGATCCACATATAAAAGTGGCACTGGTATCGCGGATGTCATTGATGGCAGATCATTTTGAGGTAAAAGTTAAAAAAGTACATAGAGCTATCTATGATATTCTACACTTTCTAAAACTCACAGCGGAAAGGATAAAATATAATAGTAATCAATAATACAATTCCAGACAATGCATAATCAAATAAACTCCAACTACAACATCTCTCTTTATATTGGTAATGGAAATAATATAACGTCCGGGAATAAATGAAATAAATTGGTAGTTAGCTAATAACTAAATATTGTTAATACCCTAAGTATTGATTTTTATGAACAACCATATAAATATTACTACTAACATTTCTCCGAGTTGTGCAATGCTTTCGAATATATTATGGAGACATTTTGCAGAGATAAACAAAAACTCGGTAGAAGCAAATGAATTATATGAAGACTAATCAGAGAAAATAGAAGAACAAAACTGATTGAAGAAGAAAGTTGTAACGACAGAGGTATTTGAAGTGATAAATCTTAGAATCTTTTGTTAAAGACCCCACTACAATTATACTTGAAGATTATCAATCGTTGACCTCAACCGAATCGCAAAATATCCATAAGTATAAGGTACATTGAAATATGAAAATCTACAATACTTTATTGGAGTTCTCATTTTTTGAAACAGATATATGTCGACATATCGAAAAATGTATGTCGACATACTAGCACATATGTCAACATATCCAAAAATGTATGTAGACATACCAGCCGTTTTTCAGTTTTTTAAAATTTAAATAAAGGAATTTTCCCACCACCTCTTCACCAATGGACATGTTGCTTCAACCACTATTTAAAGGGCTCGGAAAAATGAAATTTCACAACAATTTTCTATTCTTTCTCGTACTCTTTCATATCCATACATTTGTGAGAAAGATCCATCAAATATTTTCCACGCTCTTTGCAAATCCATACTCTTTTACTCTAATTCTTCAAGGATTTGCAAACTGCACAATATCTGAGAATTTATACTTGAATTCTTATCATTCTCTCTCTGATTTCATCATGTTCCTCAAAGAGTTCAAAGATATATTACTATTGGAGGTCTATAAGATCATTGTATTGAATCTGTGAGAATTTGTATTGAAGATACAATTACTTGCCATAATCTATCATTGATTGTAAAAGAGAAGGTGTTCTTATAGCCTATGAAATCAAGGGGGTGCATCTTGTAGCCCATGAAATCAAGATTGTAAAGGTGTTCTTACCACCTATGGAAAGCAAGCGGTGATAGTGAAATTCTGTATGATGTAGTACAGGACTGAATATAGGATTGGTTAATCTAAACCAGTATAAAAATTTCCTAGTGTTATTTACTTTACTGTACTTACTTATTCTATGATTACTTGTTTCTGTTTGCAATTTGAGTAGATAGGGATTTAATTTCATAAGTAGGTAATACACACTTCGCCCCCTCTTGTTTATAAATAGCTTTAAGATCAATTCCACACTGTATATTATGAAGACATTTTATAGAGATAAACAAGAACTCAGCAGAAGCAGATGAATTATATAAAGAATAATTGGAGAAAATGGAAGAACAAAACTGATTGAAGAAGAATGCTGTAACGAAAGAGGTATTTGAAATGATGAATCTTCAAATCTTTTATTAAAGACCCCATAACAATTATACTTGAAGATCATCGACCATTCAATGGATCTTAAGGCTATTTATACACTAGAAGGGGTGAAGTGTGTATTACATACTTATGAAATTAAATCTCTATCTACTCAAATTGCAAATAGAATTAAGTAATCATATAATAAGTAAGTAATAAAGTAAAATGCATGTCTCCATCCACCATCACACCTCCAAGTCACCTTCAGTCCTCTCTATCAAAATATCAGTAAAACTGAAAATAAGAAAATGATAGAGGGGATTAAACATACATTTATTGAGTGAAATGCATCATATAAGTGTATAATACTATTAAGCTGGTAAAACAACACTTACGCTCAAAAACCATACCTTAATCTACATCACCTTCACCCAAAAAGTTAGCCAAACATATAATACTATAGTGACAACATAGGATAAGGTCTCACAAAAATCTAACACATATTTAATCATATGCACTCGATCAAATCTAAATTCCCAACTCGCATTCCAAAGACCGACTGCAACACAATTGAGCCCAAAGTCCCAACTCATTATCGTCGAAAACGTATGTGACTCACTTTTGACGAACCATATGTCTCAGCCCACTATCGCCGAATCATAAGCGACTCGGTACTGGGGAACTACATGTTCCAGGCCGTTATCGTCGAATTGTGAACGAGTCACTACCGAGTAACTCTATGTCTCAACCTGCAATCATCAAATCGCAATCGACTCGCTACTGAGGAACACAATGTCTCAGCCCACCATCGCCAAATCATAAGTGACCTGATATTGGGAACTACATGTTCCAGCCCACGATCATCAAATCATAAGTGACTTGCTATTGAGGAACAAGGTGTCTCGGCCCACTATCACACAATCATAAGGGACTTGCTATCGATGAAAAAAATATCTCAGCCTATCATCGCCATATAAAACAACATATAACGAGTCTACTAAAATAAGACACTTTTCAAAAGTGTCTCAAAACATAGCAGATAGCATACCAAAACATTCTTTGTCCCTCCACGATTATGATGTTGTGAACCACGTGTGAAACGAAGGTTGTACATGAAAGTTATAAGCGTTTAAGGTTAAGCAATTTATTATAATTATTCAATTAATAATTTAATTATTATATTTATTATTATTGCTCATTTCTGCTACAGTAACTGATGATACTCGACATCTCTTATTTCACCAAATTAACTGTAACGACCCGTATTTTTAACGGATCGACAAGTTCGACAGAATCTGGAATTTTAGAGTTTTTGAGCCATTTCAGATTTTAGGCGAAAATGGCTAAGTCCTGAGTCGTGAACGACTTAGTGTAAGTCGTGAGTCGTATACGACTTAGGGGATAGGAGCGACTCAGGGATTTGACTAGTTAAGGGTGTAAGGATAAGTCGTTTGAACGACTTAAGGGGTAGGCGCGACTTAAGGACTGGGCGAGATAAGGCTTAAGTTGTAACAGTTAAGTCGTGACCGAGTTAAGGTGATGAGTCGTACCCAAGTTATTTGATGAGTCGTACCCAAGTTATCTGATGAGTCGTACCCAAGTTATCTGATGAGTCGTACCCAAGTTATCTGATGAGTCGTACCCAAGTTATCTGATGAGTCGTCTGACCAGTTGAGTCGTAACCCCAGCTATTTGTTAAGTCGTGACCGACTCAGTAGTTGGCTGCTAGGTTATAAGTCGTAGGATAGTGGGAGTTGATAAGTCGTAGACGACTTAGTAGTTGAGTCGTATATCCAGTTAAGTTGTAGACGAGTATCCCAGTAGCCTAGCTAAGTCGTGAGGTTGATAAGTCGTAGCCGAGTTAACTGTTAAGTCGTAAGGGATCTGGGTTTTGTTGAGTCGTAGGCACACGCTATGAGTCGTGACCGACATAGGAGATAGCTGTTTTGTCATGAGTCGAAGGCAGATGTGTTAAGTCGCTAAAGGGTAGTCTGGTTAGGTCGTAGAAGCCAGAAGTCGTTGAGTTGTAGGGCTTTGAGTCGTAAGTCGTAAACGACTCATGAAGGCAGACGAGTTAGGGATTTCAGCTATAAATAGGAGAGCTTCTCTTCATTTTTGGGATCCGGATTTTGAAGCGACGAAGTGCTGCCATTTTGAGAGCTCGACTTCTACACTTCTTCACTTCTTTTCTCCACTCTAATCTAGTGCTTCCTTCCATCCAAATCGAAGATCAAGATTGAAGATTCAAGAGCTTAGATTGAAGATCTTCATCTTTTCAAGAGAGATTTCATCGTTTGAAGCGGATTCGTGATAGATCAAGCTTGATCCTTCGCTGTCCAGATCAGAAGCATGTTGATTTGAGGTTGTTTAGGTGATTTGGTGAGTGGTGATTATCTCTCACACGGATCCAAAGGAGTATATCGGATTGTTGGCTCGTTTTGATGTTAAAATAGTGATTTCCATGCATTTTCTTCATCCAAAGTGTAGATCCATATAGGTCCATTGTTCATGATGATGTTACATTCATTTTATCATATGTTAACCTATGCAAGTTCATTCATCAAGTTTGAAGATATATAATCCACGTTTTCATGCTTATTGGACTTTCAACTCTTTAATTACGAAAATGCCATTATTGTTATAATTGTCTACTTAGATCATAGTTGAATGCTTGATTGTTTGGATTATGTTTGATTTGATTGAATGCTATGAATTAGATGATTGATGATTAGATTTAGACCGAAGATGATTCAAAAGCTAAGGGAAAGGCTCTTTAATTGGGAAAGCTGCTCGTGGCATATGTAGCGGGATGATGAAGCTCTTATGCACAGACTTGATGGTATGAAGTTGAGATGAGGCTTTGCAAGGATGTAATGAAGCGAGGCATCATATGATGAAGACTTGGTCTAATCCAGACGGGATCATTCCAAGCATGTTGATAACTCGGTGATATGATTCGAGTTGAGGATAATGAATGGATATGAGAATAGTCATCGAGGAGGATGACTAGGAGGCTTGGACAGCATCGTTGTTGAAGGTTCTAGCATGCTCTAAGCAAGAGTACGTTTGGGCAGATTCGATAGTCCCAACGGCCAACTGTTGATGGTCGAGTACTTTGGGCAGATTCGATAGTCCTAGGCACGGGCTGCGACGACGTGCGGGAGTTATGTCTAGAACCGGGGTTTCCATTAGCCCTTGACGGACGGCTGAAAGAATGTGTCGGTCATTCAATTAACGGTGATATCGACGCAATGATAACAGTGATAGCCAGAGTCATGGATGTTTGGTTGTAACGTCATTTCGGACTCAAGAGCGGTATTTTCTGGGTGCTTATCTGATTTAGGCCTTGGTACTTGGAAAACATCGCCCTTGACTCGAGTGATAGTAGCTTTACTTTAAATTGTATGCTCTGCTATGTTTGCTTCTGCTTAGTGTGTGTCTGGGGGCTATCACTGTAGAATGAGGTTGGAGTGGGAGGGTTGTATTCCTATTCCTTTTCCTTTATGCTCTTTTGGTATGTTGTTAGTTAATTTACTGCTCACTAAGACTGTTGTCTGACTCAAGGCTTTATGTTTTAATTCTTATTGCCTTGGGCTGTTCGTCCATTTTGGGACGGGCAGACTAGGTAGCAGGTGACAGGTGCTGTTCTCTTCTCACGATGCTGATATCGAAGATGAGCTGGAGGGTTGCATATTAACTTCTTATTATATGTACTGGATATTCCGCTGTTTTGTATTCTCTGAGAGATATGTAGTGAGGCTTGATGTATTGACTATGTGGATGCTTGTATTCAACTATTATGGAGTTTTATATGATGTCATTTTGTTTCTGTAAAGCTTCACTATACATATGTTCTATTGTATTTTGTCCATGCGCTGTGAGAAATACGATAGATTCTGTTGTTTTAATCTACCCTGACAATCGTCCATGGTCGCCTGGCACACTTTACAGCGCACTATCTCTAGATTCGGTGCAGGGGTCATGGGCGGTCGTCACATTTGGTATCAGAGCATTGGTTAATCGATTTTACCCAACGCTCACTGACGTAACTACGTATGAGAGACGTAATTGTATTTTGATGGATGGGTACTATTTATAATATAGTAGTTTAGTAGAGTTGAGTCCTTTATGCAGTTGTTTCTCTAGATGTTCTAATCATTCCTTTTTATAGATATTGAGAATGAGTCGAAGAGGGAGACCAGCTGCTAGGGAAGGCCGTGCTACTGAAGAGACTGCTGATTATGCAACCATGTTCGAAGCTATGATGACTTCGATCATGAGAAGGATACCAATTTCGGGGGCAGCAGTTGATGTTGGAGTTCAAGTCCAAACTCCAAAACCAGTGGATTTTGCTAAGCTGTGCAAGGATTATACTGCTCTTGGAGGGAAGGTTTTCTTGGGAACAGAATCTACCATTGAGGTCCAGAGGTGGATAGATGCTTGTAGAAGGATCTTTGGTGATTTGGGAATTGATGATGCAACTAAGAGGAAGTTGGCATCAAGGCAGCTTCAAGGGAGAGCCTCTGATTGGTGGAACTCTATTACCATCAATACTGCGGAGGAAGAGATTACTTGGGAGCAATTCCAAGCTAGATTTGAAGCTAAGTTCATTTCTACAGCTCAGAAGTCTGTTCTGTTCAAGAGGTTTGTGGAGCTCAAGCAGGGTGGAAGATCTGTTCTTGAGTATGTTTCTGAGTTTGAAGCTTTGTCCAAGTATGCCCGGTCATATATTGAGTCTGCTTACCAGAAGAAAGAGAAGTTTGTGACCGGCTTGGATAGTTATCTTGGGAGGCAGTTGGTGGATCATTTGGATGATTCATTTGAGAAGCTTGTGGAAAAAGCTCTCAGGCATGAGAGTCTGTTTCCTAAGGATGGATCTGTTGTTGCTGTGACCAGGGAAGAGTCTAAACCCCAGCAGGGTGGAAATAAGAAGAGGAAGCAGCAGCAGCAGAAGGGTAAGGATGGCCAGAAGAAGCCGAAAGGCGAGGTGACTTGCTACAACTGTCAGCAGAAGGGCCATTTCTCGAAGGATTGTAAGAATCCTAAGGTGCCGATGAAGTGTCATAACTGTGACAAGCCGGGGCATTTCAGGAAGAATTGTCCAGAACCAAGGAAGGACAGGCAGATTGTGCAAGCCTATGCTTTAGGAGCTGTTCCGTCGTCTTCGAAAGCTCCTACTGCTGAAGAGAAGGGAAAGAGTGTGGTTGTTCAAGGTACTCTTTTCCTATGTGGTGTTCCAGTTAGAGTTCTGTTTGATACTGGAGCGTCGCATTCATTTGTTTGTAGTGAACTCGTAGGCCGGTTGGGTTTGGAACCGGATATTGTTGATAGGCCATTGGTTGTGACTAATCCAGTTGGGGGTTCGTCTTGTTTGTGTATGTTATGCCGTGGTCTAGTTGTATCGAGTCATGGTTGCTCTTTTGTTTGTGATTGTTTTGTTCTGAACTTTGCGGGGTTCGGAATTATTTTGGGTATGGACTGGCTTAGGAAGTATGTGGCAAAGGTTGATTGTGAGAGGCTGGAGGTGACAGTCGAGAATGTGGAGGGGCGAGAGATTGTGATATGATGTAAGCATGAGGAAGGCGTCTTCATGAGCTTCATGTATTCGCTAGTTGTTCCACGGGATGGACTGTCTTTAGTGCCTATCGCAAATGGATTCGAGGATGTCTTTGACGAAGTCAAAGGGTTGCCGCCGCATAGAGAGATCGAGTTTCGAATAGATCTAGTAGAAGGAGCCAGACCTGTTGTGATGCCTCTTAGGCGGATGGCGCCTAGGGAACAGCAGGAGTTGAGGGTGCAAGTTGATGACCTTTTACAGAAAGGATTCATTCGGCGTAGTGTGTCCGAGTGGGGTGCACCAGTTGTGTTCGCAACCAAGGCAGATGGATCGTTGAGATTGTGTGTGGATTATAGTGAGTTGAATAAAGTGACTAAGAAGAACAAGTATCCATTGCCGAGAATAGATGACTTGTTTGATCAGCTTCACGAAGCTAAGGTGTTTTCTCAGATGGATTTGGCAACGGGATTTCACCAGCTGAGAGTGGCTAAGGATAGTGTGCCGAAGACTGCTTTTAGGACACCATCCGGTTTCTTTGAGTGGCTGGTAATGCCGTTTGGATTGACTAACGCGCCAGCATATTTTGTGGATCTTATGAATAGAGTGTTCAGAGATCAGTTGAACAAGTTCGTACTTGTGTTCGTGGATGATATTCTGATTTATTCCAGAACGGAAGAGGAGCACAAGACGCACTTGCGTATGGTTTTGGAAATCTTGCGGAAACATCAGTTGAAGGCTAAGTTTTCGAAGTGTCACTTCTGGAAGAGTGAAGTGAGGTTCTTAGGCCATGTGATTTCTGGAAGTGGAATAGCGGTTGATCCCGCTAAGGTGGCAGCAATCCAGGATTGGGTTAGACCTAAGAATGCATCAGATGTGAGGAGTTTTCTTGGATTAGCAGGATATTATCGACGGTTTATCAAAGACTTCTCCAAGATAGCTGCACCGTTAACAGGATTGATGAAAAAGAACCAAGTGTTCAGTTGGGATGCTAAGTGTGAGCAAGCTTTCGGAATCCTGAAAGAGCGATTGACGAGTGCTCCTGTTTTGACTATTCCAAGTGGGAATGATGAGATGGTGGTTTACACCGACGCATGTGGTACTGGACTTGGAGTAGTGCTGATGCAGAAGGATAAAGTTGTTGCGTATGCCAGTCGACAACTAAAGCCGCATGAAAGGAATTACCCGACTCATGATTTGGAGTTAGCGGCGATTGTATTTGCTCTGAAGATGTGGAGACATTATCTGTTGGGAGTTCGATTCGAGTTGTTTACGGATCATAAGTCGTTGAAGTATCTTTTCTCCCAAAAGGACTTGAATCTTCGGCAGCAGCGTTGGCTAGAGTTTTTAGCTTCATATGATTTTGGTATAGCTTATACTCCGGGAAAAGGTAACGCAGTGGCAGATGCGTTAAGTCGAAGACATGCAGGATTGGGAGCCATGTTTTCAGAATGGAAGAGTCTCGAGTATTTAGCTGGATTTGACTTCAGGCCTAGATGTGAATTGGAACCTGAGATGTTGGCAAACTTATCAATAAGACCGACTCTTGTGGAAAGGATTGGCGAGAGTCAAAAGCGAGATGATAAGCTTGTCAAGATTATCCGTGATTTGGAATCTGGAGTGGATCCAGAAAGGGATAAAGGATTCGAGGTCGATCGAGAGGGTTGGCTTCGAAAGCAAGGACGACTAGTTGTTCCCGATATAGATGAATTGAGGAGTGAAGTTTTGAAGGAAAGTCATCACTCGAAGTTGACAATTCATCCAGGTGGAAATAAGATGTATCGGGATATGAAGAGAACCTACTACTGGGAAGGTATGAAGAAGGATGTTGGAAATTTTATTTCCAAGTGTATGAACTGCCAGTTGGTAAAAGCCGAACAGAAGAAGCCAAGTGGATTGCTTCAACCATTAGAAGTTCCTACATGGAAGTGGGAGCAGATATCGATGGATTTTATTGATGGACTACCTAGAACAAGAACGGGAAATGAAGGGATTTGGGTCATTGTGGATCGTCTGACCAAGAGTGCGAGATTCATTCCTGTTCGATCGACTGGGACTGCGTCAAAGTTGGCTGAGTTGTATGTTAAGTGGATAGTTCGATTCCATGGTATTCCGAAGAGTATAATGAGCGATCGAGACCCATTGTTCACTAGTGGATTTTGGAAGAGCTTTCAGGAAGTCTTGGGAACCGAGTTGTGTTTAAGTACAGCTTATCATCCCCAAACGGATGGTCAGACTGAGAGAGTCAACCGAGTTTTGGAAGATCTTCTTAGAGCTTGTGTTTTAGATTTCGGAGGATCATGGGAAGATCACCTTCATTTGGTGGAGTTTGCATACAACAACAGTTACCAGTCAAGCATTGGTATGGCACCGTATGAGGCATTGTATGGAAGACCGTGTAACTCTCCGACATGTTGGTTGGAAACTGGAGAAAAGCTGATGCTTGGGACAGAGATGATTCGGCAGACTTCAGATTGCATAGAGATCATTCGGCAACGAATGAAGGGAGCCCAAGACCGTCAGAAGAGTTATGCCGATAAGCGTCGTAAGGATTTGGAATTCGACGTAGGAGATATGGTTTTTGTGAAGATTTCTCCACTGAAGAATGTTATTCGATTCGGGAAGAAAGGAAAATTGACCCCGAGATTTGTTGGACCATTCCCGATCATCGAGCGAATTGGAAAGCTCGCCTATAGGTTGGATTTACCTGAGAAGATGTCGAGTGTGCACAATGTTTTTCATGTATCGTATCTACGGAAGTATGTGCACGACTCGAATACAGTGGTTTCTGTCGATAGCTATGAAGATTTCGAAGTTGATCCAGTCGATAGAAGACCTCGTAAGCCGCTTCGTGTTGTTGAAACCGACACGAAACAGCTTAGGAGGAAGGTAGTTAAGTTGCTCAAGATACAATGGAGTGATGATGATAACGACTGTACGTGGGAGGTGGAAGAGAGGATGAAAGCAGCTCATCCCGAACTCTTCAAGGTATGGCCCTAAGGTGTCGTATCATCTAACAACATTGTAACTTGTTCTAAGTCTTAGAATTCTGTACGCTAAGCTAGAATTGGATGCATGGTTTGCTGATTGTTATGGTTGGTAGGCGTACAGAATAGTCTTCGATTGCTTTGTTTGTTTGGAATTTCGGGGGCGAAATTCCTAAGGGGGAGAGAATGTAACGACCCGTATTTTTAACGGATCGACAAGTTCGACAGAATCTGGAATTTTAGAGTTTTTGAGCCATTTCAGATTTTAGGCGAAAATGGCTAAGTCCTGAGTCGTGAACGACTTAGTGTAAGTCGTGAGTCGTATACGACTTAGGGGATAGGAGCGACTCAGGGATTTGACTAGTTAAGGGTGTAAGGATAAGTCGTTTGAACGACTAAAGGGGTAGGCGCGACTTAAGGACTGGGCGAGATAAGGCTTAAGTTGTAACAGTTAAGTCGTGACCGAGTTAAGGTGATGAGTCGTACCCAAGTTATCTGATGAGTCGTACCCAAGTTATCTGATGAGTCGTACCCAAGTTATCTGATGAGTCGTACCCAAGTTATCTGATGATTCGTATCCTAGTTATCTGATGAGTCGTCTGACCAGTTGAGTCGTAACCCCAGCTATTTGTTAAGTCGTGACCGACTCAGTAGTTGGCTGCTAGGTTATAAGTCGTAGGATAGCGGGATTTGATAAGTCGTAGACGACTTAGTAGTTGAGTCGTATATCCAGTTAAGTCGTAGACGAGTATCCCAGTAGCCTAGCTAAGTCGTGAGGTTGATAAGTCGTAGCCGAGTTAACTGTTAAGTCGTAAGGGATCTGGGTTTTGTTGAGTCGTAGGCACACGCTATGAGTCGTGACCGACATAGGAGATAGCTATTTTGTCATGAGTCGAAGGCAGATGTGTTAAGTCGCTAAAGGGTAGTCTGGTTAGGTCGTAGAAGCCAGAAGTCGTTGAGTTGTAGGGCTTTGAGTCGTAAGTCGTAAACGACTCATGAAGGCAGACGAGTTAGGGATTTCAGCTATAAATAGGAGAGCTTCTCTTCATTTTTGGGATCCGGATTTTGAAGCGACGAAGTGCTGCCATTTTGAGAGCTCGACTTCTACACTTCTTCACTTCTTTTCTCCACTCTAATCTAGTGCTTCCTTCCATCCAAATCGAAGATCAAGATTGAAGATTCAAGAGCTTAGATTGAAGATCTTCATCTTTTCAAGAGAGATTTCATCGTTTGAAGCGGATTCATGATAGATCAAGCTTGATCCTTCGCTGTCCAGATCAGAAGCGTGTTGATTTGAGGTTGTTTAGGTGATTTGGTGAGTGGTGATTATCTCTCACACGGATCCAAAGGAGTATATCGGATTGTTGGCTCGTTTTGATGTTAAAATAGTGATTTCCATGCATTTTCTTCATCCAAAGTGTAGATCCATATAGGTCCATTGTTCATGATGATGTTACATCCATTTTATCATATGTTAACCTATGCAAGTTCATTCATCAAGTTTGAAGATATATAATCCACGTATTCATGCTTATTGGACTTTCAACTCTTTAATTATGAAAATGCCATTATTGTTATAATTGTCTACTTAGATCATAGTTGAATGCTTGATTGTTTGGATTATGTTTGATTTGATTGAATGCTATGAATTAGATGATTGATGATTAGATTTAGACCGAAGATGATTCAAAAGCTAAGGGAAAGGCTCTTTAATTGGGAAAGCTGCTCGTGGCATATGTAGCGGGATGATGAAGCTCTTATGCACAGACTTGATGGTATGAAGTTGAGATGAGGCTTTGCAAGGATGTAATGAAGCGAGGCATCATATGATGAAGACTTGGTCTAATCCAGACGGGATCATTCCAAGCATGTTGATAACTCGGTGATATGATTCGAGTTGAGGATAATGAATGGATATGAGAATAGTCATCGAGGAGGATGACTAGGAGGCTTGGACAGCATCGTTGTTGAAGGTTCTAGCATGCTCTAAGCAAGAGTACGTTTGGGCAGATTCGATAGTCCCAACGGCCAACTGTTGATGGTCGAGTACTTTGGGCAGATTCGATAGTCCTAGGCACGGGCTGCGACGACGTGCGGGAGTTATGTCTAGAACCGGGGTTTCCATTAGCCCTTGACGGACGGCTGAAAGAATGTGTCGGTCATTCAATTAACGGTGATATCGACGCAATGATAACAGTGATAGCCAGAGTCATGGATGTTTGGTTGTAACGTCATTTCGGACTCAAGAGCGGTATTTTCTGGGTGCTTATCTGATTTAGGCCTTGGTACTTGGAAAACATCGCCCTTGACTCGAGTGATAGTAGCTTTACTTTAAATTGTATGCTCTGCTATGTTTGCTTCTGCTTAGTGTGTGTCTGGGGGCTATCACTGTAGAATGAGGTTGGAGTGGGAGGGTTGTATTCCTATTCCTTTTCCTTTATGCTCTTTTGGTATGTTGTTAGTTAATTTACTGCTCACTAAGACTGTTGTCTGACTCAAGGCTTTATGTTTTAATTCTTATTGCCTTGGGCTGTTCGTCCATTTTGGGACGGGCAGACTAGGTAGCAGGTGACAGGTGCTGTTCTCTTCTCACGATGTTGATATCGAAGACGAGCTGGAGGGTTGCATATTAACTTCTTATTATATGTACTGGATATTCCGATGTTTTGTATTCTCTGAGAGATATGTAGTGAGGCTTGATGTATTGACTATGTGGATGCTTGTATTCAACTATTATGGAGTTTTATATGATGTCATTTTGTTTCTGTAAAGCTTCACTATACATATGTTCTATTGTATTTTGTCCATGCGCTGTGAGAAATACGATAGATTCTGTTGTTTTAATCTACCCTGACAATCGTCCATGGTCGCCTGGCACACTTTACAGCGCACTATCTCTAGATTCGGTGCAGGGGTCATGGGCGGTCGTCACATTAACCATCCCCTTCTCATCGTCATCGACGCTACCTCAAGCACGACAACCCAAATCCGACACCATTATCGCGATCTCCAACATAATCCGTCCACGCCATCAAGCTCGATCCACCTATGCTGAATTAGAACCCAAATCCACCGTTGGATCTTCCATGGAGTTTTTCAACCCCCACCACCCAATTTGAGGTAGTCAGGGACTACCCTCAACCTCTTCTACACACCCATGTTCCCCGATCGACCTACCGTCGATGTTTCATATTTGCATTGAAATAGATTGTCCATGTTTACCGAACTTTCTATCACATTTTTGATCAATCTATAACCCCAATCGACAAACAAATATCACCAATTGATTCGTGTCTTTGACAAATATAGTTATATATATAATATATCTAGTTTGGGACAATTTTGTATTTTATACTTTTTAACTAGAGAGTGATTAACTGTTCCTAATTACAATCAATAAAAATTCGCTTTTTAAATCATCTAATCGTTGTATACCACTTCCTAATCAGGTGTATATATATATAAAAGAAACCAATTTTTAATTTCAAGTTACATCATTTATACTTGGTTTAAGATCATAAGGGATGAATTAGTACGTTTATTAATATATATACACAAATATGATAAATCCCACTTACCAATTAGCCATGCATCTTCTCTGATCCGAGGTGAATCCTCCTCCTTCTTTGCTTTCCAAGAAATTCCCAACTTTGAAAACGCTAAATCCCTTGATAGCTTTGAATTATTTTTGTAGCTTTCTTCAAGGTGATTGGTTCTATATATTAATTCATTTAATTTAGAATTGATTCGGTGGGTTTGGAATTGATTTAGTGATTAGGGTTTTATAAATGGAGGCAAGGTTTATAAAGCAATAGAAATGGGGTTAAGGATTTATTTATAGGCTGAAATAATAATATCTAGGCTATATTTTTGAAACTATTATATTATGAAAATATCATTGGGTTTGACTTCTTTTTATTTCTAACACGTTTAACCAAATTCAGCAAGTTATATATGTTTTCTGACTATAAATGGCATTCCAAATGCAATGGAATAGGTTTTGAAGCCTAATTCCAAACTTTGTATAAATATACTATTTTTCCTTTTATGTAAATTATGATTTTACCCTTTTTAATTTTATTTAACTACGTAAATTTATGGGGTGTTACATTCTTCCCTTCTCAGAAGAATTTTGTCCTTGAAATTCCAAGATATGGACAATGCAACTCCCTTTACATCGTACAAACATACAAAACAAACGTACATACGTACATCTAACATCCATTATACAATACAATCGAAAACACAACTAAGAGTATATAATACATATGATAGATAAAATATGTGAAAGTGTGTACGCTTGTGCACACTAATTACGGATCGTGTAATATGGACTAATATATGCGGAATGTTATTTACAATTGCTATATAAGTAAATATTCAATAAACTAACTATATAGCAATTCACAGATATAGAATAGTAAATGCAGTAAACAGTAAAAATCACACCAGGGATTTTTATACTGGTTCGGACCTCCCGTCCTACGTCCAGTCCCAGACTTCTATCTGGATTTCACTACCAACTACCTCGCTTCACCCGGAGGAACAGGTTTATAACACCCGAACAGCCGAACGGGATTTCGTGCCTCTTACAACACCGAGGACTTCAACAAAAATAAATACAATTGTCGTTGACAACTTGTGCTCTTGATAACACGGATTTGTCACTTGTAGTACACCCTTCCTATAATCTTATCCTCAAAATATGTGAATGATGTTTGTGAAGATTGAAGGAAGTATATTACTTATTTGAATCAAAAGATATGAAATAATTTCAATGATTCAATAAGCAATTTGAAGTAGAGAGCTTTTAGAATGCAAGAGTATTTAGAATTTAAGATCAGAATTTTAAAGCAAAGAATTGTTGTTTTTCAATCAATGATTTAGATATGTTTATATAGAGAATAAATGGTTGTAACTCTTTGTGAAGAGTAGCCATTAACAGATGTAATCATTGATGAAAGGTAAGAGAAGCAACCATTGAAGAAAGAAGTGTCTTTTGGGAAAGGTTGCTTTCTGTTTAAAAACGGTCGACAGGTCAAAAATGACCAGTAGACAAAATTTCAAATATATAGACGTTATGTGCATGTGTGCACGTTCATTGTGCAATTTACACAGGAACGGTCGACCGCCTGGTGTTGGACCGGTCGACCGGTCCCTGTTAAATTGCACAGTGAATGTGCAATGTCATCCAAAACGTTTATACATCGATTCTTTTGAGATGCATGATTATTTTGAGGATAGATTTTAACATAACTAATACTACTAACATACCAAATAATCAACCTCTAATGTATGAAGCTCGTTGTGTCTCAATGAATGACTTCTTTTTGTCGATCACGGTTTATCCCTTTGTCAGAAATCAAAACTATATAAAAATCTTGACTCAACATTCTCCCCCTTTTTGATTGATGACAACATAGTTATGAATCTCCCCCTGTATATGATCTCCCCCTGAGATTGTGCCTGTAACTCTATATTTTCCTGCATATATACTGTTAGCACAATTTTCTCCCCCTTTGTCATCGACAAAAAGGAGTTTATTAAAATAAAGGATATAAAATATATAATCCAGAGTATAAGCAAAATAAAACTACTACCATAGATCAAGAGTTAAGAGTCACATAATATGATAATACCCAAGAGTCTAGTACGAATTAAAACGCGACACTATTTAGTACAAGTGCCAGATAATGTCTTAAAGCAAGAACTAAAGTCATAATTTACCCATAATAATAGATAAAGAGATAATTCAATCTGACTCTGTCTCACCCTCCTCTTCTTCTTCTTCTTCAACAAGCTGAGTTTTTCCGTAGCCACGTCCATGACTCGTTCCCGAGCTTGTACCCTCCTCCGAGGATGTCCAAGCAAAAGTAGGAGGAGCTGGGCGCTTGCCAGGGTCTTGAGTTGGCATGGATGAGGATGATGCTCCACATGATATTGCTTCCCATATAGAACTGAAGAACGACTTAAGTTTGTTAAAGCGTTTATCCATTTTTGTGTCCATGCGCTTAAGTCGGGCTTCGAGAAGAAATTGATTTTGAGCAATAGTGTTAAGTGATTCTTTTGTTGAGGAAGATGATCTTAAAAGTTTAACTTCTTCAGGTTTAGAACGGGATGAACGGGAGGAAGCCTCTCTATGTCCTTGGTCTTTCCATTGTTCAAAAGGCATAATATTGAAGTATGGAGCTGGAAGCTTCATTCTTGTAATCGAAGCTTTGTTGATGGCTTTTGGTTTGGAAATAGAAGACTTTGGTGGTTCAATGCCACAAACGAGCAAGAGTCGCATAATATACTCGTTATAAAACAAGTGTGGCCTAGAGCTATCATTTACTTTCAAGATCTCATCAAAGATCATACCAATCCAGTTTATACGAATACCCCCATAGATTGCGTATAATGCCTTGAAATTTTCTTTATAGACGGCATCAAAATTTCCAATTCTTGGTAAAAGAGAGTGCATAAGAGTATGATGAAGAATTCTTGCAGACGGCCGTAAACCAATAGACTTAGTGCTATCCTTGTCATCTTCAGTAAATTGATGACTAATTTGATTACGGACATGAATATTGCAAAAGTCATTTGAGAATTTTTCACCAATAAACCTAGAACCAAGAACATTTGCCATCCTATCACATGAGATAAACACTTCTTTGCCACATACAACTGACCAAAGGCAATAATTGGGATCCGCGGGTTTGTTTTTCTCTAAATTTAGATTAGCATAGAATAACTTGATCATGACATGGTTAATTTCCATATTGTTTTGATCATAGTCAATTAGGTTTTCAATGTCGGCATCCTTTGCTAAATCTAAAATACGATAACTAGAGAAATCTGAGAATTTAACAAACGAACCCGGATGGATAGTAAAATCCTTCATTTCATTCCACCTTTTGAGTGAAATTGGATCCACAAGCCATTTCTTGATAGAGAGATCAATGGGTTGTGTTTCTGAGGTAGAAGCTTGCTTTAATTTCTTTTGTTGAGGAGCCATTAGGGATAAGTTTGAAGAAGGAAATTTAATAAGAGAATGTAGGGTTTCTGGGATTTGGGGGAAGAAGACTGGTTGAAGTAAAAGAGAGATAGAAAAAAAATGAACGGACGGATATATAAAAAAAACAGAATACTCGTAACCGGTCGACCGGTCAATATGGGGCGGTCGACCGTTTTTATCCAGAGGGAAAAACTGTCGACCGGTCCATTTTTAGCTGTCGACCGGTGCTGTTCTGGAAGCACAGTTCAGCCTGTTTTCAATTTTACTGTGTCCTATAAATTGTATATCACTCTTATTATAATATTTAATTGGTATTAAATGAGTGATTACAAAAGAAAATAAACAACGATACAATATAAAAATAAAATTAATGAAGAGTGGGAGAAGGAAGATCGGTTGAATCTTCGTTGATATCATCAATGCGAGCCTTCCAAGATGACCATTTTTCAGTTGCCCCTTCATTCTGAGCATAGTTTCTGTCCCATGAGTTTGGGGTTCTAGAAGATGAAGGTGCATTTGGCATCGGCTCATGAACATCTCGTTTGTTTGTTCCACAGAAGAAGAATGCCATTCTTTCTAAAATAGATAATCGTGCCGAAGTCTGCTGTTGTTCATGATGAAGCTGTTGTTGTCCATAATGAAGCTGACGTTGAAGATCTATTTGATGTTTTTGATAGTGATGAATTTCGTCGATCTTCTCTTTGGTATGAGGAGAACAGAATAGCACTTTCTTTGCCTTTTTTGATTTAGGCGTATTTCCAGGTGTACGAGAACATTGATGATGGCACTTTGATTTATATTTAGGTGTTTCAGGAGAAAAATATTCTTCTGGCTCAGAACTTGTAACGGAAATGTGTGATTTTTGAGCACACTCATCACAAATATGTGCCATAGAAAATTTTGTATTTATGATTAGATAAGGGAAGATGAATAAAACGAATATTTTTGACAGCTTATATAGACATTCCTTACATATAGGCTTATGATCAAGAGTGAAAAGAGGAATTTGATGGTGTAAACAATTAGAGGCTCAAATTAAAAATAGCTTAAAATAGCTATAGTAAAAAAATAATCAAACGAAAGAACTTAAAAGTTTAACATCAGTAATTATTAGACAAGGTCTTTTAAAGAAATTAAACCAAGCTCTCTTCGTAATTTAATAACACTAGATTCGAGCAAAGGCTTAGTAAAAATGTCAGCTAATTGATTATCAGTTTGGACATATTCAAGACATATATTTCCTTTTTCAATATTATCTCTAAGGAAATGATGACGGATATCAATGTGCTTGGTTCTAGAATGATTCACTGGATTTTTAGAAAGATTTATAGCACTCGTGTTATCACAGTATATAATAGAATTTGATAAATGAATATCAAAATCTTGACGTGTTTGTTGCATATATAATACTTGAGTACAAGTGAGAGCCGCTGATATATATTCGGCTTCACATGTTGATAGTGAAACACAATTCTGTTTCTTACTAAACCAAGAGACAAGTGATTTTCCAATAAAATGGCACGTACCACTTATACTCTTTCTATCCATTCGAGAACCTCCAAAATCAGCATCACTATATGAAACTAATTCGAATGGACATTCTGTTGGATAAAAAAGACCGAAATCTTTTGTATTATTAAGATAACGAATTATACGCTTCACTGCTCGTAAATGCGATTCCTTTGGATTTGCTTGAAAACGAGCACATAGACAAACACTCATCATTATATCTGGACGACTAGCTGAAAGATAAAGAAGAGAACCAATCATGCTTCGATATAATTTCTGGTCAACACTCTTACCATTATCATCTTTTTCAAGATGTGTAGTTGTACTCATAGGAGTTGGTTTACCAGATGTATTTTCTAATCCGAAGCGCTTGATAAGATTTCCGCAGTATTTTTCTTGATTAATAAAAATACCATTCGGAAGTTGTTTGATTTGAAGTCCAAGAAAGTATGACAGTTCTCCCATATGAGACATTTCGAATTCTTTGGTCATAATACTTGCAAATTCCTTACAGAGTTTATCATTTGTTGAACCAAAGATGATGTCGTCTACATATATCTGCATAACTAGAATATCCTTTTGAGAATGTTTGATAAACAAAGTTTGATCGACTCTGCCTATTTGAAATCCTGAGTTAATAAGATAGCTACGTAATCGTTCATACCAAGCACGAGGTGCTTGTTTTAAACCATAAAGAGCTTTCTTAAGTTTGAACACATGGTCAGGATATTTTTCATGTACAAACAAAGGAGGTTGTTCGACATATACATTCTCTTTGATAAATCCATTAAGAAATGCACTTTTGACATCCATCTGATAAAGTTTGAAATTATGGTGACAAGCAAAAGATAGTAGGATTCTAATAGCTTCTAGTCGAGCAACTGGTGCAAAAGTTTCTTCATAATCGATACCTTCTTCCTGATTATACCCCTGTGCTACTAACCTTGCTTTATTTCTGGTGATATTCCCTTGTTCATCAGCCTTATTTTTGTAGACCCATTTAGTACCAATCACTGACTGATCAGTTGGTCTTGGAACAAGTTCCCAGACGTCATTGCGCACGAACTGATTTAGTTCTTCTTGCATGGCAATGATCCAATATTCGTCGGTAGCTGCTTCTTTAGGATTCTTAGGTTCGATATTTGATAGAAACGCAACATGTCCCATTTGATGTAATTGACTCCTAGTTCTTACTTGTGAGTCGACCTCCCCAATTACATTTTGAACCGGATGGTGTCTCAATAATCTTGGAGGGGAACGTATTTCACAGGCTGGTTGTTGTTGAGAAGTATTTTCAACAATATTTTCAGAGTCAGAGTCATAATTTGTGATGATAGGAGTGTCAGAAAGTATAGTTTTGTCATCATCAGATTTTGGTTGAGAGGGCTGAAAGATTTCATCGAAGGAAACATGAAGAGATTCTTCAATAGTTTTGGTTCGTTTATTGAAAATACGATACGCCTTGCTTCTTTCCGAATAACCGACAAATATTCCTTCATCAGCTTTCGGATCAAACTTTCCGAGATGGTCTTTCGTATTTAAAATGAAACATTTTGAACCAAATACTTTGAAGTAAGATATATTTGGCTTCCTTTCGTTAAATAATTCATAAGACGTATTCTTGGTGAGTGGTCGAATGGACACACGATTCAAAACATAACACGCAGTGGCGACGGCTTCTGCCCAGAAATGCTTTGGTAAAGTGGATCCATTTAATAATGTTCTTGCACATTCTTGTAGTGTTCGATTTTTTCGTTCTATGTAGTGTAGGAAATGTTTTGGAGTGATCATTCTTGTAGTGTAGGAAACGAAAAATTGTGGTTAATACCTTTCTTTGTACAAAAATGTTCAAATTCGTTATTTTCGAATTCACCACCATGATCACTCCTTATGTTTTTAACTTTTAGCCCTTTCGATTTTTGAATTCTTTTGACGAAAGATTTAAAATGTTCAAAAGTGTCACTCTTGTTTTTCAGGAAAATAGACCATGTATACCGAGAAAAGTCATCAACTATTACAAATACATATCGATTATGGTTTATTGACTGAACCTGTGTTGGTCCGAATAAATCCATATGTAGTAACTCAAGTGGTTGTAATGTTGATATGACTTTCTTGGATTTAAAAGATGATTTGGTTAATTTTCCTAATTGACATGCATCACAGATATTGTTAACCTTAAAACTCATTTTGGGTAGTCCTCTAACTAGATTGTTTTTGGCTAGCTTGTCAATAGTTCTGAAGTTTATATGACAGAAGCGTTTGTGCCATAGCCATGGATCATTATCATTAGCTACAAGACACATATCTGAGTTATGATTAATATTCATATTCAGAATATATATATTTCTATCTCTATAACCTTCGAAAATTAGATTATGATCTTTATCTAGAATACTACACTTATTATTTGAAAAAGAAATTATAAAACCCTTGTCACATAATTGACTGATACTAAGTAAATTGTGTTTTAAATTTCTAACTAGCATGACATTTGTAATAAGAGGTAAGTTAGATGTACCGCAATTGCTCACATCGCCTTTGCCGATGATATAGCCTTTTGAATTATCTCCAAAAGTGACGGAGCCACCATCTGAGTATGTAATATTTGTTAATAAGCTCTTGTCTCCAGTCATGTGCTTCGAGCAACCACTGTCCAATATCCACTTTCCTCTTTTCTTAAGTGGGACCTGCAAAAAATAAAATTAAGTCCATGGTACCCACTTTTTATGGGGTCCTAAGAGTTAGGTCTTAGGAGTCCAAACCCATACGGGTCCGGTATCCCCTTTATATATATAATTAGTATTAAGATGTACAGTATTCATGAAATTCTGAATATATTTATTCCTAATCAAATTGTTATTTGTTTTAGGAACCCATATTTTGATAGTCTTGACAACTTTCTTCTGAAATTTCACAACTGATTTTGGTTTGGAATATAATAAACTAAGATTTTTCTTAGCTCCAGTATTTTGTACTTTCTTTTTCCTTTCATTACCAAGATGTTTCTTGGTTTCTTGTTTCCTATATCCCAAACCTTGTTTATTTGAAACAGATTGTGAATTTTCAATGATTTTTGTCAAATTTTCTCGACCTTTGTTAAAGTTAGAAACATTTTGAGTTATGTCATCTAACTTAGTTTGTAAGCTCGCCTTTTCTAGGTCCAGATTTTTGACTTTTGCCTTAAGCTCATGATTTTCAATAGTGAGAGCATCATTTTTCTCTTTTTGAGTTTCAATTTCTTGACTCAAAAGAGATAATTGAGAGTCAACATTAGATGATGATTCTTGAAGTTTTTCAAGTTCTTCTTCTAATATTTTCTTCTCGTCTTTTAACATATCTCGTTCAAACTCTGCTCTACTCAAATCTGCTTTGGCTACTTTTAATTGACGTTTTATGTCTTTATATTTGACTATCAATTCAGAATTTATATCAAGTAATTCATCAAATGTAGGAATTTGTACCTCATCTTCTGTTGCCATAAAACAAACATTAGCTTGTTCATTCTCCTGATCACTTTCACTTTCAGATGAGGATGAGTCTGAATCATCCCATGTTACTGAGAAGGCTCGTTTCTTTGACTTGTCCTTCTTATGTTTGAATTTATCATTTTCTGACTTCTTCTTTTGTTCTGGACAATCCTTCTACATGTGCCCCTTTTTGTGACAGTTGAAACATTCTATAGTTGATGAAGATGGTTTGTTTGATCCAGATTTCCTTTTGTTGTAACGACTGGCTTTTCGATATTTTAGGAATTTTTTGAATCCTTTTGCAATGAATGCCAAATCTTCATCTTCAGAATCTGATTCATTTTCATCTTTCTCAGCATGAAATGCTACATTTTTCTTTTCTTCTTTCTGTTCTTTTCTAGCCTGCAAATTTGCTTCATAGGACATTAAATTTCCTATCAATTCATCTGGCTTCATGATGGAAAGGTCATTAGCTTCTTCAATTGCTAATACTTTTCCTTCCCATTCACTAGTCAGAGAATGTAGGACTGTTGACACAACATCAAAATCTGAATATTTTTGTCCTAGTCCGATAAGTGCATGATGAATAGTTTGAAACCTTGAATACATATCATTGATTGTCTCATTCGGTTTCATTTTGAAATTTTGAAACTGACTTTTCAGCATGGCTATTTTGGCTTGTTTAACCTTGTTAGTACCTTCATGAGTGGTTTTCAGCGTTTGCCAAATTTGATATGCAGTAGTGCAGATACTAACACGGTTATATTCATTTTGGTCTAATGCACAAAACAACATATTTATTGCCTTTGCATTTACGGCTGCTGCCGTTTTCTCAGCCGTTGTCCATTCTGAATATTCAGTTGTTGGATTCACTATTTCTTTTTGAGTAGCATTCCAAGCATCATAGCTATTTGATTGCATAAAAAATGACATACGTGTAGCCCAATAGCTATAGTTGAGACCATTAAAGAACGGAGGTCTTTGTGTTGATTGACCTTCCGTGTAAGTGTTAGTGCTAGTGCTTGCGTTATTTGCCATATTACAAGAATATATCAAATAACGGTGTTACGGTTATATGATGACCGTGCTCTGATACCAAATGAAAGTGTGTACGCTTGTGCACACTAATTACGGATCGTGTAATATGGACTAATATATGCGAAATGTTATTTACAATTGCTATATAAGTAAATATTCAATAAACTAACTATATAGCAATTCACAGATATAGAATAGTAAATGCAGTAAACAGTAAAAATCACACCAGGGATTTTTATACTGGTTCGGACCTCCCGTCCTACGTCCAGTCCCAGACTTCTATCTGGATTTCACTACCAACTACCTCGCTTCACCCGGAGGAACAGGTTTATAACACCCGAACAGCCGAACGGGATTTCGTGCCTCTTACAACACCGAGGACTTCAACAAAAATAAATACAATTGTCGTTGACAACTTGTGCTCTTGATAACACGGATTTGTCACTTGTAGTACACCCTTCCTATAATCTTATCATCAAAATATGTGAATGATGTTTGTGAAGATTGAAGGAAGTATATTACTTATTTGAATCAAAAGATATGAAATAATTTCAATGATTCAATAAGCAATTTGAAGTAGAGAGCTTTTAGAATGCAAGAGTATTTAGAATTTAAGATCAGAATTTTAAAGCAAAGAATTGTTGTTTTTCAATCAATGATTTAGATATGTTTATATAGAGAATAAATGGTTGTAACTCTTTGTGAAGAGTAGCCATTAACAGATGTGATCATTGATGAAAGGTAAGAGAAGCAACCATTGAAGAAAGAAGTGTCTTTTGGGAAAGGTTGCTTTCTGTTTAAAAACGGTCGACAGGTCAAAAATGACCAGTAGACAAAATTTCAAATATATAGACGTTATGTGCATGTGTGCACGTTCATTGTGCAATTTACACAGGAACGGTCGACCGCCTGGTGTTGGACCGGTCGACCGGTCCCTGTTAAATTGCACAGTGAATGTGCAATGTCATCCAAAACGTTTATACATCGATTCTTTTGAGATGCATGATTATTTTGAGGATAGATTTTAACATAACTAATACTACTAACATACCAAATAATCAACCTCTAATGTATGAAGCTCGTTGTGTCTCAATGAATGACTTCTTTTTGTCGATCACGGTTTATCCCTTTGTCAGAAATCAAAACTATATAAAAATCTTGACTCAACAATATGATGATATTATATGAGATGAGTACAAATGTAACTAAATCGGCCACCTATATGAATGCAAATGCAGTGCAATCAATATGTATGCAAACATCCTAATATATGCGAATATATATTTCTATATGTATGCACATCCATACATCCATATGCAACATCCATATCAAAGTGCAAGTAAACAACCACTTCTATAAGCATAATTAGTAAACACGTATGTAAAGGAACAATAGATAGCATACATATAATTATCTAGCATAAATTAGAAAAACTAACTATGGGTATCTATCCAAGATTGGAATGCATATACATACAAGCTGACATGGTATAAACTAAACTAGTATAATCCAAACAAAGCAAACATAGCAATCAAAACACACCTTAAGGATATGCATACAACCAATCCTAACGTTCATACATCCATGCGTACATCAATTAGCTTGCTAAAGCAACCATGCAAACAAACAATGATCTAATGAGAAAACAAACCAACAAACTAACAAAAAGAGGAACTTATTGGAAGAGAGCTCATGATGGGAAACTCATATTCACTCATCGATCTTCATCATATTCCTTTCCAAACCTTTTCCTCACCGTACTTGGACCAACTTCATTTTCTCATATTTTTATGTTGTATCACATCAAGTCCTAAGATGTGAATACACCTCTAGACTTCATCTCTACGTTCACCTCATAAGCTGACTAGTCACTGCCATAACTGTTAAATCGTTAATGTACATTTGTAGATGGGATAAACTGAAAACGTGTGAGCACCCACCAACTTTTCAAGAAGCCCACTCAACATGCTGACTTCCTTACTCTCTATACAATTGTGAAATGCCCAACAACTTATGTGCTAGCTTCTGACATAATGTATCTCAATAGTGAGTCCTTCACCTAGCTAGCTACCCACTGCGAACTATGTACGCATGTCTATCCTATGTGGTTTTCATTCCTTAGCGTATCACTATGGTGCCTCTACTTATATAATGTCCAAGTATAGCTTTTATTTAAATAGACTGCACCACTGGCGTATCTCCATCGTCGAATATTTTGCAACATATTTCGCCACTTGCTTCTTCATTCTTGACTAGTAGGAAACCTTCTCGTATTCTTTGAGATACCCCACTAAACTATAACGACCCGTATATTTAACTATTTTAAACTATTAAATTTAATATAATTGTTGGACAAAAATGGTTAGAAATAAAAATTTAATGATTTATTAATGTAGTTAATTGAATATGAACTTGAATAAACTTTTGAAATAACCAATTTCGACGATTTAGGCAATAACAAGTGTTGAAATGAAATTTTATGGATTGAATGTGTTTATAATCAATAGCTGGAAGTGAATAATAAATATTGAATTACTGTAAAATGGAAGTAGTTGTTTTGTTATTTGAATTCGTTTTAAAGGTAAAAAATTTAGGTTAAATAACTTATATTTCAAATATAGCGATTTATTGGATAATTAAATTGTTTAAATTTAATATTGGAAATTGTTTAAATAAATGTATCTTGAATTTAATATGAATGAAAATGATGTCGAAAGTTGATTCAAATTTTATTTAAATACGAATGAAGATTTTTAACTTTTAAAATTTAATTTAAAGTGAATAAATTTATTTTGGTACATTACTTGTCTTAATTAACGTGTAAAAATAGTCTTTTTGGGCACTGTCTCGGATTTCGATGAAACCAGTTTCATCCGATCCGTAATAGTGAATTATTATAGGATTTCAAGTTTCGTAGCGATCAGACTTATCATTTGGCCGTGCAAGCTTGAAATGCATAGAAATTAATTAAAGGAATTTAATTAAAATAATTTGATTTTGAAATGCTATCTTCTGAATATGATGGAACTGAATATGATGGAACTGGCTCTCGAGATTAATTCCATTGTGTTCAGAATATGGGTATAACATATAGAATGTCAGGCGGCACGCTCCGTTTGGAGTTTGGAATTTTCGTGGACAAATCGGGTCGGAAACTTATATAAGGCTGCATTGTTTTCGTTTTCGCGAAACCCTAAAAAAAACGCAGCCACGCTCACACGAATTAATGGCCGAAAACGTCCGTTTCTTCTTTCCTTGACTCATCGAAATCAAATGATTCCAAAAGCAAAGATGGAGTGCTCGATGAGATCTACATGTTAGACGGTTGGATCGTGGTGAAGCATCACGAGATCGCCAGAATCTAGGTTCGAAGGCGCGTCAGTTTTTGGCAATGTGATATCCCAGAATTTTTGGCAATATCAATTTAATAATCTGTATTATAATTAAATAGATTTGATAATATTGTTAATAATAAATATGAATTGATTTAATAATCTTCTTTAATAAATATTTAAATGGGTGATTTTATCTTTTAAAAACTAATTTAATTTGTTTTCTATTTATAATGTATATATATATTTATATTTGTATATATTGTAAATAGATAATCTTTGTTTTAAATTTAATAAATAAAGGCATGTTTTCTAATTCTAATATTTTTTGGTAATTTGGGAATTTGATTTAATTTAAGCTATTAAATAAATAACTATATGGCTTTAAAATACTCAAGATAAAAGTTTAATTTGTTTAAAATGATTTTGGCTTAAGTTTAAATTTAAACAAAAAGGTTGTTTGTTCTTTTTAAATATAGTTTGATAAAATAAGTAATTTATTAATAAAGAGATAAATTCTTTTATAAATTATTTTAATTTAATAATGAGTTATATTTAGACAATATTAATAATATAATATCTTTACAAATGGATTTTTATAAATAGAAATGGTTATTTCAAATTTATTTATATATATGTATTTTTTTTGAAAGAAAGCTATGATTTGTAAATGTAAAATAAAATCTTTCAAAAAATATTTAAAATAAAATAAATATTATAAATTAAGTAATAAACCAATACAAATGACTAAAACAATTTTATAATATGTATGTAAAGTACAAAAGCAAAGTAAAGTAAAAAGAAAAATAAGTAGCACTCAAATAACAAAGACTAAAAGTAAACCAGGCTTTGTATAAATTTGAATGTAGCTGTAAGTTAATAGGTAGGCAACAGCACAAACCAAACAAAGTAAATATGAATGAAACCTGTAAATAGTTATGTAAAGCAAGGCAAGTAAAATATGTTTGTAGCTGTAAATAAAGTATGCAGGCAAGACAAGAAGTAAAAATATAATACATCTATGTACAAAGAAGATTAGGATGAAGCATAAAGTACCTTAAGCATTTAATGCTAGCATAACATTAGTCAGTTCATATTGTTTTAAAATCAACTCAGCCTCCAAAGCAAGAAAAAATCTCTGACCTATGTTTATAAAAAAAAGAAGAAAAGGGTACCAGGCTAAATTGCAAAACCCAGAACACCTACCCTATGCCATCTTTTCTTTCTATATATCACTCCTTATTTTAGTTCGTTCTCAAGACATAGCAAGCATTTCTTTTTACAAACTGAAGCATCATTCTACAAATTCAAAACAACAAGCAAGCAAGGTGATTTAGAGGAAGATCAAAGAAAAACATTTTACAGTTTTAAAAGTTCAAAACTGTTTTAAAAATCTGGATGCTCTGTCTTCTATTTAAAAGGTGAGTAATATCACAATCTAAAAATAGTTAAGTGTATTTGTTATGCTACATGCTTCTTTCTGGAATTCATTTGTTTTGAGTATACTTTTGTTTAGTATATCTCTGTGTATGTTTGAATATAGTGGTGAGCATCTCTGTGTATCTCTCTGACCTTAGTCCCAGGCTTAAGTACACATCAAAATTCATTTGTTCTTAATTCGAGCTTTAACGAGACTTAAGTTTTGAACATAAAATGCTTGTATTAACAGAGACTTGAGTTTTAAAATTATTTAAAGGAAAAACAGTTTGTATTAGTTCTGGAAAATATAAAACAACAGTGGAAAACTAAAATAAGTTAAAACTCAATTATTATAATTCATGGATTTAGGCATATGAATCAAAAGGTAAAACAAAAACTTGATTTTTAAAACTAAAATCACTATTTTTAGTAAAGAGATTTGGAAGCATTTCTGGTTTAACCAAAAAATGGAAATTAGAGAATCTCTGTTGATCTCGATTGTCTGGAAGGTCGGGATTCCTTCTGGTGATGGTAGAGTGTTCAGTGATGCTAGGGAAAATGGTGGAAGCGGTGGGAAATCACTGTGGAGGCTGAGGTGTTGGGTTTTGTTCTATAAACCTAGTTTTTACTGTTTTTGGTGAATCGATCACCACGGCACGTGTGATAGATCGAGTGTTATGAGATTCTGGGGAGTGATAGCTGGGTAGTAGATGAAGTCAAGGCCGGAGTGGTAGACCTTCAGATGGTCGGAGCTGCGAGCACGGTACGTTGACAGGTTTTGGGTGGTGGTGGGCTCTGGTGTTTCCAGGTTTGGTTTAAATAACTCAAATTCCATTTCGAGTTGAGATGGAGGAATCTGGTAATTGGGATTGGATTTGGAGATGCCAGTCGACGTGTGAAGATCATCGTCGATGATCGGAATCGACTGAGGTTGGTGTGCATATGCACGGCGTGTTGTTCTGGTGAAGTTTGTTTGGGTTCTGGTTACAGAGTTTTGGATCTCGAGACATTCTCGAGTAATTCGAGTCTTAGACTCGAAGTTATTTGGTTTTGGGCTCGAGTCATTTAGTAGATGGCTCGGGTAAGTTAGTGACAGGTTTTTAAACCTGTAAGTTTTCTTAAAATTGTAAAACTAGTTTTAAAAAAAATGTGAAATAGATATTTAAACAAGTTTTAAATCAAAGTTAGGTTGGATTCAAATGAAATTTGAATCTCAGTCTTAAAACAAAATAAAGTTTATGAATTTAAATTATTTGTAACAACTTTAAAAAGGGTTTAAATAGTTAGAATTTAAAAAAAGTAAAGCTTTAAATAAAAATATAGATTTAAACCTAAGTTTAAATCTGGATTCAAATCCAAATTTGAATCATAATTTTGAAATAAAGGAAGTTTTTAAAATTTAAGTGTTTAAATAACTTTAAAGGTTTAAGTTGTATTTTAAATATGATTTGTATTTCAAAATGAATTTGGTTTTAAACTCCTTTAAACTTCTTTTATAAAATAAGTAATTCTTTAGCATAAGGTTTAGAAGGTTTTTAAATGGTTTTAAACTTTGTTGAAGTTAAGTTTGTCTTCATTTTAAATCTTAAATTTAAAATGAGATTTGAAAATAAATTTAAAAGTAAATTGTTTTAAATTGTTTTGTTAAAAATAATGTAACCATTAATAAGAAATGTTCTTATTTTAAAGTGAATAAAGATTTAATGAATTGTGATTCATTAAATTAGTAAGGTAATTAAATGGATCATTAATTAATTTATTTAATTAAGAAATTAAGGGTTTTAATTAATTAATTAAGGATAATCATTTTGGAATTTGATTAAGTATAATTACTTAATGAAAGTAATTAAGGAAATTAATTACTCAAGGTAATTAATTTCAATAAATGGGATTAGATTAAATTAATTAAATAAGTCTAATTAATTCAGAATAATCATTTGAGAAGTTGATAAGTATAATTACTTAGGGAAGTAATTAAAAAGATATTTACTGGATGTAATTAATTTAATGATGATTTAATGATAGCAATTTGAGTGTAATTACTTTGTGAAATTAATCAAGGGATTAATTAAAGAGAATTAATTAAGGGTAATTAATTGATGTAAGGCAGTAATTAAGGATAGTTAATTACTGGATGGGATTAATCAAGGGTGATTAATAATTGTAGTTTAATTAAAGATTAATTACTTAATGTAATTAATTTAAATATGATAACTAATTAAAGAAGTAATTAGGGATCATTAACTAATATATAATTAATGATGTAATTAAGAATTGATTAATTAAAACTAATCAATCAAATGATAAGTGTTTAAGTGTAATTAATTAATGTAATTAATTAAGGAGGAATGTAATTAATTATAATTAATTAATTAATGATGTGATTAAAGGTTAATTACTGTATTGGGTTAAAAATAATTAATTTGTGAAATTAATTAAAGGATAATTACTTGAATGTAATAAAAGGGTAATTAATCAGGGATGATTAATTAAGGTAGATAATTAGAGAATAATTGATTAATTGATTTATAATTAATCAATGGATTTGTAAGCAAGATTTAAAATGGTGAAGTAATTAATTTAATTTACTTTAAATTAATTAAAGATGAAGTGATTAATTTAATTCATTTTAAATTAATTATAGTGTGACTAATAAATCCTTGCTTATGTATGGATGGATGATATTTGTTTACCTTGAATGGTTTGTGATCTCAAATATGAGATAAGTAATGCTGTGTGATATGGATGCTTGGTTGAAGTATGATGATAATTTGGATTATCTGTTTATGATGATAATGTTGATTATCTATTGTGATATGTGAATTATCTATCTGTGTGTATATAGATAATATTGAATTGAATTGTTTTAACTTTAAAACAACTTGGACCTAAAAGATACGATTTGGATCTCGATGAGACCGGGATCGGGTTTCCAGATTTGGATATCCGAAAACCACATCGATCCAAATTAACGATAGGTCGTGAATCTCAAGTGAAGATGAAGATTCAGAGTGCAAGGGTTATTGTCGTTAACTCTAAGGGTAATTCCAAAATGAGTGTAACGAGATAATGCCTTCGGTTTCGTTCGAACCCGGAACGAACTTGCATGGATCGAATGCTTTCAGCACATCGTCAGGTGGACGATGAGCATTCTAAGTGATGTGTTCTATTAAGGTAATCGTAGCTTCAAGCCTCATCAACCGGGAATGGCTAAAACAGGGGAGGTGCAGCAAGGCTTCGTGGGTAGCACCCACTTGAGAGCGAGATATACCCCTGTCTAGATGTATCTTTTTATTTCGGCTGTGTGGGCGGTTGCTAGCTACAACCGTGGGGTTGTCTTGTTCGGGACTGTCCAGTAAGGGATGGTTCCGGCTTTGTGTTGCAGGGGATTGGGCGTGATCCTCGATACAGTGATCTAGGCCACGTATTGTGACGGGCGGTACCCCAGTAGCCCTGCCATTGTATGGAATCCAAACTCCAATAAGTGCCCTCAGATTTGATTGTATTACCCACATGTTGGCTAGTATGCTGGAATTTAATCATGTAACAATTTCAGCTATTTCTTATTTACTTGAAAACCCTAGACCCTAGTATAATATCATAGAATTTCCTATCAAATGTTTGGTTAGCGTAAGGTAAAAACTTTTCCATGTTTATGTGTGGAAAGTCTTACGTGATACCTTTGTTTCGAAAGTTTTCAAAGTTAAGCAACTTTAACCTGTTACTCACACCAGACCCATGTCTGACCCGAAGTTTATTCTGTTTTTTTCTTAAACTCTTGGGTACTCAAATTTTTATGAGTAGCCAAGGGATTCAGGTTAGCTTTGACGAATTGTGGAGGAGCAAATGGAGCAGGAGGCTTCAACATTATAGATATATATAGTGTTCCGCTGTGTTGGTATCTCTGTATAGTTTCTCTGTATTGTATTGAGTTGTATTAACTAGACAGGTGTTTATAACTATCTAGTATGTGATGTATAATCTGTGTAACTCTGATTGATGTTGTATATTATGTAATACTTATGTGATTAATATAATTTATTCGTTCCGCTATTGAGATTCTGATTTTCTTTCTTCTTTCTTCTCTATCTTTTCTCTTTTCTATCCCTTTCTTTCTTCAAGATGATACGACTTTCTGGTGGTAGAAAGTTGGGTCGTTTCACTTAGCGTGGACGAACGGTAGAGGTGGAGGTAGAGCTGTTACAGGCGGTGGTGAAGCAGCGCTTGGCGCGCGCGATGGCGGAGGTGGATTGATGTTTGGCGACCTGAGGAGGTGGCGCGTGTTGATGTTTGTCGTGTATTTTGGGTTTCACAGGTCTGGGATGGAGCGGTAACCATGAAAGATGATCAGGTTGGTTATTATTTGTTAAATAGTAATTATTTTGTTAATTAAATGTTAATTAAAATCTTTATATTAATAAATTGCATAACTTTTCCATACGAGGTTCGATTCGAGCGAAACGAGTTGCATTTGATTCGTATCACAGTGGAATTTATTTGAAGCTGAAAATTTTTGAAGTGGAATTTATTTGAAGCTGAAAATTTTTCAGTTTCAAATAAAGGTGAGTGATTAAACTCGCTCACAAAGACTAAAATATTTTTATGTTAGTTAAATTTAAAATCATGAAGTGATTTATTTTATTGACTGTTGTTTGGTGATTTAACTGACATTTAAATTGACATATGAATTGAACTGATAGAAATTTAATTTGACAGTTGAATTACTAGTTAAACACACGATATTGATAACTAGTTAATGGTTGTGATATTTTGATTGATTTGGATGTTGATTGTGATGGATGGCTATTGGTTGATATTTTGGATGATTGGATGTTTATTTATTTTATATGTATCCATGTTATCACCCCGCATTTTATTTGACATTATATAAACTGTTATTTGAATTACTCCGAATAAATTAAGAAATAGGTTGAAATGATATATACCTATGACACTTTGATTTGGATTGAAATGATATATATCCATCCCTGAAATTTAAAATCGAAATAACTAACCACTTGGCCATAGGATAGAAAATTATATATAGACATCGGATTGGTTAAATTTAACGATTTTAAATTCTTGGATTTGAATCTATTCATGTGATTTTGTTTTATAAAAATAAAACTGAATTGACATATGGGAATTAGATAATTTTTGAATTCGAGTTTCGAAATGTTGAATTTAAAATTTGTAAAAAAAATTGTTTAAAGAATAAAATTTGAAATTTGAAGTTATAATCGATATATAATTTGAATTATGGAAATCAAGTTGTTTTAAAAGATTGAATTTTATTCGAACTTCGAGATTTGTCTTAGAAAAATGGATTTAAAGTGATATTTCAAATTTGAGCTTGGAATCGAATCATTTTAAAAGATTTGAACCTTAAATTGAATATTGAAGTTTAAAATTGATTTAAGTGATTTAAATCAGTATTTTGAAATCGAACTCGAAATCGATATAAATTGAAATGGTTTAAAATAAGAATTGAATTGAAATTTAAACCACTGAATCGAATCGTTGAATCCAAATTGGAGTTAATATGAAACGTTTTGAAATTGAAATCGAAAGTGAAATTAATTCGAATTGAATCGATATCGAAATTAATTTGAATTGGAATTGAAGTTAATTCGAATTGAAATCGAAATTGAGTCGATTTGAATTGAATAGAGATTGAAGATGATATTAAATTGAGAGATTTGAAATTGAATTAATTTGATGGAAATTGGGACCAGGGTCCAGAGTAGTTGAATTGGAAAGAGATAGTTTGAGTTGAAACTATTTTCAAAATAAATTATTTTAATATAAACTATTTAAAAGTCTATCTTTTTAAATATTCAAATTATTTTGATTTTCCAAACTATTTTCCTATATAAACCATTTTTAATATCTAAACCATTTTATCGAACTATTTTAACTTTTTTTTAAACTAATTAAAACTATTCAGACTATTTTCTAAAAATTCAAATTGGTCAAAGTGGGAATTAGGTATATTTAAATCGTTGATTTAAATACGAATGTGGTTAAAATAAAGTTATAACCTAAGTTGAAATTCGAAACAATTTTGGAAGTGAAATTGAGATATTGAAGTGAAAATGGTTTTCAAGTGAATTGACATATTTTAAGTAAATATGATATTTTGAAATGAAATGATATTTTGAAGCGAATATGATATTTTGATATCAAGTGTGAATCGTTTTCGAAATGTAAAAGTACCAACCGGTGTGTAAAACAACGTTTGGTTGTTAAAGAGACCGGGACCTCTTATTGGCATACTCTCTGTCAATATTGGAACCATTTTAACAACTGTGTACGCGGAGGAGACTCCAGAACGAATTAGTTGGATTTGGTGTGCGTTTGCTGGATTTAAAGAAAGAGAACGATGATGGATAGAACCCAGCACTTGCGTCAATTTGAAATGGCTAAAACAGGACGGCTTGACATGGCCAAGTGGGCTAGCTACCCCTAGCAGACATCCGTTCTTCGATTTTCTTCTTGGACTTGGTCCATACTATTACTTTTGATGTTGGTTTCGATTGGTGCACCTTGATTTTAGGATGACCTCCATTTGACTCGATATGGGATGGATGGACGCGATGGGCGATCGTGGCTACGATGCGTTACCACCAGCTCTGCGACCCGAACTGGTAGTATCCTACCTTGGGCCTTGCTCCACGTGCCTTGTTATACTTTTATCCCTATACGAGACCACTATGAGTTTGGCTTAGTATTGTCGTATCACGACGCATCCCTATCCCCCGAGCATTATATGCAAACTGTACGACAATGCTTAAAAACGCGTTAAGGGAAATTAATGTAAAGCCTTAACGCTAAGAAAAATATTTATTTTACTGATTAGACATTATATATATAGCGTATTCTACTATATATAAATAATTTTGATTGATCCTTAAGAGATGGAAAATCCCGTAACATCTCTTGAGTTATTGCACGCACGTTATATACTGGATGGGAGATGTGAAACCCCGTAAACTTCTCTTACGCTATTACACTCCTGTTACATGTGATATTGATTTGATTCACATAAGGATATTTTAGTCCCGACTCGAGTGTTTTGTCTTTTCATTACGCTCGGGTCAGCCCTGAGTTTTCAGTGTATTGAAGATCATTTATTCTGGAGGATGAAGACGAAGATTTGGTATACTATATTACTAGTATTATTCCACATTGTTTGTTCCGCTGCATTATTTTATTTTGTCTCGGTTGTAAGTATAACTCTGATAAATGTTTTATAAATTATAATCAAATGTATAATATAAACAGCTTCATGAACTGTTTATTTGATTATTATATTTTGTCACTCCGCTGCGAGATTCTATATTGGTTTTCTTCTTTTCTTATTTTTCTTAATTAACCCCATTGGTTATCCATGTTTCGGATTGTTTGAGTTGGACATGTGTGGATTATTGTCAATTTAAACCTTCCAAAATGTGGTTCGTCACATAAACTCTTTCTTTAAGTCCATAGGAATGACAACACGATAACAAACGCTATCTTCCCTCTAAGTGGACTAACAATTAAGATTCTTAGGTGAACCTCATACTCCATCACCATTCAATTTACAAACACCCCAAAAGGATGATGCCTTAATTTCAGTGAACACGATATTACTGTAACAAACTCAAACACTAGATTATGCACTTTTCACTTATTTTCACGTGCATCGAGCACTGAATATAAGTTATGCACAAACGATTACTATTTCAGAAAATTGACTTAATACGATGATTATTTCAATCCAATGAATGATTGAAAAGAACTAATTTTGCCTCTTTGTCAATTTTCTTCAAAATTGTCAAATCCCGCCTTCCTTAAAATCGTCTTCGTACCTTTGTACGTGCAAGTCGAGATATTTACTACATGCCTTGAAATCCTACAGTATTAGATGCTTCAAAAATATTACTAACTCCACATGCACGTGAAGTCCTATAAACTAACATACGGCTAGAGTACCTTATGTACGTCACGATACTCCATAAAGACTTTACATGGACAAGTATAGTTATCCTCCATTGGCCGCTTTCTTATACAGCCAATCTTCTATTATTTAACATTTTAAGAAACTTATTACTCAACTGGATCTCATGCTTCTCACATCTTATATAAGTGTATTCTAATCTTACGTAAACATATATGTTAATTTCAAACAACATTTAATCACATATGTCTTAATAATTTAAAATAATAAATTTAAACCTGTTGTTTTCTCCTTAAATATAAATCATCTCAGTATTGTTTATTATAAGAATACTTTTTCCCTATTATCTCGGTAGTTTTTTTTGATAATATTTCATAAACCTTTGTTTTCAACATATTAAAACAATAATTTTAGAAAATTTTCTTTTAAAACGATAATATATTATCACTTTACACCAAAACAAAATATTTATGTAAATCAATTTTTTTTCCACAATCACTTTATTATTATCTATATCACTTCTACTATAAATTCCAAAAATCCCTTTTAGTATTATTTACACAAAAATAGTACTAATTTAACCCAAAAATATTCATGGAAATTATCTCTTTATTATTCTTCTTCTTCTTACAATACCTCTTATTTTTTTACTACCTAGATAGTGATAATAATATTTTCATAAACTCCGTAAAATGGTTATATTATTATTTATTCAAAATTTAGACGGTCTTTCAAAAATCATATTACTATTATTTAAATTCCACCTTACTTAATAAATAATAGTAAATTCTCGATTCGAAATAGATATTTTGTTATTATTTCAAAAAAAAATTCAGAATTCATAAATAATGCCATCATTAATTTTCAATACAAATCCCTAAATCACAAATCCATAACCTTCATTTCTAGTAAGTCCTTAGCACAATGGCATATTGACTACCTAGCTAGTTCACCATAATCAATTCAAACTTTATAGGTTATGTAAATCTTTTCTAGCTGCAATCAAATTTCTATTGAAAACATCAATAGCTTTTGAATTTAGTTTTTGATCAAAACGTTGATCTAAATCTTACTCTACACAAAACTAGTAGGATTTGAAAACCATAAACTTCATTGTTAACTTTATCCCATGTTTAATTTTTATCATCACAAGTTTTTTTTTCAAAATAAATTATTTAAATTTTACTTAAACAAATTTTCAAAAAGTTTTACTTTAGACATTTCATATTAAATCATTTCATAAAAATAATGACAAATCAAATTTGTCTCAAGTTAATCCCTTCATATCAATTCTTAAGTCTCCCTATAAGACAAATAATATGATTTTAATTTCCAGAGCTAATTTCTTTTCAATATCATTTTCTAACAACATTTAACTTCCAAAACTCGATTCTTTATAGTTTAACTATTTCAATATTAATTACTTAAAATTAAATTCGGAATAACTTCGGTTATTTTTCTAAAATACTCATATTTCGTGTTTATCGCACATTATTTAATTTAATTTATAACCAATTTATCATATACAAGTATATATCATTTTATTTAATTATTAGCCAATTTCCAACACCTTTTAACTAATACATCATGTACATAAATAAAACACAATTTTTCAAATTTATTTTTGTCTACTAATTGTGTTCATATCGAATTCGAAAATTATTTTCAAAATTTTATGTCAATTATTAATGCACATTTTCAAAAGTATATACTACAAATACTTCGATTTCCATTAGAAAATACATACATAGAGAAATTCTATGGTTTTAAAATAATAATTTTTAAAGTTTCTCTTTTTTTCAACTTAAATTCTATCCAACTACATTAGAAAAAGCTTTTCATAACGTTGAAAAAACACTACCAAATTTTTTTGTAGCATTTTAGTAAACGCTGCAATACAACATGCTCCTAAAAGTCTAAAACTTTTTGTAGCGCTGTAGAAAACTCTACCAAAAGTTAACATATCGTTGGGTTGTAGAAATGCTAGACAAGTTTATTTCTGTAGCATTTGTCAACTGCTATCAAAGTTAACCTTCTCTAGTAGCATTTTTACTTGCGTTCTCCTTTGGTTTTCTACAGCGGTTTTTTCTGCCTATACTTTTTTTGTAGCATTTGTTCTCTACTACAAAATATTTTTGTAGTGGTTTACATTTATTTCCATGGCATTTTTAAAACGCTAATAAAAGTTATTAACTGTTTTACAGCATACTTTACGCGCTATTGTTTCTTATAAATGACTTGTAACATTTCCAACAATCACTCTCATAATCGTCATAGTTAAACCAACAATCAATTAATCACATAATCATAATATTCAAACAATTGAAAAAACACATTAATTACAAAATCAAATATGATATCTACACCCATTTCAATAATAGTTTTCCGACAAAACAAGCAAATTTACATAAAATCCATAATCATTCATAAACAAGTTTACACAACTAATACTAACAATTATAATATATAATAATTAGAATCATGTCCATTGCTTGACTACCTATAATTCTTTGTTGCAGCTGTCTTTACTTCAAAAAAGTTGATTGCCTATAGATAAGTTAACAATCAACAATAAAAATTACAGACATGAATTATCAAGTAACATTCAAACATATGCATTTTACCATGAATTATCAAGTATACATTCAGACAATCCACACTAATATAATCCATACTATACAATCTAATAGTAATACAATCCATATGCATTTAGAAATGAATTATCATAACATTCAGACATGCATTCAGCATTCAGACATGCATCCAGCATTCAGACATGAGAAAATAAATTAAAGCACCAAAGGCTTGAACATGGAGTGTCAAATAACAAACTTATCTGAATCAAAGGTCAATGCTGGTGCACTTAGGCATTCAGACATGAGAAAATAAAGTAAAGCACCAAAGGCTTGAACATGGAGTATCAAGTAATAAACTCATCTGAATCAAGGGTCAGTGCTTGAATGCATTCAGGCTTTCAGACATATGCATTCAGGCATTCAAACATTAGGGGCCAGGGCCATCTTGATTAATTTTTTATAATATAGCCATAGGTAGTAATGTGTGAATGCCTGAATGCACCAACATAGGTAAATGCATTCAAGCATTAATGTCCCTAATATAGCCATAGGTAGATGCAACTAGACATTATAAAGAATGCCCTGAATGCATTCAAGCTGGATATCAAGCTGAATGCCCTAAATGTTGTGCGAAAATTGCACAAATGCGGAAAAACAATAAACAGGATCTAGATTTGCCAATTTGAACATCACTTAATCTAGCATCAATTATTCTATACTCCAAATAAATAGTAAATAACTATAAAAAAAAGAAGACACACAATATTTATACTGGTTCCACTATCATCTAGATAGTGTACGTCCAGTCCAAAGAAGAGAGATTTTATTGCACTTGAGAGAATTACAAGAGATTACAAGATAAGAGTTTACATACCAAAGCCCCAATTAGGGATAACAAAAAAAGAGACACTCTATCTGGAGATCACTGGTTGAATACCAGAATGGGTTTACAATGAAGTCTACCCTCAATATATAGCCAATATAAATTCATGCGAGTCATCAATCAAATTACCAAAATATGGTAAGAAGATAATGGAGGCAAATTACAACGGTAACAAATCATGCAAACATAGCAAGTAATTCACTCGTTCCAAAGATGGAAGAAAATAATCCCAAAGCAATGCGATTATGAAGAAAAAATAATATGCATATCTTTTGCATATATATTATTCCATAACGTGCGCATGCATAAATTTCCTTGCCATCTCATTCAAATGTAATCCAATTATTAATGCATTTTCATAATGAACAAACGTGATTACTTTCCCTTTTGCATATTTGTTTCCTTCTATTTGTGATTTTGTATCACCAAAATTTAACACTCCACCTTGATGCAAAATCACATATTTCCAACACTCCACCTCGAGTCAAATTCTCTTTTCAACATAAAACTCTTAAAATCCAACTCCACGTTCAACCAAAATCTCTTAATGAGATGGATACCAAAAATGAATATTTACCCAATGGGTTCCGGCAAGGCCACCCCCCATCACACCTTGCTAACGAGCTCAAACTATGTCCCCGCCCGCTAACAAAATGTTGCAAATATCCAAAATCAAAAGAAGGTAGATATCAAAATAATCTCAAAGCCACCAAGGCCAAAAAAATTCTCTCAATCACCAATCAAATACAGAGCTAGAAAACAAAAAAGCCAACAGACATAACAAGGCTGATCCAAATCTTTGTATACAAGACAAATCTCTCTCCTTCCACATAACTTATCTGCCAAACAACAAATTTCCCATGCAAATCAACATAAGACTCTCACATCAACATCGAGCCATAAAGCAGATACAAGTTCCCAAATCCATATGTCTCTTCAACACAGTAAACTCCTTATCATCAAATTTCCAAGACTGAAACACTCTTCTCTCTCAACATAATCTCCTCCACTCCATATTGTACAAAATCTCCTTTTTCCATCCAAATGAGTAATAGCATAATCACCACCAGATCTACCGCTCTTTCTAGAAGCCATTGATGCACAAATCTGAACAAAACGCCTAGCTCTGATACCAATCTGTTGTGCGAAAATTGCACAAATGCGGAAAAACAATAAACATGATCTAAATTTGCCAATTTGAACATCATTTAATCTAGCAGCAATTATTCTATACTACAAATAAATAGTAAATAACTATAAAAAAGAAGACACACAATATTTATACTGGTTCCACTATCATCTAGATTGTAACAACCCGGAGTTTTACAACAATTAATTATGGTTGTTAAATGATTGTGTTTATAGCTAATGGCCATTTGGAGTTTTTATTTGGGTTAAAAATTCTTTTGATAATTCGTTGAATTTTATGTGGGCTTTGAGATGTAATCTGGTCCACATTTTCAATTGTTGTTTTTACCGTGATAACTATCAAAGGCAAACCCGACCCTTGATTCATTTTTCGTTCGAAAACCCTAAACATATGAAAAGAATAAAAATGACGGCTTTGAAAACTCTCGTTCTCGTTCGTTCCACTTTTCGAAACTATGGCTCCTGAAATTGAGGCTACCGACTTTAAGTTGATCGATCGAGGTTGCTTGCCTGACGATCGATGATTCCTCGCTTTGCTTCGGCTGCTTCTTTTTGCGTCTAACAAAGGTGAGTAATTTTAATTACTCACATCTAGTTCGAATCTTAAGTTGTAGGGTTTGAATCCCCTTATTTCGTTCGTCTAATATTTGATTTGAATTCGTCTCTGTGATTTCGATTGTTGCTTTGATTTTCGTTCGTACAAATATATTTGAATTCGTCACTTTTATCTGATCGGCCACTCGATTTTGTATGAAGGGTTGGTGATTTTATCTGACTTGTTCGTAATCGATTATTTGGTAATGTTTTGTTGACATTTTGATTTCGTGACATTCTCTGACTTGAGTATGCTTCCAATGCTTCGACACTTACATTGTTTATCTCGGCTTTATGTCCGAGTATACTACTGTTGACTTTGTTTTGGAATTGGTGGTCTGTATGTTGTTATGTTCATAGCACTGAGCTCTCTATAAGCTCGAGTTTTGATTCGTGCATTATGTTGTTCAGTCTGGGTTTGAGTTTTTCTCGTGCTCGAGTTCTTTGCACACTGATGCATTTTGGATTACATGTTGGTTCGCATAGTTTCGATCATATCACTTTTGAGTTCATCAGTGGCCATATCATAGGTATTTTGGTCATCAGTTTGGTTGGTGTAGTTGCTTTGAGTCACTGATTTTTGCATTTGGTTAGTGTCTGGATTTGCATGTTAATTGATTCAATTTGAACTTGTTTCATTAGTGATGTACTGTACATTCACTATTCTCACTTGATGTTGTTGTTTGCACTACACTTGAGTTTGATTGCTGTTGTTCTTTGTAGTAGCCTTGCTTCAGGTGTACATACTGAATTTCTGACTTGTATTCAGTTGTATTATTGTTGCAGTTTTTAGTTGCAGTTTGCCCTTATTTTCTTGTGGTGGCTACAGTGCTTTTTGTTGAGATTTTGCCCTTGTTGGGTTGCATTGCATTGATGCACTGATTTCATTTGCAGTTTGATTTGTTGTACCTTGTACTGGCTCCCTTGTATTCAAGTGGTGGCTGCAGTCTTGTTTGCAGTTTGCCCTTGTATTCAAGTGAAGGCTGCAGTTTTATTTTTGTATGAAGTTTTGCCTTAGTTGATTTTGGTCATTATTGCACTTGGTCTTGTTTGTGATAAACTGCACTTGATTTATATGTTGCAGACTTGGGTTGCACTGAGTTGCCCTGGTTCATGATTCAACTTGAACTTGTTTCACTGCTTCCATGTTGTACCAGTTTTGTTTGCATTCATTGCTGGTTTCATTTGCATGTTTCTTGAAGGCTTGGAGTCTTTGTATGCATTTCACACATTGGTCACTGTCACTGCTTCGAGCTCTTATATATGTATATATGTTGTTTGAAGCGGTAACCTTTTTGGTTGTGTTCTTCTTGAGTGATTTCCAGACTGAGTTGCAGTTTTGTATTCCAGTGTGCTTAAATCTATAGCTTGGTTCCTTGACTTGTTTCATACAGCTCTTGCTCCACTTTTCACTTGTATCAGTTTTTTGTATGAGTTTGAGTCTGGTTCCATATTGGTTCATGTATGGCCTTGTTTCAGGGTCTTGACTTCATTGGTATTGGGTCACTTTGACCTGATCTGTAGCACGAGCTACTATCTTGCATTTACATTGGTCTTTGATTCGTGAAATGCTTTGTCGAATTCATTTGCATTGTGTTGTTTGGTCTGGCCATTCTTTGATTCAGATTTGGGCATATCTTCTTGTATGCTTGGAGTCTCTGTTCGACCATATTGATAGTATTTGGTCTGGACATTGTTGTATTATGGCTTGTACATTGAGTTGAATCCAGCTTAATCACTCGGATTTGACCTTGTGTTGATTTCTATTTCTTCACTGTAGTGGCGAGGTAGTGCACGCGTGCGTGTACTGCAGCCACACAGTATTGATTTTTTAAGTGTTATTTCAAGTGTTTGAATTGTTTTGTGTGTTCAATTCAATATTTTGAAAACGTATTTTGATTTGGTTTGACTGGATTATTTTGTTGTTGTCTAATTATCTATTTGATAATTAGATTATGAGTTTCTAATTATTTATTTAATAATTAGATTTTGTTGTTAATTGTCGTTTAGACAATTCTGTTGTTTTCTAAATTATCTTCATTGATAATCTTTTTATTTATCTTGTTGATTGTTTGAATTTGCTGATTTGTTGTTTAACACTATTCAGTGTTATATCTACCATTATCCGATTCTTATATTAAAGGATTGGATAGACGAGATTTTTGTGACTGTCATCTAATTGCTATTTAATTATTATTGCTTCTGTGCATTAATAACTGAGTTTGAATTAGACTGACTCGTGTATTATTTTCTTTTGAATTTAATACTCGGGTCAGACCGAGTTATTACAGGTTGTAGATATCCTGCTTTGGGTTGCTGCTTGAGCTATGAAGTCTTTTCATATCTTTTGAAGTAGTCTTCGTCATTTTATAGTAGTCAGTGTACTTGATTTAGGTTGATATGTATTCATGTATATTATGCGATAATGTACTTGTATATATAACTTCCAGAGTCGACAGTTGTAGTTGTATCATATGTATTGTGTCAAATGTATTGTAACTAACATTAGTTATATATATATATATGAGACTTTTGTTATCTATGTTCCGCATTTTTAGTATCTGTGTTATTATTATATATTGTCCTAAACTATTATGAACCATCGTAGTTCGTTTTATACTGGAATTGGGTATGTCGATGGGAGTAAATAAATAAAAGATGAAAAATAAAAATATATACCACTCCTATCGAGATAACCAATACTAGTGTAAGGCTCAACTACGGATGGCCACTCCTATCCAGCCTTATTCTTCATAATAATAGACTTTTTTTTTAATACTCTTTGTTATTGTGAGCATAGAGGTGGGGTGTTACAGTTGGTATCAGAGCTTCGGGTTTATGGACATAATATAAAACGATAATCAGAGTGCGTAGCGGAAACGGTGAGACTGTCTTCGCTGTGTACGGCTGATAACCCTTTTGATTTAAAAATCAAAATATGAAATTGAAATAAATTTCATTTGTTGTTTACATAGCTGGGTTTATTTTGTTTCTTTGAAAATTTCGAATCCGATTTGAGAATTCGAAGCGATTGCAGTCATGTGATTTTTGTTGAGGTTTTTGCTGTTTTGAATTATCTTCATTGAAGATACATTCAAATGATTTCTTTGTTCATTTTGTAGTATACATGCAAATTTGAGTTGCACGTTACTGCATTAATTTTACGTTGAACTGGTGTTTGGTTTAAACGTATTTGGTTGCCGTTATTTTTATAACGGGATTTTTACACCGATGTTAAATTTTTGAGGCACGGTGTTTTGTTGACAATTTTAATGAATGAAAATTCACTGGTGTTACATTTTGATGTGAATTATTTTGATGAGATTTTGAAGTATAAAAATTACTGTCGCTTTGGCTTCAGTAACCGTCAAATTTTAAAGTGGATTTTCAAGCGGTTATTCCGCAATGCTGATTTTGAGATTCGTTTTACGATGTTTTGGGAAGTGCAATTTCCTTTTCGAAATTGCTACCGAGGTTGCTGTTTTAATAACACGTTCTGAAAATTGTTTTAAAGTTTTTACAGTTTACGCTTTCAAAAGAATTGAGGAAGCGATTTAAACGCTTCAGCAAAATTGAGGACTATGAACACTCACTTTTACTGTTTCGCTTAATTCCGGACTTGTCCGTTTGAGAACGTAAAATGTTAATTATATAAAATACAAAAAAATTACAGTTTGCGCTTTTAAAAGAATGAGGAAGCAATTTAAACGATTCAGCAAAATCAAGGACTATGAACCCTTACTTTTACTGATTCGCTTAATTCCGGACTTGTCCGTTTGAGAATGTAAAATGTATTTTTACAAAATACACAATTTTGCACTTTCAAGGAAACGATGAAAAGAATCAAACGGTTTAGTAAAACTCGTGGTATGGGACATGTGCGTTTGCTATTTCGATTAATTCCGGACACGTTAATTGAAATATTTGATGTTTTGATGGTTTTGATGATTTTGTGCGCTTTCGAGCCACTATGTTGGACCTTCGGGTCATATGTTGGACCTTCGGGTCAAATACCAATACTAGACCTTCGGGTCAAATACCAATACTAGACCTTCGGGTCACTCTGCGGACTTTCGGGTCATTTGTTGGACGCCAAATTATGATGAATACTTGGTAGGCTTCGGCCATTTGTTGATGCACGTGCGGCGTAGCTAAAAACTCGCCATCTGATGGGATAGATCCACCTTTTATGTTGATTTTATAGAGTATCTTAATTGATTTCTAGATATTTGTTGCTTCTAATTATCTGCAAGTAATTAGATATTTGCCGTTATGAGATTTAATTATCGTATCGATAATTAGACATTTGCTGTTATGAGATTTAATTATCGTATCGATAATTAGATATTTGCTGTTATGAGATTTAATTATCGTATCGATAATTAGATATTTGCTGTTATGAGATTTAATTATCGTATCGATAATTAGATATTTGCTGTTATGAGATTTGATTATCGTTTTTGATAATTAGATATTTGTTGATTTGAGATTTCTAATTATCGTTTTTGATAATTAGATATTTGTTGATTTGAGATTTCTGATTATCGTTTTTGATAATTAGATATTTGTTGATTTGATGATTTATGATTATCGTTTTGATAATTAGATATTTGATGTTTTCTGATTATCGTTTTTGATAATTAGATATTTGTTGATTTGTAATTTCTGATTATCGTTTTTGATAATTAGATATTTGTTGATTTGAGATTTCTGATTATCGTTTTTGATAATTAGATATTTGTTGATTTGATGATTTCTGATTATCGTTTTGATAATTAGATATTTGATGTTTTCTGATTATCGTCTTTGATAATTAGATATTTGTTGATTTGTAATTTCTGATTATCGTTTTTGATAATTAGATATTTGTTGATTTGAGATTTTTGATTATCGTTTTTGATAATTAGATATTTGTTGATTTGATGATTTCTGATTATCGTTTTGATGATTAGATATTTGATGTTTTCTGATTATCGTTTTTGATAATTAGATATTTGTTGATTTGAGATTTCTGATTATCGTTTTTGATAATTAGATATTTGTTGATTTGAGATTTCTGATTATCGTTTTTGATAATTAGATATTTGTTGATTTGAGATTTCTGATTATTGTTTTGATAATTAGATATTTGTTGATTATGAGATTTTCTAGTCTCTAATTGATTCTAGATTATGTTGATTATATTGAATTGTTGTTTTCTATCTATCTCTGTTGATAGTTAGAGTTTGCTGATTATGAAGTTCGTGTTTTCTAGTTATTTGTTGGGTTATTTGTTGGATAACTAGATATTTGCAGTTTTGCGAATTGTGATTTGTGTTTTCTAATTGTCTTTGTGGTAATTAGATTTTGCTGTTTTCTAATTATCGTATCGATAATTAGATATTGCTGTTTTGTGATTTCTGTATTCTGATCATCTAATTAAAAATTAGATGTTGCTGATAATTGTATTTATTCAGTTTTGCTGTTTTCTGATTATCTATTGATAATTAGATTTTTGTTGAGAATTTGTGAATTTCTTTTATGAAATTAAAAGATTTCTTTGGCGTTTGTGTTCTTGACCTTATTTTTCTAGCTTAACCAGTTTATATTAGAAAAATAATTGTTATTGACAACTTTAATTATGAAAATTACGGGGACGCAATTTTTATAAGGAGGGGAGTCTGTAACAACCCGGAGTTTTACAACAATTAATTATGGTTGTTAAACGATTGTGTTTATAGCTAATGGCCATTTGGAGTTTTTATTTGGGTTAAAAATTCTTTTGATAATTCATTGAATTTTATGTGGGCTTTGAGATGTAATCTGGTCCACATTATCAATTGTTGTTTTTGCCGTGATAACTATCAAAGGCAAACCCGACCCTTGATTCATTTTTCGTTCGAAAACCCTAAACATACGAAAAGAATAAAAATGGCGGCTTTGAAAACTCTCGTTCTCGTTCGTTCCACTTTTCGAAACTAGGGCTCCTGAAATTGAGGCTACCGACTTTAAGTTGATCGATCGAGGTTGCTTGCCTGGCGATCGATGATTCCTCGCTTTGCTTCGGCTGCTTCTTTTTGCGTCTAACAAAGGTGAGTAATTTTAATTACTCACATCTAGTTCGAATCTTAAGTTGTAGGGTTTGAATCCCCTTATTTCGTTCGTCTAATATTTGATTTGAATTCGTCTCTGTGATTTCGGCTGTTGCTTTGATTTTCGTTCGTACAAATATATTTGAATTCGTCACTTTTATCTGATCGGCCACTCGATTTTGTATGAAGGGTTGGTGATTTTATATGACTTGTTCGTAATCGATTATTTGGTAATGTTTTGTTGACATTTTGATTTCGTGACATTCTCTGACATGAGTATGCTTCTAATGCTTCGACACTTACATTGTTTATCTCGGCTTTATGTCCGAGTATACTGCTGTTGACTTTGTTTTGGAATTGGTGGTCTGTATGTTGTTATGTTCATAGCACTGAGCTCTCTATAAGCTCGAGTTTTGATTCGTGCATTATGTTGTTCAGTCTGGGTTTGAGTTTTTCTCGTGCTCGAGTTCTTTGCACACTGATGCATTCTGGATTACATGTTGGTTCGCATAGTTTCGATCATATCACTTTTGAGTTCATCAGTGGCCATATCATGGGTATTTTGGTCATCAGTTTGGTTGGTGTAGTTGCTTTGAGTCACTGATTTTTGCATTTGGTTAGTGTCTGGATTTGCATGTTAATTGATTCAATTTGAACTTGTTTCATTAGTGATGTACTGTACATTCACTATCCTCATGAACTTGTTTCGTTAGTGATGTACTGTACATTCACTATTCTCACTTGATGTTGTTGTTTGCACTACACTTGAGTTTGATTGCTGTTGTTCTTTGTAGTAGCCTTGCTTCAGGTGTACATACTGAATTTCTGACTTGTATTCAGTTGTATTATTGTTGCAATTTTTAGTTGCAGTTTGCCCTTATATTCTTGTGGTGGCTGCAGTGCTTTTTGTTGAGATTTTGCCCTTGTTGGGTTGCATTGCATTGATGCACTGATTTCATTTGCAATTTGATTTGTTGTACCTTGTACTGGCTCCCTTGTATTCAAGTGGTGGCTGCAGTCTTGTTTGCAGTTTGCCCTTGTATTCAAGTGAAGGCTGCAGTTTTATTTTTGTATGAAGTTTTGCCTTGGTTGATTTTGGTCATTATTGCACTTGGTATTGTTTGTGATAAACTGCACTTGATTTATATGTTGCAGACTTGGGTTGCACTGAGTTGCCCTGGTTCATGATTCAACTTGAACTTGTTTCACTGCTTCCATGTTGTACCAGTTTTGTTTGCATTCATTGCTGGTTTCATTTGCATGTTGCTTGAAGGCTTGGAGTCTTTGTATACATTTCACACATTGGTCACTGTCACTGCTTCGAGCTCTTATATATGTATATATGTTGTTTGAAGCGGTAGCCTTTTTGGTTGTGTTCTTCTTGAGTGATTTCCAGCCTGAGTTGCAGTTTTGTATTCCAGAGTGCTTAAATCTATAGCTTGGTTCCTTGACTTGTTTCATACAGTTGTTGCTCCACTTTTCACTTGTATCGGTTTTTTTGTATGAGCTTGAGTCTGGTTCCATACTGGTTCATGTATGGCCTTGTTTCAGGGTCTTGACTTCATTGGTATTGGGTCACTTTGACCTGATCTGTAGCACGAGCTACTATATTGCATTTACATTGGTCTTTGATTCGTGAAATGCTTTGTCGAATTCATTTGCATTGTGTTGTTTGGTCTGGCCATTCTTTGATTCAGATTTGGGCATATCTTCTTGTATGCTTGGAGTCTTTGTTCGACCATATTGATAGTATTTGGTCTGGACATTGTTGTATTATGGCTTGTATATTGATTTGTACATTGAGTTGAATCCAGCTTAATCGCTCGGATTTGACCTTGTGCTGATTTCTATTTCTTCACTGTAGTGGCGAGGCAGTGCACGCGTGCGTGTACTGCAGCCACCCAATATTGACTTTTTAAGTGTTATTTCAAGTGTTTGAATTGTTTTGTGTGTTCAATTCAATATTTTGAAAACGTATTTTGATTTGGTTTGACTGGATTATTTTGTTGTTGTCTAATTATCTATTTGATAATTAGATTATGAGTTTCTAATTATTTATTTAATAATTAGATTTTGTTGTTAATTGTCGTTTAGACAATTCTGTTGTTTTCTAAATTATCTTCATTGATAATATTTTTATTTATCTTGTTGATTGTTTGAATTTGCTGATTTGTTGTTTAACATTGTTCAGTGTTATATCTACCGTTACCCGATTCTTATATTAAAGGATTGGATAGACGAGATTTTTATGACTGTCATCTAATTGCTATTTAATTATTATTGCTTCTGTGCATTAATAACTGAGTTTGAATTAGACTGACCCGTGTATTATTTTCTTTTGAATTTAATACTCGGGTCAGACCGAGTTATTACAGGTTGTAGATATCCTGCTTTGGGTTGCTGCTTGAGCTATGAAGTCTTTTCATATCTTTAAAAGTAGTCTTCGTCATTTTGTAGTAGTCAGTGTACTTGATTTAAGTTGATATGTATTCATGTATATTATGCGATAATGTACTTGTATATATAACTTCCAAAGTCGACAGTTGTAGTTGTATCATATGTATTGTGTCAAATGTATTGTAACTGACATCAGTTATATATATATATATATATATATATATATATATATATATATATATATACACGAGACTTTTGTTATCTGTGTTCCGCATTTTTAGTATCTGTGTTATTATTATATATTGTCCTAAACTATTATGAACCATCGTAGTTCGTTTTATACTGGAATTGGGTATGTTGATGGGAATAAATAAATAAGAGATGAAAAATAAAAATATATACCACTCCTATCGAGATAACCAATACTAGTGTAAGGCCCAACTACGGATGGCCGCTCCTATCCAGTCTTATTCTTCGTAATAATAGACAGTATTTCTTTTAATACTCTTTGTTATTGTGAGCATAGAGGTGGAGCATCACATAGATAGTGTATGTCCAGTCCAAAGGAGAGAGATTTTATTACACTTGAGAGAATTACAAGAGATTACAAGATAAAAGTTTACATACCAAAGCCCCTATTAGGGATAACAAAAAAAGAAACTCTATTTGAAGATCACTGGCTGAATATCAGGATAGGTTTACAATGAAGTCTACCCTCAATATATAGCCAATATAAATTCATGTGAGTCATCAATCAAATTACCAAAATATGGTAAGAAGATAATGGAGGCAAATTACAATGGTAACAAATCACGCAAACATAGCAAGTAATTCACTCGTTCCAAAGATGGAAGAAAATAATCCCAAAGCAATGCGATTACGAAGAAAGAAATAATATGCATATTTTTTGCATATATATTATTCCATAACGTGCATGCATAAATTTCCTTGTCATTTCATTCAAATGCAATCCAATTATTAATGCATTTCCATAATGAACAAACGTGATTACTTTCCATTTTACATATTTGTTTTCTTCTATTTGTGATTTTGTATCACCAAAATTTAACACTAAATGCATTTGAGTGTCCTGAATGACTGAATGCATTTGCTTAATATAATATCAAATAATTCAAATAATGCCTGAATGCCTGAATAACCCTTGGGACAGTATATCAAATAATTCAAACACCTCGTGCCCTATAATTCTAACATAAGACATATCTACTGTGGTGTCACACAAAATATACAATGCTTTGTGCTTGAAAACTCACCGCAGAAATATGAAATACTAAAAAAGGCATACTCACTTATGTACTATCATGCTCCTTCATGTACAACAGGTTATCAATGCACCTGCATTCGTAACTGTCCCTACGTATTCCTACTGTCTGAACACTGACACGCTCTTGTCTCTTTGCATTCGTCAATGGGGTTTTGGACCAAATGTCTCTATTTTCAAAGCTCATGCACAAAAAGTCCCTACTCATAAACACATGTAAATTAGGTCCCTATTTTATTATTTTTTACCAAACTGTCCTCTTTTAGAAAATCGACTTAGCATTCTTTTCAGGGACAAAAACGGTACAAATTAGTCAAAATCTAAAAATAGGGACCTAATTTTCATAACTTATTCGGAAGGGACTTTTCTTATATCATCTTTCAATTCCAAGGACTTGACAGCGATTCCTTGTTCGTCAATATCTAACAGTTGGAATTAATAGCCAGAATCTACTTAAAAATCCACAATCTAAGAAGAGCATAAAAAATATTTAAAGAAATATATACTTGTATTCCTATCTAAGCATTGACAGCAAATGAAATCCCAATATAATGTGAATGAATACTTTCTCATAACAAGTCCCAAATAGACTATGAAGAGATGGCAGTGAAAGGGAAGACTATTAATGGTCTCACATAAATTTAAGGGTATGTTTCTATAGCTTTCAAAAAAGCAACTTTTTTTTTGCTTTTGAAAAGCAAAAGGCAAAATTCAAAAAGTCGATTTTGATATGATAACATAGACAACTTCATGTATTATTGTTTTTGATTTTATTAGAAAGATAACAATTCAACCTAACTAACAAATATGTCGACATATATATGTTTTAAACCCAAAAGTCCCGAAAATTATGCAAAAGCATTTTGATTTTGATTGTCAAATCTACCTAAAGGGAGAACGGTTGGAAAATAGAGAACATGGTGTATAAATATGGGTCAATGTATTAATATTTGACATTTGAAATCTATCGCATAAGCTACGAATTAAGGGTGTTGTCTATTAATATGGGTTGGTTGATTTGTAACATTGGAGATTATTTTTGTTAAGATAGTTTTTCTCAACGTTTATGTACATCAAATGCCTATGAGAGAAGACAGAATTCAACCGCATTAATATGTAATAACAAAATTTAACAACCAAAATATTAGTAAACTCACTAAGCATGCAATATAAGTATTGCCATTTTTAGTTTGTTTCCAGCAGGCAACAACAAAGGGATATTGTCTCTTATCATCTCCTACCACATTAATAGTACGATATCAACATATATAACAATGAGAATTTATTTCTACAATCATTCTATTAATAACTATAAGTAGTTTAAAAGGTCAGTTGGAATTGGTTAATCCCAATCGATTCTCTATGTACAATTGTTATTTCTAATTTATTGCATAACTTCACGATCGGTGTACTATTATAGCAAATTTCAAGAAAATTACATTCCTTTTCCACACTCTTCATTAATTTATGAAACTAATCAAATTAAATGTAAAGAATATTGTCGCATTAAGCCATCCATTGTTCACAACGATGGATGCTGCTGCTTTGTCAAATCAAATCCCAGCTCTAGCTGTTGCAAAGCCATTGCTTTCAAACAACACAAGCAATAACAGTTCCATAATCAAGCCTCAGCCGAATCCTTCTAATTCTATAACAGTTGCAGTATCAAACGGCAGTCGTACTAGTCAGTGCAAATATGTGGTTAGAGCATTCACTACTGTCCATAGTAAGCGTGCTTTTATAGCAACTGATGTATTTAAACCAGCATTTAGAACTCTTAGAAAGGCTGCTACTGGCTATGCTGCGGCCTTGCTTGATGCTGTTTGCTGTGAACTGATCAATTTTGGTACCTTACTTGATTCTTTATAACTTGTTATTCTTTCATGCATAACTTGTTGAAAATTAAAATAACTTTTTTTGTTTCTAATATATCTTTAATTGTGTGATGTTGATAGCCAAATTCAATTTTTATGGTGTTTAAAAGGCTTATTTAGGCATGTGTTTATTGTCTAATTTCATGATGGAAAAGTGTCATTGGAAAATTGGATCACTTGAGTTGTTGAACTTCAGTTTCTTATAGGTGTAGATGCTAAAACTAAAGATTTAATGATCCACAACATTTGTCGTATCTTTGATCTGGAGTACAATCATTATATCTTTGATCCAATGACCTAATTAAAGGATGAATTTCTACTTCTGTATTTAATCAGAGCAAATTATATAATTTAGTCTAACCCGCCCTTATTTTATTTAACCTTTCCTTCATTTTTTATACTCATTTGAGCCTCCTCCATGGATCTAAAATTTCATCAGCATTTTTGTTAGACAAGTTTACCAAAAAAAGAAAAAAAGAAGAAAAAAAGAAGAAAAAAAGAAAAAAAGAAGAAAAAAAGAAAAAAAAGGAAAGAAAGAAAACAATTTGGAAAAAGAAATTGACTGTTCAGGGAGAGAACTGAAAGAATAACAATATGAAATTTTGTAGGAGGAAAATGACACCTAATTATTATTATTTAATCTCATATTTTGATAACTTAAGTTTCAGTTATTTATCATACAACCTTAGAGCCATATTTTCTGTCCATTTCAGCTTACTCTATGTCATCTAACTTCATCAAAAATTTTGTAAAACAAGTTTACCAAAAAAAAGAAAAACAATTTGAAAAAAGAAATTGATTATTTAGGAAAAGATCTGAAAATAATAATAAAATGATATTTCATAAAAGGGAAAATGATACCTTAAATTTTTTGTTATGTTATATTTAATAACTATACTTCAATTATTTATCATGCACCTTAAAAACCATATTTTTATTTTCATGGATAGGTGGAATACTACTATCGATAGAGAAAGACACGAGGAAAGTGAAGATGATAGCAAGGGCAGTTTTAGAAGATGAGAGCGTAAAGGAAGAGAAAAAGGGATGCATAGTAAGAAAAGTGGTGGAAAGAGGAAACTTGAATGCCAAACTAGCAGTGATGGTGAGAACGCTGGTGGCTAAAGGCAAGGTCGAGGCAGTGGAAGAGGTCATGGACGAGTTTATTCACTTGTGGGAGGACTTGTGCGAGTCGAAAGAGTCATTTTGGTGAAGAAGAGGAAACTGCACAACTTGTATGACTCGGTTGTTGACATGTTGTTTGAAGTGATAAGTGGAGTTGTATGGTTCTACCAAATTATCGGACGATTGTGGTTTAGGTGCTTGTTGAACAAAAGTCTGAGGTCTAGACACTTGTTCTACAAGTGCCTCACTTCTAGATCGGCATGCATCCAGAAGTTTAGGCACTTGTTGAACAAGCATCTAGACCCCAGACGCTTATTCAACAGGCACCTAAACCTAGGTGACTGTTCAATAGGCGCATACTTCTTTTTTTGTTGGAAAATTTGAGGGGTTGGATTTTCTAACCCTTCAAAATGTAACTGTCAATCTTCAAATGGTTGAAGATGCTCTAAGTCAAAATTAAAAAAATTAAGTGTAGAAGTATATGCTAAAGATGTAACACATTTTATTCAACGGGAGAGATCTTTCTTTCTTTCTTTTTTCCAACGCAAACGCAAACGAAGTTGAATAGTAATCTACCGTCTCTCATTAATAAATAAAAGGTTGATGACTGCTTTGAGTTACAACTTAGGTACCGTTCGCACTAAATAAATAGCTCGTTAACGTAACCCACGCGTCCGATGCATCCGACGCTTCGAACGTGTGGCGAACGGTAACGGACCAACTGCCCCGTTGCGCGAATTGAAAATTTTGTTGTGTTTGGGTTTGAATGGGATGTTTATTTAATTTAATAATGTTATGCAATGTAAATTTAAATTTTATAAATTTCTATAATTAATAATTTGTGCAAATGAGATCCATTTGAAACGCGGTTTTTTGAGTTGGTCTTTGGCATGAAACTGTTGAAGAACTTGCTCGCTTTGGTGCTGAAATCTAAACTTGTTCCAGGAACAAAACCGAACTCAAAAAGAGTCTGCTGCATCAATGGAAAATGGGTTTCCTGCATTCAAGGGGAAGCTCAACATACTCATAAGTATCCATTATTATTTAAACAAAATGGCAAACAGGCTTATAAGTTTATGACACAGGAAATCACTGATATACTTTTGGAAGTCTCTTAAAACTCTACTTGGAATTTGGGATGGTGGTGCAGTTGCTTTATAAGTAAATTTATATGTCATATCACTGAATCATTTTAAATACATAAGTATTCATAAACCTGTCTAGGGGAAAGAAATAGGAAAGGTATATGTACTGAAAAAATTGTCTATTTTTTGAGATAGGTTAATAATGCAGCATTGGCTCTATATATGCATAGTTTAGAATCTTATTTCTATATAGTTCTAAATTAAGAAAAAAGTTGGAGAATTTTGTACCAAAAATATATTGGGAACATGTATTAGTTCAAAACTTTGTTTTACAGTAGTTGAAGGTTTTTCTTGTTCATTTAGGTAGCCAAACTTTTAAACATGTATGTCTAGATATCCATGTTTATTCCACATGTAATAATATACCTGTGCGTGTTTATCAATGATTAATTAGTTTGAGTTAATACTTTTGCAAGCCCGTTAAAAAAATTCTGCAATAGTGCAAAATTTGTTTCCTTTGAATCATTTGCCATAGAACTCAATCACAAATGAATCACATTACTGTTAAAAATCAAGATCCACAATTTATTCAATTTGATATAGTAAACGGATGGCATTAATTATTAAATGCTGTCAGGGATGTAAATTTGTTTCATGATCAATGTAGAAACATTTTCAGTACAATGAAAGGGTCAACATAAATTGAGCCATGTGATCGGGGCACATTCATTTCGACTCCATGATTCATTTGGATTTTCCACCAAACTATAATTAATAACATAGAATACATGAATGCTAGGAATAAAATATATTTATATAGCCCTTATAGTTTGGATACGTTGTGAATTAATTGACTGAATTCAAAATTAGAAACAAAACAAGTCCAGTTGTTTGCTGGACAAAATATACTGAAGCAACAAGGTAACTTCCTAACGGCAGTAGTGCTTTCAAATAATACATAATGAAATGTATAAACTTTCTTGTTGAATTTGTAAGTTTTCTACATTCAATTTGCAAGCAACAATGTTATATTCTAAATATCCTTACCCCAAAATAAGCACAGCTAACGCATTGTACTCACTAAATTTATTACATTTGGCGTAAAACACAAAAATATAGAGCTAACCTGAGTTATTTTCTTGCTTTAAACAAAAGAGGCTTGTAGCAAGTTGATAATGTAAAGGATGCACCTGAAACAAATCAGAGACATGAATCATTAAAAAACAGATCATGGGCGGCAATTTCCAGATTCACTCTTAGCGGATTAGTTGTTATCAACAGTGGTTAATTGACATGAGAATCAAATAGATTAAACATACTCAAAATTTAACTTGTAACTGATAAAATGTAAATATAAATTTAGTTAAAATGGGTAATACAAAAAATATGACAATTTCCCCTCGTGAATTTTCATACAAAAGTTGACTCCACGAATGTCACCATATTCATATACCTATAGAGCTCTTGTGCATATAACCAAATTATAGTATTTGTAGAGCCTTAGAGTTGTGTATATTGTTACTACTATAATGTGTTACATAAACAAAGTAGTGTTTATTCATAGAATTATGAGGTAAAAAAATGCAAAATGGGATCAATGATCTTTATTATGCAAATGAAAATAATTTTGAAATATAATGTAAGTACCATTATATCATGTTTCAACCCTTATTAGAGTATTAAGTCTATTGTTTATAGGAAATTCAACATATAAATAATGTGATCGATTAACAAAACTTTTAAAACTATTAATTTGAGTAGAAAAATCTCATAGCATAAATCAATATTAAACTTCCTAATTCAGCATATAATTTATTTGTCTAATTTATTTGCATTAAGAAATTCAATTTCTAGAATAACTAAACAATTCATTGATTCAATATATAGAGTATTTAACAATCAATTAACTAGTTAATCGAAAGCAAGCTACATTATACATTAATGCTACTACCTCAAATTTAAAAATTGTAATTATAACTGAAAAATTCGAACTAACTCATATAATTTGATTTCAGAATTTGTGGAGGAGCTTAAAGATGAAAGCGTGGATGCAGCAAGCCACTACCGATAGTCTCATTAGACGGCTTTAGGCCAGCACTGATAGTAGGCGACCAAAAAGCGGCGGCGTTGGAAGTAGACCAAGATGCAAGCGGTTATGCAGCAAGGTAGATCTAGGTTTTGTATATTTGAAAGGGAGGCCAAAAATTAGAGGAGCGGATAATAAGGAGTAGATTGGACGAGAGGGAAACGCTGAGAAACAAACAAGATCGGATGGAGAAGTAGGGAGACGAGGATATGATGGTTTGGTGGTCGAAAATCCCATTGTTTTTATTTAGGTTTTTCATTGAAACGCTTTAGTAGAAGAAAGAGAGAAATGAGCGGCCAAATAAAATTTCACCAAAATTTACTGAACCATAGGCGGTAATATAGTTGCCACGTTTCTTTATTTATTTCTTTTCTTTCAAATTATAGCATTTATCTTTGAAAGGCCGGTAATGAATGATACTAATAACAAGTTTTTTGTAATGAAAACTGGTTCAGATTAACTTAGAAAAAGTGTGCTGATGTTGGTACCCTGATTTCATTTTATGGTACCATTATAGTTTTAATAGAACTGAATATTTTGTATTTGCTTCTAACCATCAATATCATATTTCTTCACTCGGTTATAAATAACTGTTTGTATCAGTAGTTCTTCGATGGTTTAATGCCGCACGGCCGTTGGCAACCGAAACTTATTCATGGAATACGGCCGAAGGTGGCCGAACAGTATTTCGGTCCTTTATAGCCGATTGGGGTGCCGTTTGATTTGGAGAGAAAAATAAACGGTGTTAGAAAGAGAAGTGCACGTTATTTTGAGGTGACCTCTGTGCAGTTAATGCCCCGCTATATCCCCGCTATAACTCCGATATATCTTATAGCAGATTCCTACCGCTACGATTTTTCCATATATCCCCAACATATAGTCTTTCCGCTTTAATCCCCGCTATTTCCGCTATATCCCGTTATTTCCGCTATTTCCGCTATATCTTCTATAAAAAATTGGATTGAAAATGATATTTATACGCTATAAAAATTATGAAATTAATTAATTTCATTGAATTTTTTATATATGTTTAGAAATGATAATACTCTAATATTCTACTAAATTAAATTAAGTTATATAACAGTTTTACGTTCATTTACAATACATTTGCACATATTTTTATTTAAAATTATTTTTGTATTAATTATAATTCAATTGAATGTTAATTTTTCACATAATTACTATCTATATATTTGTAAAAACAACAAGTATGGGATTTATATGCTATTTTAGAGTAATCCGATATATCCCGCTATATCTTCGCTACATCCCCGCTATGACTTTTTGCACCTCTACCGCATTGAATCCACCGAGCGCTTTAACTGCACAGGGTGACCTTCAGTGTAAATGGCCAGAAGAGGAAATCGATGTTAGAAAAATAGCCATGTAAAACGTGTCTTTTTAAATTCCACTTTTATAAATAAAAAATGTTCGCAAAAATGTAAAGAAAATGTAATGTTTTTTTTTTCTATTTACTTACAAAACTTCCTTTGTCAAAAACAAAGTCTATATCAAAATATAAATACAAACAATATTGTAGGATCGATTTCACCCTAGAGAGAAGGTGAATAGGGTGATACTAATAACAATAAAAATTTAATGCAGAAATATATAAAATAATTACAGCACAGATAATAGCAGAATAATAAAAGCAGAAATAGAACAACACAGATTTACCCAGCTTCGGCAAAACCCTATCTACGTACTGCCCCCAAGGTTTCTACTAGAAATTAAATAATCAGACGCTTACACACGTAAACTTGCGACACCCGCTATCGACTAACCTAACTCTACGCTCAAAACTCTGCCACAGCTCAGCCACTGAGTTGTGAATTCTCGAACTACACCACCGTAGTTCGTCCCTAGTCACACGACTAAAAAATTACAAAAGTTTAAAAGAAAATTACAAAATAATAACAACTCAAAACCCTATTTAATAAATTAAGCACAAAATAAATTATAAGGAAACCGGCCCAATTTAAAATAAAAGAGAAGTCCCATTTTCTTTTTATATTCGTGTAAAACTTCGGTCGTTCCTTTTCTTATTTTATGGCCGCCTTGTTTCTTCTTCGATCTAGATTAGGGTTTTGGAAATTAAGGTTGTCGATTCAAACTGTTTGATTGAGTGGTGATCTTTCTTCAGTTTGCTTCATCAATCAACTCGTGGCTTTGCGCATCTTCGGCCGCTCCAATTTGTCGAGTTCGAATCGAATAATACTGGTATGCGATTTCCTTTATTTACTCTCGTTGATATGCTTGAACTCGATGCTCTGATTGCTGATGATGTTAATGGTATTTATAGGGAATAAAACCCTTAAATTATCGTTCAAATATATCATTTGAATTCGTCTGTTATTTTAGCTCGGTCGTTCGATTTTACTTGAATACATGTGATTTGTTTAGACTGGTTCAATTCGAATATTTCTTTGCTTGATTATCACGGCTTGTTTGGTTTTCTCCTTTGACTTCGGCCATTTGAAATTGTGATAATCTGGACTCGTTCGATTCTAGTTATCATCAGGCTTTGACTCTGACTTGTTCGAACTCTACCTTGGTCACCACGGCTTTGATTCTTTGGCAATTTGAATTTTTTGTTGACTGTAGTTACATTTTCTTTCGAACCCTGACTTTGTTACTGCAACTGGTTATGTGTATACATATATAAGTATATATGTATACATGTGTTTGTGAGTTAAAAAAAATGATTGATGCATCCTTATGTTGCCATGTTACATTGAGACTTCATGAGCATTGCATCTTGTACTCCGGTTACATGAATGTAACAACCCGCATATTTTAGATTGTATATTTAAATATTTTATTTAAATATAGCATTCGTTAATCGGATTCAAATCCGAAATGTCACTTTTTGCAAACAGTCGAATTAGGACTCGAGACAACTTCCATTGAGTCCAAAATGGTGTTTGTGACCTTTTTGAGTACAAACATCGATGTGTTTGGAGTTGGGTGAATTTTGCTATTTTTCACTTAGGGCTTTGGGCTTGGGTTTGGGTTTCAGCCCACTAACTCAACTCATCTTATATCCTAACTCCACCCCTCTCCTCTTCATTCATTTTATTATTTTCCTAACACTTCAAGCTTTAATAAAAATGGGGAGAGGAATGGGAAATTAGAAATTCCAAACCCTAGTTTCCTTTGCAAATTCAAGTTCTTGCTCCAAAATCAAAAAGAAGCTTAGGTAAGCATCCTCTTCATCTTCTCCATCTCTATCTCTCTTCAATTTCAGAATTTTCTAAACCCTAACTTAGGAAATATTTGCTTATTAGCTTTGATTGGAGCTTCTAGAGGTGTATTGAAGAGGAATTGGCCTTTCCATTGTTCTAAAGCTTCTCATTCATGTTTTTGAGTTTTAAAGGTGAGTTCTTTAACTCACATCTACATCTATAGCTATCATTGTTGTTAGGTATGAATTCCTAACATTTGTGCATATTCATTTGCTTTTGATTTGAATTGATTTGGTGAATTTTCCAAATTTTGGTGTTTTGGTCCAATTTTATGAAAATCCTTCTATGGATATTAGGACATTGATGTTTGGGGTGTATCGAAGAGCCTTTAAGGCTGGGTTGTCGCTTGGCGTAAATCCTTAGTCGTCGTTGCTCGTCCGGTCACTTCCGATACGTTTTGGCCACTTTGGCCTAGGCAAATCGTTGCCCAGACCAGGTGACCAGACGTCTGGTGATCAAGTCCAGACGTTTGGTTTGGACCTAGAGCAAGATGTATGCACGGAAAATATTAAAAAAAATCAAAGACTAATTCCAGACGTCTGAAATTTAAGATCAGACGTTTGGATGAGTCTCAAACGTCTGACTTGAAGTTTCAGACATCTGGGGGTTCTCTGGATTATTTCCAGAGAACAAAACCAGACGTCTGGGTTCTAAACCAGACGTCTGGTCATGGCTTAGACGTCTGATTCGATATTCCAAACGTCTGGGTGGCTTTCTGAACTATTTCCAGAAAACAAATCCAGACATCTGGATTCCAAACCAGATGTCTAGAAACGTTTATTTTTGCCTATTTAGGCTGTTTTGTGTGGATTTCCTATTTTTAATCGATTGTTGTTGATCCGGATAGTTGTAATCACTTATTATCGACTTTGATGACTCCTTTCTTTGGATTTTTGGGAATATCCATTTGATGGATTTGGTATCGATTTCTTTGGATTTAATTCACGTCTTCGAATGTGAATTTTTGATGAGTGATTGTTTCTACAATCATTTCTATGGTTTGTCACTTTAAAATGCAAAGGTTTCTATACTAGTAGTAAATACTCAAACTCTTTCATCAAAACGATTTCGATACTATTTTAAATATAAAGCTCTCTTTTAAAACCGTTTTCCAATCTATTAGTATATACAAACCTTTACCTCATTCGTATGAGAAATCTAATTAAACGGCTTAGCAAAACAAGTGGTATGAAACGCTTGCGTTTACTTTATCGGTTAATTCTTAGACTTGTTCGATTGAAATCTTGTGACAATTTTCGAGTGGAAATCTATAATTTGTTCGTAAATATTTAAGTTAAGCTAGTGGTTATGAGACATGAAGCTAAACTCTTATATTTACTAGCTTAGTGTAATCGACACTTCTTGATGATCGATGATGATCATTTTATGATTTAGACTAGCGATGTGCGATGTCTCTTTGTCCGCATGGGGGACTGTACCCTGTTTTGTTGAGCTTCGTCTCATTTTTATAGGCTAGCGACCTATGGTTTTATGGAGTTCGGTTCATCGGGCGTTCGTTGTACTACGTCGTTGTTCCGTATTATTTGTGTTCAGGTTCATCGGGCGTTCACTGTACTATGTCGTTGTGCTTGATTATTTGAGTTCGGTTCATCTGGCGTTCGCTGTACTACGTCGTTGTTCCGTATTATTTGTGTTCAGGTTCATCGGGCGTTCGCTGTACTACGCCGTTGTGCCTGATTATTTGAGTTCGGTTCATCGGGCGTTCGCTGTACTACGTCGTTGTTCCGTATTATTTGTGTCTAGGTTCATCGGGCGTTCGTTGTAATACGTCGTTGTGCCTGATTATTTGAGTTTGGTTCATCGGGCGTAACGCTGTACTACGTCGATGTTCTGGATTATTTGAGTTTGGTTCCTCGGGCGTTCGCTGAACTACGTCGTGGCACCGACTCTTTGGTTAGCGACCATGGGTTAGCGACCCGTTTGTGATGCACGTGTTGGTGAGTTTTCATGCTCCCATTTGTGATAGGCCTCCCCCTTTGTGATTTCTGGATTTCTGGTTGTGATTTCTAGAATTTGTGTTTCACCAATTTTCGTGGTTTGCATTGATAAGCTTTGTCAATATTTGTGTTTTGGTGAATAATTTAAAGAATATGTGAATCTTTTTGGTGTTTGAGATGATTTGAGATATTGTATGATTTTTGTTGTTATTTGATGTATACTTGACACAGTATGGCATTTTTGTTATCATATGTTTTTGGTTATATCTCTTATTCTATCTCATTTTATCTAATATTTATAGCTAGACTGATCCGTTTATTATTTTCTTCTTAAATAATACTCGGGTCAGACCGAGGTATTTCAGATACTTCTGCTTGACTTCTTATCAGGGACCGTCACCTGACTTTTGGCTAACTACTTTAGCATAGTAGTTTTTGTTAGTATACATGTGAGATATAGACTCCTTGATGTATACTTATTCTTTTGTCTAGCACTCATATCTATTCTTTTGTGATGTAGTGGATCTTGTATGACCACTACTTTGATGTACATTTCTTTGTGTTATATTCATATCTGTTTCCGCCTTAGTGATATGAATATCTGTGACTGATTTGTGTTATGTTTATTTCTATATTTGTTTTCGAAGTCCACTTAGCCACTGGGTGGTAGCTTTGAGTTTGTATTTGATATGTTGGATTTCCTCTTAAAATGAAATGTAAGTTATATTTTCTGACATATCGGTACTCGCACAAAGAAATTACACAGATGATCGCTCCTCAGCAGCCTTATTCTTCGCGCTAGTCGACGGCATTACCCCGTAGTGTCCTTGGCTAGCGTGAGTATAGAGGTGGGGCATCACAATGAACATATTGCAGTCTTCACTCATATGCATACATTTCTTGTTTGCTTGCCTGAGTTAGTGTGAACATGTTTCATGCTTGATGCCTATATTGATTTGCTCACTGGTCTTCACTGTTGAGGCTCCACTTGTGCCATTTGATGTTTGGTTTTGATGTCTGACTGCATGTTGTTGTTGTGGACTTGAACTCTAGCTGTGGTTGTCTTGATACATGTTTTCATGTGTGTTCATTTGTCCTTGTGCACTTGAGTCTATCTGGAGCTTGTTGCAGTCTGGTCTGTGTTCACCTCAGTTTTGTATTGAAGTCTTGTTGAGTGTTGTTGCCTTTGTCATTGCATTCATGTTGCCAGGTCTGGTTATGTTCATTTGTGTTCTGGTCTTCAGGTATATTTGAAACTGAGCTTGTGAAAACAGTTGCTTTATATTCATGTTCAATTTTTGGTCGAGGCTGTTTTGTTGTTATTTGCATTTGCATTTTGGAATATGGTTTTGGACTTGAGTCTTGTATATGCCTCTGCACTTGTTTGAGGCATTACATGTCTGTGCAGTCAAGTCTACACTGTTTTATGATGAACTAAAATGTTGTGCACTACATACACACACACACACACACATGTGTGTGTGTATACATATGTGTGTGTGTGTGTGTATATATATTTATGGTGATTTCTTTGTGTAGCCTTCATCTCATGCTCATGTATTGCCATTTACTTTTTGCTCCATTGCTTTGCACTTGACCATTTGTATCTGGTCTATTGGGTCTGGTTGTATATGTTTTGATGTTGTCTGGTTCTATTTGACCCATTTCCTTGTTCACCTGATGTGTTGACACATTTGTGCGCTTGTTAGCATGGTCTAGTTGGCCCTAATTTTGGTTTTACATGTTGATTTACCACTTTGTCATGTTGAGTTGCCCACTTGTTCACTGATATGGGTTTTGTGAGTCTGGTCATTGCATTATTCTTGTGCATATTCGATTTGTACATGTATGTATTTGGTTGTATGCTATATTGCGTGCACTTAAGTTGAATTTAGCCTTGGCTCGGGTTTGACCTTGTGCTCACCTGTCCCTGCAATTTTATCAAGCGTATATCTGTGTGCACGGCCTTATGGCATGTATAGTGATACACTGTGCATGTCACAAGTTATTCGTGTAAGATGAATTCAAAATAAATATGATGACGAAAAACCCAAATAACTGAGGCAAATAATATTTCAAAAACACATATTATAATTTACACTGCAAAAATATTTCTTTTTCAATTTTACTGCGTCAGTGTTTATTTTGCAGATAATTCACATGCTGGATTCAATCTGGAATAAAGTTGAAGATAAATACTAGTGAATGAGTGATATGTAGTGAGGTGAAAATGTATGTAAACATTGTATAGTTAAAAATTGTGTTGTAATTTGAAATTGTATTGTAATTTAAATTGTGTATATATAGTGAGAGCTCAAATTTGTACCATTCCAAATTATAATAAAATATATGTTTGAATTTAAATTCTGTGTGTTGCGACTTTTCTATTGATTAGAAAAACACAAATTTCAATAAATTCTGCAAGCGCACAGGCGTGTAGTACGCAGGTCGATCACAGGGAATTGCGTTTTAAAACAATTAAAATTCATTTTTAAATCTTAGGCGTGTTAAACAAATTCGATGATGGTTTTGAACGGATAATAAAAACAATAATAAAAGCAATCACTCTGAAATTCCAAATTTCACTGAAACTAATCAACGAAATTTACTGTAGAATTCAGAGTAGAAATAAAAAGTACGGAAGGGAAATAAACAGAGTAAACAACTGGAAATCAAACGAACTGTATTTAAATTATTGAAAAGAGTACTAAAACAAAAATAAACAGACTGCTAAAACTAATTAACAAATCTGTCCATGCTCTGAAATAAATAACATTGCTGAAAAAATAAACTAGAAGAAAGAAGTGCTGGGTAAAAATTCAGATTCCCTTTCGTTGCTTTCTGCTTGCTATTTATATGCTTCCAGCCCCTAAAATCAGTCAGAGTATTCACAAAAGAATAGGTCTTCATCACTTCTCTGCCGATATACATGTGCTGACCGGGTCTCTTGCTTGAATTGGTAAAAAGAATAATACGCCACGTCATTGTGTAATGCTGCTTTGAACTAAAATATATATGTTGAGCTTGAATTGACATTCACGTGACTTGAAAACGTGACCATGCATTGATGCATAAATGCTAAACTTGAACTGGAAATAACATAAGTTGATGTGCTATATGGCTTGCACGTGAGTAGTGAAATACATGTTGCTTTGACTAAAATATATGTTGAACTTGAAAATTAAGTGACTGCATCTTGAATTGTTTTTTTTGCTTGGCACTCACGTCTCTTCACATGAGCTTCTTTTAAGATTAAACTAATATGGCCATGTATCCATGCTTGAGAAATATATGTGCTGAATTGTAATGTTGCATTGAAGAAAACGTGAGCTGCTCCTTGAAATGGTCCTATTTTTACAAAACGTGACCGTGTTTGAACCAAGTATGATGGTGAGTTGGCATTTTTGAAATGATGTGCGCTTTTGTTTTGATTTATTCGGTGCTCAAAATGTTGCACTCTTTTCTGCTTGTCATCTGAACCAATGGACGGCGCAACCGATTAATTTCATCGTTGCACTTCGGAATCTATAATCTGCAAAACCACAACAAAATACCTGTATAATACCGCTTTATTAAAATAAAAATATATGAAACAAACGGTTTAAAATGCGGAAAAATACGTTCATCACTGTGTCATTTATTTTATTCAGTGAATATTTATTTAATTATGTGAAAAATAAAATAGTACAATAACAAATACATTTAAATGAATATATATATATATGTTATTATCATAAAACAAAAATCATATACTAGCATATTCAACAAATATGCCCCATATTAAACATTTTACAAAAATAAAATCTTTAAAATACTCATGAAAAATTACCTCTTATCAAATTTTCCCATATTTGAAGCGTAAATATGGGTTAGTATTTCAGTATAATAAACAAACTTCAAATTCTACCATTTTTCCTAAAATCTCAAATACTATTAGTTATAACTTTTTAGGAAAATATTTGAATTAATTTCAATTGATCTAATTACTTTAATTAGATTAGTTCATAACTTACACAAGCCCAGCTACATTCTAAAAATATGCATAAGTACCTTTATTATGCTATATCAACATTACACTTTGTTCTTTTGTAGAAGATAAGTAGTTTATTCGCAATTTCAATTGACATTTTTTAAGGATTTATAAACGAATTAATGAATATTAAATAATTGAATTTATTTAAATAATTTAAATTGATAATCAAATTAACTAATTAAATCTAAGAAGTTGTATGTAAAAATGCTAGAGAAAACCCGAGCAGAGCTTTGTACATATTTGTAATTGAGAAGAGCATCTTATGGCTAGCTTATCTACATGTGGACTTCTATCCATTATTCAATTTTTGATTTTAAACAGTTTAATTTTTGCAATTACCTATTTATTTCATGTTGGTGTAGGAGAGTTATATTTACAACTTTGATATTTGCAAACCAGTATTATATATTATTTAGTAGAGTTATGAGTTGGGTAAGGTTTAATATCATGTTGCAAATGAGAATGTTTATATAATCTAATTCTTATTAGTGTAATCCGTGCATTCACATCATAACATGGTCAAATATATAAACATATCCTTTAAAATTGTTTAAAATGGAATTATGTTATATAATGTACGATAAATTTTTTGAAAGTAAATTAGATATTTAAAGAATTATTATTATTTGTGTATACATTTTATGTTATATGATTTAAGTATCTTTATATTTTAATAAAAATTAATTTTATCATTTTTTCTCATATATATAATGTTGTCTATATAGTGAAATTCTCATATTTCTTGAATTTATTAGAAGAATTAGTTATTAATTAACTGAAACTATTGAAATAGTTAAATTAAAATTCGCATAATTACTTAAATATATTGATTTGACCGTAAAATATTAGTGGAGAATTATAAAGGGTTTGTAAGTAATGGTAGAAATTTTAAAATGTAAGTGTTTGAAGTTGATAGTATTTTACTGTGTAATGTATGGAAAATCCATTTAGGAAAATGAATTATAAAATAAATCGTTAATATACACATTTTATTTTACGTGATATGTGTGTGTGTATACTGTTTATATCAAAATGATATTTTTTTTACCAATTTTTTGATGCGCTTATATTATACATATTGAAATGATATCTTTTAAGATTTATTTGATGCATTAATAACATTAGTTGACTGAGTTTGTCGGTTAGTTTAAAGTTTGGATTATGAAAACAATTTAAATGTGTGGGCTTTAATGTAAAATATAAAGAGAGGAGTGAAAGGATTTGTGAATGATTGTAGTTATTTTAAAAAGTAGGTATATAAGTGTAAAATAGTGGAAGAAGTTTAGTAGAATAATTGTCAAGCGATAAATTATAGGATTTTAGAAATAAAATATCTGGACTAGAGAGAGAATTAAGGAGAATGGAGAAAAATCCTAAAATTAATAAGAGTGATTTAAATTCTTCCACGTTACTATTATTTAATAGACATGCACTTGATCATACCCAAAGTCCCAACTAGCATGCCAAAGATCGAACGCAACACGATTCAACCCAAAGTCCCAACTCGTAATCGTCAAAAATGAATGCAACCCGCTATTGAGAAACTATATGTCTCAGCTCACTATCGTCGGATCGTAAAATAATTCGCTACTGGGTACCTACATATTCCAACCCACTATCGTCAAATCGTTAACGACTTGCTACTAAGGAACTCTATATCTCATCCTGCTATCGTCAAATTGCAAGCGACTCACTACTAAAGGATACAATGTCTGAGCCACTATCGTCAAATCATAAGCGACACGCTACTGGGGAACAAGATGCCTAAGCTTACTATCGTCCAAATATAGGCGACTCACTACCGAGAAATAAAATATCTCAGCCTGCTATCACCATACCAAACAACATATAACGAATCTAGTAAAACAAGATGTCTCATCCCACTATCTCCCAATCATAAATGACTCACTATGGAGGAACAAAATGTCTCGACCCAATATTGTCCTACCAAACTACATATAATGAATATACTAAAACAAGAAACTTTTTAAAAGTGTCTTAAAATACAAAAAATAACGTACCAAAACGTTCATCGTCCACCACAATTCCGATGTCGTAAACCACACGTGAAACAGAGATTGTATGCGAAAGGTATAAGCATTTAAAGTAAGTTGTTTATTATAATTATTTAATTAATAATTTAATTATTATATTTAACTAATTATTATTACTCGTTTCTGCTATAGTAACTGATGATACTTCATATCATTTCATTTACCAAATTAATTGTCCCCTTCTCATCATCGTTGACGCTACCTCAAGTAAGACAACCCAAATTTGACACCACCATTGCTATCTTCGACATAATCCATCGATGTCACCAGGCCTCGGGCACCTACGTCACACCAGAACTCAACTCTGCCATTGGATCTTCCATGACGATTGCTAGCTGCCACCGCCCAATTTAAGATAATCGGGGACCACTGTGACATCTACTCGACCTCCTTTACACACCCATGTTCCCCTATCGACATTTCATCGTTGTTTCACCGCTAGATCAAATCGGACGGTCCATCGAACTTCTAATGCATTTTCTAATCAATCCTTAAACCCAATCGACAAATGAATATCACTAGCGTATTCGTGCCATTGAGAAATACACTTTTAATATATAATATGTTGAGTTTGGAACAATTTTATATTTCACACTTTTTAACTAAGGAGTGACTAACTATCGCTAATTACAATCAATAAAAATTCACTCTTTAAATCATTTAGCCATAGCATGCTACATCCTAATCGGGTGTGTGTGTGTGTGTGTGTAAAAAACACATTTTAGTTTCCAATTACATCATTTATACTTGGTTTAAGATCATAAAGGATGAATTACTGTGTCTTATATGTGTGTGTGTGTGTGTGCGTGCAAATATGATAAATTCCACTCATCGATTAGTCATGCATCTTCTTCAATCCGAGGTGAACCTCCTCCTTTGCTGTCTAAAAATTCTTTGCCTTACAATTCTAAATACCTGGATAGCTTTAGAATATTTGCATAGCTCTCTTCACGATGATTGGTTCTATATATTAATTTGTTTAATTAGTATTTGATTTGGTGGATTTGGCATTGATTTAGTGATTAAGGTTTTATAAGTTTTTACAAAGCAAAAGAAATGGGGTTAAGATCTATTTACAGGCTGAGAATAATAATATCTAGACTATACTTTCGAAATTATTATACGAAAGTGCCACTGGGTTTGACTCCTAATTGCTAACCCATTTAATCAAATTCAGCAATTGTATATGTTTTCTAACTGTAAACGGTATTTCAGACAAAATGGAATAGGTTTCAAAGCCTAATTCCAACTTCTTACTAATTTACTATTTTGCATTTTATGTGAAATTTTGATTTTACCCTTTTTAATTTACTTATTTAACTAGGTAAATTTATGGTGTATTACATAAACCGTACATGAAACAAAGGTCGTGTGCATTCGAGTTAGAAATATAGGGTTTAAATTGTAATTATGAATTAATGTAATACTAAGTAAAAATATTACTCACGTTGCGATTTCCTCCTCAACCCATCATCACTACCCCTCCTACGCCGAGATTGCCCAAGTCACCAGAGCTTCACTACACGCCTCCCTCGACCTTCCTTAGCATGCTACCATTTGTCCCGACCATCAGCTACCACCTCGAGCATCCATCATTGTCGCACAAAGTCAACTGCTCCCACCCCGATTCTAAAACCCTAGCCAATTTTCTAGACCATCTAAGTCATCATCCCTCTAATTCGACAACATCCATGCATTCATCTCATCTTCTCCATCAACCTGGTATACTTCACATCGCCTATTGTCAAATTTTTATTGTTGATCACAATGAAAGACCATGGTTTACTCATCTATACTATGACTTCCCAGGAATATTCAAACCAAAGGCTATCGAACCTCAAAAACAAACTCGACCATTATGTTTGTGTTATCGCGACGTATGAAATGACATATCATAAGGTCTTATTTCAGATCGATTCGAAAATTGGTTTATTTTGTAATCACTAGAGTTAATCTCCTTTAGTCTAGGAGAGATTCAAGTCTAAGAGAAGATTAAAAAATGAAGAAGAATATAGGGCCACTCCTTAGGGTTTCCACAAAGCTCTATATTTATAGGAAAAAGGGAGTATGATGGGCCAAATCGATCATAAAGGCTCGAAACACCATTTTCGAATGCCAACGAAAGTATATCATGCTATATCAAGATATAGGTTTTTGATATTCCTAAATGCAATGGAAACATCAAATTCCCCAAATAGACATTCTTGCAAAAAGTTATCTTTATCGTTCATTAAATTTAAATGACTATTTATAATTAATTAATAATAAGTGTATCAAATTTGTGATTCGTTACATTCCAAAGTTTAAAAGAATTACGCCCCCGTAATTTCCCAAAAATAGCCCTTAACTCAGTTGATAAAAAATCATCATATGTTTAACCACAAAATATAGAGAAGTACACCAATCACAAACCGATTACCTCTAAACTGGTATAGGACAACTACATGGCACAACCAATCATGATAGCATAAAATCCATTCACAATAATGGGTGTGATTTTCTACACAAACACACTATAGCAACACATGCATATCCATAACCACATAACCAAAGCTATAGTATGCAAAAAAACCACTCCATCGATAGAGAGTGAAATGATCTCAATCACATGTCAACTGCGTTCACTAGTTATATCATGTATTTCAATAATTCAACCATAATAGCCTGTAACAAAAATTCACAACAAAAGCTCAAGTTTGTCAAAATATGCTTGCATAAATAAATATATAAACCAACAATCGGCATAGCTTATCAAAATAAAGCACACATACTCAAAAATAGCAGCATTATGCTATCATACGAACGAATAACACATGTGTGCTAACCCTTATACTAACTACACATCCCCATAATATGTGTATCCTCCAAATTGTCATTGAACTTCCCCATAGTCTCATCTTCTAAGTAATTGGTGCACCATCTGTAACACCCCATATTTTTTATAACATTATTTAGGATATTTAATTAGATAAATAAAATAAAATAATGTGATGATTAGGGGATTGAGATTTGATTTTATTAAAGGGATAGTCGTGCCATTTAACAATGAACTAAAGAAGAGTTTAAAATGAATTAGAGGAGGGGTAAAATGGGAAAGATGCCATTTCTATACCTTTATCCCATAGTCGTGTATTATTTATATGTTCATTTCATTTTAAAATTTTATAAGCTAAGGCCGACCACCATTAACAAGGAAAATGGGAAAAAGATAGAAGAAAAGCTAGGAAGAAGCTTAAGCAAAATCAAATCTATTCATATCTCAATCTCTTTAATCACAAAGGCTAAAGTGAATAATGTTTACATCTCTATTTTGATTGCTTTCGATTTTAAGATGATTCTGAATTGATTTGCAATGCTTTACCATGTTTTTGAATAATGAAATGTTTACATATACTTGTTGATGATTTATACATGTTCATATTGATTTTATGATAAGTTAAAAACCTTATTAAATGACATCTTTATGCCTTGCGAATTTTTATGAAGATCAGAAATAATGTTTTGGAGAAGGTTTCAATTTTCAGAATTTTTGGAATTAATGTGAATTTTATATGAATTTTCTAGTAAAGAAAATGTTATTTTGGGTTATTAATTTTAGCGGGTAAATAATAAACGGTTTGAGTCTAAAAATTTTATATGTTAGAAAACATATATAAAAAGATTTTTTGGAATTTTTCTAGATTTTTCCTAAGTGTTTTGATGGGTATATAAAGTTATTTAAGGTATGGGACTTAAATATTTTATATAATTTAAAAGGAAAAGGGGGATTTTTGTAAATAATTGGAAATTGTTATTTCTGGAAAATGGCAGCACTTTTGAAAAAGTAATATGGCAACCAATCAGATTTAGACAAACAAGGCAGGTTAGGTAGAAAAGAAATAATTTAAAAGTACAAATAAATAGGTTTTTCATTGTTTCGATACCTTCGGCACCTGGTTCTGCCTTCATACTATCGCCTCCAACACAGTTGAAACTAATGCATATGGTATCGGGCAACTGATACATAATGCATTGGATGTGTGTGAAAGGTATAGGGTCGAGACTATGGGGTTCCGAAGGGGTTGGAGCTTTGCTTTGATTTTAAAGAAAAATGCGCCTGCTTGCTTTCGACTTGGTTGGGTTTCAACCAGGTCAAATGGTTTAAGAGGTTACGGTTTCGATTGGGTTGCATCTTTGTTTTTAAATGAATGCTTTTGACCAGGCGAAACACCTAGCTGTCGTCTTTTTACCTTTTGACCCAGTGGGTTTCAAAGGGGTGTTTTGTTTTAGAAATCCGCCCATTTCTCCAATGCTTTCAAAGGGATGGTTTTGACACCATAACTTCTTTACTTAGGAAATGCTTTCGAAAGAATGGCTTTCGACTTAAATGGTTTATACTTTATCATCATCTCGAGACTCAATAGCGATTAAAGATACTTTGGAATAACCATCAACATTCCGAAGAACAAGAGACAACAGATCACCGAATTAGAATAACTAAGATATAGGATCCTTTCAAAACATAGGATTCGAACTTGAAAACATGCAAGCCAATCCATCCCCAAATTCACATCAAACCCAAGATAGTCAATAATGTGGAAATTCGCACGAAAAGAAAAACTACAAGGAACAACCTCAATATTGTCGCACAACATGCCAAGTATTGCGGATCCCCTCAATAGAATTCGCAATCCTCAAAGAAGTAACCAGATAAGAACATCCAATGGCGTCAACAAATTTCTTCGATACGGGTGAGTGTCAAGCACCCGTACCGAAAAGAACTCGAATAAAACAATCACAATAATGATTACTCATAGGGTAAAATGTTATTAATTCAATTATGGAATACTACGGAATAAAAAATGTATTCCTAGACATATTCTCAACTTATATCTACCCAAAAGGACTCGAAAAGGTTAAGAACACGGTAATAAGGGATTATGTAACACTTATATTGTACTTTGATGTACCGTAATATATGTTCTGTTATGTGTTTATCATATTTTGTTCTGAACTCAGCTCTGATACCAAGCTGTGATGCCCTACCCCAAGACCCACATTGACAAAGAGTATTACTTGGTAATACTGTCTGCTAATGTGGAGAATAGGGCTGGTTAGGAGCGACCATCTATAGCTTTATCTTAAAAATCTATTAAATATGTCGATTTAGTGCTCTAATTTTTTTTCCTTTCCTAAGTGGATCGACATATTCAATAAATGCTTAATAAAAAACTATAGTGGCTAACTGATCAATCAGAACAAAATATGTACAACGCATCATAGAATAGCAGTCAAACATATATATATATATATACACACACACACACACATACATATACACAGTTACATCCTAGTACAATACAAGATGATACATCAGAAGCGGTACAAGGATCACACAATATACAACAAGTCAAAACAATAGATACATATCAGAGTCATACAAAACGACTACAAAACTACACAAAAGTATATAAGTAGAATATCCAAGGCAGAAGTAGCATAGCAAAGTCCTATAGCAGGTAACTAACCTGAAACAACTCGGTCTGACCCGAGTATATAAAAATACACGGGTCAATCTAGCTTAAACAACTGATTAGTATGAGATAAGTAAGGTGCAAGGATAAATTATAACGATTCTTCTCGAAAGAGAAGAAGCAACTCTAAATGTATATCATAAGAGTTTCTCGAAAGAGGCGAGTTCAACAACAATCAAATATCCATAAATGTATGCCTCGTATCATCGGCATAATCAATAGCCAATATAATGGCTAAGTTAAACAACATCAAATGTCACAAATGTATGCCTCGTATCATCGGCATAAAAATAGCCAAGATAATGGCAGTCATCAACTCCAACTCCTAAATAGGAGGTTACAAATCTAAAAAACATCAAAGAATGGTAACAATGAGTCACAATATATAGAACTCAACAAAGAGTTCAAAACTTCAAAAATGTGATCACCATATAATCCACACAATAGCACTCACGCTGTATAAATAATCCAACAAAATGCAACTATGATGAAAACATTTATAAATCATCAAAATTCTAGAAATCAACATAAAGAAATCTAGAAAAGCAACATTGCAAAATATAGGACCCAATAGTCCAAAAATTATCCCAATAGCTATATGAAAATAAGACCCAACAGTCCAATAAGTGGCCCAACTGTCCGCCAAGTACAGTGTATAAGAGACCCAACAGTCCATGATTAGCCCAACAGCTATATATACACATTGGACCCAACAGTCCAATAAGTGGCCCAACAGCCTAAGTACTAGCAATAACTCATGAATGTGTCACAAACTCTCAACTAGGAACCTGAAAAGTGGTAACAATGCATCTCATACCACATGTTCTCACTTAACGGTCTAATAAGCACTAGTCAATGGCACATTAGAAAAAAAAATCAGCAATCACAAATATTTGCCTCATCTCATCAGAAATACGACCCGAAGGTCAAAACATTCAAACAGACAAGTCAGGAATTAATCGAAAAAGTAAACGCATATGTCACATATCATGTGTTTTACTAAATCATTTAATTCTCCTTCTCATACGCTCAAAGAGTGCAAAAACGTGTATTTTATATAGAAAATAATTTATTAGAGAAAACAAGCTTTTAAAACAATTTTCGAAATCGTTTTGGAAAACAAACCTTTGAAAATTCTCTTATTATAGAGTATATATATAATTTTTATACTTTTTAAAATAATTTAAAAATATTATATAATATATTTTCAAATGCCATTTTTATTTTAAAAAACTTTTCGAAATTGTTTTGGACAGACCCATGCACGAAAACAAGGGAATCACTGAAAAATAGCCAATCATCGGCTTAAGAATTCATCACAAAAATGTGTCCATCCGAAACTCAAAACAACAAGATTTATTGGCTTATCTATCGACAAGATGAAGCCCTTCGAAAACATTTCGAAAAGTCACAAAAACAAGCAAAATAAGCTACGGGAAGAAGTAAAAGAAGCAGGGCAAAACACTATAGAGGGAGGAAACGACCTGAGTAAAATAAATTGCCCAGGTCGACTTATGGGAGACATGGGTCGACCGTACGGTCGACTTATGCATCCCTCTAGTTGACCTGTAGGTCGTGAAACCTATAGGCAATTCTGCCTGTTGCGAACCCATTTTCGAGCCAAAAATTGAAGTATCTACAAACTGAATTGGGACTTGAATTTTGGCATGAACAAACTACAACTTATGGACTACAAATTATAAAATTTCCGACAGCATTTCGATATCGGAATTGAGAGATAAGATTACACAAAGAAGCTACTCAAAGCTGATTTTACTGTAAATTCAAAACAACACAAAATTCATTTACAGTAAACTAGTTTTGGCATTTTAGCTAGCGATTTTGCTTTGTTTAAGCTAGCATTTGTGAGATTTCAACTCACCTTTGCAATTTGTAGAGAAAACCCTTGGAAATTTGATGAAAGATTGGAGCTTGCACTTTATTTTAGCTCTAGAACCTAAAAAGGAGTTTATACAGACATGCAAGAATAAGATTCGATTACAAACAACAAACTCAACAAACCAGAAATAGATGAAAGGAATTTTGGTTTTGGGATGGATTACCTGAATAATTTGACTTTAAATTGATAAATTACAACAAAGAGTTGAATTAAATTGGAGATTTGCTATTTGTTTTAAAAGAGGGAAGAGGTTTTCATCTTTTCTTAGTTTACTGGAAGAACTTTTACTGTACGTACCAGAAGTGAGAAAGAAGAAGTTTCTCAATTTTTCTGGTTAAGTTTGTAAATGGGCTAAGACCTAAAAGCTAATTAATTTAGAAAACTCAAATTATCACCTACTCATAAATACACTATTATCTACAAGTTACAACAAATATACATGTTTTCAATTCTATAAAAATCACACAACATATTTTTATGCTCTAAAAAAATTATTTTACAACAAATAAAAAGATAATTTAGCCTTAAAATTATTTTTATTATTAAAAACTCTTATTTTAATTTAAATGCACAAATTACACAATTATTACATAAAGCTCTGTTTTTAACTCCAAAAATTACATAAAAATTATTTTCTTGGGTAGTAAAATATAACTAACCATATTTTCATCATTTCTTCATTCAAAAATTATTTTTAAACAAAATTTCTTCTTTTTATTTATAATATACCACACATTAAAACAAATACTTCTTTTAAAAATTAATAAAAGAAACATTTGGCAATAATCACTAAAATTATTGCATTTTCGCAAATTAAAATCCTATAATGCTCATTTTCTCCCAAAATAACACAATAAAGTTTTTAAAACTTTATTTTCAATATTTTTCATTTATTTCAGCAAATTACTGTTAAATTAATTCTTTTTATCTTTTATTTAATTCAATAAATCACCAAATTAACATATTTCCGTTTTCCACCAGTTATTACCAACATTATCATATTAACTCCATTTTATTCTTTCCAAAATCATTGTTTATTCAAAATAAACAATTTTTAAATCTCCAATTTATTTTATTTTACATAATTAAATTATAAGCACCGTTATAATTTAATATTATAGGTAATCACCAAAACCAGGGTTGTTACAGGAGGGCTTGTAAAGAGGTGTTATGGGGTTTGAATTAGCGGAGAGAATAGTGAATCCAGGTCCACAATCTGCTCCTTACTTTCTCTTCCGTTTAAATTCCTTTAGGCCCTCATTTTGTATTCTCTCCTTTTGCTTCTTCCCTATTCCTTTCTGGTTGAAAATTCCTATAGCCCTTCTCCATCATTTCCAACTTCAATATACAAATTTAAACACAAACAGTGCAACAGTTCATAGATCTTTTAGTCAGGTATCTCTTTTTGAAAGAAATTGGGTTCAGATCCAAAAGAGCCACTCAATCCAGCATTCATGGTGTCATTCAAGGCAATAGATGAGATAATATGCTTGTTTACATTCACATACATATTTGTTATTTATCATGATTTATGTGGTTAGATTAGTTAAATATATCAAGAATCTTAATATGCGTATACTATCAATCTTGAATATATACATGCATTTATGTACACATACATACATATATGTGTGTATGTATATGTATATGTATTGTTATTATAATTAAAAATAATTTATTAATTTATTTACTTGTGATTGTATTCTCAGCCATATAACAAAAAAATTCGAATTAAATATAATTTAAAATGAATTTTGAATCAAACATAGATTTTTAAATCATATAAATATATATGTATACATATAAATATTGTAAAATTGTTATTAAAATTATATGCATGTTTTCATTTTGACTTTTTTTTTGTATTTTATTAAATCCGATACACACACATTAAATATAACGCATTAACTTAGTTTTAACATATTATAAATAGAGAAAATTAGGGAAAAGGACAAACTTTGAAAAAAATTAGGCTGAAGTGCATGAAGTTTTATTTATAAACTGAAGGACAAATGTTAGTTATATTTAGCATTATATTCAACTTTTACACTATACAAAATGCTAGTTATAACTAGCATTATATTCAGTTTTATAAATACAAAATGCTAGTTATAATTAGGATTGTCCTTTAGCCAAAAAAATAAACTTACTGTCCTTCATCCTAAAAATATTTCTAAGTTTGTCCTTGTGCCTATTTTCCTATTATAAATAAATATGTATAATTTAATATATTTAAATTAATGTGCATTGTAAGATAATTTTTCATGAAAAAAATTATTTTTGTTTTCATATGGAAACTATTTTTAAATTAAAAAAACCAAAATAAAATATTTACCGATTAAAATAAATTTGTTTTACATTTTCAAAATATAGGTGTGGGCGAAAATAAAATGTGTACAAATATATTTTATTTATTTATATAATTAATTTATTTATTTAACTATGTAATTTTACAACAATATTTATGTCATAAACAATTTTAAAATATTAATTATAAAATACACACACATATATATATATTTACAAAAAAATAATTTTATTTCTGTATATTTATTTATTATGTATTAAATATAAATTTATTACAGAATAATTTTAAATTTGAAATTGAAAGATATTTTCAAACCTAGATCTAATTTTGAAATTTGAAATTTGGACTTAAATTTTAATTATTTATATATTTAAATATATTAATATTATATATGTATATATACATATATATCTGTGTGTGTATAAGCAATATTCTAATACATTATTATATTTATATATTTATTCAGTTATGAGCATAGTTCTATGTCACATTGGTGTGTGTGTATATATGTATTAGATAGTACACATGTATATGAAGGGGCTAATTTGTTTATTACAGTGTAAATCCCAGCACTTAGATATGGTATGTTAAACCATGCACGCTAATATGTTGCACGTACACATACACGTACATGTGTATATGATACACATGTACACAATGTACAATACAAATATATAATATTGAAATAAATCTTTATTTTAAAAATTGAAAAAATAGTGATTTTACTTGAAATTAATTTAGATCAGACAAAATCAGTTTAGACTTCGTAGGTCCAATAAGATCCAAAATGATAATTTTTTTAGTTTAGCCATTTATCCCACTGAATGCTGACCAAATACCACAATTTATAAGTCTTCGAAGATAGTTTTTGAAGTTAAATCTCCAAAGCCACATGTTATTAATCTTCAAAATTGTTCAATGTAGTTGTGATCAATGGAGAGTTACTGTTTTTGCATGTGCTCATGCAATTAAGTGTATTAATAGGTCCAAGGTATCAGTTTATAATTATGTAGAGCATTATTTTACTGTTAATGCTTTTCAATCTTCACATGATAAAGCTATTAATCCTATTCCAATTTTTGATTTTTGATAAGCTGGTTGTCCTTGAAAATGATGGGATTAGGCCGCCTAAAGAGGTTCATGATGCAAGAAGACCATCTACGAAGAAGGATGGCGGATTTGGTTATTCTAATACAAAAAGAAATAAATGAAGTCACTATAATGAATTTGGTCACAACAAAAGGAATTGTCTTGCTTCTTCGAAAAATTGAAGATTTCTATTATGTGTCTCCGGTGTAATGTAGTTTTTTTTGTAATGATATTTGGTACTATAATAGTTGTCTTTTCAATGTAATTTATATTTGTTAATGTTTTGAATATTGTGTATTTGATGTTTTATGTATATTTACCTAGTTTGTGGTTATTTATTATATTTATGGTTTGTTTTGTGTTTGTTATAACATAATGTTAGTTGAATATAACATTTCGTTTTTATAGCTCAATATCTATATCAAGTACATTAATAAATAATTTAGAGTATAAGTTATGTTTTCTAACATTTAAAAGCATAGTATGGTATATTTATTTAGCAGTATAACATTTTGTTTTCCATAATGCTAGTGGTATATGACATTTTAGTATAATAGAAAGTAACATTATAGAATATACCTTTGTTTGATTTATAGGATTTTACATCATTTTTGCATACTTAAAAGTATTATGCAGTACTATTTTTAATAATTTCAAAGTTCAAACATTTTAACAAAAAGTTTATGTAGTGCTGGTTGTATATAGCATTTCATCATAACAAAAATTTAATAGCAATAACTATTTGCTGAGAAATTGCAATGGAAGAAGCTTAAAAGAAAATTGGAAGAGAAATGTACATGTGTAGATTCATGAATATGAGCAGCAGATGCAAAAGTTAGAACATGTTCATGCACAATAGGAATGAGGGCATGTTTTGTAGTATGAATGAGGGAAGCTTGCTCATGAGCATTAATCTGCTTCATTGACGGTGAGATGCATTTGAAGCACGATCATCTGGATCACAACATTAGGAGAATTGATAGTTTGAATATCAGTATATAAGTGAGCTAAAGCCATAGAATGCTTGGACTGGGAAGAAGCATGTGGCATCACAAAGGAACCTTGATGTGCATGCACATATGTACGGGTCAGAGCATTAGAAGGGAATCCCGTGTATTTGTAGAGGTAACAGCCGCAGTTTGATATCCAAATGGATGAATATGAGCATCATTTATAGAATATGCATTAGTTGTAGGCAATTTAACAAGAGCATTGGAGGTGCAGAGCCACGCTAAACATTTTCCCGAGGATAAAATTAAATAGGTAAATGCACAACAGGTGCACAAAAACCACCAGAGGCTGAAATTGTAACAACAATAATTTTAATATATTTAATTATGTAGCATTAATTTTGTAAAAAAATCGATTATACAAATATTTAACAATAAGTTTTTCAATAATGCTATTTGTACATATCATTTCAGTAATATTTGGTAGTCCAAATATTTAACAACCAATTTTTGGATAGTGCTAGTTGTATATTGCAGTTGTATATTGCATTTCAATATATCATAGACAGTAATACATTTCAATACCCAACATTTTAATTTTTAGCGATATCATAATGGAAATATTGAAAAAATTATTGTAGTATATTGCTAGTTTTATGTAGCATTTCAATACGGTAATTTTGAAGAATATGAAAATGGTTTGAACAATTAATTATAGTCATATATGCCATTTAAGTCTGAAAGTACAAACATTAAACAAGGTCGTACATGTTTTAAGTATAATACAACATAAATTACTGAGAAAAGTACAAGTTAATTTTAAGTATAGTTGAAACCAAATTTAAATACTATTAGAGTTGTTTTTTTTGGATTCTTCTCTCTCTATATTTGCAGGTGCTATTCCTATGATGATTTTGTGAAGAATTTATGAATTGACCAATTATTTTTAGCATCATTAATTACTTGGAAAACCGTTTCAACTTCGAGTATATCAACTTCCTTCCTTTCATATTGGATTGGTAGGCCATGCTTATCCTTATTTTTAATGTTTACCATGATAAGTAATGCACAGTCATTGCTATTACAGTTATAAAAATATTACATAATATAGCGGTATATTAATTATAATGATTAAATAGTTCAGCATTCATTATGTTACTTGTATTTTTTTTCATGATAATGCTAATATAGTATATTATTTTAGTTAAGGTGTTTACGTTTACATACTAAGTCATTATAATTTTGTATTTTTGCAATGATACTTTTTTTGGCATTATGTATATATGTCATTATGTACTTTACTATCATTGTAATGACTCGAAATTTTACCACTTTGATTTGTGAATATTTAATTTATTTTAAATATTCAGTTAATGGTTTTAATAATTAAACAACCCCATTTTAATTTATAACCAATGATAGAACATTTATATTTGAATTTTGTTTACAAAAATAGGTAGTTCAATGAAATACAAAAAATGTGACCGAATTCCCTTTTTCAGATTTTCAACTTTTTACCAAACGACAAGTTTTAGAAAGTGATTCGTATATACTTTAGTCAACCTTTAACTGCTTAAACATATTATTTTGAAATGTATAAATAAAATATAAATACAAGGATTTATAAACATAAAATATATTCAAAATTTTAAAGGACGAGATGAGTTTGAAATGTTGAGATTCTTTAAGTATGATAATGAGCAACGGTGCATGAAATGGCCCTAAGATCCAATATGTTTTTCCTATCAACGGTACTTTAGTGGCTTAAGAAATGATGAGAGGATAGAAAGGTGATTAAAGGGCAATTTAGGTTTTCAACCTTTTTATTTTATATTATTTTTTATATTTTTACTTCATTTTGTATATATTCACTTCCATCTCATTTCATCTTCATACATTTTGATTTCCTTTTCCCTTTCCCCCACATTTTATCATTTTTGAAAAAATCTCATCCTTTTCACTCTAAAATCCTTACTTTACTCAAAAGTAAATGATGAGAGGATAGAAAGGTGATTAAAGGGCAATTTAGGTTTTCAACCTTTTTATTTTATATTATTTTTTATATTTTTACTTCATTTTGTATCTATTCACTTCCATCTCATTTCATCTTTATACATTTTGATTTCTTTTTCCATTTCCCCCACGTTTTATCATTTTTGAAAAAATCTCATCTTTTTCACTCCAAAATCCTTACTTCGCTCGAAAGTTTAAATCAGTAGATGGTCGAACATTGTCGGTTCTTCATCGAGCTCGGATCGATGAATGGAGAGTACGGTTATGTTCGCCTTGAAGTATTAGAATTTTTAGGGCAAGTCGTAGGATTTTAGGGTGTTGGATGGTGCTTGGGTGGCTAGATGATCGAATTTGGTCAACTATTTTATTTTGGAGATCCAGAAGGAGTTTGGGTGGAGCGATGGGTTTTGGTGTAGCCTTAAGGCACGACGAAGGCAGTGGTAGGGTCGTAGGGTTACCTGTGGAGGGTGGTGCTCAGACGAGCTCAAACTACGGTTAGGTATTCTTGTGTTTTTACGTTTGATTTTTGGCTTGCGGGAGGCGATTGTTAGCGATGACTTGGTCGGGGAGTCAGTCGGAGGTTCGACAGTGGATGGCAGTCACATCGGTGTAGGTGTCAGTGGCCTATGCGTCGAGATGGCAGAGGTAGCTCCATTTACGTATGCGTCTTAGTCTTGGTTGTTTTGAAAATGGGGATAGGGATGTCAAATTTTTACTGGGTTCGATGGAGTATGTGGTGTGGGCACCATAGTAACGAAGGGTTGGAGGGAAGTCTGTTGTGGTTGTGGTTCATTGGGCAGCAGTGTCTGGGGATGTGCATGTGAAAGGTGGTGCACGTCAGGTTAAGGGCAAAGGTCGATTTGAATTGGGATTGGGAGGGTAAATCAATTGGGTTTTGATGAGGGAAGAAAGGCATAGCTTTGGTTTTTAGTTTTGGGTAGTGGGCTTGGGCTTGATTAGAGATTGGTAAGGGAATAGATTTGGTTATCTAAATTTTATAATTTTAAGTGTTAAATCTTTGAAGTGCTACGTATCCTCCATTTTATACAATTGACCCACGAATTTTTGCACTAGGATCGTATAAACTAGTAGGACACTATGGTATAAATAGTTGTTTTTTTAGTGAAGTATAATTTAATGATAAAATAATACTGACTGCATAAAATTGTGTTATTTTAAGTAATAACATAGTTAAAATAAGTATACTTCATTTCCGTTGTCTATTTGGCCAAATTAAAACACCATTGTAACGAACGGGATTTTCGACCTCGAAAATTGACACTAATACGTCATCTGTATAGCATGCCGAGCAATCAAATGCTAGAAAAATCGATCGTTAGGAAAAAGGAAAATAAAGAAAGAAGAGAGAAGAATAGGAGAGAAGAAGAAGAAAAACAAGAAGAGGAGAAGAAGAAACAAAAATATCACAGAATCTCCTAATCGCAGCGGAACAACATATAATATAATATCAATGAACTTTACAAAACAGAAATTGTAATATAATTTACAAACATCCATTAGAGTACAACAATCAATCACTAATCATCAGCCTGGACAGTTATAATAATCCATCCTTACAGATGCTGACAATTTACACAACAATGCAGCGGAAAAATAAACATACACGTGAATACGACCAGAAGACCTCCAGCTCGTCTGCTGAAGCTCCAAAGCATCCAAATCTAAATCTGTAAATATGCTCGGTCTGACACAAGCATTAAAATGAAGAATGCCCGGATCAGCCTAGTAAACAGCGTGAGAAAACACATTTCAACTGAATTTTAAAGTTATAAAAACTTTTCTTTATCAAAACAAAGGTATCTCATAAGACCACGCCGTACATAAACACGGACGGGTTTTTACCTTACGGTAACCAAAACATTTTATATCACATCTTGTTATATTATAATAGTGTCTAGTATACAAATAATATTAATCATAGCCGAAATTGTTACATTGAGTAAATTCCAGCAAACTAGCCATAAGGTGGGTACTACAAACAAAATGGCAGGCACGTAGTGGATAATGGATTTCCATGCAATGACCAGATGAAGGGACTACCTTCCGGCAGTATATCTCTAAAGGAATGCACCGAGGCTCAACTGATGGTCCTCTACCAACATAAGGTTTGCTTACCTATTACTAGATAGTACCGAATATGTCATCACCTCGATCGTTACCGACCTATCCGAGGGCCCTTATCATATACATATACAATAATATAAAACCCGAACGTCATAGCGGAAATAAATATATCTAGAAGGGATGATCATATCCTAATGGTTGCGAACCACATAGCCTTGCTGCATCTACCCTGTTTTGGTCATTTCCGAGTGAGAGGCTTGAGGTCACAATTACCTTTCACATTGCACATCATCTTTCCTCTTTGAATGCCACATTGCCATTCCCTCATCACACAACTGATTTTTATAAATGTATAACTCCTGCTCATACGTCTTAGGAAAGGGTGTCTAGCTAAGAGAAGTTGTCTTCTCCGCCACCAAATAGATAGTATGTTTATAGAGATCAATCAATTTAATTAGAAATGCAACGTCATACATTCGTCCATATAAGTTGTCCAGGAAAAGGACAAACCGAAGACACTTCTCCTACCACATCATTTTTTATGAATTACCTCTTGGATCAGTAGTGATTAGTCCTTGCATTGGATATTTCGTAATGAAGAGACCACTGCTACTATATGTATATTGGGAGTTTATCCCCAAATGATCAACAAGCAGTCCTTCATTATGAAAAATCCCTAAATATCAATGCCTTCCAAACCCCTATGCATTCGAACGCACATATGTTGGTCCAAAGTGGTTTTTGGATAAATCTGATCCCGGTCTCTCCGGATCAACAATGATGAAGAGGCCAAATTTGATAGTGGGTTATTTAACTATTAAAGCAAACAATAATATTTAGCACCATAAGCAATCACTAGGCCCATTTAATTAATCTTTTATTAATTAAATCAATTTTCAAACATTTACTTCAAATTACCTTTAAAAAGATGTATCCTCAAAACCATTTCAAATTTGATAATGGTAAACATTTCCATATACTTATATCAATGATATAAGTATATTCAATAACACTATCATTTGGAGACACACCAAATAGATTTCTATAATTGTATAACTTCAGAGTTTGCATGCCTCCGACGAGTGTCAAGTGGAGGAAGCGATGCTCTTACACCACCAAACCTTTAGTACGATCATAAGAATCGATTCGTATATTTTACAATGGAAGGTCAAAACATAATTTATTGGATAAAAACGAATGTTGCATAAAACATCGTTACGATAACCCAAAAACATTAGTAGAAGGTGAATTGTTCATTTTTACAAAATTAATTGACATTAATTATTCATTTTCCAAAAAAATGCATCATTTGGCTAGAATTGATTATTAGAAGTCAAAAGTGGTGGAAACTTTCAATCAGGAATGGATCGGGTTCGTCTTGACATAAGGATACGATGGTGACATTTGGAGTTTCAATTATGAACTTTAGCATGAGAAATTTTAGTTTTAGATTTAGGAACGCACAAGAGGTGGCCGTAGATGCACCGTTCAGCGAAGCTTGGGTGCATAGGTTCACGTAGAGGTGATCACTTGATGGTTGGTGGTATATGGTGAGAGAATTTCATGGTTAAAATTTATATGGTGTGGAGGATCAAGGGTTAGTGACCTAGGTGATAGAGTTAGGGGTACACCCCAGGGAAATTATGTAATTGTTACAAATATCTAAATCAATAACCAATTTTGTTTGAAATAAAAGGTGTTTTATTTGTATTTTATTCTTGACATGATATATTATACTAATTTGTGTAATTAAAAGTATATTTAATAGAAAATCAATAAATGGTATGTTTTGTGATAGTAATTACAATTTGTTATAGTCATTGGCAATTTATCACAATGAAATTAAATATACCGTTCTAGATATTCCTAGTCAAGATATATCGAGATTGGATATTGATACATCCGTTAAGTCTAGAGTATGTGATGCTATCTAAATGTTGGGTAGTGTATTACTCATGACTGTTGGGGCCACCAAGGGGTTACGTACTAATAAGTATTAGATAGCTATGGAATGACTTACTCAATAGTTTTCTATTTGGTTAATATAACTAAAGTTAAACGAAAAATATCGATATGAAAAACTTACACAGTTCTCTTGACTTGAGAATACTTTTAATCTTTTTAACTCCCCACGAAAATCAACCGAAAAATTAATAAATGAATTAAATATAAATATAACAAGGACAAAAATACTATTTTTACAAACATTCGAATCTGACTATGAAACTTACACCATTGCGTTCGTAGAGATTTTCTGAACAATTTTCATATGTAATGTTTTAAAATCGGAGCTAGTATGAAAAAATTATTAACGTTTGAAAATTCAAAATCAATAATAATAATTAAATAATTTAATTAAGAAAGAAAATTTTTAATTAGGAAAGCTCTGTCGGTCGACGCCATTGGTTGGATCGGTCAACTCCTAGCGGTTGACCGCTTCAAACCAAGTGCTCGACTGATCATCGATTCCATATTAGGGTTTGTTGATAATATTTGACTGAACGGTTTTAACAACCCGAACCCTAGTGGGTTTGGATTTTTCGCAAAAATGCTAAAACCCAAATCCATTGAAGCCCGAGTTGGGTGTCTAGTATCCTGCAAATAGGCAAAGATAAATATGTCAGAACTCAAATAAATATCTCAAGGTGGAACTGAGTAAAATATAGTACTATGTAAATACTCACCAAGGTAATAACACTTTCTAAACAAGTGTCTCAAAGCTGGAAAATCTCTGCAATCTATCTAACTTGTGGGATGATATGAGGAGGGGGTTAGAACTAAAGTTCTGGTGAATGGATAAATTATATACTCCTAAGCATAGTTCTACATATACCGTTCTATCTCCATTTTCTGTTATATTAGGTTTATAATACTCTCGCCTCGGTGCGTGAATTATACCCATCTACTCCCTAGTAGATTAAGACCTAATAACCAATATATATGTAGCTACAAGCCTAAAGACCGCATCGGTCCTGGGTGCTACCCATAGTACCTTCCGTATCCTCCTCGAAAAGGACTCCATCGTCTCGCTACTATAGCATACTGTAACTACATCTGTAAAGGGCAGCTTCGTGAGGCCTACAATACAGATGTTCCGTCGTCTACTATAAAACCATGAAACTGCATCCGCACTAGCTTATACTAGTGCTCGGACATCCACAATGTACCACCCAGTGCATACTTTGAGGACTACGCGTAATCGTTCTGTCTACTCCCTGAATTCTGCCAACATGGTCTACCTTGCACGGAACTCGGTCGGGGATTTTCTATATTTGTAAAGGTCCGCTTCATTAGGCCTACAACATAGATATTCTACTTGGTCTGTCTCTTTTCTCATCGTGGCTATGGCCCCATACATACCCCTTCAACTAATCAAAAGACCTTTCAAGAGCTAAGTGGTTATGCCCTACTGCAAACAATCTAAACATCCAATTAGTTGTGCCCCTCATCCAATGTCTCGATAGTGAAAGAATCATTAGCCTGTTGGTTTAACTCTAATCTTTCCCAAACTCGCTCTGACTGATGATGGCTGATTTTCGCATGCGACAATCCTTATTGGTCCTTCCCACTATAACCTACTTGCAAACTAGAGTACGGTGTCATACGAATATCTTACTCCATCATCAACCTTTTGACTGCCTACAAAGGTCCGCTTCGTTAGGCCTACAATGCAAAAACAGTCAAGGCATACTCTCTTAATGGAACACCTACAGACCTGCCTCCGGGGGTGCAGTTTCGTTAGGCCTACCTCAGAGGGCCATCCTAGAGTATCCTCATGTCCCGTTGAAGTCTCGTACTTCCTTCTAGCCCAAAATAACTAAGTTGGACGTGCTCTTTCTATACTAAAAATCTGCGATGAACTGCTTCGTTAGGCTCTTTATCTAGATTCTCTTTGGGCTACTCCAAACGCACCTTACCATTTTATTAGATCCTATGTCTAATTTTTTATTATGTGCTTAGTTTACTTTTCTTATTTTGTTGGCTACTTATTTACCCTAGTCAGCATGCCTAGCTCCACCCACGTGTGAGACCATCAGTCCTAGAACTAAAAGGGAATGCTGCCGGTATGGGCCACTGCTATTATTTTTGCTTATTAACTTAATCCAAGATCTAAGTATGATAAAATAAGTCTCTTCTATTTCTTTCCTTTTAATTATAATCTACGTGTTACAATTATACTTGCAATTGTCACTTTTATATTCTTTTCATTCTTTTATAACCTACATGTTATAAATGTAATTGCAAGTGTCTCTTTTCTATTCTAGTCTGTCTTCTTTTATTATGATACTAAATTTTCTTTAGTTCCCTTATATTATATAACAGTCTTAACTTGGGACTACGTCCAACTGTTATAAGTTACTAATCATAATAACTGCTTTACTTTTTACTCTACTATATGCGCAATGAATGTAGATCTAGTCACATTTTCTATTTATTGTTTCTAGTCTTGTCAAATAATTAACTTGATTATTTCTTCTTCTTTAATTTCTTTAACGCTTCGCGTTATTCTCTTTTCTTCTGGAAAGTAGTACTATTATATTTGGTTGGTTACAAAAATTGTACTATAATCTATTTTCATATTTCAATACAAAATAATGCCATAAACAATAACCCGTAACTGCAAGATATTTCTTTTGTTATTTCTTTAATTATTTGTTTGTACCAAAAATGGGCACAACACTCTTCGGAAGTTTTTGAAGAGATAAAAATGAAGAAATCAAATGGAAAAGGAGGATTATCTAACAAAAACTCCAAAAACAGATATGTAAATAATGAAAACGCACAGAAACACAGGAATTTAGAGTGGTTCGGCATATTGCCTACGTCCACTATGAAATTGATGACTTTATTGATGTTTCTTTGATGATTACAATTGATTGCAGCGGATTACAGCGAATAAAAGCTATGAAATTCGAGTACAACGGCAGTAATGGAGTATGGAATTGAATCCGGCAGAGTCTGGGCATTGGAGCATCCAAAGATCCTTTTTCTGTAGGCCCTGGGGGTATATTTATAGGTGTAGGAGGCTGATATTTCACTCAGATCTCGGGAGACTTCTTCTGGCATGTGAGTGGGCCCACGCGACCGATCCCATGAAGTTTCGACTCGATCCGTGATCGATACGAACGTAATTCGTATCGATCAGGATTTCATCCAATGGGGTCGAAATTTGGTGTGGACATTCTTCATCTTGTACGTAAGAAACTGTGAAAATTTCATAGCATTTGGACTTGTAGATTGTGAGGTACGATCGATACGAAATGGTATTCTTCGGCAGGCCGTTTCGTTCGAATCAATCAATTCGAATCAATCGCTTCCGACGGCGGCACGCGCTAGCAGGTTGATGTGGCGCGCGTCCTTCGTATTGATCCACATTTTTCGCCGAGTTGATTGAGTCATTCCGGAGTTTTCTCCGTGTTCATATCGAAGATCATTGCGTCGACCCAGGTTGCGTCGACTCGATGGATACGAACAAACCATTGCTAATGGGTTCGAACAGAGGCTCATGATGGATACGAAGTAATCATCATCCGATGGATACGAACTAAGGTCATCTGATGGATTCGAATGACGACGAGTCAATCGATGCGAATAGCGGTTGCATGATGGATACGAACTAGCGGAACCTGATGGATTCGAACAAGCGCTCGACGATGGTTACGAACCAGATGGGTTCGAACAACTGTTCGCCGATGGATATGAACTGGATGGATTCGAATAAAGGCTCTAAGGTGGAGGCAAAGTCGCTGCCACTCTGATCGATATGAAGATAATGGATACGAACAAGGGTTTAGTTATGGATACGAAATATGGGTTATTTCCTTCAACTCGCATCGATCATAACTCGAGCATATGAACTCGGATTGACTTAAAATTTAGAACGTTGGCTTCCATGACTTCGCTCGACGTGTCTTATTAATTATAGCCTGATCTGGACTAGGACAAAATTCATCGTATCTATGGCGAACCCGTATGCACTCGATATCCAGGATGAGCGATCCTTGGATTTTTAGTCAGTTCCTTGATATCACGGCCTTGCCAAAAGGCGGGATAACATTTGCCCCCCAAAGTACGTCTTATGGAAACATGATGTGCTTTGAAAAACTACAACCCTCACTCAGAATAGTCATCGTCGTTTCATTGAAAGTGTTGATCTCTGACTGATTTCCTTGGTAATGTGAACTAATGATTGCCAACTGTTGTACTCTGTATTGCTGCAACTAATTACTGTATGACAGTGAGTAGCTATTTGTCATTGTAATCATTATCAGATGTATACCCAACTCGTTGCACGTTCACGAGTCGATGTCAGTTCTTTCGTAACGAATTTCGTATCGATCCTCTCCTGAACCGATTTGAAATTCGAAGTGCAACAATGCTCGTGACTTTTTTGTTCCTTTGTATCGATCCTCTCCTGAATCAATGTAGACGGCTGAAAGTTGATTTTCGTATCGATGCGACTCAAGACGGATACGAATAGGGTAGTTGATCTTGTAGGGTTTATTCGTATCGATCGATATGTGCCATCAGGGGTTGCGTCATGATGGATACGAATAGTACAGTTCATATCGATGCACCTGCATGGAGTCGAAAACAGCGGACATGTGCAAGTGCTTCGTATCGATGGAACCTGATGCTTTAGAAAAACCTTCGTTGCGAATTTCGCATCGATAAAACTCGAATCTATGGATACGAACAGCTCATTCGTATCGATCTAGGGAAAACCTGAGTTTACCGGTCAAGGTAACGAGGAGGCAAATCGTTTCTTTTCCTTGGTTTTCTCTTCCATATAAATAGTGTTAAGACTTAGAAAATTCCTTTTACTTGTTCACTTTTCCCTTCGCCTTCGTATCGATAGAAAGACCAAGAAAGAAAACTGTTCTCGCCTTCGAATCGAATCAAAACCTTCAATCCCTTAAACCAGTTATCGAAATCAGGTAATTAATTGACGAACTCGCCTTAAGAACGATGAGACTCGAGTCCAATTGCTCATCCATTCTCATACATGGCCAAATCCTGGCGATGTCGACGACGGAGTTGGTTCGGAGCATGGTCGAGGGATGGAGGAGGAAAAATAATGGTGTTTACGTCATTTGGAGAAGATGATGCCCGGAGGGTCACAAAAAATTTGGTAGATGGTAGTTTGATCTTCGTATCGATTGATTCGGTAGAAGAAAGCACTTCATTTCATATCGACCTTACTCTCGTACCGATCGAGAATATCACACGGCCGTCTGGCCTCTCGTACCGATCGTGGAATGGCCACTCAATATCAGTTGCCTTGGATCGCTACCGATCGATGTGAAGATGGCACACCTTTGATTGATACGTGGATGGTTAGCTCGATCGATGCGAGTGGATGTGAATTGATCGACATGAAATGAAGGATAAAGTGATCGATACGAAACGGAGGTCAAGTTGATCGATACGAAATGATCACCCTAGATCGATTCGAAGTCTTCAGCTTTAACCGATTCGAACTCGCATACAGATGGATACAAACTATCGTTACGAACCAGACTTTTGTGACCGATACGAATTAAACCTTAAAGAACTTGTAATCTCTTGCACACTTGAAAAACTGACTCTGACGAGCTTCAAACTTGCATAATCAGACTTGACCTTAGAATGGCATATCTGACTGTCTTGCGAAGCTCGTCAATGGAACTATAACTTGACTGGATTCTAATAAACTTTTAATGAACTTTAACCTGGATCGGTATCCGAAGTCTGGGTGGTACGGTTGTGACGGTCAGCGATGATGGTCACTCCAATTGAATTTCGAAGTCTCGTCGTTCGGACATCTTCTCTAATTTTGCTGATTTTTTTTTCATGTAATAGGCTGCACTACACAACACATTAACACACTTCACACTGGGGGGTGCACGTGCTTATTATCGTTTAATGATGGTTTCTCATAAGCTAGTTAGTAATGGAATCTTCAAGCTCACAGAAACAGGAAGCTCAGAGTTCAATTCCTCTAATATTCGAGATACCGGCCATCGAGGCCGAAGTCATAGATCCAGCTCCGGATGAGTTTCCAAGCGCCCGGATCCTTTGCCATCCACAAGACTCTGTGCCATCCGGCATTTCCGAAGATATGCTGGGATGGATATGCTTAAGACATGGCTTGTCGCTCGACGACGAATTATTGCCAAGGCCCTGTGCAGTTAAAGCGCTTGGCAGATTCAAAGCGGTGGAGGTGCAAAAAGTCATAGCGGGGATACAGCAAGGATATAGTGGGATATAGCGGATGGCTCTAAAATAGCATATAAAACTTGTACTTAATGTTTTTACAAATATATAAATGGTAATTAAATAAAAAATTATCATTAAAATTGAATTATAATTAGTACATAAATAATTTTAAATAAAAACATGTGCGAATATACTTTAAATAAACGTAAAACTGTTATATAACATAATTAAATTTAGTAGAATATTAGAGTATGTTCATTTCTAAAAATATATTAAAAATTAAATCAAATAAATTAGTTTCATAATTTTTGTAATGTATAAATGCAATTTTTCATTTCATTTTATTAAAGAAGATATAGCGGAAATAGTGGAATATAGCGGGAATAACAGGATATAGCGGAAATAGCGGGGCTTAAAGCGGAAAGGCTATATTTTGGGGCTATATGGAAAAATCGTAGCGGTAGAAATCCGCTATGAGATATAGCGGGGTTATAGCGGGGTAATAGCGGGGCATTAACTACACAGCCAGGGCCAGATGATAGACCGCATGCTCCCCTGGAGGGGTTTACTACTTTCAATCGTCATGCTTGCGCAGCAGGGACATTTCCTCCATTTAATCAGTATATAAGGGAAATGCTGTCATTCCTTGGAATCGCTCCATCCCAGCTACACCCCAACGGATATGCCTTGCTGAAGAGCACTTTAATTGTTTTTATGGAAATTCTCTTTCGACCACCAAAGCCGATCGAGATTAGATACCTTTTTAACTTCAAAAGTAGGGGAGATAGTCCATCTTTCACTTTCCTGGAGTCAGTCAGGAACTGCCAAGTAGTAACCGGATCCTGGGGAAGGCTGAGTTACTTTAAAATAGAATGGTTCTACGTTCGATGCCCCCCTGGATTCGCTAGGCGATGGTTGGATAGACGTAAGCGTTGCAGTCTTTCTCAAGAATTATCGAGATAATAATAATCGTTCTCAAAACTAACATACTTCTTTTCTTTTGCAGCCGAAATCTCATGACCTGAAGGTGGGTATTTCAAAGAGTTAGTTTGGATCCTTCAAGCAGTTCCGGGTAAGGAGAGGAACACTGACTTGGTTCTAACCGACAGAAACTTGAGAATTGTCGGGCTGATTGAACGGAAGCAAAGCATAAGGCTGGAAGGAACACTTAAGGCGGTCTCAAAGAAATGGGTGAAACGCAAAGCGCCCGGCGTCGTGATATCCAAAGGGGTCAATCCGAAAAGAACACCCACCGATGATGAACTTATAGCTGGGCCTTCTGGTAGTTTTCATGACTCAGAAGGAAGGAGAAAAGGCAAGGCAGTTGCTCATAAGCGTTCTAAATCCATAAGATTGAAATCCGTGGTTGTGTCTTTGCCTGTTCCTAGAATTAGAATTTCAGAGGCTCCTCCCCTGCAAGTAGAGAATCCTTTCGAAGGGCTTGCTGATATTCTGATTCCGGATTATGTGTCGTTTCAACACGACACCGGGATGGAGGAGCTTGACAGTGCTCTTGATCTGAGTGAGTCGCTTGCTATGAGTGCGGCCGACATTCCTGTTGGTCGGGGGGTTGCACATACATACACTTCACTGCACTACATGATTCATAATCGTAAATCGTCCAATCCAAGAGATCCCTAACTTTTCTTTCATTTCTCATCCACAGGTACGATGTCTGGGAGAGGATCGATGTTAGGGAGCCTTCGCTCGGCTCGAAAGTCTTCTTCTTATTATGATTCCTACAGGAGAGATTTGGATAGAGACCGCGATCGTGGGTACTCCAATTAGGACAGATACGAACATGATAGGGATAGAGACTATAGACACCGATCTAGGTCCTGTTTGCCACCTCCTAGAATTCCCTCACCACCTCATGTTCATGTTTCACACCCACCAAAGCCTCCGCGACACCGATCGTCTTCTCATACTTCGAGGCCCGAAACTCATCACCAGCGAGTTGAAACCATGGCCCTTATAATTGCAGAGCAGGCCATAACTGAGCCTACGGGGGAAGGGGCTATTAAAATTGCTCAGTTGAGGAAGGAGTTCCCGAACATATGCTTCGACGGCTATGTCTTTCCACCTCATTTAAAGAGAATTCCATCGGGGGCGGAGAACACAATGCATGATTACATTCATGACATCTATGCCCAGTATAGAGAGTAGGCGAAGGCTGCAAAAAAAGCTTCCAATGTGGCCTTTGAGCAAGCCAAATCGATTGAGAAGATGGAGTCCGATCTTGCTCAAAGGGACCAAATCATCCAGGTGCTCAATACCGAGGCCGAGTCTTCTCGGAAATCTGAAATTAAGGCCACCAAAAAGCTGATGAAGCGAATGTGGCTATGTAGAGGTTGAGGCAGACACACGTTGCCTTGGTGGAGGAGATAGGCCACTGAAATACCACAGTCACCGCCGAACGGGATGCGGCGGTCAAGGAACTCAACGAGCTTAAGGCCAAACTCTCTGACATGGCCAAGGAAAGGGATGATGCGAATAACGCAGCCCAGGAGGCATGCGAACAAGCTGTCTTGCTCCGGGGTGAACGGGATGCGGCCGTGGCTAAGGTCCGCGAGGTGGAGAATAAAGTTGAGGAGGAGGTGAAATCGGCCGAGTCCAGGCTAGAAGCCAACATCGAAGATCTTCTCATTGTTTATAACGCCAACGTGTTGAGGCATAGAGGTCTAGCCTGGCTCGATGATTACCTGGCACATCTATATAACGCCTGGGGCTGATTGGTTGAGGAGGAGAAGGCGGTGCATCCGGTGAGTCTGTTGATGAGTTTGAGCTCGAGAATCGTCTGCTGAATGAAGATAAAAGGAAGATTCTTCACGAGTCAATGATTTCTTATAAGAAGGAGAGATTCGGCACCCAGCACTTGGAAGTAGGAGAAGGTTCAGGGGTTGACCATCATGATGCAAGTCTCGAAGTTCCAGTGTCAACTCAACCTGAGCCCTTATCTGCGGTGGATCCCCAAGCTGTTCCCGCCTACAATCCAGATCAGCCGCGGATATCTCTGGCTATAGAGAAAGTTGTTGAAGCCGCTCAGCCATCTACGAGCCAAACTGAGGAAGGTACTCTGAACATTCTTCATACTTGTTCGAGATTGATAGTTGTAACAACCCGCATATTTTACAATTATCTATTTAAATGTTTTATTTAAATATGGTATCGTTAGTCGGATTTTAGTCCGAAAAGTTACTTTTTGCAAATAGTCGAATTGGGACTCGGGACCCCTTCCATTGAGTTCAAAATGCCGTTTGCAACCTTTTTGAGTATAAACATTGATATGTTTGGAGCTAGCTAAAAATTTGACCTTTTTCACTTTGGGTTTGGGTTCAGCCCACTAGCCAACTTAATACCCAAAACTGAACCACCTCTCTTCATTCATCCCCTCTTCCTTATCTTTTCAGTTCTAAAGAGAATAATGGGGGAAGAGAAAGAGAATAAAAAAATCCTAAGCCCTAGTTTCCACTTGCAAATCAAGTTTTAGCTCCAAATTCAAAGAGAAGCATTGGTAAGCATCATCTCCTTCTTCTCCAACTCATTCTCTCTTTGATTTCAGAAAATTCCTAAATCTAATTTGGGAAGTGTTTCTCTTTTAAGCTTAGATTCAAGCTTCTTGTGTTGAGACTGAAGTGTGGTTGATCTTCCCTTGTCTTCAAGCTTCTCATTCATTGTTTTTGGGTTCAAAGGTGAGATTTTTATCTCACATCTATGTTTATAATTACCTTTAGTTGTTAGGTATGAATTCCTAACACTTCTTCATGTGCATTTGCTCTTGATTTGGATTGGTTTTGTGAATATTTCAATTTTTGGTTTTTGAAGTCAAATTTGTGTGTAAATCCTTTTATGGATGTTTGATCATGGTTTGGTAATGCATCGAAGAGCTTATAGGGCCGGGTCGTCGATTGGCATAAACCCCTAGCGCCCATTGCTCGTCCGGTTGCATTTGTGAAGAGATTGCCTCTTCATTTTTAGGCTGAAAATACTAGAAATCCCAGTTCAGTCGACTGATTCAGAACGTTCAGTCGACTGAGCTGAAGCCAGGAAATTTCCTAGGCCAGTATCAGTCGACTGAAATCTCTGTTCAGTTGATTGAACCTGGAACCCGAAAGTTTCCCAGGCATGATTCATTCGACTGAAATCTCTGAGTCAGTCGACTGAACCTAGAACCTGAAATTTCCTAAGCATGATTCAGTCGACTGAAATCTCTGAGTCAGTCGACTGAACCTGGAAACAGAAAGTTTCCAAGACCCGAGTCAGTCGACTGAAATCTCAGAGTCAGTCGACTGAATTTGCTGTTTCAGCCCACTTTGCCTTTTGGGATTGAATTTACAATTTGAATCGATTCGTGATGATCCTATTTGTTGTTATCATTTATTATGACTTTGATGACTCCTTTTTCGGGATCTTTGAATATCCATTTCGATGGATTCTTTATCGGTTTAATTGGATTTGATTCACGTCTTCGAATGTGAATTTTAATGATTGATTGTTTCTAGAATCATTTTTGTGGTTTGTCACTTTAAAATACAAAGGTTTCTATACTAGTAGTAAATATTCAAACGCTTTATCAAAGATGATTTAAACTCTATTTCCAATATCAAACTCATTTATAAAACCGCTTTCCAATCTACTAGTATATACAAACCTTTACCTTACTTGTATGAGAAATCTAATTAAACGGCTTAGAAAAACAAGTGGTATGAAACGCTTGCGTTCACTTCGTCGGTTAATTCTTGGACTTATTCGATTGAATCTATTGTGACAATTTTCTAGTGGAGATTTACAATTTGTTCATAAATATTTAAGTTAAGCGAGTGGTTATGGGACATGAAGCTAAACTCATATATTTACTAGCTTAGTGTGATTGACACTTCTTAATGATCAATGATGATCGTTTTTGTGATATAGACTAGCATTGTGCTATGTCTCTTTGTCTGCGAGGGAGACTAAATCCCTTTTTGTGGAGTTTCAACTCAAATTGGTGGGGTAGCGACCCATGGTCTTCAGGCCGTTTTGTGGAGCCTCGGCTCAAAATTAATGGTTAGCAACCATGGAATAGCGTTCCATTTTGTGATACACGTATTGAGAGTTTTCATGCTCTCGTTTTGTGATAGGCCTCCCCCCTCTTTTTATTGTGATTTCTGGATTTCTTGTTGATGATTTCTAGAACTTGTGTTTCACCAATTTTCATGATTTACATTGATAAGCTCTATCAATATTTGTGTATTGGTGAATTTGTGTGTCGTTAACTTTTGCTATTGGCATTGATATTAGAGTCAATATTTTTGTGTTTGGTGAATAAACTAAAGAATATGGCGTTCTTTTCTGTGTTTTGAGATTATTGAGGTATTGTATGATTTTGGTGTTTTACATGCATACTAGTTATAGTAAGGCATTACTGTTATCATACGTCTTTTGTCATATCTCATATTCTATCTCATTTTCATCTGATATTTATAGTTAGACTGATCCGTTTATTATTTTCTTATTAAATAATACTCGGGTCAGACTGAGATGCTACAGGTGCTTCTACTTGACCTCTCATCTGGGAGTATTATCTGACTTTTAGCTAACTACATTAGATTTGTAGTTTTGTTGTTATACATTAGAGATAGAGACTCCATGATGTATACTTATTCTTTTGTCTAGCACTTGTATCTATTCTTTTGTGATATTGTAGATCTATTTGACCACTACTCTGATGTACACTTTTATGTGTTATATTCATATCTGTTTCCGCCTTTGAGATATGAACTTTTGTGACTGATTTGTGTTATATTTATTTATATATTTGTTTCCGAAGATATTATAGCCACCATGTAGTAGCTTTTAGTATGTATCGGTATGTCGGATTTCCTCTTGAGATGAAAAAACATGTTATTCTATCTGACATATCGGTGCTCGCACAAAGCAATTATACGGATGGTCGCTCCTCAACAGCCTTATTCTCTGCGCTAGTTGACGGCATTACTTCGTAGTGTTCTTGGCTAGCGTGGGTATAGAGGTGGGGCGTCACAGCTTGGTATCAGAGCCAAACTTCGGAACAATGTAGAATAATCTAGCAAGGATCATTGTCCTAAGCCTTTCTTAGGAATCGTGCCTTAGGATTTTATTCGAGTCAATTGGACCCGTTTTATCCTATTTTCTTTTTTGATTCCTTGTTTTATCAATCAAGTTTGATTGATATTTGTTTTGAGAATAACCTTATCTTTTTCTTTCTCAAAGAAGGGAAATGGTTAGACCAGACTGACCCAGCGCCGGTCAATCCAGTGCTACTCCCCAGGATGGAGTTTTTATGTCTGCCTAGCAGCTTCTTGATCTTGTTAAGAATGCTCAAGCAGCCGGTTCTATTCCGGAGACTACTCACCGTAAGTCTAGATTTGCACGCTTGTGCAACGATTATACCAACTTGGGTGGAAAGCCATTCAAAGGTTCTGAAACTATTATTGAAGTCCAGGCTTGGCTAAGAACATGCGACCGCATCTTTTCTCGCATGAATCTTATTGATCTTCACCGAGTTCAGGTGGCCTCTAGTATGCTCCAAGAAAGAGCATTAGACTGGTACGAGCTTCTGATTTGTGAAATTAATGAAACGGATCTTACTTGGGAGCAATTCTGGGAACGATTCGAATTAAAGTTTGTGCCAGAAGCTGAGAAGGTGACTTTGGCCCGTCGTTTCATAGACCTTGTTCAAGGTGAATCCTCCAGGCAGATTATGTTGCATCCTTCGAGTCACTTTCTAAATATAGTGTCGAATACATAAACACCCCATTGAAGAAGAACCAAAGGTTTGTCTATGATTTGAACAAAAATCTCAAGAAGCCATTACTTCTAAAATTAGAAGTTCCTTTTGATCAACTCATTGATATCGATCTTCGACTTGAAGAGGCCGATATGGAGAGTGATGTTGAAGTTAGGAGTGCAAAACCGAGCTCCAACAACAACAAGAAGAGGCCTAATAAATTCAAAGGTCCTTATCCCAACAAAAAGGGGAAGCAAGCAGCTTCGGAAGCAAAGACTTCTACCTCTAGTCGTGGGCAATGCTATAACTGTAGTTCTAAGGACCATTATGCAAATAAGTGTTCAAAGCCCCATGCTTGTCGCTATTGCAAAAGCCCGGATCATTATTTATTTTCATGCCCCAAACTCCAAAACAAGAAAGAGGGAAAGCTTAATGTGGCGAAAGCTCCTTGCAACACTTCTCGTGGTCAAGGTATTTCTCATTCTATCCTTGATGGCATTGTTGTGTTTTGTGATCATCCTATACGAGTTCTTTTTGATACGGGTGCGTCCCATTCTTTTATATCAAAGGAACTTGTTGATACTTTTTCTTTAAGTGTGGTTGCTTTAATGACTTCCTTAAGAATCGCGAATCCGGTTGGTGGATCCGCAACACTCAGTTTACTTTGTAAAGATGTCGAGATTGTTTTATGTGATTTTCCTTTCCTAGCCGATTTGCATGTCATGCGTTACTTAGGCTTTGGGATGATTTTGGGAATGGATTGGCTTAACCGTTATGAAGCTCATATCCTATGTCCTTAGCGGACTATTTATCTTCAACATCCTCAATCTGTTAAGCAGGTTTCTGTTGTTCTTAAAGATTCGGATTCTAGTTTGGCAGCATCCTTATATTCTCTAAACCCTCGTGATGACGATAATGATGATGAGGAAGATGTCATTTCTCTTATTCATGTTGTTCGTGAATTTTCCGACATATTCGAGCCCGTTCTAGGATTGCCACCTAAGCGAGCAATTGAGTTCAGAATTAATCTTATCCCTAGAGCTCAACCTATCACTCGTCCTCCTTACCGCATGTCCAATAAGGAAAATGAGGAGATGCGCAAACAATTATCTGAATTGGAGACGAAGCAATTTATTCGCTCTAGTTCCTCACCTTGGGGAGCTTCGACTATTTTTGTGAAAAAATCCGATGGTACACTTAGGCTCTGCGTTGACTACCGCAAGCTTAATGATCTCACTATCAAGAATAAATATCCATTGCCTCAGATTGATGATATATTTGATCAACTTAGTGGTTCTAGAGTCTTTTCACAATTGGACTTAGCAACTGGTTTTCATCAGCTTCGTATTGCAGAGGATAGTATTCCTTTTACATCATTCCGTACTCGTTATGGATCATATGAATGGCTTGTTATGCCATTTGGTTTGACGAATGCTCCAGCTTATTTTGTTGACCTTATGAATCGAGTTTTCAAAGATTTCCTCGATCGATTTGTTCTCATCTTTATTGATGATATTCTTGTGTATTCAAAAACCGAGGAAGAACATGAAGAGCATCTTCGGATTGTGTTGGAAACTCTTAGGAGTAATCAATTGAAAGCAAAATTTTCTAAATGCCACTTTTGGCAATCTCGTGTGAAATTTTTAGGACATATTATTTTTGAATTCGGAATTTCCGTGGATCCTTCAAAGATTGAAGCGATTCAAAATTGGAAGAGACCGGAGAGTGTGACGGAAATTCGTAGCTTCCTTGGATTGGCGGGCTATTATCGTCGGTTCATAAAAGACTTTTCTAAGATTTCCGTACCTCTTACTAATTTGACAAAGAAGGGAGTTAAATACATTTGGTCAGACAAATGTGAAGCTTCATTTCAAAAATTAAAAGAACTCCTTTCCGATGCTCCTATTCTTGTGGTTCCCGATGGGAACCATGACTTTGTTGTTTATACCGATGCTAGTCGCGTTGGTTTGGGTGCCGTTCTTATGCAAAGAGAATGTGTTATTGCTTATGCTTCAAAGCAATTGAAGCCAGCCGAGACTAGATATGCCACTCATGATTTAGAGCTCGCGGCTATTGTTTTCGCTCTTCGAATTTGGCGCCATTATTTTTTGGGAGAAAAATTTATTCTTTACACCGATCATAAATCTTTAAAGTATTTATTTTCTCAAAAGGAACTTAATTTGCGTCAACAACGCTGGCTCGAGTTCCTTGCATCATATGATCTTGATATTCTTTATACTCTCGGAAAGGGAAATCGTGTTGCCGACGCCCTTAGCTGAAAGCAACAAGTGGTTGTTTCTATGATGATATCTGAATGGAACGATCTCGAGACTTTGTCTACTTGTGAGATTCGAGATCGTATATCCGATTTATGTTCATCTCTTGTTTTATGTAGCCTTGAGGCTCATCCATCTCTTTTGGACTGCATTCTTGAAATTCAAAAACTAGATCCCGAATTGGTTCTTCTTGGCCAAAATTTGAGAGATAAAATTGATATTGAAGGTATGAAAGACTTTGATATTGATTCTCGTGGCGGTATTCAGAAATTTGGTAGACTTGTCGTACCAAATATTAGTGATCTTCGCAAAGACATATTAGAAGATTCCCATCGTTCTAAATTCACCATTCATCCCGGTAGTAGTAAAATGTACGCGGATATGAAGCGACTTTATTATTGGGAGGGAATGAAATTTGATATCGCTAACTTCGTTAAACGCTGCATGACTTGCCAACTCATTAAGGCCGAGCGTCAAAGGCCCGGTGGGTTATTGCAACCTTTAGACATCCCAATGTGGAAGTGGGATCATATTTCCATGGATTTTATTGACGGCCTTCCCCGTTCTCGTTCGGGTCATGATAGCTTGTGGGTGATAGTTGATAGACTTATTAAATCCGCCCATTTTATTCCCGTTCGGTCTAATCGGACCGTTCCTCTTTTGGCCAAACTCTTTATTAAAGAAATTGTTAAATTGCATGGAGTTCCTACTTCTATTATCAGTGATCGTGATCCATTGTTTACTAGTGGATTTTGGAAGAGTCTTCAAAAAGCTTTGGGAACGAAGCTTAATTTTAGCACCGCTTATCATCCTCAGTCCGATGGACAAACCGAGCATGTGAATCAAACTCTTGAAGATCTTCTTCGTGCATGTGTTCTTGATTTTGGTGGAAGTTGGGAAGATCATATTTCTCTTGTTGAATTTTCCTATAATAATAGTTTCCAATCTAGTATTGGTATGGCACCTTTCGAGGCACTATATGGAAGGCCGTGCCGATCTCCATCTTGTTGGCTTGAGGCCGGTGAGAAACTGGTTTTAGGTCCAGATTTTAGCCGTGATTCCATAGAAAAGATTGACCTTATTCGTTAAAAGAAGCTCAAAGTAGGCAAAAATCCTATGCCGATAACCGAAGAAGGAAATTAGAATTTTCTGTGGGAGATTTTGTGTTTATTCGTGTTTCACCTATGAAAGGTGTTGTGCGTTTCAGTCGATCGGTAAAATTAGCACCTTGATATATTGACCCATTTCCCATCACCGAACGTATTGGTTCTGTGGCTTATCACCTCTTATTACCGGCTCATTTTTCTACTATTCATGACGTGTTTCACGTTTCTCAATTACGGAAATGCCTTCGAGATTCTGATTCTATTCTCGAGCCCGGTGTTGTTGAAGAAATTGAAGTTTCGCCTAATTTAACATATGAGCAACATCCTATTCATGTTATTGCTTTGGAGGTTAAACACCTTCGAAATAAAGATGTCCCGCTTGTGAAAGTTCAATGGTCCTCAAATCCTAAGGATTGCTTTTGGGAATCTAGAGAATTCATCGAGCGAACACATTCGGACTTACTCTCTTGAGCTCTTTGAGGTGAACTTCTTATTTCAAATTTTTTCTTTTGTGTTGATATGCTTTTATGGTTGTTACTTTTTGTTCAAATATTTCTTATGATTGCGAGGACGCAATTTCTTTAAGGAGGGGAGTCTGTAACAACCCGCATATTTTACAATTATCTATTTAAATGTTTTATTTAAATATGGTATCGTTAGTCGGATTTTAGTCCGAAAAGTTACTTTTTGCAAACAGTCGAATTGGGACTCGGGACCCCTTCCATTGAGTTCAAAATGCCGTTTGCAACCTTTTTGAGTATAAACATTGATATGTTTGGAGCTAGCTAAAAATTTGACCTTTTTCACTTTGGGTTTGGGTTTGGGTTCAGCCCACTAGCCAACTTAAAACCCAAAACTGAACCACCTCTCTTCATTCATCCCCTCTTCCTTATCTTTTCAATTCTAAAGAGAATAATGGGGGAAGAGAAAGAGAATAAAAAAATCTTAAGCCCTAGTTTCCACTTGCAAATCAAGTTTTAGCTCCAAATTCAAAGAGAAGCATTGGTAAGCATCATCTCCTTCTTCTCCAACTTATTCTCTCTTTGATTTCAGAAAATTCCTAAACCTAATTTGGGAAATGTTTCTCTTTTAGGCTTAGATTCAAGCTTCTTGTGTTGAGACTGAAGTGTGGTTGATCTTCCCTTGTCTTCAAGCTTCTCATTCATTGTTTTTGGGTTCAAAGGTGAGATTTTTATCTCACATCTATGTTTATAATTATCTTTGGTTGTCAGGTATGAATTCCTAACACTTCTTCATGTGCATTTGCTCTTGATTTGGATTGGTTTTGTGAATATTTCAATTTTTGGTTTTTGAAGTCAAATTTGTGTGTAAACCCTTTTATGGATGTTTGATCATGGTTTGGTAATGCATAGAAGAGCTTATAGGGTCGGGTCGTCGATTGGCATAAACCCCTAGCGCCCATTGCTCGTCCGGTTGCATTTGCGAAGAGATCGCCTCTTCATTTTTAGGCTGAAAATACTGGAAATCCCAGTTCAGTCGACTGACTCAGAGCGTTCAGTCGACTGAGCTGAAGCCAGGAAATTTCCTGGGCCAGTATCAGTCGACTGAAATCTCTATTCAGTCGATTGAACCTGGAACCCGAAAGTTCTCAGGCATGATTCAGTCGACTGAAATCTCTGAGTCAGTCGACTGAACCTAGAACCCGAAATTTCCTAAGCATGATTCAGTCGACTGAAATCTCTGAGTCAGTCGACTGAACCTGGAAACAGAAAGTTTCCAAGACCCGAGTCAGTCGACTGAAATCTCTGAGTCAGTCGACTGAATTTGCTATTTCGTCCCACTTTGCCTTTTGGGATTGAATTTACAATTTGAATCGATTCGTGATGATCCTATTTGTTGTTATCATTTATTATGACTTTGATGACTCCTTTTTTGGGATCTTTGAATATCCATTTCGATGGATTCTTTATCGGTTTAATTGGATTTGATTCACGTCTTCGAATGTGAATTTTAATGATTGATTGTTTCTAGAATCATTTTTGTGGTTTGTCACTTTAAAATACAAAGGTTTCTATACTAGTAGTAAATATTCAAACGCTTTATCAAAGATGATTTAAACTCTATTTCCAATATCAAACTCGTTCATAAAACCGCTTTCCAATCTACTAGTATATACAAACCTTTACCTCACTCGTATGAGAAATCTAATTAAACAACTTAGTAAAACAAGTGGTATGAAACGCTTGCGTTCACTTCGTCGGTTAATTCTTGGACTTGTTCGATTGAATCTATTGTGACAATTTTCTAGTGGAGATTTACAATTTGTTCGTAAATATTTAAGTTAAGCGAGTGGTTATGGGACATGAAGCTAAACTCATATATTTACTAGCTTAGTGTGATTGACACTTCTTAATGATCAATGATGATCGTTTTTATTGATTTAGACTAGCATCGTGCTATGTCTCTTTGTCTGCGAGGGAGACTAAATCCCTTTTTGTGGAGTTTCAACTCAAATTGGTGGGGTAGCAACCCATGGTCTTCGGGCCGTTTTGTGGAGCCTCGGCTCAAAATTAATGGTTAGCAACCATGGAATAGCGTTCCGTTTTGTGATACAAGTGTTGAGAGTTTTCATGCTCTCGTTTTGTGATAGGCCTCCCCCCTCTTTTTATTGTGATTTCTAGATTTCTTGTTGATGATTTCTAGAACTTGTGTTTCACCAATTTTCGTGATTTACATTGATAAGCTCTATCAATATTTGTGTATTGGTGAATTTGTGTGTCGTTAACTTTTGTGATTGGCATTGATATTAGAGTCAATATTTTTGTGTTTGGTGAATAAACTAAAGAATATGACGTTCTTTTCTGTGTTTTGAAATTATTGAGGTATTGTATGATTTTGGTGTTTTACATGCATACTAGTTATAGTAAGGCATTACTGTTATCATACGTCTTTTGTCATATCTCATATTCTATCTCATTTTAATCTGATATTTATAGTTAGACTGATTCGTTTATTATTTTCTTATTAAATAATACTCAGGTCAGACCGAGATGCTACAGGTGCTTCTGCTTGACCTCTATCTAGGAGTATTATCTGACTTTTGGCTAACTACATTAGATTTGTAGTTTTGTTGTTATACATTAGAGATAGAGACTCCATGATGTATACTTATTCTTTTGTCTAGCACTTGTATCTATTCTTTTGTGATATTGTGGATCTATTTGACCACTACTCTGATGTACACTTTTATGTGTTATATTCATATCTGTTTCCGCCTTTGAGATATGAACTTCTATGACTGATTTGTGTTATATTTATTTCTATATTTGTTTTCGAAGATATTATAGCCACCATGTAGTAGCTTTGAGTATGTATCAGTATGTCGGATTTCCTCTTGAGATGAAAAAACATGTTATTCTATCTGACATATCGGTGCTCGCACAAAGCAATTATATGGATGGTCGCTCTTCAACAGCCTTATTCTCCGCGCTATTTGATGGCATTACTCCGTAGTGTTCTTGGCTAGCGTGGGTATAAAGGTGGGCCGTCACACTAGCTTTATTTGATTTGTTTACTGATATTCTTCCTTTTTCTTTGTCCAATGATTTATGTTGCACCGATCGTGCTTCCTGCAACCCAAGAATTACATCAAACGCTGGAGGCCATCATCACTGAAGCGACCACCATAACTTCAGCTGCGCCACTTGACGAAATGCAGGGGAGCACGCTTGTTTTTGATGAGCAGATGATGGAGGAACTCTTCCGTCGTCATAGCGATCCTTTTGCCGACTTGCGATTTGTTATAGGTGGAGGCGCCCCTGCTACTGGCTCTTCAATGCCGGCCACTGATGCCCTTAGCAAGGCCAAAACGGTTTATGAAGAAGAAATATTGTCCGAAATTGACGCTGAAATGGAAGCAGCAGCTTGTGGTGGCAGTTTTGGAGTTGGGATGGCGGCACCTGGTCCAGCTCCGCTCAGAATGATATCACCTGGTCGTACAGTTTTCGACACTAGTGTTCCCATTCCACCTTCTACACTTGATCCCGTTCCTCCGACTCCACCTGTGGGAAGCATCCCTCTTCATTCGAGCTCGGAGGAGGATGCCGAGATCATGCCCTCGCCCGGAGACCGACCACCGAAGAGTAAAGGTTCAAAAAGGAAAGTTAGTGGCAGCTCTAGCGGGTTTACACCAAGGAAGAAGTCGAGAGAGAAGAAGAAATAGATAGGCCTCTTCAATTTGTTCTAAGTAGATAGGGATTTATTTTGGTTTTCTTTTTGTAGGCCGTGTATAGATGCGGGTTCGGCCCCTGCTAGTAGGAATTTTTTGGAACAAACTTGTACATGAATTTCTTTCACAAACAGTAGAAATGAAACTTTTCTTTTTGGCTTCTTCTCAATTATTGTGTATTTGCCTAAGTGTTTCAATATCTGAAGTGCACTTGTGAAGTTTCAGCTTCCGAGTCAAGTTTATTTTTGTTTGCCAGGTCCGGAAACTGCGGACACGGTTCACGACCGGGAAGTGAGTTGAATTTTGATGTCGCACCGCTTCAGCCAATGGTCGATGCTTAAGTCCTGCCCCCTAGTCTTGGGGATGAGTTGTTCAACATTAGCTAGCGATTGCATTTCACTTATAACACGTTGAGTCTAGTGCCACTGAACAGATGTTTGGGACAAGTGTAGATTGAGTGGTTCAACCCCACTCGTTTAATTATCGATGATCACATCCGTTCTCCGAAGATTTTCATTTGTTTGCCGGCAGTTGGTTATGCCGTTTTAAGTTTTAATCGCCTGTCCACGCTTCGGGCTTGAAGTTGATGTTTATACTCTGTTTCGTACTTTGGGAATTTGGAGTTGACGTTTATACTCCAATTCGCACTCTGGGAATTAGGAGTTGATATTTATACTCCAATTCACACTCTGGGAATTTGGAGTTGATATTTATACTCCAATTCGCACTCTGGGAATTTGGAGTTGATTGATGTTTATACTTCGTTTCGCACTCTGGGAATCCAGAGTTGACGTTTATACTCCAATTCACACTCTGGGAATTTGGAGTTGACGTTTATACTCCGACTCGCACTCTGGGAGTTCGGAGTCGGTAGGCAGACGGTCAGTCACATCTGCTGCATGTTTTTGGATTTTGCTCGCACTTTGGGAATGAAAGGTGTATCAGGATCGTGGATGGTCGGATCACATCCACCCTGAGTTAACAAGTGAGGTCGTTAGATGGACGGGTCCACCCTCCTCAAACTTGGTTTGGATACGGGTGAAGTCGTCAGGTGAACGGATCCACCCTCTCCGCAAACGTATATGTGAGTTTATACTCCAGTTCGCACTCTGGGAATCTGGAGTTAAGTGAAGGATTGTCGTGTATCAATCCTTTTCTGACTTTGGGGTGATGGTTTGTCCCTGAGCATAGGTTTCACTTAGCGAGTGACCGGTTGCATCACAGTCACTCCCTATTTGAATAAATCCCACCGTATGGTGGAACTTAGCTCTCCGTGCATGGTGGTGATCATATGAAGTATTTCAAGTAAATCACAGCTCTGGCTTGAAGAGATTGCATTTTATTGCTGAAATAAGAAAATATGGCAAAGTCAGTTGCCTTATTACAAATTCTAATTTCGAAATGCAGAAACAAATTGCAAATGGAATTAAACTAAATGAATAAACATAGCCTGTTATGTGTAGTAGCGACGAAGAATCTCGTTGTTCCAGGCTCTCGGTAGAGTAAGACCGTCGACGGTCGATAATTTGAATGTGCCATCTCCGAGCCTTCATTCAATAACATACGGTCCTTCCCATGTTGGCTTCATATGCGAAGGAACCGGATAGATTCTTTTCAAGACGATATCGCCGAGTTCAAAGGTTTGCGGGCGGACCTTGGCGTTGTACAATCGGGCGACTTGACTTCGATACGCGGCTGCCCTCATATCAGCCTCTTCACGCTTCTCATCCAATAAATCAAGGGATTCGGCAAGTAATATAGCATTTGTCTTCGGATCATAGTATATCACACGATGAGAAGGTACTTCTAGCTCGACTGGAATGACAGCTTCTGAACCATAAGAGAGAGAGAATGGAGTGTGACCGGTCGCGGACTTGTGGGTTGTTCGGTAAGCCCATAAAGCCATGAAAAGTTCATCGACCCATTTTCCTCCGACCTTTTCCAGTCGTTTTTTCAAAATGGACTTTATAACTTTGTTGACTGCTTCGACCTATCCGTTCGCTTGAGGGTGTGCAACCGTAGAGAATTTCTTTTGAATGCGAAACTGTTTGCAGAAATCTTTAAATTCAACACTGTCGAATTGAGTTCCGTTATCAGTGATAATGGTGTGCGGGAGACCAAATCGACAGATAATTTTGCGAACTACAAAGTTGATCACTTTTTTCGTCGTTATGGTAGCAAGAGGTTCAGCTTCAGCCCACTTTGTAAAGTAATCAACTGCGACGATGGCATATTTCGCACCATCTTTTTCCAGAGGTAGAGTACCAATGATGTCGATGCCCCATATTGCAAACGGCCATGGGCTGACCATTTGCGTTATCTCGGTAGGTGGGGCTCTAGGAATTCGAGCATGCTTTTGACATTTATCACACTTCTTTGCATAATCCGAAGCATCGCGATTCACAGTCGGCTAATAGTATCCATATCGAAGTATTTTCTTGGCTAGTGCTTGCCCCCCGGTGTGGTCGCCACATTCTCCCTCGTGTACATCGTGTAATACTTGTTTAATTTCATCGTGAGCGATACACCGGAGTAAAGGAACAGAGTACCCTCTTCTATACATGACTCCATTCTGAAGAGTGAATCGCGAGGCCTTCCGAAGGACTTGTCTTTTTTCACTCCTGCGCTCCGGCAGGATTTCGTGCTCAAGGTAACTTCTGAATGGAGTCATCCATGACTCCTTATCGGGAATGGTTTCACATACCCAATCTATTTCTGCCTGGTCAATACTTGGGGAATGTAACGTCTCTACGGGAACGCGTCCCATTTGCTGAGCTTCACCTGTGCTGGCTAACTTCGCCAACGAATCGGCTTTCTGATTGCGTTCTCGAAGTATGCAATATATGGCATAATAGTCGAACTGATCCAGCATTTCTTGGACTCGAGTTAAGTAGGCGGCCAGCCATCGATCTCTCGCTTGATATTCTCCCCGAACTTGACACACAACTAATTGTGAATCACAATAAATTTCCACAGCGATAATTCTCAAATCTCTGGCAAGTTTTAATCCAGCTAAGAGGGCTTCATATTCAGCTTCATTATTTGTTGCATGAAAATCTAACTTTAAAGCATAACAGATAGATCGGCCTTCGGGGGTTTCGAGTACAACTCCTGCGCCCGAGCACCGGTTGTTTGATGCACCATCAGTGTACAGCTTCCAGACGTATTCGGGAGATTCACTGGTTTCAGGCAAATCCTCTGGAATGGTAAATTCGGCTATGAAATCGGCCAGGACTTGTCCTTGAATGGCTCGTCTTGGAGTATAAGTAATATCGAACTAGCTCAGTTCAATGTTCCACTTGAGTAACCTACCAGACGTCTCAGGCCGCGTAAGGACCTGTCGTAATGGCTGGTCGGTGTAAACAATAATAGGATGTGCCTGGAAATATGGTCGGAGCTTCCTTAATGCAATAACAAGGCAATAAGTCAACTTCCCTAGTTTCAGATATTCCTTTCAGCTCCAGTCAATCGTTTGTTGATGTAGTATACTGGCTTCTGTATCCTGTCTTCTTCTCGAATTAAGGCAGCGCCGATAGCGTTGTCTGATATTGCCAAGTAAGCGTACAACTTCTCATGATCAATAGGCTTTGCCAGGATAGGTGGTGTGGATAGATGCTGAATTAGTGCTTGGAAAGCGCCCTCACACTCCATGGTCCATTCAAAGTTCTGTTTTCCTTTTCGGATCAGATCGAAGAACGGAATGCATTTGTCAGTGGACTTTGAAATGAACCTGCTCAGTGCTGCTACTTTCCCATTAAGACTCTGGACTTGCTTTATAGTTTTCGGAGTTTCAAGATTCCTAGTTTCCCAGATTTTTTCAGGATTAGCTTCGATTCCTCAAGCATTGACGATAAACCCAAGGAATTTCCCGAACGCAACTCCAAAATGACATTTTAGTGGGTTGAGCTTCATTCTGTATTCTCGAACTATGTTAAACATAGTTTCTAGGTCTTTAATATGGTCAGTGGAAAATCGTGACTTCACAAGCATGTCGTCTACATATACTTCCATGGTTTTCCCGATTTGATTGGCAAACATCCAATTGACCAATCGTTGATAAGTAGCCCCGACATTCTTGAGTCCGAGTGGCATAACTTTGTAGAAATAAAGTCCCAGATTGGTTACGAAGCTGGTATGTTCTTGATCAGGTAAATGCATTGGTATCTGATTGTATCTAGAATACGTATCCATGAAGGATAAGAGTTCATGTCCTGCTGTCGAGTCTACGAGCTGATCAATTCTGGGAAGCGGAAAACTGTCTTTAGGACAAGCTTTATTCAGATCGGAGTAATCGACACACGTTCTCCATTTTCCGTTTGACTTTCGAACGAGCACGGGATTCGACGCCCATTCGGGATATAGCACATCTCGAATGAACCCGTTTGCTTTAAGCTTTTCTACCTCTTCTTTAAGGGCGGCAGATCTCTCTGGATCTATCCCACGCCTTTTCTGTTTGACCGGGACATGCCGCGGGTCAATATTCAGAGTGTGGCTCGCGATGTCTGGCGACATCCCACACATATCAGAATGCGTCCAGGCGAATACGTCAAGATTTGCCCGTAGAAACTCAACCAATTCCTCTTGATTTTGCTGGCTTAGCTGGGACCCAATCTTTATCATTTTCGAATCATCGTCAATAGGGACATCGATCGTTAATTCGGCCGGGGATGCTTGAATTTCTTTAGATTCTCCTTCATCCTCGGTTTCTCTTGGGTCAAGATCCCTTTGGAATTGGATGGGCTGCCCGGGCCTAGGCCCATGCACTAATTGTCAATTATCAGCAAAATAGACGCAGAGAGATTCCTCTACGCCCTTTCCTTTCTCCTTTCGCTGCGCCTCCCGCAGCTCGGCAACATAACAGGATCTCCCAGTAGCTTGATCTCCTTGAATGACTCACACTCCATGATCAGTGGGAAACTTCAGGGTTAAGCACCATGGGGCAATAGCTGCCCTGAATTCAGCGAGGGCTGGTCGGCCCAAAAAAGCATTATAAGGGGAGTCTATGTCTAACACAACGAACTGCAATATCGAAACTCTCCGGCGTTCTCCAATTCCCAACTCCACTGGCAGTTCTACTACTCCAGTGGGTATAGTAGCGCTCCCATTGAAACCGTGGATTCGGGACTGACAAGGTTTCAAATCTTTGGCTTCCATCTTCATTTGGTCGTAAGCTCGTTTAAACAAAATATTCACAGTGCTTCCACTGTCAACTAAGATCCTCTTCATCCAAGCAGGACCTACTTGAGCTGAGATGACCAGCGGATCGATAGTGGGGGCTTCGACTTTATCAGCATCTCTGTCTTTGAATACAATGTCATCAATCATCGTCTTCTGTTGTTTGGCCGGAGCCCCTTCATCAAAACTACTATAACACTCGAAGTCCGCATGCCTAATAGAGCTGGCATATGACTCCATTTCCTTCCAGCTTCGGTCTACTGGATAAGGACCACCGCTTATTGTATTAATAACCAATCTCCCGCCAGGATCAGCTGGTTCCTCCTGCCTTTCTTGGTTTGGTGCATGATTCAGATTTGATGGGCCCGCACCTCCAGACTACGACGCCCGCACATACTGATCCAACTTTCGTTCACGTATCAACTTTTCAATAAGATCTTGCAAATGACGACACTCATTTGTATTATGGCCATAACTTTCATGGAATCTGCAAAACTTCCCTGTTTGGATTTGTCTTTCTGTTGATGCCTCCGGGGCAGGTTTCTTTTATTGCATGGTATTACAGGTCTGCAAATACACATTTTCCAACGATGTATTCAACGGAGTATAATTGTCGAACATGGGAGCTCTACGCCGTGGACCACGATTTTGATCTCGTTTTTTACCTTGATTTCCACTGTCCCTCTGCTGGTTCTGTTTGTTTTGTATATTCAACTGAACTTTTTTGGAACTCTCCCCGGATTGTTTAACTGCAATGTTACTCTGAATTCCTTCCATGCTGGGTCCTGCATCATCCTGCTTCCTAGACTGTTTCGCATCCTCCCTTCTTAAGAATTGAGCTGCTTTGGAATAGAAACGGTCCAATGATGCAGGCAGCTTCCCAGCTAACCAATTTCCGAACTCGGAATCAGGATTAATCCCCTTAGTCAATGCCATCAGGATAGATTTGTCATTGGGATTGCTTATTTATGCACACGCAGCATGAAATCGCTCCAAGTAACGTATGAGTGTCTCTCCGGGAGTTTGAGTGACACTAGGCAGAGTATAAACATCCTTAGGTCTTGCTACGTGCATATGGAATTGTTCAACAAACTTTGTGGCCATCTGGTCGAAATTAGAAATGGATCGTGGTGGTAAACGAGTAAACCACATAGTTGCAATGCCCCCCAGGGAGATGGGGAAACTACGGCATTTAACTGCATCATCAGCCCTTGCAGCATTCATTAACCATTCATACTTCAGGAGGTGTTGATTTGGATCAGAATTCCCTTCATAGACTGACAAAGTTGGAATCCTGAAGCGCCGAGGTGGTTCAACATATAATATGTCATCAGTGAAAGGGGTATGACTCCGGGAAATCCCCCAGTCGTCATTAGTGAGGCCCCGACTTTCATGAACCATCTGACGAATCATCGTCGGTATATCCGACATTTGGATATTTGGAGCATGGTGTGCCAAGGTGTGGTCGGGTTCCATAATGCGAGGCTGGACCGGACGCGGTCGACGGTCTGTGCCTCGCCTCCTTGGTTCAACATTTTCAAGGACATAAGGTTCTGGAGTGTGTTCTCATTGGTTACGATGCGGATCAGCTTGATTTCTGACATCAACTTCTTATTTGGTAGTGGTGGTGGTAGCAAGGTTACCTGTGACATGGTAAGGAGCAGCACCCCCTCGGGATGAGGGTCCGGTCCGATGACTGGTGGATGGTCCAGTCCTGGGTTGTCCAAGATTTAAGGCAGGTTGGTGTACTGTGGCCTGGGTGTAGCTTACATCCAGCCGTGGGCATGTGGATCGATGATGATCATCAGATGAGTCTGAACTCTCCGTGGAAGAATAAAAAGCTAGATCTCTTCTGGATCTTCTGCGCCTTTGGCGATTCAGCTGGTTGGTCAACTCTGTGTTGGCGCGCAGTTGTTCAGTAAGTTGTTGTCGACTCTGGGTCAACTCTTGAAGCAGCATCTGGAATTCTTGTCTGGTGACCGGGCCTGATGGATCTGAAGGTCCGGCGACATCTTGGTTGGATGGAGGCAATTGTGCGGGATTCTATCTATCTCGTCCTTCCTGATCAGCAGCTGTAGAAGCAGTTCGTGTGCTTACCATGATGGATTGATGAAGTCCTTTCCTAGATCTAATGCAAATCTGAATAGGATGGAAGGGCTCAATGAAAGCAGAAGAAAAATTGGGTTTTCTCTCAGTGAAAGCACCAAAGTTTTTGTACCAAAATTGGGCACAACACTCTTCAGAAGTTTTTGAAGAGATAAAAATGAAGAAATCAAATGGAAAAATAGGATTATCTAACAAAAACTCCAAAAACAGATATGTAAATAATGAAAATGCACAGAAACACAAGAATTTAGAGTGGTTCGGCGTATTTCCTACGTCCACTATGAAATTGATGACTTTATTGATGTTTCTTTGAGGATTACAATTGATTACAGCGGATTACAGCAAATAAAAGCTATGAAATTCGAGTACAACAGCAGTAATGGAGTATGTAATTGAATCCGGCAGAGTCTGGAGGTTGGAGCGTCCAAAGATCCTTTTTCTGTAGGCCCTGGGGGTCTATTTATAGGTGTAGGATGCTGATATTTCACTCAGATCTCGGGAGACTTCTTCTGGCACGTGAGTGGGCCCACGCGACCGATCCCATGAAGTTTTGACTCGATCAGGATTTCATCCAATGAGGTTGAAATTTGGTGTGGACATTCTTCATCTTGTACATAAGCTCCTGCGAAAATTTCATAGCATTTGGACTTGTAGATTGCGAGGTACGATCGATACGAAATGGTGTTCTTCGGTAGGCCGTTTCGTTCGAATCGATCAATTCGAATCGATCGTTTCGAATCGATGGCGGCACGCGATAGCAGGTTGACGTGGTGCGCGTCCTTCGTATCGATCCACATTTTTCGCCGAGTTGATCGAGTCATTCCGGAGTTTTTGCCGTGTTCGTATCGAAGATCATTGTGTCGACCCAGGTTGCGTCGACTCGATGGATACGAACAAACCATTGCTAATGGGTTCGAACAGAGACTCATGATGGATACAAAGTAATCATCATCCGATGGATACGAACTAAAGTCGTCTGATGGATTCAAACGACAAAGAGTCGATCGATGTGAATAGCGGTTGCATGATGGATACGAACTAGCGGAACCTGATGGATTCGAACAAGCACTCGCCGATGGTTACGAACCAGATGGGTTCGAACAACTGCTCCCCGATGGATATGAACTGGATGGATTCGAATAAAGGCTCTAAGGTGGAGGCGAAGTCGCTGTCGCTCTGATCGATACGAAGATGATGGATACGAACAAGGGTTTAGTTATGGATATGAAATATGGGTTATTTCCTTCAACTTGCATCGATCATAACTCGAGCATATGAACTCGGATTGACTTGAAATTTGGAACGTTGGCTTCCATGACTTCGCTCGACGTGTCTTATCAATTGTAGCCTCATCTGGACTTGGACAAAATTCATCGATATCTATGGCGAACCAGTATGCACTCGATATCCGGGATGAGCAATCCTTGGTTTTTAGTCAGTTCCTTGATATCACGGCCTTGCCAAAAGGCGAGATAACATTATTGGATGATGCAAAATACAGTAATGTCTCTATTTTGCACTAATTCCATTTCTCTTGTTTTTATTCATGCAATTACGTTTACCATTTTGCTTACAATATTAAATTATGGAAATGTATCTCCTTTTTCTAAACAACCAACTAATCTATCACTAACTTCCAAATCAAGTTATTCATTAGATTTCACCTTTTTATTTCATTCCCCATGTTTTGTTATATTTTATTGTAAATTTCTCACTTTTAGGCTTATGCCTTTCTCTATAATTTTTACGCCCAATATCACTTATATTCATTTGATTTTTTTTCCTTTTCCATAAAAATAACATTTGGATATAAGTACACTTTTCTTATAAATTTATAGTTTCAACCCAACTAACTTACATAACTAATTACCGAAATTAGTTCAAGTATAAGAAATGCCAAATTAAAATATTTAACGGGAATCTAACGATATTATATATCATCAACATAAAAGATATATAATTTAAATCCACTCACCTGAAAAGAAAACACTCCAAATTCCAGATTTGATTTTTATTCCAATTCTATTATCCATAGTCTTCCCCTTTGCAACCCTATTTGGATCCACAAACCAGAATTTATATGGCTTTATAAATCTGGATTTGATTGAAGAAAAATAAACAGATAAACTAGAAAATCAGATCTAAAAACTCACCTCATACGGATGGCTTAATTTGGACATCTCTTCTCTAGATCTACAGTTTCTACCTTCTATAGTTTCTACCCTATTTGGGCTGGACTGAAAATGCTTCTGGAGCAGGTTCGGTCGACCGAACCAGGGGTTCAGCCAACCGAACAGAAAAATAGAATGTCTCGGAAGCAGGTTCGGTCGACCGAACCAGGGGTTCAGTCGACCGAACCAGACCCAGGAAATTGCCTGGGTCTGTATCGGTCTACCGACCCCCTGGTCCAGTCACCCGACCTGCTCCTATTTTGCCTATTATGTCTATTTTTGCCTATTTTGCTTCATATCCAAATTTTATCGATTCGTGTTGATTCCCATTTGTTGTTATCATCTATTATTGACGTTGATGACTTCTTTTACGGGATTTTTGAGAATATCTATTTTGATGGATTTGGTATCGATTTCTTTGGATTTGATTCACGTCTTCGTATGTGAATTTTTATCATTGATTGTTTCTACAATCGTTTTTGTGATTTGTCACTTTAAAAATATAAAGGTTTTCTATACTAGTAGTAAATATTCAACCTCTTTCACAAAGACGATTTCAACTCTAATTTCAATACAAAGCTCTTTTATAAAACCGTTTTCTAATCTACTAGTATATACAAACCTTTACCTCATTCGTATGAGAAAATATAATTAAACGGCTTAGCAAAACAAGTGGTATGAAACGCTTGCGTTTACTTCGTCGGTTAATTTTTGGACTTGTTCGATTGAAACTCTTGTGACAATTTTCGGGTGGAAATCTACAATTTGTTCGTAAATATTTAAGTTACGCTAGTGGTTATGGGACATGAAGCTAAACTCATATATTTACTAGCTTAGTGTAATTCACACTTTTTATTGATCGATGATGATCATTTTGTGATTTAGACTAGCAAGGTGCGATGTCTCTTTGTCCATATGGAGGATTGTACCTAATTTTATTGAGCTTCGTCTCATTTCTTTGTGGGCTAGCGACCCATGTACTTTTAATGTGTTTTGATTCATTGGATGTACAATTTATACTACATCGATGTCTCGGCTTTTCGATTCATTGGACGTACCGTTTGTACTGCGTCGATGTTCTAAATTGTTTTGTGTTTCGATTCATTGGATGTATCGTTTGTACTACATCGATGTCTCGGCTTTTCGATTCATTGGACATACCGTTTGTACTGCGTCGATGTTCCGAATTGTTTTATGTTTCGATTCATTGGATGTACCGTTTGTACTACATCGATGTCTTGGCTTTTCGATTCATTGGACGTACCGTTTGTACTGCGTCGATTTCCGAATTGTTTTGTGTTTCGATTCATTGGATGTACCGTTTGTACAACATCGATGTCTCGGCTTTTCGATTCACTGGGCGTACCGTTTGTACTGCGTCGATGTTCCGAATTGTTTGTGATATACGTGTTGGTGAGTTTTCATGCTCTCGCTTGGGATTGGCCATCCTTTTCTTGTGATTTCTGGATTTCTAATTATTGATTTCTGGGATTTATGTTTCACCACCTTTTTCAGTTGGCATTGATATGTATGTCATTTATTGTGGCTTGGTGAATTAAATTAAGAATATGACATTCTTTTAATCTTTGAGAAGATTCTTGTGATATTGATTAATCTCTGGATTGATTTTCGATTAGATACTTATCACAATATGGCTTTATGGTTATCATACGTTTTTGTCATACCTCATATTCTATATCACTTTATCTAATATTTATAGCTAGACTGATCCGTTTATTATTTTCTTCTTAAATAATACTCGGGTCAGACTGAGATTTTACAGGTGCTTCCTCATGAATTCTTATCTGGAGCCATCTTCTTACTTTTGGCTAACTACTTTAGCATTGTAGTTTTTGATTGTATACATTCGATATATTGACTTATTGATATATACATATTCTGTTGTCTAGTACTTGTATCTTTTCTTTTGTGATATTGTGGATCTTATTTGACCACTACTCTGATGTACACTTTCATGTGTTATATTCATATCTATTTCCGCCTTTGTGATATGAATTGTCTGTGACTGATTTATGTTATGTTTATTTCAATATTGTTTCTGAAGATATATATATATATAGCCACTGTGTGGTAGCTTTGAGTTTGTATCGGTATGTCGGATTTCCTTTTGAGATGAGATGAAAAGTTATATTTTTATCTGACATATCGGTGCTCGCACAAAGCAATTACACAGATGGTCGCTTCTCAATAGCCTTATTCTCCGCGCTAGTCGACGGCATTACACCGTAGTGTCCTTGGCTAGCGTGGATATAGAGGTGGGGCATCACAATAGTTAAGTCATGGGATGACATCCATCAAATTACTATAGTTGGGTCGAGTGGAAGCATTGGAAGTGAAACACTATTAAGGAGAGGATTCGTCTCCTTAGTTATATGAGACTATTATCACGGTTAACTTAAGTCAACTCAAAGTCTCTAGCCAGAGTAGTACATAAATAATAATAATAATTCAACCATGGACTTTGTGTTTGGACTATAAAGTTGAATGTGGAAAATATTAGTATTTTGACCATTACCAATTCAATAAGTCCTAATTTGATAAATTCGACGAAGAGAATTGGTGTAAATAATTATCACTATTGGATAATGTTTAATTAAGTAAAATTGGATTTTACCAAAGCTATGTAAGCGATAAATTGGGCCATAATATCTCAGCACCTGCTAAGTGTTGTGTGAAACATTAATATTCGAATTGCTCGACATTAATCGCTGAACGAATTTGCACCCAAGAGTCAAACAACCGTAATGTTGAATATTCCGACTACCACCTGATTTTTAATTATGATATTATAAATTAATTAGATTTATTAATATATATGAAATATTAATTATAAAATTTTATTTGATTTGTATTGAAAATGGTGCATATATACAAGTTGCATACATACATATCGATATACGATATCGATGTATGTATAAATTAGATCTAAATGTATTTTATTTGATCAGGTTTGAAATGATTGGGAGGCCATAAAAGGACCTAACTTGGTCGGCCATAGGTATATGAGGATGGATTGGATTTTATTCCAATAAAAGAGTTTGAATTAGTCGAGATATTTGTTGATTTGGATCCACTTTTTGCTCCTTGCATTTTCTACTATTTAAACACCCTTAACTCCACATGTGCGCATATATAACTCTGGCCAACAAACAAAATAATAAAAAGATTCGAATCAAATATTAATTTTAAAAAGGATTTTAAATTTGATTTTTTGATGTATTAATGTATATATAAATTACATGTAAATGTTTGTTAAATCATATACGTGTAATAAATTTTGAAAATTAATATATATATATATATATACAATTTAAAACCTTATGTATGTATATATGTATACATTTATTTTAAAAATATAAGATGCTGCTTTAATATAATATATATATTATATGGGCATTTCACCAAAAGGACAAACTTTGCAGTCCAATTAATTTCTAGGACACGCATCTGAAATAATTACTTTCAAGGCCAAAGTCAGCAGAATAATTACTTTCAAGGACAAAGTCAGCTGTCAAATTACTTTCAAGGACATAATTTCATAGGTTTTTAGGCCCTAGAAACTAATTATTTTGCATATTGTCCTTAAAAGTAATTATTTTAGTTGTGTGTCCTAGAAATTAATTTCACTTGCTAAAGAGGCCCTTGTGGCTAATTCCCACTATATTATATTTATATGTATTTTAATATACATTAATTATACCAATGATGAAGAAATTTAGTTTAATTTTTTTAAACATTTCTGTATGGTAAAGATTATATAAAAAACAATTTTTAAAATAATACATGTAAACTCTTATATTTACTCTTATTTATTTTATTTTATCAAAATATTATTTTTGGTTTAAATTAGAAATATTTTAAAGTCTAGATTTAGATCTAAAATTTGAAATTTTAATTTTAATTTGTAATTATTAATATTTATATTTTCAAATATAAGTATTTTACATTACTGTAAATATATGTTGTGTTTATTTGTGTGTGTATTAATATTTATACTCTTATAAATATATTTTACGTTACATTGAAAGATATATATTAGACATCACTTATGTATATGGAGGTGCTAACATGTCCATTGCGCTGTAAATCCCAACATCTATGTACGGGTATGTTAAACCATACACGCTGTATAATTTATACATGCACACACACACACACGTGTATATGACATGCGTGTTCATATTCTATAATATAAATACAATATTAAAATAAAACTTTATTTACAAATTAAGTAAAATACTAATTTTATTTAATATAAATTTAGATTAAGTCAAAATAAATTTGGACTTCGTAGGCCCAAATGAACCAAAATGGAATAAATCTTTTGAAATTTACCCATTTCTCCCACTGTACGCTAGCCAACTTCGAACACTGGTATCAGAGCCAGATAACATACGTGGTCTAACTAGAAGTAATAAGGCTAACTTATAATAGGATGTCTTAAAAAGTAGCGTATAAGGTTGAGTTTAAGTAATCAAGTACTCTACCCTATATGGCTACTAACCTGGCCCGAAATGATGAGGTAAGCTCGAAGGTCATCCCTAATTAAAAAGACCCAATTTAAATTGGACCTTAGGTTAATTTCGAAATTGTTTTGAAATTAAAGTAAAAGTTTTAAATTTAAAGTAAGAAAAATATTACAAATGTTATAATATAAAATTTCAAATTGTTTTGAAAATAAAAATACTAAATTTTACAATTAAATTTGAAATAAAACACATATTATAAAAGTTATAATATAACTTTTCAAAATGTTTGAACATGTTATAAAATTAATTTCGAAAATGGTATTTATTAATGATATTAATAAAATAATTGACTTAATTATATAGGTTAATTAATGAAATATATACACATGTATAATATATATAATGATATATGTTATATTAACTTGAATTTTGTAAGACAATATGAGTATACATGTATGTATAAAAGAATTTTAAAAATTAATAAAATTTAATTAAAATTATCTAATTAAATAATTAATTAAAAGTTAATTAATAAATTAAAATACATATATATATATATAAGATATATGTGTGCTACTATAAAGGATATAGTATATATGTTCAATATAATATGTTAAAACTGAATAATATAATAATTAATTAAAGTGTTAATTAATTAAGTTAATTAAATAAGATTTAAATAATATAATATTATACAAGTCAAACAAAGTATTAAAGTTATATAATAATAAAACTTATATAATATAAATATATAAACTAATGGTGGAACAGTAAGAAATCCAATTAGACTTAAGAGAGAAATACATATGTATAGTATATATATCGTAATTTATAATGTGTATGACACTTGAATCACGTGGGTATTTCTTAAGAAATACATTTCCATAAGTCAATGCCACTCGATTAAATTTATTAAAGATTATGAATCTTTAATATAAGTGTTGTTCTCTACCATTTATATGTTAATATATTATTTGCATACTCTCTAGTAGTTAAGAAAACTCAAGCTAGAGTTGTTATGCGCAGTGTTATTAATGTATTGAACAGACACGATAAGATAACTATATGTATTTGTTAAGCAAACTCAATATATATACACTACACTTATGCCTTCACCAAATGGTAGGTACGAGCGAATAATCTCTTTCAATTTGTTATGTAAACTCAAAGTCAAAATGAGATTAGGATAAGGAATTATGGGGTAGGAGCTATATATGGTAAAACCGATAAGGAGTTAGCCATCATATGTGGGGCTATGAATTGTTGAGAAAACTCAATGTTATAATCCCAAAATAGATGAGTCCTAACACCCACTAGTGAAGTCAAAAGACTTTTATGTTTCATCTTAGGATTTGAAGAAATATGAAAAAAATATGAGAGCCTTATTAGAAAAACAAAATGGTAACATTTAACATTTCTAATATTGTAAGAACGTCTACTATCTATAAGTTATTATAATCTACATGGACAAATTCGTGCAACTGATAAAATTGATAAACTATTTACCAATTAAATTATACAAATGAATAGAATTAATTTTAACAGATAGAAATATAAAAAATATACTTAGCAATTAATATTTTGTGCATGTTGACCATGAAAGTGCCTAACCATACAACTGCTAAATACATTTATAACTTAGTCACTTACATGTTTACTTGCCCAAGACTGTGTATTGTCTTCAGTGAGTTTCCAACTCTAAAAGCAATACAAGGATATGAATATTTGGTTCATTTACAATCACATATAACTGTTATATGGTGAACAGTCACCACTCGTAATGTACAAAAACTTCAATGAAATAAATTCATTCGAAATGAGTAAGTAAATCATAGTAAGAGATCTTGCATTTAATATGATTGATTACAATAAAGATCTTATTATGTTAATGTAGCATTAGGCCAAGAGCTACAAGATAGATACAAGAATTTGATCACTGAAATGTCGGTTTGATCTATATATGTAAAATGCAACTTATTTGATATCCTTAAATGTTAAGGATGATCCAACGCATTTTTGTAAAGTGTTCGTTATGATCATGAAGTAAAGGTTTCTTTTGAATGGTTCGACTATTTAGAAAGTAAAACGACCATATAAGAGTGGATGTGAATTAAGGCACGGCTGTGATGAAGAGAGTGAATGGTTATTTCTGCTTCATAAAGAAACATTTGAAATGAAAACTAAATATAACATTATAATACATACTTAACATTGGAATAAAAATACGATTTCTATTCCGAAATGTATTTTCATATAGAAAATTATTTTCTATGAAATTTATTTCTTTAAGTTCAGATATTCAATATGAAAACTCTCAACTATAAACTAGTTGCGGTAGAAGGAATAAATAGCATATACTTAGCAGTTGAATGGAACTCTGTATTTCATAAAGCTATTATAGTAATGGATGAAATAGTGGAAGCATGTCATATAACACTTATTGATTGCATCAAGTTACAAATTTTTTTCTCGTAAAACATACCAAACATTATTTATAAAATAATAACCATTTTCAATGTTGATTGAAAAATAGACATATATTTCGATATGAATATTATGAATATAAATTATGAAATAATACTATAATAGTGTATTTGTGATGCATTGGAAAATACGTAAGTATTTAAATTTATTTGCAATTATTTTAGAATAATGTAATAAGCCAAAGTTTGAAGAAATAATTCTTCGATTATATGATTATAGATCATATGGTACTAGTGAATTATATCTCAAACAATAAAGGGCAATGCATCCATTCGGTGGGAGAAATCATAAAAAGTTGATGAACTCTATGGACACATATAGATATATGCAATCATAAGTCTAATAACACCAAAACGGTTCCACGAATTTCGTTGTATTCATCGATAAGTTATCACAAACATGAACATGTGTATTTGATGCACATGTAGCATGTCGATAATAAGTTCACAGAATATAAAATGGAAGTAAATGAAATTACATGCAATAGAAAATAAAATGATTATTTCATCGAATATGTAAGTACATTGGAAAGAGTTCTGAATATACCTAAAATAAATATAGATTCAATCTCAAAAGTCACTTCTCCTTATGATACATAATGATATATCGATAAGGAGTAATTGAACTTTGTTGGACAAAGTAAGATTAATTGTGAGTGAGGTTGAATTAACTTCTTTCTATAAGGTCATGTACCAAGAGCAGTACATAACGTTAAATTTAATTTCATCCATATAATATTTTACAACATACTACCAATTGTTAACGATGTACTTATGTTAAAGTCAATAATAATTTAGTTGTTTAATACTCAACTTTGAACTTGTAAATGATATCTTTTATAATAAGTATAAAGGATGCTGCAAATGTCACAAATGATATGCAAAGTCACCATATAAAAATGTTTAATATGGAACATGTAAAATGGATTCTTTATGCATTGGAAATATGAATTATCATACATGTTGTATTGTCCACAATATCGTTATTTGCTAATATATTAGATACATGAAGCATATATCAAATCCAAAATTAAGATCATTCAATGGTAGTTTAGGGTGTTCTCGAGCATTTATGAAATACTAAAGAATTATTTATAAAAATAATGAACTTCTTATGAAAGAGTATTCGAACTCGAACATCATAAGTGATGTCGACTATAATTTACCAATATTAAATTCATGTTTAAACCTTAATTAAGAAGCTTTAAATTAGAAATGTTCCTAACATAAGGTTGTGGCTGATTTAATGAAAAGGCCAAGTACATCGTCTTGAATAATTCCACAATAAAAGCAATGTATAAAGTATAAATGCATATATTTATTACTAAGCTAGGAATTATTCCAAGTATTAAGAATATTGTATCAATGTTGTATGACAACAAAAACATAATAAGAGCTCAATAAAAGTCGAGAAACATACTCCAAATAGTTGTACATGATAAATGTAGTTTATCAACATCAAAGATAGATAAATGGCATCGTAGATAATTAAAACAATGTAGCAGATCCATTCAACAAGGATCTAAACTGATCAGTTCTCATCAAACTGATCAAAGTGATGGAATTGTGATTCCATAATTGACCCTAAGTGCAATATGAGATTGATAGAGTTAGAGGTATGCCCTTGGGACAATTATGTATTTGTTACATATATCTAACTCAGTAAACAATCTTTTTATGAAATTAAGGGTTTTTCTTTCTGTTATATATTTGGTATTATATGTTATATTAATTAATTAATTTAATTAAAAATATATATAATAGAAAATTTACAAATGGTATGATTTGCGATAGTAATTAATGTGTTGTGATCATGAGTAATTTATCATAATAAAATTAAAAATACAATTTTAAATACTCCTAGTCAAGATATATCGAGACAGAATATTGATACATCCGTTGAGACTAGAGGATGTAACGCTATCCAAATGTTGGGCAATGTATTACTCATGACGGCTGAAGGCACCAAGGGATGACATACTAATAGTTATTAGACAAGTATGAAATGACTCACTCGATAGTTTTATGTTGGTTAATATGTCTAAGATCAAACATAAAATATTGATATGACAAAATTACACAGTTCTCTTGACTTGAGAATATTGTCTATCTTCAATGTGGAAGCTCTGCTTTGATTATAACTAAAACGTGGCACTGCGTCTATCAAACAACTATAGTTTGGTCGAGTGAAAATATTAGAAGGGAAACACTATTCCAAATAGGATTCGTCTTCTTAGTTATATGAGGTTAGTATCACGGTCAACTGAAGTCAACTCAAAGCCAAAGTCATTGGCCAAAGCAGTACGGTTAATATTGGAAATTTAACTGTTTACAAATTCCATAAGTCATAATGTTTCTTACGCGTTACTTACCCGTTTGCCATTGGAAACACCACTTCCCGCCCGACTTGTGATATAGTTTGATGAAGAAAATTAATGTAAATAACTATCACCGTCGGGTAACGCTTAATTAAATTAAATTAGATTTTACCGATGCTATGTAAGTGATAAATTTGGTCATAATATCACATCACCTTCTAAGTGACGTTTGAACGTTAATATTTGAATTAATTTATTTCATCTTTGAAAGCCTTTAAAATTCATGTAAATTTAACTTTAGTTTTAAAGCTAACTTAGTGCTACACTCTGCTCTTTCCATTTTCTTGTAAATAAGAATGTTTCCTAATAGTTACTTAATTAAAAGTTATTGGCCAAAAAATTTAAACGTAATTCTCATTTGCACTTGCTAAAAATCCGAGATACAAATATCAGATCTTAACTACTTCAATAATTGACATATTCACAACTTTAAATCAACACAAAAATATCTACTTATTCAGTTATCTATATATATTTACTTATTTGCATGTCGGTTCATTTTTCGCTTTATTAACAAATATCCTGATAATTTGTTTCTACCAAATTCTTATATACGGACTTCTTTGTGAGCAAGCTATACAACTGTACTGTAGGCGTTAAGTGGTTTACTTATAATTACTTAAAGATAGGATTGAGGTATATGTTGAAGATATTTTTTCTAAATTTACCATTAATTATCTACTGTTTATTGACATAAGTTATTTAATGCTCAAAATTGTGGGGTAAAAATCTCTGCCTATAATGGAAATAACTTTAACTTTAAGGGTGAAGCTTTTTTAGACCTTCCCAAATCACTAATGCGTATTTTTTAAAATATAATGTTTGTGATAGTATGTAACAACTTGCATTTTTTAACTATTTTTCGATAAATAACACATAAAAATAATTAATAACCGGAGCTAGGAACATAGTTTGGGCCTTGAACTGAACTCTATTTCTGTTCAATTGTGTATCTCATGATTTCTCATGTTATGTTTCACTTTTGATAAGTCACACATTTTTGATAAAAGCAGTATTAAATATAAGGTAATCATGTTAATCATTCGGGCAATTTAACTCCACTGATGCAGTTATTTGTTTACATATGAGTTATTTTATATTATAGATGTGTTTATTATGGTTGTTAAATACATGGTATTTCTTTTAACATGGTTGCATTTACGTGTCAAGGAACAAGAAAATAAGTGGCCTTAACATCATGTTTCTAAATTAAAGATTGGTATGTAACATGCATTTTGCTGGCAAGTTAAAGATAGGAATGCATGTTGCATTTCATTGGCAAGCTAAAGATTGGAATGTGGTGGTGCTCTAGACCAAGCGTGTTTTTCTCATAATATCCTCATGCACCATAATGGGTACATGTTTCTAGGAATCTTTTAAACTCTGATTCTTTTCCTATCATATTAATGTATAAATTAGTATATTACGTTGCTATATAATCGGTAAAGTTATATTTGATAATGGATGGTTTCATTTCGTCCTTTATCTATTTTGTGTCATCATAATGTTTTCTTGATATCGCTGTGCTGATTGATGCTCAGGGTGACATGCTTGATAACATTGGAGATCGGGTAACAAATAACTTGATATATTTTTATCATCTATCATGCAGAGATTAGTGTAAACTCTATTTTCTTTTTCATTAACCTTCAAAATTTTGTTGTATAGGTTACAAGTGCAGCTGATCATGTTCAATGTGGGAATGTTGCTCTTCAAAAAGAAAAATCACAATAGAAGAAATCACGCAAGTGGATGTGTATTATAATTATTTTTTTACTCTTAATTATTGTTGTCATTGTCCTCTCTATGCATCCTTGGAAGGACTGATGCTTTGTGATGCATGAGGATAAAAGATTTTCTGTGTATCATATATAGTTGTTGCAAAAGAACAATATATCAATTCATTCTTATCACCATTTTGATTTTCTGAAATATACATGTATCAATTCTTTGGTTTTATCATTCTTTGTGAACATTGAAAAACTTTTGGTTGAATATTGATTTTGTACTGCTGAAGTATTGGAGTATTACCTGTATTTAAGATGAAAAATACAGTAATATAATCTATTTCTTATTACCATGCTACTTGAAATTGAATCTACCATTCATATGTTTCGAAGTTTAAACTATTATTTTCTCTATAGGGTAAATAGGAGTTAATTAGTATGCATATTCTGTAAATCAATTTGTGTAGAACTGTAACTGTTCGACCGCCTTCTGCAGTAGCGTTGCAAGTGGAGATAGCAAGCAAACCGAATTGTTAATCCATATTTGTGTGCGTGTTAATCCATATTTTGATTTATTGATAAACCTTATATATGCATGTATGAATCAAATGTTGCGTATAGGAATTAATCACTTGATACAAATAGTTTATATATCTTTATTAAAATGCTTCGCCATTGAAGTAAGGTACCAAGGATAAGGCAGCAACAATCGAATTAAGTATTAACACTCATTTCCAACTTTGATTTTTTTTATCCACACGTCCATCGGACGTGCATGCATACTTGAATGTATATATATATTCATACACACACACATATATATATGTTAATGTATATTAATTATAACGATGATTAAGAAATTTATTTTAACATTCCTATACGGAAAAGATTATTTAGAAAAACATTTTAAAACTGTAACAGATTTTAAAAAATATTAGATTTTGTCAAATATATTATAGGCCAAAATTTTGTGTTAGTATATATATATATATCCATTTATATTTAAATATATACTGATAATTTATATTTGAAATTTAAATATTGAATTATGTATATATATATATAAATAGATATATATTTTTGAAAATATATAATTATTAATTCTGTATATTTACATTTATTTATTTATTTTATCAAAATATTAGTTTAAATTTAAATTTGAAATTAAAAGCTATTTTAAAACCTAGGTCTAGATATGAAATTTGAATTTAAATTATTTTATTAATATTTTTATTTTCAAATATAATTATTTTACATTATTATAAATTCTTTTGTGTGTGTATATTTATACTCTTATAAATATATTATATATCACATAAATATATATATGTATGTATGTATGTATATTAGACATCACATATGTATATGGAGGTGCTAACATGTCTGTTTACAAGGGGTCGGCATCAACTCCAGGTTGGTATTCACCCAACTTCGGGTCGGCGTCAGCAATTCTTCGTGTCGGCATACTAAGTGCAAGGGATCGACATATGGTTGGAGTTGGTAACATGTTGAGGGACCGACATATGATATGACTTCGGGTTGATTTGGTGTTTGCTTTGGGTAAACGCTCGGGTTGACATGAAGCAAGGGGTCGGCATCGAGATGGGATCGGCATGTGGAGTTTCACTTCAAGTCGGCGTATGCTTAACTTCGGGTTGGCATTCTACTTTGGGATTGGCATGACATTGGGGTCGGCTGTGGCACATCAGGTCAGCATTGGTGGAAGCTTCGGGTCGGCATGGGTTTAGTCTCGGGTCGGCGTATGGGCAGAGGATCAACTATAGAAGCAAGGGGTTGGCATATTTTCAAGGGATCAATGATGGTTCTACTTTGAGTTAGTAAGGCAATTGCTTCGAGTCGATGCTGGGAATGCTTCGGGTCGGCAAGGCTTTGGCATGGGGTCGGCATATAGGAGATGGCAAGGGGTCGACATTGAATGGACTTTGGGTCGGCTACGTGTTTACTTCAGGTCACTTGTGTATTTGCTTCGGGTCATCATCGAGGGAACTTCGGGTCGGCGTATTATCGACTTGATGTCGGCAGTGATGAGTGATATGGGCTCCACTATTGTCTTGGTAGGCCCATGTAGGTGAGGAGGCCCCGTAGCCAGGATTTTTCCCATAAATACAACATGCGTGGCTTCAAAAAAAGGATTCTCATTCTATTTTCTCTTCATCTTCTACAAAAAGCTACTCTGCCTTTTTTGTTTAAGAAATTCCGGATTGTAACTCTAATCAGATTTTAGTATAATAAAAGAAAATTTCTAGACTGGACGTAGGCCAAAGTTAGCCGAACCACTATAAATCTTGTCTTTTTTACTGCTTTAATTTTATTTTTGATTTTTCTTCATATTATACTCTCTACATATATTCTATCTGTGATTGGATATCAGTGCTTTCACTTGCAATTGTGTGTTTGTGACCAATTTTGGCGCAAACATTTTGGTGCTTTCACTGAGAAAGCTAGCACTCAGGGATTTGGAAGCTTGGATCTTGGATTTGAAAGCTTAAGAACTCAGATTTGGAAGCTATGGTTAGGAAATTAACAAGGAGGCAGATGAAAGGGAGGAGTCATCATGAAGGAAGTCAGGAGGCTTCCTCAAGAGCTAATTAGACCTCAATCTTCATCATCAAAGATGAGATGGAGATGATGATGTATGTTGTGCAAGAAAGGATGCTGAGAAGGCATGAGGAAATGATGCAGAACCTATTCCGACAGATTGGAGAAGTTGGAGCACAAAATCAAGGAAATGGAGTTGCAGGGAATGCTGGAAATAAGGATCACGAAATTGGAGCAGCAGGAACATCAGAAGTCCATAATCAGAATTAGGAAAACAGAGCATCTTGGATACGGTATAGAGTAGGACCATCAGAAATAGCCCATGAGCTAGGGGCATGCTCCTAGAACATGTTGACTCAATTCCAGGTAGGATAACAGGCGGTGCTATGCAATTTGGCGTTGATAGGGAAATGAATGCTCATTTAGGAAAGCAGATTTTAGGATTCCCTCACAAACTCAGAGGGCAGGTCAGAGGCAACGGACAAAGACTACCGTTTGGTGACATTGACAGATTGGTAGAAATGGTCAGATGGGCCACAAGAGGAGGATTGATGAAGAAAGATTTAGAGGATGTGAATAGGAGCCCCTTTGCTCCTATAATTAGACAAGCTAGGAATCTGCCAGAATTCAAACTACCAACGCTGGAGACATACGATGGGAGGACGGATCCCTCTGTTCATCTGACAAGGTATATGAGGCACATGGAAGTACTGGGGCCATCGGAGGAGGTAATGGCATGGTGTTTCCCTTTGAATTTGATGGATATAGCAGCACTTTGGTTCAAGCAATTGGAAAGCGGCTCTATTGGAACGTGGACCAAATTGATCGAAAGGTTTTTGAGACAGCTTAGAGTTCATATCTCGAGACCAAGAACGTGATAAGTTCGACAACACTGAAATAGAGGACCGAAGAGTCTTTGAGGAGTTTTCTAACGCGATTTAATGCTGCGGCAGCCTTGGCGGATCGCCCAGATCCGTCCATGGTTTTGATGGTAGCTGTATCTGGCATTGCTGATAGCACATAATTCAAGAATTCACTAACATGGGATCCACATATGGATTTTGGAGAGTTTTACCATGAGGGAGAATGGTTTCTGCGATAGGAAGACGCGAAAGCTGAAAGAGAGAAAGGAGAGGAAGTTGAAGTTTATATAGTCAAAGGCGGAGATCTGCCCGGGAAAGATTCAAACAAGGATAAAGGAAAACAAAGAGTAGAGAATGGCTTTGATGAACCGAGGCAGACGCGAAAGGAACCGACATTCACCTCTTACACAGAGTTGAGTGAGACCTTAGAACGAATATACCTCGACACTAGGGGCAGATTCCCTACCGAAGGCCAATTAGGAGGGAGCCCACCAATAAGAAAGGAAATCAGACAAATAATGCCCGTTCCATGAGTTAGGCGGCCATAGTACGAACGATTACAAGTACTTAAAGGATGACATCGAAGGACGTATTTGGAATGGCATGCTGTTACAATAAGTGAAAAGGCGAGCAGCGGCGGTGGAACAGGAGTGACCGCCATCCACATCAAACGAAAACGGCACTAGATCGAGGCGTCAACTTGTCATTAATTGATCGCAATGGTGAATAATAAGTAATAAACTTCACAATAAAACGGTTAAGTCATTTACACATGTAAGGGATCATGAACGGTCCTCAGGCATGCTCTGAGATGACAACGAACCATCGCATTACGGATGCATACACTTTGATGTTTTAGTTTTGCTTTTGTTTCTCTTCTTTGTATCTGAACTTGATTTTGTTAGTTGGATATTTCAATTATAAGACTCACTCGAATGTAAAATCTGATATTTATAATTACAAGTCCCATCGGGACAATCACATTTCGCCTAGAACGGAAACCGACTTCGAACGGTCACATTTCGCCTTGAACGGCACCCGACCTTGAACGGTCACATTTCACCTCGAACCGCACTCGACCATGAACGGTCACATTTCACCTCGAACGACACCTGACCTCGAACGGTCACATCTCGCCTCAAACGGAACCCGACCATGCACGGTAACATCTCGCCTCGAACGGCACCTGACCTCGAACGGTCACATATCACTTCGAACGGCATACGATCCCGAATGATCGCTATTCACAATCGAGTAAGATCATCGCTCTCTTCATAGGTCATCAATAGGTTTCGAACATCAGGCTTATAGCAATACAAAACACACCTTCCTATCACAAGGCATGTTTTGGAGGGCAAAGTGTTAACCCACCTTTTGGCAAGGCAGCAATCAGGCAGATTCAACCCAATCAACTACACGGTTGTCGAGGCTAGAATGTCATGGACTTGGTTCAGATGGATGGATAAACGATCGATTATGGATAGTAAACATGAATGTGAAGCCGAGATTCAGCATGGTCGACAAGCGAATGACATAGGGTACTTGGAATATGGGTTTTAGGCAAGAAATGGGTTGCTTAGAGTTTGCTTTGAGTCAACATAGGGTCTAATTCGAGCCAGGCATGGGTTCACTTCGGGTTGCTGAGTGATTGGCTAGGGATCGGCATGTTTACAAGGGGTCGGCATCAACTTCGGGTTGACATTCACCTAACTTCGGGTCGTCGCTAGCAATGCTTCGAGTCGGCATACTGAGTGCAAGGGATTGGCATATGGTTGGAGGTGGTAACATGTTGAGGGATCATCATATGATCTGACTTCGGGTCAATTTGGTGTTTGCTTTGGGTAAACGCTCGGTTCGACATGAAGTAATGGGTCAGTACCAGGATGAGATCGGCATGTGGAGCTTCATTTCGGGTCGGCATATGCTTAACTTCGGGTCGCCATTCTACTTTGGGATCGGCATGCACATTCAGGTTGGCTATGGCACATCAGGTCGGCATTGGTGGAAGATTCGGGTCGGCATGGCTTTAGTCTCGGGTTGGAATATGGGCAGTGGATCGACTATAGAAGCAAGGGGTCGGCATGTTTTCAAGGGATCGGTTATGGTGCTACTTTGAGTCAGTGAGTCAATTGCTTTGGGTCGATGCTGGGAATGCTTCGGGTCGGTAAGGCTTTGGCATGGGTTCGGCATATAGGAGATGGCAAGGGGTCTGAATTGAATTGACTTTGGTTCGGCTACGTGTTTACTTCGGGTCACCCGTGTGTTTGCTTCGGGTCATCATCGAGGCAACTTCGGGTCGGCGTATTATTGACTTGAGGTCGGCAGTGATGAGTGATATCGGCTCGACTATTGTCTCGGTGGGCCCATGTAGGTGAGGATGCCCTATAGCCAGGGGTTTTCCTATAAATACATCAGGCATGGCTTAAGAAAAAGGATTCTCCTTCTATTTTCTCTTCATCTTCTACAAAAAGCTACTCTGTCTTTTTTGTTTCAGAAATTCTGGATTGTAACTTTAATCAGATTTCAGTATAATAAAAAGGAAATTTCTGGAGTGGACGTAGGCCGGAATTAGCCGAACCATTATAAATCTTGTCTTTTTTACTGCTTCATTTTATTTTTGATTCTTCTTCATATTATACTCTTTACATATATTCTATCTATGATCTATGACTAGATATTGGTGCTTTCACTTAAATTGGGTATTTGTGACCAATTTTGGCGCAAATAATTATTACTAGAGATTTAAAGAATTTTATTTATATTTTTTTAAAGTAATATACGTAAATAATCATAATAGGATAGTTTATAGTGAAATAAATGTTAGTTTTTAAGTAAGATTACTATTTATGACCTTTTGAAAAAATTCATAAATAATAATAATAAATTTGTTTTAAGGGAATTTAAGAAGATTTTTATTATTTACAAATTGAATATAGATGTAATGAATAATAATAAACTTGTTTTATGTGAATTTAAGAAGTTTTTTATTATTTATATTAAAGAAGTGAGATTTAATAAACAGAATTAGGATTTTGGGATATTGAATGTAGAACATTGCTATTTTCAAGATAAATATTCATACTAGAGTTTTATGTTATTTGAATTAGAACATTATTATTTGAGATAAGCAACAAAATTATACGGAGATGGACTATTGCAATTTTTAAGTTAATAGAAATGAACTTAATTTAAGACAATTTGGAGTATTATTACTTTATGAGATAAATAATAATATTAGGTCTTGAGATATTTGGAGTAGATTATTTTAGAACCAATGATAAAGCGGATAAAAAGAACTTTTGTTCAAGTTATTATCACCCTGAGAAAAATAGTAATATTGAGCTTTTAAAGAGGTTACTGTGACAGTATTATTATTATTTTGCCGGCAAAACAAAGTATTATTATTTTCCATGGGCAAGCTGGTTTTATAGTGGCCATACCGCTTTACAAATCAAATACAAATTTAAGGCTAAGATGTCTCGGCAACTAATAGTACAACTAAACTAGCCACAGCACAGGAGTTAGGCAACTTACTTAAATAACCAAATACCAAGCTATATTAACTCGTGCACCACGTTGGGTGCGAACATTCAGATCAGCACTGCACAAGCAGTTACAAGAAATGCACCACGCAGGGTGCACAATTACATAACAATATGACAAGCAAATACATTTTCCATACTAAGACAACCTTCAAAAACTATGACGTGCAAATCATACATATTACGAGATATACTCACAATACAAAAGAAGGACAAATAGCAAAAGCAAGACGAGTCCACCTAGTCAACCATCCAACAGCACATTTCCCTTATACCATCCGGAAGCCGCACAACAACCAAATCTATTAAATAATAGTAAAGCAGAAGAATTTAAAGCTCTCACATTAATTCTAGGAATTTCCTCCCCTCTCCTTGATTCTCTCTAGATATTTTATTTTCACATTCTCCTAATTTATTGTTATTATAATTATTACAATGTTTCTATTGGTTGTCCTTTTTACCGTTAAAATTTAATACTAATTTTTTACAATTATTTACAAATTTCTTCTAACTTTTTTCTGTTATTTTACATTAAATCCATATATAGTAAATTTGTTGGGTAATCTTAAATTAAATCTTTTTAAATAAATACAATTAATGTATATTCATTAATTGATCTAATAAATTTTAAAAAATGACGATTCAATATTTGTACCGCATGCATATTGACAAAAATGGTAAAACTAATTTTTCATTTAAGTCCACATGGTTTTACATTTCCACAATTATACACAAATTATTACAATGTTCTACTAATATTCTCTCATGATATTTTGCATTTAAACGCCGACATTCGATAATTTTTACATTTATTTACGGATTTCTCCTAAATTTTCTTATATTATTTTGCATTTAAATCCATATATTTAAATTGATTAATTGATCTTGAATTTAAATTTTTAATCTAAATCCAATTAACAAATATTTATTAATTATCTAATAAATCATAAAAGATCATAATTCAATATGTATACCTCATATGTACTGACATAAATGATAAAACTATTTTTTTATTCGAGTCCCTATAGTTTAATATTTTCATAACTATGTACAAAATTATCTTTGCTACTTTTACATTTTTCTATATTTAAGTTTATAAAATTTCTTTCTTTCTTTCTAAAATTAGTTATTTAATACAAAGAAATATATACATAATTTTTCTTTCTAAAGTTGATATTTCATTACAAATAAATATACACAAAAATTTCTTTTCAAAATTTGTACATCATTATAAACATATATAAGGTTTTTCTTTCCTAAAATTGGTACGTCAAATGGACTCTTTATCATTATTAAATTATATTTTTTGAAGAATAACGGTATAGTTAATGATAAGTGATGAATGATTATATTTTGTAATATTGAAAAAAAAATCTTTTCAATTGGTATGTTTTTGTGCAAAATGTTACATTTTTAATTATTTATATTCGTAATTTGAGTTAATCAATGAACAAAAATTATACCATATTTTGATTAGAAATATTTTTCTTTCATATTTTATTATCTTTTTTACGTAAATGTTAAATATTTTTTGAAAAGTTTTATTATAATATAAAATAGTGAGGTATGAAACAAAGGATTAAAAATCATTTTTTAATTTAAAATGACAATGTGATTTATAACATTTCAGGTTTTATTTTCACTTAATATTTCTTTTAGTAGTTAAATAGATATGTTTTTATCACTTTGATAATATCATATACTTATTTTGATAAATATACGCTACAGGAACTTTAAATGCACACAAATATATTAAGTCTTTGGTATTACACTTCTACTTCTAGGTATTTGTCGTCGTTTTCTCAAGTAATATGTGAAATTTAATGTATACATCATTTATCTTTTAGTCAAATGTATTAAAAGCTAAATGTCAATTTTAAAATATATGTACATGGATATTTATTTATTGAAATTTATAAAAGTATTAATTTCAAAATTTATTAAAAATACTTATTTTCATTTGTTTGATTGATAAATAACGAATCCTAAAGAAAATAGTAAATGAATAAATAACTCATTTTTATCAACAATGATGATAGTTTGATTTTTATTCAAATATATAAATATATGAATCTCATAGCAAAAATACACACTTATAAACATAGTAATTTCCATTTATAACTCATTTATCCTAACAAATTCATTAGATCGGATATTGCATAATAAATTATATTCTTCAAAAATAGTTATAATATTATTTTTCTACAACATACCGTGTGCAACGCACGGGTTACACACTAGTAACTATATATGACAGAAGATATCAGAAGGTGACAGCAGTTGACAACACCATGACTATTTCCAAAAGAGCCAACCACTACAATCCATTCCAAAACATAACATATTATTTCCTGCTAGCAAACCAGAAAAACCGTATTCCAAACTAAGCTTAGAATATCATGCACAGTAAAGCATATCAAGGGCATAGAGTTCCAAGGAAGAAGGATACAACGGCAGTAAGGACCTCCCATTAGTGAATTGAAGCACCACCAGTAAGACACCTCCGTTGCAAGCAATCGTCGAGGAGACTAGATGCAGATGAAAACGCCAAAGCACATATTGCTACTTCAATCAAGGCCATAATTTTGCAAAATATTTCTGGATTCTTGAGCAATACACAAGGGAAATTCATGGTTGAACGTCAAATCTAATACGTACTAAGGCAAGAGAAGAAAAACGAAGCAAAAGTAAGACAATAGGGTAGGGGAGGAGATGTGAGGAAAAAGGTATAATTAAATTTAATGCAAGCAACAACAGGAAAAGCTATAGAAGATTGGAAGAGAGAGATGTGAGAAGAGCGTTTAGGAAAGAAGCGAAAGCGAGGAAGATTGGGAGAATATAGGGTGGCGCCTTAAAGAAAAAGCAGAGCGAGCCTTAATAGGAAAAGAGTATTACTATTATTATTATTACTAGTGCGTGGCCCGTGCTACGCACACGGGCAGTGCTGGCAATTCCCTGTAATTGTAGGTCCAATTGGATGTAGTCCGATTGTATGTTAAAGCAGTATGTAGAGGTCATGTGCAGTGTTGGTTCTTAACCCCTTCAGCTTTATGTTCAGTCTTGAGGTAGTTGGAAAATGTTGTGAGAAAATAAAATAGTGTTAAAAATTTGAAGTAGGGACATATCCAAAGTGCAGATTAGTGTATCTCCAGTTATTCATTTGCAGGAACGGAGTATTGTATTCTAAAAGGGAAAAGCTTGTTTAGGAAAATCAACCTATCTTCTTTGAATTAAATTTATTTAGTCTAAATCCTTTTATGTGTAGTTGTTAAGTGGTTAAGGTATAATTTGTTATGGCCCGTTTTGTTGGTAATCAAGTTATGAGTTTATGTTTTGTATTTTGGTGTGGAAGAGTGGTTGGAGAGTAAGGAACGTGGAATGCTTTAGAGAGAAATTTTTTTAGTACTGAAAAAGTGGGGATTAATAAAATTTCGTTTTTAAAAAATCGTTGTTCGTCCTCTCATCTCCCCTTTATTCCCACCATGCCGCTTTGTTATACCATGCTGTATGATTTGAAAATTGATGTTGGAAAAGTGAAAAAATATGTACGAATAAGTTGGGTCTTTAGTTGGTTAGTGTTTGGTTTTTGAAAAAATACATTAGTCTCAAGTTTGTGGAAATTAAAATGTTTGGTAAACACAAAGCGGCGAGAAAAGTGTTTCGTTTTGAAAATAACTAAGTTTACGTTTTGTAACCGAGTGAAGATGGATAATTATACATTGTGTAAATGACAGTGAAAATCAGAGAAGGCGTTGAAGAAGTTGAAAATGAATTGTTAACATTTATTGGTGCGTTGAAACCCAATGAAGACGCACCGACAATCAAAGACATTGGAGAATATGATGACCGTTGTTTTTCAATTGTAATTAAAGTAAAGAGCTGAATGTTATCAATAATAAATACGTCGACTTTTGTCAGTGTATATTTCATTTTTGGCAAAAAAAAAGTTTGCAAATGAAGTCCACGTCGCGTAATATATAATTGTGATAAAAACCACCTAAAACGGTACAGGGATATAGCAAGTGACACATATGATAATGGTGGACAAAATTGGTAACTTAATGAATTAAAATATATAGGAATATTGTGATGGAGTTGACTGAAAGAGATATAATATCGTTTGGATTATTGGTTGCTTTGTAGCCAAAAGATCATTAGCATGGGACATGCATGGCTGTTGAATATAAAATCTTATTCCAAAGAACAAAGTCACGTTAACACATGATCAAACGCTATGATTTCAAATACTGTATTTTTTTGCCGACTGCAGTTCAAAAAAACAATATCTTTCGTTTATGTTTGAATTTGAATTCAAATAGCAAACGGCTATTACTGTTGGAAGCGTCTGTTCATTTTAACAATCACCACCAACATAAGCCTATATACGATGATAATTTGTCGTTGTTAGATAATTTTTTCTGTTTTCCTTAATCGGAAAAAGTATAGTCGCAAACACTTTCGAATAGTTTCCTGATTTTATAAGAACTTGCACAAACTCCCTTCACTGGGTTTTTTTACAGCACTCTCTGATTCAAGATAGAAAGAAACATTGTTAAAAGAGGGAGATTCATCTGTATTTGCACTACATTACAATAGTAGGGTCTACCCACCGCAACTAATTAGTTATTAACGTTTATTTTCGTTCTTAATTAGCAAAGCAACCTAACGGCAACATCATTAACATTTGGGTTAATTAAATGATTATTTTAGATGGGTTAGTAATCCACGGAGAAATTTACAGTGTCACGGGCTTGGATTTTATTTTCCTCCTACGTACACAATTATATTATGCGAATGAGCTCTAAACCAATTTAACGCTTTTATTCAACGCGCTCTTTGTTACTTTGTAGGATAGTTTCTAGCGAAATGTTGGGCTCATGCTATCGAATTCCATCCTATTTTAAATCATATAATAATAAAGTAGCTATTTGAAATAATTATTTTTATCATTTAGCTAATAACTATCTTTGTTAACACTTGCCTTTAGAATACACATTAGCTAATCCCTACTTTTTAAAACTTTAAATTGAAAAGTTGAAAGTCAGCTTATTGCAAATAAATATGTGTACCAAGAAACAGACTGTACAACTCGTATAACTCACTCAAACGTGATAACCATTTGAAATATTTCATTTATTCTTCAATGCATGCGCAGTACAATTTTTTTGTTATTCTTTGTTATAACTGGTTTCTTTGTGCTACTTAAAAAGAAAGAGCTGGCAAAGATTTGGAAATAGTTTCTACAAATGATGAACTTAAGCATATAGACGCATGTAAAATGAAAAACTGAGCTCAGAGCAAAATGGTTTGGAAAGATGCCAGTCAACATAATTCTGTTTATTGTTTTAGTGTCATATACAACATGAATAATTTTTTTTGGGTATTTAATCCGATTTTAAGTATAAAACATGTGATAAGTATTAAAAAAATATAAAATTAGAGAAGATAGCAGTCATTACTCAGTCAGCTTACCAAATTCAACAACGCAATATATGATAGTGTTGAGAAACTACCAAACTTGGTCTCATACAACACCTCAATAATATATGGAGAATTTTAAAACATGCATAAAAAATCGTTCATAGATGATAGAGATTTAACTCTTTGAAATTCAGTATTGAAAACCCACAATCTTGATACAAATTTACATTCCCTCCTAGTCATGCTCAGTAAGCTTGCTATATACCTTATGTATTCTATTCTTTTTTTCTCTTTGCCCTTCTCGTGTTTCTTGTTTCACAACAGCCTGCGCATGATACAGCATAACAATATTTGTTATAATTCTGTAGGTGATGTATCTGCATATGCATATAAAATTCTAGATAATACACCAAAAATAGGTACAAAATTATATACAAAAAATAAGCATAAGATTGGTTATAAGACTTAAATTAATCACTATATCACTTATTGATTCTAAATTGAATGGTTTATCTTCTTTTAAAGTTATAATAATCATAATATAGTTAAAATGTAAGTGTAAAAAGTGTTAATGCCTTCGAATATTATCCTGTTCACTTCCTTTGCTTCCCTTGAGTTTTGTACCCTACATTTCGTTATTCTAATTGCATTTTCCTGCTTTCACTTCCTTAATAGCTTATCTAGTGTTCCAATTATTACCTAAGGTAACAAAGTACTTTGATCCATGGAATTGACAGTAGATGCATATTATTTCATGCTTATAGTGGAAAATTTCCAGATCTTTAAGGGATCAGAGATCAGTCATCTGGCCTAAAGCATGTCAGCAAATCAAATCATGTGGTCAAATTTGTCATAAATATGAGAGTGTCATAGGTACGTATCTCTATTCAACTAAAATATTTTTACAAATTAACCTCATTAGAAAACTTCTTACACTGATTTAATACAAACTAAAAAATATTTTTCCATCAATTACCACATTATAAAAAGGAGTTGCATGAATAAGCCTGTTAATTTTGTATATTAACTGTGATCGTATAATGAAAATACTATCCAAAATGCAATAATTGACCAATTATATCATTACAGTTCATTCTATTAAACGCTTTCGCTACAATGTGGTTAATAGAAATAATTTAGCCCAAAAGCAATATAGTATACCATGATATATATGTATGTGTGTATATATATATAAGCATTCAATGACACCCCAAATAGTGAGCACCCCATTTTCTCCTTGATTTCCACCACAAGCTCCGAAATTAAATAATAGAATTAGGGAAAAGAAAGAGAAAACACTATTATTTAATTCAGAACTTGTGGTGGAAATCAGGAGGTAAACAGGGTGCTGCGTTGTTTCAAATGCAGCGTTGCTCATACACATATGGATTTTGTATGTTGGAATCAAAAAAAAAATTATAAGTATGCAATTGAAATGTGTGTCCCTTTTCACTCGCTTCCTTATATATTATGGTGCATATTTTTTGTTGAGACTCGGTGGAAACTAAATATAGCGCCTATATAACTATAGTTAGTTGCTTCAAAAATATTAATTTTGGCTTCAAAGATAAATATTCTCTTCTAATATTATTCATCTATTTAAGCTTAGATGCAACTTACCGGGTGGATACTCGGAGAATCAGTATAGGTAATTGTCTTGGATAAAACATAACTTGTAAACTAATGTAGCAAATTATTACATGTGTTGATCAAGTAATATTCTTTAAAAGTGGACAAACTTGTTTGAAGTAGAAAAGTGATTACATGCAATTGGTTTAGTTATAGGCATATAGTGCTGCTAATTTGACTCCGACCAATGATAACTCAAAAACGTTTATAAGAAACTGTAATTGTGCTGCATAAAACCAAATTCCCTTGAACATGTTTTCTGCACTTAGATTTCCACATGAGGGAAAATCACATCAAATTGAAGTTTTTCTCCTTTGTCAAGGTCTCAACCACTCATCATTTATTCCAACATTAAGCTAGTTACAATAAACTTAGTAAATATAAAAATTAATAGCATACCATTTTTACTTTGTGTACCATATGGCCAAAAATATTAGCTCCATGAAAATACTGAATGGAAAAAGTACTACGACTTGTAATAAATGAAGAAATAATGGAGAGGACTGTCATCCCAAAACTATATAAGAGACATTGGAAAAAGTTGTTGTGATGAGTTTTTTCATATTACATAATTTGTATTCTTATTTATTACAGGAGTAAACCTTTTGTATTATTTTTCTTAAAATATAGAATCCACATAACAGTCAAGTATGCATATTCTAAACACGTTCATAATAATTTTTATCACAGTTAAATCTTACTTTCAGCCTAGTTGGTGACCAGCACTATTTCTCTTCCTGCTTGTAGTCACTCAGCATTTGAAGAAAAAGATCATCATCTATTAGTTGAATTTAACAAAAACTGATGTAAATAGATAATCAGTCAACAAACGTAAATATTCCCAAATATTTGGTAACATTTTCACAAAGAATATAACCATATTTAACAACAAAAACAACCTGTGAAGATAACATAGATACGTGATTGCCCAGGAGAGATACTGTGAGCTACACTTACATTTTTACTAACCTAATGTATGTGAGGATTGATGAGGGTACAGTGACATTTTTACCGACGTTCTTGTAAGTGAGGATTGATGAGGTTAGTATTACATTTTTACTGACCACTACCGTAAGTGGGGATTGATGAGGTTGAGATTAATAATTTATAATTGCATGTTTGTTAAATTAATCCAATGTCAAAATGATTCTTTGGTGATTTAACATAACAGTTTTGTAAGAACTTAGAAGTTCAATTACGGACCCAACTGACCATTTTGAGTTTGCAAGGATTACCAATCGTTGTACACAACTGAACCCTGTTTTTTGACTATAGAAGTTGAGATAAAAGAAAAGAATATAAGTAACGTGTGTCAATGATTATTAGTAAGACTGATAAGTCGATAGGCTATGCGTTAATTTTTACATTTCAACAAAGTGACGTTCTTGGTTAAACAAACTACATATATCTATAATCAAATTTTTTTTTGGTATTTTGTTCATTTGTAATAATTTCATATAGTACTGTTGAATACCCCTTAATTTATGAAGCTTGAATACATCCACTGAAGTGCTTATTTATTTATTTATACTTTTATCGGTTTTAATTATTTATCTAGTTATTTGTATTATATTTAAAAGATAGATTCTATTTATGGAGCATGCACAAACAGAACATAAGTTACCGATTGCGTATGGTACTTAAAGAAAGTGTTATCTTATGAAAAAAATAGGATGAAAATTTAAAATCTAATTCTTCCCCCATGTTTTGTACAATTAAATTTTTGACATACATGAATCTACAAACTTTGTTCTTCTATTTTGAAGAGGTGTTTGAAATTCATATGTATTTATAATACTTGGCGCATAAAGGATTTACATGCTTATTTTCCATGTATGAGTTATGATAATCTGTTGTTTTACCAAGATGCGCCCAAGAGATGTGGAATAACTTGCTCATGTGTTTGATGTGTTGCATTTCACTTCACAGCACAAAGAGCTATTGATTGCATTCATAATTTCAAAGACATACAATATCACTACAGGAAAAAAACTTTCTCAAGAGCACATGTACGTATGTTAAATTCAGAAAGCAGAATGTACTTGCCTGACATTAATAATTTTTGTTTGTAAAGATAATTAATTTGTGATTATTGATATTAATTTCTCAACCACAACACGGCAACTCAACTGACCCTATTATTTTCAAACTATAGTGGCACAAGTTTAACATTTTATTGTAACTGCACATGTTTATGCCCATTACCTAACACCTTATACCATATTCAATGATATTTCCCAGTTCAGTATTTGAAATCATATACAAAGACTACTATAAATGGGCTAAGCGATTAATTTCATTCGAGACCTAGCACTTTGACATGTATGATGATGCAGGTACATAAAAAAAATTCATGAGTGCAAACTTAATCCAACTTTGAACTTAGATGATAAATTAGGGGGAAAAAAATCAAGCTTGGATTAACCCCACATATATCTGTATGTGTGAATGTACTTACTATGTTGAGTTGTAAAGAGAGTTTAAGTTATGAAGTTACCGTTTGGTGATTGTATGTATTTTCAATCTGAAGAATTAAAGCATATTCATCATCCATAATAAGGAAGAACCTTATGATATTACTGTTGGTCATAAAAAGATGAAAAATTCAGCAACCTAACTTAATTTTGTGCACTACAGTTTAAAACTTGAAATGTTTATAGGTTCCTACGTAGTAACACAAATATATAGCAAAAAACAACCACATGGAAGGAAATTAATTAATAATTATGGGTATGAGAGATAGGAATATTTAAACACATTTCATAGTGCAAATTCAATTTTCACAATTTATACAATAAGTCAGTGAATTTTGAATCTAAATTCAAAATAAACATTGCAGTACTTAAGACTGCAGAAATACACAAATCGTGTGGATTCACTAAGAATTTGTAAATCTAAGATTATATCAATTTTAAAAGCTAATTTTCATTCTGATTTCCACAAACTGGTCAGTACATGGTGTAAATTGTTCTGCAAAACAAAATTATAATTGCTACGTATTTGTGTTAAAAATAGGGAAAAATAAATCAATTGATTAGGTAGGGTACTTACCAGTTGCTACAAACTATGGTATAACATGCCACACAAAAATATCAAAATTCCCTTCCCATTTACATTATCTTGTATTCTAAGGCAATTTTGTTTTCAGTTTTATCTTACGATTGAAATAACTCAGCTTACGTGATATTAAAATATCTCCCATTGACATTGTCTTGCATTCAATTACTTTAGTTGAAGACTGTCGATGAACTAAAATATATTAAACACTTTCAACGAAGTAATATAACCATATTAATTAGGATGTAAGAATATTTCAAACAACGTTAATTTTTTCTAACATTAGAGGCATCTAAAAATTACAAAAACATAACAGAGATTATAGTAGTGGATTTATCAATATTTCTCAAGTAAATCTATACAAAGTTCCAATTTTGTTCATTAACTTCAGAACATACAAACAGTTATGCATAATCCATTTTCAAAATTTAGATAAATAAAAGGGAAAATTATTGCAAACTATGAAAAATTAGGGATTCTACTGCTCAAGGATGTAGCAATCGTACCTGTTTGAGATTATTGTTTTCTCATCAAAATGTGATAAGTCCAAGTTAGAAATTGACATGTAAAACAGCATGCTAATGATAATGGATGTAGCTGCTTAACCGAACCACCATATTCTCATGCCCTCCACATAACCTGCGTCAAAAAAAGTATCAACATTCAAACTGAAAATTACTTTTCTCATCTGCATTAGTAACCGTCTTACCAATCTAATTCTTTTAAATGGCACGCGCTGCTTCTCCTTTTGCCTTGCTCCCTTAAAAGATGAAACGAAGGGAAAAAGAAGCACCGTTACAAAGAAAGCGACGTACTATTACCTAATGGCGAAACTGGTAAGAGCAGAAGAATGGAAGAAGAAAGGGCAAACCCTTTTCCTCTGAAAGAAGTGGCTTTCAGTAAATTCTGGTGAAGCAGGAGAAGGAAAAAATCGAAGAAATGACAAAAACTGGTTCTTGAATGGGGTTGAAGAACCGATGTTAGGGTTTCCAAATTTCTGATGGAAAAAGGGATGCGAACATAACTGTACACCAGAGTTGAAGGCTGCTTTTTTCTCATCTTGTCGAGCATCCGAAGATGGAAATCGTCCAAAATTTGGGAGAGAGAAAGCAGGAAAAGTCAAAATGTTAAGCAAGTGGAACAAAATTGATCAGCAGGAGAGAATAGAAATATATGAAGGAAACATTATGCGGGATAGGTAATGATTGAGTGGGAGAAGGACATGAATTATTCGGCACAAATGGAGTAAACTAATTTGATCGAAGTGGGAGGATGACTTAATAGTTGGAATGAGAATGAAGAGAGAAATGAAGCGGTTAATTAAATCGTGTGAAGAGGCGTGAAAACTAATCGTTGCTTGAATGAAAATGAAGAAAATGCGTTATTTCGAAACAGCAGAGAAACCGGAGCGGACATAGGTAAATTTGAATGCAACACGTATGAAAATAAAGGAGGACACATGTCAGAATTAGAAGATGCTGGTTTCTACTTTCCTTTTTAAGTAATAGATAGATTGGATAACAACAATAATAATACGATTATCCTTAAGAGATTTATTTTGAAATGTTGTTATTAGTTTAAAATAAACAGTGATATTTGAACTATTGTTAGAGTAAACATCAATAATAAGATAATTTTGAGATACAAGAAGTTAATTAGCATATGAATGACTATTTCGTCGTTAGGAAATTAGTTGGATTTAATATATGTATACACATGCATGCACGCATATATACACACACGCACGCACACACTTGCACTCTCTCTCACACACATATATTTTTTATGTATTGTGTCTACTTGGATTGCACAAGATTCGTGCGACTAGAATTGCGACAACCCGCAAATCTGTACCCTTTGAATCGACAATAAACCACACATGTCCGACTCAAAAGGCACAGAACGGTGAAAAGTCATGAGAAAGAAGAGAGAGGGTGAGAAGAAAGAAAGAAGAGAGAAGAAGAGAAGAGAAGAAGAAGAGAGAAATAGAACCAAAACAATATAGAATCTTACATCGTAGTGGAGAAACATATAATATCATATCAATGATCCTTACAAAACAGAAATTGTAATATCATATACATCCATCAGAGTTCAATAATCAATCACTAATCATTAGCCTGGACAGTTGTAATAACTTATCCTTACAATTGCTGATAATTTAAATAATAATGCAGCGGAAAAATAAACATATACGTGGAATACGACTAGAAGACTTCCAGCTCTCCTGCTGAAGCTCCAAAGCATCCAAATTTACATCTATAAATATACTCGGTCTGACCCGAGCATTGAAAGGGAAGAACTCCCAGATCAGCCGGATAAACCAGGGTGAGAAAACACATCTCAACTGAATTTATTTTAAAGTTTATAAAGACGTTCTTTTATCAAAAGATAGGTATCTCGTAAGACACGCCCACACATAAACACGGACGGGTTTTTACCTTACGATAACCAAAACATTTCATATCAAATCATGTTATATTATACGAGTGTCTAGTATACAAATAATAATTAAAATGGCCGAAATTGTTACATTGATTAAATTCCAGCATATAGCCACAAAGTGGGTAATACAAACAAAATGGCAAGCATGTAGGGGAGTTTGGATTTTCATATAAATGACCGGGTGAAAGGACTACCTTCTGATAGTACATCTCTAGAGGAATGTACCAAGGACCAACACAAAGGATCCTCTACCAACACAAGACCGGCCTATCTCTGTAACTAGATAGTACCGAATATATCATCCCCCGGTCATTACCGACCTATCCGAGGGCCCTCATAGCATACATCCACAATAATTTACATCCTGAACATCATAGCGGGAATAAATATATCTATAAGGGGGTGATCATATCCTAATGTGAATGACCCACTTAGCCTTGCTGCATCTACCCTTTTTTAGTCATTTTCGAGGTGTGAGGCTTGAGGTAATGATTACCTTTCACATATCACATATCACATCATCTTTGAATGCCACATTGCGATTTCCATTGACTACTAATTGCCTTCCACAAAAATACAACCCTTGAGCTTGTATGTCTCAAGGAGGGTGTTAAGCTAAGAGAAGTTGCCTTCTCCACCATAGATGTATGTCTGTAAAGACCAATGTACGTAATCTCATAAAATGCACTGTCAGACATCCATCCATACAAGTTGTCTAGGAACAAGACAAACTAAAGGTACTTTCCTACCACATTCTTTCGGGAGTTATCCTAGGATTAGTAGCAAATAGTCCTTGCATCGGATATTTCATAATGAGGAGACTACTGCTACTATATGTATATTAGGATTTTAACCCCAAACGATCAACAAGCAGTCCTTCACTATGAAAATCCTAAATATCAATGTTTCATCAATAACCTGCACAATCGTCACAAATAAGTTGATCCAAAGTGGTTTTCAAATAAATCTGATCCTGGTCTCTTCGCACCAACAACGCAAAAGCGTTACTCAATCTCATATAGAAAACAAGTCTCGTAGACTTATCATGTTTCCAACTTTTAACTTGTTATCCTTCAACCAAGAAGGAAGCTCGGTAGACAGGAGTAATCACTCCGCACTACTCGAATCAACATCCTTTACACTAAACGATAATTTAGCCTACACAGATGGCTACGTACTAAGTGGATGACTAAATAGTTTCCACATCAAGTCGAGAAAGTAAAATGGCCAAAAATATAAATTTAGAACTAAAGCAGTCACTAGGCCTGATTTATTAAACCTTTCATTAATTAAATCGCTTTTCCAAATCATTTACTTCAAATTATCTTTAAAAAGATATAATTATGAAACCATTTCAATATTTGGAAAACATTTCATAAAGTTATTTTAATAATAAGTTAATTCACAACTTATTGTATTTTCAAACCATTTAAACTCCATTTTATAATATCACTTTCCAAAACATTTATTTAAAGAATTATTCTCTTTAAAAATGTGAATATATTTCCTTTTATAAAAATCCATATTTAGCTTATCAAATTAAATTGATTTCATATTTATAAAATAGTGTTTATAATTCACATTTCTATTTTATAAACACTTCCATTTATAAAATTCCATTATTAACCAATTTCCAGTTTATCTCATTTATATATCAAAATCACATTATAAGCTTATTTACTTATAAATCTCTTTATTTACAAATTCCTTCTTTTGTAATCTCGTTATTTATACAGTCCATTATAAATTACTTTCTAAATTTCAATTGCACATCCATTAACAAATTTGATAATAAATCCATTTCTAATATTTATAAAACACTGTTTATAAAAATCCATTTCATTAAATCTCTTTATTAATAGCTTTCCTTTATAAACTTTCATTTTAACACTTATAAAACTCGTTTATAATTCCATTACTTTTATTTATAAAATATCAATTTTATAAATCTTATATATAAACCATTTATAATAAGTTCAAAATTCTCAATTTAACTTATTTTACAAAATAGTTATCTCTATATTTCAAAAATCATATTTAAGTATTTTCACGAAGCCATAAATTTTATGACATAAAAATTATAACTTTTTATTCATTTAAAATAAATTCATTTCTTTAACAATTCAAAATTATTAAAACATATATATTTTCAAAATCACTTTGAAATCTTTTTTACATTGAAAACATCATTTCAATATTTTGAATTTTTAAAAATATGGCCCGATGCTGCAAAAGTACTAAATGAGGGGATTCACATCAATAATAGCGAACATGACATCCATCACATCAAACATCATATAATACAGCATATATAACAATATGTGTAAATAAACATCAACCACAATGAGGAATCCTGTTGGATCCCTCCGACCTGTGACCTGCAACAAATATGCATATGAGAATATATACAATGTCTGCTTCGAGGCTGACACACGTACAAAGGGTCATCCACTCATACACGGGAACGTATAGGGTCTCATTTATTCCAATAGGCGGGAATATATCAAAACCAACTATAATATATATAATATATCATATATCATCCAAACAAGCATCAATCATCGTAAATAAATTTATTCTCACTTATATAAAAATATAAGCGAGAAAGAGAGAGTGAGTTTTACTCACTTTGGTTGCATTCGCCGCTGCAGCGTTTATTTTCGATTAAAAAATGAAAGGCGTTCTAATTTAACCAAAATTCCTACGAGCTCCAAATCAGTCCAATCCAATTTCTATGCATAGTATTCGACAATACGAATCCAACGCCTTTTGTTTCGTGTGAAATGGACCTCGTACGAACAAATTATGCTTTAATAACTATTCGTCAATTAAAACTATAATTAACTTAAATATAAACTTTTAATTTAATTTTAAACCTTACCGTTTAATTTTCATTTCCCTCCCCAAGCTTCCAGGCACGCGCTTCATCTATTAATTTTTTTGTTAAACTAGTGCTCGCCAAATCATCACGCGCCATCAGCGAATGGTGCCGCTCCGCCGATCAACGCCATCCAGCCGTGCCTCCGCGCCTTACGCCTGCAGCCGTGCCACCATCGCATGCATACGCGCATTTTGGAAATCGCCGTTGACCCAAAAACTATGCTCGAACGGAGGCAGTTTTCGCTCCATCCACATCGCCAAACTCCATCTCAACCGTTCATCTCATCCATCACAGTGTCGCCGACGCTTTTCAAGTTGAGGTCGAGCCTCGAGATGGCCTCCAACGAAGCCGTTGATCATGGTCCGTACGATCGTAGGATTTGAGAAATAAGTGGCCGTAGTGGAAATTTAGTTAGGGTTAGGTTTCTCCAGAAATGAAGGCTAGGGTCCTCTATTTATAGACAACTATAAATTACTATTCATCCAAAAAAAATTCGAGCTCCAATCGAGGCGTGCCGCCTAACGTTCCTAATGCCTTACCCCTATTTCGAACACAGGGCAATATGTATCGGAGGCTAATTCCATCATATACAAAAGATAGATTTTCAAATCGAATCATTTTAATTAAATTTCTTTTATTTAATTTCTATGTGTTTCGAACATGTACAATCAAACGGTAAGTCCAATCGACACGAAATTCAACATCATACTATAATTCACTATTATGGATCTAATGAAACTGGTTTCGTCAAAATCCAAGACAGTGTAAAAAATGACTATTTTTACACGTTAATTAAAATATAAATTTCCAATTTCTATTAAATCGCTTTTAAATCAAATTTAAAAGTTTACTAACATCATTCTAATTCAAATAGAATTTAAACAAACTTTAGAAATCGTTTTCATTCATTTTAAATTCAAATCTCAATTATTTAAACAATTTCAAATATTAAATTAAACAATTTAATTATCCAAATAAATCACTATATTCGAAATATAAGTTATTCAACTTATAAAATTAACTTCTGAATATTTAAAATCAATTAAATATTCTAATTTCGAATGACTGAAATTTAGGGTCGTTACAAGAATAATCATCAACACGAAAGTATGGTGCAACAAATATATTGATGAGTACACTTATGTTATTAATGGTTACATAGCTAATTTTTCTTAAGTACATATATGTTATTTATTTGTAGGTAGTTAATGCTTGTAATGATTAATTAATTCGTGGGATTATATGGCTAACATTATGTTTGTGTACTGCCTTGATGTTTAGTATTTACATTTTGATGTGGATAGGAATTATATGCGATACTTGTTTTTTTATTTTGACGGTGTGATTTACCTCGACATTTAAGGTACTAGACTGGTTTGGCATCATAGTAAGAGATGTTTTACTATTATTTTAATGGATGGATTTTTGGTGACATTATTTTATGAGCTAACAATAATGAATGCAGGTGAAAGATGGAATGTTGAACTCGGTGCGTTTTGGTTTAACTCGTTCTCACTTTGATAAGAAGAGAAGGGTTAGATATGGTGGTGTCAATAGAAAATGAACCATATTGTCTTTAATCCCAAAAGGATACATAAGCAGTCTATCTCTATATGAGATCACTGGCCATTGAGTTGAGGTGTTAAACGTGAGCACATGGTCCCTTAAGTTGTTTCATGTTTTTCCTTCTAATAGTATAAATGTATCTACATATATATATATATATATATATATCTGTGTGTGTATGTATATGTGTGTGTATATATGTATATGTATGTATATATGTATGCATGCATGCATGCACGTGCGTGCGTGTGGTATCCAAGTTTGCACGTTAGATAGAAGAAAGAAGAACAAGTTTATTTATAGCACTTACCCACAAGTTGTCCAATTGATACACTTTGGTCTATAATTTATTATCATTACAGTGGGTTAATGTACCTATGGTGTTAGTTAAATAAAAGAACATATATGTTAATCATGGAGATATTGTATATTGCATTGGTTTCTTTATAAAATATTAACGGTTTTTCCATTGTCAGGTCAAGCATATTTATTCAAAAGTTTAGTTTTGAATTGTTCACTCAACTACTTGTTGTCTTTAATGTTTAAATTTGATGCACAAGTGGTTTTGAACAACATTTTTGGTTAGCTTGGCTATTGAGGATAACAGAGGTGTCTTAATGCTACTCAATTAATTTAAGTTCAAATTAAATTAATTTTTCTCAACAAAATATAATTTTAGCTTATATTTAGCAGCTAAA